>JALPQD010000258.1:2003043-3343794 GCA_023101885.1 Typhlomys cinereus
TTCGTGAGTCTGTGCTTGGAAGTTCTGCCTCCATCCACCCAGGACATGCATTCAGTGCTGCTGCCTTCCCTGTGTGGCGCTCAGTCATCCTGCAGGAGTGTTTATTTTTGGTGCTTACCTGACCTGCATGCAGCTGCCAACACTCCGCTTTGGCAGTACGCAGCTCCATTTGTGATTTTGGTAAACACAATATGCTCAGAAGGTGCTGATCGTGAAAAGAATCCCCCAAACTGTCTTCATATATAAAAGCCTGGCCAGAACAAATCATTTATTTCTCAACAGGCAGTAGACAATTTGGTTAGGATAAGGGGCAGCTGAATTCTTTCTATGTGTTCTATAAAGAGCAGCTGAAAGATTTCTAGTATAGTTCCTGTCAATCACCATGTTTCACCTTCCTCCATCTCAATTCCTTCTCTTTTCCCTTCTATAAATTTAGAGTTAGCTTCTCCCTCTCCAGCTGTAAACAGTACTGTTCACAATGGTATTTATCCTTAGCCCCATTTTTACTTTATTTATTTATTTATGTATTTATTTATTTATTTATTTATTTATTTATTTATTTTTCAGGCACTGTCTCCTGCATCTCAAGATGCCTCTGAACGTGCTATGCAGCCAAAGGTGACCTTGAACTTCTCATTCTTCTGTCTTTGCTTCCTAGTGCAAGGATTATAAGCATGTGTTACCACACCTGATTTGTAGAGAACTGGGCTTGCAATCAGGACTTTCTGCATGCTAGAAAAATATTCTCCTGGTGGAACAACATACCCAGACACTTATTTATTCAACTTTCAACAGTTAATTTGGTATTTTTTTGATGCCTAACATGGGTCATATCCATACTCATAATAGCCCAACTATGACAAGAATTTCACTCAGAGAATGAACAAAACACACTCAGTATATAAACCATCCATCAAGAGAAAAGTAATTAAATATACAAAGGAGCCCAAACATCCTCTGTGGTGGTCTATGCCTGTAACCTTACAAATTGGGAAGTAGAAGCAAAAAGATCATGAGTTCACAGTCATCCTCAGCTAGTGTACAGCAGTTAGCATTCATGTGCTAATTACTTGTGTGCTACTCGGCCTGAGGTACATGAGACCCTATCTTTAAAATAAAAATAGCTCCCTTCCCCACCCCGCTCCCCGGGACTGGACACGCGCGTGGTCCAGCCGGGCCTTCACCCACTACCTAGGTAAGCTCCGCCCGCGCCCGCCCACCAGAACCCCAGGTCAGCCCAAGGGACCCAGCTCCTACCACACCATCCAGCCGGAGCCTCGCGCAGGGCCAAGGGACGAGGAGGACCTCCCCCTGCGCCCGGGCCCGCCCCAGCTGCCCTCGGGTTAAATAGCGTGGCCGACCCCCATCCTCCCTTCCCCACTCCGCTCCGCTGGTGGGATTTGCGCGTGGTCCAGCCCGACTTCATCCGCAACCTAGGTAAGCTCTGTCCCTGCCCACCCCCAGAACCCCAGGCCAAATAATTCAGTTTAGTGAAATTGAAAGATCTTAAGAGTTAAAATGACAATGCCAAAGTCAAAGTGCAAATCCATGAGAAGCAACACTCAAGTAAACAAACAAACAAAATTTCTTCCCACTGAAGAAATTAATCCCATAATGTTAGACTCCAACCAGAACAAACCCATGGAAAATGGCCAAGAAAGCCTGACGCAGGATAACGACTTTCAAAATATGTTCATTACCATGTTCAATACTATGAAAGAGGAAATCTGGGAGGAATTACATAATCGAATCAATACCTTTGAAGAGGAACACAACAGACACTTGGAGGAGTTCAGAAAAACAGTGCAAGAAAAAAAAAAACTGGCATAGAGCAGTTAAAACAGACTCAAGCAGAGTTTAAAACTGAGCTACAAGACAAGTTATCTTCATCCCAAAACTCCACAGAGAGTCTTATCAACAGAACTAACAAAGCAGAAAACAGAATTTCAGACCTTGAAGATAAAGTGGGAGTACTAACCAGCTCAATTGAAGAGGTTGTTAAAGCCAAAAAGATACTTGAGAGAAATAGCCAAGAGATATGGGACACCCTGAAGAAGCCTAACATGCATATTCATGGAATACCAGACCAAGAATCTCAAAATACCACCCCTGAGGAAATTTTTCAAACGATCATCAAGGAAAACTTTCCTCATCATAAAAAAAGAGAGGCCCATCCATATACAGAGGCATTCCGCACCCTAAACAGATACGACCAAAACAGAAGCACGCCACGGCAAATAATAGTTAAAACACTCCACATTCAAGATAAAGAACTGGTGCTGAGAGCTTCAAGGGAGAAAAAACAAGTCACTTTTAAAGGTAAACCTATTAAAATAACAAATGACTTTTCAGTTGAAACAGTAAAAGCAAGAAGAGCTTGGAGAGACATACTTCAAGTATTGAATGAGCAAAAATGTCAACCCAGGCTGATTTACCCTGCAAAACTATCCATCATGATGGAGGGAGAAAGAAAAATCTTCCAGCACAAAGACACCTTGAAGGGATACATGTCCACCAAACCAGGCCTTCAAAAAATGCTAGAAATGATAATCAAGATTGAAGAAAAAAACAGGCATATCCAGGAGAACAGAAGGCAAGTATAACACTATTAAAAGCGAAGCAATATACTTATAAAAACTACTAAACATAATAAATGTCTGGAATTAAAAATAGTTTCTCCATTATAACACTAAATGTTAATGGAATTAATTCACCGATCAAGAGACACAGATTACAAACTTGGATTAAAAATCACAATCCATCAATCTGCTGCCTGCAGGAAACCCATCTCACCACAAAAGATAGGCACGCTCTAAAAATAAAAGGCTGGTCAACAATTCTACAAGCTAATGGAAGCAGAAAACAGGCAGGTGTAGACATTATGATATCAGACAAAGTGCACTTCAAACCAAAGAAAATTATAAGAGACACGGATGGATACTACATTTTAGTCACAGGTACAATTCACCAGGAATACTTCACAATACTGAACATATATGCACCCAATATGGACCCCTCCACATTCATTAAGAAAACCCTACAGCGTCTAAAGCAAGAAATCAAGCCCCAAACGATAATTCTTGGGGACTTCAACACCGCCCTCTCAACATGGGATAGATCAAGAGGTCAAAAGCTTAACAGAGACACTTTGGACCTTAATCAAACCCTTAAAGAAATGGACCTCACAGATCTCTATCGAACTTTTCACCCACGTACCAAAGAATACACATTTTTCTCAGCAACACACAGAACTTTCTCCAAAATAGATCACATATTGGGCCACAAAGCGAATCTACACATATACAAAAAATTTGAAATTCTAACCTGTGCCCTATCAGACCACCACGGCCTAAAGCTGGACATCCACAACACATCAAACAAGAGAAAATACACTAACTCCTGGAAACTTAACAATATGATGCTGAATGAGAACTGGATACAGGAAGAAATTAAAAAGGAAATTCAAGATTTCCTGAAAGTGAATGATAATGAAAATACAACTTACCAAAATCTCTGGGACACAATGAAAGCTGCTCTAAGAGGTAAGTTCATAGCTCTTAATGCCTACATCAAAAAATGGAAACATCAGAAATAAACAACTTAACAATGCAGCTTAAAGCTTTAGAGAAACTAGAGCAAGCTGATCCCAAAGTAGTAGAAGAGAAGAGATTAGCAAAATAAGGGGAGAAATATCTGAAATCCGAGATTAAGAAAACAATAGAAAAAAATCAACCAGTCAAAAAGCTGGTTCTTTGAAAAAATCAATAAGATTGATACACCCTTAGCTAAATTAACCAAAATCAGGAGAGAGAAAACCCAAATTAACACAATTAGAAATGAACATGGAGTAATCATTACTGATACCCAAGAAATCCAGAGAATTATAACATCATATTTCAAAAACTTATACTCTGTGAAGTTTGACAACACAAAAGAGATGGATGAATTTCTAAGTAAACACAACTTACCTAAATTGAACCAAGAAGCTGTGAATTATTTAAATAGTCCTATGACATATAAGGAAATTGAGGAAGTAATCTTGACTCTTCCCACCAAAAAATGTCCTGGACCAGATGGATTCAGCACAGAGTTCTACCAGACATTTAAGGAGTTAATAATACCAATATTCCTTAAACTATTCCTTCAAATAGCAAAGGAAGGAACACTACCAAATTCCTTCTATGAAACTAATATTGTTTTAATCCCAAAACCTAATAAAGACTCACTTAAAAAAGAAAACTATAGGCCGATCTCTCTGATGAACACAGACGCAAAGATTCTCAACAAAGTCTTAGCAAATCGGATTCAAAAACATATTAAAAAGATTATTCACGGGGACCAAGTAGGCTTCATCCCCAGTACACAAGGTTGGTTCAACATACGCAAATCAATAAATGTAATTCATCATGTAAACCAGTCCAAAGTCCAAGACCACCGGATACTCTGGATAGATGCAGAAAAAGCTTTTGACAAGATCCAACAGCCTTTTATGATCAAAATGCTAGAGACAGTAGGAATGGAAGGAACTTTTATCAATATAATAAAAGCTGTATACAACAAGCCCACCGCAAAGATTATGCTCAATGGGGAACAATTGGAAGCATTCCCACTTCGATCAGGAACTAGACAAGGCTGTCCACTCTCATCACTTCTATTCAATATTGTACTTCAAGTCTTAGCTGAAGCCATAAGACAAGAAAGGGACATAAGAGGGATTCAAATCGGCAAGGAAGAAGTCAAGCTATCCCTATTTGCAGATGACATGATCTTATACATAAGTGATCCCAAAAACTCCCCCAGGAAGCTCCTGGAACTAATTGAGAAGTTCAGCTGGGTGGCAGGATACAAAATAAACGTGCAAAAATCAGAGGCCTTCCTATATGCCCAGAATGAAAGAAGTGAAAAAGCCTTGAGAGAAACAATCCCATTTACTATAGCCCCTAAAAAAATGAAATACCTTGTTATAAACCTAACCAAGGAGGTAAAAGACCTTTACAATGAAAACTTTAAAACCCTAAAGAAAGAAATTGCAGAAGACATCAGAAGGTGGAAAGACCTCCCATGTTCCTGAATTGGCAGAATCAACATCGTAAAAATGACCATCCTACCAAAGGCAATATACAAATTCAATGCTATACCAATTAAAATCCCAAAGCAATTCTTTAAAGAAGTTGACCAAACAATCTCAAAATTCATATGGAGGCACAAAAGACCCAGGATAGCAAAGACAATCCTGAGTAACAAAAACACTGCTGGAGGTATTCCCATACCGAACCTTAGTCTATATTACAAATGCATAGTTATAAAAACAGCCTGGTACTGGGTCCAAAATAGACACACAGATCAATGGATAAGGATTGAAGACCCAGATATAAGCCCACAAAATTACAGCCATTTGGTCTTTGACAAAGGGGCCCAAAGAATCCAATGGAAAAAGAACAGCATCTTCAACAAATGGTGCTGGCAAAACTGGATCTCCACATGCAGAAAATTAAAGCTGGACCCATACTTGTCACCATGTACAAGACTTAATTCCAAATGGATCAAGGACCTTGATATAAGGCCAGAGACTATAAAAACCATAGTTGAAAGGATAGGGAACTACCTCAAGCTGATTGGGCTAGCTGATTGGGCTAGGCCAACATTTCCTAAACAGACATCCATGGCACAGTCACTGCTACCAACTCTCAACAGTTGGGATCTTGTGAAATTAAAGAGCTTCTGTTCAGATAAGGAGATTGTAACACAAGCTCAAAGTCAACCCACAGAATGGGAGAAAATCTTCACTAACCACATATTTGATAGAGCTCTACTATCCAGAATGCACAAAGAACTTAGAAAACTAAACATCAAGGAAACCAATGGCCCAATTAAAAAATGGGCCCTGGAACTTAAAAGAAATTTTACCAGGGATGAAATTAAAATGTCGAACAAATATCTTAAAAAATGCTCCACTTCTTTAGCCATCAGGGAAATGCAAATCAAACCTTCCCTGAGATATCATCTCACCCTGGTCAGGATGGCAAAAATCCAAAATACAAACAACAACAAATCCTGGAGAGGATGTGGAGAGAGGGGAACTCTCCTACATTGCTGGTGGGAATGCAGGCTCATACAGCCACTCTGGCGAGCCGTCTGGAGATTCTTAAAGAAATTAAAGATTAAAATGCCATATGACCCTGCGATTCCACTATTGGGTATAACCCCCCATACAGCAGAGGTTCACCTTGATAGCACAAGCACGACCATGTTCATAGCAGCACTGTTTACAATAACAAAGACATTGAATCAACCCAAATGACCAACAGTTGACGAGTGGATAAGGAAACAGTGGTACATCTATACAATGGAGTACACTCAGCCATCAAAAATGATGAATTGGGCTGGAGAGGTGGCTCAGGGGTTAAGCCTCCGCCTTGCAGGCAGAAGGTCCCAAGTTCGGATCCCAGATCCCACGTATAGACGCCAGACGGAAGCGGGGGCGGCCTGTGCTTCTGGTCCTGGTAGGGCGGAGCCTGTGAATCCCAGGGCAGAAGGAGGTGGAGGCGTCCATGGTGGTTCACGAATTCGTCCGTGGTTCTGCACATACACAGACACACACATACAAAATTACTGGAAATTGCCGGGAAATGGATGTCATTAGAAACAATTATATTAAGTGAAGTATCCCAGATCCACAAAATTAAGCGCCGTATGTACTCCCTAATAGGTGGCTCCTAATACCAAACCCACCCATCCCATCTTGGGACACTCATAGATAAATCTATGTATTGCCTACAGTAATTGCAAGGATTATGAACAGGAGGGATGGGGTTGGAGGGCCACACCAGAAACAAGGAGAGAAGTGACCATGTTACAGTAGAGAAAATCGGCCTCCATCAAGGACTTCAAGAAAGTAATGTGACACCTGGTTAAGTTCACAGACATTCGTTCCTGATCATTTACAACTTAGGGGGTATGAACTCACCAGAAGGGGAGGGCATATAGTCTGGCAGATTAAAAAGTAACCATTTTGCAAATGGGTGATTGACTCCTCCCATTGCCAAATGCCATATGACCCTGCGATTCCACTTTTGGGTATAAGTATTACATCTACCCTTGAATGTGCTATTATAATAAGACTCCAGTTTAATAGCTTTCTGTCTCTGACCAGGGGGTGACATACAGTGCCCATCACGATGGAGTGAAGGGCATTGCAGGAGCAACAAAACTGCAAAAGAAAATCAACAAACCACTATCCAGAACTTCAGAGACTCTATATCAACCACCTAGAACTAGGCCAGGCTAATCTCTCCCCGTCCTGAAGCTTAGGGACATTTGGGGAAGAGGGGGCGGTAAGAGTGTAAGAGCAAAAGGATGGGAGGAGCAATGATATGCAAGATACTCCACACAAGTTAGAGCCGAAGCAATCATAATTGTACATTGCATGCCCGGCGCAATGTCCAACACACTATTGACCTCACAAAGTCTAGCATCTGCCAAAGGCACCAAGATCCTTGGAGGCAAGGGATTGACAGCCACGGTAGTGTTCCTATGCTTAAGGGGAACACAGGAAACGGTTCAGGGAAATGCCACTGGGTCCTTGTACGTCATCAGAGAGGAAGACCCAGAGGAGAGTCAGGCATACACAAGAAAGGACTCTGGGAATTGGGGCGGGAGGCATGGGGGGATGGGGAGGGAGGGGTGAGGGGAGGGGGAGCAGGGAGTTCTGGGGGAGGAGGACGGAGGGAGGGAACTGATGCACCTATTAAGTTTGTATGAGCTGAAATAATAATAAAAAATAAAATAAATAAAATAAAAATAGCTGCCCCGATCTTATTTTCTCTGAAAATAAATAAGTACAAGAGATCATTTAAAATTCCAGTCTTATTTTTAATTAGTTTTATATTTTGACAGTTCATAGATATATACAATGAAATTAAGTCATCTTTAGACAAATAAGCCTAACCTCATATCCTTTACCTCATTGAAAACCTTCTTGTACCCAATCGGTTTACCTTATACTTATGTATGTTTCTTACTGAGTTTCATTATGGCTGCCTGAATCTATATACGCTCTTGCTAAGGAATGATCAATGTAGCACTAAAGGAATTATCTCTCTTTTCCAGACCCAGCATTAACCATCATTAGTCCCTCAGAGAAAGGGTGTTTCATGAGGTCTTTCCCTTCCATGATGAAATGTTGACAAGTACAATCTTGTGCTGGCCTTTTGGGGGGAAACACAGTTTTAGAGAGTTTAGGGGAGTAATAATCCTGGCATGTCCAGATGATACCATCTGGCAGCATCACTTCTCAACTTTCTGGATCTCACATCATTATCACCCCCTCTTCCATTATGTTCCCTAAACCTTGGGTTAAGGAGTATGACCCAGATATCCTGTTCAGAACCAAGCACTACAGAATCACTTATTCTCTGGGCTTTGGCTAGTTGTGATTCTCTGCATTAAAACTTTTCATTACAAAAAGATGCTTCTTCTTCAAAGGTGAGTATAATGATAAGTATGTAAAAGACAGTTTGAAAATATGTCCATACGCCAAACCCTTGCAGCTTCTCACTAAGCCTGTGCCCCACTCCATCCACAGGTTCTTAGCCTGATTTACAGTGAATCCCTAGGCAGAGATTCCTTCGTGAGCTTTGTTTAATTAATATAAAACTTAATTAGCACAATTCAAAATCATAATTTTTCTTTCTTGACCTAAGTGAGAGCCTAATGTTAGTAGCAAACACGGGACAAAAAATAATGTAGAAAACTGAGACAGATAGTTTAAGAAGACTAATTATATGTGTCCCCATATAATCAAATTTCAGCAACTTAGAATTGAAGTGCAAAACAATTTCCTAGTAGTTGGAGCCATACTGAATTATAGCATACTTTAAGACATAATTAGGGCTAGAGAAATGGCTCAGGGGTTCTGTCTTGCTAAACAGAAGGTCCTGAGTTTGGATCCCAGGTTCCATTTAAAACAGCAGGCAGAAATGGCGGTGATCTGTCCTTCTGGCCCTGGTGGGCAGAGCCTGAGAAATCCCAGAGTGAAGCAGAAAGGAGACAGAAGCAATCCAGGATGATTCCTGAAGTCAGCCTTGGTCCTCCATAGGCACATACAGTGTCCTCTGATACACACACACACACACACACACACACACAAGGTAGATTAAATAAAATAAAATATAAGCAAAGAAGAAAGCAGCAGAGAGCTTATATGTACACACTTCAACTGTGCTCACAGACGATGCTATCAATTACTCCTCAGAAAGGAAAGAGGCAGCTGGAGAAGAAAACCAGGAAGCCACTGTGATCACGTGATGCCTTGACTTGTGACTTTACACATGAGAACCCTTGGCATCATGGAGAATCACTTCTTCTGTCGCTCTCCTTTGAGACTCTCTTACCTATTTCTCTGCCTCTCTTCCATTGCTTATCTTTCTCTTTCCAAACCACCCTCCAAATAAGAGAGTAATGTTCAGACTTGGGAAACTTAAAGCGTTTGGAAACTGAAAATGGATAAATATCCAGAAAGAACACACCTGCCTGTCAAAGAGCTACTGACTTTGCTATTCTGTGGGATCTCATTTTCAAAACAGTTTTGCTTCTGCAGAGTGACCTAAACTACTTTTATCAGAACCACCAACAAGCATCCATTGCTGAGTCCCTGGTCATTCCTCAACCCCTCTCTTGCTAACCTACCTCTAGAGAGTGAAGCAAAAAGCTTGGCCTTCTCCTCACTTCAACAGCACTTTAGTTTCTGGGCCTAAAGCAGACTAAGTACACTGCTCAGTGTGTCCCTCACTGTTCTGTGTGCCTGGATCAGCCTTTTTCCAAACAAGGCAAACTTTCTTAAGATTTTCACTTTTTATGTCAGTTCCAGTTATGCACTGTAAAAATCAAGCTACTATTCTACTGCACAGACTGACTTTTTCTGATATAACTTTAGCTTTTTATTTTTCAAATTTCTATCCATTTCTTATGCACAATATCGCTCACTCCCTGTTTTTACTTGTTACCCACAATTACACAGCAGATTCCACAGAAAGGGGTGTCACTGGGCTTTACTCACTGACATATAGTCCCAAGCAGCTCAGTAGCTTGGGACTTAGTAGACATGTGCTGGCAGAAGAGGACTCAAAACTGTTAACAACTGAGGCCAGCTAGATGGTTCTGTGGGTAAAATTGCTTGATGTTCAGGCTTGGTAATTTAACTTCAGTCTCTGGAACCTATGCAAAAAGCTAGATGCACAGGCACATGACATCAAAAGCAAGCCAGTTGAAAACACACTGGGCCACACAGGCTGAAAGACGTGAGAACTAGGAGGAGTCTGGTAGTAGAGAAGGGATGTCAATGGGAACATGAGACAGCGATGCATTGGGAATTAAGGTGTGAAAATATTACAAGTTTACTATATTTGTTTCTATCTTATTATATGAATACATAAATAAGAATAGTAGTAAAATTAAAAACAAGCTCCAGTGGTGCTTATGTGGAATTGCAGCACTAACGCCATGAGACACAACGTGAGTCAGGAGAAATGCACACGAGTTCCGTGGGCAGCCACTAGGCTGTACAGCACACTGAGCATGGGAAGAAACAAGAGATTTTGCCTCAGCAAGGCCAAAGGAGAGAACAACGGCATAAAGTCATCCATTGACCTTCCACACTTGCACCTGAGTGCCTGCACTCATACATAATATATCATGTACACATAATATAGCAACTGTATTCAATAAGCAAAATTCTCAATTAAATGATGTGAAAGATAAGCCTCACCTCTCAATGCAAGACCAGCTCTTCAGGAAAATCATTGGGGATCTGGGGCTAAAAAAAACTGCACCATGCTTGAATCCTGTTTCCATATTTTTTACTCTTTTCTTTCATATATAGGTTGTTTGCTTGTGGGAGTGTATGTGCATCTATGTGTGTGCATGGCATGCGTGCATGCATATGTGTGTGTGTTTAGTTGTGGGTGGGGTGGGATATGTGTATACATATATATGTATATATATATATATATATATATATATATATATATATATACACACACACATATATATGAGTACATTTGAGTGTGTGTACTTATGGAGGTCCAAGGGTGATATCTGGAATCATTTTCCTTATTTTTATGACTCTAGGTCTGTAATTAAACCCAAAGCATGTAAGGTCTACTCAAGATAGCTAGCTTGCTTTGGAGATTCCCAGACTCTACCTTCTAGGGCTAGAATTACATACACCTGGCCTTTTTGGTGGGATAGGTTCCTAACAGGTCCTTTTGCTTAGCAAACGGCACACCACTAAACCTTCTTCCCAGTCTTGAGTCACTTTTTAACTTTATATTTTAAGTGTGTGTGTGTGTGTGTGTGTGTGTGTGTGCATCAGAAGGGTGACTTCAGGAATTCATCCTGGATTGCTTCTTCCACCTTTAACTTCACTGTGGGATTTCCCAGACTCTGCCCACCATGGCCAGAAGTTCAGGCTGAGGCCATTTCCACCTGGTGCTTTTATGCGGGACTTGAGATCTAAACTCAGGTCTTCCTACTTGTAAGGCAGAGTCATAACCCTGGAACCATCTCTACAGACTGGATGCTGTTTTAATCACTTGATGTTGAAGGAACTTCTGTATCCTGCAGACCACCAACCACGGACACTGTTCACCTATAAAATCAGAGTGATCGTTCAAGGATCTCGTGCTGTGACTTTTGTTTGGGAGGCTAAATGTGGTGATGTACGTAAAACTACACATCAGAAAGGGTGATAACACGATGTTCCCTCTGAATCACTTGAGATGTGCTGTCACTTCTCATAAAGTGAGTGGCAAAAACACACTCTAATTGTAATGCACAGCTACCCTCAAAGCCCTAAATAAATCTTATTAAGTCACAGTTCCTTAATGAATACTGGCTACTTGGGATTTCCCACTCAAGTAAAAAAGTCCTGCAATGCCCAGAGTGCAGCCTCCAACCAGGGACTAAGCTGAAATGCCAGAAGAATCTGCAAAACAGTCATCCTCTCACAGGCTGAACCAAGGACGATGACAACTTGCTTTATCAAGAGTGATGCCAAGAAGTGGGGGATACAGATGAGAGCCACAAACCCACTCAAATCCTGGTTCATGGTCCCTTCTTGTGTGGCTCAGGCTGGACCAAAGACCTAACCCACCTTCATCTGAAAGCAGAAACAATGACCAGGCTCAGTGTGAGGCTTCTCTGGCCCCTTTGTGGAGCTGAAAACCTGCTCAACAGGAATTATTTTGGGTGCAGTCATGGGGAAGCAAACAACGTTAATGCACACATTGATCAGGTTAGAACATTTCCTTTTGTTCTAATATCTGATTAACTGATTGATTTGAGAGAGAAGGGAAAGAGGTGAGAGAAGAGGGAGAGAAGGCAGGTACAGGCAGTTAATGTTACACAAGTTGAGATCTAAGTACAATTTCCAGAAGTCAGCTATCTCCTAACAACATATAGAATTCCAGAGATCAAATTCAAGTCTCCAGGCTGGCAATCAGGTGCTTATCTTCTGAGACAGCTGCCAGCCCCAAAATGTTCTCTCTTCCAATTAAATAAAGACTACAGAAGGAGATCAGTACACATATTCTTGTTAGGTTAAAAAAAAGGCAGAGTTGAGTAAGTGCATCAAATATATATGACTCAATGTTTACTTCTTTTTATTGCTGTTGCTGTGGGGTTTTTATCTTTTTCTTTTTCCAAATAGACTTTCACTATGTAGTCAAGGCTTGTCTTGAACTCTGAATCTTCCTGCCTTAGCCAAGTACTGGAATTACAGGCATGTTACAGTATGCTGGACTCTCAAAGCCGTTTTTAATTCACATCTTTAGATAGTCCACAGTGACTGCTCTCTGACTCACTAATTCTAGCAATAAGTGGCCAGGGATCCCAGAGAGTCTAAGCTTTGATTCCATCACAGACTTATCCACACCACACAACACCTGGAAAAACATATTGTGTGTGTGTGTGCGTGTGTGCATGTGTGCGTGTGTGTGCGTGTGCGTGTGCGTGTGTGTGTGTGTATACGTGTGTGTGTGTGTGTATACAACAGGATACTAGAAAGGACACTGTGAGCCTGTGGAGGCCCAAAGGTGAAACCAAGAATCATCCTGCTCTACCTTCTTACTGCTTTACTTTGAAGTTTCTCAGGATCAACCTTCCAGTGCTGGAATTGAAAGCCGCTGCCAATCTATCCCACATTTTTTTAACCTGGGATTTGAAGATCTGAATTCCTGCCCATTTGCTAGTAAGGCAAGAGCTTTATCACCTCAGCCTAATATGTGGGTTGTTAGGCCTCACTCAAATGCAAATAAGTCATAATCCTGGGTCGGGGGTCCCAGCATTCAGCTTTCATAAGCCTTGTAGGTGAAGGAAATATGGACCAAAATATGAGAATCACCCTGTCCCTAGCCTTCAGCTCTGAGAAAAGAAGAGTTACTATGAAGAATTGTGCTTTATGCTTCACTGTTTTATTTAAATCAGCCATTTCTTAAGTCTGTTTGCAAGAAAATGTAGAGAACACTGTGAAGACAATACTCCTTAGCACATTGCGCTATTTTAGCAGAATATGAAATCAACTCAGATATGTGTCTCCAGCAATGAATATTCTTCAGAATGATGGAGAGAAAAATCAATTAACCATCAATCAGTCAGCAAAGGCACAAACATGGACAACACCCAGAGAGGACGCAGCCGTGTGCAGTGCAAGAATAGCAGCGGACAACAACCTGAATACAGAACACTGGGCACCCTGTAATGATCACCTGGAACCAGACCAGCCAAATTTCTCTCCATGCAGAGGCTCAGGGGACTATGAGGAAGAGGGAGCGGTAAGACCATGAGAGCTCCAAGATGGAGATTTCTGTGGCTGGACAGGTCACTGTACTCAACATAGGGCAGCTGCAGCCAGGACTGCACGGCAACAGGACTTGATCTCATCAGATCTGTATAGTGGGGAACATGTCAGATGTCTCCATGGACTGGCATGGATCTCAGGCGAAATAGTTTGAGGAAGTAGGATCCTTAGGGGTGAGGGGACACAGGTAGGGGAGTATCCATGTCAGTGGGCTGCCCAAGGAAGAACCTACTACAGAGTCTTGAACTCCCATGAGAACAGATGATACAGAGGGAACTCCAAGACCCATGGGATCAAAGGACAGGAGAATAGGAGGGAGTAGATTGGGCCCACATAGGGATGACCTGGAGGCTGGGATGGGATGGGAACAGAGGAAAGGGAGGGTGGAAAGAAGGGAAGGGGGAATGAGGGAGGCAAGGAACATGTATATGAAATGTAAATTTCATAAATGTATTAAGAAAGAAAGAAAACTAAAATCTTATCAGTTTGGAATGTCAAATCATGAAGCAAACACAATTATTTGCATTTTACCTGAGACTATTTCTCATTTATCAAATTCCCACAATCCCACTCATAGTGTTGAAATTTGTATGCAAGGACATATCAATATCCAATTAATTGGCTTAAAAATATGAACTTTTAAAATCTCCTAATATTCATGGAAGCTATTGTGCTTAAAATCCATTTTTATACTACTGATACTGCAAAAAAAGTTAAAAATATTAGGTTTCTAGATATTTCAACTTTAGGAAACCTCACATGATTAATTTAAATCTTGTTCAAGAATACAGACACAGGGCTGAAGAGATAGATGTCTCAGTGGCCAAAGCCTTTGCCTCACTAGCAAAAGAACCTGAGTTCAGATCTCCAGATCTCACAAAAATGTCCAATGGAAAAGGTAACAGCTGAAACCCCAGCCCAAAAAAAACAGACTGAGAATTCCCAGAGCAAAGCAGTAAGGAGGTATAGCAATCCAGGATGAATCCCAAAGTCATTCCTGGGATTCCACAGGTATACACAATAAAGTGTCTTTACACACACACACACACACAAACACACACACACACACACAGAATACAAATACAAAAGTGGTCCTGCTCACAGAAAGAATCCCTGGAGTTTGGGACAATTCAGCACCTCAGAACATTTGCAGGGGAATGTGTGCAGACATAAGAGCATCAGGACAAAACTGGACCAGCTCTGTGTGAGGAACAGGCTGGGGTGTCGCTCTTGAAGGCTGTGCAAAAAACCTTAGCATACAGGGGGTCTCAGAGGGGTCCTCATCAAGAAGCTAACAGAATCTCAGTATCATTTTACAGTGAGCTCACACTTGTTTTCTAATGAGATTTGCAGATAATGTAAAGCTTTTGAATTATGAGCGTCTCTGTGAACTTTGGTGTCAGTAATCAGCAGAGTTAATATGCTCTAAATATAGGTTAACCTACTTACCATTGCTTTTCATGAATATGAGTTGTGCATATTTGATGAGGGATTACCTGTGATACTAAAAAGGGATGCTATTTCAACCTAAGGGAAGTCACACCTCTCCTGGGGTGTGTTTGGAGATGGTATACACATATGTAGGTAAAGCCAGGGCATAAAGATAAAACAGAATAGAGACCAGCAGACAGCTCAGTGGGTCAGGAGCCCGCTTGCCAACCTGGCTACTTCAGTTCAATCACCAGAGCTCACGTGAAGGATGCAAAGAACTGACGTCAAGTAAATTGTCTCTTATGTGCACTCACATGATGCAGCACGCATAGGCACACTATACCGTCTCCCCTTTCTGCATTCTCTTAAATAGATAAGTAACTTATATATAAAAACAGAATATTATGCAAATTAGATCGCCCAGTGGGCAAGGTCTCTGGGCACAAACCTGGCAACATGAGTTTGATTCCCAAGAACCAATATAGTAGGACGAGAATGAATGGCTAAATTCTCTCTGACCTCCACCCATGCATCAAGTTATGCATGTACTGTGGTCCTTTGTCATCTTCTCTTCTCTTTCTTTCTCTTTTTCTCTTTCTAATAAGCAAATGAAATGTATTTTGTTTGAAACTGAATATTGGCTGAGGACATGGCTTAGTGGTTAAAGTCTTTTTTTTTACAAGCAATAGGATCTGAGTTCAAATCTTCGGATCCTACATAAAAATGCCAGTGGAAATGGCCAGTGACTCCAGCCACAGAAGACAGAGCGTGGAAAAATACCAGAGCAAGCAAATATGGTAGAAGAAAAATCAGGATGATTCCCAATGTCAACCTTGGGCCTCCACAGGCACATACACTCAAATGTCCTCTGGTTCATATGCCCACACACATGCATACCCACACACATCCCCCCCACACTCTGAAATAAAAAGGAATATATTACTATTTCACCACAATCCTTTTAATAGGAATTTACATGTCTGTCTCACAGCAACATCCCACTTACTAGAAGCCAATTTTCATAGTTTCATATTTTACTGTTGCAACAAATACAATTTAGGGAAGAAAGGGATTATTATTCATGCCTGGTGTTTCAGGTCAGAGTCTATGATGGCAGAAGAACTAGCAATGAGATCTGAGGGAAATGATCATGGGAAAATCCTCTGGCCAAAGCATTCCTTTTAGCCTGCCAGTCTGTCCATTTCCATCCAGTTCTCTATCTTATCTACCTGCCTAAGAAAATGGTCCCTGCCTCTCTGGGCAGGGTCTTCCAACATCAATTAGATAATGTCCAACAGCCTTGCTCAGGGGCACGCCCAGCTTTTCACAGGTGTGCCTACTTCCAAAGGCTAAGTTCAAAATTGTCAAATTGACACTTAAACTAACCACCACAACAAATAAATGAAAAAAGTCTCTTCAAGGTCAACTAATCCTGAAAAGACACAGAAGACTCCTCAGAGAGAAAACACATCCACTGTCCATTCTTGGGTGTGGCAGCAAAGCTGGGTCTCATATCACCTGTATGGTGGCAGACTCTTAAAAGAACAGGCAAAACCGATCTCAGACAGTGAAACTTCATCCCAGCTACAAGAGTTCTTTTTCTTTTTTAAGTTCTTTTATTTTGGGATTGCTCATGCTTGTTTTTCACTCATTTCCCTATAGTTTTAACTTGATCTTTCTAGTTACCATGGCATCCACAAAGCCTTCTAAAACATCCCCTACAACACCAGATTCATCTAACTAATTATCATCCAAAATAGATGGCATGGTTCCTTCCATCTCATATCTCCTTATATATGGAGTTAACATAAAAAAGTATAGAAAACATACGTTTAAAGAAAAATTTCATTTTTTAATTTTTATTTATTTATTTATTCAATTGTCTGTGTGTGCGTGTGTGTGTGTGTGTAGAACCACAGGCGAATTTGGGAACCACCATGGACCACCTCCACCTCCTCCTTGTTTACTCTGCCCCGGGATTCACAGGCTCCACCCTACCAGGACCAGAAAGGCAGGCTGCCCCCGCTTCCACCCAGCGTCTAGGATCTGAACTCAGGACCTTCCGCCTGCAAGGCAGAAGCTTAACCCCTGAACCACCTCTCCAGCCCAAAGAAAAAATTTTTATTGGTCAGAACAGACTGAAGAGGCTGAAGTCTGATAACAAGAAGACCTTGAAATACTTGTGAGTTGAAGGAACTGAAGATTTCTGTCCACAAGTGTGAGGCTACAATATAAGCAATATAATTGTTATTTCTAATCTCTTTTGCTAATATTGCCCCCTGAGAATGCTCTGTCCATTTTACTGTTCGAAACTCATTACAGATATATAGTCTTCGCTCTACAGCATCAAGGATTCCAGCCCATCCACCCTTTCTTTTATCAACTGAACCAAATATCAGAACAAATTAGCAGGAGCAACAATATAAAGGATGGTTACTGTTTCAGCAAGTTTCTGCAGGGTCTTCATCTGGTCAGATGCTTTATCTTTATTATCTCATTCATTTGAAAACCCACCCATGTAAGATAATCCACTGATAGGAGATGTGAGGTCAACAATCTTCAGGCTTACTATTCTAATTCTGCAGACACTAGCCACACTTCAAACCATGTAAACAGCATCTCAGCTGGGTCCTTCAATCTAGCTTAAGCTCTATCCCTATGGATTTGAAGTGTGGAGACCACAATTCCTTTCCATGCTGACATCTTTCTGATGAATTACAGATGCAGATCATTTCTCTGCCATTACAAATCATCTTTAACATGCAATAACTTTTAAGTGAAATTGTGTTATTTCTATAGGAGTTAAATTCCATGTAATAACCTTCCTATAATAGCGGGTTTGGAAAAAAATCATAAAACCCACAAAAACCAAAGACAACCATCACTAAGATATCTCTCTTGCAAATATTGGTCCCAAAGACCATGATACTATTATAAGAAGAATTAGTTTCTGATTTGTAGAAGAAAACAAGGTTTCCTTGAGCTGGAAATGCCGGGTCTCCATCATTACCAATTCTTATTCCATGCGTCTGTTTGCAATTCATAGACCTGCCCCAGAGGTTGTGTACGCATGGTCTTACAACATTCTTCTGCTTTAACTTTGTTCTTCCACTATACTCACTGCCCTTCTTCTTGACCTTCTCAGCGCACACACACCTTATAGGACATTAGACTCTTTCTCGCTACTCTCTCTCCCAGCATCCTACATTTTTTTCCATGAATGAGTGTCATTCATGAATGCAGTGTAATCTGCCTCTGCATCCAGTTAGCACAGTAGGGCAGGTGCCAGATGTACACCACGCAGACCCTCCAACTGCCCACTATGAGCAGCCATTATTGGGTCCCACTGGGACTGCCCCAGCCACTTTTCCTCTAGTGCTACATAAAGAACCATCAAATTAAGTAAAAAGCACATAGCTTGAAATATTAATCATCTGTTGATTTATCACGAAAAGTTTAAGTAAAGGTTCATATAAGGCTCAGTTTGACCATGCTACAATACAATCATAAAAACGCAACCACTTGTTAGACAGTAAGTTTGAGGTAACAATTTGTTCCAAACGTAGACGGTGCTAAAGTAATGGGTTTCTAATTGGCCACCAGCACCCAGAGAAAGGGTGATTCCACGTTACAGCACTTTAGATTCCCACAGAAACACAAATTACACAAGTTCTGAAAAAAATTACTACTTCTTGTAGCCAATAATTGTTCTAAAATATGCGTTCATAAGCACTGTTTGTGCTATATTATAATAGCTCATGCAAACTGATATTAGTTACCAGGCAATTTTAATAAGTATTATACACTGTTCTAATAATAATATTTCAATATCCTCAGATAAGAATATAAACATATAGATGGTATATTTATATCACTACTCAATGGAATTTGAGACTAGGGATATTTGGAAGCAAGACATACTCGCCATAACAAAAATTTGATCCCATACTGATAAGTGTTGTGTGCTGTAAACAAGATAGTCTCATTCTTCCCTGCCAACAGCTGAGGGCTTTTCTTGTTGCTTGTAAGCTTTTCTTCTTCATTGATGTTCCAGTGATTGGACACTTCTGTTACCATATGATCTGACAACTCCCTTTCCAGTAAATTGGGACACATCTGGAATGTTACTATTTAAACTGGGAAATTTCTAAATAGTGTGATTTTTTCCAAAACTACCTGTCTTAACCAATATTAACCAGAATTAAGAGGTACACATTTTTGAGTTATCTGTAAAATTTGCCATTTAAGTAACTTAAATTTTATTTTGCATAATTATAGCAAATTATGTTATATCCATGAGAAATATTCCAATTATGAGAAAATAAAAAGAAAAATCATAAACAGGCCTTTAACTTTTGTATGAGCTGCATGTATGGAAATACAGATAGTTACTTTGTTTGTTTTTATGTAAGCACTATAATTTACCTTGCAATACATGTGTGAAGAAGCTAAACAGAGTAATTTAGACACCAATTAGAACCTGTAATTTACTTTTATTCAAGCAATGACCTCAACTACTGTGATGTGGCATTTACATACAATGGTTCTTGAAGACAACTGGCAAAGCTCCATTGCTTCCAGGTTTTGTGTAAAGTGTTCCAAGTCCACAAAAATAACAAGCAGAGAGCACCACACTGCATCTGCTGAGTCATTATCAAGCATTGTCAATTCAGCAACAGTTTTATCATCTCAATAAGGCATAATTTGCTTTCATTGTAAAGAATAAATAAGGATGATGCCTTCAGAAGTCTCTATTGCAAATCACGATCTAGTTACTGTTTAAGGTTGGTAGAATTCTAAAAGGTACTGGAATACTGGAATCCGTTAATGTCTTACAGTTGTAAAATACAAGACATGATTGACCTACACATGAGACAAATACTGCCCAGCTTAATTTCTGGATAATACACTCATGCCCTATACACCTTGATGTTTCACTCACTTGGCTCTTTCTGTTTGACTCTAGATTTGCACAAGCTCATGAGTGCTAGACTCCTCTATTCAGGCATCTGGTCAACCTCTACAATGAGTCACAGCTTGCAAAATGCAGTATGATGCTACATCTCAACATGACACCGTTCCATTGCACTTCCCTCATGGCGCTCTGGATGTCACCAACATCTGCAGTCATCCATTATCACTCACTTCTTTCACCCTGTCCAACTGTTGACAGTTCCATACCCAGAATATGATCGCTTACATTGTACAAACTGACTCATCTTTTGCCTTAAAGGGTGTCTGAACCCAACTGCCTGTGGAAACTTTGGCCACCTCACAATTTTGGAGAGAAGTCAGAAGAATCTTCTTTAAAATATGAACTAGATCATACTGTGTCTTTAAGTCCACAGAATGAAATTCCAAGGCCATGGTTTAGACCAACAAAGTCCCCTGATTTGATCCTCCATTCAACTCTGATGCCCATCTGTACTTCCTGTCATATGTTCCAGCCACAGTGAGGATCCCAGACATCCTGCAGAACATTCAATATTCTTTATATATATATATATTTATAACATTTTTATTATCTCCGCTCATACAAAGTTAACAGGTACACCGGTTCCCTCCGTCCCTCCTCCTCCCCCCACCTCTCTGCTCGCCCTCCCCTTACCCCTCTCTCCCCACCCCCCAGTGCCTCCCCTCCCCCAATCCCTGGAGAATCCTTTAATGTGCATGCCTGACTGTCCTCTGGGTCCTCCTCTCCGATACAAGGACCCAGCGGCATTTCCCTGAACCCTTTCCTGTGTTTCCCTTAAGCATGGGAACACTATTTTGGCTGTCAATCCCTTGCCTCCAAGGATCTTGGTGCTTTGAGCAAATGCTAGACTTTGTGGGGACAATAGTGTGTTGGACATTGTGCAGGACATGTAAAGTCCAATTATGATTGCTTCGGCCCTAACTTGTGTGGAGTATCTTGCATATCATTGCTCCTCCCATCCTTGTGCTCTTACACTCTTACCGCCCCCTCTTCCACAAATGTCCCTGAGCTTCAGGATGGGGAGAGATTAGTCTGGCCTAGTTCTAGGTGGTTGATATCGAGTCTCTAAAGTTCTAGATTATGGTTTGTTGATTTTCTTTTGCGGTTTTGCTGCTCCTGCAATGCCCTTCACTCCATCCTGCTGGGCATTGGATGTACACTTGAGAAAAGGATGTGAGTTTCTTTCTTTGCACCCAGCTACCCACAGGCTACTGTCCCAGCTTCTAGAAATTCTATTTTACAGACATCTTCTCAATGTGTGTGTGCATTCTCACTACTCTGCTTGGAACCAGAAAGAATACTCTATATTTTTGTATACAGCTTCTCAGAACTTGGTATATGTTTCTTATCACCCTCCTCAAATATACCATACTCAACCAGGGCAAATGGGATTCAGCGATGAATAAAAATCAAGACTTCTTTCAACTGCTGATTTTAGCATACTTTCACATTGTTTCATGCAGATTTGCTCCAATATGAATAACACTTTCCTCAAACACTTTTTTTTTTGCATTTATTTGTGTGTGTGTATGTGTGTGCCTCCGGTGATCCAAGGGTGACACCAGGAATCACCCCTGGATTATTCTACTTCCTCATTGCTCCTTTCTAGGGTTTCCCAGGCTCTGCCTTCCAGGACCTGAATTACAAGGCACTAACCTTTGTGCCCTGCACTTTTACGTGACATCCGGGATCCAAAGTCAGGCCCTTCGCTTTCAGGACAAAGGCTTACAAGTTCCTCAGCCTTCTCACCAGTCCTCAAATACTCTTCTATTCAGTATAAAAGCAGAATCTATCTTTTAATGTAAGAATGTATCTCTATAGTAATTTATATTCACTGTAGTATTTCCAGAACATAACTTCCTGGAAAATATTAAAGTATGAGCAAATCACATCCATTCCCTCCACTTCAAAAGCCTCATGGTTTTGAAAGGGGTGGGACTGAAAACTTACATTCCACATCACTTGAAGACCACATTCTCATCGAAATGCACAACAATGACAAACCAAAAACTTGGCTGGATTTCTTACCAATAGTGCCAAAGCAGGCATTTTGGCACTTTATACTGTAATTGCAAAACAGTGGGCACTTTGAAGAATATCTCTGACAACAATAATGAAATCATCATTATTAATGCTAATCCTGCACCTTTCCCTCTCTATTGATAAAGGGAGACTGGCTTTTCCTACCATCACTATCAGGACTTTGCCTCTGAATTTACTGCGATCTGTTTCTTTTCATACACAAGATGATCCTTCCTTTTGAGCCTTTTGACAGTTCTCAAACTGCTTTATGGTCACTGTAAATTCATTCAGAATACATTTAAGGTGATACAAATAAGATCCGTATTGAATTGAATGTGAGTAAAACAGAGTGAATGTCATTTAGAGGAAGAGGTAAAATAAAAAGCTCTCTACATCCCACTCAGTTGAAAAATTAGTGGTAAGATAGCATACTGGGATAAGCTAGACTTTAAGCCTGCAAGAAACAGGCTTGGAATGTTTTGTAGTCTTCACAATACCCAAACCTTGCAAGTGCTACAAGGCACATGACAGCATCCATTGCTTTTTTCAAATTTCCTTTAACCCTTAAGTTTATACAAAAAAAACCCCAAAGTGCTTCAAGGTGAAGACGTTCTCTTTAAGAAAATGAATCATATATTTATATTCAGCTGCATTCTCCCTGGTACCTCAGCACATTGTTATGCAAATAGATGTTCAATAATAAAATCTTTGATTGCCAAACAATTGCTGTTTCTTAGAATGAATGTTATTTCCTGAAAATAATCTCTTTCATAACTTGAAGGCTGTAAGTCTCAAAGGATTTTAGTCAATGGAAATAAATTGAATTATCAGCTAGAAATATCACACTAGGACCCTAAGCACAATAGATTCCCCAGCTGAGGAACCAATTACTTTGGATTGGTATAAGTGTTACATGGACAGATGCTACCGGGACAATAAAATTATTAATAACTTCCCACAGCAAATTCCATTGTTAAGATAATAAGTGTTGTATGGACAGAAAAAGAAAAGAAAGGAATTCTTTCTTTTAATGCAGGTATCTATGAAAATCACCATATTGGAGCCCTGGAAGCTCACATTAACAGGTCCAAATCAATATCAGCATGTTTCAGGCACGACACCAGCATAAAATTGAACTCACCATTGAGGTTTTGCTTCTTCTCTGAAAGAACTATTTCTATTCAAGCTAAATTTCCAAATAAACAGTCGCATATTTGAAGGCAATGTAATAAACAGAAGACAAGATGCAATTAATGCAATTAAGGATAGTTGAGACAAAGGGTGGTTCTATGTCCTCAAATTCTAGGATTCTCATCAACAATTATCTATAAAAGAGAAATGACTTGAAATCACCTAAACAGTAAGGAGACAGCAAAACAATGCGGATAAATTCTGATGCCTCCCCCATCACCTCTTGGGCCTCTGAAGGCACACACACTCATGTGTCTTTTTTTACACACATAAACACACATGCCACTAATACAGGCAAGCAATTTAAGGTCTAATGAATGATACCGCTCTTTGTGGAATTTCCTTCTGAATTTAGCAAAAATCATTATTGTACCAAAATACATGGAAGCTACATTAAACACAATGAGATACTACACTGTGCATATTAACAAATGCTGTGACCATGTTTCATGGAAAATGAGCACAATAACCTTATAAGCCAAGAATAGTTAAATTTTATGCCAATGTGTTACCTTTCTTGTCCAGAAAGATAACACCATATTGGTTGCAAATGGTATGACTGTCTGGGTCTGGATTGACTTCATGGCCCACCTAACTTAGCCATGTATCTTCTTTAGGGGACTACGCATTCATATAGAATCATTCTTCCATGTTGGGGCTCTTGGGCACATGCTAGAGAACACTGTGGATTCTACCACCTAGATGCCATTACCACTCCCAATACTTATGACCTCAACCTATACCCAGCTGTGATAGAGCCTCTGTCAGTTCTACAGTAGCCAGAGCAGCAACAGTCCCCAGCTACTTCATCTGAATATTATTGTCATTTTTTTTACCTTTTTTGATTTGTACAATGGGTCAATAAAAGACAGGCAGTATACTCACAAATGTTCATTTCTGAATGATTTTTCCAAAGCTATTTGTTTTCTCCTTTAGTGCATCATTTATTACAGAAAGAAAACATTTCTGGAGGACACAGAAGAACTATAGAATCTAAGAAAAAACACATCAACTTGGGGGAAGATGGGAAAAAAAGCGAGAAAGGAGGGTGAGAAGGTCAAAGTCCAAAGGAAGCAGACAGGAACATGAGTTTGTGTGTTAGATGAATGACCCAAGCCATGGCAGCGCCACACGAAATTGAAGAGCAGGCTCTGTGGAGGATAAGGCAGCCTCTAGAAGACACCCTATTCATGAATGGATTCTAAGGCAGAGCTTCCCCAAGCAGCATGGCCTGGCTAGTGCCTGGACTCAGGTGAGATAAGTGAAATTTCAGTCTACAGAACTTGAAAATGAATGAATGGTGCCCAAAGGCACCAAAACATGGTGACAGGCTACAGAAAACTATCACCATCTAATAGCCAGTGAAAAACAAGCTTGTCTAAGGGAAACCTGCACAGGTGGACCTAGAAATGATAGTAAAGGATGTTCAAACCTCAGCAGTCACATACATGGAAGCGTGGGAAAGGTTAACTGCGAAGAACAGCTCCCAAGGATCCGCTAGCTGCAGGAAATGTAAAAACAAATAACTCACAGACCACGGGGGAGGACAGGCAGAGATTTTTGCATCTGAAGCGTGCCTCACAGTGCTGGAACAGAACATTCTAAGGACTTCAGGAGAGTTGGCTGTGGCTCTTCTACAGCACTCGCTCTGCAGACAAACAGAGAAGCTTCTGCCCCCTTGGAGTAATGCGAGCAGTGCCCAACTCATACAAGCACATTGCCGCTCATGCAAAACGCACAAACAGAGAGAGGAAGTCATGTGCTGTACGTCTCTCTCAGAATTCTTAGAACGATCAATACAAGGGCTCTGCTGTGTGTAGTCCAGATCAATACACGATTCCCGTCATCATGCATGCACTATGCACTGCCGTCTCTCTGACACCTTACTGAGAGCAGTAGATAAGTTGCAACAATTTTTCTAGGTATCTGCAAGTGCATTTATCACTGTGGCAAATGTATGACAGAACATTAGATCTTCTCTCCATGCCTTGTTGTAATATCACAAGCCTGTCTACAGTAACCCTTGATCCTGATCCAGGCCCACCTTTGAACACTATCTGAACTGCCAAAGCAAGAACATTCCTCCACGAATGTCCAGCTGGTTGGCTAAGCCCAGATACCCTGAAGACTGGGAAGGATTCAACTAGTCTAGTTATTTCAGACAAGCATGGACTTTCCAGAAGCTGCAGTGCTAATTTTATATCACGTTTTTTTCTAGCCAGGAAAATTGCCCTTTGCTCAGACTTTGGACTCATTTCAGCAAAAACGTCCAATAATTATCTGAGGCAAGAAATAATTGCTGTTTTTGTTTTTATTTGGGGGAAGAAAATACAAAATCACAGAAAACATTGCTGGCTAAGAAGAACATCTCAGATTATTATAATCAGCCAATCAGAGCCTGAATGAGCTGTTTAAGAATTCTCTCTCCCTTCCATACGGAGATCATGCTGGTTCTGCTTTATTAGCAGGACGTTCAGTCACCCTAGCTGAAGTCTCAAGGTTTGCTGTGTGAGTCATAAGTGATCATCACTTTTCAAATGACAATTTGCTATGCAGAAAACTGCCCCAAGAACCAAACCCTTCTGCTATTCAAAGAATGGATGAGTCTTTATCTTGTAATTCCTGAATGGTAACACCTATGTTTCAAAAGCATTGTGCAGGACTTAAATTGCCAGAGACATTGACTCTGAATCACCAGACATAGCACCTGAATCATCCAGCAAGTCCACGGCTGTGAGTAAAAAAGACAATTTCTAGCAGACTACAGCAAACATCTTCCCTCTATGTGGCTGTTAGCTTCAAGTGTCAGTCTGACAATTGAGAACGAGCATTTAGGCAAGTCTATGAAGAATTATTTAGTTAGAGGAAGCCACAGAGCCATCCTTTGGAAGACTACCTAATTGATGTGAGCAGACCCTGCATAGTGGGTGAGACCATTCCCCAGGCAGGTAGATAAGATGGACAGAAAACGAACTAGCATTGGCACACTGGCTAAAAGTTTAAACACCTCTCTTTTCTGTGAATATGGTGTGTTCAGTTCCCTTGGTTTCTCATGTTGATAGTAATTCTCCGTCATATCCAGAGTCTGAAAACCTGAATAAATCTCCTTGTTTTCATAAATTGTTTGGTCATGTGTTCATAACAGCATCAAAGTAACAGAAACATTTTCGGAATGCCAACTTACATTTTGACTTAGTTAAATAATGTACTCTTTAGAAATTGGAAGAGTAGATGAAAATCTAAAACAGAATGCAGGCATTGGTGAACATTTAAGGGGCCATTCCATGTCACTCACATCAAGGAGCATACTGATAGTTGTGACCCAGCATGATGGCGATAGTTCCCTGTACTTGGCCACAGTCATCTCTTTCTCCACCAAAACCAGCCAGTGACAGAGAAACAGGAGCACAAGAATAGAGCCCCAAAGTAGAACAAGGGGTGATCTCTCATGGGTTATTGCATCTTCCAGTCCAGTCAGCACAAATAAAAGAACTGTGCCTACTGAGGCCACCATTTCTGCCCTGGGACTTCATGCCCACTGGGGCCCTACTAGAACTTGGGTCATTCACACTTCTGTCCAGATGACCAACAAACAATTCAGGTGGTCATATGTTGATGTATACTCACCATGAGGTATTTCATTATAGAAAACATTAAGGATAGGACAAAATTATGTGATATAGTCTTACTACCAAAACCCCATGTAAGTTGAACAAATCTAACTGGTAATCTTGTTATTTTATCTATCTATTTGTCTGTCTGTCTGTCTGTCTGTCTGTCTGTCTGTCTATCTATCTATCTATCTATCTATTATAAATGGATTTCAAGGTTAAGAAGATGCTGTTCATGCTGTTGCAAGGAAGGCAACTCATCAGCAGTAGCAATAAACATTGACATGAACAAAGGAACTGAGAAGTGATTACACAAGGAGAAAATGTAAATGGACAGCAATCAAATGAAAAAAAAATTCCTGGCAGCATTAGTGATTAGGAGCACTAGTGATTAGGGAAATACTAATCACCCATGATGAAATACTCTCCTTATCACTAAGATGGACATAACTGGAAATTTTTCTCATGTTCATTCATTCATTCATTTTGTGTGTGTGTGTGTGTGTGTGTGTGTGTGTGTGTGTACCACCATGCACTGTGCTCAGAGGACACCATGGGGAAGCTGGTTCTTTCCTTGTACCACACAGACTCCACAATAGCACTCAGGTCATTGCACCTATCAGTAAGCAACTTACCTGCTGATCCACCTCACTGGACCAAGGGTATCAAATTTTAAAATGAAAATGAACATTGGTGAGAACGAAGAAAATTTTAAGTTTCATGCATTAATTATGAGACTGCAAAAAAGTGTAGCTGAAGAGGGAAGCAAGCTGGCATTCCTGAAAAAAATCAAACAACTGCTATGTGGTCCAGCAATACTGCTGTTCTCAAGAAAACAACAGGGAAGAGACTCAGATACTTGTATACTTATGGATATAGCAGGATAATTCACTACATCACAAGATAGAAGGAATTCAAATGTCTACTGGATGATGGGCATAATGGCATAATGATAGGCATAATCATAATGTTGTTTGTGTGTGTGTGTTTACATAGAATACTATTCATGTGTAAAAAGTACTCAATTCTCATGCATAAAATATCCTGGATAAACTTTGGAACCATTATGTCACAAAATTCACATAAGACAACCAACTCTCTATGATTATCCACATGTCAGGTGCCAAGAACATCCGTATTTGTGACAGTAGGTTAGATGATGTGTTCCAGAGCTTGGCAAGATGGGGAGGAGTGGCAGAGGGCAATGCATGAAAAGCTTCTATTTGGAATGATGAAATAGTCCTGAAAACCAAGAGTGGTGACACAACACTGCAGTTCTGGAATCAGCAGGGCTGGGGACTACGGAAAGCGCAAATAGCATTCATTCAATGCTACTGAAATTTACACTGAAGATTGGCAAACAAGCCAATTTTACATTAGATGCATTTCATCAAAATATTTAAATACACTATTTTTAAGGTATTCTTCTCAACTAACTAGATAGTTGGAAATGTGTCAGACACAGCACACTTTCATTTACAGATGCAGAATGGGATCACTGATGTACTGGGACTAAAATAAAGAAAATGTAAGAAGGCAGTTGGATTTCCTGGGCACAGAGGCAAACACATGTTAGCATGAAAATCTCCAAATTCCTGCACCATGTATCAGTGATGACGTGATTAGAGCCAGAAAGATAGGGTGGGAAGGTGTTGAGCTACGAGACTGTGACCAGCTCCACACCTGACAGAAGGGAAAGAGGGAGCTGACCTGGAACTTCATTTGTATTAGCGCTTCTCCGTGGGTAAATGTTCACACACCTACAGACACCAGCGGCTGTAACAGCTGGAAAGCTGGACCCATCTGCCATGCAGGGAGCTCAAAGCTTGGGATGCTGTGAAAGGTCCCATGACGCATGGGACATCTAAGCTACTATACAGTCCACAGAATCCACAGTGCTAAGGTGAACAGACCTTAGACTTGAAGAAAATCGAGCCCATTCATACCTGGTCATTTAGTAAAAATGGAACAACATGGGCACTTTTGAACAAGTCACCCAGGAGCACTGAAGACCAAGACTGCAGACAGGCAAGATGCTTCTGCAAAACCCCCTGAAACAACTGGGCTGATGTCACAGAAGCCCCCTTGGGCCAATCCTCTACCAAAGGGAGTGCTGACAACACTTCAAGAGCCAAGATGGCTTTGACTGGACACAGCAAGAAACACGCACCCCTCAAATCTCCTGGACAGCAGCGAATCCTCTATGTCACTTTACTCGAGCCACCTTGTGGTTGACGTTCAGAATAAAGCTTCGATACTGAGTCGGATCTATACCCACCCTCAATACACATATTGACCCTAAATACCGATGTGGTATGTTTGCTATTTGGTCAAAGAGCCTTGGGAGGAACTGACCTTACAGGGGTTATGAGGATGGAGGGGGTGCTCATAAGTGTCCTTGGCATCCCTAAGAGAACCAGCTCTGCCCACCATGTAACAAACCAACTAGCTCAAGAACTTCAGGGGGTCCTCACCAGAATTCCAATGTCTCAGCACCTTCCTGCTAACCTTTTTGCAGCGTGGGACTCATCCAGCCAAAGAATCACCCAAACTGACAAAGAGATGATCCCCTATAAGGTGCCTTCTCTGTATATATAAAACAGTTTGGATACGGGGGACAGAGCCAGGCAAGTTGCTTAACTTTTCAATGTGTTGCTTCCTGAACTGTGAAATGAGCCTCAAATGCTACGCATGTCACAAGGTATGAAGGGCACTCAAAGAGTTACATCTGAAAAGGACTCAGAATAATTCCTGGCACAGGAAGAGCTTTGCAAGTGCATTTATAAGACTGTAAATAGCAGCTCAGTTCGAGGCAGCCAGCCTTGTCATTTGGAGAAGAAACTGAGTTCCAGAAAAGTAAAAGTGATGAACTTAATAAAAATTCTAAGAAAATTTTAAAATGGAAATGGAACATCACAAAGTGTTCTTGACAAGAAGAATGAATGATTTGGAAAATTAGGAAAAAGAAATATTTTCACATTTAATTATTATATAATTCTCATGAAAACACCAACATTTCATGGAATATTTAAATACAGATAAGTCAAAATAATGTAAAATAATCTCAGACATCTTAAAGGTAATCATTTTTATGTGTTATTTTAGCTATCTTGTGTGTGTGCATGTATATATGTATGTGTATGTGTATGCATGTGTATGTCTGTATGTGTACGCCATATGTAGATTTCAGAGGACAACTTTGGGAGGGAAATTCTCTCTTTTTACCATGTGGGCTCTCGGAATTGAACTCAGACTATCAGGCTTGGCAGAAGGTACTTTTACAGGCTGAATCATCTCCAAACACTTCTAAACATTATGGCCAAATGCAGTGTCCTCATAAACCTCCAAGTGAGTAATGAGATGCTACAAAACAAAATGAGCCAGTACTAAGTCTTGTGACTATGGAGATTTGGGTTTTACCCATTTAGCCTACCCTCTTTTAGTTCTTAGAAACAAAACCATAATACATTCAATAGAGTATCTTCCAAAAATCTACACCTCCACAATACAATTGTTGAGGGTATCATTGAGAAATCCCGTACTTTCTCTGTACCATCTAATTTCTTTCAGAGCTATCTTATATATAATCTTTTTAGAAAATATGATGAAACATTTATGTGTTTGAGTTTTCCTGTGAACATTACTATTTCAAGGAAGTATGATCTTTGAGTCTTTACTTTGACCTAAGCGATCTTTGATTATATTGTTCCTCTTTGGGATGTTGTCAGTATTGCAGCAAGTTAATACATGACCATTCTACTCACAAGAGCTTTGAGACTGTTTGAGAGAGGAAAATTAGAGGAGGAAGATTTTTCACTGCAGACAGGCAGTTATCAGGAGGGAGAATGATGAAGCACTTTACAGAGGAAAGATACGGAAGTATTATTTTACTTGATACTTTCTAGTTGTAGTCTGTAGAAAACTCATTCATTCCTAAATACTCCTTTCAACATATCCTTCCAAAAACTCATGTGTCAAAACAACTGCAAGGACTGTAGAATTGAGATACTAAAGCACTTGTTGTGCCAGCAGGTTCAGAGTTTGGATCGCCAGAGTATATATGATGATTCAACTGTAATTCCACACTTGGAAGGCAGAAACTGGGAACCCCTGAGGCAAGCTGACTATATAACTTGCCTCTAAAGAATGATGTTGAAGACTGAACATGATTTTTCAATATCAGTCTCATATGCAACCACACACACATGCACCAACATACACACATGTATGTAGCAATGTACATGGGATTCCATGTGTGTACATATGTGCACCCCAACACATATACACATGCTAATAGGAAAAGGAAAAACAAAAACAAATCAGAAGGCACTCAGTCAGATATGGCATATCTGGGCAGAAGTTTTTAAGTTTTAATCAAATAATAATCCTTCCTAAAATGTCCATACTCCAAACTCAAAGAAACACACCATCTTGTCCAGTCAAGCAAGGAACCTCGGTACAATTGCGCTCAAATGTACTTAAGAGTATATTCAGGAATACATCCCAGGAGAGCTGAGCCTGCCTGTCACCAGTCTATGTGTATTTATCTTCTAGGGCAAACTGAGTCACAAAGACTCACATGTTTACCATATGTTACCTAACATTAATAACACTATAAAAACATTTTATATAAAACATATCTTCACTCTGAGCCAATTAAGAAAGAAAGAATATTAAAATAGGGCAGTTGCTCTCTTTCTGATTTAACTGAATTATCACCGAGGCTATACGGCAAAGTGTGAATCCAGCCAATTCTCTTCACAATGGAGCTCTCCAAATTGAGCAAATCCTTCCTTGTGACCTGCCCACCCTGGAGGTGACAGAGGGGGTTTATGAGCATGGAGAGCTAATTTTCACTCAATATAGCACCCACCTGTGGGTGTCAGATACAAGCACAGTTATCCTTCCTTGTCTACAGGCCTCTCTTCCTCGGCTGTCAGTCACCATTGCTCTACCAAGATGTAAATATATTAAATGATAATTCTAGAGATAAGCAACCATCAGTTCCAGTGATGATGAGATCTTAGGCTCCACCCTTCACAATAAGAGAAGCCATGCCTTTGATCAGGGTGTCTGCTAGATGTACCACCTATATGAAAGCCACTGAGCTTCCATCTAACTTCTTGGAGAGACAGGTGGGTAGGCATCTACTGGATTTGGAACAGACCGTTGGCATGTAAAGGGGGGTGTCTCCTAAAGGCTGCAGTGAGGAAGTTGCCTGCACTGCAGCAAATACAGGTGGAAAGGGGGCCCTCTCCAAAGGGGGCCCACTCCAAACACAGTCTTTTAGGTCCTGCTAGTCACTGGGTGGGAATTGAAGACTTCTACAGATTTGCTTTTAGGGTGAAAGGAAGAATGCTTTGGAATCACCAACAAGATCTTGAAGTCCTCTCTCTCTCCTACCTTTCCATGAAAATATCGAATTTAATAATAAAACACATTCATTTGTGTCATGTCTTTACGAGAAATACTTCATACCCTTCATACTGCAAAGCATAGCAGATGCACCAAGCACAACAGAGCCAGGGAAATGTAACAATGTTTAACTCAGGAAATTAGCCACTATGATCTGTCATCCAGGTATCCTATAATAAAGGAAAGAAAGCCCTATTATTAATTTTGCAAGGAAAATATAGAACCTGGATACCTTTAAAACAGAGATGAAAAATATATATGTTGTAGTATTTAACCTCAGTATTTCTAACACTTATGAAAAGCAGAAGTCTTCTAATCCCAAAGAGAGAGAGCAAATAGTATTCTTTGCAGTACTCCTCTACGTAAGTAGAAAACCTAAACATAATATTTTATAGAAAGATTAAGCCTTAATTTTTTAAAAAGCCAATGGGTTCCAAACAGTTAAATCATTCTGGTAGAAAACTGTATTCTTCTGAGTTTTAAGCTGTAGGTTCAGTCAGTTATTAGTCTATTGCTGAATTCAGTTCTTTGACTTCAAAATTACCCTCCTTTCTCACAGCCTCAGTGCTCAGTTCCAGACTCCTGAAGTTGCTGTGGGTGTGTGCAGGCACAATTGCTTCTCATGGCTGGTGCTCTAAGGATACACAACTCTGCTCAAAACTTTCCGATTCTAGGAGAGAAAAATGAATGTTGAAAGTATAAGTGCCTCAGGAATCAATGACTAAAGTGTTCTGAACGTGCCCTACTGCCCCCAACTCAAATGGAAGCTCTAACTTCTAGTGGCATGATATTTGTAGGCATAGCTTTGGGGAGAGATCAGGTTTATATGAGTTTATGGAGGTGGGATATTTGCGAGAGGATGGATGTCTATAGAAGAACCAGAAGCAATTTAAACACACACTATCAGCTTTGTCTATACTAGTCCAAGGCTACTAATACTGATCATAAGTCGGTTCTGATTTTAAACTACACAGATGCAAAGTCTCCCAACATTTCTAATCCATGAACATGAGCAAGAGAGCAGTTAAGGTCATCACCAAACACTTGGTCCACTGACAAAGTTGGTTTGCTTAAACATTGCTCTCATCTTATGATTGAAAATGTTGGCCAGCAGGATAACTTAACAGGTAAGGCACTCACTCACAAAGTTGGCAACTTGAGTTCAGTCCCTAGATACCCATCTTGTGGGCAGAAAGAATTTCCTCTGACCACCACACAAGTGCCATGACATGCATGTGTATGTTCAGTTTCTCTGCATCTCTCCCCTTTTCCTCTTTTTACTCTTCATATTAAAAAATACTTAGTGGCTCCTGCTTGTATGATATTCAATCAGGTGTTATTTATAAAAGCAGAAGACATGATCCCCTGACTTCATAATCCCTTGAAAGATGATGTATCAGATAGATAAATGACAGACAGATGGGTAGATGGAAAGATTGATGGAAGACTAGAACTAAGCCAGCCTAATCTCTCCCCATCCTGAAGACTAGAACTAGCCAGCCTAATCTCTCCCCATCCTGAAGCTCAGGGAAATTTGTGGAAGAGGGGGCAGTAAGATTGTAAGAGCACAAGGATGGGAGGAGCAATGATATGTAAGATACTCCACACAAGTTAGGGCCGAAGCAATCATAATTGGACTTTGCATGCCCTGTGCAATGTCCAACACACTATTGACCTTACAAAGCTAGCATTTGCTAAAGGCATCAAGATCCTTGGAGGCAAGGGATTGACAGCCACAGTAGTGTTCCTATGCTTAAGGGGAACACAGGAAAGGGTTTAGGGAAATGCCACTGGGTCCTTGTACGTCATTGGAGAAGAGGGCCCAGAGGAGAGTCTGGCATGCACATTAAAGGATTCTCTGGGGATGGGGGGGGCACTGGGGAATGGGGAGGGAGGGATAAGGGGAGGGAGAGCAGGAGGGTTGGGGGGGAGGAGGAGGGAGGGAGGGAAACGGTGTACCTGTTAAGTTTGTATGAGCGGAAATAATAAAAAATGTTAAAAAAAAGACTCTTTCTCACAAACAGAAGGTCCTGAGTTCAGATCTCAGGCTCCTCATAAAAACGCCAGGCAGAAAAGCTGGTCCCCTTGCTTATCTGGCCCTGGTGGGTGGACCCTGGGAAATCCCAGAGCAAAGCACGAAGTAGGCAGAAGCAATCCAGGATGATTACCCAAGTCACCTTTGGTCCTCCACAGAGACACACAATGTCCCTCTGATACTGATACACACACACACACACACACACACACACACACACACACACACACATACACACATGCATGTGCACACACACATAAATAAATAATAAAATATTAAAAAAGAAAGATGGATAGATAATAGAAAACTGATTGGGTGGTTAATTTTTCAATGAGGTGACTGGTTACACATGGATTCATAGGAAAAAATTCCATCTAAAAGTGCAAAACTTGAGGTTTGCTTGCCACACACACAAAGGACCCACACAAATGCTGGGTGGCTGGTATCCTACCCGGAATTCCGGTATTGGAAGGAAAAAATTGGGAATCCCCAGAGAAGGCTGGCTAGGCAGACTAGCCCTGCAGGAATGCTCTGAGTAGAGAGCTAGAGAGCGGGTTACGAAAGAATAAGGCAGACGACTAATTGACGATGTTTCTCTCTATCAACCTTAGATCTGCACACATGCATGCACATTTGTACACTCATGTATGTCCGAGCACATGCAAAAACACATACACAGACACAACCACATGCATACACATGAAAAATGGAGAATAGTAAAATAAATGTCACAACTTTAAATAATCATATACAGTTAAAATAATATCATACTCACAATAAGCTTTATGTATGACTACACTACAATGTAGAAGAAACAACTGAGCAAAAGGAAAGAAATTTTTATGCAAATTGAGATTGAAAGGAAAAGCCAGTATCCTGATTTTCACAAACAAATATATAAAACACACACATTCAAACACACACGTGCTCATGTACACACACAGATGCATACGTGGACATACACAACTTAGGCATTTAATACTGCTGTGGCTAACAACAAGTGCTCAAACCATCCATGCTCTGCTGCTCACTTGTGCATTTTCACTAGCACTGAGTTACACTTTCTAGAATTTACTGTGACTCTCAATGTTGACAGTTGAAAGTAAACTTGTTAGGTACAAATGAAAGGAGCCACACCGAAAATGCTGGCAATCTACTTTGCTTTCCTCATACTTGAGATTATTCTTCAAACTGCCATGAGGAGTGTGTACAAATACTAATATTTTCTGTGAATAATTTCTAGTTTTTTTTTTGTTTCAGCCACTGGCTGTTTCATGTTTTTCTTGTCTTATTGGGCTAAATCTAAAGAAGCTGTGTTTCAAGATTTCTTTCTCTTTTACGTGATGAGATGAGTTACCAAAATTTGCAATTTTCAGAAATAATAAGCATTGCTCAGGCTAAGAATGTTTTTCTTTGAATCCCAATCCAAGGAAAGTTGTTAAGTATAGTTAATGTTGGAATCTGTCATCTTTCAGACACTGACTATAATCATTGGCTCCTTCCTTCCAGTGTGCACCTGATTTCCATTCTCCTCCTTCCTGGTTTAGTCAACATCATGAGGTTTTTCTCCTGTGTGTCCATCAGTGTGTGGAGATAACTGAGTTTATATGCTAGGAGGTCCTGACTGGATAGGTGAAGGAGAGAGTCAGGCAATACTTCTCTCGTCCTTTCTGTCTCCCACAGTTTCTGTGATAGTGGCTTGCTCCCTTCCTAGACTGTTTCAATGGAAGGCTCTTCCTTCTGAGTCTTTCAGGCCTGAAGTATAGGAAAACTGTTCTCTTGACTTCCTAAGTCATGATTTCTTGACACATGGGAACAGGTTAAATGCTGCCTCCTATGCCCCATGTTAACAATCCTGTTCTCTGTACAGTAAAAGCCAGTAATACCTCCTAGTATTCTCCTTTCACTCCTGGTGAGGGAATCAGGGGAGGGTCAGTAGAACCACACTGGAGGGTCCTGCTCCAGGCTAAAAGGGGTCAAAGGTTTTCTGAGCTAGTCCCGATATTTGACTGCCTATATTTGACTTTCTGACTCTCTTAACAACTTTGCGCCCATTTCCCCATTCCCTACTTTCAGTTGTAAATTCTAAAGTGATTTGTCTCTGATAGTCTGAAAGGCTAATTATTACCCCATTCCTGGATTTTTTGTGAAAACTTTTTTTTATTTCTTCAGTGTTATATTTGTGAATATAATGAGCTTATGATACTTTCACTACTAATCCCCAACCTCATCTCCTTTCCTCTCCTTTTCCCTTACCACCCTTCTTCTCCCCTGCCCAGTCTCTCTCATACTTCCAAGAGTTTTCAAATGTGTGATTCACTGGGTTTCATCTGGATCGCCTTTGAAGACATGGTCTGAGTACTTGCTGGAGAATGATCATGTATCGACAGGTATACGCCATTGAGGAAAGCAACTTCTATTTCCTTCCCATAAGCATTAGCCCTTATCTGTTTCTCAGGGAAGTGTGGGGCCTCTTCCGATCTTTCCCCTTCCATGATGAAATGCTGACAGAGCAATATTGGGGATGAGTGAGAAGGATCAATGTGTCTTCTTGTCAACCGCACCTCAATCATGAGCACACATGGCGAACAGAGAGATGAAACTTCCAGAAGATTTCTTTTGACCTCCACATATAAGCTCTCCTCCTGGCTCTTCTCTCTCTCTCTCTCTCTCTCTCTCTCTCTCTCTCTCTCTCTCTCTCTCTCTCTCTCTGCTGTGTGTGTCTAATAAGTATTTTAGAAGATTTTTTTTTAAAATGAGATTTAAATTATCTTTGTAAATTAATCATAAAATTAAACCATTAAGTGAATAACCATAACTAATTTATAATATGCTGGTCTAGCAAGTAAGGATTTCTCCTCTCTCAGAAGTCCTATGACTATACAGGTGTAGACTTTTCTGCCAAATTTGATGAAGAACTGCAACCAGACAATTATAAGAGAAAATAAAACCCCTTATTCTCCTATTAGCTATTTGGTTGTGAATTTTTTAACCACATGGAGGGAAACTGTGACAAGATCCATCCATATTAGTTTCTCTTCCCGTTGCTGAGATAATAATACTCTAAGAGGGGTGAAGGGTTTATTCTGGCTCTTGGGTCAAAGGGACAATGAAATCATATGTTAGCGGCTGGAAACGCGGGTCACATCACGTCCACAACAAGAAAACAGAGAGTAGGGAATGAATGCTCGTGCCCAGCCTGCGTCTCCATTTGATGCACCGGGCAGAGGCTTAACCTCTGAGCCATCTCTCCAGCCCCTAATTTTATATTTTAGATATTCCACTAATAGTTCAAACACTGAAGTACTGCCTAATAGCATGCAGAATTCCTGGTGCTTCTTTATGACAGATTAAGTACTGAATCTTGCATATTAATGAAGAAATATGTAAGACAACTATCTTCTTTTCAAGCTTTGTCTTTTTCAAAGAGTAATACAGAATACCTTGATAATTGCATCTATAGGTAGATTAAAAAGAAAATTAGAAACAATTACAGACCTACTCTAAAGTATGATTTTCTCTTCTCTGAATTATTTTGGCTCTGTGTGTACTAAACAGCATAGTGCAATGTGTACCAAAAAGCATAGTGCAACAAACTCACATAAGGAACTTCTTTTACAATTCTAGTATAAATATTGCAGGTTCCTTGAATCTGATCCCTAAAGAGTTGCTTTACTCTCCTCTTTGCTCTCTGCCTTCACCAATACGTGTCATTACTTGTTAAAGTTTGCTACTCTGTCTTTGGAATGAGATCCCCAAAGGAAAGGTCAAGAAAGTATAGCAAGATTGAAGGCACTTGAGAGACTAGCAGGACTTCAGCTTATTTCACATCCTCAGGATAGATCAATGCTTAAAGAAAACAGGACACACAAATGTTTGGCAGTGTTTGTAGACCAGATCTCTCAGACTGAGTACAGTTACATTCAAATCCTCCTCCAAAGCTCGTAGGACTGAGGGAGTGACTGGAAGTTGTTTCTAGAATCCTCAGCAGAAATGTTCACTGTAACCTTGAAATTTCATGTCTTCACTTTCCCTGATTGTCTTGTCCTAAGTAACCTTGCTGTTTAGTGCCAGAAACTGGCGACTCACACTCGCTCAGTAGCAAACCTGCCTGGTTCCTATTTTCTTCAGTCACTAATAGAGAAGAGCTGCCAATCACTGGGGGGAGTTGGTGGGCTTGAGACATCCGGCATTTACAGAGTGCAGAAGAAAGACAGGGTCTCCTGGGAGGGTCACTGCCAGCTTGGAAGTCTCTCGAATTAATAACGTTTTTCATTTCTGTCTGTGCAATTACACCGGAAGCTTTTGTGCTGCCTCTTCGAAGCCTCCTCACTCTTTGATTGCCTCCGCCAGCTCTAACCGCCCTGCATGGCAGAGCTGCCTGTGGAGCGGCCCATGGTTGCCATGGAGACTGCACCAGCATGGAAGAGGGCGGACAAGGCGGACGCCAAGTGGAGCAGGGAAGCATGACTACCAGACCATCCCTCCTGAGGTCCAGGGGATGGCAGGCAGGGGTGGGAAGCAGAGACAAAACAAGATGTGAGAGAGAGAAGGGAAAAAATGGACAAGCGTTCCTGGATGCAAGTTAAGGCTTCCACTGAACTGAGACAAAACCAGATCTCCAAGAGTATTCAGTCAACCTGCCATCCTTTGTCACCTATACAATATGTATATGCACTACTCATGTTCACAGATATATACATAAGGAGGGGTTGAACTGTATTCACCTCATGGCTGGGAACAGCAGTTCTTAAAAACCACTGCTGGAACGTGCTACCACTCTATTTGAGCACATCACCATAATGTTGGGTCCCAATCATGACTCACGTCTATTCTGTGCCATTAATGAATGAGACTTTCACAATCACTTTGTATTCTCATTGTTTCATAAAACTCTGAAGCTCTACTTCATACTAAGAGTTGTGAAACAAAACACATTCTGTGGGTACAAACTATAGGCTCGCAAACAGAAACTCCCGAAGCTAAAGACTGTCTAAATCACCCAGTTCTCAAAAACTCAACGGCTTCCTTTAAAGTTATGTGAGTGACGCTGACCTCCTTCTTTGTCCTCAGGGAGGAGGGCTGAGTACCTCTGTCTCTTTAGGCCTGGTTGTGGTACAATACTGGCTCTGCCTCATAAAATATTACTGAATGACATGTGACTACGTGTTCCTTTCATTTCTATCCTTCTCAACCTTAGGTTACACTGCTGAGGTGGAGAATCCACTGGCTTCAGGCCCACAGTGACTGGCATTGTGGGACACTCTACTTCAACCATGCAGAATGGTTGCTGAAACGTGCCAACTCTCTTGTCTTTGAAGCTGTTGAAGCTAAATCTTTATTATTAAGGCACAATGAAGAGTAACCAAACACATGCTCAATCTACTTACTAAGATGCAAAGTATTTGAATTAAGAAAAGATGTTCATGTGCTTTAGGAGGTGAGGGAAATGCACCAGATTGTTCCTTCAATGTCCACCAATTTAGCAATGATTAAAAGAGCAGTATATAAGAAATGCTCTGTAGTTAATAGGAAGCAAACTTCCACATGAGTAAACATGGGCTGAGGATAAGAAAGGACTACATTGCACAAGAGAACTTAATTACATGATGTTGAAGAAATAGTAAACAAGGAAAACTTGTATCTCAAATGGAGGTGTATAATTTGTAATCATGGGTCAATCACTGATTTTTATTACTACTACTGACATTAGTGTTAGTGGAATTAAAAAGGGGGGACTGAAATTACACACGAGACTGCATAACCAGTTGAAAATTAATTTGCATTTCAGAAAAAAAAATCAAGTGAGGTTTTCCAATAAGGTAGACTGAAAAAAATCAAATTTTATGTGTTAATCCACCCAACATTTAGGATCAGAGTTTAGTTTTATTCAAACTGTAGCAGGTTCTCCTTTGCCACCCCATCCACAAATGAGCACGCAGGAGTCCAAAGGTTGCTCTTCAAATATCTAAGGTACAAATGCAGTAAAGCTGTAACAACAGAGACTCACACACGCTCTGGACACTGGAGTATCAGAAATGAATATCAAAAACAGCAATGGAGACCTAACTCCAGATGATCGGGTCCCATCATAAAAATAACGAACAGATGGGAGATAAACAAATAAATAACACAAGGTAATATGGCTCCTCCTCAAATCAAATTCATAACTCCCATTAAGAAAAACTTACTCAAGAAAGTGAATTTCAAAGAACAATTATAATAAATGTACTCAAAGAGCTTCAGGAGGACATGATGAAATGCATAAGTGATTTTAAAGAGAAAAGCTATAAAGTCTGGAAAGCAAATAATCAGCTAAATAAAATGAAGGAGACAATTCAGCATATGAAATTAAAATAAGATACAGGGATAGAAATACTGAAGAATACCCAAACCGAAACAAAATTCAAGCAGTCTAGTAATAACTCAGGGTAGCAAGTATACCAACCTTCCTACATTTTTAAAATATATGCTAACTGAAAAATTTTTACAAAATTTGGCTATAATTTTCCTTTATCAGAAAATTAAAGTAACTTCACTTCTTTCAAAATTATTTTCTGTATTCTCACTCATCTAAGCCACAAATCTCTTATAAAAAGTTATAATTATGCTGATTCATTATTTAATAACTAACTAAACACTCTAAATACTCAAGTATAAAATATTAGGGTAGATTCAAAATGCTGAAATAAAACAAAATGCCCTGTGGTCTTATACGCTTCCAGTAAGTATTTTTACAAGGTTGTCATGCTAAAAATCAGATTTTAAAGAAACCAATCTTTATCTTTTAATCCCAAATTTACCCTACTTGTCTGAGCACATTGCTATAATCATTGACCCCTACTGTTATGTTACTATTATGTAATTTATATTTGCTGAACGTTTCCCTGACGTTCTTTTGCTCTCCAGGGAGCCTGCCCATGGGCCGACACTACAATGGCCCATCAGATCTTCATGGGCTTTTCTTAGCCCTGATATTTCCAGCATTGTTTTCTGATAGCCTTAGCAGTCACAGGGCCCAGCTTTGCATTTCATAGAATCTCCACGTGATCAGACTGAAGTCAGGGGTCATGAGGGAGGTAGCCCCAGAGGCAAAGTGCCATTTCCTGCACTTTATATCAAGGCTATAAATTAGATTTTTTTGTCGCTGCTAATATTTTATTTATAGTCTCGAACTATTGATTATGGTTTAATGCCCTGACTCAGTCTCTCAACATCTGTGTGTTTAGTAGCAGGGACAGCAATAATACTTACAAACTTAAGTTGCTTATAAAAAGGGAAGGCAGGGGAGAGTACAGAAAGATAGCCCAGCACCTACTCAAAACCCTGGTGACCTGAGTTCAATCCCCATAAGATCACATGGTGAAAGGAGAAAACTGACCTCTAAAAGTTGTCCTTTGACCTCCTCTTTTGTGTCATGGCATGTGTACACCTATGCATCTGTTTTTCTCTCTGCCCCTGTCTCTCTGTGTATCTCTTTGTCTCTGTCTCTCTATGTCTCTCTCTCTTCTTCTCAAATAAAAAAATTAAAAATAAAATTATTCAGTATTTGTTTATAAAATACTGTTTATAAAATACAGTATTTGTTTATGTATATTTTTCATTATATTTAGATCATCTTTAGACTTCTCATCTCCAATATAGTGCAAATACTATATGACCAGTGATTACATGCTACTTTTTGGGACATAGTGACAAGAAAATACTTGATTAAATGTTCAATATAGATGAAATTCATTTATTTATTTTAATTTTTATTATTCATTTGTGTGGGTGTCTGTGTCTGCATGCATCAAAGGCAATGTGTACCTGTGGAGGGCCAGGGGTAATTTCAAGAATCATCCTGGATGGCTCTGCCTTTTTTTTTTGTTTGTTTGTTTTGCTTTGGGTTTCCCAGGCTCTACTTCCAGGGCCAGAATTACAGGCTAGCACTATTTCTGCCTAATGTTTTCACAGGGGATCTGGGTTAGAGACTTGATCCCTGGGCCATGGCTTCAGCACCATCTTCATTGTTTTTAGTTTGTTTTTCTTTGCTGAAAAAAAAAAATACATACATAGCACTTGCTTCAGCAGCAGGTATACCAAAATTGGAAGGATACACCGAGAACCCTGGACCCCTTCTCCCTCCGGCGCCGCCTTTGTCCACCCGACCGCGCCACCCGCTCCCCGCTCCACCAGCCCCCGGGTGAGTCCCCGCCCAGGCCCACCCAGGTAGCCCCGTGTCCAGTTTTGGCCTGGGCCACGCCCCAGGCCCCAGGCCCCTTTCTCCATCCTGCCTGCCTGTCCGCCCAACTGGACATGACTTGCTCGCTTTCCTCCATTCCTGGAGCTTGCGTGGGGCACTAAGCCAAGTCCCAGGCCCCAGGTGAAGAATTTTGCCATCAACATCAGCCCCTCTGCCTCTCTGGCCACCGGGGACCCACGCACGTGGTCTACAGAAGACACACTGCTACTCAGAATTCAATGGAGTCCAAAGAAAACTCAAGCAAAGTTCTAAGGGTCAAAGGCCATACATCTGAAGCCCTCTACAATCATCCTATCACATGAGAGAGATTCTTCACCTCCAGCCCAAAGATAAGTAAACCTCCTTTTTTTTCACCTTACTGTTCCTTTCTAATATTAATCACTATAGGTTAACTTTTCCATAAAGCCACCCCAAAAACACAACTCCAGGAATCATACTACTCACCCTCACATATTACCAAGATACTACATGGTAAAACTGCACTATCATACTAATATTCACTCCTTGTCTACTTAACCTGACTTAATTGATGTACTAACAACCTAAAAGCCTCAACTAGGAAATAACAATAATAAAAGACAAACATACCCAACCCCAAGGCAAGCACTAGTAATAAATGCCCAAGTGTAGGAATACCAACTAAATCAGTCAAAAACACACAGAAACTGAAAAGCCCTAGAACACAAAACAACAATACCCAAGTCAAAGTGCAGATCCATGAGAAACAAAAACCAAGAAGACCAATCTCCCACTGAAAGAATTAACCCCTTAATGATGGATTCCAACCAGAACAAATTCACAGAAAACAGCTAAGAAAGCCAGACCCAAGACAACGACTTTCAAAGTATGATCATTACCATGATAAATACTATGAAAGAGGAAATCCAAGAGGAGTTAAACAACAGAATCAACCACTTTGAACAGGAACACAACAGGCATTTGGAGGAGTTGAGAAAAACAGTTCAAGAAACAAAAATAGGCATAGAGCAGTTAAAACAGACTCAAGCAGAGTTTAAAACTGAACTAAAAGACAAGCTATCTTCAATCCAAAACTCAACAGAGAGTCTTATCAGCAGAATTAACGAAGCAGAAAATAGAATTTCAGATCTTGAAGACAAAGTGGGAGAATTAACCAGCTCAATGGAAGAGATTGTTAAAGCCAAAAAGATACTTGAGAGAAACATTCAAGAGATATGGGACACCCTGAAGAAGCCTAACATGCACATTCATAGAATACCAGAGCAAGAATCTCAAAATACCACACCTGAGGAAATTTTTCAAATTATCATAAATGAAAACTTCCCTCAACTGAAGAATGAGAGGACCATCCAAATACAAGAGGCATTTCGCACTCCAAACAGATATGACCAAAATAGAAAATCGCCATGGCAAATAATAGTCAAAACACTCCACATTCAAGACAAAGAAAAGATGCTGAGAGCTTCAAGAAAATAAAAGCAAGTCACTTTAAAAGGTAAACCTATTAAAATAACAAATGACTTCTCATTGGAAACAGTAAAGCAAGAAGAGCTTGGAGAGACATACTTCAAGTATTAAATGAGCAAAAATGCCAACCCAGACTGAAATACACAGCAAAACTAACTTTCATGATTGAGGGAGAAAGAAAAAATTTCCAGCACAAAGACAATGTGAAGAGATACATGTCTACCAAACCAGGCCTTCAAAAAATGCTAGAAATGATACTCAAACTTGAAGAAAAAAAAAATGTATCCAAAGGGGGACACATGGGAATTATAATACCACCAAAACATAAATGTCAAACAGTACGCTTACAAAATCCACTAAACATAAAAAATGTCCAGAATTAATAATTTCTCCATTATAACATTAAATGTCAATAGTATTAACTTACTGATTAAGAGATACAGATTACAAAATTGGATTAAAACCACAACCTATAAATCTGCTGCCTTAAGGAAACTCATCTCACCACAACAGTTAGGCACATCCTAAAAATGAAAGGCTGATCCAAAAATTTGCAAGCTAATGGAACCAGGAAACAGGCAGGGGTACCCATTATGCTGTCAGACAACGTGGACTTAAAACCAAAAAAAAATCATAAGAGACACAGATGAATACTACATTTTAGTCACAGGTACAATTCACCAGGAAGACTTCACAATACTGAACATATATGCACCCAATACAGGCCCCTCCACATTCATTAAGAAAACCCTACAGCGTCTAAAGCAAGAAATCAACCCCCAAACGATAATTCTTGGGGACTTCAACACCGCTCTCTCAACATGGGATAGATTAACAGGTCAAAAGCTTAACAGGGACACTTTGGAACTTAATCAAACCCTGAAAGAAATGGACCTTACAGATCTCTATCGAACTTTTCACCCACACACCAAAGAATACACATTTTTCTCAGCAGCGCACGGAACTTTCTCCAAAATAGATCACATATTGGGCCACAAAATGAATCTCCACATATACAGGAAAGTTGAAATTCTAGCCGGTGCCCTATCAGACCACCACAGCCTAAAGCTGGACATTCACAACACAACAAAAGACAGAAAATACAATAACTCCTGGAAACTTAACAATATGATGCTGAATGAGAACTGGATTCAGGAAGAAATTAAAAAGGAAATTCAAGATTTCCTGAAAGGGAACAATAATGAAAATACAAATTACCAAAATAACTGGGACACAATGAAAGCTGTCCTAAGAGGTAAGTTCATAGCTCTTAATGCCTACATCAAAAAAATGGAAACATCAGAAATAAACAACTTAACAATGCAGCTTAAAGCTTTAGAAAAACTAGAGCAATCTGATCCCAAAAGCAGCAGAAGAGAGGAGATTAGCAAAATAAGGGGAGAAATATCTGAAATTGAGATTAGGAAAACGATAGAAAAAATTAACCCGTCAAAAAGCTGGTTCTTTGAAAAAATCAATAAGATTGATACACCCCTAGCTAAATGAACCAAAAGCAAGAAAGAGAAAACCCAAATTAATAAAATTAGAAATGAAAATGGAGTTATCACTACTGATACCCAAGAAATCCAGAGAATTATAACATCATATTTCAAAAACTTGTACTCTGTGAAATATGACAACACAAAAGAGATGGATGAATTCCTAAGTAAACACAACTTACCTAAATTGAATCAGGAAGTTGTGAATTATTTAAATAGTCCTATAACATATAAGGAAATTGAGGAAGTAATCTCGAATCTTCCCACCAAAAAATGTCCTGAACCAGATGAATTCAGCACAGAGTTCTACAAGACATTTAAAGAGTTAATAACACCAATACTACTTAAACTGTTCCAACAAATAGCAAAAGAAGGAACACTACCAAATTCCTTCTATGAAGCTAATATTGTTTTAATCCCAAAATCTAATAAAGATACACTTAAAAAAGAAAACTATAGGGGCTGGAGAGGTGGCTCAGGGGTTAAGCCTCTGCCTTGCAGGCAGAAGGTCCTGAGTTCAGATCCTAGACCCCACGTATAGATGCCGGGCTGAAGCAGGGACGGCCTTTGTTTCTGGTCCTGGTAGGGCTGAGCCTGTGAATCCCTGGGCCAGAGTAAACAAGGAGGAGGTGGAGGCGATCCATGGTGGTTTCCAAATTCATCTGTGGTTCTACACACACATACATACACATGCATGCACGTGCACACACACGCACAATTGAATAAATAATAAAAATTTTTAAAAAAAGAAAACTATATGCCAATCTCTCTGATGAACACAGACGCAAAGATTCTCAACAAAGTCTTAGATTTGCTAAGATTCAAATACATATCAAAAAGATCATTCACAGGGAACAAGTAGGCTTTTTCCCTGGCACACAAGGTTGGTTCAAGATACGCAAATCAACAAATGTAATTCATAATATAAATCAGTCCAAAGCCCAAGACCACATGATACTCTCGATAGATGCAGAAAAAGCTTTTGACAAGATCCAACAGCCTTTTATGATCAAAACGCTAGAGACAGTAGGAATGGAAGGAACCTTTATCAATATAATAAAAGCTGTATACAAGCCCACAGCAAGGATTATGCTCAATGGGGAACAATTGGAAGCATTTCCACTTCGATCAGGAACTAGACAAGGCTATCCACTCTCACCTCTTCTATTCAATATTGTACATGAAGTCTTAGCTGAAGCCATAAGAAAAGAAAGGGACATAAGAGGGATTAGAATCGGCAAGGAAGAAGTGAAGCTATCCCCATTTGCAGGTAACATGATCTTATACCTGAGTGATCCCAAAAAATCCACCAGGAAGCTCCTGGAACTAATGGAGAAGTTCAGCAGGGTGGCAGGATACAAAATAAATGTACAAAAATAAGTGGCTTTCCTATATGCCCAGAATGAAAGAAGTGAAAAAGCCCTGAGAGACTCAATCCCGTTTACTATAGCCCCTAAAAAAATGAAATACCCTGGTATAAACCTAACCAAGGAGGTAAAAGACCTTTACAATGAAAACTGCAAAACCCTCAAGAAAAAAATTGCAGAAAACACCAGAAGGTGGAAAGACCTCCCGTGTTCTTGGATTGGTAGAATCAACATTGTAAAAATGACCATCCTACCAAAGGCAATATACAAATTCAATGCTGTACCAATTAAAATCCCAAAGCAATTCTTTAAAGAAGTTGACCAAACACTCTCAAAATTCATATGGAGGCACAAAAGACCCAGGATTGCAAAGACAATCCTGAGTAACAAAAACACTGCTGGAGGTATCACCATACCAAACCTTAGTCTATACTACAAATCCATAGTTGTAAAAACAGCCTGGTACTTGCTCCAAAATAGACACACAGATCAATGGATAAGGGTTCAAGACCCAGATATAAGTCCACAAAATTACAGCCATTTGGTCTTTGACAAAGGGGCCCAAAAAATCCAATGGAAAAAGAACAGTATCTTCAACAAATGGTGCTGGCAAAACTGGATCTCAACATGTAGAAGATTAAAACTGGACCCGTACTTGTCACCTTGTACAAGACTTAATTCCAAATGGATCAAGGACCTTGATTTAAGGCCAGAGTCTATAAAAACCATAGTTGAAAGGGTAGGGAATTCCCTTGAGCTGATTGGGCTAGGCCAACATTTCCTAAACAGACATCCAATGGCACAGTCACTGCTACCAACTCTCAACAGTTGGGATCTTGTGAAATTAAAGAGCTTCTGTTCAGATAAAGAGATTGTCACACGAGCTCAAAGGCAACCCACAGAATGGGAGAAAATCTTCACTAACCACATATCTGATAGAGCTCTATTATCCAGTGTGCATAAAGAACTTAGAAAACTAAACACCAAGGAAACTAATGGCCCAAAGGCCATGGAACTTAAAAGAAACTTTACTAGGGATGAGATTAAAATGTCTAACAAATATCTGAAAAAATGCTCCACTTCCTTAGCCATCAGGGAAATGCAAATCAAAACTTCCCTGAGATATCATCTCACCCTGGTCAGGATGGCAAAAATCCACAATACAAACAACACCAAATGCTGGAGAGGATTTGGAGAGAGGGGAACTCTCCTACATTGCTGGTGAGAATGCAGGCTCATACAACCACTCTGGCGAGCCATCTGGAGATTCTTAAAGAAATAAAAGATTAAAATGCCATATGACCCTGCTATCCCACTTTTGGGAATAACCCCCCATGCAGCAGAGGTTCACCTCGATAGCACAAGTGCAACCGTGTTCATAGCAGCACTGTTTACAATAGCAAAGTCATGGAATCAACCCAAATGTCCAACAGTTGACGAGTGGATAAGGAAAAGTGGTACATCTATACAATGAAGTACTACTCAGCCATAAAAAATGAAGAAGTACTGGAATTTGCCAGGAAATGGTTGTCATTAGAGACATTGAGTGAAGTATCCCAGACCCAGAAAATTAAGTGCCGTATGTACTCCCTAATATGTGGCTTCTAGTACCAAACCCACCCAGCCCACCTAGAGACACTTGATGATAAATCTCTGTAATACAGTAATTGCAAGGAGTATGAATAGGCGGGATGGGGTCGGAGGGCCACATCAGAAACAAGGAGAGAGGGGACCATGTAACAGCAGAGAAAATAGGCCTCCATCAAGGACTGTGAGTAAGCAATGAGACATCTGGTTAAGTTCACAGACTTTTCGTTCCTGATCATCTACAACTGAGGGGGTGTGATCTCACCAGTAGGGGAGGGCATATAGTCTGGCAGATAATAAGTAACCATTTTGCAAATGGGTGATTGACCCCTCCCTCACTGTGGTTTCCTACTTTTATTGCATCTACCTTTGAATATACTCTTATAACAAGACTCTAGTTTAACAGTTTTTTATCTCTGGCCAGAGGGTGACATCCAATACCCATCAGGATGGAGTGAAGGGGATTGCAGGAGCAGCCAAACTGCAAAAGAAAATCAACAAACCATAATCCAGAACTTCAGAGACTCTGTATCAACCACCTAGAACTAGGCCAGCCTAATCTCTACCCATTCTGAAGCTCAGGGAAATTTGCAGAAGAGGGGGCAGTAAGAGTATAAGAGCAAAAGGGTGGGAGCAGCAATGATATGTAAGATACTCCACACAAGTTAGGGCTGAAGCAATCATAATTGGACTTTACATGTCCTGCGCAATGTCCAACACACTATTGTCCCCACAAAGTCTAGCATTTGCTAAAAGCACCAAGATCCTTGGAGGCAAGGGATTGACAGCCACAGTAGTGTTCCTATGCTTAAGGGGAACACAGGAAAGGGTTCAGGGAAATGCCACTGGGTCCTTGTACGTCATTGGAGAGGAGGGCCCAGAGAACAGTCAGGCATGCACATTAAAGGATTCTCCGGGGATTGGTGAGGGGAGGCACTGGGGGGTGGGGAAGGAGGGGTAAGGGGAGGGCAAGCAGAGGGTTGGGGGGAGGAGGAGGGAGGGAGGGAACTGGTGTACCTATTAAGTTTGTATGAGCGGAGATAATAAAAAAAAATTGGAAGGATACAGAGAAGATTTCCGTGGCCCCTGACAAAGATGACATGCAAATTCTTGAAGCATTCCATATCTTTGAAATAAGAGGAAGATAAAGATGATGAGGAAAAGCCCAAGATTGAAGATGTGGGATCAGATGAGAAGGATGACAGTGGTAAGGATAAGAAAAAGAAAACTAAAAAGATTAAGGAGAAGTACATGGATCAGGAAGAACTGAGCAAGACTAAGCCCATTTGGACCAGAAACCCTGATGATACCACTCAGAAATAATATGGCGAATTCCATGAGTCTCACCAACGACTGGGAAGATTACTTGATAGTCAAGCACTTCTCTGTAGAAGGTTAGTTGGAATTCAGAGCACTGCTCTTTATTCCCCGCCGAGCTCCTCTTGACCTCTTTGAGAACAAGAAGAAAAAGAACAACATCAAACTCTACATTCATTGAGTGCTCATCATGGACAGGTGTGACGAGTTAATACCTGAGTATCTCAACTTCATCCGTGGTATGTTTGACTCTAAGGACCTGCCCTTGAACATCTCCCGAGAAATGCTGTAGCAGAGCAAAATCTTGAAAGTCACCTGCAAAAACATCGTAAAGAAGTGCCTGTGCTCTTTCAATCTTACCGCTCCCTCTTCTGCAAGATACTCCACACATGTTAGGGCCGAAGTAATCATAATAGGAGTTTGCATGACCTGCGCAATGACCAACATGTCATTGATCCCCCAAAGTCTAGCATGGATCACAGACTCTAAGTTCCTTAGAGGCAAGGGATTAACAGCCACAATAGTATTCCTATACTAAAGGGGAACACAAAAAAGAGCTCTAGGCAATGCGGCTGAGTCCTTCCACCTCATCAGAGAGGAGGACTCTGAGGAAAGTTTGACATGCACACTAAAGGATGCTCCAGGAATGGGGGGGGGCACTGTGAGAAAGAGAGGGGGGGGAAAGGAAAGGGAAATGGGGGAGGAAGCAAGGGAATCCAGGGAGGGGGGAGGGAGGGAAGGAGGGGAATGGGGTACCTATCAAGTTTGTATGAGTGGAAAAAATAAATTAAAAAAGAAGTGCCTTGTGGTCTTCTCTGGGTTGGCTGAAGATAAGCAGAACCACAAGAAACTCTTTGAAGCATTCTTTAAGAATTTAAAGCTTGGAATCCAGGAAGACTCCACTAAGACAGCCTCTCAGAGCTGCTGCACTATCACAACTCTCAGTCGGGAGATGAAATGCCTTCCCTGTCAGAGTATGTGTCTCGGATGAAGGAGACACAGAAATCCATCTACTACATCACTGGCGAGAGTAAAGAACACGTGGCCCACTCTGCTTTCGAGGCGCGTGTGTGGCAGCGGGGCTTTGAGGGAGTTTATATGACTGAGCCTACTGATAAGTACTGCCTGCAGCAGCTCAAGGAGTCTGATGGAAAGAGCCTGGTCGCTGTGACCAAGGAGTCCCCAGAGGATGAGGCGGAGAGAAGAAAATGGAGGAGAGCAAGGCCAAGTCTGAAAACCTGTGCAAGCCCATGAAGGAGATCTTAGGTAAGACGGGTGAGAAGGTGACTATCTGCAATAGGTTTTTGTCTTCACCTTGCTGCACTGTGACAAGCACCTATGGCTGGACAGCCACACGGAGCGGATCAGACAGGCTCAGGCACTGTGAGACAACTCTAGGATGGGCTACATGACGTGGAAGAGCACCCGCAGATCAACCCCCATCACCCTTTGCGGAGACTCTAACACAGAAGGCTGAGGCAGACGAGAATGAGAAAGCTGTCGAGGACCTGGTGGTGCTGTTGTTTGAAACTGCATTGCTCTCATCTGGCTTCTCCCTCGAGGATCCCCAGATCCACTGGAACCGCATCTACCGCATGATCAAACTAGGCCTAGGTATTGAGGAAGCTGAGGTGACAGCTGAGGAGCCCAGCGCAGCAGGTCCTGATGAGATCCCCCACTGAAGGGGGATGAGGATGCATCTCACGTGGAAGAAGTAGGTCGGATTTCCCACAGGCGAGCCTGCACCCTCTGTATGGTTTCCCCATGGCTCCCACTGCAGCCTTGGTCTCTGTCTCTCCTGGCTCCCTTTGCTCATGTTTAGTGGTTTTTCTTTTCTGTCCTTATGTCTTACTTATGCCAGGAAAGTTCCCTCTCTCACCTGACAGCAAGGTGGGTGTTATATATTGTGATTTTGGTTTTTGCTTACTTTGTTCTGAAGTTAAAGTATGTAAAATAAAGAAGAAGTAGTTTTATACCATATATATATATATATATATACTTATATATGTATATAAAGAGAGAGGCAGAGAGAACACATGTATCTTCCTTTTAAACTTCCATCCATGAAATACACATTACCTAACTTCGATACATATTTAAAGCATTAAAAATGTAAGTATAGTATTTATTCATGGGATAGAAACATACAAGAAAATCAGCACAGGTTGTCAGATTATTAAAAATTGCAACAGAATATTACTATATTAACTTACACCTGGGTATGAAAGAACTGTGCTTAATGAATAAATACATAATTTCTTTAAAAGATTTTTTTAGATGCAGTAAGAATCCTGAAAAAGTTGGAAACTTTCACTCACCACTCATGGTTTTTATACTATTGCCCCTGTTTAATTTTTTTGCAATTTAAAGTTGTTGGATCCTTGAAGGGTGGGGGTGGACGTCCTGCCTGCGGCTAGCGTCTGTTCTCTGTGCAATACAATTTGTTGACAGGGACAGCTTTTGGAAATTTATTTATGCATTTTAATTTTCAGACATGGTTGAATACTGGGATGCAGTATCTTAGAGACAAGCGGCCAAGTACATCACCAGCACACCAATCTGAAGGAAACACCCATTCAAGTTTCATCTTATCAGTCAGTACTACTGTATAGAAAACCTAACTTCCTTTAATGGTCATATAACATTTTAAAGTCAAAGATATAAACAAAAAGACCTCAGAAAATAGACTTATCTCCTACGAATTATCAGGATATTATACTGGTCCTTTAATTAAGTTCTTTGTAAATTAAAGGCTGGTGTGTGTGTGTGTGTGTGTGTGTGTGTGTGTGTGTGCATGTGCATGTATGCATGTGCGTGTGCGTGCACATGTGCTAGTATCTTGGTAAATGCACAGAGGTTGGAGAACAGCTTATAGGAGCCAGTATCCTTCCTCTACGATGGAGCTCAGATTGTCATGCTTGGGGGCAAACACCTTTGTCCACTGAGCCATTCTATTGACCCCAGGGAATATCCTTGGCTAACAATCACGTTCAAGTTCCTTTTTCCACCTTTCTCCACTAATCTCCACCAAGATTCAAAACTCAAAGTTTAAAATATTATACAGCACACAGAAGGTCAGCAGAGGAGATGCAGATAGTGAAGAAAAGTCAGACTGCAACTTTCCCCCAGGGGTGAAAATTCATCCCCTTGGGGCACAGTTACTGAGGATGCAAACTCAGCTACAAATCCCGGACTACTCTTGAGGAATAACCAGGGTCAGAACCCAGATTCCAGAGCTAACGATGGAGAAATAAGCAGTGAGTACAATGCTCAAGGAGAAAGCCTCGACTATGCTGCTCCGAATGGACTGCCAGTATCACGGAAAAACTGCCTAAAAACAGAGTTGTGGGGCAAAAGGAACCTTCTCTTACTAGTCACACAACTGATAATGGAGAAATATGAATGTCCAGGTTTTATATTTTGAAGGCAAGTAAGTAGGGACATAACTAGTCAGAACACACAGTGATTAGGTAACACCAGAGTCCACAAAGAAGATATGAATGTTTACAAAAGCAAAACCCTTTGTTATATACTTATATAAATTCTATGTCACAAGATTCCATGTGAGTTAAGTTAAAGCACACAGAAAACTTCTAAAACTCCACTCTTCAAGTCACATAATTAAGCTTTAAGACTTTACTATGTTGCGCTCTAAAAATCAATCTCAGCATCCTAAACACATTCATGCATTAACATTTATAAAAGTAAACATCACTGTGTACAAAATATGTCAGTCGAGATCTTTCCTCAAAATGAACATTAAGACAATTTTATAATCATTCAAAATAATTGGTGGTTTCAGTTGTAGTGTTAAAATTCACAGACTGTATCTTCAACTTAAATATATTGAGTAATATACATTCACTTTGGGAAAACAAATTTCCTTCTGATAATTATAGATGTGAATCACTTCCAGTTTTGATGGCATTCATCTTTATTTACACTTAAAATAATTTCTTTAAGAGTTGGAACACTCCTGTTTGTATCGAGATTTCCTTATAGTTCATGGTTTATGAGTGGTTATTATTCCACAAAAATATAAAGTTGATAAAGCTCTATTTTTCCTCTAAAGATATGTTAAATATGATCCTGTGACAAAATATAAGGATGCTTGATGTATTTTGATATAATTTGACTGTAAGGAATGCCCTGCGCTGTCTGAGGATGCAGCATCTACAAGGCAGCTGACTTCAAAGGCACAAGTGTTAGATGTACTCATGGAAACCCAATGAGCCCTTAAACAGTCCACATAGTGCTCTCTCACACCATCCACTGGTTGACTTTCTGTCTTCTACCTTGAATTCTCATTTCAACAAGTATAATGGGAAGGGATGCTTCAATGAGGAATGTATAGTAAAAAAAAAAAAAGTTTCACCTGGTTAAGGCAGGTCTCCAAATGCCAGATGTATATTAAAAAGTACAAGAGTTTTCTTTGAGCTATACCCTAATATGACCCCTCTTAGATTATCCTAGTGACTAAAATCCAAATATGTTTTACTGTAAAAGGACACACAAAGATAACCTCGTAAACTACTACATAAATGAGAAAACCTGTAGTTTAAAAACACATATCATGAAGGTGAATGCAGGGCACTTTTAGATAAATCAATGCTTTAGCAGGAAGGCTAGGAAATACAGAAAGTTGTTTTAACGTAGCAGAAGCTGAAGAAGCTAAGGAAGGAAGAAGGGACACAGTGACAAAGGGTGTTTTCCTGCCTGTCTTGCTATTGTCATAAACAAAGCCAACTGGTCAATGGATTCAAAGAAGCCTTCCTGCTGATAAAGGGACAGGGAGCTGCATCAAGGCATTCTTGGTGGGCCTCCTGCTACCTAGACACCTGGCAGAAGATCCTAGGGAGAAGGAGGCACCTGGACCAGGATTTCAACAGGGAAGATTATGCAAAGCAAGAAAAGATCAGCCGCAAGAAGACGTATCCATGGTTGTTTGACAAGTACACATAATAATATCTTTATAAAACCATGATATTTGGAGCTGGAGAGGTGGCTCAGGGGTTAAGCCTCTGCCTTGCAAGCAGAAGATTCTGAGTTCGAGATCCTAGACCCCACATATAGACGCCGGGCAGAAGCGGGCGCGGCCTGAGTTTCTGGCCCTGGTAGGGCGGAGCCTGTGAATCCCGGGGCAGAGTAAACAAGGAGGAGGTGGAGGCGGTCCATGGTGGTTCCCGAATTCGTCCGTGGTTCTACACACACACACACACACACACACACACACACGCACGCACAATTGAATAAATAAATTTAAAAAAAATTTAAAAAAACATGATTTTCATGCGCATGGATGCAGATGTGGGGCTTAGTGCTCTGGACAGCTTCTTGTTCTGCTTTGACTTTTCTGCTTTATTAATCAAAACCGAGCATCTAAAGGGAGGTGAAGAATAATCTAAAATACTTGAAAGTATGATCCACGTCATCCATTGGGAATTCTCATTGATTCAAGAACCAGTTCAACACAAATGTCTCAAAATGTGCCATAAAAGATCTTCTTGGCTTTGGGGGGCTCACAGGTATTGTGCTACAGTTATTTATGAACTTCTTCCTATACACACATCCAATACAAGTTCATCTTATGAAAACCTAGCTTCTGGTATGATTGAATTGGAGATCTAGGCCTTTCAGAGGTAAACAGGTATCACAGTTAGGTATGGGAGTTAACTTGACAGTTGTCATGCTTGGTGTTGATGGCACTCTCTTTTCAAGCTGGAAAAGAATCTATAACTGGGCAATCATAAGCCAAAACAAATCCCTTGTTTCCTTCCACCATTTATTATCAGCAAACTGAAGAGTAAGTATGACAGGGTTGCATGAAAAAAGGAGATCAGAACGCTTAAAATGAAATGAATGAACTTACAGAGTAGAGAGAACCAAATCCTTGAAATATATTGTGAAGCTGTTTCCTCCAATTGAAACATTTACCTCCTGCAGGAAGGAGGGAGGCTCGGGAGACTTCATGAAACTCAGAAAAATATGTTAGATTCACTAGGCCTTTCTAGTAGGTTATATAAACAGTAAACAATTTCTGGAGAGAAGGATTCTTCGGCAAAGTTAGCTACCTGAAAAATTGTGCAAGAGACTTCAACAATGCAGCTAAAATTAGTCCAGCAATACATCTTCTGTGTGCACTAATTTCATAACCATGCTGACATAGACTTTCCAAGGATGCATGTACGCAAGCATCACACATGCTTGTAAAAAGTCCTTCACCCATGCACCCCTCACCTGTGCTCCACTACCTCTCCATACACACACACCAAACTCATTGGTTCACACAACTGGACATGATGGAATCATTTCTTTGACCCACAATTGTCCTCCCTGTCTAGGGTGACTAGAACTCAGCCACCAAGGAAATACACAAAAAAAGACTGCGTGAAGGTTGATCTAGAATGTGGCATCTGGCAACCAGGAAGTGAATCAATTGACATTCTGATCTCGCAACTCCCAGCCCCCAGAACTATGAGGAACAAATGTCTATTGTCTAGCCACCCACGGCAACTTGCACTGACTGCATGAGCTGGGAAAGGGAGTTCCAATCTGTGTTTTGGATTAGTGGTGTCTTCCCAAAGCCAGACCGGACTACTAAAAACATCTTTGGGAATGTTTTCCCTAACTATTGTGACATAGGGATATGGTATAGACTTGAGTAGTCTTGATGTAGACAATTCTCAATTCTTTATTTTAGTGTTGAAGAGTTATCAGGGCATCTGTTTTCAACACACTTTATCACTTTTCCCTGTTGATCCTGGAAAAGCTTCACAAATTCTCCTGATGTCATCAAATTTTGCATGGCATGCATCTGCACACCTTGAAATATATTGAAATCATACAGCTGAAATCATACAGCATGCCTATGTTTTAATCAATAAGCAAGCACAATGCTGGTTCCTGATAGGATAATGAAGTTTTTCAAATCATACAATATCTCTGGAAAATATTCAGTGGTATGTGTGGAACCAGATACCCTGGCCACCCTGAGTGCCCTGCTTGATGGATTAAAATGAACACAGATATAGCCTTACTCTTGCCAAATGACCTGCAGGGTCTGCTCTAAAAGACACAGCAGAAGAAAATGCACAGATAACAATGCTCTACTACTTAGCCCAAAGCCAGGATTATTACGATGGAGCATGAGCAGACTCCACTATGAACAATTAAGGTACCTTCCAAGGCTCAGTAAGCTCAAGATAATAAAAAATAATAGTTCAACTTAACAGACTACAAAACAATTTGCTCTAAACACTAGACATAGAGGAGTAATGGGAAACAAATACGATTGTTTGCATATGAAAGACATTGAAAAGAATAAGCATCTTTGGGCCCGAGCTGCAAATTTCATAAGGCTGCCAATCATCATCTACACCCTCTCAGTGAGCCACATGATAAACAGTTGCAATCAGGTAGTTGTCACTAAAGATATTCTAAGACTAAATGGACACAGCAAAATGTATTGATCCAAAAAACACTCTGTTATGCTTGTTTCAAAATGTCTTTCTTCACATTCAAATGCTAAAGTATAAAAGGACAAATGTAAAGTAATATGCAATAAAGTCCGAAGGAATAGCTTTGCTTGTATCTTCTCCCACAGCCTGTTTAAGCCGTGACAGAGTTCTCACAGGCTCTGTCAGCTGTGCACCCACTGGGCTTAGCACCACCTGCTTCCTGTAGGTTTAGCAGAAATGTTGCAAATGCAATTTGCCTGACTCTGCAAAAGACACATAAACTTGCCTTATTCAACTATGGAAAGCTGGAAACATTTACATTTCATGAAGAAACATGCAGAATCCTCCTGGTCAATTCTACATCTCCAGAGAACTTACCCACAGAGGAAGGGAAACATGACAGTTGATGTGACCCTAAAGTGGCTGAGAAGTGGGAAGTCACTATCTTTCAACTAGAAGAAAGTGCTAAACCTCTCAGAGGGACGCAGGCTGTGGGAATCTGGACAAACACATGCAGAACACATTGCTTGACCCAATTTGCGGCATTTTGCTTTTGCAAAACTTAATTCTGCCCAGTTGTTGAATGAACAGCAAATCAATGAACAATTGATCAGCCTGTTTTAAAAGACCATTGCTAGAAGAAGTTTGAGCTGTCTGTTTCTTCTCATTTCTTGAAGATTCTGCAGTTTTTACCAAGCTCAGAACTTACCCGGTTGATGTGCCCAGTGTAAAAACCTGAACAGCAAAGGACACCTGTCAATTTCCATGTAGCTGCCTTGCTGTACTCCTTTTCTCTCTCCTGTTTTCCTTTTCTCTCCTTTCCTTTTCTTCTCTATTTCTTTCAAATAATTTGGCTGCCCAGGAGTCACACACTCTTGCCAGAGTCTTTCACCTGTGCTCCTGCATGCAACCCCTTAGGTCCACATAAGTGGAAGGCAAGAGCATTCCGTGAATACCCCCAACTGCTCCAACAGAAAGGATGGTGTCACTATGAAATTTATCATGTAGGGGCTAGAGAGGTGGCTCAGGGGTTAAGCCTCTGCCTTGCAGGCAGAAGGTCCTGAGTTCGGATCCCACATATAGACGACAGGCGGAAGTGGGGGCGGCCTGCGCTTCTGGTCCTGGTAGGGCGGAGCCTGTGAATCCCGGGGCAAAGTAAACAAGAAGGAGGTGGAGGCCGTCCATGGTGGGTCCCGAATTTGTCCGTGGTTCTACACACACACAGACACACACAAGCATGCACACATACATGTGCACACATGCACAATTGAATAAGTAATAATAAAAAATTAAAAAAAAGAAATTTATCATGTAATCTGTTTTGAATTTGAGGGGACAAAGGAAGAAGGGTGGAATGGACCACCATCTCTGAAATAAATAGCAAACAAAGATATCATTACCATATTTTCTCTAATTTTTGCAATCTTATCACTTAAGTGGCGTATTCATTCAGTAGGACATTTTGTGTGTGTGTGTGTGTGTGTGTGTGTGTGTGTGTGTGTGCGCGTGAGGTGTGTGTGTATGCCTGTACAAGAGGGCACTTGAATGTGTATGCCTGTAGAGACCCAAAGGTAATGTCAGGAATCATCCTGGATTGCTCTTCATCTTATTGCTTTGATCTGGGGTTTCCCATTTCCACCTTGCAGGCCTGCAATTTCAAGCCACCTCCATTTTCTGCCTAGCATTTTCAGAGTGGGATCTGAGTATCCAAACTCAGTTCGTTCTAATTGAGATGGAAACCCTTTAACCACGGAACTATCTCCCAGCCTGACAGGGATGCACCTTAAATTTCCCTTTCTTCACTTCCTTCACAAGTTCGGAGGCCAGGGGACAAATTAAATCTCTGTAACTCATCCATGATTTCTTCCTATTGGCAGGCTAGAGTTGGAATGATAAGAATTTCTGTAGTTCTCTTCAAAGTATTTAAGGAAATGTGTTTAAAAAAAATGGAAGCCAACCACGATTCACACTTCTAAAACTGTTCTGATAAAAACCTCACAGGCGCCAGACTCAGCAGCCCACCAGGAAAGAAAATAATATCCATGAGACAGCTTGACAGACTTCACTCCTGAGGAGCAATAGGGCTTCTGGCTACCCATCCCCCCATTTTATAAGCTGAATTTTTTTTAGGCAAGAAGAATGGTGCAAGTAAATGTCTTGAGCCAATTTGGTATAACTTACAAATATTTAAGCTGTATAAAATAAAACAAGAATATTTCCATTGATAAGTAAAAGAGTGTGCTTCCTTTGGACAGTATTAAATAGCTTGTCATGCAGCAATATCTTTACAGTCATCAGAAAATGGGCATTTTGTAATTGTATTTGTAATAGCACCCATACCCAGAATTACTCTGAATCTAACTCATAAAAATTAACATTTTTGAAGTACATCAAAAGCTGCAATGAATAAATTTTAAATTTAAATTGTTATTGGAATTGTGCCTCCTATAGCATATTCACATAGTCTGTTGTATGGCATTCACAAAACCCCTTTGTGCTTTATCTCAATAAGTAAATGCTAGAATAGGCAGACACTAAGGTAATAAGAAATTGCCATGCAAGCACTATTGTGCCTCAGAACTGGGAAGCCTAATTCAGTGTTCTCTCCCTAAACTCCAGAGCCCAATGCCCAAAATGAACCAAACCAAACAAAACTCTCAGTTCACGAACCAGTTTTGACAACATAAACAAAACTTTCCTTGTAAACAAGCAAAAAATTAACCAAGTGTTTTCTGTGTGTTGATTATGACCTAAGATTTGAGGGTCAATGATAGTAAGGAAGATCATTTGTATGGAGTACAGCTAGGACAAGGAAAGCTAGTAGTACCAGGCAGAAAAGAACGGTGCATGGAGAAGGGGAAGAAAATAGACAATCCTGATTTACCTAAGACTGCAGCCAAGCGTGTGTTCCCAATGAGCCTATCTTGTCAAGTATGACACTGTAGGTAACACAGAGCCAGGTGCGTGTACCACAACATGGATCATCCACCAAGAATCCAGATTGCCACAAACACCTGGCCTTCACCTGCAGATGTCCAGTGTAGGTGCCTAATGAAGCTCCCTGTGGCAATGGCAATAGCTATGAAAAGAGAACTTTCATCTTTATTTTTCCATATAGAAACAGCTCATTTCTAGGGTCTCCATATTATGAAACTAGGCTCTGTGCTAAGTATTTTAAATTTGTGAGTTTACCCTCAATATTATCTGAAGATTTCAACTTTTTGTCCTCTACTTACAATGATACTCAATAGCAACCTACAGCCTTTCTAATCTCTCTCTACAGATGTGTAGATGTATATGTATATATATATATATATATATATATATTATGTACACATATATATTCATGTATGTCTGTGTGTGTACAACCTTGGATATAGAGAACTTATGATACTTTCCCACCTTAGTCCCCCATCCCATTCCTCACCCTCTTCCCTTTGTAACCCTTTTATTCCCTGCCAGATATGATCCTATTTTCATAGCATTTATTTAGCATGTATAGTTCACTGAGCTTCATCTGGTTTGCCTTTGATGGAAATTACGTCTCAATTTTAATATAAAAATAAGCATAAATAATTAAAATGTGTTAGTGAATACTCTGTAATGCATACTCTATAATATAAATGGTTGACTTCATATCTAACCAAATAATGTAATTTATCAACCAGCATTTAAAAATTAAAGATATGGTTTTCTCTGTCAATAAAAATATCAAACTCTATCAGGTTTAGTGGAATAATATAATGTGGAAAAAATACTTGGAAATCTGTTGTATACATTGTGTTGTTCACTTGTGTTGATGAGCTGGTTGGGTATGTGTGCTAGGTATCATATTTTGCAAAGCTTATTTCCTCAATTCTCTTTTCAGTTTTAGATATTGAAAATGTTCCACATATATTTAACACTTTTATTAAAATATAGCTTTTGTCTACAATATATCAATGCAACCTGATGACATTGACTTCTTCAAAGTCACTCAAGCTATGTTGCTCCCTGACCCTCACAGCACTTCTCAAAGTCTACCTGCTTTCCATGTCCTATGTAAGTGCTGCCTGATTTGTGACTTAAGACACCCCATTTCCCTTCCTGGACAATTCCTCATCTCCCAATAGCATCAGAACTATGCTCTGCACCAATGAGGACTGTTCAAAGCACAGTGTTGAACTGTGGCTCTTTGTATAGGAATAATTTGGTTTTCTGACAAAGTAGCTCATCCAGAAATTGGTTCCTCCTTGAAGGAAATCGCTGCTTTGTTGCTCCAATATTTGAAAGACCAAATAAAATATTTGATAGAGAAGAATAAATTTTATTATAAGAAGTGGACATTTCTAGGTTGAGTAGTCATGCCTAGAGTCAAATAAAACATAGCTATTTGGAAATTCATTTTTTCTTTCTTTCTTAACTCTATGATTGCTCCTATTAATACTGAAACATTAAACAACAGTCAAACTCTATGTACACTGAGGTAGAATGTGCTATGCATAATAGCTAGTCTGGGTCTTCATTCATATATGCTTTTGGAATTTCACTTTGGACAATCTCTTTTTCCCACTCAATTCTCATGTTTTACAAAGCCACCCAGTTATTAGGAGTTAAAAATGAACATAGGGTGAAGGGAAAAGACACTAAGAGTGAGTTATTTTAAAGCAAGCTCTTCCTAACTCAGTTGAGTGTCATTGATCTTCTCACTATCAATTAGACCATTAGATACTCCCCTGATAATTCCTGATACAGTGTCAAAAATAGCATGAAATATGTGAATTACTCAACTCTAAAGTGAAGTACTGTGAATGTTACTATATTTTGAATTCTAACAACTCACATTCATTATAAACCATATCAACAGAGGAACGCTTCTTCCCTACTCCTGTTATTACCTTGCAGGTGTAGGGAACTTAATTCATGATACACTTTTGGCTTTTCTCCAAACTTTCCCTTTCTCTGTCTCTGAAGAATACAGGAGCAGCTACTTGCGTTCCCTTGGGAGTCTCCTTGCCTACAGAGTGCAAAACTGGCTCTAACCAGCTCAGAAACAGCTGTCTCTGAGGAAAGACAGGAGGGAAAGGAGAGGGAAGAGAAGAGGAAAGGTTAAGGACCTAAGATTGTCTCTCAGCTATCCACAATGCTATATTTTAATTACTGGTGACCATTCCTTTATCATTTTCCCTGGAGTAAGGGAATAATCTACTTTAGGATATTTAACAATATCGTAATCATATTTTATAACTTGCATTTAATTTTCTTTTTATATTGTTACATACATGAATATAGTGAGTTTATGACATTTGCACCCCTTGATTCCCACTCCAACCCCCTCCTCTTCCTCTTATAACTCTTATTTCCACCTGCCACCATCCCAAGGCTCAGGAAATATCACTGAAGAGTGAGAAGTAATATATCATAACTTTTAAAGTAAATATGCACCAGTCTGCAGTTTGTGGTGTTGCATGTTTAAATGAGACCCATCACTACAATACACAGGAGTATGAAGAGTTTCCTAAATCAGAATCCTCAATTACACATAGCATGCAAAAATTAATTTTCACTAACATATATCTTTTACATCAATTTGCAAGGATAGCACTGTGATGGGTCAGTGTACTTGCTAATTTCAATAACAGACTTAACTGTTTTCCATTATATAATGTTATTAACTAACCATTCCTTGAAGAAATAGTATGCCCATTCCATTCAAAGTCTGTAGAAATTTTGACACCTATACATATAATATATAATATATACACAAATATATACAAATATAATTGGCTCACCTGCTTCTTTTTATTCTAAGGGGGAGCAGAGAACAGAAAAGCTTTATAATGTAAATTTCAGTCTGAAAACATAATTGGCAGTTCCCAAAACAAAACATAAATTTGAATATAAACAATCACATTTATTGTCAAAATGTTTTCTTTTTTTTGATTGAAAATAATTTAGTTCCCTGTCACACCGGTCATGTTCCACAACAAATCCTAAGACACATCAAAATGTAATGATTCTGAAACTTGTGCTGCTGAAGAGGGCACCTGTACATCAAACTCCTGCAGTCTTGATGAGGCTGTAGGTCTCGGCTTCCTCCAGTCCAGATGAGCCTGCACCTCAATGTCTCCACTGCAGATGTACAGGATGAAGATGTGGATGAAAATGGCCTTGGCTTGTCGAAAAAGCACCAATGAGCACAGAGGACTTTCTTTCAAAGTTCTCTTGCTCTCCTTTTTTAAAATCAAGGATCAGGTCTCTTTTTCATGCCATAATTTTTGCTTTCTAATTTCAGTCTCATTCTCTCTCTCTCTCTCTCTCTCTCTCTCTCTCTCTCTCTCTCTCATTCTCTCTCATATTGTATTGGGGTTGGAACTTTGTGAATTTCAACTTAGCAGATGTTCAATATTTGGCTTCACATAGCAATGCTGATTAGCAATTGTATTTTTCAGAGTCTCTAGAGGAATAGAACTGATAGAAGGAATAGATTGATATCATCTATTCTATCAATAGGAAAGAGAAACTATAACATTATCTTATGAGATAAGATCTAAATTCCATAAAAATGGCTGCCTGTACCTATGCAGTTCAAGGGTTAATGTCTCAGCCATCCTAGGATTGCTGAAGGATTGGAAGACTTCTGGAAGTCTCTGAACTTCAGTCACATTGCAGGGTTAAAAAAAATTGGTGTATGATGTCAGCAAAGTAGTGCAACAGTAGGAAAAACAGCTTGCTAGAGCCAAGTAAGAAAGAGAGCAAAAACAAACTGAGAGGAAGTAGTGTTGGGCTGCCAAGCCACAAGGCCAGCCTGTAAGAAACCTTCCTCCCTGGCAGGCTGCACTTCCAAAAGGTGCCACTACATTCCAAACACTAAGAGAAGACAAGATTTAAACACATGAGCTTGAGGGTAACAAGTCACACTCAAGCTAGAAAAACAATCTACAGTATTCTTTGTACTACTATAATCATTGCAGAAAACTTAAGTCTTAAACAGGATACCAACAATAATAAAGAATATCAAAGTTCTAAAATGTCTGCCCATTGGGATTACAACTTTTAACATGATAGTGCTGGCAGATATAATTTAACTTTCTTTGGGCTTAATCTTTATGTATTTTAATATGCAAATGAGTGATATATTTCTGGACAAGAAATTTGGCATATATATGCAAGTGTATAGAATAAAATTATGTCATGATGTGATAAAGAAGAACATATCTATGCAAAAGCCTTTGTGTGAGAGGAAGGTAACCTATGTAAAAACATATAGGAGAAATAAATTTATATGTATGTAAATGTGCATGTCTTCTGTTTGCATTTTACAGGCCATTTATTCACGTGTGGTATCTTCAAAACAACAGCTGAGAGCTTCTGTTCTACTGTGACTGTTCTATAGTCCAATAAACTGAGTTGAGCTCAGAGGATCTCACAGATGGTCAAGAGCACGCAGTTATGAGACAGGAGTTGAGACATTGTTTGATCCACTCAGTGCTAGTGTTCTTGCCATATCTCCACATTTAATACTACCAGGATGTCAAACACCACATCTTTTTTGAAAACTTTTCTAATAACTGTTATTCCAGAAACTGTGTGTGTGTGTGTGAGGGGGGTGTATTTGTGGTCTGTGTTGTATCCATATGAATTACTGAAACATATTATATACAATATGTAGTAACATGCGAAAATAATTTTAGAACTTGGCAGGTAAATTGGCCAGGGATACACTAGAATATTTGTCTAAGATGGCAGTTTCTAGGATTTATCTATTGAGTCGTTATTCAAGTTTGTCCAAAGCTAATTGATACAGAGTACAATGTCAATATTTCAAGACTACTAAGCCATTTCCTCCCAATCAATTAGGATGCAAAACTTGAAATTACCATTAACTGTTATGTGATCCAAAGACAAACAAGCAGGGATGCCATAACTCCATATCTTCATTGAGTCTTAACTTTTAGTAGACTGAAATCACAGTGTTCTAGAATATTTCTATGAGCTCCCTGTGCTGGAGGTGCTGTTTGTGAATATAATTGGATTCATTAAATCTAACCAGGCAGTTTATTAATCAGTAGGCTGGATTGGCAGACAATGTGATGGAAACTATTTATGTATGACATGTTTAGTATTTTACAGTCATATAAAAAGCTGTTGCTTTGGCATATAATCAGATAAATCTGAAGCTCACAGCAAGTATCATGCACTGTTATATCTAATTAACATTTCACATACAACAACATAACACATCACAAAGCTACCAAGGTACTCTAGACCTAATAATATCTTTGGAATGTGGACCATAGAAGCCGTCCTTGAAGTCAATAAAAGAAGATGGATTTAAAGTCCACTTAGTCACAATCTCACTAATAGAAACGCAATGTACACACTTTCAACTAATGTACAGGCAAAAAAAGAAGAATATAATGCTTGAAGTTTATGAATTGTCTACATCTAAATGTAACTTATCCCAACAATGTGGGGCTTCTCAAGTGGAAACTATATCAGCAAGAGCAATATGAGCCTCCACTTGCCCCTTAAAGAAGTAAAGACAACATTCATAAAGACATACAAGTCCAGAGGAGAGGTGGAGACACAGGAAAATTCAAAATGTAACACTTTGTATTTTGGTTTCAGTTTGCTAACTGGATACACTTAGCCATAAAAGAAGTACTTGGTCTTAGGGACAAATTATAAGAAATCATTTCCAATGTGATGTTTTGTTTTAAGAGCAACCTGAGGAAATTATTCTCTTCAACAAGTTCAAATGGTTTCAAAGGATATAAGAAAGAACTTTGAAGAAGCACAAGAAAGCAGATGCTCAGACATTTCTGGGAGAGGCACTACACATTCCATTGCATGCCAAAATCAATACACTTGAAGGTATATAAAAGAACATTTTTAATTTTAGACTCTATTATGAAAGTGATATTATCCTTAGAAATTATTTAGTAAAATTATAAATTGCCTCCTCCAGCTAATATCATTTGAATATCTCTCTCTCTCTCTCTCTCTCTCTCTCTCTCTCTCTCTCTCTCTCATGAACCATTCCAAAGAAAGAAACAATTGGCTTCTGTTCTAGTGTGAAAAATGTGAAAGAAGAAATGAAAATACTATAATTTGACACTGCATGGCTTTTATTACAAACAATGAAGGCATTAATGACATCTATAATGAATGGGTTATGCAACTTCAAAAACATGCACCAAATTAAATAACATTTCATGACACTAAGGCAATTCTATTAGAGCAATATTTTCCTGTCATTTCCCAATTTCCATTCAATCAGGTGCTACCATTGCCACCCCACAATATACCATAAAAGCCACATACAGAACACACGTAGTATTTCTTATGTTTGCCAGATGCTCTTGGAAGCCTCAGGAAGGCACACAGCAAGCAATATCAGCTAGTCCTTTAAGAGTCATGACTAAAATTGAAACACTGGACTCAAAGGAACAAATGGGATGGAAGGAAAAGGCACATCTACTTCATCTTGTGCTTCATAGGGAAAGATGTTTCACATAAAATTCATGCAAGAGGCATAAGTGTGTGTCCCAATTGCTGTTGCAAAGTTCAGTGGATGTGAACACCATGAAAGTAAAGCAATACTGACGAAACTAATCAGGACTTCAGTTAACTTGAGCCACGCAGATCCTGCATGTCTTCCGGGATGCTGACTTGCTCCTAATGTGAAGACCTCCAGAGTGTCAACAACTAAGCCAAACATAAACATCTTAATCCAGTCCCAGAGACCATGTAACAAGAAACCAGCAAGGGTACCACTGAAGAGTAACAATGGTTTTCACATGTCACCGAAATGCACTAAGGAAAGAGGCACTGTGGAAGTTGAACGCCTCTGGTTCATATGTAAGGATTCTTCCTCCTGCCGGTCACACCCCCATCGGACAAATCCCCCATATCATGCACCCGTCCATCTCTGTTAATTCAATAGGAATCGAATCAAACACTCTTCAGTGGTATTTTAGAAGTATGTGGCTGAGAAGCCTGTTAATTATGTAGGTGAATGCCCACCAGCAGAGCCCAACTGAGATGCCACGGGCAGAAGTCACAATGAGGTAACCCGTAGTCGGGTCATGGACTCCTAATTCTCATGGAAGCCAATACAGAAAGCCCCCCCCCATCTGAAATATCAGTTGCACAGTTCCGAAAAGTGAACAGTCTGCCATGCACAGGGGCCCTAATATCTGCTTATTACGTATCTCTTCTCTGAGGCAACGTATTTGCTTGGGAACATTAGACATGCATGTCTATAATGTCTGGCACAGCTAAAGCAAACCAGAGCAGTTCAGATGAGGGGCACACAGCCTGCTCCTCATTTGCTCATCATCCACACCCTTCGTCGCCCTGATGTTTACAGCGAAACGCAACTTTGGGCATTTGGGGAATAACCACTCTTTGTAGGAGGGACATGCACCCCACACACACCCAATACCCACGCCTGTTTTCTCATCCCATCCCTAAGACCGAGAAGGCCATGAATGAGTCTCCTTCCAAGAGACTTTATTCTGAACACAGCGGTTCAAACCTGCTGGGTAGCAATCTATGAAAACACATTTCACATCAGAAGAAGGAAGGGGGGTGGAGGCCGGAGGGACCACAGCTTTGCTTTCAGCCATTAATTACGATTCACCCAAATATCGCATCTTGTATCTCCCATGCACACGCACCGCTTTCCAAACCTGGCTCCTAGGCAGCGCTTCCAGAACCTCGCTATCTATTGTCAGAACCCAGACTCCCCGAAACCTGTGACTCCCACTGAAAAAGGCGTCTTGGGAAGCAGCTAAATATAGACCAGAGGGGTCTGGGTTTGGCGACCAGCACAAGACGGAAGAAACGGCCGCGGTCGTATCCCACTGAGCCTTTCCATTTTTGTTCTAGCCAAACATCGTAATGACATTGAGCATTAAGGGCAAAAGACTGGAGGAAAGTCTTCCCCACCCCCACCCCGTCTCCTCCGGTATATTAGGGACGTCATGAACGCAACCGGGTTGTTCTTGAGGGTGGTGGGGAGCAGCCTGGTCGGCGTTGCCCTATATACGCGTCCTGGGGAGAAGAGGGGGAGCATGTCGAGAAGCCACTTGATAACCGCTCCAGGAAAGACACTAACCCCGGACCCCCTTTCGGGCGCCGCTTCTGAGCTGGGGGGGGGAGCGGTACAGGCGCGATCGCGGTGCTCCCCGGGGCAGGCAGCACCTTGCTGCCACCGCGGGCAGCCCCGGTCAGCCGGCTGCTCGGAATCAACCCCACACTGGCGTCGGAGAGGAGGAGGAGGACGCCCCGGAGGGGAGGATGAGCCCGGCTCCCGGCCGCGGCAACTCACCGAACGGCGCGGCGCCCGACTGCTTCCTGGCGAACATGCACCCGCCACCAGCGACAGCTCCTCAGTGCTGGGTGGGGGGAGGCGTGCGCGCCGCCGCCCGGCTTCAGGGCAAGGTCCTGACCTTGCCCAGCTGCAGCATCTCCGGCTTTTGTTGTCTGAGCGGGGCCGGGGGACGCGGGATGCTTGGCGGGGCGCCGGGGCGAGCGCCACCGCCGACAGGCGGCTCCCAACGCGAGTGCGCAGCGCCCGGCCCCGCCGCTGCTCCGATCGCGGCGAACGCAGCGCCCCCTGCCCTGCACGGCGGGGCTCGGCGGGGCTCCTCCGGGCTCCTCGGGGTTCCAGACACCCCCCGCCGCTCGCCGGGCTGCAGCAGCAGCCTCCGCGCCCGCCGCTCCGCTCGGTCGGCTGCAGCCACGGGCGCGAGCTGTGGGCCGCCGCGGCGCCGGGCACCGAGCGCTCCCGAGCTGCGCCCCGCGCGTGGCCCGCGCCACCTGTGCCGCCGCCGCCGCCGAGGGCGAGGCTCCTCCCGCTCAGCCTCCACCTAAGCCTCGGCGGCCGGCTCCGGCGCCTGGCTAGGGAGGCAGCGTCCGCCCCGCTGCCGCCGCCGAAGCCTGCCCCGGGTGCCGAGCATGCCCAGTGCCGCCGAGCGCTTCGCCAAGCCAATTCCACTTCTCCTGGTTTTCGTGGCAGCAGCGGCGGCGGCAGCAGCAGCAGCGGCGGCGGCGGCGGCGGCAGCAGCAGCAGCATCAAAAGCGAGGGGAGGAGGCGGCGGGTTGGGAGAGGGTCATGCATCCCCAGGACCTCACACCCTGGACCAGAGATGGAAGAATGCAGGAGAACCAGGCGGGAAACTGGAAGGAATGGAACCCCACCCTGGCGGGGTTGGGTAGAGAAGGGTCGGTTCTTTATTCACGTGCGAGTTGCTGACACTTGATTCTGGCTGGGCAGGTGCCCCTCTGCCCAGGGGTTCTAGCATAGCTTGTGAGTTGAGCAGGGCACTGGCCCACTGTGCGTGCTTGGGGGAGGGAACGCTCATAAGGATCCAGGGTTCTAGAGCAAAGAAGATTAAAGGCTGTCAGACGTCCCCTCCACAGCACCTGCCCCATCTTATGAGTTTCATAGACACTCCGTAGGCAAATGCATTCTGTTCTTAAATCTGTAATGCAGGCAATTTTCCCACAAACACCACTACTGTGGGGTCTAGAACTTTAAAGAGCTGTGGTTTCTCCTCTTTTTCATGCTTGTTTCTTTCCTAGCTGTCTTCTGTGCCTCTCCCAGGTGTTCATCTCTCTAGTCTTCCCCTTTTTTTCCCAGGCTAAAGTGGAAACACCCGCTGCTCTCCCACACACTTCCTAAACAACTTGCTCTGCCTTCTCCATTTCCAAATGCAGTTTCCACATCTCTCGTGGGGAGACGGTTCATTGACCGTGAGGACTCTGAAATCTAACAAGCAGAGTCTTACTCTACGGAACGTCTTGCAGGAAAGCATGACCACGCCATGTGCCAAGGCAGATCTCACGGCCTTCACCTACTTCAGCAGCCACAAGGGACGCGGCTGCCATTGCATATCCTGCCCATGCCACGCCGGGCAATGACAAGACCCTACTGCTCGGGTCCTCGAAGATCTCACATTGTGAGGCTGGGATCTCCACTCTGTCCCTGTTAGAGCTGGTTGCCGAGGCCTAAAAAAGCACAATAGAATTCAGGGATTGGTACCCAAGGAGTCCAGTTTGGCAGTCTCATTGATGATGTGTTTCCACTTGGGCAGAAGAATTAAATAGCTTGAATATTTTATGGGGGCTTTTTTCAATCATAGTTTGAAAAAAGTTGAATAGATGAGTTAAGACTAAAACTGTATGAAAAGGGTCAAATAAATAAAGTCATCGCGACTGCAGATTGAACAAGGATTATGATAGTGTAGACATATACTTCCATTCCTCCAGGTTTGCTCAACTGCAAAAGCAGTACTTCAGTGTGGGTCTAACTTCTGCATATGGTTTGATTTTAAATGTCCTGATTTCTTTCGGGGAAGACATGCAGGGTAATTTTCAGGAGACGCGGAACTTTATTTTACTTCACTTCTCAGAAAGGCAGGCTAATTGAACTTGAAACTTGTTGCAAGATAAAGCAGCACTTTGTCTGGCATGTCATGCATGCAATTAGATTTTCAAAGATACACGTGATTCCCAGCCTCGGCCTGTCATTTGGTTGTTAGAAGGAGCTGTTTGTTTTCTTTTCTGTTTCTTTTAACTCAAGAAGTCAGTAGAGAGGTCGCAGGAGAATATTACAGAGAGAACAATGACTATTATAAAATGTGCAGTTGGTGGTAGATTCAAGATGGGAAATACTCGTTTAAGAGTTATTTCTGAGACAAGCCATAGCAAAACGCCTCCCTGCTGATGTGCACATGGAACTAGTCCACAGGCAGCTCTGCAGATTTCACTCAGGATGGTGCAGGACACGTAAGACACAGTGATGTCTTGCACTATTTTGATTCAATTTTCTCTCTGCCCCATTTCATTGAAACATTTATGATCTCCATTCTTCAACAATAATTCTTAAATGGCGATATTATTAAATTCGCAATGAGATAATGTTGAAAAATAAGGGAGAAGAACGTGTGCGATGTTCACTCTTGGAGCGACTCACTGCTGCCATCTTTTGCCTCCTGTTCCTGACTGTTCCTGCCAAAAGGTAGAAAGGAAAAACCTGAATTCAATGGTTCACTGTGAATCCAGAAAATTACTGCATTAGTTTCAAATTATAACCTAATGAAAAATCTGTATTGCTGTTGCCTGTACATTATTAATATTTTTAAAGCAGAAATCACACAATTATAATATGCTGTATCCCTTGTTTTTTTCCAAGTCTCTTCCAAGTTTGTAACAATTATATTTTTACGTGGAAATTTCACATAATTTGGGGGAACATCTAACAATGCAACAGATGGATAAGGTATGATAAGGTACAATTTTATAGTTCAAAATATGTCACTTTCAGAAGAATGGCACCTGCTGTAGTTTCTTTTCTTGATGATTAATGAATGCTGAAATGACTTAGAGATACCCAGGCTTTATCCTTGCTTACAAAATTCTTAGTTTCACATCATTAGCATAGCTGAAAAAGTTCATACATGCATCAGGAGTTGAGTGGACTGGCCTTACCATATCCACGGTAATAGCTGAGTGGTGGACACACCCTCTCACCTACCAGAAAGTTTTCATGGCATTCCAAAGTATGCCAACTTACAGATCCAGCTCTCTCCATGTTGTCTACCTGCCAGGAAATGGTCCCACCTGCTACAAACCGTGTCTTCCCTCATCAATTATGCAATTTCCCACAGACTTGTTTAAGGCTTGCCTCAACTAGCAATTCTTCACAGATGAGTCAAAAACCCCAGCCTTGGATTGACACATGACACCTGCCTCTAATTGGCACAGCAACCCTGAGTCAGTCAAAGCTATTGAACATATGCTACTACTGAGATTCAAGTAGAAACAGTACTTTCCTTGCTATTAAAGTGTAATATCCAGTAATAAACAAAAAAACCAAGCCTGGACTATACAATCAGGTCAGAAATTATTGTCGCTGCCCTCTGTTTAAATGGAGATGATCAAGACAGTTCTTTCAAATTCATGATTTGAATTTCACATTAAATTCTCCAAAATAGCAGCTGACAGAGTAATCGTGACTATGATTGGTGTGACACATAAGTTTGGGAGGCTAATAATGACCATTGGATGCTGATTGTGAAAGTTGTAGCATGCTACTTGAGACAGGTTACTCTTTGAAGACTTGAATGTGGTTAACTAACTTTCTTTAACCACTTTTGTGAAGATCATGCCTTGGCTCACTTCCCCATTTGATTCACAAGTATGATCCGCAAGCAGATGGCATCTGTGACCACTACACTCATATGACAGGAACATTCATTTGTTTATTCATTCAGAAAATGTTTATTGAGCATCTAGTGTGGGTCAGTTCCAGGCTATGTGTGGAGAATCAATAGGGAACAATAGAGAAGATGATGAATTCCTTGTGCTCAGAGGGTCTGACTATAAATTGTGGTTATCGGGTGAGAGAAGTGCAGGAAGCACTTCAAGGAGAGAACCAACAGAGTTTATGACTGAAAACATCCTCATCCCTTGGCCTGTGTAAGCGCCATGGAGTACCACAGGGTCATTTATTAAAGTTTTCCTCTCTTCCAGTTTTCCTCCTTGAATATATCTCCTCAGCAAGCTCCTCAGCGTTCTCTAGAGGAAAAGAACCAAAAGAACACACACACACACACACACACACACACGTATATGGGTTGCTTACAAGGTAAGGTCTAGGTAGTCCAACAGAGGCTGCCTACAGTTGCTTAGCTCAGGAGGTGAATATCTCTGCAGTCTCAGTCTCTTGCTGAAAGCCTGAGGGATGTCTGGAGAGTCACACATCTTCAGTCCACTTTGGAAGGTTGAAGAAGCCGGACTCTCTTGGTGGGAGCAAATGGCTGGAACAGAAAAAAATGAACTTGCCAACCCAGGGAAAGACACAGCTAGTGATTGATATCTCTCTCTATATATAGAGAGGGGGGGAACACTTTTCTTTCCTGCACTTCCTTGTATTGGGTCTATCACTGGAAGGTGCCATTCACATTTAGGATGGGTATTTCAAATAACTTGGCCCAGATCCTTTCTTTAGGTGAGCTGATGGCTGATGTATTAGTTAATTTAATTCCAGGTTCACTCAACTTGGTAACCAACATTAACTGTCACATGGAATGTTTGCTTGCTTCTTTTTTTTTTTTTTTTTTTTTTGTGCTAGGTCCTGGGTAATCCAGACAGGAAATAGTGTCTGAAGGCCTAAAGCAAACCAGGTGAGGTTGCAATTGGTAAGAACAGAGTTTCTCAGATACACAAAGATTCAAGCAGTCAGTGAAAGGTTTGTAACTCGTTAGATATCTGTCATGGTTCATATTTAAAACATTGAATTCAAAGTGGGTTTCTCAGGGTATACAAGAGTTGTGAGAAATGGACAAGTGTTCAGAAAACTGGGTCACATGGATGGATGACTTTAGTACCCATAGAGAAAGAATACATCAAATTACACAGTTTGACACTGGACACAGAATCCCTTGGACAGGAGGAAAGTCTATGCTATGGTTCCACTTCTCAATAATACTACTCTTGTAGGGAAGGGGCATCTCTCTGATGAAGAAATGAACACCATTGATCGCTGGTTTGATGGTTCCAGACAGGAATAGCAAAAGGAAGCTGTATAAAAATGATACCCAGCAATAGAATCAAGTCAAAATTGCAAAGTCTCTGTTTTCCATCTTAATATCTAGGTCAAGAGTTTCTGATGGAAACAACACTGTCTCCTCAGGAGGTATTCTAGGAATGTGTGCAAGTGCCTTATTTATCAAGACTGGACTTCCGGATTCTTTGACCTTCCAAGACCCTAGGAGTTCTCCAGCCTTCAGCCATCACCTACTTGACTACTGAACTGAGCAGCTAGCTATTGGCAGCCATTGTTGGAACTACCTCGGCTACTGACAGCCATCGTTGGACTACCTCAGCTGCTGACAGCCTTCGCTGGACTACCTCGGCCATTTCTGTAAGCCAACCCAATAAATTTCCTATATATATATATATATATATATTCATTCTGTGAATTCCGTGACTCTAGAGAACCCTAACTAATACATTAGTATCACCACAAAAGCTACACATTTAGGACAATTCTATGTATGAAGAAATGCCTACAACATCTTTCATTGCATGTTTTAGGGTCTCGTTAATCATTTCCGATTATTAAATGGTTGTGCACTAGTTTATGAATCTATCCAGCTCCATTTTGCATTGCTAGCAATAAGGACCATTTGTGTATGGTTTGATATTGTTCACTTTCATGGGAATTTAAGTCAAAAGCTTTTAATGCTATTTTTCAGACATTTACCCAACTTATTTGTGTGATTAAGAATTAGTAGCACATGGTTTAAAAAGAGATCATTAAGTATCAGTCTGTTTTTATACCAGTGCAATTATGGTTTGATAACACAAAAAGGCAATGAACTGAGGTTTGATTGGCTATATGAACATAATTGTAACCCAGCACCTAAAGGAACAAAAGTATAATACTATATTTAAATAACTTTTTATTTTCAATATCTGTAATACTATCACTAATTTCTGTGGAATTCTTTTTATTATGGCAATATCAGCATGAAAAAGTGTTGTAAGTTTACATAAGTGAGAGAACAAAAATACCTATCCCTTTTCATTTTAAATTTTGAGATAGGGTCTCATCTATTCCCTAACTCTAAGGATCCTAGTCCCTAACATCCTCACTGAGGATGACCTTGAAAATCTGGTCTTCTTGCATCCATTTCTGAGTGCTGGGATTTCAGGTATATAGCACAATGGCCTCCCGATGTAGGGTGAGGATTGAGCCCAAGGGTACATCTATACTAGGTGAGTATGCTGTGAACTGAACCACGTCTCCATCCAGATATTCTCAAGAAAATCAACAGCATATTTCACAAATATATACACATATATTCATAATGTGACTCAAGAAAGAAAAGATGAATTCATTTAAAAATTTTGGTTCTTATTATCAATTGTTTTGAATAAAGGGTTTCATAAATACAATAAATAGTAATGGTAGCAATAATATTTTATGTTTAGTTGAATAGATGAATCTCACGAAACTTTCTGCAGTTCCCAGGAGTAATTTGCAAACCAATGCTAAATTTTTCCTTAACCTTAAAATCTCATTCTCAATATCTTCCCTTAATCCTAAGTATTTGTGCATACCATTTGATTGTGTTACTTTGCTATAGAACTTTAAAATCACCTTTTTCCCCAATGCATCCTTTACCTTATTTGTGTGTGTGTGTGTACAACAGAGGACACATGATTGTGTGACTGGCCCAAAAGTGGCACTACAATTCACTCTGAATTGCTCTACCTCTTTATTTTTTTGCTCTGGGCTTTCGAAGGCTCTGCCTTCCAGGGTTGGAATTGTTGCCTAGATGTGTTTTACATAGGACTTGGACCAGTTGCCTCAGCAGTATCTACTTCCCCCTCCTTTTGATTTTTTTCTTTTATTAATGAGAGAGAGAGAGAGAGAGAGAGAGAGAGAGAGAGAGAGAGAGAGAGAGATAAGAGGGGAGGACAAAGGGAGGGGAGGGGATGGGAGGAGAGGGGAGGAATCCCAGGGATCAAACTCAGGTTTCCAGTTTTGTAAGTATGATCCTGATCCACTGAGCTATGTTACCAGCACCTCTTCTTCCTTTCCCACATTACCTATGTTTTGTTCAGGTTGGCACGTGAGAACTACAATGTGACACTTGCCAGGCTCCCTTGCCTCCTTCATGGAATCCAACAGTTACATAGCTATGGGGGGGAGGTGGAGTCATGGAGAAGTAAAAGGTGAAGTACCATTGTGGCCATTTCATCCTTCTTCCTGTAATCCAACTGGATAGTTGCTGCTGGATGTGAATGGTCAGGAGAATGACAGTCACAGATCAAAGATATCTGGAAAATGTCTGCTGCAGCCACTCTTGTGCTCTGGGGGGAAAACGAATGAACAAACAACAAAAACCCTTCACTTATGATTCAGTCAAATGATGGTTGGCTGTTGTTAACAGCCACAAAATACAATCTCAAAGTAAAATACGTTTTATACCTTAAAAATGAAATTGGATGAGAGCACTCAATAAATTGATATAGAATTAGCAGATGTTGTATATTAAGATATCAGGGGAGGGATCAATGTCTCAGTGGGTAAGTGCTTACTGTGTAAGTGTAAGGGTCTGGGTTTGGATTCCCGGCACCCAGGTAAATGCCAGGGTGTGGTGTACTGTCCCAGCTGTAATTCCAGCACTAAGAAGACAGAGACAGAATCACTGAGGACTGGCTGGCTACCTGGACTCATCAAGCGGGTATACTCAAGCAAGAAGACTATGTTTCTATATGTAATGTAGCAGCAAGCAATGAAGTTGTCCATTTCCATCCCGGGCCCCCTATGCACACATTCACACAATGCACGCACACACATTTGTGAACACACATATACCACATGCAAACATGCATACAATGCAGAAGTAATGCCATTTTTCACCAAATTCATCTACGCAGTTAGTACAATCCAGTGGGTATTTTTGGTCTTGTGATTTGCTCGTTTTGGCAGCATAAGCGTATAATATGGATAACAAAATCATGTATGAAAAGAGTGATAAAGAAAGCACATGTTAAAATGCTAACAATTGAGGAACTGAGACAAAGGGTATGCAAAGGTCTTTATAAATTTTCTGTGAAATTTCACAACAAAAGTATTTTTAAAAGAGGACATGTCATCTATCATCCTCTTCTTACTACATGTAATTTGCTTCAATCATTTGCCTCACATGTGATTTCTCAGACAATTAAACTATTTACAAGCAAGTGAGTGAATGTGTAGCGCGAGATCACATCTGAGATCATAGATCAATAAATAGCTTGAGGTGATAACTTTATAAGTGGCCAGGAAGCCGAGCTGCGCACCAAGACCCTCAGTGGCCACGGTGCTCTCTTTACCTCGGTGTGTAAGGTAGAGAGCAAGCAATGAAGCTGTCCAGTTTCATCCGGGTGCTTTGTGTTCCTTTACTGCTCAACTTCCTGTTTCTCGCCCACTTGAGTGTTGCTCCCAAGGTTGGATATGGAGCATCTTCTGAAGCCAGTTCCCTGGTCAAAATGCAATCCTTGAACGTTCTATTTGAGTACCACAAACAAGCAAAATCCTGCCTGTCGAATTGTGAGGGTGAAATGAATGAATCAAGGGGTCGCAAGCTTGGGGCACCATGACTAGATTGGAGTGAGCAAAGGACAAATGACAGTCGCTATGTGTGAGGCCAACATGTCCTGCCACTCTTCAGACTTGCTTTCTCACTGCATCACAGCACACTTGATATCTGGTTGTCATTTTTTTAGTCATAAGGACATATGTAAGATGCTACCTTGCAAGGAAATATTTTCATATTTATTTTCTCAAAAGAGCATCAAACTGAATTTCTCCCACATATACTTCATTATCAAGTAGATGAATGATGAGCGTTCACACTGAGCTTCACTTTGTAAAATGGTTGCTCTGTTTTCACTGAATTTTAGGAAAAATTTAAAATAATATGTGAACTTATCACAGAGTCGAGAAACTTTATTCATTGTGTTATATCTCATGATGTCATATACTTGAGCATGTTTTTCCTTGTTTTGTAGCATGTATCATTTAATTTACCTATTGATAATGATGTTATGGCATGAGCTTCCTTTCACAGATCTTATCTGAATAGGGGATATACACAAGAAGATTAGAGCTGGAATTTCTTGTAGTCACATTTTGTATTCCTTGCAATAATATGTTCATTTATTTTATTGTATATTTAGTGTTATTATATTAGTGGCATATTTTCATCTAAATAAAAAGAGAAAGTTCAGAAAATTATGAACAAAAAATCACAGCACTATGTCCTGGAACAGTTTTGCTTTGAAATTGAGATACTGCAAAACACCTATATTTATTTTCACTTAAAGTATATTGCTGGACTTTTAAATTTTCTTTTAAACATGTTCAAATTCTAAGGTGAACTCATTGTTTAAATAGCCAATCATAATAAATTTTGGCTGTTATTGTAGGCTATCATACATGACAACTAAAAATTCAATAATTTTTTTCAATTCTTTGAGAAGATAAATGCTCCAATTTTGAAACAGACCAGACTTCCATTTCTGGGTCAGATGGAATTGCTTGTGACAGCCCTGTCTCTGCTGAGTATAATTTGATATTTGAATGAATAACAATAGTACACTGCGAAGTTCCCCGATACCACTGAAGGAAAAAGAAGCAGAGAAGCCAAGCTACCATCCCAGATGGATGTGGCTGCAGAGCTCACAGGACACTTGCCCCCAGGAATCTCTCTTTGTGTGCAGCAGAAGAGGCTGAGACTCCAGACCCTTCCACAGTGGAGGGGCTGTTGTGTTGGCAGAAGTATTTGTTTTGTTTTGTTTTGTTTTCTGTCTCACAGGACCTTGCGTTGGGACAAGTGGTCAATACCTAAGTGAGAGAAGGGCTGAGAAGCAAGGCTGTGACATGACTGATCTCTACTTCGAAACTTTTGTAAAATTCTGAAGCATCACAAAGCTGGATGGTAAGCCAAACACCTCCAAAAAAAAATCAGAATAGGATGATAGCAATTTCATCCTGTGGAGGAGGAAATCATTCACATTTGGGACATGCCCAAGATAACAGCCTTGATAGATATCAAGGTTTCAGTTAAAGTTCTCCATAAAATTTCAGTGAGAGCTGGTGAAACAGATATAACAGACTTGATTCAGTCAAGTTTCTAGGTAACAAAAGGTGAATTCATTTGCCTGGAAAGAAAGGAGAAAGTATGAATCATTTGAGAAAAACTTCAACAAGTATCATGAATTTTGCCGAGTAAAATATGTTATGGATAGGAACAATCCCTACAAAATGGTCAAAAATAATTTTAAAATGTAGGATAGAAACAGATCCACAGGAGCTCTAGATATTGGAATCAGGAAATAGAATGATTAAAATTGTAATGATCTATGCATCAAACATTATATAAAAATCAAAGAATTGATACAGAAAAGATACAAGAAATTACAGATAAACTCACAAATAATAAATTAAATGTTTGAAAATGATTGCTGGAAACCAAAGGATTAAAAAAAGTCAATTGATGTCAATGACAAATTCTAATTAATATACACATGACGTTTAAAAAATCAAACCACTTGCTAAATTATGAGGCAAATGACAGGAAATGTTAAGTTATTTGCCTATTGCAGAATATAATCTCAGAAAATAGGACAGTTAATAGAGTTATCAACAACTGAAAGAAACAGAAACTCTCCCTTTAGGATTTTAATTTATACTACTTTAAAATAATTCTGATCAAAAAGTGAAATGCTTTAACATAAATGATAAAAACTTGTCAGACGAATGACATTCTTCATAATCTTTATGTTCATCTCTAAGGTCTACTAGAATAAGCATGAGATGATTAATCTATAAATTATAGAACCACAGGCAACATAATGATGCCATCTTTGAAGGGAGGAGGCAGTCAGTGAATGGTGTACAAAAGGCTTTCTCTCTCTAGGAGCATGATCTTGGACATGGTGAGTTCATATGGAATGCAATTAATAATTGTATTTTCACTGAATAGTGAAGTCAAGAATTAAGGACTGAGCTCACTAACTTGCTAAATATTTAAAATAGAATATTGTAGAATATGAACCATAGTAGAGAAGGAAATCTAGGAGATTCCATGGGGATTCTATGAATCTGATAAAGTCCTTGATTCAGGGCATATAACAGACTCTAAGAAATTAGGTAGAGCATTAATGGTAAAAAGGAGGTTTTATGAACCAATTTTAGACTGTATAGGAATATCTGAAAGGTTCATTGTTGTGGTATTATATACAGTGAAGCGTCCTCCTATTTGAGTCATAAAGCCTTAATATCTTGTGTGACTATAACATCATATCATCATATCATATATATCATATTCATTGAGGTCTAAAATGGGGTCATAGAGGATAGGGAGAGATACCAATGGTGTCTAAGTACAGAGAAGAGATGCTGCAGAAATAAAAAAAGAGAAGTTGGGGCTGGAGAGGTGGCTCAGAGGTTAAGCCTCTGCCTTGCAGGCGGAAGGTCCCGAGTTCGGATCCCAGATCCCATGTATAGACGCCAGGCGGAAGCGGGGGCGGCCTGCGCTTCTGGTCCTGGTAGGGCGGAGCCTGTGAATCCCAGGGTGGAAGAAGTGGAGGCGTCCATGGTGGTTCCTGAATTCGTCCGTGGTTCTACACACACACAGACACACACGCACGCGCACACATACATACACACACACGCACAATTGAATAAATAAATAAAAAATTAAAAAAAAGAGAAGTAGCTGGCTTTCTGAAAGTCAAGGAAAGAGGATTCAGAAAAACACTCCCTGCCAACTCCTCGATCTTTTTTTCTTTCATTAAAGCTACTTCCATTTTGACATTTCATATTGTTAAGCTCAAAATAACTATCAAGGAGCACAGATAATACATGGTTTAGAATTGAAAACTACATTCCAGAAAGAAGGGGGGACTATAATAGACTTCTTTGAAAAAAGTTCAAGCTCAGAGGCAACAGATCATTGGATACCTCACTTCCATGAAAAGAAAACCAGATAGGAATAGGGGTAAAACAATGCAACCCAATGTCTCTTTAAGGTAAAATCCGCAGTTAAAGATAATGAAAAGGTAATGGAGAAAGTAAAAACAATTACTGAAAACTGGGAAAAGAACTCATAAAATGCTGCTATTAAAAAATAAAAGATTGATTAGAGCACAAGGATGGGAAGAGTAATGATATGCAAGATACTCCACACAAGTTAGGGCCGAAGCAATCATAATAGGACTTTGCATGACCTGCGGTATGTCCAACATATTATTGACCCCACAAAGTCTAGCATGGACTAAAGGCACTAGGATCCTTGGAGGCTAGGGACTGACAGTCACAGTAGTGTTGCTAAGCTTGAGGGGAACCCAGGAAAGGGTTCTGGGAAAGGCCCCTGGGTCCTTGCATCTCATGGGAGAGGAGGACCCAGAGGAGAGTTTGGCATGCACAGTAAAGGATGCTCTGGGGATTGGGGGAGGGAGACACTGGGGAATGGGGAGGGAGGGAGAGGGGAGGGGAAACAGGGGGGTCGGGGGGAGGTGGAGGGAGGGAGGGGACCAGTTTACCTGTTAAGTTTGTATGAGTGGAAATAATAATAAAAAAAGGGGGGGAAGGAACAAAATAAAAGATTGAAATGTAAATCTCAAGAAAAGGTTGTGGCAGTTGCTTTTCTGTTGCTGATATGACTACATGACCAAACAATTTAGTGAAACAAAAGTTTTACTCATGTCTTAGTTTCTGGTTATAATTCTTCAGCATAGAAAGAGAGTTCATACCAATGTCAGGACCTGAAGGAATTGCTCATATCATATCTAAAGGAGTAGCTGAGAGAGAGGCATACTTTCTCTCTTGCCAGAGTACTGAACCAATTGTCTCCATTATAACCACTTGTCAAGGGAACAGTCTCACCTGCTATGGGCTGGGTAATTAGATAATCTCCCACAGATTTGCTCAAGGCTTACCTTAACTATCTGCACACATGTGGCTAGAGGCTCAGCCTTCAACTGTCAAGTTACCATCTTGAACTTACTGCTACACTGGAAAAGAAAAACAAGGGGGAAAGATACATGTGGGAAATATAGCAATTAGGTAACTTACTCCTGCAGAAGTTATAGAAATCAGAAGACAATGGAAAACAATAGGATCAAAATCAAACAAGAACTGTAAGTGTATTGAGTGGAAAGCTACTTAGACATGACAGCATGCTGCACACATCCTCACGGGAATGAAAAGAAGTGACATTCACTGCTTTCTGTCTGTCTCAAATTTAGCTTATTGGGCGAATAGGAGGTCTATAGGAATGAGAATTTTAGGAAAGAAGGAAGAACAACAGAAATAGAAACATCTGGACCAGTATAAAAGGTTATGTTCCTGTCTTTAATTTAGCCACACATCACCACTGAATGTAACAATTTTTGAAATTCCTGGTAGGATTTGGTGTCCTAGAGATGACATACTCAGTGATGATGAGTGTCATTGAGTGGTAGAGCAGCTGGACTTATGCAAATGCAATTAGTAAGTAACTGAACAATATAAAATGGTAACTGTAGTACCTAGACATACTGTTAATGAATTATATATACAAACTTCAACTCAGAGTCAGACATTGAGGTGGGATGTTTGCATTGAGTGAGCACCTAGGTTAGATCTCTAATTATCTAGAGTGAGTGAATAAAATGTCAGGACCTGCATTGAGAGATGACTGAAAAAGAATATTAAATAGAAACTAAGCAGTGTAGGGATATTGAAAATAATGGAAGACTTACTATTACAAAGCAAGTAGAGGAGCTAGACCCTAGAAATGTTGGGAAAATCATCTTAAGACACGATATTATATTGAGATGAAGACGTGATGTAATTATAACAGCACCATTATTAGGAACAAATATCTACTAATGAAATACATGCCACAACCTCAAAACACATGAAGAAAAAATAGAATTCAAGGACAAGAATTGACAATCTCATAATCTAACAAGAGTGAGTTTATTGATACAGCAACATAAAAAATTTTCACTCCTGGTAATCACACTTTCTTTGATCATGAACTAACCTTATCAACCTACTCCCACTCAATGGACTATTGAAAAAGTTTTGATATTTCATAACTAAAGTTAGTTTACTATGCCTTACCTTACCTAAAATCATTTTCCTTCGGGAGCTTCCAGCTTTATCCTGCGGATGAGGCATATTGACATGCTGTGGGCTGCTCTAGACAAAACTCACCTAGGAGAAACTTGAAGCTGCCTCAATCCTGCCAACAACCAGAGGGAGCCTGCAGAGGACCCTTCCAACCAAGATATCAGATGATGTATCTTTGGAACCACAGAAGATGGAGTCCCTAGTCTCCAGTCTCCAGAAACTGTGAGGACATAGATGTTTTAGATCACAGAGTTAGGCAAAATTTGGATACAAAATAATAGATGACTAATATGGCCCTAGTAAAATTTTAAGCTGATTTTCAAGATAAAATATTAAATTTTATTTTAAACCAATTATTTAAATTTTAAAAAGAAATAAAAATATTGCCGCTACAAATAAAATTTAGCAGTCCTTACATACATATTGGATAATTTGAATCGAAAATTTAAAACTTTCCTATAAAGAAATTCAACTTAAGTCGAGCCAATGATGAATTGTGCTTTAAATATTACAAGATGGCTGCAAATTCTTCTGTTCTTAAACTTTTTAGTGAGAAAAAAAAATGAAGGATATTTCCTTAACTCATTGGATGAAGGTATGCGTAGATGTTTTTGTAATTGTGATAACACAGGGAGAATATTCTTCAAGGAACAAAGAGTAATTTAGGCTCGCACGTTCAGTGAGCTGGCTTCACAACTGTGGGCCTGCCGTAAGTGAACCTCAGGCTGGAGTCACTGCTGTGGGCCTGCCGTAAGTGAACCTCATTCTGCTCGCACGGCAGTGAGCCTGCTGTAAGTGAACTTAGGCTGCAATCACTGTTGTGGACCTGCCGTTCTGCCCGCACTGCTATGGGCTTGCCGTAAGTGAAACTCACGCTGGCCTCATTGCTGTGGGGCTGCCGTAAGTGGACTTCAGGTTGGATTCGCTGCTGTGAACCTGCAGTAAGTGAACCTCAGGCTGGATTCAGTGCTGTGGACCTGCCGTAAGTGAACTCATTCGGCCTGCACTCCTGTGGGCCTGCGGTCGGTGAACCTCACGACCCAATGGTGTGTTAGGACAGCTCTGCTCACTTCATAGTCAGCAGGGAAGTAGCATGCCACAGTCAGATATGCCCCACAGAGTCACCCCCACCACTTATCTCTTTAACCAGGCCTTCCTCCTAGTAGCCTGCTGAAGTCAGTGCAGGCCCCTCTCAGCAGCTGAAGACCAGGCCTGCAGTGTGACCGTCACATTCAATCACAAAAGACTACCTTAAACTTACTATAAAAAATTTAATGATAACTTAATTTTATTTCATTAATTTAAGCACTGACAAACTGAAAAAAAAACATATGGAAGAACTGGAAAAAAAGGTTGTAATGCTTCATGATCAAGTAAAATTTATCTGCAGAAAATACGAGATGTTGTAACACTGGAATTTAACATAACTCACCACAGTAACAGAAGAAAAGAGCATTTCTAAGATTCAGATAAAAGGTTTTATTGAATTTCGTTTATGACGAAGAAAAAAAGAAAATGAATTTAGCAAACTGAAAGCAAGCTTCGGGAATCTGAAAAGAAAATTAAATGTAATGAATAAAACACCCACTGCTTTCACTGTAAGAGCTGTGAAACAAGGTAAGATGCATATTGTTACTACCCGTGGTCAGAAGTTTATTGTAAGTATCAGCCAGTGGTGTTAAGCAATGAAAAGGAATGAGACATAAAAATACGTGGTCAATGAGAAGAGATAATATTCACTTCCTAAAGATTTCTACACCTGGGGCATTGAGAAAGCTCAGCAGATAAGATGCCTACTGGAAAACCTGGTGACCTCAGAATTCAATTCCCAAATACCTTTATGGTGGAAGTAGAGAAATGACTTTCAAATGTTTTTCTTTGCCCTCCAGTCATATGCTATGATATGTATGTTCTCTCTCTCTCTCTCTCTCTCTCTCTTTCTCATTCTTTCTCTCTTCCTCATAATAAAGAAATATTTCCAAAAGCTCTCACATTCTTACTCTATTAGCATGTAAATAAACTAAATAGTGGTTATTTATTGTAACAATAGAAAATTAACATGGAAAGTATTGCATATGTTAAAAATTGAAATTCTCAGTAGGATTAATATATGAATTTAGCAAGAACAATTCAGTCATCATAATGATTCAATAACTGTGAGTAATCAACTGCATATCTACAGGCCTGAAGCAGAAACAGGAAGACAGAACTTACAGCCCTTTTTAATGTGTATTTCTTGTAACATCATATATGTATATAATGAGTTCTTTTCTTTATTGATTAATTTTTACCCTTTGAAAAATTTCATACATTCATGCATTATATTCACTTCAGCAATCCTTCTTCCCTGTAATGATTCCTAGCACATTTCTGTCTTTCTAGCCTGTCTATGAGTGACTAGGTCTAATAAGTCCATCCCCCATCAAAATCCATTCTTATATTTTCACAGAAATGACAAGAATTCAGAACAGTGAGTCCACCTTGAATTTGAATAATAAAGTCCCAGCATGTAGACCAACAGGCACAAAACTTACTAGAAAATGGGATAGTTTTACATATAGTAAAAGGATAGACAAAAGCCCAAGAAATGAAAAAGTTCAAAATCTGATATACATGAGGCCATATGACTCATCCTGACTGAGAAATTGAATAGGCACAATGGCAAAATAAGAACCGAATAAGTGAAACACCTTTCTCTTGCAAAGCTGTAGAACAGTGAGAACGTCTAAATAATGTCAAGGAGAAAACAATATTGTCTTACATCACAAATGTATTATTTGAGGCGCACCTTTTAGGGGAAAAGTACAGAGATGGTTTTTCACTTATTATGGGATTGCATTGTGTCCTAATATCTGCACAACAGTTTGAAAGCATCCCAAGCTGAACTAATTTGAGGCACCCAGCTTTCTAAATACCCTATCTCAGCAGCCTGGTATCCTAGTGTCTGTGTGGGTAATCTTCATGGTGACATGGTCAACTGGGAGCTGTGAATTGCTGGTACTCTCAATATGCAAGAACGCATCCTACCATGTGCCCCAGATGTATCAAAACTCAAACTCTGAAGAAGTGTCTCCTGAATGCCTATCACATTCATGCCACTATGATATTGAAAATTCAGAAGTGAAATCATTGCAAGTTGGGGTATCTGCATCTGGAACCTCAGTGTCATGTTCAAAGGGGTTTCTTTTTCCCTCTCATTTATTAATGTTGCAGACATGAATGTAGTGAATTTATGACATTTTTCACCCCTTAGTCCCCAATTCTATACCCAGTCTTTTTCACCTTACAACCAGATTCCCTCCTACTTTCAAATCTTTACAATTGTTCAGCCCAATAAATTTCATCTAGTTTGATTTTGATGACATATGCTGACTGATTCATCCTCTAGCAATAATCCTAGATCAGTGAGTAAGCCACTGAAGAAATCAACCTTCTTGTCTCCCCTATCAGCATTAGTTCTTTCTTAAACTGAATGTTCCCAATCAGGAGAGCAAAGCACACTGCCAGAAGCAAACATATCCTGTGTGGTGAGAGTTTGCTGCTTACACCCAGGGAATTCAGCAACTCTTTTTAGGTCCAAATTCTTAGACTGGAAAAAGAGAAGAAATTTGTGATTTTATTGTTTCTATTTTATGAATGTCCAAAAGACTCAATTTAAATGTCAAGTTAAAACACACTGTGGTTATGGTTCATTTATGTTCATAAGTAAACAGATGGAAAAATATGAAGGTTGGGTATCATATGCATTATGTTATAATTTCCTTAATTTAAACAGCTTTGAAATGTTAATATCCCCATCACCTTTCAGTTATCTTCTGCACTTACAATACTTGAAACAGATTAGAATGGAAAAATGCTACTAGAATGCACATCTCCATTGCAGGTTCTAGTTTAAGATACATGTCAAGATTCTGTAGAGTGCTCAAAACCATCTAGTTTAGTGAAGCTACTTTGAAAGATTCATTTTGCTTCTATTAAACAGAACATGGTAACAGCAATTAGACTTTCACTGGTAATTCAGAAAAATAATATAGATATTGCCTTACCTTGAAAATCTAAGCTATTATTGAAAGACTTCCTTCCCTGTACTAAATGATCCTAGTCACTGAACTTTAGCTATCACAAAGCAAAAGCCAATCCATCTAGGTTTCTTTAGTGCTTCTGACTTTAGGCTTCACATACACACACACACACACACACACACACACAAAAAAAAAAAAAAAAAAAAAAAACTCTTGTCATTGTTTATCATCATTCTTGCCCAAACTAAAATCAGAACGTCTCCTGAGAACTGTTTTAATTCTGTTACATGACATAATATGAAGTGTTCTTTCAGTCATGGCAAAAAAGTATGAAAATTATTAAGATACCAAGCTGGCAATGTAAGTTTTCTTTTAAAAAAGGAACTCAGAAAATTGAAAGACAACATGATGTTTCAAAACATATTTCAATAATTCCAAGGCAGAAGCATAGTGGTCTAAAATTCAGAAAATTAAGGTTACTATAAAGAAATGCCATTTTTTTTTCTGTACCTTAAAGCATGGTGTGATTGATTGAGTGTAGGAGATTGGAATTCCAAACATGTCTCGGGGATATGTTAATCACTCACAGGACTAAGAAGCATGGGTGTGGAACCAAAGGTCACCCATTCTATTTACTCTATTGATGGAGTTTCACTTGAAATCTGGAAGGGAAAGTTAGACTTCTGCAAACTACTACTGATTCTATGTAGAGGTGAATATCAGTGACTGAGTTACTGGGATTCTCCTCTTACTTATAGAGCTGTTTTTATCTAAAACTATCGGAGCAGAAAATTAAGCACCATTTACAATCTACCACACCGGAAAGAGGCTCTGACACCATGTAGAGAATCATTTGGCATCTTATAATTGCAATGTTTGAAACAAATGGTGCTTTTTAGTGTATCAAAAATGCTCCCCAACTCTCTGTCTTATCCACCTGCCAGTTATAAAATTAAGACAATCTCCTACCAGTTTTCTTGGGCTTAACTTAACTAAATAATTCCTCATAGATGTCCACAATCACCCACATTTCCAATTGACAGTTGAAATTAACCATCATATCTGGAAACAATTTTTTTTCCAGAGAAAGTTTAACCACAATTTTAATTCCTCTGAATCATTATATCATTTCAACCTAAATTTAGTTTTTCAATACATTAAAAATTATTCGTCTGTTTTACTGTGTTCACATCTGCTACTAAATCCTGGTTCATCCATCTTGCTTACTCTGTTAGTTTGCCAAGGCTACCAACACAGAACATCAAAGAATACATGCCTGTGAATTTGAGATCACGGTTTTTGCAGGTTTGATTTCTATACAGGAATCTTCATGGCTTTCTAGTATCTTCTGCTTTCTTTGTGCCTCCTCCACTCCACCCTTCATTAAAATATGACATCAGTCACAGTAGATCACATAATTGCCTTCTTAAAGGCCCTGTCTTCTGGAACAGTCACTTTCTAAAGTAGGGGAATTGGACTTCAGTTATGTATGGGGCCAGAAGAGTGAATTACAAAACATCTACCATCTGTTGGTTTCTGTAATAGTAGCTGAGGACTTGGATCTCTTTCTCTCACTCGGCTAATTCATTATTCATTCATTCATTTGGTCATCAAATATTGAATAGCTACTCAATTGTAGGCCATGCTCTGGGTCCAGAGGAAACAGGTATCTCTGCTCTTCTGAAAGTGACATTCTAGAGGAAGGGAAAACCAGTGGACGTAGAAAGCAGCAACTCCACATCGTGCCATCATGGTGAGGTCTCTGCTGAGGTCTCAGGATAAAATTAGAGAAGATGACATATTCAAGTTGTACTACGTTGGTGGTAATATGTATTTGACTACATTTTTAAAAGATTTTTATTTTGTGAATGTGTGTGTGTGTGTGTGTGTGTGTGTGTGTGTGTGTCTGAATGCATGTGTGCGTGACATACTACAGGACACTTGAGTATATGTGCCAGTGGAGCCCAAGGGGGACATTGGAATCATCCTGAAATGTTCTACTGTATATGGTTGTTTGAGAGATTTCCAGGTTCTGCTTCTCAGGCTGGGATTACAGGTCACCGACATTTCTGCCTGGCATTTTTATATAGGACTTAGGTATCCAAATTCAGTTCCTTTTGCTTGTGAAACAAAGACTTTAGCCTCTGAACCTTCTAGTATTTTAAGCAAAAGGCAAAGCAATGGCAAAAGCTGAAGGACTTTTGAAGTAAATTTAAAGAATGGAAGAAGTTGAGCATGGCAGGAACATGGCAGGAACAAACATGAATAACATGGCATAAACAGTATGAACAAACATGAGCAACACAGCATGGACATGGAATCCACAGACATGCAAGCATGGTATGAGCATGATATGAACAAACATGAGTAAGTATATCATTAGCATACCATGACCCAACATGAATAAGCATGGTGCTAACATGGCATCTTCAGACATAATATTGTGTCAAGTTAAGGTCACAGGACGATCTTTAAATTGCAGTAGGGAAGGAAATTATGAAAGAGTTATGACCGAACTGCATTAAATGACCTTGACCTTTGCAGAATGTTCTAGCTGCCACAAGAGAAGAAGACTACAGGGGAACAGAGAAATTATGATGCACACATTCAGAACAGAGCATAGAAGCCACAGGTTTGGGGTTACTAAAATTTATGATCACTTTTAGTATTTCCCACAACTTATGAGTAAAATGCAGGAGAAAATAAACCTGGAAGGAGGGAAGCGAGTATTGCAATGTGTGTGGGGACAGTCACTGTGGTGACATGTGATGGGTTCATGTGCTATGAGAAACTTCGGGGACTCTGCTTGGCGTGTGTGTGTGTGTGTGTGTGTGTGTGTGTGCACGCGCGCGCGTATGCGCACTAGATCTTCTCTCCCTACATTCCTTGCGTGAAGCACTAAACTCCAGTATCTTATAATGTGATGATGTTTAGAGTTAAGGCCCTGAAAGAGGTAATTAAAAATAAAAAGTCATCAAAGTAGAACCTGAAACATATAACTGTTGTTCTTTAAAAAACAATCAGAGCTCAGCCACTCACAAAGACAAATCCATGAGGCAGGAGAGATGTTTCAGGGATTAAGACTGTCTTGCAAGCAGAAGGACCGGAGTTTGGGTTCCAGATCCTACCTAAAAGCATCAGGCAGAAATGGCAGTAGCCTGTAATTTTGGTTCTGGAAAGTAGAGCCTGGTAAATCCCAGAATGAAGCAAAAAGGAGTTGGAAGCAATCCTGGATGATTTTTCAAAGTCACCCTTTGGCCTCCATATGGACAACAGTGATCTCTAAGTCATACAGACAAATATGATGCATACACACGCATGCACACACACACACACACACACACACACACACACACACACACACACACAAATCGCCCATATGAAGACGTGAGTGGAAGACCACCTAAGGTCAGGGAGAGTAATCAGAAGGTGCTAATCCATGATCTCAGATTTCAGTTTCTAAGATAATGAGTACACAGATCTTGTTGAACGCCTTTAGCCAATGGCACTTTGGCTATAGTGACCTTGAGTAACTTATACAATCTACATGAAGATATGTTGCAAACACACCCAGTTATATTGTCCATATTGTTGTCAAACCTCAAGTCAGAGGTAGGGATTCAGAATCTCATGCTAAAGGGGGTTGTAGCTGCCCTCCTTGTCAGTTGCCAAGATCTGTTAGGAGTTTAACTCACAGTAGCCAGAGGTCTTGAAATGATTACCATTCTCAAGTGCCTTCTTGGTCCTCCAAGGCTGCTTTTCTTAAGAAGCACAGATATCACACACACTGGATACAGTGTCACACACAGAGCAGGACATACAAGAATTCCATATCTATAAAGACAGGAGGCAGCTGGACTTGCTTCAAGGCTAAGAAACTCCAGATTCCTCAGATTCATAGACAGAGAGGAGGATTAGCATATCCTGCTCCCAGAATTTCCAGGAGCAGATGTGCGGGCAAACATTCCATTCCTTTAGTGGGGGTCTAGGGAAGTTTGTTAATTAGTGGTCAAGATGTTTTTAAAGAACATGGAGGAATGAAACTGTTCCCCAAAGGGCATTGCTTATAATTCTCAGTCTAAGGGAGGATATGTATGGATAATACAGATTAGGTGGTAATTTTCAAATTTGAAAATATTGCTGTTTTTTTTTTTAAGTCTAGCCTGTCATGCACTAGAATGGAGCATTCTCGTGGGGAGAGCTCTGGTTGGGAGTGGGGTGCTGCTGTCCTAAGAGGTCCGGATAGTACTTTGGTTCTGACAGTTCAATACTGAATCAGAGTCTTTCCATCCAGGGAGATGGTCAGCGGTGAGAACATCCATATAGTGTGAATGACAGTGTTCTATAGGTGTAGTGTGCCACCTGCACAAGACGGAAGCAAGGTAGAAGGCTGCTGATGTACTTGAGTAAATAGCATGCATATTTTTATCAGTTGGAACATGCAGATTTCACTTTGATATAAGAGGAAGTGCATTCATAAATCCCACCCAGGTCCACATGACATTTAGATAGCTATGGTAATGTTGCTGTGCAAAATGAAATCTGCATTGAAACATGGAACTTTGTGAGCTACTAGATAATGTGGCAAGGAGGGAAAATAGTTTGTGAGCAGATGAGAATGAGAAGAAATATTGCCTTCATGAATCACACATTAACTACAAGAAACAGTAACACTGGCAAACTTCCTAACTGTGTCTAAGAGTTGGTTGTGGAATTTTTGCTTGGACTTTTTCTGTAGACAATTATAGTGTCAACCTATGTAATAGATGTTGCCTATTTAAATTTCACATATCCCATTCATTATGTAAGCTTTTGGTTTTTAATTTTCTTTAAAAATATTTTATTTAGTGTGTGAATGTGTGTGTGTGTGTATGAGAGGGCAATGTATCCTCCCGTGGAGGACCAAGGGCGACTTCCGTGACTTCCATAATCATCCTGGATTACTTCTACCTCCTTCTTGTTTTGCTCTAGGATTTCCCAGGCTCTGCCCACCAGGGCTGGAAGCACCATCTGCCACCATTTCTGACTGGGACCTGGGATCCAAACTCAGGACCTTCTGCGTGTGACACAGTCTTAATCCCTGAGCCATCTCTCCAGCACATTATAAGCTTTTAAAATTCTTATTGCTGTGTTTGGGAATGCTCGTGAAATGTTGGCAAAAATTAATGAAAGAGTTAAATTTACTCTGACCCTGGTTCTTTTAAAATTCTACCATGAATTGGAATGATTGGTAGAAGATTTCACATGATGGACCACAGTGTTGAATATCCTTTTTTCCGTGGGTATTCTAGGTAGAATATTCTTCACCAAATCAGTTTCTCTTCTAATCTCTGATTTGATTCCTTGCATCAACACAAATCCTTCTTTTATTTTTTTAATTAGTTGAAGTATTTCCAGATATCTCTAGAAGAGTTCTGGATTTTGGTGATACTAATTTGTTGTTTTATATTTTAGCAACAGGACTCTATATTTATGGTTGTATATATTTCAAAAACCATGATGGCAATAAACTATTTATAATTATATATGAAATGAAAGTACTAGGAAATCTGGGTTCCACATTTGTCATAGTTAGACTAGTGTTAACTTGGTAACTGAAGGCACAGTGTGAGAAGTTAGTGAGTTAAAACCAGCAAGCCTGCAGGAGATTGCCAAATTGATGGGGAAGACCCAACCTATAGCGGGCAGGGCTAGCTCCTGGACAGGTGAATAAGGTGGAGGGTATTGGTTGAGGAAGTTGCATCCTTCTTCGTGCTTGGCCAGACATGCTCTTCTGGCAAGTGACCGTCCATCTCAGCAGTCCTGTGGATTTGATATAGCTAGTTCGCTTAACCAGTGATGTTGGTGTGGGCTTTCCTGACAAGCTTGACAAGGAACTCTAATTAGAAAAACATAAGTCAGAATAAAAACTCTTGTTCCCTTAAGCTGTTTGTTCATGAACTTATCAGCGACATAAGAGTGAAGCAACAATGCTAATGATGTCCACAGGTAGGAGATTACAGGTTTCCGGCAAGTTTGGCCTCGCAGTTGTTTTTATCCTTTGAACTGAAGAAAAAAAAATCAGGCTTAAATAACAGAAAGCATAACAGTATCTCTATACTTTCTGTGATCATCATCATTAGCCCTTCACACATTTCTTATATTGGTTTAAAAAAATCTCGTTCTTTAGGTGTTGAGCACATTCTACCCTGGGAGGAAGCTTAGGGCAAGGTATGTTGAGTAGATTCTTGCCCAGACACAAAGTGGAGAATTGATATCAGTGCCGCGTGGTAGGAAGGATTGTATGCACTCCACATTCTTTTGAACAGGGTTCTGGTCAAGTCTCTTAACATATCGCTAATCTAACTGGTAAGGATATACGCATGCTGTTTTGAGGAGTTTTAACAGGGCCAGGCAACTTTTTGACAAAACTGCGATTTGAGATCAAAGGGGGTTATATTTATGGCATTCAACTCACAGTTGTGTTAATATATGAGGAAGAAATTCCAAGGCTATCTTTCATCGTGGTAGAATTATTATTAGGAAACCTGACCTATGTGTGGTTGCAATTTTTAATATCGGTTCTGTATAACTTGGAGCATGGCTTCTTCAGACTTCAAAAACATAAAATATTAAGCCTACTGCATTGAAATACTGTATGCCACTGGAGTAAACACCATATGGGTGACCAAAATGATTTAGAAACACGAAGTCATCTTTCTCCTTTGTAACTTTGGATGTTGCATTTTCTGTGAGCTTACAGAACATTCCTATAAATTTTTTCAAACTCACAAAGCTAGTTCTCCATGTTAACTGAATTGCATATAAATTGAACCCCAATAGAAAAAAATATGGCCTTGGAAAGTGTATTGGCAGTCACAACTTATTAATAAAAACATAGGTTATATATTTAGGAATTTCAAAGTGTATCTGTAGTCACGACTTACTAATAAAACAATAGCTTATGTATTTAAGGTTTTCACATACTCATTTTTTATTTTGTACTCTGTATTCACACACGCCTAATTACCCTAATGGTCACAGTCAATTACCAGCAAGAGGATAGCGATCGCTTACAGTGGGTTGGATAGTCTCCCTGTCAGTAGGGTTCTCCAGAGAAACTGAACACACACACTTTTTGATTTACAGAGGAGTTCCATCTCAATGAATGCTTAAAAAGTTGAAAATATCCTTAAGTAAAAGTACATGTTAATATTCCAGACCTTCTGGAAAACTAGTCTAGCCCACTAATTTAAATGTTTTTGTAACACTTACTGCTACTGGTCTACTTGGGAAAAAAATCATCCAACACAAGGCAGATTTTATTACATGTTTAATGTCTCATGTAATTTGTTGAGCACCTTGGGGCAAGAATAAAACAGAATGGTTCTACAGGTTTACTTCTACACTATTGTGCATATAAAAAGTAAGAAGTCAAGTCATTGCCTGCTGGAAACAATGTTGTATTAGTCAGGGTTCTCGGAACAGAATCTTTAGAATGTAACATATATAAATAAGTTTATTAATAACTCACAATAAAAATAGTCACCAGAAGGGGAGGGCATATAGTCTAGCAGATAAAAAGTAATCATTTTGCAAATGGGTGATGGATCCCTCCCTCAGTGAGGTTTCCTACTCTTATTACATCTACCCTTGAATGTGCTATTACAACAAGACTCCAGTTTAACAGCTTTTTGTCTCTGGCCAGGAGGTGACATACAGTGCCCAGCAGAATGGAGTGAAGGGAATTGCAGGAGCAGCAAAACTGCAAAAGAAAATCAACAAACCACAATCCAGAACTTCAGAGACTCTATATCAATCACATAGAACTAGGCCAGCCTAATCTCTCCCCATCCTGGAGCTCAGGGACATTTGCGGAAGAGGGGGCGGTAAGATTGTAAGAGCAAAAGGATGGGAGGAGCAACGATTTGCAAGATTCTCAACAATAGTTGGGGCCAAAGCAATCATAATGGAACTTTGCATGCCCTGCGCAATGTCCAGCGCACTGTTGCCCTCATAAAGTCTAGCATCTGTTAAGGGCACCGAGACCCCTGGAGGCAAGGGATTGACAGCCATAGTAGTAATCTTATGCTTAAGGGGAACAAGAGAAAGGGCTTATGGAAATGCCACTGGGTCCTTATATGTCATCGGAGAGGAGGACCCAGTGGAGAGTTAGGCGCACACAATAAAGGACTCTCTGGGAATTGGGGGGGAGACACTGGGGGAAGGGGAGGGGGGAGGGAGGGAACTGGTAAAAAATTTTAAAATGTATAATTAAATTTTTAATAAAAAAAAAAATAGTGTCCTTCAAGGTAGCTGTCTGCAGCAGCCTCTTTCCTGGCTAGAATGTTCCACAAAGCCGAAAGATCCCGAGAACTCTCAAGCTTTTGCTCCTTTGGAGGGTTGAAGACGTTGCGTTCTAATGTCGGTGAAGAACAGCTGGGCTCCTAAATTGGCAATGAACAGTGAACAGCAGCAAGGCCTAGAGACCAGGCTCCAAAGGCAACGGGAACAGCAACAGCATGATGGAAAAGGTGAAGCTCCAAGTCAGCCGAGATTGGAGGCAGCAACAGTAGCAATAAAGAAGGCCACGATGTTCTAAAGGGAAACAACGAGCACACAGAGTGGAATGCACAGCAAATTGACACCAAAAGGGGAAGAGCAAGTCCCTCCTCCTTGCACCTCCTATTATTGGGTCCACCACTGGAAAGTACCACACGCTATGTGCTGGGTTCTACACAGCAATCAGTGAAGTACCTGGAGACTTGTTCAGGGGCCATTTTAACCATTAACCTTCTACAACTGCACCCCAAACAGTCTGCAACTGTCAAGTTGACACCAAAATGCAACCATAACAAATGTGTATAAGTATGTAAAATTTATAATTTATCATGAGGAATATACTCATGATTATAGAGTCTGGTAGATTGTATGATCTGTCATCTTTAAGACAGAGACTCAGTAAGGTGAAAGGCACATTTCGGTCTGAATATAAAAGCCTAAGAAGTCGTAGGGCTGATGGGAACAGACCCCAGTTCTAAATGCAATAGAAAAATCACACAAATAACCAATCAAGTCTATGTACATAACAAACCAGCACATCCCCAATCCCCAATTCTTCTCTTTTTGAAGTATCATAGTGCAGCCATGGTTTACAAAGGATGTTTGGCAGTAATAAACAAGGAAGTTAAGATAAAGTTATGTTGGGTTAAGGTTAACCCAAATACAACACAGTGTCTTTCTAAGAAGAGGAAAGGGTCATACATCATACAGTAATAGAGTATATATGAAATAAGGCAGGGAAGAGAGTGCTGTGGTTAGAAGTGCACAGGCACCAGGAACTGCATCTGGTCTGCAGAGGAGGGAAGGAACCAGGCGACATTCTTCTTTGGGGCATTCAGAGGGAGTGATGCCCTGCGAGGACATTGATATCAGACTCCAGACTCCAAATCCATAAAGACCAAATCAGTGCTACTCCAGACTACTCACTTGGTAATAATGTTTCATAGTTTTCTACAGTGCCTTGTTTGCATTGCCCTGTACCCAAGAGATCTGGGGACAATGGGAATGTGCGTCCTCTGGTGGGACGGTTCTCCTTTCTGAGAAACAAAGCTTGGACAACCCAGGAACATAAAATGACAGTCAAAGAAGGAAGGATGCACACGCTTGTGTCTGCATGCATGTATTTATAAGCACTCATATAGTCATGACTTTGACTACAAATATGCAAATTTATCCATAGTATCCATGAAAGAACTGGTTCTAGGCTCCTCCCATTAATAATAAAATCAGAGATGACTCTAGTCCCTTATGCTAAATGGTGTAGAATTTGCATCCATATTTCCTTAACTTCAAACTAAGATGCCTAATGTGATACATTGTGATTTGGGTATGAAGTGTCCCTTCTACAAAACTTTGTATTGAATACACTGTCCCCACTGCAAGCTCAGGGACGTGGCTCTGAACACGGACTAATCCAGAGGGATCAATCTTCATAAAGTAACCTGTTGTTGGATTCTGAATTCACTAGCATTGTTAGTAGGTGGTGGAGAATTGGCAGGACAAGCCCGGTTGGACCACCGAGGGCAGGTCTTCTAAGCATGCATCCTGTCCCTTACTCTCTCTTGTCTGCTTCTCTGAAATGAGCAACTTTTTTTCCACCCCTCTTGCTCTTGCTACCATGATATCCTGCTTCACCAGAGGCACACAAGAGTGGAAAGTCCTAACTACGGACTGAACCCCCTGAAGTCTGAGCCAGATTAGATTGCTTCTTTTAAATTGCTATGACAGGCATGTGTCAGAGTGACCTGTGGCTGAACACTATGTGAATGCTTTTTACTGTGTGTTATTTAGGGAATAGTGATTAGTACAATGCCTATGTACCTTAGTAAGTATGGTTTTTAAATACTATTTTCTATCTATAGTTGTGATTAGATCAATAGGGGAAAGGTATCTAGACTGCTTCTGCGACAACGTGTAAGGTTTTCACAGAGGTCTGTTGACAAGGAGAAACTAACACAGGGAGAGACTTAAGAAATATGAGTTTATGAGCACTGGGGACCTGGAGGTCAGGGGAACCATAGTTTAATGTTAAAATGGGAGAGCATTGAACAGAGAGACAGTTCGAAGTCAGAAAGAACAGGGGAGAACAGTTCAGGGCAAGGGATAATCTGCAATGTTTCCCTGCAGCCGTTGATAGACTTTGGAAATTATCGGCTAGGTAACAGGAGAATCAGGCGTAGTGGGGGATTAAAATGTGTTAGGGTGAGGAGGTCAAATCTGAAGTGGCTGCTGTGGTGGATTCCAGAAACTGGTATGTTCCAGCCAGGATGGAGCAGTTTTAAAAAATGGCCTGACTATGGCTAACAGTTGTTTGAATATGTGGCTGGGGACATTCGAGAACAGTAACAGTGCCTGGATGAAGAGCCCTCTCTGTAATGTCATCTCCCAGTCGGATTGCAGTTTACCTCTTAGTCTATATCTTCCTTACCTACCCAGTGATATCTGAGTGCTGAGGAATGTGGCAAGACATGCTGATCCCATGTATGTGGGGATATTTTCACATCTCTGTGCTGTAAAGTGGATTCAATAGTCACAACTTAGAATTTATGAGAATGAGATGTCAGGTTGCGGGAGGAGTGGTCACCAAGTGTCACAAACAGGATGGCATGAAAGAGGACTAAGTAAAAGAACAGATTAAGGATTAGGTATCGTATATAATTTAAATGCTTGATTATCATGAAAGGTATGTTTCCACTGACATTTAACATCAAATACAAATGGATTTTGATTTTTGACTTTTGTGTTATGTTTTGTTTATTTTTACTACATCTCCCTTTTTTGGTCCACCACGATATATTGCTATACTTGATGCAATGATAAAGATCTTCGAAAAGTTTTGTATTATAATTATGTGTAATGGACACATTCAATGCCTGTAATGTGGATTTTGCTTTAGTCAAATTCAGTCAACATTTAATAAGTATAATGATTGTTGGGAGACTATTTTCCATTTTAGAACTTTTAGGAATTATGTAAATAAAGGGAAGTAGCATTTTGATCACAATTCCTTATTGCTGAGCTGTGCATTTTTTTCCGGTGGGTGAAGATTCAGACAGGACATAGAATGTCCACCACTGGACAACTGGTGAGGAAGGCTGGGCAAGGTGAGCTGAGGCCTTCATCTGTGCATTTTGCCTGTGATGTTGAATATCAGCGGAGACCTTAGATGTCCCTGCCTCCTAGACACCTCCACAAACCTTGCGACTCCTCACAACTGGACAGCTGTTCCTAACAGGCAGCATGTGAGGGAACAGAAGGTGGAAGACTATACTCCTAAATTACTCTGCTTAGAAGATAGGCAACTTTGTGCATGAATCATAGCTGTCTCTGCTTAACCATAGTGATATGTTCCTGGTCCCTCCATTTATGAAGCCAGAATCATACTAAAGCTTAATATATTGTGTTTTTCTGACATTCAATTCCCATAAAAGCATTCTTTACATTTAGGCACATAAGACTAACAAAATATAACAATTATGATAATATAATATACTAAAGATTACTTGTGAAAATGGAGAATTTTTAGAAATTCTAGAAATTTCCCTTTAATATTTCCATATTTTGGTTACTCGTGGGGAACTGAAACCAAAAAATTGAAGTTATGAATGGGGTTTTATTATATTAGCATGGGCAGTCCCAGGCATTGTTAGCAGGAAAGCATAAAATGCCCTGAATATAGAGAATGAATGTAAGTCCCACTGCACGAAAACACATGGGTTAGCACAAGGCATGGGTGTGGCCATTCCTGGAGCCTCCCTAATCTGTAGGCTGAAAGGATGCTCAACCAGTCTGCATTCACCCATGCCCACTCCTTCCCTAAGCATTTTGAGCAACTTCCTTCTATGCTATACTGTTCTGTGAGGTAAGTGTTGAGAGCTCCTCTTTCTACTGTCTGCATGGAGCACGACAAAACTGAATATAAATAGGGCATAAGATATATGAGACTGCGAATATATTGTCTTTCAAGCTTCTTAACAAAGGCTAAAAATCAGAGGAGTCACTAGAAGCCATACTACTCTTCCCTTCCATAAGAAGGCAAAGTAGAGATGTGGAAAATAGATTTAGGATCCATTTTTTTTTATTTTAGTCTTTCACTTTAATAGAGCCAGTATATGTGTATATGGTGATTATGAATATTGATTACAGTTTTAAAAGAGAAGGGTCATTGAATTAAAACTCACATGTGGGCAAGGGGTGCCATTAAACAGAAGTCTTTTAAAATGTGGCTGATTAAAATTTTTGTTGCCTGAAGGAAAATGGTTTTTAATTTCATAAGATTCCCACAGACTGTTTTATATAAAAAAAATCTTGTAAATCATTTGTGTGAACTGCTTTATTTTGTATTTAAAGCATAAGATGAGATAAGTTATATGTCCAAGGTCACAATTCAGACACAGAATTATGCATTAATTAAAACTCGTTTTAAGGGAATGTTTTTGAAAATGCAAATATGCTTCAAAAATATTCCACTGATATTCACAAGTCTCTTATTATTTCCAATATTCAACAATATAGGGAATCTTCCAAAATAGCATAACCTGCTCTCTGTCAAGAAGATTATACAATTTATTTGTGTTCTTGACAGGAGAAGGCTACTATGAAAAGGGCACTGGGTTGTTTTTAGTACAGGAAGCTTCAACATGCAGTTCTGCATGGTATTTAAAAACCGTGGTATCACTGGAAGCTCTTATCATCTGGTCAGAACTTGCTGAAAGGATGGAAGCATGCAGATTCATATATTTCTCAACTCTGGTGGCGGCTTCATCAAAGACAATCTGTCTGAGGCTCAGGAAGCAATGGGAATGCTTGATTTCTGGTCAGATTTTCTCCCAACACTGCAAAAATCCTGATGGCCATTCTTGTGGCCCAGAGTAGAAAGGAACAACATAATTAATCATGATTACAATTGTGAAAAGTCAGCAACATATCAAAAAGCATATATATTTATATTTGAGAATAATCGTGGATAAGTAGGACTGATTTTGACAGCTATATAAAATTGTATTGTTGCATGAATTACATTATTTTCTTATTTTAATATTCAAACTGAGTATTATTCATAGAAACACCCACTCTCTTTAACCTACTAAGAGAGAACTAATATGAAACACAAAGTCTGCAAATTATTTTTCAATTTTGTCATTATAATTTCCATAATACAGTTTATTCTATTTACATTAGGAATAAAATGCTATTTCTAAAATATTCAATAGGTGATTAGGAAATGTTCATAACATCTATGACTATTTTGTGTGTGCATATGTATTATGTGCGTGTGTGCACGTATGTGGACACGTGTGTGGGGTATGTGCATGTGTGCATGTAGAGGCCTGTGGTAATCGTCGAGTGTTTTCCCAAATGTCTCTCCACTTTATTTTTAGAGTCAGAGTCTCCTACTAAACCCGGAGTTCATCATTTCAGCTAGCATATCACATCAGCTCCACCTGTGTCTCAGCCTTCACAGGGGCTATAATTGCAAACTGACCCATTATTCCCACTCAGCTTTTTATGTATGAGCTAAAGATTCAAACTCCATTGTTCAAAATTCTTTTTGGAATTCCATTGGCTCATTCTTTTTCTTTTAAGTGTCACCTTCACTTTTTCATTACATTTTTAACCTAGTTACATATGCTCAATCGGTACCCCCTTTTCTTTTCTCTTCCCCCTCAGTGTTCCCCATTGCACTCTTCCCCCATTCTCACTCTTCTCCCTTCCCTCACCTCTTTTTCTTCCCTCCTCCTCTCTTAGTGCTTCCTACTTTCTCCCTCCCATCCTCCAGAGCATCTGTTTATATGAGCGCTGAATTTTCCTCTGAGTTGTCTACACGAGGGAGGATTCAGAACTCAGTGTATAGCTCGGAGCCTTTTCTTGAGTCTATTATGACTGTTTAGCCCCTTGCTTCTAAGGATCCTACTGCCTGAAGCCTCTCCCCTATGATCTGCGCTAGACTTTGGGGGGTTGTTGACATGTCAGACATTGTTCAGGTCAGACAAGGACCAATCACATTGTGGTTTATTCTTACTATTTCTAAGTTCATTCAAGAGTTTATTCTTGTCCTGTGTGAATTCTTTCAATTCATCGAGCATGTCTATAATTGCTGTCCTAGTGTCCTATGTCTTGTATCCCATCTTCTCCATGGGAAGACAGTTCTGTGACGCTAGTGGTCATAGATGGAGACACGCTCTCTTGCTTTCTCATTTTTCTTACATTTTTTGATGAGTCTTGGGCATCTCGAGTAAGTGTTGGTGGTCGTGCTTTGGATTTATGTTCGCTAATGTACTAGGCAGTTATTTCCAGGTAAGGTGAAAGGCTGCAGAGTTTGTAAATTCTCTGGAGAGGTTCCGACCACATTCACAGTTGCGTTGCTGACTTGACCATGAGCAACTCGAATAGTGTGAACAAGTTGTAGGGCTGAAGAGAAGCTCACATGGTGACCCAGCATTGGAAGGTGAGGGGAATCCTCAAGATTCTGCAATATGAGTTTTACCCACCTTGTCCCAAACCTGGGCTGTGAGCATTAATGTTCTAGTATGCGGGCAGATATTATTCATTATTGTCTTGGTTTCATATTCATGCTGCTGTAATGAATACATGACCCAAAGAATTTTAAAGAAAAAAATGTCTTTTCTTTATTCATGTTTGTGAGTCTAGGTTACAGGTGATTGTCATGGCAGGAAAAAGAGACAGTGTCACTGGTCAAGGAAACTGTCCATACCATGTCCACAAAAACAGACAGAGAGACAAAGACCAAAGCTTGTCCATCTGCCAGTTTCGAACGGATTCTCATTCTACCTTATCCAACTATTGGGGAATGGTGCCACTCAGTATGGGTTGGATCTTTGCAGTATCAATTAGATCATTTCCTACAGACTTGCTAAGGGGCTGCCTTAATTAATTCTTCATAATTTGCCTGAAGGTTTAGTTCTCATTGTCAAGTTGACAACTAAAACTAACCACAACACATACTTCACTTTATCAGCACAGAGTTGGAGAATGTCAATGGCTACTGTGTATAGCCCTGATGTTATGTGCTTTGAAACTTCATCACCAACGTTGATAGTATTTTGAAAAATGACCCTAGGAAGATAATTAAGAATAACTGAGATAATGAGGGCAGAGCCTAATATAATAAGTGTGACTTATCCATACAAATGAGATTACACATAACTTTGTCTTTTCTGATTTCATTCATCTAATATGTATAGGAGGAAAGGCATGTAAGTTATTTTATGTAAGGTGGTCAGTCACAGTCACCCTTCAGCAGAAACTGACCCCAGAAACTGGACCTTGATCTTAGACTTCTTAAACTTGTAGTGTATAACACTGTGAGAAGATAAATTTCTATTGTTAAAGGTATGCAGCCAGGACTAGTAAAATGGTCCAGGAGGTAAGAGATTTTGTGTGCAAAGCTGGTGACCTGAGTTCAAGTTTAATCCCCAGAGCCCACATAGAGGAAGGGTGAGCCGACTTCTGTCCCTGAACATACAAACCTGAGGCAGGTTTGTGTTCTCTCTCTCTCTCTCTCTCTCTCTCTCTCTCTCTCTCTCTCTCTCTCTCTCTCTCTCTCTCTCTCTCTCTCTCTCTCTCTCTCTCTCTCTCTCTGACTTGCCTGAGTAGACTAATAAAAGTCCTTTTAAGGATAGTGAATATAACAACAGTTCAAATAACAGTTTTATATTCATGAACGAAACATGTCTGTTTCGCAAGTATATCATTTTCATTCTCAGAATGCATTTTTTGAATTAAAATACTGTGTGACAATAACTGAGCGAATGTAAGCAGGGACTGAAACAAGAACGCGATGACATGGATGGCAACGCCGGTGAGATGTTGCAACATCCTCACGGAATGAGGAAGCCAAGGGTAAAACCTCAGCAAGAGGGTCATGAGCAAAACTGTGGAGCAGAAGCCCTGAACCTGCTCTCTGGTGGACACACCTACGACCAGTGCTGTGTGGATCAATTATCATCTGTCTGAAGATGGCAGAGGAGAAAGCCTGCGCCCTTGTGCTCCTGTAGTCACACTGACTGAACAGAACTAAGTCAATCGAATGCTGCTGGTCTGATAATATCATGAGAGGGTCAGAATCCAGTTAAGCCATCACAGTTGTCCCCGTGAGCGCAAAGTGCTGAACTACTGAATCGAAACAGGAAAAAGCAAACCTGCTTTGCAAGCATCAAGTCCTCCTCCACAGCAGAATCAGTACTAGAGAGATGGCCTGAGCTCAGAATTGCCATCTCTAGGAGTAAGAGTTGTGACTTCACCATTGCAGGCTACTCAGAGGCCTGCAAAGGAAGCTGGATTCTGTCTCACTTCGCATGTGACACTGATGGAAAGGGCAGGGTTCAGATACCTGGGAATAATGAAGACCAAAGACAAGGAATCTAGACCTGTGCTGACACAGCTCTGTGGGTGACAGAAGGTCAGAAATCTGAGAGTGAAATCCACTAATTGAATCCAAAACCAGTCAAAATTCTAGGAATGATCCTTCTTCTCAGATGTAGGAATAAAAATCTTAAAATTTATATTAGACGTATAAAAGGCCAAGCATATTCAAATGAACAAAGCAGAACACTATAGGAGATGTTCTATTTCTGATTTCCAACTATATTAGTAGCCATAGAAATAAAAATCTTATGATGCAGACACATATAATGGAATAGAATTGTAGACCCAGATATAGATCCATGCAACTGTAGCTAACTGACTTTTGACAAAGGTCCCCAAATACATAATTTAGGAAATATAGCATCTGTAATGTATGATGCTGAGTAACATGGATTTCAAAATGCAGAGAAATAAAATTAGACACTTATCTTCTACCCAGCACAAAACTCAACTCCAAATGAACCAAGGACCTCATCATAAGACCTGATACTCTGAAATTGCTGGAGCAAAAGTTAGGGAAGCTACTAGACTGCCAGAATTAGGGCGGGACTAATGCACCTCAAGGCCTACTCATTGTGACTGCCTTTTTTCAGCAGGACTGTACCTCCTACTCTTGGTCAGAGAAACTTCTCTTTCAATGGAATATTGTTAATAGAGAAACTAATAACTGATTAACGTCTCAGCAGACTAAATTCAATATTGACTGCCCTATCCCTAATTCCTAGAGCTCAGGGCGCAACACTGGAGAGGGACAGAGACCACCTGTGAGCTGGAGGATGGGGAGCAGAGCTGTGGAATATCATCTTCTAGCCATCTCTTGGCCTGTGCATACATGTACTTACTGCAACTGCGGTTACCTTCACAAAACCTGAACAAGACTTTGCCAGGACAGACTGGGGTACAGACTCCTGTCTGAAGAACTATTGGCAGTTGATTTCAATGGAAATGGATGAAAGTTCTCTTTCTTTAGGGTGTGAAGCTACTGGTAGGTTGCCCATGCCCAGTGGGAGGCCCTGCCCCTGTGTTCACACAGGAAGCACTCATTAGACTCAGTTTCATATTTAAAAAGTAAGAGAGCACAGAGTTGGGAGGGAGATGTGTTAGGGAGGAGGTGCACAACGAGGGAGGTTAGATAGTAAATATGATTCAAATGTATCATATACATATATGAAAATTTTAAGAAATAAATAAAAAGTAAATAGCAAATGAGTACTGAAGTATATTCAAAGCAATGGAATATTTAAGGATATTGACAAAACACCTGACAAAATTATTCTTCAAAAATGAAAGAGAAATGAGGAAATTTCCCTGATGTACAGAAACACTACATTCTCAACAAAATATCAACAAATGGAGTTCAACAGAAGATTAGAACGGTAATGTACCATGATCAAGTATGATTGTCCCAGGAACAAAAAGATTGTTCTATATAAGAAAGTCAATTACTGTAACACCACATTAATGGAAGAAAAGATAGAAAGAAAGTCATCTGTTTGCATTGATAGCAAAAGCACTTGATAGAACCATGATCCAAAGACATTAAGGAAACAAGGGATTGATTCATGATCATGTTGCAGGCTACGCCACACTAGGCTGGCAGGAGGGACTGACCAACAGAAAACCAAGGGAACCGGCCATACCATATCCATGAAAAGATCTGAGAGAGATGCATACTTTCTGGGTTGCCAATCTGCCAATCTGTCAAGTAACTGGACTAACTCTCTCCATCTTTACCCGCCTGCCAGGTAATAGTCCAAGCCACTGTGGGCTGGTTTCCACATGAATTCATAATCTTCTACATGCTCACTCAGAGTCTAGCCTTACCCCCCCAAAAAAAAATTCTTCAAAGGTGTGCCTACAGGTTCAAGTCAGTGTCAAGCTGACCATAAAACTATCTGCCACACATAACAATTGAGGTCAACAAAATACCATCTCCACATCAAAAGCACACAGCCAGTGTCAAAGCAGGCCGTGAAAACCTGACACTTTCCCATATACCTACAGCAATGCAAAGATTCCTGTTCTAGCTGTACTGAACACAGTATTAAAAGTCCAAATTTAATTCAATAATTTAATAGAAAGAAAAAATGTATGAAAAGTAAAAGAGGTGATAACATCTCTATTTTTAGATGACAGAGTTTCATATGTACAACATCCTAAAGATGCCACTAAATAAAACTACTATGAAAACAATTCATGTGTAGAATTAAAAATTACAGTGCACAAGTCAGGTATTACATTGATTCAGATGCGTCTGAATAAAAGGTTTAGAAATACTCCCAATTAGAAGAGGTAATACTTTCTTTAGAGGTATGTTAACTGATATACTATCTATAACTTAGTAAATACTCAGGCACATGCTTATTCAAGCAAACCTGGAGAAGAAGCTCAGTATATATACGGACAGGAATCAATCAATCTATCTATCTATCTATCTATCTATCTATCTATCTATCTATCTATCTATCATCTATCTATCTATCTATCTATCTATCTATCTATCTATCTATCCATTTATCACAGAGACATAAATAATCTTATATATGCATTTAGAAAAGCATCAAACGAATAGGGTCATTAAAATTCTAACTAAAATTCTATGAGGAGATGACATGCTAACCCTTTTAGCATCAATGGATGACAAAGTTCCTAAATTGATCCTGAACTTTAAGATTTTTAGCACTTCACTTATTTTACACTTTAGCACTTTACTTATCTGATACTGACATAAAACTACAGAGGTAAATTTGATTCATGGTTCATATATTAAGTACTTGCTTAGCTGTGTGACCCAAACAGACATCAGTCAACTTATTAAAGCAGTTCTTACTCTGTCTTGGTATCATGTGTCCACAGAGATGGGAACAGCATACTGTACTATCATTTTTACTAAGAATTCATGATGGTTCTTCTTGCTAAGAGCCCTTTGTGTTTTCTTAAGCAAATTATCATCATTGTTGTGTGACTTTTTCTGAGGAGACATAAACAAATGTCTGCTAATCTTAGATGAGAACCAATGAGAAATTAAAGGTAACAATTGGACTAAAGTACACTTGGTAAAGCCAACAAGTATATTGGGGCTTCTTATAGGAGCATGGGTAGGGGGTAACCTGTAGGTTCAGCATGGCCGGAAGGTACTCACTAGAACGTGGATGCAGTGTTGTTTACAGGAGCATGCAAAAGAGATCACTGAAGGGTCATGGGTGAGGGTTACTCACTGGAACTGCTGTCTGTGTGACTGACTGATGAGCACGCAGCTCTGGACGTCAGACACTCTCCTCTCCCAAGCAAGTGGTTGTTGCTTGTGTCCCCTGGAGGAAGGGCCTTGTGAGTTGCCGCAGTCTCCTGTGCTTCCTGAGACTTGTGAGTTGCTTGCTTTCTGAAACTTGTCGTCCTCAATGGGAGGATCAAATGCTTCAATCTGCAGGACGTTGCTCCACAACAATCGCTGCACAACATCACGGTCATCTTCATCTTATCAGATGCTGAGATGTAGCCTATATAATACATCCAGAAAAACTCTCTTAGGAAGAACACAAGATTGTCAGAATTTTGTGGCCCTTAAAGCTCGCACTTTATATCTGAGCGACGAGTCTAGATTGCATTTAACTATTTACAATGACAATGAGGTTAGATCATATTTAGTTATTTGCAAAAATATTGTGCAAGGAGAATATTTTAAAATTTGATTTAAATATGCCTTTGGGTAAGATAACAAAGAATCTAACCACTAAATGAAAAGCCATTGAATTTCAGTTTTGTTTTGAGTGTAATTACCATGTAAAGTAACAGAAGCAAAACGAACACTTGGAACAAATGGTAAATGATATCATGCTGCACTTTTGCTCTCAATTCTATAGCAAATGTGATTTGTAAAGCAAAGGGGATGTTCAACACAGGCTTTTGCTATGAGCATGCATACTAAATCCATGGTTTATATAACCAAGAGAATTTTAAGTGGATTTTTCATATAAAATTAATTTGTTTTACTCAGCTTAATGGTTTCAGAGTACATGGGTAAAAGACATAGTGTTTGAAAGTGGGTAGGAAGTAAAAGTATTTTTGAAAGGATTTTTATCATCTTTAAAACCAATGAAAACTAAATAGTAAAATGTAGACTTAATAATCCCTAGAGAATAACAATCAAGTAATAAGATTATTTTTATTATTAATGTAATGGTTGCAGTATAAGAATGTATTTAAAGTTAGTTTGTTGATAGAAATGCAATGGCCTTTGGATATCATTACTCTAGATTTATTTGGCAGTAAATATCTAATTCCAGTTAAACTTAAATATCTTGTTAGGAAATATGTACCATAAAGTCCCTTTTCCTTTCCAATAGTCTCCTGGGCTTTTAAAGTCTAGAACTCTAGAAATCTTTGGTAGAGGGCTTCCTCATCAAACATATCTTAAATCCAAAAAGGTTGCATTTTTCAGAAGCCTAGTTAATGGGTGAAAAGTGAACCTCCACAGAAGATGTTCTGGTAATATGGAATGGGAGTGGAGGCTATCTATGCTGAGTCTTATCTCCTATGTCATCTCTTGAGCATTTATCCCAATTTTTTTTTCTTTTTTTAGACCGAGGAAATAAAACCTAGATCCAAGATAAGGGAAACACCTGCCCCATGTTCTGCATATTCTGAAGTGTGGTCTACAATATTAAGTAAATAAAAGTCAAAATTAGAGAATAAAGAGCAGATAGAAGTAACAGATAGAGAACGTAACAACATTGTCATAATTAGATACAGGTGTCAACTGAGCTCTGAGCACAATTGTAAAGAATTAGTAATTGGGTTAAGTCCAGAGCAAACTTGTTTTTTTTTTAATTTTTTTAATTATTTATTCAATTGTGCATGTACGCGTGTGTGTGTCTACACGTAGGATCTAGGATCCGAACTCAGGACCTTCTGCCTGCAAGGCGGAGGCTTAACCCCTGAGCCGCCTCTCCAGCCCCCAGAACAAACTTGTAAGAGGTTGTCTAGTTGGTGGGGAAGGCCCAGCCCATGGTGGGAGGGACTAGTCCCTGGGAAGGTGAATGAAGTGGAGGGAGCTGGGTAGGGAAGTTGGCATCCTTATGTATACTTGTCCCCACATGCTGGTCTGGTAAGTGAGGATTGTCCCTCTCTCACCGGTCCTGTGGATGTTGTAGGTCTAGTTCTCTTGGCTCATGGGGTTTGAGTTCTCCTGTCAAGCTGGGCAAAGAACTGGAAAAATTATAAGCGTATAAAACTTCATTTACACCCTTAAACTGTTGGTTGTGAATTTATTGGCAACATGCAGGTAGACTGAAGCAATCATCAAATCAGGATTTTAAAGCATCTCAAAGAAATGATAGGGGTGACCCCAAATGTGCAGGCAGTTAGAGTTCTCAGGTGCTGAGCAAAGCAGAATGACTCTTGGGTCCTCATTTTATATATATATATATATATATATAATATGTATGTAACATCCTAACATCAGGGGCTGGAAACATCCAGCAGAAATCACTGAGCCGTCCCCAAGCAGATGGTCAGCTGGAGGTCTGTCTAGAGGGCTGGACAAAGCAAAACATTCTCCCCACAGGTGGACTTCTGACTAGCTGTTCCCAGCACAGGCACTTTTATATCGCAAGATGACAGTAGCTGAATCTTATCTCAGAAAGGTGTCTGGGAATAGTTTACTTCCCAGTTTGTTGAAGGATATAGTATTATTGCTCCAACAATTACTTGTTTTCAAGGACATGAGGTGTTTTGCTGTCCTTTCTCCATCCTGTAAGGCTGGGTGGCCAGTCTGTCCCTAGTCAAGAGGTATCAGAGGACACTTTGAAGCAACCTGCTTCCATCTGAAGGTGGGGATGGCCAACCTGCTTCCAGAGCCAGCTTCTCTGGGAACTTAAAGAACATCTGATGGTTTTCCAATATCATGTACACTGTATACAGCAAAAGACCCACAGGTAATTAAGCAAGTGAGACTAGCCACAGGTAGCACGCTCGGCATTACATTGCTTCTGCCAGACTGGGTGCACTGGAAACCTTAACCACGCAAGTATGTTGCTGTTTATGAAGTCTAGGGAGTCAGACCTTTTGGGGTTGGCAGTAGCTAGTTTCAAAGTTCTCAGTGTTAGTGACTGGAATTCTCAGGTCCCTGGCAGCAGCCAGGCTTGCAGATCTTGGTCTGGGGTGTCTTGAGAGCCCTCAGCCCTAAATAGCTAATAGCTCTCTGGAAGTCTCCTAGCTGCCAGAGCCTGGTGTTTGTCTCCTCTGGCTCCTTACAGACTTCCCCCTTTCCTAGCCTCCGCCCTCTGTCCCCTCTTGCCTTCTAAGGTCCCGTCCACTATCCTTCCTGTCCCTGCCTGGACTCTCTTGAGCTGCACAACCTCCTTAGGTTGATGTGGGCCTATGTTGGTCACGGCCTCTCAGGAAGCAACGACTGCCGCTGCTTTGCTTCGGCTTCTGTTTCCTGCTTCTGACCTCTGCGGACTTGATTTGCACCTCCTTTTCAGCTGTCGGTGCCCTCTGCCCCTCTGCCACCTGCTTAGCACCACTGTCCTAAAGGAGCCCGCTGCTTCGCTGCTTCTGGGGCTCAGCCAGCGCCTGTCGATTCCCTGTCACTTCTGCTCCTTCTTTCTTTCTCTGAGGAGCTTAGCCTCCTTTGCAGGCAGGAAAGACCTTCCAGGACTAACGTTCGCAACAGCAGGAGAGGTAGCAGAGGGGGTGTTTCTCAGCTGTGCACCAGCTCACCAAGTGAATACCCTGCTCCTTCTCTGGTGCAGGTAGCTGGAGTTATCCAGGGTCCATTCATAGTTCTGATGGCAAAAAGTCCAGTGCAAAATGTTTTCATCAGTTATGGCTGAAGCCAGACCTATTCTGTAGCTGTTGCCTGGCTTTACAGAATGTGCAATGTAGCTGACGTCATAATAGCAGTCCATTCGGTTTTGTTTCACTGGCTGCCCTTTCCTCATGGTGTCTATGGAAACCTGGAAAAGTCCAATGGTTGCCATTTAGGACATCAAGTGCCTTGTCTCAACACTTGGTCTGTTTTCAGGAAAAGAAACATAAACAAAATTACTTACACTGAGAACATGTTATTGACCCCAATGTCATTAGAAACACTTAAATAGTTCGCATCTCCCACCCAATATTCCAAGGAGAGGAGGGCCCATCTCTTCTATATTATCCATCTCAAGAGACATGACTTGAAAAGTTCCAGAAAAGCACACAGAGGTAAGTTGCTGGCAGCTTCTCTCCTAAAAAGAGAAATAGCACTGGAGCAAGGGACCATTGTGATCTCCGTCGTTGACTCATGTGAGGAACCAGAGCACAGCAAAGCCTTCGGAGTGGCACACGCCATGGTGCCGAGATGAGAGATGCCCGGAGTTGTAACGCGGAATCACCACATTTCAGGAGGGGGAAGGCTCCGGTTTCAGTTTCTAATGCTGTGGGCTGTGCCAATGAGCGCAAGGAGACAGGAGTGAAATGGATGCTGCGGTGGACCAGCCAGGTGCCGACCTCGACCTCACCATCACCACAGGCATGCAGGAATCACATTTAAGCTGTGCTTGCCTGATGGAATGAGAAGAGCAGTTATACTTGTGATGGTTAATCGTCGTCTTCATAGAATCACCAAGAGACTTGCAAGGCACATTTCTGAGGATGTTTCTGGAAAAGATTTGACTGGAGTGGGACAAGGTACCCTGACTCTGACTGGCACCATTCCAGGGGATTAGTCACAAGGCAGAACACGCAGGGAACAAAGAGAGAGCCTCCTGAGCGTGGGCGCTCCCCTTTTCCAGTCTGTTTCCTGGCTGCTGTGGTGGTGTGGATTGCTTTGTTCCCTTGCCTCCTTCACAGCCATGAAAAGTTGATACCTCTGAAACCAAGAGAAGTAAAAGGCTTTCCTATTTTACCTTGTTTCTAGCATTTTGGTCACAGAAACAAAATATGGCTAACACAAAGAATATCTATCATATATCGAACCCTTAGAAAGTCAAGTGAATCTACATATACACCTCAGCAGGGTGCTGCGGTCACCTTGAAAGGTACTTATCGAAGTACCTCTGACTAGGTAGGTTAAGCAGACATTCACTCTTCAATAGCTGCAGAAGCTGGAATGGTGATGATGCCAGTAGGTCTCTTTTCTCCTAAATATCTGCTGGGTTGTGGCTGACTATCTTCAGCCTGCATTTTCACCTGACTGTCCTTTCTGTTTGCCTTTCTTTGATATCTGTTCCTCTTTATAATAAGATACCTGGTATGTTGGACTGGAGTCTTCCCAATGGCTTGTTGTTAACTTAGTACATCTTCAAAAACCTGATCTCCACGCATGATCACATTCTGAAATATGACGGGTGAAACTTTAAGGTGCATTTTTGGGGATACAATTGAACTCACAATAAATCAATTGTAGATCTTAACCCAAGACATGTAACTGGTGGAAAACACAGCTTACTTCTGAAATGTACAATGCATTATTTTGAGCTCACATAGTCTCTAGGCAGGCTGCTCCTAGCTGGTGACTGAACATGGCGTCAGGAAGAGCAAGGAAGTTTGGATGATTCCTCCTGACTTGGAGAAATTTTCTAAGAGCTTCACACATTCTCAGTCCATTTCTTTCTTCTCTCTCTCTCCTCTCTCTCTCTCTCTCTCTCTTTCTCGTAACAATCCAAAGAAATGAATTCTTCTATAGACGTGAGCCTTTCCATTGCTCATGACCTCAAAATATTAAAGATAAAGGAATGTAATAATTTGATAATATCCGTTCAATAAATTCTATCCTAATTAATTGTGTCAGTGAAAATTTTAGTTCTTGGAGTGTCAGACATCTCTCTATCAGGTATGTATCTCTGTCAAAGATTGACAGAAAATACAGTGAATAATGCATAAGTATGTACAGATCTGAAAAAGACTTGGTCATGAAGGACCCCAGAACTTCATGAAATACCCGAATCTTCAGATCGGCATGTAATCTGCAATGTAATTTGAAAAGTAAGCTTTTTACAGGCCTATGGCAACAAAGAACCAAAGAATTTGTTTCAGTCAAAGGCAAGAGTCTAAGTATCAGAGATGAGGTCTAGAGATAGGAAGCTCTTTGGATTGTTTAAAAATGTTTCTGTCCCATGCATACACTGAATGAAAAAGAGGGTTTAGCATAGAAATAATAGCTCCAAGAATTGCTGAAGTTGACCTTTTATATTAATAGTTCATCTTGATTATTTAAGGAGTTTGAAACTTTTCTTACCCTTCTTCGTGGTAACTTATTGATCCACCTGGAGGGCCTTTTCTTTACCTTGCTCTTTCTTTTGTAAAATGATGCAACTTTCATCTTTCTTTGCCTTAGTTTGCACTATGCAAGAGTTTCCTTCTAGGGAGATAAATAGTTGAGGTTTAGTTCATAGTACTTTTTGATTTGTCTTTTGCCACAATTTGAAAAGTCCTTCGAACACTTGAAAGACATATGCAAAGTTACAATTTTCATAAGAATAGATATGAGGAGCAAAGCTTTTCCCCCAAAGGAAGAAAAGGATGTGGAGTTTTAAAATACAGATTACAGTTATACCAAAGCAGAGATAATCCATGGAAGCTGTCCATGGGGTCTAGGAGATGCTGGGATGCCTTGTGTTTTGCTGCAAACTTGATGGTTGTCCATCTATGCTTTTCTGATAGATGTAAAACCAGACAGAAGCATTCTGGATGCCAAAGATACAATCAAAAGACAAATTCTTAAACTGGAAAGAAAATTTCACTGTTTTCTTAGTGACTCTTACAAGAAGTTAGATGACTATCCATCAGGTGAGAAGAGAAATCTCAGTAATCTGTGATTCTAGCTTAGACATCAAATAGGGGCTATACCTGCATTTGATACTGGAATATTTTTCTTATAAAAATAGTGCTTTTACACAAAGAAACACTGATAGGAAACACAACAATAGAGAGATAAATGGATGAAATTCCATGGATCACTTCCACGGGGATGAACAAATGGGCATGATACCAATGTTGAGGAATCAGACTGAGACTGCTCAAGAAACAACGCTGAAGAACCCAGCTTTGAACTGCGTTAACCTACCATACTGTCAAACTGGAAGAAGCCACAGAAGCTAAGCAAAAGGGAATTCCCAGTTCTGAACTCACTTGCAAACTTGGATGGCATGTTTGCTACTTCTTGATGGGGTTTAGAGGAAAATCCCAGAAATAAGTGAGCTATTCATGTCGCGTGTTCTAAAGCAAGTGAGTCAGCTAGTAACACTGGGCTTTGGCAGAGATTCAAATCAGGCAGATAACTGTTAAATTTTAAGAGTTAAACAAACACTAAGGATTCGGAGCAACAAACAAGATGACTTCAAATTTACTGTTCAGAGACTGAATGCGGTACAAGCAGAGAGGGGAGAGAGGTTCTCCTGTAACCAGTTGGATGGTTTGTTTTTGTCTTTCCATGTGTATAGGGCATGTGACATGTGTATGTGTGTTTATGTATGTGGGTTAGTGCATTTCAGTGTGTAGAGGCATAGAGGCCTGAGGGTGGCATCAGTAATCAACTCCCAGGTTTCTTCCACCTTATTGTTTTGAACTTGGATCACTAAACTCATTGTTCAGAGACCAATATGACTAGTCTGGCTCGTCGACTTGCTGTGTGTATCCCAGGCTTTGCCTCCAGGGTGGGAATTACGGTCTATCTGGTATTGTGTGTGTGTGTGTGTGTGTGTGTGTGCGCGCGCGTGCGTGCATATGCGTACTTGTGGAGGCCCAAAGGTAACATTACAAATTAATTTGGGCAGCTCTAACTCTTTATTGCTCTACTCTGGGGATTCCCAGTCTCTGCCTTCCACTGCTTGAATTCCAGCCCATTTCAACCTCATTTTTACATAGGAACCAGGAATCAGAACTCAGGTCTTTTTGACTGTGAGATAAAGACTTTAGCCCCTGAGTCAACTCCCTTGTCCCATCCAGCATTTTTCTCTCTTTTTTCCTTTCCTCCTCTTTCTCCTCCTCTTCTTCCCCCTCCACATTCTCTTGCAGGAGTAAAGATATGCACATATCTGAGATGATCTTGTTATGAATTTAGAGTTCCTTCCTTCTTCTTCTCTTTCCCTCTCCTCCTCCTCCTCCTCTTTTTCATTTCAAATGCAGTATCTGCGAATTTCAACTGAGGCTCTTTTGCTTGTATAGAAAGCTCTTTAACTGCTAAGCTATCTCCTGAATCCTGGGGGCATAATTTGTTCTCAATCTGATCCCAAATTAGAAGCAGCAGGTTTCCTTAGATCTTTGCAGGAGAGGTTTTGTCTTGGCTTCCTGAGTTGGTTGCTGCATTGATGGGGAGTCTCATTCCTGTTGTTCCAAAGTCACATACACCCATTAGTCTGTTTAGCATTAGACTGTCAGAAGCAAGAGGATGTAGGCCCAGTCTAATTGCAAATGATAATGAAAACATGGGGACACAAACTTCTTGAGCCCAGGGGTCTCCTCTTAATGATCCATAACATCCTATGTAAACTTATTTGCATGTATTTCAAGGTGATTAAATCCTTTCTTTTAATGTATCTCAGAAGTCAATGCCAAAAAAAAAAGTCTGTGCAGATTGGCTTTGTCATCAAAGAACTCAATATGGAATAAACAGAAGTCTTTGGTACATAGTGTCTCTCTTTTATCTTAACGTCTTTTTATTATTTTGCAGTTTCATATGTATGTATTAGTCATATAACCCTGAATTCCATATTTCATGGAATTCAGCACTTTTCCACTGAAAGCCTTCTTCTCCACAGAATATCAAACATATTACTTTTCTGTCCTTATGTATGTGTTCTATGTGGGAGGTATATGTCTTCATTTGTGTGTGGGGTGATGGATGCCTTTATTTTGTGTGTGTGTGCATGTGTGTATATATATGCATCTTTGTGTGTGTGCAGCATACGACTCTATGTGTGTGTCTCTGTGTGTGGGGGTAATATGTCCTTATATGTGTGAGGAAGGGTTATATGTCTTTATGCATGTTTTGGGGGATATATGTGTTTATGCCTGTGTGGGAGATATGTGTCTTTATTTGTGGTAGATTTCTTTATGTGTGGGAGTATATGTCTTTATGTTTATGTAGAGGGATATATGTCTTTATGTGTGGGGGAGTATAAGTCTTCATGTGTTTATTTGTGGGTATATGTTGGCTTTCTGTACATCTTCCCCAGTGTCCTTGTATCATAGGTTCCCATCTTTCCATGGGTATTTGAAATTTGTCTTTATTTGCATGAAAATACATAGACATCTCTTTAAATCTAGATACTTGTCTTATTCACTTTTCCTCTTATGTGATTCATCTGAAATTGCTACATTTTCCAGAACATTTTCTCATTTTCCCACCCCCAGTCATAAATCATCCACACACCCAGTTGCCCAACCTGAGGCGACTTCTTCCCTGCTTCCTAGTCTCATCAGTTAGTATCGAGTGCACCCACATAAAATTCTAAAATATGTCTTACATCTAATCTATGTCTTCTCTTTCTCCTCACTGACACTTCCCTAACTTAGATCCTCATTAAATTCACCAAGGAAAGTGATCTCCACACCCTAGCCAAGCTTGATCTGATTCAACATAACCACAGTTGTCAGACTAATTTTCTTTAAGGCCAAACCTGATCATTTCACTTTTCTGTTGAAGACTTCCCCAATTTTTCTTAACTTTGCAAGGTAAAGCTCAACCTTCCTAGCTATGTCGTACTCTGTATTCTTCCTTACCTTTATACTTCCTTTTCTTTCATGAGCCTTTGTAAGTTCTAATCTGAGCCGGTCATGCTACTTTGTATGCTATACTTCACAGTAAAGGGATCCATAATAAAAATGCAAATCTTTTGTATTAAAAATGACTTAAGGAAAGCATGAACTATGTTTTTCCCTATTCTTTTTATATCATATAGAATAAGTAATGTCTTTGTTTAAAGGACAAAGATTGAATTACTGATTCACAAAGTAAATATCTGCATAGGAAATAATGACCCGTGTAGGTATGATGACAGAATGCAAATTACTATATGTTGTCATTGCTGCAAAATTAACTGCTCTTCTATCTTGGTTGGTTTCCATAGTGAAGACTGGAATTTGGATTTGGAATGAATCTTGAATAAATTATAAAAACTTTCTATATGAGAACAAGAAAACACCATGCTAAGGAGAGGATATAGTTTCAGAAGCATTTCTATTTTCAGTTATGGTCAGAGCTTTTATTTTGACATATAACACCAAGTTTCTATCATAATTTGAGTGAATAATTTCCCCCCTTATCTTCTTTTCTTCTAAGGTATTAAATGGACATAGGATAAAAATCAAGGTTATAGAGAATAAGCTATGAAACAAGCTCACCAAAAATCGAGCATGCGATTTAAATGTATTTTATACTGTTAATAAATGTAATAATGGCAGTAATAAAATTTATAAAAATAGCTTAAACTGAAGCTAAGGGAAGAATAAGGAAAAATTTAAGAAAAAAAATGATCTTGTTCCCTTGGCTAAAGGAAAGAGCATCACCTTGCTTATGATGCCGAGCGCTTTGCTCTTTTCACTTTATTTATTTCTGAAAGAGAAAGAGATACAGAGAGACAAAGAATGCACGTGCATTCCACGGAACATGGGTGGAGATGAGAGGAAGTCGGCTTTCTCCTTCCACCACGGAAGCTTTGTGGGGTCAAACTGAGATCAACAGGTTTGTGAACAGGTACCCACCATGCCGTCTTCCTGCTCGACAGAGGTTTTTTGGATGGCAGCAACTATAGTTGTGTGGAAACAAAATGCATATGCATCTCTACCTTCCCTATCAGATTCCTTATTGCATTCATATCATTTTGCATGGCGTGTGTGTAAGTGCTCATGTGTGCATGCATGTGTGTGGGTCTATGATGCCCATGGAGGCTGAAAGTTGATGGAAGATGTCTTTCTCTATCACGGGCCACCTTAGAGCTTTGAGACAGGACTCTCATGAAGCTGGAGCTCACCAGTTTGTGCCAACTGGCTACCAGTGACCTCTTTGGCCTCTGCCTGACTCTGTCTCCCCTGGAATGGCAGCACATACAGCAGGCTTTCACGATGTGTGTGCCGGGGATCTGAACTCAGGTCCCGCTTTGCACAGAGTCAGAACACACTTTACCCCCGAGACATCCATCCCTTCAGCTTTGGCTTTTTAAAGATAAATTAATTTAGCAAGAAGGTAGTATTCTAAATGTTGTCAAGACCCTCAATGTGCATTAGCTAGAAGACTTCTTTGTAAAGCAAAGAGGCATGCTCAATTTTTACTTGAGAACTAGATCCTTCTTAGCTTTCCAATCACAGCTTTCCTCTCTGTGCCAGAAATTGTCCTCTCCCCCGTAATGATTTTTGAACAGTGCTGGCTCAGGGGAGAGATGAGAAGCCAGTGGGATCAATATCTGGAGAGGAAGCTCATGGGTAAAACAAAATGCATTGCTCTGATGTTCAGGATCATTTTTCCCATCTTGGGAATTTTTAACCAGTGGAGTCATATTCCAGGAAATGAGGAAATAGCTAATGTCTGACATGAATGCTGCCTGTTTTTATCAGGGCAGGCTCCATTGGTTGTATGAGAACAGTCCCTTTTCTTAGAGGTAAGGTTGATTTCTAAGTTGTAGCTCTTCACATCACTGGAATTGATTCTCACCTTTTCCCCTACAAAATCAAGGAGGATAGCTTATCAGAGGCACAAAGCAATCTTGTAGCCTCTGTCCACCAAAGGGTATCATGTTATTTAACACCACAACCCTATCAGATTGAAAATTGGGGCCATGCTTCCTTCAAGATTAATGTCTCGATACTTTTTCATAATCGCCTGGAACAAAGGGGCATGTGGATCATATGAATGCAGCTTCTGAACTGGATCAAAAAGTGCAGTGACGTAAATTTAACCCGTCTTGGTCTCTTTGAGGGTCTTCCAAGAAAGTATAAAATTCCAAAGAAATGTTTCTCCTTTTATTAGATGCTCCGTGGCTATTCCAGGCAGGAGTGATTTAAGGGCCAATGACTGTAGAGCGCGTGCGTGGCCACTTATAAGTCGTTAATCACATCTCACCTTATAAGCCTTACCTGTGTGAGCTCCTCATCTCTAAATCTCTTGGTGGGTCCAGTTTTATTTTTACTATGGAGGCCACGGCAGCATCACTACCTGAGTGTGGATTACACATAATAGGCGTGTCATGAAGCTATGAATGGATGACCAGAAGTGAATGCTTGGGACTTGCCTCACAGCTTTCTAAAATGCCACTGCAATATTATGATCAGTCCAGTCATAAATTGTGGTGTATATTTTCTGAACGAATTTTATTCATATGTGAGGCATTTTCATATTCCAAGCATCAGTGTCTTGCTGAACCTATCACCACTTGACAAAGAGTAGCCACAGTCTTCTTTCACTTGCGTTGTGATGCCTGGTCCCTTAAAGGCTGGTATTCTGAATGGTCCCATGTTGAAGAAGGTCCAAAATCATGAATAATCCTCAGAGGTAAATAAGCGTTAGTGGATTAATAATGGCAGCTGATTGCAATAACATATTTTTGTAAGAAAAAGATAGTGTCAGTTAATTGTTTTAAGTGTGCCCCATCCCTTTGGAACTGGATTCAGAAGATATAGTGTATTACACTGGGAGCCCAGACACAGTTTTGTACCAATTGTCTGTTATTATTTTTAACTCTCTATCATCTCCTGTATTCATGAGTACTCTGTTATGATCATGAAGCAATCCAGATAATATTTTTCTAGTATTCAAAACAGAGGCCACTATATTTAGCATACTTGAGAAATTATTGGCCCCCAGCCATACCTTATCTCACTTTGAGTGACCTGGAAGCTGTGTTTGCAACAGGACTGTCCCTCCCACAATGCGTGCACTCTTGCATTACTGCTTGGGCCGGGTAAATGGTTCCCACACAGAAGGGTGGTGAGAAGGGCTGTTCTGCAATCACTGCGGAGACGATCTAAGCGCACATCCTCACCATTCACAAGCCCTCTCGAGGACTCAAAGAAATCCCAAATTTTCCATGAAAGATGTGGGGACTCCCGATATGAGCTCGGATGCCAGGGTTGGCAGAGAAGTATGGGCCAGAAGAATAAGGTATGTTGCACACCTCATTTTTGTTCAGAAAACACAATGAGGATGAGGACTCATCAGAAAAACCCTACCTACCCACCGGTAACCTACATCCCAGGAACTAAGTTAGGGAGCTACAGATACTCAATGTGCATGAGAACTAACTTTTGAGTTGTCAATAAAATCATGCAACTTCCAAAACATGGAAAGAAAACTTTAATCATCAGTACATGTAAAAAAATAAGTTGTGAGCCACAATGATTCACAAGCAGTATTTACTTTAATGGACTTTATACAACTATATGAGACTTTAATCCTAGCATGGTATAGTCCACTAAAAGTGCTGATGCCAAATCAGATTCTCATGTAGTGGAGATGATAGACAGATAGTGACATTACCTGATGGGCAGAAATACATTCATTCCCAAGAGACACAGTTAATTCTTACTTGAATGTTTATTGTGGATCTTGTCCTGCACTTTCTCTGTTTTAATTTTTCCATATCTGACGTTAGGAAAATTCACATGTTCATTCGAAATGAAATAATGTTTGTGAACTGCTCTGAAGTGTAGTGGACTTGAAATATAAATAACTTGCTGCAAATTATTATGACTATTCTCAATATCTATCAATAGATATAAAATCACAAATATTTCAATTGTAGAATATATTTCCTCATCACAAAAGAAAATGAACATTGTATTACAAATACATACTATTCCATTTGTTGTCAGTACGAATCTGGAAACATTAATATGATTTTATCTCTCTACATTTCCATTTTTCTATCAACAACATTATGGACTTAGAACATTTTGATGGCAATGTTTTATCCACAAGTTTTATCTTAAAGTGTGCTTGTGTGTGACTGTGTACACATATTTTAAGAAATGAGAGCAGAGAGAAAGACACTATACTATTAGCTGAAAGAATGTTTCTTAGGAAACTGCCAATGCTCTAGAAATTAATAAGTGAAATACTTTTGTGTGTGCTTGTCTGTGCAGGTGCATGCATGTTGTGAACATGTATGTAAAAGGTCAGAGGACAAAATCAGGTGTCCTTACTCAGCTGCCATCTACCTTATTTATGAGTAAAAAGATTTTAATTTGATCTTTTTTCAGAGAGTTTTTTTTGAGAATACCAGTTTGACTTTGGTTCTGTTTCAATTTTTTACTTATAATAGAGATTAGAAATTTATTTTTCTAAATCCTGAATATATCATAAAAATAGAATTCTATTGGAGTTCAAGTTAATATCTCTTGTGAAGAAAAATTTCAAAACTTATTTGTTCATAGGAAACTAAACAAGCTCTAATACATGTATGAATGTCCTTCAGTTTATCTAGCTCAAGAGTATGAACCACAAACACTTTACACAAGAGAATTGTCATATTCTTTTCCTAAGGAAGTCCAAATTAGCTTTATTTCTGTGATCTCACTTTGACTTCTGATTAGGTGGGGAATAAATCTCTCTTATTCTGCTCTTCCTTCGTGAGGGAGTATGTAGATCTATCTGCTGTGGTGGGGAAAAAATCAGTCACTGGAGCACATCCTTCGACAGACGTGTCAGGTGTTTGTGGTTCACGCTGCCTGGTAGTCACATGACATCTAAAGAAGCTTCTTTTCTATGTTCTTGCTGGTGTTGATGGTTGTTGTTTAACATTTATTGTGGAAATGAAAAGTGTAAACAAATTCATAAATATCACACCTTAGCTCAAAATAAACACAAGACATTATCTCCTTTTTTAATAAACAAATATAAGTTAAACACTAAATATCTGTTTTACTATTGTGGATACTTGAGTTTTGTTGAAGCTGCACTTGCAAATAATTTTTCAGAATATTTCTAAGGTCTAGGTCTGGATTTGAATAAAATTATTGAGAAAATTAACCATACTCTTGAAGTGCTGGAGGCTTGTACAGTGAAATCTTTTTAAGTTTTTTCTCCAGAAAATTGGCTTAAAACATCTACTTCCAAAGAGAGAATATTTCTCATTATAGCATCCTTAGAGAAAACCTTGGAATTTTGGCTGTTTTTTCAGAGGAGAAAAGATCAATTAACGTGTAATCATTGAAGCAGCATAAGTTTTGGAAAGCTAAAGTAGACTCTGCTTTCTCAGTTTGAGGAAAATGATTTTTGAATTTTAACAAACGAACTTTTTGATTTCCATAGACACCTGCCAATCGCTTAAGATTCTGTCGCAGAAATGAATGTGAATCATTCTCGAAGGGTTGTGGATCTAGTCATATGGCAGGGCATAACAGAGTATCAAAATAGCCAAACCAAGAAAAATCCTGTTACTTTGCACAGTTCCCAGAGAGCTTGTGATAATTTTGTTCTTCAAAGTGTAAGTATTGTCTCTCTCTTTCTCTCTCTCTCTCTCTCTCTCTTTTGCTGTTAATGTCTACTTGGAAATTGTCAGAGAAATTAATTTGTAGCACAGTAGTGTTAGTGTCATGGAGACATCAACATGTTAGGTTTCTCTGTAAATATGATGTCATTATTACAAGTTCAAAGTATGTAAATTGACTTCTTTTGGGAAAAATACATTTCACTTAAATCTTGTCATTTTCTATATCTAATCCTCTGTCATACACATATTTCTTTCTATAGTGATATGCAAGCTATTGTTATACAGAATGACTTTCTTTTTTTTTTAATTTTTTTATTATTATTTATTCAACTGTGCGCATGTGCGTGTGTATGTGTGCGCGCGCGTGTGTCTGTGTGTGTGTGTATGTGTGTGTCTGTGTATATGTAGAACCACGGACGAATTCGCGAATCACCATGGAGCCTCCACCTCCTTCTGCCCCGGGATTCACAGGCTCCGCCCCACCAGGACCGGAAACGCAGGCCGCCCCGCTTCCGCCTGGCTCTATACGTGGGATCTGGGATCACGAACTCAGGACCTTCCGCCTGCAAGGCGGAGGCTTAACCCCTGAGCCACCTCTCCAGCCCCAGAATGACTTTCTTATTTAAATAAACTTTCCTCTTAGGTTTACTACTTCACTTCAAGTCCAGCAAGGATCAGAATATCATGTTTTACAATTTTGGCTTTTCTTAGAAAGTATTAGCACTTTACTATTTTCATCTTTAAAAATTAATTTTTCTGTTTTTTATAATCAGAATCTGAGACTCATTTTAATGTGGTTGTGCATCATAGCCTTGATACATATAATTCACAATAGAAAATGGTGTCCTTTGGATGTATGTGTGTGCAATGTGTACTACAAATATTTGTATGGTGTGAGTGTGTCTGTGTTCATGATATGTATATGTTTATGTAAGGTATATGTTTTGTGAGTATGTATGTGTATGATTTATGTGTGTCTGTGTGCATGATATGTGTAAGGGTATATATGACGTATGTATATATAATGTATAGTGCATATGTACATGAGGAGTATGTGTGTCTGCATGTATGATGCACATGTGTACTTGCATCTGTATGTATTATGTATGTACGTGAATGTTTACCTATGTGTGTGTTTATCTATGGACATGTGTATGAGTGGATGTGAGCATGCATGTGAGTAGGTATGAGCATGTGTGTGAATTGATATGAGTATGTGTATGAGTAGCTATGAGTATATGTATGAATTATTGTAAGCATGTGTGTGAGTGATGTGAATGTGTGCAGGCAAGTGTGTGAATGGGCATGACCACATATGAGTGGGTGTATGTGTGTGAGTAGCTATGAGTATGAGTATATGTATGAATTAGTGTAAGCATGTGTGTGAGGGATGTGAATGTGTGCGGGCAAGTGTGCGAATGGGCATGACTACATATGAGTGGGCGTATGTGTGTGAGTGGTGTGAGCATGTGCATGAGCATGTGTGATTGGATGTGAGTGGTGTGAATGTATACTCATACATTCTCATACAGTATGTGAGCAAGTATGAGCTTGTGTGTGTGATCATGTGTGTGAGTGGGTATGAGCATATAGTCAGTGTGTGTGTGATTTGGTATGAGCATGTGTGTGAGTGTATGTGTTTAAGTGCGTGTGAGGATGCTTGAAAGTGAGTGTGAGCATGTTTGTGAGCATGTGGATGAGTGCGTATGAGTGAGTATAAGCATGAGTGAGTTGCTGTGAGTGTGAGGGGATGTGAGCATGTATGTGAGTGAATGTAGCATGTGTGTGAGTGGATAAGTGTGTGAGTGATTGTGAGCATGTGAGTGGGTGGGGGTGGTCATGTGTGTGTCTGCGTATGTGTTCGAGTGGGTGTGAGTGTGTATGAACATGGCGCAGTGTGAGCATGTGTTCTGTGTGCCGTGCGTCCACAGAACTGCTTTCAGGAGCCAGTTCTCTCCTTGTCCTGTGGGCTCTTGGGACTGAACCAGGTGAGGAGGTTTGAACAGCATGTGTGTTTATGACCACATCCACTACTCTTCCATCATGCTGTAATTATTATTTCATATTTCATTCTAGAAATATATAAACTTGATTTGAGTGATTTCCACATCATGTGATGTTTCTGTTCATTAGTCAAGTCTACTCTGCTGAACCAATCTTAAAAGAAGTTTAGCCATGTTTAGTAAGACTTAATGTTCATTAATAATCCTAGATTATTTTCTTTGTAATGAACAAAAAGGCATATGTAACAAATTGAGTAGAATACATCTATCTCAAGACAACATTGTTTATAATTTTCCTGAAAAAAAAATCCTACAAACTAAAACACCCAGTAAACAAAGTAAATTGATCAGAAAGGTATTATAACATATCTCTCCCTCGTGTACATTTAGCCATCACTATTTTTCCAAGTTATTTGTGAAAGAAAAATAAGCATTTAAGAACTTTTATTTTTGCCCATTTCAAAACAAAATTCACTTGATGAGGAAAATTGGGCATGAAGAAGTATTAGTTTTATATCCTTTGAGAAATTCTGAGCAAGACTGAGATGAAACAAGTAAGATGAAGCTGATGGCCATGTGCCGTCTGACGAGGATTCACAGAAGCAGCAAGCCAGAGATGACATAGCTTCTCAGAAAGTGCTTGATGTTGCGCTGCAGCTGTCAATCACTCATATTCCTTGTGAAAGATTCACTAAGAGTTGGCTTTAGAGAGGCCTCTGTTCAGACAATTTAGATTTGATTATGATAAAATTGTTTATCTTTTTGAGACAAAACAATAAACTGTAAAATACACATCTAAAATTTTTCAAACAGGTCTAAGAGAGATTTAAAGTAATTTGAAAATGACTTGCTTTGCCACATGCCTAATTTTCATGATCTCTGAAAACAAGGAGCCTCGTTCATTTTCTCACGTGAGAATGAATATGCGTGCACATCACTTATATTTGTTAGTTTGCATTGTAGTTTATGTTTGACGTCTCAAGTATGTGAAGCTGTGACATTCCTATTTCCAGTGAAAGATGTCCTAAGTTCATATTAAAACATTTAAACTGGACAGTTAAATCCTGGAAGCATTTTTCTTATTCCTGTTTGTTTTCTTTACAATTTTCATTTGTTTTGTTCTTATTGTTTATGATCATTCATTCAGTCAATGATAGCATCCATTTCTGTAGGGATCAAACAGTCAACGCCTGGTTTACTAAGGTGCCAACTCCCAAATAAATGACTTGCTGAGCTCAGAACAAACTGTTAGGTGAGGAATATCCTGGGATTTGCTTTGCCCTTTGTGGTTTGCACAGCTTACTTTTAGCTGAATCTGAAGTTCTATATGTTTCAGCCATCCAGAAAGGGAAAATACATAGGAGATAATCTAGAGGTACACTTTAAAATAGACATTTAAATTCTGTAACACGCCACACAGTTATTATAGTTCTTTTGAACATAGGAATATCACAGTTTGAAACTGGCCAGTTGACTTATGTCTGTAACCCCAGCACTGGGAGGCTGAAGCAGAAGGATTGTGCTAACTTTGAGGCCAGAATGCCCTACACCGTGAGACGGTCTCAACATGCAAACAAATAAAAAAGGAAAATGAAAAATAGAACGCCCAGTATTCCTCAGGCATCTTGGAACTGTCCTTATTCTCCTGCCCTTCATGTTGGAAAATAGAATTCTACAAATAAATATACCTCCATTTCAATGGACAGTAAACATTTACATGGGTAAGAATAATTTTCCTTATGTCATGGTTTGAAATGTGTCCCCCACAGTCTCATGTGTTTGGCAAGGTCATGGCACCTTGAGAGGTGGAGCCTTGCTGGAGGAAGGCAGTCACAAGGGGTGGGTCCTTGAGGTGGATTAGTCCCACCTACCTCCAGGAGAAGTCTGCCTTTGCTGCAAGCAGTCTGCAGCTCTCAGCTTCCAAGATGTCTGCGGTGACTTAGCCTCCTCCAGCTTTGGCCAGCCAGCCATGCCGCTCTGCCATGAGAAACTGCCCCCCCTCTGGAACCGTAAGCTGAATAAACCTCCCTTTCTCCCTTAAGTTGCTTGACTTTGGGTGCTCTCTCACAGCAATAGTTAAGAGTAACCGTTACACCTTGCATGGATAAGAAACAAATTTTCCCATTTGTTTTCTGCAAGAAGCACTGTGAAGTATTCATAGAGTGACATCCTGAACTCAAAGAATTTCACATCCTGACACAGTTACCTGCATATCCATGTTTATTGTTGTTTTATTCACAATAGTTAGGAAATGGATTTAATTCTGATGTTCACACATTAATAATGAAAATACGGTATATATTCACACAGTAGAAATTGGCACAACTGTAAGGAAAAGTGAAATTATAAAATTTGTTGGAATGTGGAGTGACGTAGAATACATTGGTTGAGATAATGTGGATTCAGGGAAGCAAAAGCTATATGTCCTCTCTTACAAGTGAATACTATATTCCAATTTTAATGTATATCTATTTTTGTGGAAGCCAGAATGAATACAGGTCATGATATGAAGAAATGTCCCCATGGAAAGGAAGAACAACATTTTAAGGAATGAGGGGTTAGTAGGTGATAGCATACAAAAAAACAAGGAGTGGAAAGGCAGATCTTGGAAACAGGGAACTTGTGGGGTGTGGCTAATAATGTGGGATAAGAGAAGGACCACACAATCTGAGCCGCGCCTTCAGTGCAGTGTTTTAAATCTGTCTTCCTATGCTCTCTGATAATCGCCTCTGGAGCGATACTCCCAGGGAAGATGTTCTTCCTCAGCAAACCCCAAAGAACTGCAGCAGGGAGGGAATCAACAGTGGATCTGGAGTCTTGTGCAAAAAAGACCAGATAAAAGGAACTATAAGACAGAAGAATCTGAAGAGAGACTGTTTGAAGCTGTTCTAGAAAACTCTCCTCCTTCCTTCCCTCCTGCTGCCGGGTTTCTTTGCTTCTTCGATCCTCCAGGCCTCCAACTCTCCAAGTCTTCAACGTGATTAAAGACTCTCCAGGAATCTTCCAGCCTTCAGCTGTCACCCACTAGACTACTGGACTGAGAAGCTACTGGCAACCACCTTGGACTACCTCAGCCGTATCTAATAAGCCTACTCAATAAACTATCTTTTTATATATTCATTCTTTTGATTTTCTGGTTCTACCGGATCCTGACTAATACAAATATTATGTTTAATTCATATTAATAACTTATTTTTCTTTCTTACATTAAATTTCACTTCAAATTTAACTGGTGGATGAATTCGAACAAATGAATATGAAATTTTCAGATTTTAGCATCAACCTAATAAAAGTTACACATATAATATCATACAATATAATAGATACTATTCAAAAAAGGCAATAGTTTTAGATCACTTAATTCCAGGAATTCCAATGTTCTTGTTTTATACTTTTCAGAATCATGGTGCATTTCATTTACTCCCAGAAAGTTGAAGCAGAATTCTGCATTTAATAAGGTTGGATGCTGTTTGCAATGAGATTATTCTTTCATTTCCCGAAATCTTATGGAAAAGGATAAGAGATCACTGAACCCTAAAAGAGATAAGTAATCGCATTAGCAAAAACTATGGTGGCTTGCAAATATTTTCATTTCTGAAAATAGAACAATTGCTTAAGATTATCTCTTTTAAATAAGTGAAAATCAGTCATGTTTCTTAACTATCTAGAAGGAAGGTAAAACTGTTAAACTTTCATTTTATATAGGTTTTATTGTAATTATGTTCATTTATAGTTTGAAATAATTCATGACTAATTTGAAATTTAGACACTGAAACTGTCAAAGGTCTTCCTTCTGCCTAGATAGCTAACTTTATGACATGAGTTAGTTTTTTCATGTTTAAAATAGATTATTCTGAATTATCTGACACTTCATATATGTATTTTATTTGTTTTCTGCTTACTTACTTTTAAGTTATATCCATTACTATGAGCACGTGGAACTGTGATGTATTAAATTCACACTTTAAGTATAGATTTTCGGGATAAATTATGTTCGTACCTATGTACTTACACATAAAGAATAATATTATTTTACCCGATATTTCCTGAAGTTGATTAGTATGTCCTCCAGCACTGGAGAATACTCCTTTTAGGATGAGCCAAAGTCTGCAATTTTTAGGTTTTTGCGTATGGGTATTTTTTAAAAGCTTAGAAACTGTCATATACCTTATCTTAATTATGCTATTGGAAATACATAAGGAGTTTGCTTACCATGTCACATGTGGGGGCCTCAGTCTAGGTGACCTGGGTGGTCTGGCAAGCTTAGACAAAGATGTTTTGATGGAGGAGGAAGACAATAGGGGGCGTAGCTCAGGATATTTTGAAGAAATCTTGCTACATACAGCCTGTGTGCTGGCTTGACCTTTAGGATGATTGGTTGCCCGTTTCCCCACCCTGGAATTCCCCTTGCTGTTTCTCCCTTTATAAGAGGGCTATGGACTTACAATAAAGGAGCTCCTGCTTGACTAGACTCCCTGTCGCGTCTGATTGTCCCTGATCCCCCTTGTGGAGGACCTGTGGGACCGGCCTGCAGGACAGAGCTGCAATCCCCACATCACAAACAGAGAATATGTGTAAACTTTATCCTGTCCATCTGTTTAGATTACATTTCTTTAATCTCTAATGTTTTCTTTTTAAATCTCTTTGCATATGTGTTTGTGCACTCGCATATATTTGTGTGTGTATGTGTGTTTCTTATGCATACATATTCCTCTATATATGTGTGTGTGTGCGTGCCTGTGTGTGTGCACATGTGTGTGTGCATGTGTGTGTGTGCATGTGTGTGTGTGTGTGCGTGTGTGTGTGCCACAGCATTCATGTGGAACTCCTCAGTTATGAATGCTTGTCTGCTATCTTGTTTGAAGGGTCGCTGGCTTTTGGCTGCTAGAGCTGCCTAGCTACATGGCCTGTGGGCTGGAGATACCTCTGTGTCTTCTCATTCCCCATGATGATTGGTTCCATTATACATGTTCACGTGCCTGTCTTTCTTTTAATTAATTTACTTATTTACAAACAAACAGGTTTTATGTCTTTGCCAGATCCCTCCCTGCCTCACTTCCCTCCTTTCTCATCCTTCTCCCACCCTACCCTCTCTTCAACTAATCTGTTCCCCCCCACCCTCCACCCCCACCCTTGGACCCTGTAGTCCTTTTGCTTGTGAGTATCTCAGGACTCCCTTTTGGGTGCCTGTGTTGGTAGGGGCGTCAGATTTCTGTAGAGGTTCTCATTGCAGTGAACTTTTGGGTACAGCAGCCATATCTTGTTTGGAGTGTGTTGGCGTAGAGTACATCTTCATACTTGTAGTCCTGCAAGATCTTGATGCTCCCTGTTCCATAACTTTCACTGAGCCTTGTTGTGGATAAGATTTTGATGGGCTGATTAGGGCTGAGTACTTCAGGTTCACTAATATTCTGTGCTCTGGCCTGATGTGGTTTCTCTGCTTCACAACTCCTCGATTACCATAAGCTACAACTCGATGGAACTCTGAGAGCATTTCTTGACTGTGTTTGTTTTTCTCAGTTCTCTCAGTTTCTTCTTACCCTACCCCCTGAATTGTTTGTTTATAGTTACAGTGGGTATTATAGAAAATTTCCTCATAGTATATCATTTGAGGGCTTAGTAGTAGATTCTGTTTATAAGGGAGAACATGTGGTGTCTGTCTTTCTGTGTCTGGAACACTTCACTCAGTATAACATTTTCGAAATCTACACATTTGCCAGCAAATTTCATTACTTCAATTGTCTTGATAGCTGACTAGTATTCCATTGTGCATATGTCTCTCATCTTCATAGTATGATGATACACTTTTATGAATTGCCATACTGATCTCCGGAATGGTTGTACAAGTTTGCATTCCCACCAGCAATGCCTGAGGAGTTCCCTTCTCCTTGCATCCTCTTCAGCATTTGTTGTTGTTTATGTTTTGGATTTTAACCAATCTAACTGGAGTGAAATGACACTGAGGGTGGTTTTGATTTGCATTTCCCTAATGATTAGGGAGGTGGAACAGTTTTTAAGATATTTGTTAGACATTTTAATTTCATCCTGGGAAAAGTGTTTTTAAGTTCTGAGACCTGATTTCTAATTGGGCTATTTGCCTCCTTGGTATTTAATTTTTCTGAATTCTTTGTGTACTTTGGATATTAGTCCTCAATTAGACGTGTGGCTAGTGAAAATTTTCTCCCATTCTGTGGGTTGCATTTTTGCTGAACAGAAGCTCTTTAATTTCATGAAATCCCACTTGTTGACTGTTGGTCCTATTTCCTGTGCTTTCGGGGCCTTGTTTAGAAAATGCTGGCCAAGGCCAATCAGTTCCAGGGAATTCCCTACTCTATCTTCCATGTTTTTTATAGTCTCTGATTTAAGGTTCTTGATCCAATTGGAGATAATTTTCATGTACGGTGACGAATAAGGTTCCCATTTCAATCTTCTGCATGTTTGTATCCAGTTTTGCCAGCACCATTTGTTCTAAATGCTCTCCTTTTCCCATTGGGCGTTCTGAGCACCTATGTCAAAAACTAGTTGTAGGATTGTATAGATGTAGGAATTTACATCTGGGTCTTCAATTCTTATCCATTGACTTTTGTGTCTAATTTGGAGCCAGAACTCTGCTGTCTTTATTACTATGGATTTGTAGTACAGGTTAAGGTCTGATAACCTCCAGCAGAATTTTTATTATTCAGAGTTGTGTTTGCTATCCTGGGCCTTTTATGCTTCCATATGAATTTTGAGATCGTTTTGCCAATTTGTGTGAAAAAAATTGCTTTGGAATTTGATTGTTAAAGCATGAAATCTATATATTGCTTTTGGTAAAATGGTCATTTTTTATGTTAATTTGACTGATGCTCTTCCTCCCGCCTACCTGTCCGCCCAACCATGCTCCCACTTCTCCATACCAGGTGAGTTTGCCCAGCTCCCCAGGTGGCCAAGTGTCCCAGCTCCTACCACCAGCCAGGGACACCCAGGCTGTCTTCAGTTTTGCCTGGCCCAAGTCCCGGGCCCAAGACCTTTTCCTCTTCCTGCCTACCTGTCCACCCGACCAAACAGGACTTGCTCACATTCCTCCATCTCTGGAGCTTGGGTGGGCCACTAAGCCAAGTCCCAGGTCGCAAGTGAAGAATTATGCCATCATCATCAGCCCCTCTACCTCCCCGGCCCACTGGGGTCCCACGCACGTGGTCCATGGAAGACACACTGCTACTCAGAATTCAATAGAGTCCAAAGGAAATTCAAGCAAAGTTCTAAGGGTCAAAGGCCATACATCTGAAGCCCTCTACAATCATCCTATCACATGAGAGAGATTCTTCACATCCAGCCCAAAGATAAGTAAACCTCCTTTTTTTCACCTTACTGTTCCTTTCTAGTAGTAATCACTGTAGATGAACTTTTCCATACAGCCACCCCCAAAACATATACAACTCCAGGATGTGCACCACTCACCCTCACATATCACCAAGATACTAAATCGTAAAAGTGCACTAGCATACTAATATTCACCCCCTGTCTACTTAACCTGAATTAACTTATGTACTAACAGCCCAAGAGCCTCATGTAGGAAATAACAATAACAAAAGACAAACTTACCCAACTCCAAGGAAGCACTACTAATAACTGCCCAAGTGTAGTAATATCAACTAAATCAGTTCAGTCAAAAGCACACAGAAACTGAAAGGTCCTAAAACACAAAACAACAATGCCCAAGTCAAAGTGTAGATCCATGAGAAACAAAACCCAAGAAGACCAATCTCCCACCGAAAGAATTGACCCCATAATGATGGATTCCAACCAGAACACATTCACAGAAAATAGCCAAGAAACCCAGACCCAAGATAACGACTTTCAAAGTATGATCATTACCATGATTAATACCATGAAAGAGGAAATCCAAGAGGAGTTAAACAACCGCATCAACCACTTTGAACATGAACACAACAAGCACTTGGAGTAGTTGAGAAAAACAGTTCAAGAAACAAAAATAAGCATAGAGCAGTTAAAACAGTCTCAGGCAGAGTTTACAAGTTATCTTCAACCCAAAGCTCAACAGCGAGTCTTATCAGCAGAACTAACGAAGTAGAAAATAGAAATTCAGCTCTTGAAGACAAAGTGGGAGAATTAACCAGCTCAGTGGAAGAGATTGATAAAGCCAAAAAGATACTTGAGAGGAACATTCAAGAGATATGGGACACCCTGAAGAAGCCTAACATGCGCATTCATGGAATACCAGAGCAAGAATCCCAAAATACCACACCTGAGGAAATTTTTCAAATTATCATAAATGAAAACTTCCATCCAAATACAAGAGGCATTTTGCACTCCAAACAGATATGACCAAAATAGAAACTTGCCATGGCAAATAATAGTCAAAACACTCCACATTCAAGACAGAGAAAAGGTGCTGAGAGCTTCAAGAAAATAAAAGCAAGTCACTTTAAAAGGTAAACCTGGGGCTGGAGAGGTGGTTCAAGGGTTAAGCCTCTGCCGTGCAGGCAGAAAGTCCTGAGTTTGGATCCTAGACCCCACGTATAGACGCAGGGCAGAAACGGGGGTGGCCTGCGTTTCTGGTCCTAGTAGGGCGGAGCCTGTGAATCCCAGGGCAAAGTAAATGAGGAGGTGGAGGCGTCCATGGAGGTTCCCGAATTCGTCCGTGGTTCTACACACACACATACATACATGCACATGCATACGCACACATGCATACACACACAATTGAATAAATAATAAAAAAATTAAAAAAAAAGCTAAACCTATTAAAATAACAAATGACTTCTCATTGGAAACAGTAAAAGCAAGAAGAGCTTGGAGAGATGTACTTCAAGTATTAAATGAGAAAAAATGCCAACCCAGACTGATATACCCAGCAAAACTATCTTTCATGATTGAGGGAGAAAGAAAAATTTTCCAGCACAAAGACAACGTGAAGCGATACATGTCTACCAAACCAGGCCTTCAAAAAATGCTAGAAATGATACTCAAACTGGAAGAAAAAAAGAAACGTATCCAGGAGGACACATGGGAAGTATAATACCACCAAAACATAAATGTCAAACAGTACGCTTACAAAATCCACTAAACATAAAAAATGTCCAGAATTAATAATTTCTCCATTATAACATTAAATGTCAATGGCATTAACTCATTGATTAAGAGACACAGATTACAAACTTGGATTAAAAACCACAACTTATCAATCTGCTGCCTTAAGTAAACTCATCTCACCACAAAAGTTAGGCACATCCTAAAAATGAAAGGCTGGTCCAAAAATTTGCAAGCTAATGGAACCAGGAAACAGGCAGGGGTAGCCAATATGCTCTTGGACAATGTGGACTTCAAAAAAAATCATAAGAGACAGAGATGGATACTACAATTTAGTCACAGGTACAATTCACCAGGAAGACTTCACAATACTGAACATATATGCATATATATGGACCCCTCCACATTCATTAAGAAAACCTTACAGCGACTAAAGCAAGAAATTGGGCTGGAGCGGTGGCTCAGGGGTTAAGCCTCTGCCTTGCAGGCGGAAGGTCCTGAGTTCGGATCCTAGATCCCACATATAGACGCCGGGCAGAAGCGGGGACGACCTGCGTTTCTGGTCCTGGTAGGGCGGAGCCTGTGAATCCTGGGGCAGAAGGAGGTGGAGGCGTCCATGGTGGTTCCCGAATTCGTCCTTGGTTCTACACACACACACACGCACACACACGCACACATACATACGTACACATGCACAATAGAATAAATAATAATGAAAAAAAATTTATAAATAAATCAACTCCAAACGATAATTTTGGGGATTTCAACACCGCACTCTCAACATGGGATAGATAAACAGGTCAAAAGCTTAAAAGAGACACTTAAAAGAGACACTTTTTTTTTAATTAATACATTTTTATTATTATTTCAGCTCATACAAACTTATTAGGTACACCAGTTCCCTCCCTCCCTCCTCCTCCCCCCATACCTCCTGCTCCCCCGTCCCCACCCCATCCCTCCCCATCCCCCAGTGCCTCCCGCCCCAATTCCCAGAGAGTCCTTTCTTCTGCATGTCTGATTTTTCCTCTGGGCCCTCCTCTCCGATGACATAAAAGGACCCAGTGGCCTTTCCCTGAACCCTTTCCCGTGTTCCCCTTAGGTATAGGAACACTGCTGTGGCTGCCAATCCTTTGCCTCTAATGATCTTGGTGCTTTTAGTAGATGCTAGACTTTGTGAGGTCAACAGTGTGTTGGACAATGCGCAGGGCATGCAAAGTCCAATTATGATTGCTTCAGCCCTAACTAGTATGGAGTATCTTACATATCATTGCTCACCCATCCTTTTGCTCTTACACTCTTACAGCCCCCTCTTCCGCAAATTTCCCTGAGCTTCAAGATGGGGAGAGATTAAGCTGGCCTAGTTCTAGGTGGTTGATATAGAGTCTCTGAAGTTCTGGATTGTGGTTTGTTGATTTTCTTTTGCAGTTTTGTTGCTCCTGCAATGCCCTTCACTCCATCCTGGTGGGCATTGTATGTTACCCACTGGCCAGAGACAAAAACCTGTTAAACTACAGTCTTGTGATAACAGCACATTCAAAGGTAGATGAATAAAAGTGGGAAACAACAGTGAGGGAGGGGTCTATCACCCATTTGCAAAATGGTTACTTTTTATCTGCCAGACTATATGCCCTCCTCTTCTGGTGAGATCACACCCCCTCAATAGTAAATGATCAGGAACAAAAGTGTGTGAACTTAATCAGATGTCTCATTACTTATTTGGGGCCTTGATAGAGGCCTATTTTCCCTGCTGTAACATGGTCCCATTTCTCCTTGTTTCTGGTGTGGTACTCCTACCCAATCCCTCCTGTTCATAATCCTTGGAATTACTGTCTCTAGGTGGGCTGGGTGGGTTTGGTACTAGGAGCCACCTATTAGGGAGTACATATGGTGCTTAATTTTCTGTGTCTGGGATACTTCATTTAATATAATTGTTTCTAATGACATCCATTTCCTGGCAAATTCCAGTAATTCATCCTTTTTGATGGCTGAGTAGTACTCCATTGTATAGATGTACCACAGGTTCCTTATCCACTCGTCAACTGTTGGACATTTACATTGATTCCATGACTTTGCTATTGTAAACAGTGCTGCTATGAACATGGTCGTGCTTGTGCTATCGAGGCGAACCTCTGCTGCATGGGGGGGTTATTCCCAGAAGTGGAAATACAGGGCCATATGGCATTTCAATCTTTAATTTCTTTAAGAATCACCAGATGCCTCACCAGAGTGGCTGTATGAGCCTGGATTCCCACCAGCAATGTAGCAGAGTTCCCCTCTCTCCACATCCTCTCCAGCATTTGGTGTTGTTTGTATTGTGGATTTTTGCCATCCTGACCAGGGTGAGATGATATCTCAGTGAAGTTTTGATTTGCATTTCACTGATGGCTAAGGAAGTGGAGCATTTTTTAAGATATTTGTTAGACATTTTAATTTCATCCCTGGTAAAGTTTCTTTTAAGTTCCAGGGCCCATTTTTTACTTGGGCCATTGTTTTCTTGGAGTTTAGTTTTCTAAGTTCTTTGTGCACTCTGGATAGTAGAGCTCTATCAGATATGTGGTTAGTGAAGATTTTCTCCAATTCTGTGGGTTGCCTTTGAGCTCGTGTTACAATCTCTTTATCTGAACAGAAGCTCTTTAATTTCACAAGATCCCAACTGTTGAGAGTTGGTAGCAGTGACTGTGCCATTGGATGTCTGTTTAGGAAGTGTTGGCCTAGCCCAATCAGCTCGAGGGAGTTCCCTATCCTTTCAACAATGGTTTTTATAGTCTCTGGCCTTATATCGAGGTCCTTGATCCATTTGGAATTAAGTCTTGTACATGGTGACAAGTACGGGTCCAGCTTTAATCTTCTGCATGTGGAGATCCAGTTTTGCGAGCACCATTTGTTGAAAATGCTGTTCTTTTTCCATTGGATTCTTTGGGCCCCTTTGTCAAAGACCAAATGGCTGTAATTTTGTGGGCTTATATCTGGTTTTCAACCCTTATCCATTGATCTGTGTGTCTATTCTGGAGCCAGTACCAGGCTGTCTTTATAACTATGGATTTGTAGTATAGACTTAGGTTTGGTATTGTAATACCTCCAGCAGTGTTTTTGTTACTCAGGATTGTCTTTGCTATCCTGGGTCTTTTGTGCCTCCATATGAATTTTGAGATTGTTTGGTCAACTTTGAAGAATTGCTTTGGGATTTTGGTTGGTATAGCATTGAATCTGTATATTGCCTTTGGTAGGATGGTCTTTTTTACGATGTTGATTCTGCCAATCCAGGACAAAGGGAGGTCTTTCCACCTTCTGGTGTCTTCTGCTATTTCTTTCTTTAGGGTTTTAAAGTTTTCGTTGTAAAGGTCTTTTACCTCCTTGGTTAGGTTTATACCCAGGTATTTCATTTTTTTAGGGGCTACAGAAAATGGGATTGTTTCTCTAAAGGCTTTTTCACTTCTTTTATTCTGGGTATATAGGAAGGCCTCTGATTTTTGGACATTTATTTTCTATCCTGCCACCCTGCTGAACTTCTGTATTAGTTTCAGAAGCTTCCTGGTGGAGTTTTTGGGATCACTCAGGTATAAGATCATGTCATCTGCAAATAGGGATAGCTTGACTTCTTCCTTGCCGATTTGAATCCCTCTTATGTGCCTTTCTTGTCTTATGGCTTCAGCTAAGACTTCAAGTACAATATTGAATAGAAGTGGTGAGAGTGGACAGCCTTGTCTAGCTCCTGATCGAAGTGGGAATGCTTCCATTTGTTCCCCATTGAGTATAATCCTTGCTGTGGGATTTGGACCTTAATCAAACCCTTAAAGAAATGGACCTTACAGATCTCTATCGAACTTTTCACCCACGCACCAAAGAATACACATTTTTCTCAGCAGCACACGGAACTTTCTCCAAAATAGATCACATACTGGGCCACAGAAGGAATCTACACATGTACAAAAATGTTGAAATTCTAACCTGTGCCCTGTCAGACCACCATGGCCTAAAGCTGGACATCCACAACACAACAAACAAGAGAAAATACACTAACTCCTGGAAACTTAACAATATGATGCTGAATGAGAACTGGATTCAGGAAGAAATTAAAAAGGAAATTCAAGATTTCCTGAAAGTGAATGATAGTGAAAATACAACTTACCAAAATCTCTGGGACACAATGAAAGCTGTTCTAAGAGGTAAGTTCATAGCTCTTAATGCCTACATCAAAAAAATGGAAACATCAGAAATAAACAACTTAACAATGCAGCTTAAAGCTTTGGAGAAACTAGAGCAATCTGATCCCAAAAGTAGTAGAAGAGAGGAGATTAGCAAAATAAGGGGAGAAATATCTGAAATCGAGATTAAGAAAATGAAAGAAAAAAATCAACCACTCAAAAAGCTGGTTCTTTGGAAGAATCAATAAGATTGATACACCCCTAGCTAAATTAACCAAAAGCAGGAGAGAGAAAACCCAAATTAACAAAATCAGAAATGAACATGGAGTTATCACTACTGATACCCAAGAAATCCAGAGAATTATTACATCATATTTCAAAAACTTATACTCTGTGAAGTTTGACAACACAAAAGAGATGGATGAATTCCTAAGTAAACACAACTTACCTAAATTGAATCAGGAAGTTGTGAATTATTTAAATAGTCCTATAACATATAAGGAAATTGAGGAAGGAAAAATGTCCTGGACCAATTGGATTCAGGACAGCGTTCTACCAGACATTTAAGGAGTTAATAACACCAATACTCCTTAAACTGTTCCATCAAATAGCAAAAGAAAGAACACTACCAAATTCCTTCTATGAAGCTAATATCGTTTTAATCCCAAAACCTAATAAAGATTCACTTAAAAAAAAAACTATAGGCTGATCTCTCTAATGAACAGAGATGCAAAGATTCTCAACAAAGTCTTAGCAAATCGGATTCAAAAATATATTAAAAAGATCATTCACGGGGACCAAGTAGGCTTCATCCCCGGCACACAAGGTTGGTTCAACATACGCAAATCAATAAATGTAATTCATCATGTAAACCAATCCAAAGTCCAAGACCACATGATACTCTCGATAGATGCAGAAAAAGCTTTAGACAAGATCCAACAGCCTTTTATGATCAAAACGCTGGAGACAGTAGGAATGGAAGGAACCTTTATCAATATAATAAAAGCTGTATACAAAAGAGACACTTTGGAACTTAATCAAACGCTTAAAGAAATGGACCTTACAGATCTCTATTGAACTTTTCATCCATGCACCAAAGAATACACATTTTTCTCAGCAGCACACGGAACTTTCTCCAAAATAGATCACATACTGGGCCACAAAACAAAACTCCACATATACAAGAAAGTTGAAATTCTAGCCAGTGCCCTATCAGACCACCACGGCCAAAAGCTGGACATCCACAATACAACAAACAACAGAAAATACACTAACTCCTGGAAACTTAACACTATGATGCTGAATGAGAACTGGATTCAGGAAGAAATTAAAAAGGAAATTCAAGATTCCTGAAAGCGAACGATAATGAAAGCACAACTTACCAAAATACCTGGGACACAATTCAAGCTGTCCTAAGAGGTGAGTTCATAGCTCTTAATGCCTACATGAAAAAAAAATGGAAACATCAGAAATAACTTAACAATGCAGCTTAAAGCTTTAGAGAAACTAGAGCAATCCAATCCCAAAAGCAGTAGAAGAGAGGAGATTAGCAAAATAAGGGGAGTAATTGAGATTAGGAAAATGACACAGAAAATCAAACCAATAAAATTGATACACTCCCTAGCTAAATTAACCAAAAGCAAGAGAGAGAAAACCAAAATTAGCAGAATTAGAAATGAAAATGGAGTTATCACTACTGATACCCAAGAAATCCAGATAATTATAACATCATATTTCAAAAATTTATACTCTTGAAATTTGACAACACACAAAAAATGGATGAATTCCTAAGTAAACACAACTTACCTAAATTGAATCAGGAAGTTGTGAATTATTTAAATAGTCTTATAAAATATGAGGAAATTGAGGAAGTAATCTCAAATCTTCCCACCAAAAAATGTCCTGGGCCAGATGGATTCAGCACAGAGTTCTACCAGACATTTAAGGAGCTTATAACACCAATACTCCTTAAAATGTTCCATCAAATAGCAAAGGAACACTACCAAATTCCTTCTATGAAGCTAATATCGTCTTAATCCCAAAACCTAATAAAGATACACTTAAAAAAGTAAACCAGAGGCCAGTCTCTCTGATGAACACAGATGCAAAGATTCTCAACAAAGTCTTAGCAAATCAGATTCAAAAATATATCAAAAAGATCATTCAAGGGGGTCAATTAGGCTTTATGCCCGGCATACAAGTTTGGTTCAACATACACAAATCAATAAATGTAATTCATCATATAAACCAGTCCAAAGTCCAAGACCAAATGATACTCTCGATAGATGCAGCAAAGGTTTGGACAAGATCCAACAGCCTTTTATGATCAAAACGCTAGAGACAGTAGGAATGGAAGGAACCTTTATCAATATAATAAAAGCTGTATACAACAAGCCTACAGCAAGGATTATACTCAATGGGGAAAAACTTGAAGCATTCCCACTTCAATCAGGAACTAAACAAGGCTGTCCACAGTCACCACTTCTATTCAATATTGTACTTGAAGTCTTAGCTGAAGCCATAAGACAAGAAAGGGACATAAGAGGGATTCAAATCGGCAAGGAAGAAGTCAAGCTATCCCTATTTGCAGATGACATGATCTTATACCTGAGTGACCCCAAAAACTCCACCAGAAAGCTCCTGGAACTAATACAGAAGTTCAGCAGGGTGGCAGAATACAAAATAAATGTACGAAAATTAGTGGCCTTCCTATATGCCCAGAATGAAAGAAGTGAAAAAGCCCTGAGAGAAACAATCCCATTTACTATAGTTCCTAGAAAAATGAAATGCCTTGGTATAAAGCTAACCAAGGAAGTAAGAGACCTTTACAATGAAAACTTTAAAACCCTAAAGAAAGAAATTGCAGAAGACACCAGAAGGTGGAAAGACCTCCCATGTTCCTGATTGACAGAATCAACATCGTAGAAATGACCATCCTACCAAAGGCAATACACAAATTCAATGCTATAGCAATTAGAATCCCAAAGCAATTTTTTATATATTTTTTATTTTTATTTCCACTCATACAAACTTAACAGGTACAGTCCTTCCCTCCTTCAACCCCCCACTCCCCTGTACCCCTCTCCCCTTCCCCTTCCTTCCCCATCACCCAGTGCTTCCCCTTCCCATCCCCGGAGCATCCTTTAATGAGCATGCCAAACTCTCCTCTGGGTCCTCCTCTCCAAGGAGGTGCAAGGACCCAGTGGCATTTCCTAGAACCTTTTCCTATGTTCTCTTTAAGCATAGGAACACTACTGTGGCTGTCAATCCCTTGCTGCCAAGGATCCTAGTGCCTTTAGCAAACGCTAGACTTTGTGGGGTTAATAGTGTCTTGGACATTGCACAGGGCACGCAAAGTCCAAATATGATTAGTTTGGCCCTGACTTGTGTGGAGTATCATGCATCCTTGTACTCTTCCAAAGCAATTCTTTAAAGAGGTTGACCAAACAATCTCAAAATTCATATGGAGGCACAGAAGACCCAGGATAGCAAAACAATCCTGAGTAACAAAAACAGTGCTGGAGCTATCACCATACCAAACCTTAGTCTATACTACAAATCCATAGTTGTAAAAACAGCCTGGTACTTGCTCCAAAATAGACACACAGATCAGTGGATAAGGGTTCAAGACCCAGATATAAGTCCACAAAATTACAGCCAAAAAAATCCAATGGAAAAAGAACAGTATCTTCAACAAATGGTGCTGGCAAAACTGGATCTCCACATGCAGAAGATTAAAACTGGACCCATACTTGTCACCATGTACAAGAATTAATTCCAAATGGATCAAGGACCTCGATATAAGGCCAGAGACTATAAAAACCATATTTAAAAGGGTAGGGAACTCCCTCGAGCTGAGTGGACTAGGCCAACAGTTTCTAAAGAGACATCCAATAGCACAGTCACTGCAACCAACTCTCAACAGATGGGATCTTGTGAAATAAAGAGCTTCTGTTCAGTAAAGAGATTGTAACACGAGCACAAAGACAACCCACAGAATGGGAGAAAATCTTCACTACCCACATATCTGATAGAGCTCTATTATCCAGAGTTCACAAAGAACTTAAAAAACTAAACACCAAGGAAACTAATGGCCCAATTAAAAAATGGGCCCTGGAACTTAAAAGAAACTTTACCAGGGATGAAATTAAAATGTCTAACAAATATCTTAAAAAATGCTCCACATCTTAGCCATCAAGGAAATGCAAATCAAAACTTCCCTGAGATATTATCTCACCCCAGTCAGGATGGCAAAAATCCACAATACAAACAACACCAAATGCTGAAGAGGATGTGGAGAGAGGGGAACTCTCCTACATTGCTAGTTTGAATGCAGGCTCATACAGCCACTCTGGTGAGCTCTCTGGAGATTTGTAGAAATTAAAGATTGAAATGCCATATGACCCTGCGATTCCATTTTTGGGAATAACCCCCCATACAGCAAAAATTCACCTTGATAGCACAAGCACGACCATGTTCATAGCAGCACTGTTTACAATAGCAAAGTCATGGAATCAACCCAAATGTCCAACAGTTGACATGTGGATAAGGAAACTGTGGTACATCTATACAATGGAGTGCTATTCAACCATGAAAAATGATGAATTAATGGAATTTGCTCGGAAATGGATGGAATTAGAAACAATTATATTGAGTGAAGTATCGCAGACATGGAAAATTAAATGCTGTATGTACTCCCTAATAGGTGGCTCCTAGTACCAAACCCACCTAGAGCCACTTAAGGATAATTCTCTGTAATACCTACAGTAATTGCAAGGATTATGAACAGGAGGGATGGGGAAGGAGGGCCACACTAAGAAACAAACAGAGAGGGACCATGTTACTAGCAGAGAAAATAGGTCACCATCAAGGTACCACAAGGGGTGACATCCAATACCCATCAGGATGGAGTGAAGGTCATTGCAGGAGCAGTAAAAGTGAAAAACAAAATCAACAAACCATAATCCAGAACATCAGAGACTCTATATCAACCACCTGGAACTAGGCCAGCCTAATCTCTCCCCATCCTGAAGCTCAGGGAAATTTGTGGAAGAGGGAGCGGTAGGATTGTAAGAGCACAAGGATGGGAGAAGTAATGATATGCGAGATACTCCACACAAGTTAGGGCCGAACTAATCATATTTGGACTTTGCATGCCCTGCTCAATGTCCAACACACTATTGACCACACAAAGTCTAGCATTTGCTAAAGGCACTAGGATCTTTGGAGGCAAGGGATTGACAGCCACAGTAGTGTTCTTATGCTTAACGGGAACACAGGAAACTGTTCTGGGAAATGCCACTGGGTCTTTGCACCTCATTGGAGAGGAGGACCCAGAGGAGAGTTTGGCATGCACATTAAAGGATGCACCAAGGGGGAAGTACTGAGGGATGGGGAGGGAGAGGATATAGGGGGTTGGAGGGAGGGAGGGGACTGGTGTACATGTTAAGTTTGTATGAGTGGAAATAAAAAGAGTAAATAAAAAAAGAAATTGTACTGATGCAGGAATATAGGCAGTCTTTCCATCTTTTAGTGTCTTCTGAAATTTCTTTCTTTAGGATTTTAAATTTTTATTGTATGGTTTCTCACATCCTTGGTTAGATTTATACCAAGAAATTTCATTTGGGGGAGCTATGGTAAATGGAAATATTTCTCTTGGGAATTTCTGAACTTTTTTGTCTTTGGTGTATAAGAAAGCCACTGATTATTGAACATTAATTTTGTAATTATACTGAACTTATTTATTAGTTTTAATAGTTTCCTGGTGTAGTTTTTGGGGTCTCTCAGGTATAGAATCATGTCATGCACAAACAGGGATATCTTGACTTCTGTTTTTCCTAGCCGTATCCCTTTTATCTCCCTTTCTTGTTTTATGGCTCTTGTTAAGATCTCAAATATAATATTTTACCAAAGTTGTGAGAGTGGACAGCCTTGTCTAGTTCCTGATCAAGGTGGGGATGATCTAATTATTTCATCATTTGTAATAATCTTTAGTATAGACTTGTTCGATTTAGTCTTTATTTTGTTGATATAAGTTCCTTCCATTCCTGTTATCTCCAGGGATTTGATCATAAAGGGATGTTGGATTTCATTAAAAAAAACTTTTTCTGGGTCTACCAAGAGAATCATGTTGTTTTGGTCCTTGCATTTGTTTATATAATGGATTACATTTATGGATTTGCTTGTTTTGAGCCAATGTTGCATGCCTGGAGTAAATCCTAATCAGCCATGGTGAATGATATATGTTTTTGAATCTGGTTTGCTAATGTCTTGTTGAAGATTTTTATATCTGTATTTTTTAATGTATCTTTATCTGGTTTTGGGATCAGTGTAATTTTAGCTTCATAGAGTTTGCAAATATTCCATCCTTTGCTATTTGGTGGAATAATTTAAGGGATAGTGGTGTTAGTTGTTCTTTAAGTATCTGGTAAAAATTGCTCTGAAAATAGCTGCTGTTATACCCATAGATTTGTAGGACACTTAATACTTAGCTTAGTAGTCTTCTTCTACAACAGAGGTAGCGGATCTCAACACCCTGGCAGGATGCAGCCTAGGGTAGTAGAAGAGTAGTGAAGTGGACAGCAATGGCCAGACATAATGCAGAGTACTGGCGACTCAACAAGTCTCACCCAGAATCAGTCCAACATAATCTTTTCCCATCCTATGGCTTTGGGAATCTTGTGGAAGAGGGAGCAGTGAGACTGTAAGAACCTAAAATGGGACGGCTCACCATTGGACAAGACATTCCATTCAAGGCAGGACTACTGCATCTAGGAACTAATTGCAATGAGACTTGTCCTTACTAGACCTACATAATAACTGACATGTCAACATGTCCCTATATGCTATTGAGGGAACTCAAGAAAGACAAGAAAATACAGTGGAAAACTTGGGGACTAAAATTGGATGAGTGAAGGAAAATGCCCCTATCAGAAGGGTGACCGAAAGAGAAGTCACTTGGGGTGCCAAAAGAGACCTGAACCTTCACAGGAGTAGACAAGCTAGAGAAAACCCATGGGTCCATAGAAGCAGACAGGCAAGAGGGTGTGAAGGAGTGGGATGGATTGTTAGGGAAGGAGGAGAATGGGAGGGAGGGGGTATAGAGGGAACCAGGGATTAGTACTCAATATGCATGTAAAACTAGAAAAATGATATTAATAATAATAATAATAATAATAATAATAATAATGTAGATGTCTGGTAGAATTCTGCACTGAATTCATTCAGTCCTGGGCTTTGATTTTTGGTATGACAATTTGTAGTTAATTCTTTAACTTTATCATTTTATATAGGGCTATTTAAATAATTTAATTCATTCGGATTCAATTTTGGTAAGTTGTGTGTATTTAGAAATTCATCCATTTTTTTCTCATTGTCAAATTTTATTCAATATAGGTTTTGAAGTATGACCTTATGATTCTCTGAATTTTTTTGAGATCGCTTGCAGTAACTCCATTTTCATCTCTAATTTTATTAATCTAGGTTTTCTCTTTTGTGTTTTTCATTAATTTGGCTAAGGGTTTATCAATTTAATTGATTTTTCCAAGAATCAGCTCTTTATTTGATTCTTTTTATCATTTTCTTTATGTAAATTCCTGATATTTTTCCCCTGATTTGACTAATCTCCGCTTATCTACTGATTTTGGGATTGAATTGTTCTTTAACTTTAAGCTGCATTTTTAAATTATTTACTCGTGATGTTTCCACTTTTTTAATGTAGCATCGGGTGCTACAAACTTTCCTCTTAAAACAGCCTTCATTATATTCCAGAGATTTTGATGTGTTGTGTTTTCATTATCATTCACATCTTTGAATTTTTGAATTTCAATTTATTTCTGTCTAAACCCATCCCTCCTTTAGTATTATGATGTTTAATTTCCAAGAATTTGAGTAATTTTTTGTCATTTACCTTGCTGTGGACACATATAGCTTTATTCTTTGGTGGTCAGATAAAGTACAGAATATAAATTTAACTTAGTTATATATATGGAGACTTCCTTTGTTGCCAGTATGCTATGTATTTTGGAGAAAGTTCCATGGGCTGCTGAAAAAAATGCATATTCCTTGGTGTTATGGTAGAAGGTTTCATATTGGTTGGCTAGATCCATTTGGGTTATAGCTTGATTTAGTTCCATGGTAAGTTGAATGATCTTTGGTGAGAGTGGGGTGTTGACATCCTTATGACTTTCATGTTTCAGTTGATTAGTTGTTTTAGTCATTGTAGTTTTCATTTAATGAATGTGGATATATTGTGTGTGTACATTTTCAGAATTATGAAACTTCTTGATAGATTGTTCCTTTGATAAATATGTAGTATCCTGTGTCACTTTTGGTTTGTTTTGGCTTAAATTATATTTCGTTAGGTATTAGAATTGTTACTCTTGCTTGTTTCTATGTCCCATTAGCTTGGAGAACTTTTTGACCTTCATTTTGCTCTGAGAATGTGCCTACCTTTCATGGTGAGATGTGTTTCCTTAAGACAGAATATTGATGGGTTATGATTTTTAATCCATGTTTGTGGCCTATAACTTTTCACTGGAAAATCAAGTCCATTTGATATTTAGGGATCATAATTGAGAAAAGCTTGATGATTTTTATATGTGTGGTTTTTTTTAACATTTTTTATTATTATTTCTGCTCATACAAACGTAGTAGGTACACTGGTTCCCTCCCTCCCTCCCCATCCCCCAGTGCCTCCCCCCAAAACCCGGAGAATCCTTTAATGTGCATGCCAGACTCTCCTCTGGGCCCTCCTCTCCGATGACGTAAAGGACCCAGTGGCATTTCCCTGAACCCTTTCCTGTGTTCCCCTTAAGCATAGGAACACTACTGTGGCTGTCAATCACTTGCCTCCAAAGATCTTGGTGCCTTTAGCAAATGCTAGACTTTGTGGGATCAATAGTGTGTTGGACTGTGGGCATGCTCTGGATTGTGGTTTGTTGATTTTCTGTTGCAGTTTTGCTGCTCCTGCAATGCCCTTCACTCCATCCTGATGGGCATTGTATGTCACCTTCTGGCCACAGATAAAAAGTTGTAAAAACTTGTTATAAGAGCACATTCAAAGGTAGATGTCATAAAAGTAGGAAACCACAGTGAGGGAGGGGTCAATCACCCATTTGCAAAATGGTTACTTTTTTATCTGCCAGACTATATGCCCTCCCCTTCTGGTGAGATCATACCCCCTCAGTTGTAAATGTGTGGCTTTTATATGTGTATTTCTTGCTTAGTAGTTGTGTTGGAGTTTTTTTCCTTTATATCATCTTGGGTGAGTTTGTCCTTTTCTTCATGTTTGCATACTTTTTTCTAGCATCTTCTATGGACCTGGTTTGATGGTCATGTAGGCCTTCAGTTTACCCTTGTGGTAAAAATTTTCTTGCACTTTCAATCACGACTGATAGTTTTGATGGGTATAGACACCCTATTGTTTTTGGTCATTTATAACCTGAAATACATCTTCTGGCTTTTTCTGCTTCCATTGAAAATTTAGCTGTTATTCTACTAGATTTACCTTTAAATGTGACTTGAATTTTTTTTTATCTGAGGCTCTCAAAAACGCTATCTTTGTCTTTTAACTACAGTGTTTTGACTGTTACTTTCTCTAGCAAGTTTATATTTTGGTCATATCTGATTGGTCTATGATATGCACCTTGTACTTGAGTGGGGATCCTTTTCTTTACATGTGGGAAATTTCCATTTATGATACTGTGAAATATATCTTCTGGTGTGGATTTTTGGGTTTCTTCTGGGATTCCATTAACATGCAGGGTTGGCTTCCTCAGGGTGTCCCATAGTTTTTGAATATTCCTCTCAAGTGTTTTTTTTTTTTTTTGTGGCCCCTAGAACTGAATAGTTTTGTTCTGCCATTTTGTCTTCTAGTTCTGACTTTCCATTTTCTGCTTCATTAATTCTGTTGGTGGGACTCTGTTAAGTTTTGGATTGTGTTTTATTTGTTTTCAATTTCAAAGTTCACCATAAGATTTTTTTCACATGCTCTATGCTTGGTTTTCTTCTTTAACTGCCTCTTTTTTATCTCATCTAGGTGCCTATGCTTTTCCTACTTGTACTTGCTTATGGGAATTTTGAACTCCTTTCGGAGTTTCTCTTGCATTGCTCTTCCTTTATCCTGTGTCGACTTGCTGTTGCCTTCTTTGAGCATCAGCATCGTGGCCTTCTTTGTTGCTGCTGCCACTGCTGCCTCTGTCCTTGGCTAACTCGGAGATCCATCCTTTCCACTTGCTGCTCTTCCTGCTGCCTTCGGAGCCTGGTTTCTAGGCCTTGCTGCTGTTGCTGTTCATTGCTGATGTCACAGCCCAGCTGTTCTTCACCAAAGTCTGAGCCTAGTGTCTTTGACCCTCCATGGAGATAGAGGCTCTAGACCTTCTGGACATCTTTAGGCTTTGTGAGATGTTCTGTCAAGAACAAAGGAGCGATGCCCAGCTACCTTGAAGGACACTATTTTTATTGTGAGTTAACTTAATAAACTTATTTTTATATATTACATTCTAGAGATTATGCTCTTCAAAGAACCCTGACTAATACAGTTATTAATTCCAATTATTGAAAAGTTCTTAAATTTATAAGAATTTTATATCCATTTGAAAATAATTGAGATTTGCTGTGTCATTTTTCTTTTATTTGAATTTAATTTTTTGCTTTAAATTTAGATCCTAAGAGGAATGATGAATGTAGATGGAACAATGGTAGGTATTTTTAAATTTCTAAATGAATTACTTACTAACTTCAATCTCTTCTTGTTTTTTAGTAATTTTATTTTATAGGTTCATTTCTGTTTGCATACGTTTATTGTACAAATTAAAACATTTCATTGTGATCTTTGCATGCAATACCTATGCAAGTAGTATAAGTGGTCCTTTCCTTTTGTTCCATTCTCTTGAAATTCATCTTTCCAAATATTGTGCTTCTTCCATACTCAAACTTTAGTTTCAATCCAGACATTTAATTATTTTTTTCCTGAAAATGGCATTAATTTATGCTTTTTGTGACTGAATAATAGTTCTCTCTGTGTGTGTCTCTCTCTTTCTCTCTCCTGTGTATATATATATATATACTCAAGATAGTTTGTTACATTTTCTTTATTCACTTATTTGCCCTCAGGCACTAAAACATATTCCATAACCTGACTGTGATGAATAATGATTAATAGTCCTGACAAAATTCAATATCTATATGCAGAAGACTAAAATTAGAAATATTTTGTTTTTCTTTCCTTTTTCATTGGGCACACAGTGTTTGCATGCAAGACACACACTGTACTAATGAGTCCCAGACCTAGAAGAGAGAATTTATATTCCTAGCTGTCACCCTCTGTAAGAATCAGTTCAAAACCTACACAAACCTAAACGTAAAATGTGAAGCTTTCAAACTAGATAGAAAACAAGAAAAGCATTTCAGTTCATGATCACAGCACTGAAGAGGACATGAGGCATCTGACTCTGTCAGTCTCTGTATCATCATCATTATCATCAGCATCATTGTGCTTGTGGTTTTCAAGTCACTTGTGACATTTTGTTATAACACCCCAAATAGATGAAGCCGAGAAGTGAAAAACCTTGCAAGGAGCACATACATGTGGATGCAGCTTTGACTATAAGCCAGGCAAGCAGGGATCACCAGTTGTCAGCTCGATTGCTTCGAACTTGGACTTCCCCAATTCTTTATTTAAAACACTTCAATTCTTTATTTAACTTCAGTTCTTTACTTAAAACACATATTCAGTGATATTATTTTGTATGGAAATCTGGACTAAGCTCCTACAACTTTATGATAAATCCAATGTTATATTAAGTTTGTCAAATGTTTATTACATTTCAGAAAATATTGCAGTGTGTTTTTCTATCTATTATTTAAGCATGTTCTTTGTCTAATATTCTTTGTATGGGAGCAATGGATGGTGGATATTTTGAGACAAAGGTATTGATAAGTTGGGAATCCTGTCAATTTTGACAGAATTACTGGCAATTATTATTTGGTCATCTCTTATCTGACTAATTGCATAATTGCTAGTTCCTCTTGAGGCTGATTTACCATTGATTTAGACTAATACTGGGCCTCCTCACTTAAATTGATGAGTGCAAGGTCTAAGAATTGTACTGTGATACAACAGTGACATTGTTCACTTAGTGCTGAAGAAATTTAAGAAATAAGAGGGAAGTAAGTTGAAATGAATGGAGCTGGAAGCTGGCCTGGAAATATTTTATATCAAGTAGATGTAGATGTACACAGATAGTTATATTTTCAGTAATGTTTTACAATCACACAACTGCTGTCAAGTATGTATGCTTGTGTGAGAAGACATGTAAAATAAAGCTACAATTGTTAAAAATGGAAATAAGCTGTGGCTCATGTTCTTAAAGAAGTAGCTTTCAACTGATTGTGGTTTTTTCCCCTTATATCTAATGAGGATATTTAACAATTTCTACATATACATACAATTGCTACAATGAGCATTTGGAGGTTGATGGGAAAAATACATATAAAAATACATGTAAATATCAAATTAAAGAATTATAATGTTAAGGCTGAATATTCCTGTTCACCCACTTTTTCGTTATTCTCAAAGAGGCTATTACAAAATTTCTGCTACTTGAAAGCAGAATTTCTTTGAAATAGCCAATTATATGTGTGTATTAATATTAATTATTAAGTATTTATTTCAGCATTTTAGGATATTTACAATATTAGTTAAACCATGTTTTTTCTAAATACATATCGACTTTCAAAATTAAAAATTCAGCTGTAATTTTGTATTCCATTTAGAAAGATGAGCCCAAGTGTCCTAATTCCATGAAACCTGGCTCAATTCTTACTTTTCAGTGCATCTTGTGCATTTCTTGTCACTTCCTTTCCCTTTGGTCTTGGCTGCAGCTCTGTCCATTTTGGAACATTCACAATTACCAATTAGCTATATCATACCTTTGGAATTTTCAGGCAATTATTTATTAGGGAATGATTCCATGGTCATGAATTGACCTGGAATCAGCTGAGTGACCCCTCACACTATAATTTTCATCATGGATAGTTTACTCAATTATGTTTTTGCAGCAAAAAATTCTCCGTCTTTTCTTTAAATAAGTGTTTAAAAATGGCATTGAATTTTCAGTTGTGGTAGTAGTATTCATTTCTAATCACATTATCAGAACTTATTAAGATTTTCATGTTTTATTTGTTTTTATTGTTTTATTTGAATTGTTTTTATTGTTTTATTTGAGTTTCTCAAAGGTCTCTGATTTTGGTCTTCATTTGTGCTAATCCAGGCCTGTTTCTCTCTGCCATCATAATTTTCTTAACTGTAAAGATAATATCACTGAACATGTTCCATGAAAAATTTGCATGGTTAGATCCTAATAATCCCTATTTTGATGTTCCAAGACATAAAGCACAGCTATCCTCCACTAGCTATTCAAAGTAAGGTGAGAGATTGTGCCATGAAGACATTTCAGGAGAAGAATCTATTTTTTTGTGTTCAGAAATTAAAAGAAAAAAAGGTCTTTACTTCCTCTCTGACTGTTCAGCTTCTTTTTTTCTTCTTGAAACTCACCCTTTCACTCAGGGCACCATTCTTTTAACAGGGATCACAGTTCAAGTTGTCATCTTGCAAAGATTCATCACCCATATTATGAAGCATTTGAAAGTCAAAATTTTGAATGGCAAAGTCAGGGGATAACTTCAATAATGCTTGTGTTTCTGCTGCTCATTTGCAGTTTCTTCTGCACTTTGGATTCCTGACAGCCTCTATTGACTTATCCAGACACTGAAGAGCATGTTTGAATTTTTCACCTGCCATTTCAGGAAAAGGCTTTCTGGGTGTGCTGCCTGTCTTTGGCTAATCATACAGGAGGCATCTTTACATCAAAACACTACAGCTTGTTATTGTTGGAAGTTAAATTTATATCATCATAATATGAGAAAAAGACACTGTTCAGCTTGGAGTAATTTTTCTGGAAGATATGACTGCATGAATTTTGCCACTGCCTTATTATTTCTAAAATATAAGTTGCCAAATAGTTACTGAAAATGTTATTAAAGAGTGAAATAATGGATATTCATTCCTTGCATTTCAAAAATGATGAAACGAATTATAAATGAACTTTAAAAAGTCTATAAATGTCTTTATTTTATGTGGTTCTTTATTGACTCTTTCTCTAAATATGTTAACTTAGCATGCACATTTATATGCTGCTAAATTTAATCAATCATTTTATTAATTTATTGAATTGGCACCACTTTGTAGTTAAGGATACTCTAATAAATGAACATTCTAAAAATATAATTTGAAGCTGGTGTATACACACACACACACACACACACACACACACACACACACTCATACACACACTAGTAAGGTCTATTCAAGAGAAGGGAGGGTTTTAGACACATATTTTGTTGTTATTGCAGTGATGCTTAAAATAGATTTTTTAAAATCATACCATCCTACACTTCCTTCTGTAGCTATATCCATTAGAAATGACATGGTGCCAAGCTTCAGTATTTGGCACTACAAAAATACTTGTTCTTATTTATATAAAACCCTTGCTAAAATATCATACATAAAAAGATATTTCTATAGAAGGCATGATGCTTTTTAGAGTGTAGAAAGCAAAAGTTACATTTTATAATGGATATTAATTGATGGTTAAAACTGAAGGTTTTTTTTTTTTTGATAATGTAATTTATGAACCCAAGTGGCTAAACTGAAACTACCAATACTGGGTAGAATCATTATAATTTCAATAATTGCTTTATCCCACTGAGTCTGAAAGAAAATAGAAAGGCTAACAAAATTAATTTGTTCGAAGGAGTTGAGTCTTGAGTCTTACATCACCTTAAGTGCTAGATAGTTTAAAAGCCACAAATAAATGTCTTCGTCCTTGTATTTTTACTCAAGGTCATGGAGATTAATTCTGTTAGGATTCTCATTAGTGTCTTTTCTTTCACAAACAAGAATAATTGGTTCTTTTCTGCACTCAAGTGGCTGTGGAGAATGTATCTCCAGGTGTGAGCTTGAGATGAGTCTCAGAGAACATCTGGGAGATGTTAATTTCCCAAAGGTGACTCCAATCCTGATGAGACCATCAGGGAGTGTAGACTGTCTATTGGATGCAGACCAGCCTCAGGCAGGCCTGCAATCTCGTCTCTAGGGATTTTCTGAGAGGATGATACACAGGGTAAAGATTGGACCACCAGCATCACCAGTTAAGGCAGAAGCAGGTACTGGGTGAGATTCGGTTTGAGCATAAGACAACTTGCACATGGCTATTAGACTGGAAAATCAATATGAGACCTTGGCCGGCGTCTGTGCCTGGCATGTTCCCTCTGCCTTCGAAGAGGAGGAAAGGAAGAGGAGCAAGGATGCCTGCACTTCCCTTTCCTGCACATCCCAGGCACAATCTGGAAGGAAATCAGGGTTCAGAGAGAGAAGTAATGTCATAAAATTGGTAAAAAACATAAATTGGCAATTGCTTTTATGCTGTTAATATCAAAAGAAACAACAACTAAGACGGAATCAATTCAGATGCAACTACACATATTTCATTAACATGTATCACAATGTGGAACATTCTGCCTGATTTCGTACGTGGGATTTTATTTTATAAATGGTTTTTGACTGAGGCTGACCTGCTGCCTTTTACTGTCTATGAGAGAATGGAAATACCATGTAGAACTGCACTAGCCTTTTCAGTAGCACGTGTTATGGGTTGAAGGGAAGTAAAAAATCAAAAGTTATCACTGATCCCTCATTATAGAGTATTCTTTTTTATTTTTCTACTTTTACAAGCATATTGAGAATTCATCCCACTTCCTTCCCCCCCTGTCGCCTCCATCCCCTCCCTTGTCTTCACCATTCCCTCTCACTCCCTCCCACTTTCTGCCTATGTGTTTCTATGGACACCAGGATTCACTCTATCTACTCCTGTGGGGGCTCAAGCATTCAGGGTATATCAAGTTTCCTCTCTTCAGGCCACCCTGCTGATATGTGCATTTCTCTTTACTTATCCAGCTTTAGACCCAAAAGTTTCCACTGTAAGTGCCCATTCTATGGTTATAATAACAAATACTTACAGAGCAGTTTGATATATTGTCTTCCTACTGATGGATTTATTGGCTATCTTCCCTTTTGATTTTTTCTTCCTTTTTTATAGGTTCCTGTTCTAGTTTACAGTAACAGGGCTATGCACCATTCTGATAAATGGGTCTTGAATCCAATCAGAAGTTGTGGGTTGCTTCCTTGATACTCATGCCACTATTACACTGGTGGTCACCTGTTTCCATGGTGATTTATATTGCAACTTACAGCCTCTATGGAGATCAGCTAAAAATGGAACTGCCATATAACTCAGCTATACCACTCCTTGGAATATTCCTAAAAGACTCTGTATCTTATTACAAAGACACTTGTTCATCTATGTTCACTGAAATGCTATTCACAGTAGCAAAAAGAGGGAATCAGCCAACATGTCCATCAACAGAGGAATGAATAATGAAATTGTGGTACATCTACACAATGGAGTACTACTCTGCCATCAGAAAGGATGAGATAGCAGAGTTTTCAGGTAAATGGATGAAACTGGAAAATTTAATACTAAATGAGGTATCCCAGACACAAAACGTTAAGCACCATATGTTCTCTCTTATATGTGGATGACTGAACTGATGTCCTTGTCAATGTATTTGTACTGGAAGTAGTGTAAGAGCCCCAAAATTCAAAAAAGACATGTGAGTAGGAAGGTGGGAAGAGATGGTTAGGATGAAACTTTTTAAAGGGGAGATTTAGGATACCAAAACAAGGGGAACAGGGAATGAATGGGAAAAATACATAGTGGGGAATGAGGGGATGGGAGATAGGAGGGATATAGGAGATAAGAAGAACAGAGGGACTTGTAGAAAAACCCTAAGATTATGGGAAGTAACCCCAAAGCAACATCTTATGCTAGTAATACGTTAAAAATATGTATTTTAAAGAAAGGAATGAGAATGAGTAATTCCAATGTAGAGCAGCATAGAGTGAGGAAAATAGGGAAAGAAAAGTCTTGTGCCAATCCACAAGAACCCAGGGACAAAATTATACTAGAAGTAATAGGAATGTGGCACTTTCTGATAAAATGTCGGTCTGAAAGGTCTCAAAGGCCCCCAAACATTGTAGGCTTTTGCTATTGCTCTTGGTCGGTCTCCAAGAACTATCAGTAGGACCCTGTTACTGAAGATGCAACACAAATGGATCATAGAACACGGGCAAAAGATATCATCTGGAAGTATTGTGGGGGCTTTCTCTTGCTGGACCATTTACACAGTATGAGGAATTACTGCCGAAGCTACTGGGGAGAGAAATAAGCACAATACCCATGAGCAGCATGAGTATTGAGTGTTCTTTAGCTAGAAAACAGCTCCGTACTTAACTCAAAGAAGTAGAAAATCAGACATTCAGATATTTCTCATTAAAATTTAAAAATCTGTATAATATTATGCAAATCGCTGTAAATTATTTGATGTTTATGTATACTGTACAATGACACAACTGATAGATTGCTGGGTGGACACAGTAGCTGATTGATTCATTCAACAAGCTTATATGAGCACTGAATGCATGCCAGGTCTTCTCGGCGATGAACTGGGAAGAGGAGTCTCTGGGGTTCCCGTTACCACGACAGAGGCTGCTGGAGTCCACGTGAGGGTAGATTTGGATCAGACTTTCCTACAGGGAAATGTTGAGTAAAAGACTGTGCACTTTTAAAATTCTTCCCAGAATGGCTTTGGACTTGTTCTGAAGCCCAGTCAGATCTAGAACTTGATGTTCTTCTTCCTCTGCCTTCTGGACAGCTGAGTTTACAGGCCTGTTCCATAGCATGAGACTCCAACATATGTTTCACTGCAAGAACATTTTAAAATGTCCTCATTTTGAAATACAATCAGACTTGTAAATATGTAACAGATATATGGAGTCACTGTAATCTTCACCCAATATTAAAGTCTTAACAAAAGAAAAAAATAGATAATAAAACTTGGAAATTCACATTTATGAAAAGGCATGAACTAATCTGTAAGCTTTATTCTCAACTGACCATTTACTCAAGTTATTCCTCAAAGTTCCCACTTAGTATTTTTTATTACATTTGTGAAGGATGTTTTCTTAGTCAACACCCACACTAAATGCTTCTTCATCCTTCATAACCTTGACATTCTAAAAGAATCAATTGTGCTATTTTATGCCTTCAACTTTAGATTTATCTAAAATTCCCCAAAAATTGAAATTTTGGCCCATATGGAATGAACCAAGGTCTCTCTGAGGGCATGTCAAGAAGAATACGGCACCACTTTCTTCAAGTCACCACTGGTCATACCTCAGCTGTGTTCTCCAAGCTCCATCACTCCACCTTGCTGCTTTTCCCTTTCTGCTTAGTCACAACACTGAGTGTGCTGATATCTCAACTGCCGTAAGTTTCAGATACACTGGAGTTAGTCTCTGTTTATGGTTCTTAGAGACTTCAAATTGACCTTGGCTGGTGTCACATGGTATTATTTTTAAAAGGCTTATTCTCTTAAATTTCAGCTCCATGATAAACAAACATACAATAGCCACAATCCTAGAGTCCAGGAAACTCTTCTTGATGCAAATCTATGTAAGTCAAACTTATATTTCAGGTTGTGTGAGAAAGTGTTCAGATCTTAAAAGTCCTCCCAAGACATCCAGGGTAAAGATGGTCTCCAGCCTGCAGTGCTTGAGACAGATGGCGAAGCTCTAGGAATTGTCATCTAGTGGCAGCTAGTGCAGTCATTAGGGCCACACCTCTGAAGGGGACATTGAGGTCATGACTCTTCAGGTCCTTCTTTGCTTCCAGATGATGAGGTGAGCTGTTCCTTTTGTCACAAGTTTCTACCTCAGGTATGAAGCAATGGGGTCAAGTGCTCGTGAAATGAAACTTTTGGAACCATGAGTAACAATGATATTTTGGTCTGTATGAACTGATTATCTCAATGCTTTGGCAAAGTGTTGGAAATGTAGCTAGCACAGTAAGCATAAAAACATTGTTTTATTCCAAAGACATCCTCAAAAGTACAGTTTATAAGTAAGAAAAGTTAAGTCTAAAAACTGGGGGAAATTGTTTTACTTTTGAGTTAGTATATGTGTAGCTAGTGAATTTCATCCTGAGAATTGAACTCACAATAAAGTTTCCTCAAATGCAACTATATAGAATGTTATTGTTGCTGTCTGTTTCCCAGTTTGGATGTAAAGAACAGTAAAAGCTCATTCTGAAAAACATCACTACTGAACAATATCCTAACCATTTTTCTCCTGATTCGACAATAAACTGCTAGATAAAGAAAAATTATGGACTTTTAAATTTGTCATTGGTACAATTTACTGTGCTTTATTGGTTTGAAAAGATCTACTCAGTAGCAATTGTCAGTCTGAAAATTAAATACATATTTGAAATCTAATCATTTGTCAGAACAAGAACTTTGCCAAACTGTTATGCTTGATTATCATCCAAAAATCTTTGGTCTAAAATATATTTCTAAAGACAACGATATTCAAGAGAAATATTTCAAGAGAAAGAAAATATGATGTTAGCTTTGATGTAATGAGAAAATAGAAAATTTATTGTAGTATGCATGCCTACTTCTGGTTTTCATGGCTATGTAGCTACATACATATATTTATAAATATGTATATACATATATACACATATACACATATATGTATATATATATGTATCAGTCCAAATGCTTTTCTTTCTTAACACGTTCCATTCAAGTAAACTGGCTACTGGTTTCTACAACCATACTTCTTGGTATCCTGGAGTATTTCTGATGGTAACATTTATGCCAATTATTTACTTGCTGAACAACTAACTTCATACATTTATACAAAAAGTTACTAATATTCTGAATGCTTGTTTACTTTTTTCTGTGTATGTTTCTGTGTATGTACTTAGGGCTGAGTGCTCCTGGTCTCCTTGTTGAAATGTACCATGAATGAGAAATATACCATCATGATTCATGTGCTAATAATCAACATTTATTTCTTATAATGGTCAAATATCAAACTTCCCTATTTGAAATGACTACAGAAAGTTTTCTGTTTCATATAAGCATTTACATCCAATGCTAAATATCTAAAATGGGTCTTCCAGATCAAATTATGGAAATTTTACACATTGCTAGAATTGTATGATATCAAAGCTTCAAGAATTCAAAGTTACAAATCAGTAGATAATTAATTCTCAAGTGTATTTCATCTATATATGTGACTGTTGAAGGATCTCCTAAAAGAAAAGGTTTCAATTAAAAGTTCTTTCATGCTCTGACTCAGAATTGCCTTCAGCTTTTAAACAATACTGACAATCCAAAGACTTTGATTAAATGCCATATGTATATATATATATATATATATGCAACTGAGAAATTATGAAAATGATTATGCATTAATTCCTTTAGGTTGTCAATAGTAAACCTGCTATGTTATGGTAAATATTTTTTGTGCATTAAGAAATCATGTTTTCCCAAGTTAAAGAGAAGACAGCATTATTTAACTCCTGAAAATCTCTGTACAATATGCTTTCATAAACTATGTCCATATTCTCAGGAATGGAGAAAGACAGAGTGACATGGAGAGATGGGGGATTGGTGTCTATATAAAGGATTTCTTAGCAGGTCATTTTGCCAATTTTATCAGTAGTTATTGCAGCACAAAGCACCATGCTTAAACCATGCAACAGGATTTAGCAGACATTAAATCTGCTGTTCAATTTTCTTGCCTTAATAATCATGAGAAAATATGTTTCTGTTGTTTATCAGACACCTAGTTACCAGTATTTCATTTTAAGAAGCCTCATAGACTAATAAAAAAAACTCTTTTAGATCCTTTGTTACTTTTTTGGGGGGAATAGCCAGACTTGGTTAATTAAAAAAAGCAGTTCTTAGTGAGAAAACATATGTTTTCATTTATTTATGAAATTCTGGCTCTAGGGGCTGGTGGGAAAGTTCAGAAGGTAAGGTACTTGCTTGAAAACCGGCATTTGAGACCCAGAAGCCAGCATAGTAGAAAGAGAGAACTTATTTCCAAAAATTGTGTTTTAACCTGCTTCAAATAAACTATTTTACAAACTTGCTGCTATTGCTATGTATGTACATATATGCATTGAAGTATTTATGTGTGTTAGTTTGTGTGTGTGTATATGTGTGTGTGTGTCAGAGAGAGAAAGAGCAAGAGAGAGATTATGAGAAGTATAATAATGCATTCTGTTAAGTATACATGTTCCAAAAATCCCTTCAAATAATAGTATCTTTGAGTAGTATTTTCTTAATACCGAAGACTCTACAGGGGACATTTCTCCCAGGAGGATAACTGGCTGCTTGGATGTAATTAGTTTTACTGTGGCATATTAATTTTCTATGAACCTAGTAGCTAAAAATGGCAGTTCTGTATCACTTCATCACTCTCTAGCACTGAAGTCTGGCAGGTTTGACAGAAGCCGAGTTGGATATTAAAAGGTTCAAAATTTGCCCTGAGTTCAACTCTCACCTGGACGGGCTGCTTTGACCTACTTCAAACCTCTTTCTTGCTCTTTTCAGAATTCATTTTCTTGCAACTATGCAACTGAGCTTCTCCCTTAGTTCTCCATGTGGCTCCTCCATCGCCAAAGAGAACAGTAAAGATGTTCTAGCCAGCACTCTCCAAATTCACTGCCTCTACCTTTCTCTTCTACTACCAATAACGAATCACCAGCTTTTAACATATATGAATATAACCACAGGTAATCTTCTTTCTTTTTTATATAATACATTTTTATTATTATTTCAGCTCATACAAACTTAATAGGTGAGTGGATAAGGTAATCTTTCTTACTGCCACATATATCGCATACTTTCATACCACCTTGATTCATCTCACATCACCCTCACATACTAAGAAAGCAGAATTATGTAGCTCAAGGTTCTACCAGACTGTGTAATGGAGTTTAGTGCATATAAAGATGTACTCTCTGTCACATGGCTCCAGTGAAGTCAGTCTTGTTCACTTACAGTACTGTCTTTTCCTCTGAAGGGAGTTGGTCCTATGAACTCACTTTTGACAGATGGCATTTTATTCGATAAATAAAAATGTATTCATTGGACACGATTTTGTACATTTGGCTGTGGGGAAGACTTAGGGGCTTGCCTTTACTTTACAAGCAAAAAGACCTGTATTTAGATTCCCAAATCCCATATTAAAATGCTGGGTGGAAATGGAAGTGAACCAGCTCTTGGAAGATAGAGCCTGGGAAACTCCAGAGCAAATCAATAAGAAGATACAGTAATTCAGGATGATTCCTGAAGCGTCATCTTTCACAGGCACACATACTCAAAGGCTCTCTTGGAGAAAGAGAGAGAAGGAGAGGAAGAGGGAGAGGCATAGGGAGAGGGAGAGGCAGAGGGAGAGGGAGGGAGACTCACATGGTCACGTGCACTCACAATGTGTGTACATTGAATAAAGAGTCACAGGGACAAAACTCATTTAATGAACATCACTCCATGGAGAATATTATGATTTCATGGTAAACAGGTGACATATAAACATCTGTCCTTTTTCCACTTCTCTAGTTAGAATAATATAAATCCAACAGTCACTTACACCACTGTATAGAATCAATGCAAAAACACAGAAAGAATGGGGTGTCCCAAGACTTTCATCAGAGAAGGATAAGTGAGATGACACAGTAGGTAAAGTGCTTGCTGTGTAACTTTCAGAATGTGAAATCAGCCTCCCAGAATTTGTGTAAAGCTGGGCTTGGTAATTCATTGTTGTAATTATTACAACCGAGAGACCGAGAAAGGAGAATCCCATAATAGTTTTTACATATGAGTGGAAAAGAAAAAAAAGACCCTGCCTCAAATAAACTGGAATATGGGAACCAATACTTAAGAGACTGTTTCATGATTTCCACGTATATGTTGAAGACTGTACTTACACACACGCACGCGCACACACACGCACACACACACACACGTTTACAAATATACACAAAATAAAATAATACAAAAACAACCAAAATATCTTGAGCTGGAGGTAGTACTTAAGAATTCAGGAGCATAGGAACTATGAAGCAGAGGTCCGCACAGTCGGTGCTTTAATTCTCCACTCTTAGCAATCTGAAATTATGGTTGTTATCTATTAAAGCTATTCACAAGTTCTAAAAGTGATTGATTAATAGTCATGAATTTCTTGAGGTTGGATTTAATAAAAAGCAAGAGTAACAGAGGTCCAGATATATTTGTGGGAAGAAAATCTATTTTATTTGCTTCTGTGTATCTCTGTCTTATGAAACCTGGCTTTTTAAAAATTAAACTTAGATTCCAAACTAGGAGTTTACATGCAGCATATTTTCTTTCTTAGTTTCTTTGCTTCTATCACTCCCCAGGGCCATCTTCATCGCTTCTGAGTAAGGAAATGTCCATCGCTAGCCGAGATATGATAGATCAAAATTTACTGTCTTTCTGTGTTATTGCTTAACTTCACAGCACTATCTACTTTTACAAGCTTCCACAAAACCTTCCCCTTTTAATACTTTTACACTTCTCTGGAGGCAATGTTTTCTCTTCCTCTAACTTAGGCTGAAGTTTTTATCATGAAAAAAAAATGTGTGGTTTTCTGCTTTAGCAAGACTACAGTATAATTTTAGTCTGTATTCTCCATGATTTCACTAATCTACTCACTGTTAATTTTGTGTCCCTGTCTCTTTGACAGTGAACTTTGTGGTCAATTCTCTTTCTGATAAAAGTGCTGGATGCTTTCATTACATCCTGATATTGCTTTTTGAAGTCCTTAAATATTTCTCGACTTCACAGAGTAAGGGTCATAAGATGATTCAGGTTTTAAACCATTAGAGAAAGAAGTCATTTTGTACCTCTATGTAAAGTCTGGGAATGTTCTCCATATACTCATATTTTCTCACGATGATTTAAATGTCTGCCACTGTTTCATGCAGGATTTATGCAATGGTAACATTTTGTAGGTTTGATGGATGTTTGTTGACATGGGCCGGGAAAAACCTGAATCTCCATGGTGCAAGTCGTTAAATTCAAAGGTCTCCCATGAGATTTGGGGAGGTGTTTCCAGAACAAAGAATTTAAGGTGGTTCTAGTCAGATGGGTACAGGCTCTGTTCATGCCTTCATAAACAATTATTATTGCCTGGACTGAAGAACTGCTCTGAGTGGAAAAGAAAAACCTAGGAGAATGGAAAGAAGGATTACAATGTCTAAAGGACACAAGAAAAAAATCCTAAAGAGATTCAGATGGGTTCATTTAGAAGCATTTAAACAAAAAATGTAGTGCCTGTTAAAATCCTAAGTAAAACAAGTAGCTATGAATCTATGATGATGCATAACACTGCATAGCTCAGCAAATAAGAGGCTGTGGACAGCTGCTCTTCTAACAGAAGGTTCTATTCAGTAAATCTAGGAAGAAAGGAAAATAGTCACTTGAAAGAAGGGGAAAAGGGGGGAGGGACCAAGGGGGTCCAGGGAGGAGTGAAGGGAGGGAGGGGACAGTTTACCTATTAAGTTTGTAGAAGCATAAATAAATTATAAAAAAGAAGGTTCTAAAATAATAATTATGATGTCCAAAAACTTTAGGCAAAATTTTAAATAATAACAATATTTTTATTCTGTAGGCACTCTTTCCTGAAATATTTATAATTCCTACAGTGGTGTGCATATATAGCATAGATACTTTAAACACCTCCTTCCAGATGTTGGGTCCAATAACTCCATGAATGTGGGGTGAGCCGACTGCCTGCATCCAATAACTAGCTCAGGCAAAGGAAGAAACTTTTTCGAAGTTTGAATGATAATGACATATTACATTTGTAATACACTTTCCAAATCCTTTGTATCATGTCTTTACCCAAAAAAAGGATGTCAGAAAAATCAAAACTGAAGGGAATTTGAAAATTTGGCTTATGGACACCTTTCCAAGATAACAATTTGTGAAATTTGTGAAAACGAATGACAAAAGAACTGCAGAAAACCAATAAATATTGACAACCATTTTATAACATGGCTTGAATTCTGGAATGGACCAAGAGTGATAATGAAATATCAGAAGTAAATGTAGGTAAATAGTTCTGTCATATATGTGGTACTGATCTTTTTCTTACTTTTTGTAATTGTACTAGGACTTCTTGCATGATCTTTGAAGTACTTCATTGCCGCGCTCCTATCCAACTAATCTGGTAGAATATGTCTTAGTTTGGAAAAGGTGGATTCAAAGTAACATGTTTTGGGATAAGGACATGGCTTTATTTTAGAGAAATAAGGAAAAATATGGGAATTGTCAGGTCTTGGTGTTTCTTCCCAGTTCAGGCCTAAAGCCTGTTCCCTGGGAAGGTCACAATAAAGCCCATGGACAGGTGCTAAGCATTCTTACCTAGGTCTTGTTTGGGATAAGTACCTTTACCCTCAGGCAATAGGTTAGGTTCTTGAAAAAATGTCTACCCTGAAGGTGATTTTTGCTGACTAGAAAATTATATGTCTGTTGTAGGTGCAACATTCTTTACCCCAAAATTTTCTGTATAAAAGTTGTCACGAAAGTTTCAATAAATGGGTTCAGGATACACTCGGACGAGAGGGAGCTGTGTGTGTTCTGTTCTCCGCCCGGTCCTGGGGAGCCCTGGTCTCGAGGCCATGACTCTGGTCTGCGGCACTTCATATACCTGAGTCCAATGCAAAAAATATTGATAAATAAGCATTTTTCTTAATAATATTTTACCTTGTGTGTTATCATTGAACATGACTCTGAGATTCACATAGATATTTTCAAACAACTATTTAATGTAATTTGTGAACATATTCTCCTTTTTACTTCTCTCTGTTCCTGTTAGTTGCCTTAATCCTGTGGAAAATTATTTGCTTCTACTTCTAAATCTTATACATAATCTTGTGTATCAGTGTAAAAGCTAAGATCTTCACATGAGAAAAAAAATGAAAGCTGTCTATCTGAGATCAATAATTCACTTAACGTGATGATCCTAATTAGCTTTCATTTTTCTGCAGAAACCATAAATTTATTATTCTTGATGGCTAAATGCTGTACACACATATCACATTTCATTCCAGACTGAAAAGGTGTTAAGGAGATTGTCTATCCATATTGAACTTGTTCCTTGGAATCCATGAATTAATTGGTATAAATTCTATAGATGCTGCAGTCCCTTCTGTATGATAACACAGGTTTGTCTATGACCTAGATCATATTGTTCTTCATAACTGAAACCATTTCCAGTTGATGTATATAATACACAGTAGAACGCACACTGTTGCCATATCCTTTTGATCAGGAATAATGACAAGGAAAAAAGTCTGCATACAATAAAAATCTGACTCTTTCTTCCTATATTTTGGATTTGTGGTTTGCTGACTCTGTGAATATGGAATTCATGGATACAGAAGCAGGCTCTTTTGTGCCTCTTCCACCGATTCAAAGTGGAGATAAGAAGAGCTTAAAGAGAGTGTTTAGTCACCTAGAAAACTGTATGAGAAAATATGTGAAGCATGCTTATGGCAGCTTGGCTTGGTCTCTCATGCTCTGAAAATAGCTAGGAGAATAGCATGTCCTGGTTGGGCCACTAGTCCACAGTGGATGACAGACACATGGAACAAGCATGACTTGTACCTACAATGTCTAGTCAAGAGCTGAGACTATACAATTCACACCTGTATCAACCAAACCCCAAATCTCACGGATTCTTATAATTGACCTCTTCATATTTATCCCAAACTTACTTTGGTCATTCTTGCTGATTATTTTCTTTGCATGAGTCTAATTATATTATTGTTTCCATTTTTTCTATCATCTTGTGAATTCATTTTTTAATTAACATTTTTATTATTATTTCCACTCATACAAACTTAATAGGTACACCACTTCCCTCTCTCCCTCCTCCCCCTCCCCTCACCCCTCCCTCATCCTCCCCTAATGCGTCCATCCCCAATCCCCAGAGAATCCTTTAATGTGTATGCCAAACTCTCCTCTGGGTCCTCCTCTCTGATGATATACAAGGACCCAGTGGCATTTCTCTGAACCCTTTCCTGTGTTCCCCTTAAGCATAGGAACACTACTGTAGCTGTCAATCCCTTGCCTCCAAGGATCTTGGTGCCTTTAGCAAATGCTAGACTTTCTGAAGTCAATAGTGTGTTGGACATTGCGCAGGTCATGCAAAGTCCAATTATGATTGCTTCGCCCCTAACTTGTGTGGAGTATCATGCATATCATTGCTCCTTCCATCCTTGTACTCTTACAATCTTACCGCCTCCTCTTCCGCAAATTTCCCTGAGCTTCAGGATGGGGAGAGATTAGGCTGGCCTTGTTCTAAGTGGTTGATATAGAGTCTCCGAAGTTCTGGATTATGATTTGTTGATTTCCTTTTGCAGTTTTGCCGCTCCTGAAATGCCCTTCACTCCATCCTGATGAGCATTTATGTCACCCCCTGGCCAGGGACAAAAAGCTGTTAAACTAGAGTCTTGTTATAAGAGCCCATTCAAAGGTAGATGTAATAAAAGTAGGAAACCACAGTGAGGGAGGGGTCAATCACTCATTTGCAAAATGGTTGCTTTCTACCTGGCAGACTATATGCCCTCCCCTTCTGGTGAGATCATACCCCCTCAGTTGTAAATGATCAGGAACGAAAGTCTTGAACTTAACCAGATGTCTCATTACTCACTTGCAGTCCTTGATGAAGGCTTATTTTCTCTGCTGTAACATGGTCCCCTCTCTCCTTGTTTCTGGTGTGGCCCTCCTACCCCATCCCTCCTGTTCATTATCCTTGCAATTACTGTAAGTATTACAGAGATTTAACTTTCAGTGTCTCTAGGTGGGCTGGGTGGGTTTGGTACTAGGAGTCACCTATTACGGAGTACATACAGTGCTTAATTTTCTGGGTTTGGGATACTTCACTTAATATAATTGTTTCTAATGACATCCATTTCCCGGCAAATTCCAGTGATTCATCATTTTTGATGGCTGAGTAGTACTCCATTGTATAGATGTACCATTTTCCTTATCCACTCGTCAACTGTTGGACATTTGGGTTGATTCCATGACTTTGCTATTGTAAACAGTGCTGCTATGAACATGGTCGTGCTTGGGCTATCGAGGTGATTTTTTGCTGTATGTGGGGTTATTCCCAGAAGTGGAATAGCAGGGTCATATGGCATTTCAATCTTTAATTTCTTTAAGAATCTCCAGACAGCTCGCCAGAATGGCTGTATGAGCCTGCATTCCCACCAGCAATGTAGAGGAGTTCCCCTCTCTCCACATCCTCTTCAGCATTTGGTGTTGTTTGTATTGTGGATTTTTGCCATCCTGACCAGGGTGAGATGATATCTCAGGAAGTTTTGATTTGCATTTCCCTGATGGACGAAGAAGTGGAGCATTTTTTAAGATATTTGTTGGACATTTTAATTTCATCCCTGGTAAAATTTCTTTTAAGTTCCAGGGCCCATTTTTTAATTGGGCCATTAGTTTCCTTGGTGTTTAGTTTTCTAAGTTCTTTGTGCACTCTGGACAGTAGAGCTCTATCGGATATGTGGTTAGTGAAGATTTTCTCCCATTCTGTGGGTTGCCTTTGAGCTCGTGTTACAATCTCTTTATCTGAACAGAAGCTCTTTAATTTCACAAGATCCCAACTGTTGAGAGTTGGTAGCAGTGACTGTGCCATTGGATGTCTGTTTAGGAACTGTTGGCCTAGCCCAATCAGCTCGAGGGAATTCCCTATCCTTTCAACTATGGTTTTTATAGTCTCTGGCCTTATATCAGGGTCCTTGACCCATTTCGAATTAAGCCTTGTACATGGTGATAAGTATGGGTCCAGTTTTAATCTTCTGCATGTGGAGATCCAGTTTTGCCAGCACCATTTGTTGAAGATACTGTTCTTTTTCCATTGGATTTTTTTGGGCCCCTTTACAAATGGCTGTAGTTTTGTGGGCTTATATCTGGGTCTTCAATCCTTATCCATTGATCTGTGTGTCTATTTTTGGAGCCAGTACCAGGCTGTTTTTATAACTATGCATTTGTAGTATAGACTAAGGTTTGGTATGGTGATAGCTCCAGCAGTGTTTTTGTTACTCAGGATTGTCTTTGCTATCCTGAGTCTTTTGTGCCTCCATATGAATTTTGAGATTGTTTGGTCAACTTCTTTTAAGAATTGCTTTGGGATTTTAATTGGTATAGCATTGAATTTGTATATTGCCTTTGGTGGGATGGTCATTTCTACGATGTTGATTCTGCCAATCCAGGTACATGGGAGGTCTTTCCACCTTCTGATGTCTTCTGCAATTTCTTTCTTTAGAGTTTTAAAGTTTTCTTTGTAAAGGATTTTTACCTCCTTGGTTAGGTTTATACCAAGGTATTTCATTTTTTTAGGGGCTATAGTAAATGGGATTGTTTCTCTCAAGGCTTTTTCACTTCTTTCATTCTGGGCATATAGGAAGGCCGCTGATTTTTGCACATTTATTTTCTATCCTGCCACCCTGCTGAACTTCTGTATTAGTTCCAGGAGCTTCCTGGTGGAGTTTTTGGGATCACTCAGGTATAGGATCATATCATCTCCAAATAAGGATAACTTGACTTCTTCCTTGCTGATTTCAATCCCTTCTATGTCCCTTTCTTGTCTTACGGCTTCAGCTAAGACTTCAAGTACAATATTGAATAGAAGTGGTGAGAGTGGACAGCCTTGTCTAGTTCCTGATCGAAGTGGGAATGCTTCCAATTGTTCCCCATTGAGTATAATCCTTGCTGTAGGCTTGTTGTATACAGCTTTTATTATATTGAAAAAGGGTCCTTCCATTCCAACTGTCTCTAGCATTTTGTTCATAAAAGGCTGTTGGATCTTGTCAAAAGCTTTCTCTGCATCTATCAAGAGTATCTTGTGGTCTTGGGCTTTGGACTGGTTTATATGATGGTGAATTCATTTTTCTGCTTGTTCTTGTCTATCAATGATGTTTTCTAATGTGTTTTTTATTTTACAAGTTTATCTCTTCATTGCAAAATTTTGCAGTTTTATCTTTGTGTGTGTGTGTTATTTTGCTTGTTCAATTTTTTGTGTGATTTTTAAAAATTTCTTCTCTAGGTTAGTGACCATTTCATTGGCTGCACTGATATTCTTGACTAGGTCCTGAATTGATTTCCTCATGTCTTTGATTTCCTCATGGCCATCGATGCTTTTCTAAAGCAGGACATAGTGTTTTCTGATATGTCAACTATCATTCTCTGTCACTGCTGGGAAGTTGTGAGATTTGTGAATATGTTGTGGAACGTTGTGATGTCATAGTTTTTGTGTTTCTTTCTTGTGCTCTGCACACCTAGTGGGATGTGTCTAAGATTTTATTATCTATTTACTAAGACTGGAAAGGGAGGGTTGACACTTGTGCTGTTTGGAAGGCAATGCTTAGGTATTGGTCTCTCCTTCCACAATATGGGTCGCTGGAAATGGAGCTCAGGTTTTTATGTAGGAATATTTACTCACTGTGTCATCTCACATGTACATCTTTTGGCATGGATGTACCTTCCAGTTTTAGTTTTCCCTTTCACTCCATTTTAGGTAATTCATTTATTTTGCTTTTTATAACTCATTCTAGAGGGTTGTCTTCACTAGAAATTGTGTTTCCTGCTGCTGTTTCTTGGAGAGATGGCTGCAGATCTCCTATCCTGTCATTAGCTTGCAGTGGGAGATTCTTGTACTTCATTTTTCTCCACAGTAAAGGTTTCTGAACTCGTGTGTGTGTGTGTGTGTGTGTGTGTGTGTGTGTGTGTGTGTGTGTTAGAGGGCACTGTGTATGTCAGTGAAGGCCCAAGTGTGACTTCAGAAGACAAGATGAATTGCTTATACCGCCTTTTTGCTTTGTTCTGGAGTTTCTCAGACTCTGCCTTCCAGAGCCAGAAGTACAGGCCACTGCTATTTCCACCTGGTTCCACCTGGTGTTTTTATTTGGGATTTGGGGTTTGAACTCAGGTCTTTCTACTTATGCTGCCGAGTCTTAACCTCTGAGTCATCTCTCCAGCCCTGGATGTGGACTCTCTTAAAGCTAAGGGGATCAGTGTTTAAATTTTGAAATGAGAAAGGTTTGGGAAAGAGGGAGATAAAATTGATATGAGATGATAGTATTTGTACTGTGCAAGTATAGAAATATGGGTCTTTTCCAATGGGACAGACATTAAAACTCAGTAGCTTATCATATTACATGTAATATTATACATGATAATAAAGAGCAAAATTATTTAGAATGAACTCGTTACCTAGAAGGTTATAAAATAAAAAAGGCAATGGCATGAAATGGTTTTGCACCTCCAGTCATTATTTCTTCCTCACTGAGATGATGTAGCTTCTCCTTAAGAGGAGTGTGATTTTTATCCTTCTTCAAGGTCATGCATACATTTTTGTGGGGGACAAATGCTAGTTTTAGTAATTCAGACAACAAAATGCGCCCTTCCATATGCAAAGGATTTCAAGGCATAGAATACTTCGAGCCAAAATTTCAGCGATGCATCCCGAACCCTCCTCTTCATGCCGTGGTTTTGTCTCTGTTGAATGAGGGAGCGTACATGTTATAGGACTCAAATGCTGAAGAAGGCCAAGGCCCCCAGCCTGAGGACCCTCACTCACCCGTAGAGGCCGTTTGGGTTTCAAAGCCACTTCCCAGGATTCTCTGGGGCTCACCCCACGCAGTCTTTGGGAGTAGTAATTGTTTCTCTGTGTCTCACGTTTTTGTTTCTGGACTGCCCCTTTGTTATGCATTATTTCCTTCCTTTACCTCCCTATCATTTTTATATTTGGGGTTTGCGTTTGCTTCTCAGAGGTCTGGGACTTCTCTTTCTGACGCTCACGTTGCTCCGCTGCACTGACCATGAATGCTAGTAGCTGGGAAGCTGTGCTCCTGACAGCAGCTATAGCACTGGTGCTATCTTGCAATTTGGATCAATTCCTGGGAGAACTTGGCTGATATTTGCAGCAAGCCCTGGTGAGCGATTCCCGCAGTAAGTCTGGCCAACTTGGTGTGGTGGTGCCCCTGCCCACGTTATCTCAGTATCAACCATCGCTTCATTTACTGCAACTTTTCATTTTCACCTTACATGCAGTCTTGAAATTAACTATGACTGTAACATACAAATTCACATATATCTTAAAAACTTTTTATATATACTCTTTTTTCCCCTCTCATGTATGAGGTAGGAGACCTCACTCTCTGGCAACACAAGCAAGGCTGCTGGTTCTAGCAGGTTAGTACACAGGAAGCAGAGAATGCTGGGAAATAGGGCTGGGCTGTAACTCTCAAGGCCAGCCCCTGGAAGCGAGCACGGTCTTTGGAATATTCCACAACTTCACAATACTACTGACTGGCAGCTAGAAACAAATTTGAAATACATGTGCCTTTGGGGCATAATTTGCATTCAAACCATAAGTTATTTCATCTTGACACAAAATATTGTAGAAAAATCATCTTCTTTATGAGATCAAGTGGGATTTTGACACTGTAAGTAAAAGATCAAGCTATGTTAGACTAATTCAATAAACAGTATCATTTTTTTGCCATGCAAAAGCAAACATTTCACCTTTCACACATTGCTCAAAGCAGTGACAATGTTTAGTTCACTTCTGTAGAAATTCTACTGAATTTATTTATGATAGTTAAGTGGTTTCAGTCGGATATACATGTGCCACATATTTGATTCTTTTGAAGGATATTAAATGGCATTGAAAAACATGCTCCGACTTATGTTCTGCTATAATATACAGAACCCAGTGACTTAGCAAGTATTGAATGAAAAGTTAAGTGGCTAATGTAGAATGCTTATGAATGATTATTATCTAATTCCACATTCTTTTTGATATAAAAATAAATAAATACTTGATATAATGAGAAAAGAATCATTCAAAAATTATTGACTATGGTGCTTTTTGTGAAGAGCTATATAGGTGCATATATATATGCATAGATACCATTTAATTTCATGAATACAAATTTTCTATATTTTCATACTATATTCATAACCCCCCAAAACATTATTAAGAGTATATTAAAATGCATTGAAGTTTTGCAATAAAATAATGATAATTTTAGAAGTATCTGTGAAACACAGAGCTCATTCAGTTGATTTTTACATTTTAAATCGTATTGTGGAGAGGTTTTTTTATTTTAATACATTTTTTATTATTACTTCAGCTCATACAAACTTAATAGGTACACCAGTTCCCTCCCTCCCTCCTCCTCTCCCCGAACCCCCTGCTCTCCCTCCCCTCACGCTTCCCACCCCATCCCCCCGTGCCTCCCGCCCCAATTCCCAGAGTCCTTTCTTGTGCATGCCTGATTCTCCTCTGGGCCTCCTCTCCGATGACGTACAAGGACCCAGTGGCAATTCCCTGAACCCTTTCCTGTGTTCCCCTTAAGCATAGGAACACTACTGTGGCTGTCAATCCCTTGCCTCCAAGGATCTTGGTGTCTTTAGCAGATGCTAGACTTTGTGAAGTCAATAGTGTGTTGGACATTGCGCCGGGCATACAATGTCCAATTATGATTGCTTCGGCCCTAACTTGTGTGGAGTATCTTGCAAATCATTGCTTCTCCCATCCTTTTGCTCTTACACTCTTACTGCCCCCTTTTCCGCAAATGTCCCTGAGCTTCAGGATGGGGAGAGATTAGTCTGGCCTAGTTCTAGGTGGTTGATATAGAGTCTCTGAAGTTCTGGATAGTGGTTCATTGATTTTCTTTTGCAGTTTTGTTGCTCCTGCAATGCCCTTCACTCCATCGTGATGGGGACTGTAGGTCACCCCCTGGCCAGAGACAGAAAGCTGTTAAACTGGAGTCTTATTATAAGAGCACATTCAAGGGCAGATGTAATACTTATAACCAAAAGTGGAATCCCAGGGTCATATGGCATTTGGCAATGGGAGGGGTCGATCACCCATTTACAAAATGGTTACTTTTTAATCTGCCAGACTATATGCCCTCCCCTTCTGGTGAGTTCATACCCCCTTAGTTGTAAATGATCAGGAACGAATTGTGAACTTAACTAGGTGTCACATTACTTTCTTGCAGTCCTTGATGGAGGCCTATTTTCTCTACTGTAACATGGTCACTTCTCTCCTTGTTTCTGGTGTGGCCCTCCAGCCCCATCCCTCCTGTTCATAATCCTTGCGATTACTGTAGGTAATACATAGATTTATCTATGAGTGTCTCAAGATGGACTGGGTGGGTTTGGTACTAGGAGCCACCTATTAGGGAGTACATACGGCGCTTAATTTTCTGGGTTTGGGATACTTCACTTAATATAATTGTTTCTAATGACATCCATTTCCCGGCAATTTCCAGTAATTCATCATTTTTGATGGCTGAGTAGTACTCCATTGTATAGATGTACCACATTTTCCTTATCCACTCATCAACTGTTGGACATTTGGGTTGATTCCATGACTTTGCTATTGTAAACAGTGCTGCTATGAACATGGTCGTGCTTGTGCTATCGAGGTGATTTTTTGCTGTATGTGGGGTTATTCCCAAAAGTGGAATAGCAGGGTCATATGGCATTTCAATCTTTAATTTCTTTAAGAATCCCCAGACGGCTCGCCAGAGTGGCTGTATGAGCCTGCACTCCCACCATCAATGTAGGAGAGTTCCCCTCTCTCCACATCCTCTCCAGCAGTTGGTGTTGTTTGTATTGTGGATTTTTGTCATCCTGACCGGGGTGAGATGATATCTCAGGGAAGTTTTGATTTGCATTTCCCTGATGGCCGGAGAAGTGGATCATTTTTTAAGATATTTGTTAGACATTTTAATTTCATCCCTGGTAAAATTTCTTTTAAGTTCCAGGGCCCATTTTAATTGGGCCATTAGTTTCCTTGGTGTTTAGTTTTCTAAGTTCTTTGTGCACTCTGGACAGTAGGGCTCTATCAGATATGTGGTTAGTGAAGATTTTCTCCCATTCTGTGGGTTGCCTTTGAGCTCATGTTACAATTTCTTTACTTGAACAGAAGCTCTTTAATTTCACTAGATCCCAACTGTTGAGAGATGGTAGCAGTGACTGTGCCATTGAATGTCTGTTTAGGAACTGTTGGCCTAGCCCAATCAGCTCGAGGAAGTTCCCTATCCTTTCAACTATGGTTTTTATAGTCTTTGGCCTTATATCAAGGTCCTTGATCCATTTGAAATTAAGTCTTGTACATGGTGACAAGTATGGGTCCAGCTTTAATCTTCTGCATGTGGAGATCCAGTTTTGCCAGCACCATTTGTTGAAGATGCTGTCCTTTTTCCATTGGATTTTTTGGGCCCCTTTGTCAAAGACCAAATGGCTGTAATTTTGTGGGCTTATATTTGGGTCTTGAACGCTTATCCATTGATCTGTGTGTCTATTTTGGAGCCAGTATCAGGCTGTTTATATAACTATGCATTTGTAATATAGATTAAGGTTCGGTATGGTAATACCTCCAGCAGTGTTTTTGTTACTCAGGATTGTCTTTGCTATCCTGGGTCTTTTGTGCCTCCATATGAATTTTGAGATTGTTTGGTCAACTTTGAAGAATTGCTTTGGGATTTTGGTTGGTATAGCATTGAATCTGTATATTGCCTTTGGTAGGATGGTCTTTTTTACGATGTTGATTCTGCCAATCCAGGACAAAGGGAGGTCTTTCCACCTTCTGGTGTCTTCTGCTATTTCTTTCTTTAGGGTTTTAAAGTTTTCATTGTAAAGGTCTTTTACCTCATTTGTTAGGTTTATACCAAGTTATTTCATTTTTCTAGGGGCTATAGTAAATGGGATTGTTTCTCTCAAGGCTTTTTCACTTCTTTCATTCTGGGTATATAGGAAAGCCGCTGATTTTTGCACATTTATTTTCTATCCTGCCACCTTGCTGAACTTATCAATTAGTTCCAGGAGCTTCTTGGTGGAGTTTTTGGGATCACTCAGGTATAAGATCATGTCATCCGCAAATAGGGATAGCTTGACTTTTTCCTCACCGATTTGAATCCCTCTTATGTCTCTTTCTTGTCTTATGGCTTCAGCTAAGACTTCAAGTACAATATTGAATAGAAGTGGTGAGTGTGGACAGCCTTGTCTAGCTCCTGATCGAAGTGGGAATGCTTCCAATTGTTCCCCATTGAGCAAAATCCTTGCTGTGGGCTTGTTGTATACAGCTTTTATTATATTGATAAAGTTTCCTTTCATTCCTACTGTCTCTAGCGTTTCGATCATAAAAGGCTGTTGGGTCTTGTCAAAAGCTTCTTCTGTGTCTATCGAGAGTATCATGTGGTCGTGGACTTTGGACTGGTTTACATAATGAATTGCATTTATTGATTTGCGTATGTTGAACCAACATTGTGTGCTGGGGATGAAGCCTACTTGGTCCTCGTGAATAATCTTTTTAATATGTTTTTGCATCCGATTTGCTAAAACTTTGTTGAGAATCTTTGTATCTGTATTCATCAGAGAGATCAGCCTACAGTTTTCTTTTTTAAGTAAATCTTTATTAGGTTTTGGGATTAAAACAATATTAGCTTCATAGAAGGAATTTGGTAGTGTTCCTTCCTTTGCTATTTGATGGAACAGTTTAAGGAGTATTGGTATTATTAACTCCTTAAATGTCTGGTAGAACTCTGTCCTGAATCCATCTGGTCCAGGACATTTTTGGGGGGGAAGATTGAGGATTACTTCCTCAATTTCCTTATATGTTATAGGACTATTTAAATAATTCGCAACTTCCTGATTCAATTTAGGTAAGTTGTGTTTACTTAGAAATTCATCCATCTCTTTTATGTTGTCAAACTTCAGAGAGTATAAGTTTTTGAAATATGATGTTATAATTCTCTGGATTTCTTGGGTATCAGTAGTGATAACTCCATGTTCATTTCTGATTTTGTTAATTTGGGTTTTCTCTCTCCTGCTTTTGGTTAATTTAGCTAGGGGTGTATCAATCTTATTGATTTTTTCAAAGAACCAGCTTTTTGACTGGTTGATTTTTTCTATCATTTTCTTAGTCTCAATTTCAGATATTTCTCCCCTTATTTTGCTAATCTCCTCTCTTCTACTACTTTTGGGTTCAGATTGGTCTAGTTTCTCTAAAGCTTTAAGCTGCATTGTTAAGTTGTTTATTTCTGATGTTTCCATTTTTTTGATGTAGGCATTAAGAGCTATGAACTTACCTCTTAGAACAGCTTTCATTGTGTCCCAGTGATTTTGGTAAGTTGTAATTTCGTTATCATTCACTTTCAGGAAATCTTGAATTTCCTTTTTAATTTCTTCCTGAATCCAGTTCTCATTCAGCATCATACTGTTAAGTTTACAGGAGTTAGTGTATTTTCTCTTGTTTGATGTGTTGTGGATGTCCAGCTTTAGGCCGTGGTGGTCTGATAGGGCACAGGTTAGAATTTCAAATTTTTTGTATATGTGTAGATTCATTTTGTGGCCCAATATGTGATCTATTTTGGAGAAAGTTCCGTTGCTGCTGAGAAAAATGTGTATTCTTTGGTACGTGGGTGAAAAGTTCAATAGAGATCTGTAAGGTCCATTTCTTTCAGGGTTTGATTAAGTTCCAAAGTGTCTCTGTTAAGCTTTTGACCTGTTGATCTATCCCATGTTGAGAGGGCGGTGTTGAAGTCCCCAAGAATTATCGTTTGGGGGTTGATTTCTTGCTTTAGGCGCTTAGGGTTTTCTTAATGAATGTGGAGGGGCCTGTATTGGGCACATATATGTTCAGTATTGTGAAGTCTTCCTGGTGAATTGTACCTGTGACTAAAATGTAGTATCCATCTGTGTCTCTTATAATTTTCTTTGGTTTGAAGTCCACTTTGTCTGATAGCATAATGGCTACCCCTGCCGCTTTTATGCTTCCATTTGCTTGTAGAATTGTTGACCAGCCTTTTATTTTTAGAGTGTGCCTATCTTTTGTGGTGAGATGGGTTTCCTGCAGGCAGCAGATTGATGGATTGTGATTTTTAATCCAAGTTTGTAATCTGTGTCTCTTGATCGGTGAATTAATTCCATTATCATTTAATGTTATAATGGAGAAACTATTTTTAATTCCAAACATTTATTATGTTTAGTAGTTTTTATAAGTATATTGCTTCGCTTTAAATGGTGTTATACTTGCCTTCTGTTCTCCTGGATATCCCTGTTTTTTTCTTCACGCTTGAGTATCATTTCTAGCATTTTTTGAAGGCTTGGTTTGGTGGACATGTTTCCCTTCAAGTTGTCTTTGTGCTGGAAGATTTTTCTTTCTCCCTCGAACATGACTGATAGTTTTGCAGGGTAAATCAGCCTGGGTTGATATTTTTCCTCATTCAATACTTGAAGTATGTCTCTCCAAGCTATTCTTGCTTTTACTGTTTCAACTGAGAAGTCATTTGTTATTTTAACAGGTTTATCTTTAAAAGTGACTTGTTTTTTCTCCCTTGAAGCTCTCAGCACCAGTTCTTTATCTTGAATGTGGAGTGTTTTAACTGTTATTTGCTGTGGCATGCTTCTGTTTTGGTCGTATCTGTTTGGGGTGCGGAATGTCTCTTGTATATGGATGGGCCTCTCTTTTTTTATATGAGGAAAGTTTTCCTTGATGATCGTTTGAAAAATTTCCTCAGGGGTGGTATTTTGAGATTCTTGCCCTGGTATTCCATGAATACACATGTTAGGCTTCTTCAGGGTGTCCCATATTTCCTTGGATATTTCTCTCAAGTATCTTTTTGGCTTTAACAACCTCTTCCATTGAGCTGGTTAGTACTCCCACTTTATCTTCAAGGTCTGAAATTCTCTTTTCTGCTTTGTTAGTTCTGTTTATAAGATTCTCTGTGGAGTTCTCGGTTGAAGATAACTTGTCTTGTAGCTCAGTTTTAAACTCTGCTTGAGTCTGTTTTAACTGCTCTATGCCAGTTTTTGTTTCTTGCACTGTTTTTCTCAACTCCTCCAAGTGTCTGTTGTGTTCCTCTTCAAAGCAATTGATTCAATTATGTACTTCCTCCCGGATTTCCTCTTTCATATTATTGAACATGTTAATGATCATATTTTGAAAGTCGTTATCCTGGGTCAGTCTTTCTTGGCCTTTTTCTGTGGGTTTGTTCTGGTTGGAGTCTAACATTATGGGATTAATTTCTTCAGTGGGAAATTTGTTTACTTGAGTTTTGCTTCTCATGGATTTGCACTTTGACACTGGCATTGTCGTTTTAACTCTTAAGATCTTTCAATTTCACTAAACTGAATTATTTGGCCTGGGGTTCTGGGGGTGGGCAGGGACGGAGCTTACCTAGGTCACAGGTGAGGCCTGCTGGACCGCGCGCGCGTCCCGACCGGCGAAGCGAAGTGGGGAAGGGAGGATGGGGGCTTTGGCGTGGAGCTATTTAACCCGAGGGCAGCTGGGCAGGGGCCGGGGCGCAGGGGGAGGTCCTCCTCGTCCCTCAGCCCTGCGCGGGGCTCCGGCTGGATGGTGGGATAGGAGCCGGGTCCCTTTGGGCTGACCTGGGGTTCTGGTGGGCGGGCGTGGGCGGAGCTTACCTAGGTTGCAGGGGAAGGCCCGGCTGGACCGCGCGCGCGCGTCCGGACAGGCGGAGTGGGGTGGGGAAAGGGGGGGTTTGCTTCCAAAATAAACAGGGAAAACATGGATGGAGTAAAGCAGTGGTTGTCAGTCACGCTGACCACTTGCATATGAGATGCTTGGGCTTCTGGTCCAGTCCCTTTTCATTGCACTGTTGAGTATAACTAACCTTACAAATTATTCCTTATATGTATTCCTATTTTAATGTATGTGGGTATGAGTTATGTACATGTGCATGTGTATGTGTGAGCAGATGCTTTTGCATGTTGAATTATGTGGGTGTGGAGCTAATATCTGAAATCATCCCTGATTGCTTTTCCAACTTACTATGTAGAGGCTGAGTCTCTGTCTCATGTTTACAGAGTCAAACTGGCTACCCCCCTTACTCCTGGGGTTCTAGGCTCTGCCATTCTGGGGTGGAATTTCAGGCAGGCTATCACACCCACTGGACATAATATGTGGAATGTAAGGATCCAAACTCTGGTCCTTTCATTTATAGGGGTCATTTGTTTTCACAGTGACACGGTCTCCCAAACCACCCAGCAGTACTGGTCAAGGTTGCACATTAAAATGATATTCCATATTGCACTGGGCTGCATTTACATTAAAGCCAACAACTGACAACAAATATAATGAGATGGTATCAGCTTGAAGTGCCAGTGCAAGAGTGGGAAAACAATCCTGTGGTTAAACAGCTTGCTTTGCAAGCAAAGGTACTGAGTGTGTGTGAGTAGAGTTGGGGTACTCGGATCCTAGCAAAGTGCCTGGAGGTTGTGGTGGTCAGCTTTACTATCAGCCTCAGAGAGTGGGAATGGAATCCCCAGAGCAAGCTGGCTAACCAGGTAAGCCTTATCAGGGATCTCAAGGATTAGAGACCCAGCCTCAAAATAATAATTTGGAAAAACGACTACCTCTCTGGATGAATATCTGTTGTCCAGTGCTGTAATGACAGACAGGAGCGACAACATCTGTCTCAATGTAATACATTGTCACAATGTACACATGTATTTATATAAATTTATGTAGTGCAGCTAATGAGCAATTGATGGAAGATTTTTCTGTTACTTTTTTTCTCTGTGTGGATGTTGAAGAGAGATACATTCACATATGCATATGCATGGCTGCAGGTATGTGCGTGCAGAGGGGTGCCCTTTGACCTCCTGCTTCATTAGTCTTGGGATATGAGGAGGCCCCTGGGCTGGTAAAGGTTGCCCTCCAGCCCAGCAATGCTGTTGGCATCTGTGGAAACATCTTTACTTGAGAGGATTCCTGATAGAACAGCATCACGCTCTGCCCAGTACAAATCTTTCTCTTCTTGCATCCCAGTAAAACTCAAAGACTTGAACTAATATCAATGATTTCATCAAATCAAGAAAAAAATGAATGGGGCTGTAGAGATGACGCAGCAGTTAAAGTATTTTGCTGTGAAAGCAAAGAGACTAGAATTCAGATCCCTAAGTAACACAAAAAGGTTTCTGGTTGGCACAGCAGCATTCCTGCAATTCTAGCTAGACAAGGCAGTGTGGGACTCTCCAGAGCAAGCTGTCTGATCAGACTACACCTATCCGCAAGTACTGTGTTTAAACACTTAGAGAACCAGCTTCAGGCAGAAAAGTGGAAGAGCGATTGGGATATCCGTTTCAGGCCTCCACGTTTGCACATGTGCATGTTTGCCCCCTCCCAAGCGTGCCCACACCCCTGCAACACACTTTTACACATCTTCCACACTCATTCATAGGAAAAATGAAAATAACCGAATGAATGTTTGGTAAAGACAGACTAAAGAGGCAAGAGAGAAATTTAAGTAGCCAGACAACAAAGGTAACTTTCCAAGTCCAGTACTAGTAAGTCAACATCCCACAGAGGCTTGAGGAGGCTGTAGCCACTCAAACAGTAGACTCACTGATGCCGCTGGAAGATTTGTGAACTTCACATCATTATCAGTTTCTAAGTAACTACAGCCCATGCACTCCAGGCCCATAGCTCTGAACCTGTTTTCCTTTCTGGAAAGAATCATAATTAAATTCACTCATTTTATGTTAATTTATACAGTTACTCTTTTCTGTCAGTAATTAAAGCTAGAAGTACATATTCAACTTTATTTCCTGTACTTTTCCACTGTCTTAAGATGAAATGTTGGGTTTACTTTCTGATGCAGTACATTATGGTCTTTTCAAAAATTTATTCTTAAAATACAGCATTTCCTGAATGCTATATTTGAAGTTAGAAAATATCTTCAGTTATTGAACAGTAAAAGTTCATGTGGTGTGTGCCTGTGGAACTTTGAAACATCAGGCTGAACATGCCTTTACTTTTTTTTCTTTATTTAAATTCTTTTATATATTTGTATATGCATAAAATAAATTTCATTTCATTTGCACCCTTCAATAATCAGTGCAATAGAGTAACCCTCTTGCTATTTGTTACTTACTCTTTTATTCATCTCTAGCTCAGAATTTTGACATCACAAGCTGAAAAATATTGCTGAGTTTAAATGATAAAAATACACATTTAATTTTATTTTAGATACTATAATTACATAAATATGTTTACTTATTTCATATATTTTATGTATGTTTTTGAAAGATATTATTAAAATGTTTTTGGCAAGAGTTATCATCAAATTTTCAAAGAATGATATTACATTATCTGGTCAATAAACTTTGTATTTAAAGATTCAGCATCATTTTTGATAGTTTTCAAAAATCATGTAGCTACTTCCATTACTTCTAAGGACCATTAAAATTTATCATTGCTATTATTATTATTATTATTATTATTTCTGTGAAAGCTATTTGTGAATGATTGAGTATCTTTCCATGGTGCACGTGTGGAGGTCAGAAGGTAACTCTATAGAATGGGTACTTTCCTTCTTCCTTCACATGGGTTTCAGGAATTGAACATGGGTCTCTGGGATTGTGCTGATAAGCATTTCCATCCTCTGAACCCTCTCATTCACCCCTAAACATCATAGAAAGCAATGACCATGTTAGAATATATGGAAGGTGGGGGAACAGGTTGGTGGGAAGGCTGGGGGGTAATGACAAAAACTTATTGTTTGTTTAGAAAATTTGGAGGGTATAATTGGTAAAAATACATAGTGGGAAATGAGGGGATAGGAGATAAGAGGGACAGAGGGACTTACATAAAAACCCTAAGATTGTGGGAAGTAACCCTGAAAGTACATCTATGCCAGTAATATGTTTAAAAAAAAGTCTTTTAAAGAAAGCAGCAAGAATGGGCAGTCCCTACTCTGAGGAGCAAAAGCCTCAAGCTGATTCACTTAGAAACCAGGGACAAAATTATACGAGAAGTAACAAGGATGTGGTACTTCCTGATAAAATGTTGGTCAGAGAGGCCCCCCAAACATTATAGGCTTTTGCAATTGCTCTAGATTGCTCTCCAAAAATTAACAGTAAGATCCTATTACTGAAGATGAAGCACAAATGGATTACAAGACATGGACAAAAGATATCAACTCGAAGTGGTCTGAGAACATTCTCCTTGCTGGATAACTTACGTGGTACCAAGAAATGGCACAGAAGCTGCTGGGGGACAGAAATATTCACCAGAGCCATCAACTGCATGAGATCTGTAAGTTGCAGTGTAAATCACCATGACAACAGGTGACCATTAGTGTAATAGTGGCATGAATATCAAGGAGACAACCAAAAGCTTTCTGATTGGACTCAAGACACCCTTGTCAAATGGTTCAAATCCCTGATACTGTAAATTAAAATAACCTCCTTCTCCCCAAAAAGAAGTAAATAGATCAATTGGGAAGACAGCCAATAAACCTATAGGTAAGATGACAGTACATCAAACTGCTCTGTAGGCATCTGTTATTATACCCATAGAATGGGAACTCACAATGGAAATCTTTGGGTCTACAGCTGGATGAGTGAAAGGAAATGCACATATCAGTGCGGTGGCCTGAAGAGAGATAACTTGATGTGCCATGGAGGCCTGAACCCCCATAAGAGTAGACAAACCAGAGTGAACCCTGGGATCTATAGACGCATACAAGCAGAAAGGTGGGAGGGAGGTGAAGGGAAGGGAGGGGTTAGAGAGGATGGGGGAAGGAAGGAAGCTGGGATGAGTACTCAATAGGTTTACAAAAGTAGAAAAAATTAAAACAGGAAAGATAAAGTTATTTAAAAAAGCAAATTTCAAAAATAAAATAAATAAATAAAATAAAAATGAAATATTAAAATAAAAAAAATTGACAAGAATAGAATATAAAAAATATTAAACATGGGAGACAGGAAAAAAAATTATCAGAGTTGGATGGCAAATGAACCACAGTGGCTTGCTCTCTCTTTGGTCTTCTTACCTAACAGTTTTAAATACAGATGCCTTTGCTAAAGACGTGTACTCAGCCTTGTGAAGTGACCCGCCTTCATCAAAGTAAACATATTTTACAGATTTTAAAATTATAGAACCGATACAAATATAAGTGGTATGTTGGAATTCTATAATTGCTTGCAATTAGAACTTCAGAAACTTTATTTATTCTGTGAATTAATAGCAATAACCCCCCCCCCCAAATCTTAAAATAAATCCACCTTGTCAGGTTTAGGAAAGCGGCTTGGCAGGTAAAGTCAGCTGTGTGCAAACCTGGGAACCTGAATGAGATCCCCAGAGCTGACATGGTATACAAGAGTCCTTTCCTATCTCATAGTAAAATATGTTCAAAGGAGACCTCTTGTTAAGTTTTACTCAGTAACGCATTTTGATTCAACAATACAATTGTATTGTCATCTCTCTCTCTCTCTCTCTCTCTCTCCCTCTCTCTCTCTCTGTTTTTCTCCATTTTATAGTCTACATTTTCTGGCCCAAAGGATGTCCCACCCACAGTTATTAAGGGTCTTTGTATATGAATTCATGGAGACAATGTTTCACTGCCATTTTCAGAGGTCACACATCTCATTAGATTCTGGTATGAGGTAGATTCTGTTGTGAAATCTACACTTCTCATAAGTTCTGGTTGATGTGGATGCAGCCCCATCATGACTTGACAGTCAAGACAGAGTATGGAAGGTAAAAGTAGCTTATTTCTCTTATTGTGTGTCTCTCTCTTCTTTGGCAGCTTATGAAGTCAATGAGTCCTTCTCAAAAATATTATAAAATTAGCAATTATAAAGAAATATCTACATGATTTTTTTAAAATGACATCAAAATGTGCTTCATTATTATTCAGTAGCAGAACCTAACAAAGGTTTAATAAGTCTACATATTTGAAGGAATAATAACTTAAGATGTTTTACACAGCTAGAGCAACGTATGAGATCAATGACATTGGTCTCTGAAGGAACCCAAGTGCCAATGTGGTTTGTTGCCTCAGTTTGAAATGGAAAGAGATGACATTTTTTTAAATATTTATTTTTTCCACTCATACAAACTTGATAGGTACCCCATTCTCCTCCCTCCCTCCACCCCTCCCTGAATACCCTTGCTCCTTCCCCCCTTTTCTCCTTCCTTCCCCCCCTCTTTCTCCCATTGTTCCCCCCATCCCTAGAGCATCTTTTAGTGTGCATGTCAAACTTCCCTCTGGGTCCTACTCTCCGATAAGGTATAACGACTCAGTAGCATTGCCTGCAGTACTTTTCTGTGTTCCCCTTTAGTATGGGAACACTATTGTGGCTGTTAATCTCTTGCCTTTAAGGATCCTAGTGCCTGTGATCCATGCTAGACTTTGGGGAGTCAATGATATGTTGGTCATTGCACAAGTCATGCAAAATCCTATTATGATTACTTCAGCCCTAACTTGTGTGGAGTATGTTGCACATTGAGACGACATATTTTTAATGGTTACCAAAAATGCAGTTGTTTCTTCATTCTTCAGTACTCAATAAATTATAACTTATAGCCATCATAAACATCAGATTCCCTAAATTATTAAATCCAGAAGCAAATGCTCAGTCATACAATGTCAGAAAAGCTTTATCCACACTTCAGCCTTGAGTTGCTTCCTGTTCCGAGTTGCAGATGTTATACTAAGTTCTTTGATCCACTTTGAATACCTGTTGCTGCAGGTTGACAGGTGGTGCTTTATTCCGTTCTTTTACCTGTGAATACTCAGTTTCCCCTAACATCCTTTGTTGAAGACGATGTCACTTTTGTAGTGACTTTTTTGTATTTTTCTCATAAATATAGCAGTGCAGGTGTACTTGTGGTGTCAGTAGCATGCCCTCATACATCTATCTCATAGTAATGTAGGTAACAGAACAGTATAATTCACCTATTTCATAAGTGAAAGAATTGAAGTTTGCTTATTTGGCAATTAATTCATATTTAGTTGTAAAATCAAAGCTTAAATGCAGTGTATTTTTATATGTTGCATGTACCATGTTCCTTGAAACCAACAGAGAAAAAGGACAACTACAAAATTCTTCTTGCTCTTATTAGACTCCTTTTTATGGGAAGACAGCATTGCATAACCAGTACTGCAAGGGTTCCTATGTTTATAAGGAATTGTGTGCAATCCCAGCCTCACAGTTCTGTTTCTTTAGATCATGTAGGATATTGAAACACTTGTGTCTATAGAATCAGCTTTTTTGGCTAATTTTCAAAAGTCACGTTATGAAAGCTTGATTGATCCTGTTATTTCCTTTTTATTTCCTTTTGTTAAATAAAATCAGCCTGAGAATTTGGGATGCAGAAGAACTTCCTGTTTCATGCAATGAAAGGAGTGAGCTGAGAAACTTACTTGATATTGAGTCTTTTTACTGAAATTGAAAAATGTTGTATAACTTCTCCAGGTTTTACTTATGTTTCAATATATGAATTTTATTAAATTTATTCCATGAGTTTTGCTGCTATTAAGTACAATTTATTCTGCAATCTTCTAAAGTTTAATAAAGTGTGTGTTTTCTATTTCTTGTTCTAAAAGTTTTTGTTTCTGTTGTGCTTAATTTTTGTATTTTTACTCAGTAATTTATAGTGTAGGAAGTTAAAGGAAACATATTTCAATTTCTGAGGGAAAGGAGGTATGATCCCCAAATGCTTTATTCAACCAACAAAAAAATAAAAGTGTAAAAATACTTTTACTGCTGATATTAGTCAAATATAATGTTGGCAAAAGATGTTTTGACAGATAAATAAACTTGGGCTCTCAGTAAAACTTCCTCATCATACAATGAAGATGTACAAAAGCAAAAAATAACACTGACCAAAATAAGACCAAAAATTATCTATAATTATCCCTTTAAGCATTAAAAATCATTTAGAAACATTCTCAATCATTGTCAGAGAGTAGAAACATTGCTGTCTTTATTCAGCAGCCTATTCGGATTGCTGCAAAAATATTAGAGCGCTAGATTGTAAACAGTACAAATATATTTGTCATAATTCTGTAGGCTGAAAGATTCAGGATCAAAACTGGCATTTTGGTTTCTGTGAAATCTCCACGTCTTGGTTTTTAGACAGATGCTGTTGTGTCCTCTCACGCTAGCAGAGAACAGGGGACCTTCCTGTCTCTGTGGTTTTATAAGGTTCTGTCTAGGGGCTCCATCATGAGAATGGAAGCTCTTGGAGAGAAGCTGCACCTGCAAGGAGAGGTTGGAAAGTTTAAAGTCCAAAGCTAGAATATCATGGGCATCTTCCAAAGTCTAGCACGTATCACAGACACTAGGATCCTTAGAGGCAAGGAATTAACCGCCACAACAGTGTTCCTATATCAAAGGGGAACACAAGACAGGGCTCTAGGCAATGCTTCTGAGTCCTTACGCCTCATCAGAGAGGAGGACCCAGAGGGAAGATTGACATTCACACTAAAGGATGGTCCAGGGATGGGGGAGGGGCACTGGAAAAAAGGGAGGGAGGAAGGAAGGGGAAAAGGGGAGAGGGAGCAAGGGGATCAGGGGAGGGGTGGAGGGAGGGGACCAGGGTACCTATTAAGTTTATATAAAAAAAAAATGTCATGTCTTTAGCCCTCTTAGCAGCCTTTTCATTACTCACTTGTGCATGTAACCTAACACCCTTGTGATTTTTGGAAAAGCCGTTGAAATGTACAAGGAGGTTCCTTGTTTCCACCAGACAAAGGCTAAGAATGTCATCAGACAATATCTGAGGTCCATCCTTGACTTTTCTGATTCCTGTAGTCTGGCTACCTGATGTATCCAGCAACATGTTTGAAAAGTGTCTCACTTTTTCATTGTTCTTGAAAAAAACCTCCAAAGCCCATTTTCTCAATAGAGCCCAGAATTTGGGGCAAAGCTGAGTCTGTTTCCTTGAGCCATATTCGCATTTATTGGTTCAAAATAAACTACTTCTCATCCCTTTGAGAAGATAGTTGCTCTTTCATATCTACCACACCATGACTTCATTGACTTTCAAAGTTCCTGCTTCTTAATTTCCTGAGTGTAGGAAGAGGACTTCTTCAACTGATTTTTGGAGAGTTATAGACATTTAGTTTAACATTATACTTAATGTGGAAAAATCCAAATCAAGTAAAAATTGAAGTTTAAAAGGAGGAAAAGGATGTAAGATCATGGTGCACTGCCACAGAGGTGTTTGGAAAGAAAATCATATAGGCAGGAATGGCCTCTTGCTCTGGTAATCCCAGCACCAGAGGTAGAGGCAGAAGGATGACCTAGATACTAGCCTAGACTACCCAAATTCAAATGTATGCAACAACTTCAAACAGAGATTTTGAAAGAAAATCATATGATTCTGATGCAATTCCACATATGAAATGTATAGCAGTTATTTAGAAAACATTTCTTTTAACAACAGGACAAACCAAAATTTTAGTAAATGTGTTTGTCATAGTTAAATTTAGTATATAAAGGCATCAATGGTTATGTTTTAATATAGAATATATTTATATGTATCAGTTTATTTATGTCTAGAAATTCATTGAATAGAAAGCCTCAATTGTGAAGATAATGATAATATTAGCTAGTCCTGGATACATGACCTCTCTATATTTTTCTTTGCACATTCTGTACGATTTCATCTATCTTTATTCCTGTACATCAGAGGGAAATTTATATCCGTGCCTTAAAGCTGAGATGGTGAATGATGATTGTTATTCCCTCCCCAAATAGGGAGAGAATGTCTCAGTTCTTTCTCCAACTCTTGACCAAACTCTTGTGAAAATGAGCAGTTTAACTTTATATTTCCCCTTACCCAACCAAAAAAAAAATCAAAAGTGCAGACATATCAGATGCCTAGGAATGAAGAGAAAACACAAAAAAGCACAAATGATAAAGTGGCCAATGAGCCATGACAGGTGCCATAGGCCTTCTATGATGTTCCCGCATGTAAATAACTAGACATGCTGTGTGTGGGGTGCACCTGCACGGAGACCAGAGGCTGGAATGGGTGCGTTCCTCCACTGCCTCTCCTCCATTGTTTATCATTTATCCATTCACTTGGAGTCAGCGCTCTCACTGGACTGAGCTGACTTCAATGCCAGCCACCTGCGGGATCCGCCTGTCTCTACGTCCCCAGCCGGAGCACTGCAAGGTCCACATTGCTGTGACTATCATATGGCCTCTGGGGTTCAACCAAGTCCTCACACTCGTGCGGGAACACGCTAGACAGGGAGCAATCTGCCCACTCAGGGGCCACAGGATTTTCTGATCACTCTTCTCAAGGAAAATTAATCACCCATCATAATGTTTTCCTGTATTCTGCTTGAATTGTAGCTTAAAAAGACAAAAAAAAAAAAAAAAGAAAATCTTTAATGAGGCCATGGAATAAAAGTGAGTAGAATTATGATTATCATTGAAAATCCATTTATCCTTCTGATAAAGTATGTCATGAAAAGTATTAACTTCATGGTTTACCAGTCATTCTAGTCTGGAAACAACACAACCTCTACTTACATTTTCTGTGTCTATTCATAAATTAGCATCTATTTTGTGCTATGTAATAATCCAATAGATAGATATGTAACAAGAGTTTTACCCACTCATTTATGGATGTTTAACTTGGTTTCTGTGATATCTGATATCTGAGAATAAAAAAGTGGTATATCATTGTAGAAGTTCTTATAAGAACATGGGAATTGACATATCAATAAATACCAATGTACATGAATTGCTAGGTCCTATAGAAAATCTGACTTAATTTTTGTAAGAAATTACCAAACTACCTTTCAAAGGATAATTAAAATTTTAATGTTAGAAATCACTTAATAATAACTAATAATTATGAATTAACTATTTTCTAATTAGCTACCAAATATTAGCTAATATTGCTTTAAAGACATTTATTTAAAACAATAATATTAATTTCTAAATTTTTTGAACTGTTAATTGATAGGATACAGAGATGCATTTTTTAATTTTTAATTTATTTTTCTACTTTCACAGGCATATTGAGTATTCATCCATCCATCCCTCCCTTCCTTTCACCATTCTCTCACACTCCTTCCCACCCTTCTGGCTGTGTGTTTCTATGGACCCTAGTGTTCACTCTGCCCTGTCTACTCCTGGGGGGCTCAGGCCTCTGTGGTATGTCGTTACCTCTCTTTAGGCCACCCCACTGGTGTGTATATTACCCTTCACTCTCCAACCTTTAGACCTAAGGATTTCCACTGTAAGCACCCATTCTATGGGTATAATCACAGCTACTTACAGTGAAGTACTATCTTCCTACCTATAGGTTTTTGAAGGCTATATTCCCTGAGAAATGGATTGATGAAAGGATGGAAAGGAGGGGAGATGGAGGGAAGCAGGGATAAGTACTAAATATGCTTGTAAAACTAAAAAAAAAAAAACACTTAAAAAAAGAATAAGAGCAGTGTTTCCTAAAACAAAATTATGTAAGTACTATTATTGCCTAGTATGCAAGTTTTAGTTTTCTTCCCTTCCTCTATGTGTCTCTCTTTTTTCTCTCCCTTCATTACTTTTTAGTAAAAATAATGTTAGACATAAAATCTCTGGGGAAGAAATTTTGTACTCTTTATTTTTGGAAGAGAAAGACAAATTATTTCCTAAGTAGTTAGAGTGATTTCCACTTTAACCTGTGTGGTATAGAGTTGCTTCTCTATCTTTGTGCAGAAATCTCTCCCCACTCCTCCTCCTCCTCTCCCCTCATTAATTTAGGGCTTGGGAATGCTTTTTCACAAGTATATTACTGTGTTTAAAGATTGCAAATGAGGTTTAGGAAAATTTTTGTATATTTGAAAAGAATACTTTTTATTTCTTAATACATATGTTTTCTATATCATTATGTAAATCCCACATTCACATCTCCATATAAATCCTACATTCTCATAGTTATCTACAGATCTATCATTCTGCTTCTTTTTCCCTAGGGTTACAAACTAAAAATACATTTCTTGGTTTACATGGATGTAGTCAAAGTACAACATTACATAAATTTATGGTTATTGTACACTGAATATTAAGCAGGGAATGAGCTTAGGTAGCATTCTCTCATGTTTTGTTTTATTTTTCTTTTAGAATTTGCATTTCTAAGCTTCAAGGTTGATTGCAATCTATGTGCTCCTGACTGGAGCAAATGGGAAGACGAGGAGGTATTCACTGGCTTTTTCCTTGAGAGGAACCACTGACTCCATGTGTGTGCTGATTTCTTCTGATTGTTCTGTTTACCGCTGATTGGGAATGTCTTGTATGTGCTCTGTGTTTCTGCTTTTTGTCTCTTCAAATGCTGGGTGTTCATTCTTTATGGAACCATCCCCTATGTCACCTTCCTCAAGAATGCCTGGGCTTTTTCTGCTCATTCCCCCATTTATACTCATTTGGAGATATCTGTTCCAGTTTTGGTTCAGACTTGCCTTGTACCTGCTTTTAATATTTAGATCAGAATTGTTAACATGTTTTAAATATCTTGACATAATTGCTGATCATAGAGGGTTTTGTTTTATGGGTCTTTTAAAAGTTATCACACTGAGTTCTTAGCAAAGGTTTGTTTGATTTCCTTTCTACAGCACTGCATTTTTGTTGCTATGGTAAAGGGGCATTCTTAATTAGATTTTCTTTTTATTGCTTTGTAGAGAAATATCATTTTTCTATTGATATTCTACCCAGCAAGTATTATTCACAACACTTCGTGTGAGATTCTATTAGACCTTCCATGTAGGGAGTTATTTTATGTGCAAATAAGATTTGTTTGTCCTTCTCCAAGTCTCACTTTAATTTTGTTGCTACTTTTCCTGCATTTTCCTGACTGGAGGAGATCAGATTGCTTGTGATTTTCCAGGATATGGATTTGCTTGTGATCTTGGGTCTCTTGTGCTTCTGCTTCTTGAATTTCCTGTCTGTGTGTTAGATACTTGGATTTAATGCTTACTCATATTTGTACTTTTTGTTTTGTTTTAGATATTGATTGTGTGCTACCGTATCCTGTAAGAATCTCAAAATGTTTCCTGATTGCTGTGGAGGCAGTTCTTTGAGTAAGAGTGTTTGCCGTGCAGGCATGAGGACCTATGTTTGAACCCTAACCCTTACCTAAAATGCCATAAGAGTGCTCTGCACCTATGATATCAGTATTGCTGTGAGCAGAAACAGGAATATTGTTGAGGTTTCCTGGCTGCCAGCCTAGCTACAGATTCAGTGAGAGAGTCTCATTCAAGGTAGTAAGATGGAGAGTGCAATCATACCTGGAACCTTCCTTTAGCTTCTGTGTATGTGCATGCGTGCATGGCCCTGCTGTCAAACATTTGTGTGATATGCACATGAGCATGGTCCTGTAATCAAACATTTGTGTGATACACATGAGCATGGTCCTGTAATCAAACATTTGTGTGATATGCACCTAAGCATGGTCCTGTAATCAAGCATTTGTGTGACATGCACACGTGTTGCTGCAATCAAATATTTGTCTGCAGAGTTCTCTGATTCAACTTACACATACTCCCCCATATATCCACAAACATGCCACACACACATACGCAACATAAATCTATACTACATACATATAACATACACATACAACACATACACACTTAGATAAATATATTAATCACATGCAACAAACATACACTACTTAAATGCAACACAAGCATATTTACCACACACACACACACACACACACACACACACACACACAACACACACACATATTCACAACACATAGGCAGCACACTTTCTCAAAATCAAAATGTTTTTTGTTTTGGTGTTCATGTGTGATTTGTGAAAGCATATGTGTTCAGGTGCAAGTGTGCCACTGCACTATGTCAGCAGCATGTGTACCATGACACGCATGAGGAAGTCAAGGAGCACCCTTTGGTGCTCGTCCTCATTTTTCTGCTTCGTTTGAGGCAATGTTTCTTTACAGCAGCAGGAGCTTGGCTGGCCAGCATGAAGGTTCTTGGGGTCCTTCTTTTCCACTCATTTTCATGGGCATACTGGGATCACAAGAAACTTGCATGACTGCTCCCACTTTTTAAGTGGATTTGGAGGATCTGAACTCAGGTCATGAGGCAAGTACTTTTGCCCAATGAGTCATGGTCCAGAGTCTTGCTGAGCTTCTAGAGACGGGAGCTGTACTCCAGAATGTTCAGGGAACTGTTAAATGGATCTGGGAACATAGAGATGAAAGGTCTAACCCAAAGCGAACACTGTAAGCCACTACGACTCCAGTAAGAAAAATCTACGGCAGCACCAGAGGTGTGTGAAACCCATGGAAAAGCAATTGCTTTCTGAATGGGTTCTAATACCCTTAAATGGCAAGGAAACCATGGCTGATACTGTAAACCTATGCAAATAGCAGTAGAAGGGGAACAAACGGACAGGAACAGATATCCTAGTGTTAACTACAAAAGATTTATAATATAACACCATGTAACTACTCATTTCTGTAACTCTTAGATAAGAAAAACTGTCAGAGCTCAACCAAGTCTCACCTTATTACAGTGAAAGACAAGTGAGGCAGAAAACCACACCTGGCCGGAATACAGAAAATCAGTGAACTGGAGTGCTCAGCTCATCAAATCAATCCATCTAAAACATGTTCCACATCGAGGCTCAGGGAACTTCCCAGGAAAGGGGGAAGGTAGGTTATAAGAGCCTAAAAGTGGCATGAAATACTCCTGACCGACACACTTCAGCCAAGACAGGATTGATGTACCCAGAAAGTCAGTGCAATGAGAACGCCTAGCACCAGAGGTACCCAATGGCCTGCACACCAACATTCCCTTCAAGGACTATCTAGGAACTTAGAAGAAACAGATGTTCTCAGAAAGAGTCTCAGAGACAGGTTCTGGAGAAGGGAAGAGGAACCTCTCCATATACAACTTTACCCATTGAAGAGCCACATAAAGTTCAACAGAAATCTGAATCCCATATCAACAAGGGCACTCCCAAGTGTATCCTGTGATACATACAAGCAGAGGGACAGGAGGGGGTATGACAGACCAGGATAGATGATGGGAAGGGAGCTTGGGAAAGGGGCTTGTGAATGAGGAGAGTGGAAGAGGAAGTGGGTGGGGAAGGGATTCAGGCAAAGACATAAACCCAGTTTGTTTGTAAATAAATAAATTGAAAAAAGTGTAAATAAGTGTCTTTGAATTTTAATTAAATTGTTGTCCCCCCTCCAGAATTTTATTTTTGAGGTCTTTCAGATGTTTGGACATCAGAGAAATTAATCTTTTAGAATTTGGACATCTAGTGTTACTGTACTGCACATTTCATCTTTTGGGATTGTATGATCCTAGAACATAATTTGGCCTTAATCTAGATGCTTTAGATGGATCATAGCTGGACTCCAGGATAGATACTCCAGAAGATTCATTTCAGAAGCATTTGTTAGCCTTACCTTTGAGAATTAGCCATTTCATTTCTACAAGTTTTGCTTCAACAATCTACAAGAATAAACATATTAATACTCAACTAGAATACTCATCATGGGAAGCTAGGCCAAGTTTGAAAAGTTCCTCACTGAAGTGCTCAGCCCATAATAATGTCCCAGAATATAAAGATATATCCTACTTCCTTTTCACTGCTTCATGGCACAGAAATTATAACAGTTTCTTCATAGTACTAGATTGATTGACTGGCATGACATTTAATGTTATCAAGGATGATAACAAGATTTAGAATATGTTTTATCATTGAAGTCATCATTATTGTTGAAATATTTTAGGACTTATCTATCCTATACAATTTTATTGAGAAATCCTTGAAATCTATGCAAATTCTGGCAATTTAATATGTGTCTTGTGACCAATTTTATTTGGTATTCATTTATTCATAAAATATAGAAAAAATCTTGAAATAGTCGTTTTTAATTGCCAATTTACTTTGTTAATTAAATATTCTTAATATAGTCATTATATTTTGGACTAATGGTCAGATTTAAAGATGATCCAAAGACTGTGAAGCCCTCTCTGTATTTTTTCAACAGCCTTAAGATTTCATCCCACAGTGAAAGCAGAAGGAGAGAACAGAGGGATATGATTATGAATGTTGCTGCTCAGTTTAAGAGCTAGTCCCATTCTTGAGATAAGGGAATGGGGCTAGACAGATGGCTCAGAGGTATGCAAAAACACCAGGTGGAAGCAGCTGCAGCTTGCACTTCAGGACCTGGTGGACAGAGCCTGGGAAATCCCAGAGAGAAGCAAAAAGGAGGTAGAAGCAATCCAGGATGATTCCCGAGGTCACCCTTGGTCCTCCACAGGGACACAAAGCGCCCTCTGATATACACCCATGTGTGCATGCATACAAGAAAAATAATCTTTTTTTTTTAAAGATAAGGGTAGGGTCTAAATAGATTTAGGAGTAGAATGGTTTAAATGTGATCTATGAACATCTGAAAGTTTGTATGAACTCTGACTCCAGAGTAGTGATACTAGGTTTCAATGACACACGCAAACACCCATACGTAGCACACATACACACCATAACACACACATACTTGCAGACAAACCTACATGCACATAAGTACATAAACACATGTGCTCACCTACATATCCACATGTCACATGCACATATATTCATGCATACACAAAGATACTCTTATAAACATATAAACATAGACACATCCAAACATAAACACATACATACAGACACATGCATACATACATATATGTATGCATATACACATACACTCTTATTTTATATATATAAATATACACATGTAGTATGCATATTCAAACAGACATATATACACATAAACACCTACAGACACATGTACATATATTCATATTCATGCACATATATACATATATACGCATACACATATATATACATACACACATCTATACCCACACACACATATACAGACATTATACACGTATACACACACCATTCTCCATTCATATTTATGCACATTTGCACATTCTCACACACACACACACACACACACACACACACACACACACTCACTCGTACCTGTGATTCCTTCTGGTGTCCTTAAGTTCCTTTGAATCTTTTGGATCTAGGTACCACATTCAGTGTTTCAGATTCACCATGCAGCTCTTCCAGAGTAGCCACCGGATGCATATGGATCTACAAGAAAGATTCTGAGAAGCAGAAGAAGTAGAATCTTGACACAGCCAAGGTGTGACAGCTTTATTGGACCTAACATGACCAGAAAATCCAAGATGCTCTGATATGGAGTTGATCTGAGATACTCTGATGTGGACTTAAGAGAGACATGGTTAGTCTCTCTGAGCCTCCTTCAGTGCTGGGGATAAGCACCTCTTTATAGAGTAGCCCTCCTTCTTGTCTCCCTCCTGACATCCTATTGCTATAAGGTGGCAGCACTATTCCAAGGGTGTTGTGAGAATTTTGCTTCTTGCTGGAATATCCCAGCGGAACAGAAGCTGTGGCTTTCAGAAATCTATGTCCTGTTTAAGGTTCACAGACTGCTTTACAAATGTTCCAATATTTTCTTAATCACACATTTCCTCTTACTCTATTTTTTAGGGGAGATATTATTTTTATAGTAGTTTATGCTAAATATGCCACACTCTTGAAATGTATATCAGTACATCGTCAAAAGTTTAATACATATGTACTCAGTGAATAAATGCCTACTTCCAAGTAGATATATATTTTGTTGGACTTTATGTAATGTATTCTTAAGTACATTAATATACATATGTGTTATGACCAAATGCTCAATCTGTTAAATATACTGTATTCAGAAAAAGATTTGCATTTTAAATTTTTTTAAATTGTATATGATCATATATATTTAAGTTGATATGAAATATTGACTTCCTATATAAAAATTCAGAATATAAAGCTAAAATGAATTGCTTCTTTTATTTATTGCATTTTAAAAGATTAGACTAAGTTCATCTTTGGCATTAAAATACAGACAGTTTTCTAATTTATGCTATTATATAAATATTTTAGTGTGATGTCTATGACAGTCTTATAGTCTCCTCACGAGTATTTCTTGTTACGGGAACTTTTATTACAGCCATTAGAACAACTAAATTCTTCAATGGATAGTCCCAGAGTCTTAGCTGAAATTTAATATTTGGTGTAGAAAAACAGGAACATGACCTTTATGGTCATATTTTCATAAGCATATATGTAATAATTCTAACAAGGCAAGAAAACGATCATACTGCATTTTGTGTAGTATTACAAACCTTCTTCAACTAAATAAAGGTAAGAAAAGCATCTATGGAAGGATTTTAAGTCGATCAAAAGCATCGATGCAAAGAAAGGGAGAGTGTAGCAGGTCCTGAGACCTTCAGATGCAGCCCTAAGCTGCTGTCTCTCTCCATCCATTGTTCTTTCTTTTATGTGTGTATGATTATGTGGTGTAGATATGCACATGTACATGCATAGCATGAATCTGAGTACATATGCACATGCATGCATGTGTGAGAATGTGCATGTAGAGGCTACAGGTTGACATTGATGCTCATTTCTATCATGGTTGACCACATACATTGAGGCAAGGTCTCTTGCTGGAATCCAGAGCTTATTGATTTTGCCAGTCTAGCTAGCTCGCTTAGCTTGCTTATCCAAGGATACCTTCCTTGCTGACTGAATCATTTCCCGAACCCTCACTCTTGCCTTTTCCATTTTGTTTTTACAGGTATGATTCATTTTCTTCTGCTGATTATCTCTTCTTTTCCATGTTCATCTGCATTTGTTTCTTGTCTCTCCCTTCCAGTTATGTGTGGGACTTTACATTGCTCCAGCTCTCCTATGTCTACTGCAAAGTGAATTCTGTTTCATTGTCAACACCCTCCCTTGATTCTCAAGGCTTCATCCCCAACTCGTCTTTTTGGTTTCAAACTCATGCCAGAGAACATGAATTCAGTTGCACAGCTTAACTTTGTGAAGCAGGTCACGTTTCATAAATAAGTGTGACTTTCTAGCCAGGACCTTAGTCCTAGATTCTCTGATGGGGGCTCACAGGTCGAGTCCCATGGTCCTTAGGAAAGAACAGGCAGAAGGAAGCGAATGATTTAATGATCAGATAGAAAATATATAGGCCTCACATTCCAAAGAGATCATGCTATCTTAGATCATCTCGTAAAGGTTATAAAATATTATTTTCAAAATGATCCAGAGAGAGAACATAGCACCAGCAACAACCTAGAGGCCTGATTTTGATTTCCAGATGTGAACATGGGGGAAAGAACTCTGTCTTCCACCAGGCACCATGCCATGCATGTGTGCCATCTCTCTTTCTGTTTTTCTCCCTCCCTGACAAATTGAAAAAATATTTTAAAATTATTATAAAATCCTTTAAAATGATATAGTATGGAAGAGTGGTTACTGTCAATGGTCAGATTTACTTGAGTTCAGACTTGTCTGCACACAATTTGAGACGGTTGCAACTATGAATGATGGCAGAAGCTCATCTCACTCTGTCCCTGAAGATTTCATAGATAATGAACTCAGGCCAGCTTAATATAACCTCAGTATAATGTAACAGCTTAATATAAGCTCAATGTCATATAACAGAAAATGGCCACACTTTTCTGTTGCTGTGAGAGAGCACCCAAAGTCAAACAACTTAAAGGAGAAAGGGAGATTATTTATTCAGCTTATGGTTCTGGAGGGGAGAAACAGTCTTTCACGTATCATTCAGCTCTGATGGCCCCGAAAGCTGGCAGAACTGCAGCTGCACGTGGCAGCTTTCCTGCTGCTTGCATGGTGGCTGCTGCCTTGGAAATGACATAAGGAAGATGTTGTGCGATGGTCTGCACATCCTTCCTCGGCAGGTCCTGGGTGCAACCAGCTGCAAGATGGTTGCATGAGACATGATACCCAGGGAACATTCTGTTGCTCTGGGATGACACTTCACCTTCATTGTCAATGAGAACGCCACAGACAAACATAGCAGCTCTTGCTCACTTGCACCCTGTCAATTCAGAGCCCAACTCTGGTTTTGTCTGTCTTGACATCCTTGTAAACTTTCATTTACCTCTTACATCGTCTTCCTTAATCCTCAGCATCAGCGCTTCAGCCTGCTTTCATTCTAACATTTTAGTTAGAATAGCACATTACCTTGTCATTTTTTATAGCTTAGCTCAGGTGTTCATGCATGCATATTACATAAGACTCAGCTGCCACCCAAAACAACCACTGCAGGAGTCAAGCCAGATCTACTGATCTTCAACAATGACTCCATTCTATCCCGCCTTTAAAACAAAAGTTCTATACCTCTTGTAATGGTTACACTTTTCAATTGTTGTGAAAGAACTCTCAAAATCAAACAACTTAAAAGAGAAAGGAAGATTTGAATAAATCTTACAGTTCCAGAGGGGAGATATAGTCTTTCATGGCGGAGGCAGTATGGGTGGCTGGCTGAAGTGGAAGGCAGGCTAAGTCGCTCCAAACGTTTTAGAGGCTGAGAACTGCAAAATTGCTTCCTGCAAAAACAGACTTCTTCTGCAGGCCCACACCCTATGACCACCTTCCTCCAGAAAGGTTCCATCGCTCAAAGGCTCCATCTCCTCCAAACACGAGACTCTGGGGGACACATTTCAAACCATGATGCATATCTTTGCTTCCAGCAGAATGTCATATCCTCTTGCTTGTAATACAGTTCCTTATTTTATCTCTGTACATCCTACTCCTGATAAGCTCAAACATGGGTTTTTCATTGTTTCTAGGATAGTTTTTAGATTTTCACCTTATGGTGGGGGTGCTTGAAGAATGTTGTGTGCTATTTTATTATGTTCTCTATACTTTGAAATCTTTGTCTTATACTCCTGATTAAGATTTTAAAAAAAAACTAACTAAAAATTAACCCTTATGATCAAGGTCAAGATCATTACCTACCTCTGTCTCCCTCCATGGTATTTATGACTGCTTGATGATTTCTTAGCATGAATTCATTGTAGGATAAAACTTTCCTTTAAGGGTAAAATGGCTGATCTCAGTATCACTTGGCAGAAGAGCTTCTGTGTCTGCCTGTGAATGGTTCTATCTATTATGTTAATTGATGTGAGAAAGTCTGTCTTACTTGTGGGCGAGCAATTTTCCAACCATGAGGTTTAAACTGTGTAAAGATGATAGGCAGGTAGATAGATAATAGATAGATAGATAGATAGATTGCTAGATAGATAGATTGATAGATAGATAGATGATAGATAGATAGATAGATAGATAGATAGATAGATAGATAGATAGATAGACAGGCAGGCAGGCAGGCAGGCACACAGTGCTGACCAAGCATGTATGCTTTGATTTTTGGTTCTCTGGTCTTCCGATAGATATGACGTTACCAGTTATTTCAAGCTCCTCTGTCTTCCTTATGGTGATGGACTATAGTCTAGAACTGTGAGGCACTTAAAACCCTTTCTTCATTATATTTGCTTCCTGTCAGGTACTTTCTAACAGCAATGAAATAATCAAATAAACAGTTTTTGAGTTGTTAGTAAACTCACTTGTTTACATGTAGCTACCTCCTTATCAGTTGTGCTGGAAAAGACAATGTAGCAGACCTGAGCTTGTTGGTGAGCTTGGCATAGGTTGGCATTTGGAAACATCATGGTTAGGATGGGTTCGTAAATGATGCTTGCTTCTGCTGCTCTTGGGTTGTGTATACTAGCAATGTGAATCATAGTGAATATCTGGGAAAAGGATAAAACCCTTCAGTTCCATCTTTGATGTTGTTAAAATGATAGGCAGCACCATAACAACACAGGCATAATCTTCCAGTGACAAAATAGGTTTGGGGCAGGCATCAATGGAAGAGCAACGTGGATCACCTCTTGGCCAATAGAAATTGTGGAGACAGTGTTCATTAACTCATGGAATGACTAAAAAGTTGGGAAGGAAGTAAGGCAAGAATGTGCATCAGTAATGGCGCCTTGAAGTCTGAAAACATATTCTGGGTTTCAAGCTCCAGGCACAGGGAAAGGAGAAACAGCCTGAGTGTTTCTAAGGTAGAAATGGACTAGAAGGAAAATCCTCCATCTCATTCCTACACAGGACCAGAGATCATATGCCCATGGTTAGGGGGAAAGAGTTACCTATGCAGAGCTAAGACAGCAATTCTGCTACTGACAATGTCCACGCAGATTCTACAAATTTCCAAGTCATATTCGACACCTACTCACACACCATATGTTTTCAGAATCCAGACACGTCACATAGCACTGCATGTGAGTTATAGTCAAAATAAAATCATCTGTCAAAAGCTATAGTTTCTGTATTGTAGGAGCCCCTCCCCCTACATACAGCAGAAGGGCCTGGCTTTCCTTCTATGCACCTCAGCTTTATGCAGCATTGATGGATCTAAGCTCAGCTCAACGGAATTTTTTTTCGGTTCATTTACATATGTAACTTTGGCAAGGGGGAGAGCATTTGTTTCTGTCTTCCATATGGCAAGGAGCAGGGGAGGAGAGAAAGGAAGGCAAAGAAGAAGCAAGGCTGATGAAGGAGGGGATTAAATACCAGCAGCTGAGAGGCCAAGATCCCAGCCTCTGCTTCAGTATCTTCTGCCACCACCAGCTCTGAGTTTGATCTTCATGTTCTGAGTGGACTAACACAATCGAAAACATAGACCCTTATGTACAGTTTCACATTGTTTTTCAGTTGGATTATAGTGAAACTCAACCTCAAAGATGTACCTTAGACTTATGCGTTTTTATTTTAAAATGATCATTGCCTAGCGCATTGCTGTGGGAATAGATGATTGCCTTGTGTCTTAAGAATATGCCTGTTAAATCATTATGAATATTGTCCAGTATGCAATGTATGAAGTTCATAATTCATAAGTCAAGAGTTGACATTTTCATTTACTGGGACTGTGCTTCTCTCTGCCCTCAGAGGGGCTCACAAATCATTAACTCTATCCTACAGCATGTAGCCAGTACAACATACCCTGACATTTTCATGCTTGTTTATAATTGTTTGTGGTCCTGGTCACACAACAACTCTCCACATTGGTTATAAATGCTTACTCTGGAAACTTCCATGTGGCAAACACTGGCCTATTGCTCTATCACTAGCAAGAGCTGTCCTTCCGTGTGGGCATCCATCTCCCCAGTGCACACAAGGGTCTTCTGTCTCCCAGGTGTCTCACGGGTTCTCCCTCCTACCTGCAGACTTTGAGTGTTGCTGAAGGCAGACACAGCTTCTGTTACCTTTTTCTTGTTTCTGCCAATTTCCCCTTTGCCCCACTATGAGAACCAAGAGTACCTTCTTGCTTTTAAATTGACTGAACAAATGCATCGTTACCTTACACAAAAGAGTGTGAAGATCAAACTGAAGTAAATCAATGTGAAAAATGCACGTATTTAAGTAATATAACCTGATGTTGGCATGCATTGTGGCAGATGTTTTTGAATACATGCTACCCTTTGTAAACTCAATCCTGCCATAAATTTAGTCTAAAGAATAATGATTAAATACAAATACTGGGTCATTTTAGTTGAAGAAATTTTAAATTTTGCCAAAGGATGAGAAAAAGAAGGAGATTTTTCAACAACTGCTAAAACATTGAAGAGACAAAAGATGATCTCCAAACAGGATGCTAATTTTGGCTCCTATTCATAGTGAGAAATGTAACGATTTTGACATACTGTTATCTTTCTTAAGCAGTGGTGTTTGTTCCCCAGCACTCTCCTCTTATCCAAGTATTTTAAAACTGACATTTCAATTCAATTTCCTTGTGTACAGTTATATAAATAAGCTGAATTCCTTAGTGCATTCTGGATCACCTGTGTTTTTCCTTTTCCAACTGTAATGACATCACTGACTGCTTTATGATTTCTAGGCAGTTTGCCCATCTCTCCCATTCTTAAAATTATCCAGAAGTCTGGCTGTGACTTTTGCCAGCACCTAAGTGCCTCATTAATTGGATTTGAAAAATTGTATCTAGAATGGACATCAATTCATTCAATTAAAATTAATGAGAGTCCATGTGGCTGCTGGTTCAAAGTTGAGTTCTTGCCAATCCACTGCTAACCCAAAGTAAAATCTGCTTCTTTCTGGACAAAGTCTCCTTCATAATCAGTAAGAGACTACTAAGGTCTTCATTCTTGACTGTGAGTGTGCACATCTACTTTCTGCCCTTAAAATGTCTCTCTTTCCTCCTACATGACCAAGACTTGGATACCTTGGCTAGTAAGCCTACTGGTGCCATAGTGCCGAGGGCTAAGCATTCCTGAGCTGGTTGGAGAATCTTATTAAAAAAGACATCTGCCATAGAGACAGAACAGATTTGGGAAATCACTTTTGTCATTTTACTGCTTTGGAGAGCTGAATCTCCGTATTTAGAAGTCAATGCTAGTGTTCTAGTACAAAGGACTGATTGGAATATTTCATTGGATAGAAAACACACTGAAAGGATAGAGCTTGCTTCTGGACTAAATGTAGTGGTTTTTCTCTCTCACCTAATGTAAATAATAGATTTCTATTCCTAACTGAGATAGTAACAAAGACCATCCTACTGCAGGTTTCAAGGTGTCTTGAAGAAATGTAAAAGAAGGTGACAGTGTGTATGTACTTATAGGTTAGGTTGAAGTATGTCTTTCCATTTTTTTATTTTGACACTTTGCTCTTAGGTTTGACTAGTCATCTAGTACTCATATAGAACATCTGAAGGAAATGGGTTGAACTTCAACATTAAACCTATGTATTAAAGCACTAAGTAGCAAATACATTCAGATGACTGAAGTTTTCAATGCCACAAGGCACATGAAGACTGACAGTTTGGTCTCTGTGCCTTCTTGTAGCTGACTCTATCATTGAAATGGAATAGATATGGGTGTAGTTGGGGGAAAGCCATTTGTCACATTAGTCTAGAATTCCTTCTGTTCTGAAACAAATACCCAGACATTATTTTTAGCTTGTATTATGCATAACTTGCAAAGAGCTGTACTTGGATTCCACCCAAATAAGAAATGTAAGTATAACTGCAGAAATATTCTTTCTTACTTTAAAGAAAAAGGCATATCCTTGTAATTAAACAGAATTACATGGCTTTAATGAATTATAATTTAATTAGCAGAAACTGCATTTGCAGAGCAAGGTCATTGTACTTCTTGTTCCTTAAAACAGACTGGAAAGGGATCACAGATGCTCAGAAATGTTTGTAGAAGTCGGTGTACAAATTGATGACCTCAGACTTAACCTTTGTTTCAGACCTTCCCTACAGTGTGCTTGGTCCCTTGGGCAAAATACTCAACTTTCTACTCCTGAGCTCCTTATCACTGTAAGTGGAATCCAAAAACTTCCCTTGGACCCTTTAATGAGGTTCTCGTTCTCTTATTCAGATATTCAGCTGCCTACACGCTCATTAAAATAACTAACCATGCTTTCCTTCTGCATTAGCTTCTACTGTGCACTCCTCATCCTACTGCATGAGGACAGAATTGTCTCTCACTTATCTATGATCAATATCATTGTGTGTGTGTGTGTGTGTGTGTGTGTGTGTGTGTGTGTGTGTGTGTGTAGAAGAGGGCACTTGAGTGTGTGTGACTGTGGAGGCCCAAGGGTGACATTGGAAATTAGCCTGGATTGCTCTAACACTTCAATTTTTTTTACTCTGTTTACCAGGTTCTGCCTTCTAGCAACAAGATTACACCCATTCTGGTATAAGTTTGTCACATGCAACATCGTGTATTAGACAACCATGTACCAAGCACCTCTTCTGCTCTGAACTTGCTTTTGCACAAAGGTCTCTCAGCATAATAGTGATAAAACAGATATTAGATGTATGTTTCATGTGGCTCGCAAGAGCATCATATGGCATGTGTCTGCAGAGGCACTTCTAAAGGGGAGCTGCTTTGCAGGACAGCTTGTTTCCAACTAATGACTCGAACCTAGAGGTAAGGATTCCATTCCAGCTACATCAACCAGGTGTCACCAAGGAGGAGAGAGTGTTTCTGAACAGAAAACATGTGTTGATGGGTAATACAAAGTGAATATTATGCTGACTTTCAGGTGTTTGGAGTTGGCTTCATATCTGCTTCAGGAGGATAAATCACAGATATCTCTTAAGTTGGACATATCAGGAAGAGTTTCTATATCAGAATAAGCAGCTGTGTTTCCCACACCACATGCACTTCCATGAGTAGAGCATGAACTTGTTGAGGCATTAAAGGTAAAGTCACTATCTATGAATCATCATCTACTTATTCTCTCTCTTTCTATTTACCTATCCATTCATGTATTTTCCATCTAAAATCAGTCCTATCTATTTATCTATCATCTATTTTTTTTAATTTAAAAAAAAATTTAACAGGTACACCGGAGCTGGAGAGGTGGCTCAGGGGTTAAGCCTCTGCCTGGCAGGCGGAAGGTCCTGAGTTCAGATCCCAGATCCCACGTATAGACGCCGGGTGGAAGCGGGGGGCGGCCTGCGTTTCCGGTCCTGGTATGGTGGAGCCTGTGAATCCCGGGGCAGAGTAAACAAGGAGGAGGTGGAGGCGGTCCATGGTGGTTCCCGAATTCGTCCGTGGTTCTACACACACACACACACACACACACACACACACACACACACACACACGCATATATCCACAATTGAATAAATAATAAATAATTAAAAAAAATTTAACAGGTACACCGTCCCCCCTCCCTCCAACCCCCCATCCCCCTGTGCCCCCCTCCCCTCCCCTGTCCCTCCCCATCCCCAGTGCCTCCCCCTCCCATCCCCGGAGCATCCTTTAATGAGCATGCCAAATTCTCCTCTGGGTCCTCCTCTCCGACGAGGTGCAAGGACTCAGTGGCATTTCCCAGAACCCTTTCTTGTGTTCCCATTAAGCATAGGAATACTACTGTGGCTGTCAATAATCCCTTGCCTCCCAGGATCCTAGTGCCTTTAGCAAATGCTAGACTTTGTGAGGTCAATAGTGTGCTGGACATTGCGCAGGGCATTTTAAGTCCAAATATGATTCCTTCGGCCCTAACTTATGTGGAGTATGCTGAAGGAGGCAGAGGCAGGAGGATCAGGAGTTCGAGGCCAGCCTGGGCTACACTTTGGTGGTAAGATTGTAAGAGCACAAGGATGGGAGGAGCAATGGTATCTATCATCCATTAAAAGGGAGAAAAGGAGAGGCAATTTTTCTCCATAGGCATTAAAGTGGGAGGATGCAGAAAGAATACTTGTTTATCATCTATCATCTGTATATCATCCTTCTCTATCTATCCTCTATATATCATCCTTCTCATATAGCATCTATCATTTATCACCCACCTATACATATGAACACAGACATTGATACGTTAGTGTAATCAATCTCGTATATGTGTTTTTTAGGGGATTAGAAATTTATAGATCAAACACGTAGATTGGCTGATAATGTTGCCAATAACCCTAATGATTTATAATATCTGGCTAATTAGAAGAGCCATCTTTTCTTTATCTGTCTAGAAAAGTGGTGCCAAGTGGCAACTGGGGGTGCAGATACGTGGAGAAAGACGTGCTGATAGAAGCAGAGAGATTTACAGCTATTCAGAATTTTTCTTCTAAACGGATCAAATGGTTATCTACATATGGAGTACTATTTTAAGAATGAAGAGATTTATAAATTCTATTAAAAGAATCCCAATGGAAGGGAGAAAGAGAGGAAGAAAGATCACATGTATATATTGTGTGCACATGTAATCATGACTGGAATTTTCTTATCATATTTTTTAAAAAGTAAAACTGTCCTCATTCAAACTAAAAGATGAAAATTACCTTAAAAAGTAAAATTCAACTGTATCTTGAAGTCTTGTACTTTATCTAAGCATATTGTCAACAGTTTTCAGACAAAATTCTGAAACACGCAAACAGAATCTCCACAAAACAAATAGCTAAAATGGTGCTGTAAATAATGATTTGCTCTTTACAAGTCAATGTCAGCCTTTCTCAAAATGATTTTTCTAAATAGTTTTCCTTGAGGAGGAAGTGTGTGATGGATTGTTTATTATGCAAGTTTCAATTTCTGTATATATGTCTAATTAATTGCATGCCCTAATATTTATACAGCACTTTGTTATTTGCAAAACGTTCTTACTCTTTCCCTTCTATTATCTCATTTCAAATTAATTGTGCCCTTTAGGTATGTGGGTATTTTAGCAGAAGAAATTTGAGAATGTAGTAATTTAACCAATTTCAAATTAAAAAAACACTCACTCTCAGAGCAAAAAAATTGATCATTAGCATTTGCAAGTCAGTGTACACATCCTGGACAGTAAATTCCTCATGAACATCTCCCTTTCTTGCTTCCACAAGTCTTCTAAAAGAGATACAGATACTCATAATTAAGTGATACAATAAACTGAAATTAGTCCAGGTAAGCAGCAAAGCTAGAACCTAACAAACAGCATTTCATTGCAGATGATAACATTTCCTATACGGAGATGAGCTCCATTTCTATCTTATTTAATAGTCTGTTTCAATGAATTTTTTATGATGGCAGAGAAGCATGGACTCATAGTTTTCATGTTGCATGATTAAATATAAAATAATCCATAGGTAGTTCCTGGAGATTTCTGTTGACAGTATCTTTTTTAAGTAACTATTTCGAATGGTAATTTTCTGCCAATTACCCATGTCTTCTCTTCCCTGCAGAACACAATACTAGGGGAGGTAGTATCAGGCACTATTGATTTAGAAGATGCAAAATAAACCGGCTGGGCAAATTTAACTTGTGTTTGATGATATATGATTTTTTATCAAACATTTGTCTAGAAAAACTTTTAATTAATGTAATAGAGAAGAAACCTCCCAAAAGTTTCATCAATACTAACACTATCATTATTATCACCAAATATTTGTACTTATCAATATTTATTGAGCAACGCGTAATCTCTTATTCCTAAAGATTAAATCTAAATGAAGGATTGAAGACAAAAACACCTAGAAGGAGATTTTCTAAAGCTATTTTTTCTATTCTTTCTCAAACTAATCATTGAATAATTCTCACAGAATGGTTAATATTTAGAAATATTAGGGGAGGTTCTTGAAGGTAAATGTTACAATTTAGATGATGTGTCATGGTTCTGTAATTGTCAATCAAATGGAAATTTTAGGATCTGATTTGATAAAACTCTAGAGCAGAATAAAACTAAATCATAGATAAAGGGAAAGAATAGATGTGTTTTTCTATACAGAAGTATTACCTGTTTACATGTCGAAGATATCCACAGTGTTATTTCAATATCTCTGAGAAGGAGATTTATTTTGGAACTATTACTTTAGTTTTCAGTGCTGAAATATTGAGAGCATCATGAGGTATATTATACAGTGAACCAAAGCTGGATAATGAACATGGAAGCATTGGCTCAAGAGTATAAACCAGTTACCACAAAGATTCTACTGAACAAGAGCTTTAGAGGGTAAATGTTGCAATTCTGAGACATGAAGTCATTCACACCAGTAATTCTCAAGAACTTTATCTACCTTGACTGTAGTAAACAGAAAAGAAAAAGACGATTTGTGCTTTTGCTAATGTTTTGCTGAATATCAATTCTGAAGAACAAATTCCTGACTTTTGACTCAGTATAATACCTTTAAAACTCAAATCCAGTGGTAATGAGTGCTACCAATGTTCAGCTCTGTACTTACTGATCAGTTAGGTACGTGTTTCTACTGCCAAACACTTCCTCTACAGTTCTCTATTGAAGAAACAAAATTGGCTATTCTATGTGCATGGGAGAATGGGGTCATTCATTCACAAGCTCTTGAAGAACCTAGCACTGGGATTTGTTGCCTTTTTGTATGTAGCACTGCCCTCTACTGGTCAAAGGAAAAAATTCTGATTCTGTTAATGGATGTCTAATTACTTGAGACCATCTTGGAGCTAATATACCATAAGATGATTGTTGAACTATGTGGCAATTCATAAGCTGAAGAGGCCAAGGCAAATTTTATTGAATATTATAAATTTACTCTATTCATATATACATTTTAATTATTTTTGCTCGAATAAACTTCCTGCTTGATTTCAGTGTGGACACCTTAGTTTTTTTTTTTTGCTTACTTCCTTTGAGATTTACTCTTATGAGAGGTAATTGGTTTTGTGTACTACTAACCAAATAATTTATGATGAAACAAGTCAATTGAACATGAAATATAAGAACATTTTATTCAAGTTGTACTTGGGAGACAGATAAGTGCTGTATTTATCTTTCAAGTTATTTGTAACATTTTTAGCTTTCAAAAATCAGGATCAGCTATACTTGAGAGGTAGTAATATATCACTTGCCTCTCTATCTATCCCTATGTATATATGTAGATAGATAGATGATAGATAGATAGATAGATATGTAAGATATGGATGGGAGACTAAAATATATCTCTTTCTTTTTCTCATTAATCAGTGACAAGTCAGGCTTTTTTCTACCCCAGACCCAAGCACAGGCTGACTCCTTGCTCCTCAGGGAAGGCACCTAGATTATGCTCCAGGCCCCAGGTCATCTCTATGCCCTACTAGCTACTCTGCTTTTCTGCCCCAACCTGCCCCGGGCAGGCTCCCTGCTTTCCAGAATTCAACAGAGTCGAGACAAAACCCAAGCAAAGGGCTAGGGGAGTAACACCATTCACCTTAGGTCTTCTAAAATCATCCCATCATATGGGAGAGAATCTTCACATCCAGCTCTAAAATAAATAAACACTTTTTACCATCCTGTTCCTCTCAATTATTAGTCACTGTTGTTTACCATTTCTACATAGCCCACCCAAAAACCCATACAACTTCAGGGACTATACCATTCACCCTCACATATCGCCAAAGAAAGAAACCTAAAAAGTGCACTACTGCACTAATCTTCAATCCCTGTCTACTAAACATGTCTTAATTGATGTACTAACAGTCCAATAGCCTCACCTAGGAAATAACAACACCAGACAGGCATATCCAACTGTAAGACAAACACAAGGCACTTGGGGGAGATAAGAAGAGCAGTTAAAGAAACAAGAATAGGCATAGAGCAGTTAAAATAATCTCAAGCAGAATTTAAACTCAAACTGAAAGACTACCTATCTTTAACCCAGAACTCAAAAGAGAGTCCTATCAGCAGAACTAACAAAGCAGAAAATAGACTATCAGATCTTGAAGACAAAGTGGAACAACAAAGCAGTTCAATTGAAGAGGTTGTTAAAGCCACAAAGGTACTTGAGAGAAATATTCAAGAGTTATGGGACAACTTGAAGAAGCCTAACATGTGCATTCATGGAATACCACAACAATAATCCCAAAATACTATACCTGAAGAAATTTTTCAAATTATATCTAAAGAAAGAGAGGCCAATCCAAATACAAGAGCCATTCCACACCCCAAAAAGATATGACAAAAATAGAAACTTGCCACTGCAAATAATAATCAGAACACTGCACATTAAAGACAAGGAAAATGTGCTGAGAGTTTCAAGAGAAAAAGTCACTCTTAAAGGTAAACCTATTACAATAACAAATGATTTTTCAATAGAAACAGTAAAAACCAGAAGAGCGTGGAGAGCATATTTCAAGTATTGGATAAGCACAAATGCCAACTCAGGCTGATTTACCCATCAAAACTGCCAGTCATGACTGAGGGTGAAATAAAAATTTTCCACCATAAAGACAACTTTAAAGTTTACATGACCACCAAACCATGCCTTCAAAAAATGCTAGAAAACATAGTCAAGCTTGAAGAAAAAAACAAGCACATCCAGGAGGACAGAAAGGAAGTATAATACAACCACAACCTACAAGATAAATAGTACAATTATGAAAGCCATTAAACACAAAAAATGTCAAAATCAAAAGCAATTTCTCCATTATAACCCTACTGCCTTCAGGAAGCACATCTCATCACAAAAGACAGGTACATTTAAAAAGTGAAAGGCTGGAGCCTAAAGATGAGGAGGAGCAATGATATGCAAGATACTCCACACAACTTAGAGCCACAGTAATCATAATAGGACTTTGTATGATCTGCACAACGACCGACATATCACTGACCCCCAAAGTCTAGCATGTATCACAGGCATTACGATCCTTAGAGGCAAGGGATTAAGAGCCACAATAGTGTTCCCATAGTAATGGGGAACAGAAGAAAGAGCTTTAGGTAATGCTACTGAGTCCTTACACTTCATCAGAGAGGAGGACCCAGAGGGAAGTTTGACATGCACACTAAAGGATGCTCCAGGGATAGGGGAGAGGAGGCACTGGGAGAAGGGAAAGGAGGGGACTGGGGTACCTACTAAGTTTGTATGAGTGGAAAAAATAAATTAAAAAACATATTCTCAGTGTATATCCCTGCGGAAAAAAATGTAAAAGGCTCGCCAAAAATTATTCAAGCTAATGGAATCCAGAAACAAACGGGAGTAGCAATTATGGTATCTGAAAAAGTGGACTTCAAACCAAAGAAAATCATAAGAGATACAGAAGGATACTACACTTTAGTCACAGGAAGAATTCACCAAAAAGACTTCACAATACTGAACGTACACACACCAAATATGAGCTCCTTCACATTTATTAAGCAAACAGTACAATGTCTAAAACAAGAAATGAATTCCAAAATCATAATATTTGGGGATTTCAATATTGCCCTCTCAACATGGGATAGATCAACAGGCCAAAAACTCAACAGAGACATATTGGAAGTAAATCAAATTCTTACTGAAATGTACTTAAAAAATCTCTATTGAACCTTCCATCCAAGCACCAAGGAATAAACATTGTTCTCGGCCGGACACAGAACTTTCTCCAAAATAGACCATATATTGGGCCACAAAACGAATTGCCACATATACAGGAAAGTTGAAATTATAGTCTCTACCCTGTAAGACAACCAAGATCTAAAGCTTGACATCCACAACACAAAAAAGAACAGAAAGTACACTAACTCTTGGAAATTAAACACTATCATGCTGAGTAAGAAACGTGTTCAGAAGCAAATCAAAAAAAAATTAAAGATTTCTTAGAAACAAACAATAATGAAAATACAACATATAAAAATCTCTGGGACACAATGAAAGCCATCTTAAGAGGTAAGTTTATAGCTCTTAATGCCTACATCAAAAAATTGAAACATTACAAGTAAATAACTTAGCAAAATGCAGCTTAAAACTTTAAAGACACAAGAGCCATTCACTTCCAAAAGCAGTAGAAAAGAGGAGGTTAGCAAAATCAGGGTTGAAATATCCAAAATTGAGAAAAGGAAAACAATACAAAGAATCAACTGGACAAAAAGTTGATTCTTCAAAAAAATCAATAATATTGATACACCCTTAGCTAAATTAACCAAAAATCAAGAAAATGAAAACCGAAATTAACAAAATTAGAAATAAAAATGGAGTTATCACTACTGATATCCAAGAAACTCAGAGAATTATAAGCTTGTATTTCAAAAACTTATATTCCATGAAATTTGATAACCAAAAAGAAATAGATGAATTTCTGAGTAAACACAACTTACCTATATTGAATCAGGTAGTTTCAAATTATTTAAATAGTCCTATAACAAAAGAAGAAGTTGATTAAGTCATCTTGAATCTTCCCCCCAAAAATGTCCTGGCCAGCTGGATTCAGCTCATAATTCTACCAGACATTTAAAGATCAACTAACATCACTACTTCTTAAACTATTCTATAAAAGGAACATTTCCATATTCTTTCTACAAAGTTAATATCATGCTAACCCCAAAACCTAATAAAGATACACTTAAAAAAGAAAACTACAGACCAAACTCTTTGATGAACACAGATGCAAAGGTTCCTGGAAAAATCTTAGCAAATCAGAATAAAAACATGTTGAAAAGATCATTCACTGTGATCAAATAGGCTTTATCCCAGACACACAAGATTGGTTCAACATATGCAAATTGGTAAATGTAATCCATCATATAAACCAATCCAAAGTCCAAGACTAAGTGATATTCTCAATAGATGCAGAAAAAAAGCTTTTGACAAGATCCAACATCTTTTTATGATCAAAACCCTGGAGATAGTTGGAATGGAAGGAATCTTTATCAATATAATAAAAGCTGTATACAATAAGCCAACAGCAAGGACTATACTCAATGGAGAAAAACTTGAATCATTCCCGCTTTGACCAGGAACTAGACAAGGTTGTCCACCCTCACCACTTCTATTCAATATTGCACTTGAAGTCTTAGCTAAAACCATAAGACAAGAGAGGTAGATAACAGGGATTCATCAGAAAAGAAGGAGTCAAGACATCTCTATTTTCAGATGGCATGGTATTATACCTGAGTTATACTAAAACCTCCACCAAGAATCTCCTGAAACTGATATAAAAGTTCAGCAGAGTGACAGGTTACAAAATAAACATGTAAAAATCACTGATCTTTCTAAACACCAAGGATGATAAAAGTGAAAAAGTTCTAAGAGAAAAAATCTTATTTACTGTAGCCCCTAAAAAATGAAATATGTTGACTTAAATCTAACCAAAGAAATGAGAGACCTTTATAATGAAAACTTTAAAATCCTAAAGAAAGAAATTCCAGAAGACACCAGAAGGTGGAAAGATCTCCTACGCTCCTGGATAGGCAAAATCAACATCATACAAATGATTATCTTACCAAAAGCAATATACAGATTCAATGCTATAACTATCAAAATATCAAAGCAATTCTTTAAAGAAATTGACTAAAATTCTCAAAATTCATGGAAACACATAAGGCCCAGGATAGCAAAAACAATTCTGAGTAACAAAAAGACTACTGGAGGTATCACCATACCAAACCTTAATCTGTATTACAAATCCATACTAATAAAAGCAGCCTGGTACTGCCTCCAAAATAGACACATAGATCAATGGACAAGGGTTGAAGACTTAGATATAAACCCACACAAATACAGCCGTTTGATCTTTGACAAAGGGGCCCAAAATATTTAATGGAAGAAGAATAGAATCTTCAACAAATGGTGATGGCAAAACTGGATATGTGCATGCATAAGATTAAAATTGGACCTTACTTGTCACCATGCACAAAAATTAATTCAAAATGGATCAAGGACATTAATATACACCAGAGACTATAAAAGTCCTAATTGAAATGGTAGTGAAGCCTCTGGAGCTGATTAGGCTAGGCCAACAGTTCCTAAAAAGAAATCCAATAGCACAGGCACTAGAACCAACACTCAACAAATGGGATCTTATGAAATTAAAGAGCTTCTGTTCAGACAAAGAGATTGTAAACCTAGCAAAAAGGCAACCCACAGAATGGGAGAAAATCTTCACTAACCACATATCTGATAGAGCTCTATTATCGAGAGTGCACAAAGAACTTAGAAAACTAAACACCAAGGAAACAAATGGGTTAATTAAAAAATGGGCCTTGAAACTTAAAAGAAACTTTACCATTGAAATGTCTAACAAATACCTTAAAAAATGCTCCACATCCTTAGCCATCAGGGAAAAGAAAATCAAAACCTCCCTGAGATATCACTCAAAGATAAATCTCTGTAATACCTACAGTAATTGCAAAGATTATAAATAGGAGAGAAGGGAAAGGAAGGCCACATCATAAACAAGGAAAGAGGGGATTGTGTTACAGCAGAGAAAATAGGCCACCATCAAGGACTGCAAGTAAGTAGTGAGACATCTGTTTAAGTTCACAGACTTTCCTTCCTGATCATTTGCAACTGATGGGGTATGATCTCACCAGAAGGGGAAGGCATATAGTCTGGCAGATAGAAAGTAACCATTGTGTAAATGGGAGACTGACCCCCCCCCCCCCCCCCCCGCACACTGCGGTCTCCTCCTTTTATTCCATCTACCTTTGAATATACTCTTATAATAAGACTCAATTTTAACAGCTTTTTATCTCTGGCCAGATGGTGACATCCAATACCCATCAGGATGGAGTGAAGGGCATTGCAAGAGCAGCAAAACTAAAAAAAAAAAAATCAACAAACCATAATTCAGAACATCAAAGACTCTATATCAACCATCTGGAATCAGGCCAGCCTAATCTCTCCCCATTCTGAAGCTCAGGGAAATTTGTGGAAGAGGGGGGCAGTAAGATTGTAAGAGCACAAGGATGGGAGGAGCAATGATATGCAAGATACTCCACACAAGTTAGGGCCGAAGCAATCATAATAGGACTTTGCATGCCCTGTGCAATGACCAACACATTATTGACCCCTCAAAGTTTAGCATGGACTAAAGGCACTAGGATCCTTAGAAGCTAGGGATTATCAGCCACAATAGTGTTCCTATTCTTAAGGGGAACACAAGAAAGAGTTCTAGGAAATGCCACAGAGTCCTTACACCTCATCAGAGAGGAGGGCCCTGAGGAAAGTCTGATATACACATTAAAGGACGCTCCAGGGAGGCATTGGCAGATAGGGAGGGAGAGGGGGGAAAGGAAAAGAAAAAGGGGAGAGGAAGTTAGAGGGTCCAGGGAGGGGTGGAGGGAGGGAGGGGACCAGTGTACCTATTAAGTTTGTATGTGGGGAAATAAATAAATAAATAAATAAATAAATAAATAAATAAATAAATAAATAAATAAAAAGTTGTTGGTAGGAGAGGTGTCAAAGCCCTCCATGGCTTTATACGTTTCTGCCATTTGGTCTTGATCCTCCTCCTGAAACTGTTGCTGAGACTGTTACACATGTTGATCACAGGACACGAAAACAAAACAAAACAAAACAAAACCAGCTGGAACTTTTCTAGTAACTTCCTCTTTGGTGGTCTGCTTTCATAGTCCTTCAAAGTACTATGTGAACTGTTGGAGGAGAAAAGCAGTCAATGGTCTCATCGATCTGTGCAAGCTGTAAGTTACATTAACACCCACCTTGGCAAGAGACATCCAGCAATAAAAGAGTGGCATGACTGTCAAAGGGACAGCCAACAACGTTCTGATGTATTTAAGGCCTTTCAGCAGGGATCACATTCCTGGTACTTACTATAAACCAGGATAAGAACCTATGAAAAGGGAGAGGGAACATAGGGCCTACGGAGGAATATAAACTGTTAAGGTTAGCTATAAAGATTCTATATCAAATTGAATTTTAAATATTTGTGATTATAACCATAGACCAGCAGAGCTCTCAGCATTCACCCTAGAACCTTCCTTTGCAATGGATGGTGTTAATAGGAAAATCATAACTGACCTTAGTATAGAAAATAAGTGACTGCGAACTTCTTGGCCCTGAAAAGGACATTTGAACTCCCCTTCCACCTCGGGGCAAAGAAGTATTACTGAAGAGGCGCTAATAAGATTGTAGGAACGTGAAGCCGGTCAGAGATGCAGCCAGACATTATCTTTAGAGTATGGCAGGTCACTGCGTCTGTGAACCCACGCCGCGTGTACTGCCACAAGATTTGTCCTATCAAGACTTCACTGAGGAAGAGGGAGAGATCTTAAGAGGCCTCCTTGAGAGTCTGCTGAGGGTTAAAGCGGGGCATGGGGGAGAAGGTGCTTTCTTCAACAGTCTACCCACTGATCACTGATTCAAGCTACAGCAAAAACTCCCGCCATCAAGAGTCAGGCTTTGTTCGGCACAAGACACACCACCTGGACTCTGCTCCTCCCAATGTCAAGACTGAACTCTTAATCGCCAGAGCACAAGGGTCCTGCCGCTTGGAGCGCGGGGCCCAGGAAGCTCTACTCTGACCTCGACATGGCTGGGGAGAAGATGAAACTGGGCCACATAAATGAAAAGACAAGAAGATAAAAGGCAGACTGGTAGGGAAGAAGGGGTGCAATGAGAAAAAGGAGGGGGTGGGATTAGGGATTAAGGCGTGAAAATATTATACATTTAGTGTATTCACGTATGAAGCTATAAAGAATAAAAATGCAAAAGAAAGCTGAAACAAAATATAAAATTTCAAAGGTACCAAGTAGGAATGAAGCAAACAACACCACCAAAATAACTTATGCTACTTTAATATAATAGTGAATGCTGATTTGGGGGTGCATATTGTGATTCCCAAAGTAGCTACCAAAAGACTTAGATTAATATATAAAATAAAAGGATAATTTCAGGAATGAGTATGCAATATATATGATTAATTAAAAGGCAAGATATGAGAAAAAAGTTTTAATCCTGAAAGAGGATATAACATCCTAATGTGAGACACACAGTATCAAAGCGCCACCAGGATGAACCTGAGTAAGAAGAAATCAGAGGAAGCAGCTCATCCACTTAAACAATGCAGCATGGTAGTGGGAAAGATCAGTCACAGAAATATTTTTAAGAGATGATAAACCTAGCAAATAGTCAGCAAATGGTTCCTACTCCATCTGGGGTATCATTGTCTCCCGATCATTTGGGCAATCCAAACAAATAATGTTATAAAAAAACCCTGAAAAATTGTTTGTGAGAAACAAATGAATTCTAAGCTGGCCTAAGACTAGTAGTTGAGGATAACCTTGAACTTCCATTTCTCTTGCCTCTCACTCCCAGGTTCTGGCATTACCTTGTCCTGCCACCGTGGGGCGTGGAACTTAGAACCCGGGGCTTTCTTCATGGGAAGAGAATACTCAATGGGTTGAACCACATTGCTAGCATCACAACGTAAATTTGAAATGAACTGTTTCCTTGAAAGCTACAAGGCAAACAAACCTGACAGAAGAAGCAGGAAATCTGAACAATCCAACATTTACCACACAGGTTAGATCAGCTGTAAACCATTTCTGCATGGCAAACCCTTCTGCTTCTTAAGAAAGCATTTAATTTTTTCTCTTTGTATCTACAGGTACATGAAAATATGGACGCATATCGATTTACTTATTATTTTTCACATATATATGTATATATGATGTGTGCTTATATATGTATATGTGTATACAGTGTGTGAGTGCACAAGTGTGTGGAGGGCTAAGGATGAAGGCTTGCTCCTTCTTCACTCTCTACTTCATTTTCTGAGAAAGGGTCTCTCACTGAACTTGGATGGAGCTTGTCATTTTAGCTTATCTTCGAAACCTCTGGCTGCCCTTCCTGAGGCTACCATATCCACCTGCTTTTCTTCAATGCCTGTACTGGGGACCTGAACTGCAGCCCTCATGACCCCCTCCACAGACACCATTTTTTGCTCTATGACATTTCTTGCCATCTTATGAAATTTGTGGTACTGTCAATTGTGATTTTTTTCTCTTATATTGGAGAATTGCTGTTAAAAGGCAGCAGTCATTTGCAGGGAAAAAACTAAAAGCAAATGAAGATGTTAAGAAATAAGGAAAATAAAATGAAAATGACTTGCGCTTAAAGCTCACTGGAATAAAAATCATACTGCAAGAATGATAAGAGGAGGCTAAAAATAGCCAAGGAAAAATTGCAAAACCCTTGTAATTTTGAGAAATGGGGCAGAAAAAAATGAACTTTGAAATATGTTAGAATCCAAAATCACTGAAAATAATGAGCCAACAAATGCTCACGTCTTTCTGTGTGGAAATGAGTTGCTGGAGAAAGAAAAAGGAACAAGCTTGAGTTGAATTTGTGTGTGTGTGTGTGTGTGTGTGTGTGTGCGCTGGAGAGCACTTGAGTGTATGTGTCTATTAAGGTTTAAGGGTTACTTTGAGAAACATCCTATATTTCCTACCTCCTTACTGCTTTCCTCATCATGCAGAGATGGTTTATAGCTGACTTAACTTGTGTGGTAAATGTTGGGTTGCTCAGATTGCCCATTTCTTCTTGTCAGGTTTGTTTAAATTGTAACTTTCAAGAAATTAATTCCTTGCAAATGTATATTGTGGGGCTAGGAATATGGCTCGGTTGGTGGAGTATTCACCCCTGCACAAAGATCTTGGTTACTCACAGGGAATTGGAATATTTGGAATTTTTTTACATGGGATATGGAGATCTGAATTCAGGCCCATTTTCTTGTGAGACAAAGAACTCAATCCCTGAGCATTCTATCATTCCATATATATATTACAGTGAGAACTCTGACTTCTGGAGTCCATCAGACATCAATACCAGCCTTCAGCAAATGCAGACACTTCATTTGCATGTTAAATCTGTTTCTCAAAGCCCACTTGCTTGGGTGAGAGTGTACATTATCATAAAATTGTCTGTTCTCTGCATGGTCATTTTTGAGTTTAATACAATCATAAATAAAATGAAGAATTATCCTCTGTGAATTAAATATCTTTCAGCAATATTTATGTGTGAAAAGAAACATGTAATGATTGACAAGGATACATTGAAAAACTAGAATACATTACAGTTGAAAGATCTTCAAACATAGTATAAATCTGCAATTAGATACCTGTTATTGGAAAATTAACATGCAGAATAACTGAATGGAGCACAAAGACATTAAGACAACTCTCTTAAGTGTGGAAAATAAACCCACCACATGTGTCTCAGAGAAGCAAATATATATATGTATATATAAATGCTTATTATGAATGCTGAGAGCTTTATTTGAACAAAACTGGAAATTTGATATATTACATTCGTCCAGTTACCATTACAAGAGAGAGATCAGCTGACCATGTTGTAAAAAGGTCACATTGCAACAGCATTGTAAGCAAAAGTAAAAACTTGGAGGAAATGTTTGCAACACATAACATAGGTCAAGTTCTACCGTTGTGATTATAATTAAACTATCCAGTCAGAAATATAAATTCAGGTTGTAGCTCGCAGCATTACAGCTGGGTAAGCCTGTTGATTAATTTGTCCCAAGTAGCTCACACAGTGCATTCTGGTACCATGAGATTGGTCAGCAAGCAGAAATCTTCAAGATTTATTCCAGCTTGTTTTCTCCATGGGTAGTTATGGTGTCTTCGGCATAGGGATTACCCTCAGGTTCTGTTGTAGTACAGCCAAGAGTAATAGCAAAAGCCCATATTGTTTTGAAAGACTTTGAGACATTTTAGATAAACAGCTCATTAGAGGGTATCACATAATTGAGACTGATTTTGTTTAATTGCCTGTGGCTTCTAGTAGGTGCAGCTTAGGTTAATTTCTGTTATCCCTTTTCTTTCCCTCTGTGTTCTCCTATATAGGGATAATTCTTAACATTTTTAAAAATTATATTTTTGATGTACTCATAATATAGAAGTCTGTATAGATGTATCTTAACATCCTTGGTGCTCATCATTCTTCCTGAATTCCATCCTACACTTGCATAATATTTTGCCTATTAGTATTTCATCATGGAAGGGACAAAATCTCAACAGACACTGCACCTTTCTGAGAGACTGCTGAAGTTTAACGTGGACAGGGGAAAGGGAGTTTCTTCATTCACTACCATACTCTCTGATCAATCATCCTTGTCCAGCAAGTACTTAGGCACTCGCCAGCACAGCATCCCAGGTGAAACCCAGTTGGCCACACTTGCAAAAAGACATGAAAATAGAGGGGAAAACTGGTAAGAAAGGAGAAAGTGTGAAATGGAATGGAGGGAGATGGAATTGGGTAGAAAGGGATGAAATGACATGAAATTCATTGTACTCGTGTGTGAACGTGTCAAAAAATTAAGAATTCACACACACCAAAACTAGAAATTTGGGAAGGGAAGGGAGGGTGAAAGAAGAGGGAAGATGGTGGGAAGGTGCAGTACAAAAGTGTATTCTGCTTTTAAAAAATTAAAAATTCTTAATGAAAAAAGGATTTGAAAAATAATAGTTTCAAAAGCAGTTTTAAAATAAGATCAGGATGTCCAGCTCGTGGAAAGTGGAAGCAGGGGGATTGGGAGTTTAAGATCAGCTTTGAGCACTTAGTGAATTCCAGGACTATCTGGGCTTCACACATCTGAGAGAGAGAGAGAGAGAGAGAGAGAGAGAGAGAGAGAGAGAGAGAGAGAGAGAGAGAGAGAGAGAGAGAGAGAGAGATCATATGCATACACACAACATATACAGAGACCTACATACAGAGAGACACAGAGAGAGAAATACACATACACACCTAAGAAAAGATGCCACATGTACATGTGCATACATGTTTCTAAACAGTACAAGTATTAAGGTGGACAAAATGAAAAGGCTAACTTACAGATACAAAGCAAAATCTACTTTACAAACCAAAGTATTAAAATTATTAAATAATTTCACTTTTAGTTTTGACCAAAAAAAAATGGAAAAGGGTTGTTCGCTAAGGCAAGTTTGCCTCTGGCTATATTTGACCTACATCTGGGACTGAAGTTGTAGGATCCATTTCCTATGTGACTTTGCACTGATGTGCTTGGTTATTGAAGTTGCTCAGCTCAGCTTCTCTCTCTCTCTCTCTCTCTCTCTCTCTCTCTCTCTCTCTCTCTCTCTCTCTCTCTCTCTCTCTCTCTCTCTTCTTTCTTCTTCTCTCCCTTTCCTTCCCCCTCTCATTTCTCAGTCTGTCAGAGCAAATGCTACTGTGACATGACAGCAATTTTCAATGCAGGCTTCCCAAGGGACTGTTTTGGAAAATGCAGCTTCCCACAGCAAAGGCTTCTACACAGTGAGGCAAGGAAGTGTCTCACGTGTCCAAGGAAACATGTATGAATTTAGGAGCTGTGAAGTCTGAAAGCATTCAAAGAAGACAGGAGTTGAACAGAGTCACCTTCCAACAGCTGGGAATGCCAGAAGAAAATATATGAAATTCAGGAAAGACAGTGCTCCAGTGATAAAACTCAGATTTTTCTGAAGATGTTCAAAAGGATTGTCCCTCTGTATCAAAGAATGTCTTGCTCACAAGATGAAATTCATTCAAATTTAAACGAATTGGGGTAAAATTGTAAAATATCATAAGAAAAGGGAAATATTAAAAACTTGCCTGTCATAAAAGGCACATCACCTAAAAATAAGCTACAACACAAAATATGTCCCACTTATGCGACAGATATTTGTGGCTGCTGGGGCATCCACAGCGGTGTCTGGGAAATCTGGCAGTAAAAGAGTTGAAATCGAACACACACTCTCTACATGTCTGGTTTGAACATAGACCATATTTTCTTCATAAAGGTGACAATAGATGCTTGCAGGTACTCAGTGGTTTGAAGGAAAAGGTATTTTTTAAGGGGAATTAAGGTACTTAATCTTGGAGACTATAGGAAGATGGCTTTAATTTTTACCATTTATAGCCAAGAAAACAAATAATCAGAGCTAAAAAGGAGTAAGTAGAAATATCAGCATTAGGGGCTGGAGAGGTGGCTCAGGGGTTAAGCCTCTGCCTTGCAGGCGGAAGGTCCTGAGTTCGGATCCAAGACCCTACGTATTGACGCCGGGCGGAAGCGGGTGCGGCCTGCGTTTCCAGTCTTGGTAGGGCGAAGCCTGTGAATCCCGGGGCAGAGTAAACAAGGAGGAGGTGGAGGCGTCCATGGTGGTTCCCGAATTCGTCCGTGGTTCTACACACACACGCACACACACACGCACACACACGCATATACATACACAGTTGAATAAATAATAAAAATAAATTAAAAAAAAAGAAATATCAGCATTAAACCCAGGAGCTGCTTTGATCTGATATAATGTCCTAAGGGCCATTTATAATTTATAAATCTTCAACAAGTGTCATGAAATGGTATTCCTAATGATTCTTATGTGCAGTTTTAATAGTGTATGTATTTTATGTGTGCAGTGTATACATGTAGATGTGTATGTGTGTGCCCATGTGATGCACATGTGTGTTTGTGTATGTGCTGTGTGTGTGTAAGCCCCAGAGAATTATGAGCACAGTTCACTATGTTGATTATATGACAGTGTGAGATGTACTCCAGCCCTCCAAGTAGTAACATTTTGACTATGTATTATACATTATAGAAGGTATTTATTTCTTCCTGGATTACTGAAAAATGCCGCAAGCTCAGGAAAAGATGGAGGAAGATCATCAAATCAAGAAAGTGGATCCTTTATGGCTAATCATATTTTTGGAAATAGAAGAGTTTGGGAGGTAAAGTCCCAATCCCTTAGCTCCTCCTTATCTTAATTGGGCACATGTCTTAAATTTATACATGCTGGAAAGTAGACTAATAAAGAAAGAAAGGGAGAGTTTCAAAAAATCAAATGTTTAGAATAATAGGGGTCTGTCCAGGACCCATATGAAATAAATATCTCCTATCATGACTTCCCAATAAAATTCAATAAATTAAGAGACAGTTCCAGATTCCAAAGTGTCAATAGTTACTCTCATATTACACATACTAAAGTGACATTAGCTTTTTAATTCTCTCTCTTTTAATGGACAATTCACTGAATGCAAAGATAATTAAGGAGCAAGTGAGTTTTGAGATAACAGACACTTCTTTTGTGGCTTTTGATCCTGAGTAAGTCACACGTTTCCTTTTAAATCATTTGTGGAATTTTTCTATTATCGCTAATGGTGACTCATTCATATACTCCTTCAGCAGGAACACAGTAAACAGGCTGCATGCACCAGCAAGCACTTCGGACATACCACCCCATCTGTCCTGCCTCCTACTTTGCCATTGTATTGTAGGAATTTCTGTAAGTCTCCACCACCATTCCATAGTGCCAACTACTTCATGGCAAGCTTGGCCAGGTTTCCTTGTGGTTTATTCAGATTCACGCTTGGCCTTGCCTAGGCAGTCAGTGATATTTCAAAACTGCAATTCTTCACACTGTCTCAAAAGAAAAATTGTGGGAAGGTGTCTCCAGGAATAAAGATGTGATATATAAGAAGATATCTTCAACAGCACATTGTGTATTCGGGATAAATCGGCCAACTGATGCACAGGATATGATAGAGAAACTGAAAATGACACAGAAATCTGAGATTTATCAGATTTGGCCTTGCAGCTCAGATAGGAAAGATCAGCTAAGGAAGAGCACTGGAATTATGTGCCACATATGCAGTGATGACATAAGAAGACACCATTATATATGCAAAAGGATATTCAAAGGAATCAGAATCAGAAGGATTAAAAAGCAAAGCTTACATAATTTTAGACAGAAGAATCTTGGATGAGCTTATAGAACAATTGTTTTGTATGTGTGTATATAGATATGTGTGCATGCATGTATGTGTGCATGTGTAGAAGAGGGCACTGTGTGTGCCTTTGGAGGCCCATAGGTGACTTGATGGAGATCTTGGTTTGTTTTTTGCTTCCTTATTGCTTTATTTCTGGAGTTTCTCAGGCGCTAACTATCAGGACCAGAAGTGCAGGCTGCAATCATTTCTGGCCAGAGGTTTTACTTGGATCAGAACTCAGGTCCTTTTGATTGTGAGGCAAAGTTTAACCCCTGATCCATCTCTTCAGCCCCCCCTATGGGACAATTCTACAAGCGAGCCACAAAAATTAGACAAGGAAGGGAATAATGATTGATAATGATAATATCAACCTCTTTATAATGAAAACTCCCAAAAATTCATGAAAATAAAGTTAATGTCGCTGTTTGAATATTGGTATCCATACAAAATTAATTGGCTGAAACTTAGTGCCCAGTGTGAAGACTAGGGAGGTGGCACTTATAAGGAGCTTAGGACTCAAAGATGGAGCCATGTGAATAGAATTAGCACTGTATGGAAGAGGAAGTGTGAGCCCCTTAAAGCTTTATTTATTAGAAGATACCATAAAGAGTGTGCTGTGTGAAGTACTCCTTAGAGTTCTGGTGATTTCATCCTTGATTCTAGCTCCTACCTTCCATTGCTTGTAAAGTACCTAGTTTATGGCATCTTATTACAGCAGTTGAAACAAACTGAGAAAAATTTACTATTAAGCAAAGAGAAACTAACTACCTCATAGTGCAAATAATGGCAACAAAAATAATAGCAATAAAATAAAAGGTAGTAGTAAAAAAAAGTAGTAGTAAAAATAATAAGTAGCCACAATTAGGTAAAGTATATTTGTAATATTAAATCAATAAGAAAGGTATAAATATAGTAAAATATACAAATAGTTAAATAAAAAAGTAGAAAAGATAGAGGTGATCAGAAAGTTCATAAGAGAAAGTGTAAAAAGAAAGTAAGTGCACTTGCATTCAGGGGTGTATAGACACTATGGTGGACTGGTAAGTAGCTCAGTGGGTAAGGTTTCTGCAGAACTGATGACTAATGCTTGCTCCTACATGGTGAAAAGAGAGAAGTGACTTCTGAAAAATTATCCTCACCTCTGCACATGTACAGTCACATGAATATTCCCAGTCTCACTTTTTTCAAATAAATAAATAGATTGCTAAAGTATTTGATGAAACTATAAGGAAATACCACTTTACACACAATTTAAAACTATAAGGAAATACCGCTTTACACACAAGACTGGCAATAATTACAAACTTATAACTAGAAGTATCATGTGAGGATTTGTAACTATCAGCATGCCTACAGAATGATACAGGAACTGTAAATTGCAATAGGACCTTTGGAAAAGATTTTGACAAGTCTGGTGAACATGAATGTATATGCTATTTCAGATCCTGGGATTCAAATATTCAGTGCATTCCTCTCATTTACACTCCCATGACAGCAAGGCAGGCACAAACCATTTTCTCTGAATCACTATCAATAATAGGGGAGAAAGTAATTAATTTCACCCTGCAACTCTTGATTTAGTCAGGGTTCTCTGAAGAACAGACTCTTTAGGATGCAATATATATATATATATATATATATATATATATATATATATATGTTTATAAAATTAACTCATGATAAAAATAGTATCCTTTAAAGTAGCCACCCATAGCTATTTGTTCTTGACCGAAATGTCTCACAAGGCTGAAAGATCGATCCCAAACAAGTCTCAAGTCTTCCTATTATTAAAATTGAGAACAGGCTTTGACTTACTATTAGAGCTGATTGTCTTAGCAGCTGATGTTTTATTCTCTGTTTCTTCTTGGTTTAACTCTTTAAGTTTGTCATTGTACTTTTTCTCATCAGACCTCACAGTTTTTGTTTCTTTCTGTCTGATTTCTGATCTCTAAAGAAGAGAATTAAAAAGTAGCCATATCACATTGTCAAGACTACATTGTTTTGAAATTTTCTCCACCAAGCACTCGAGTTTAACTTTAGACAAACTTTCAGGACGAGAACAAAACTTCGTTAAACTCTCTGCCAACACATGGCTCCATGTGTCACTGTCGGCTTCCAAACACAGTCTTTGTTCCTCTCACCAGGAGCTGGGCTTTCATTGGCTGTGTCTGTCGCAGCATCGCTGTCTTCAGGGCTCTCATGAGAAAGGTCCATTTGGCCTCGACACCAAGACATAAAGACTTTCACAGTGCAAAGTCTCAGAGTTCTCCATATTTCTCCCAACAACCAGTTTTAACCACATCACAACATTGGCCATATTCTGGGTACCAGCTTTTCTCAGCTTCACAAACAGCTTCACTTTTTAGGACCAGATTCTCTTTGTCTTACACAGCAACACCCCACTTCTTTGCTATCAATTTTTCTCGATTTTAAGATACTTTACATTATGGTACCTGGTGCTCTTAATCTCATAGTAGTACCACACTTCTATTTCTCTAATTGGTTACTCTTTTGTCTTGTTGTGTGAGAGAACACTGTAAGTCAAGTAATTTAATGAGAGAAAGAGAGAGGTGAGATAGTCTTTCATAGTGGATGTGGCATGGCTGGAGGCAGGATAAGTTACTGCAAACATCTTGGAGGATGAGATCTACAAGACTCTTTGTTGTGAAGGCAGACTTCTCCAGGAGGTAGGGTGGGACTAATGTACCTCAAGGCCCACCCCCTGTGGCCACCTTCTTCCAGCAAGGCTCCACCTCTTAAAGGTACCGTGACCTTCCCAAACACATGGAGACCGTGGGGGACACACTTCAAACTATGACAATTCTCCTGTCTAATGTCCATTTCTAGGCACATTATAATGGATATTACAGAATAAAGATGGTACCTTTCATGAAAATTTTCAACCTCAGAAACATTTTCTGTTTTTTTTAATAATGTATTTTTCCTGCTCCTACAACTTAATAGGTACCCCGGTCCTCTTCCTCCCTCCATCCCTCCTTGAGCCTCCCTGTTCCCTCCCCCCTTTTCTTCTTCCTTTCCCCCTCCCTCCCCTTCTCTCAGTGCCTCCTCCCCCATCTCTGGAACATCCTCTAATGTGTATGTCAAACTTTCCTCTGGGTCCTCCTCTCTGATGAGGTGTAAGGACTCAGTGGTATTGCCTGGAACTCTTTCTTGGGTTTCTCTTAAGTACAGGAACACTATTATGGCTGTTAATCCCTTGCTTCTAAGGATCCTAGTGCCTTTAGTCCATGCTAAACTTTGAGGGGTCAATGATATGTTGGTCATTGCACAGATCATGCAGAGTCCTATTATGATTGCTTTGGCCTTAATTTGTGTGGAGTATCTTGCATATCATTGCTCCTCCCATCTTTGGGCTCTTACAATCTTACCGCCCCCTCTTCCGCAAATTTCCCTGAGCTTCAGGATGGGGAGAGATTAGGCAGGCTTGATTCCACGTGGTTGATATAGAGTCTCTGATGTTTTGAATTATGGTTTGTTGATTTTTTTTTCAGTTTTGCTGCTCCTGCAATGCCCTTGACTCCATCCTGATGGGTATTGGATGTCACCCCCAGCCAGAGATAAAAAGCTATTAAAATAGTCTTATTATAAGACTAAATTCAAAGGTAGATGGGTAGATGTAATAAAAGTAGGAGACCGCAGTGTGTGTGGGGGGGTCAGTCTCCCATTTGCAAAATGGTTACCTTCTATCTGCCAGACTGTATGTCCTCCCTTTCTGGTAAGATCATACCCCATCAGTTGCAAGTGACCAGGAAGGAACGTCTGTGAGCTTACCCAGATGTCTCATTACTTACTTGTAGTCAGAAACATTTTCTTCTTGTTAGTTAGAGAAATGTGATCTTTCATTTATTTGGTTGATATTTAGTCATTTCTTCTACCTTCCTATGTAATAAGCTCATGACATTTAAAATTTTTTTGGAGACATATGCTTTCATGCTAACACAAATCACTTGGTTGTTTTAATAAATATTGCTTCAATGCTTTTTCTCATTCTTTTAAAGTGGTGATACACTTCTAAAATGTTGTGTCATAGATTTAGAATATTATATACCACAGAAAAAAGATTTGGAAATCGTAATTTTGTTGTGCTTAATGAAGAAGAAAAGTGAATTATTCAGGTCAAAACTGGAAAAAATCAACAAACCATAATTCAGAAAATCAGAGACTCTACATCAACCACCTGGAACCAGGCCAACTTAATCTCTCCCCATCCTAAAGCTCAGGGAAATTTGCAGAAGAGGGGGCAGTAAGATTGTAAGAACCTAAAGATGAAGAGGAGAAACGATATGCAAGATACTCCATACAAGTTAGGGCCAAAGTAATCCTAATAGGATTTTGCATGACCTGCTCAATTATCAACATATCATTGAACCCCCAAAGTCTAGCATGGATCACAGGCACTAGGATTCTTAGAGGCAAGGGATTAACAGCCACAATAGTGTTCCTATACTAAAGGGGAACACAAAAAAGAGCTCTAGACAATGCCACTGAGTCCTTACACCTCATCAGAGAGGAGGACCCAGAGGAAAGTTTGACATGCACATTAAAGGATGCTCCAGGAATAGGGGGGAACACTGGGAGAATGGGAGGGAGGGGGGCAATGAAAGGGAAAAGGGAAGAGGGAGCAAGGGGATCCAGGGAGGGGTGGAGGGAGAGAGGGGAATGGGGTACTTATCAACTTTGTATGAGTGGAAGAAATAAAAAAAAAATAAAAAGAATTTTTAGAAATTTAGAAAGTGACTTGGAAATATAAACAAAATAACACTAGAACAAAACACATTACTCAAGAACATTTGGCATATCCAATGGTGCTTTAAGTTTTAACTGTAGTATATGATGAAAACTCACAGAAATGAAGTGCATGTGCTCAGAAAAAATATGCATAGGCATATATCTACATATTATAATATACATAAGTTAAACATCATATATATGTATACATGTGTACTTTTTGAGAACTGGTCTCAATTGTCCCTATCTGACTTTGAGCTCAGTACTTAGTAGAGGAAGATCTTGTGCTTCTGACTGTCCTGTTTTTATTAACAAAGTACTAACATGTGGAACAGAGGATCATACCTCAAGGTTTGCCCATGCTAGGCAAACTAAGGACCAACTAAGCTATATCCCCAGCTCCTGGAATATATAACTTTATCCCTGCCACTTAAATATTGTTCTTGCAAGTACATTTCATGTTAAAAATGCTTTGATAAGCATTATGACTTTCTCTTTTATTTACTGTTAAGGACTCTTTTGTGGAATGACTTATATTCAGGAAGACATAATGCTACTTGGTGATTCAACATCTGATTTCTCACAAAAAGAAAAACATCTGTCGAACAATCAAGTAAGAACAGAAAGCAACTAGGAGGGTAGCCTTTTGAAGCACAATTATATTTTCATGAGAGATTTACATACTTTATATTTAATATCAGATGAACTATTTCACTTATAGTTTCTGGTAAGAATTTATAAGCTACTTGCTATAATTAAGTAGACTAAGAAGCAATTTAAAATTTAACTGTAAATTATAATTCTCATACTATCTTACAAGAAGGCTTGGGAAACAACATTATTGGTAAATAGAAGATGTCCTTTATATGCCGGCATTTCGAGTTCTTATGTATTTTTCAACTGACATTGAGAAATGAAAGTGAAGTCAAGCAAGTAATATATAAATAAGAAAAATGTTGATGTATTAAGACCTTTGACTATTTGTTCAGTAAGTTCTTTACTCTCAGTCTGTGAATGTAAATGTTCAATTTAAATATCCAGTTGGATATTGCTGAGTACTACCTTAGTACATTAGAAATATTTAGTAGTATTCTGGAATAAATGAATTCCTATAATTGCCATTATAATATACTGATTTAAATGAGGAAAGAGTAATAGATTCAGCATGAACAAGAAATCTCATGAATAAACTTGCAATTTTTGAGATTTATGTCTCCAAGTTTGAATTATGTTTATGTGAATAATTTTCATACAGAACTCTAAAATTAATCTTATCAGTTCTACTTAGAAGAAAAATATTATTGTCCTTGAGACATTCTCTTGAAATAATCTTTGTCAAAAGTTTAGTTTGTATTCTAATTATATGCATAAAGGCTCGCTGTGTCTCCTCCTTTCATTGGAATTCCAATATCAAAAGTGTAAACACAAAAACTGTGAGGTTTTAAACATTATTTAGTAGCATATCTGGAAGTAGTTTTGACTCAGCAGTGAGTCAAGTTTACATACAAATCCAGTAAAAATATTTACAATGTGACTTTAAACAGCAAAGTAAGCATATCAAAATTCAGTTTCTTATCCGAGAAAAAAGAATGTTTTATTACTTCATAAGGACACTGTGAATCTGAGTGCCAAATGCTTAGCATTAAACCTTGCAAATAATTGTTAGGGGTGGGGGTCTGGTGGGAATGATGGCACTTTTACCCTTACAACATGACTTTAAATTGTAAAGTGAGCTCTCAAACTTTAGTTTTTTTTTTAATTTTTAAAAACTTTTTTTATTATTTATTCAACTGTGCGCATGTGCGTGAGCGTGTCTGTGTGTGTGTGTGTGTGTGTGTGTCTGTGTATGTGTAGAACCACGGACGAATTCGCGAACCACCATGGACGCCTCCACCTCCTTCTGCCCGGGATTCACAGGCTCCGCCCTACCAGGACCAGAAGCGCAGGCCGCCCCCGCTTCATACGTGGGATCTGGGATCCGAACTCAGGACCTTCCGCCTAGCAAGACTGGAGGCTTAACCCCTAAGCCACCTCTCCAGCCCTTCAAACTTTAGTTTTTTACCTGAGAAAAAGAAAGAGTAATATTTATTTATTAGGAAAGTGTGAATTTGGGAGCAAAATGCTTAGCATAAAATGTTCCAAAAGACTTGGCGTAGGGGTGTAGCAGTAATAGTGACACCATCAGCCTTACTTTTGCAGCACACTAACTTATCAATAGACAGCTTTTGATGAAATAAGCTGACTGTCAAAAGCACTTCTCTTATGGTATATTTGTGTGACTTCAATATCAGTTTACAATTTAATCTACAACTAAGTTACAAAAATGCACCTGAAAGTTTTCTTTGCACCATCCAAATCTGTAAGTGAGAAAGCAGCTTTGCCCTGACATAGTTTATATCTTTTCTGAACTTTTCCCGAGGAGACTCTCTTCATAGGCTCGTTTAATTCATCTTGACCGTGCCAAGTGTCACTAATGGTGAAGCTGCCTCATGCTAAGGTTGAATCCGAGCAGAACAAGGTGGAAAGTCTGAATGATGTGATATTATATGTACTCAAGTGTTAATATTATTATCAGTTTGAAATTCTCTTGAAAAATATTAACTAATTTCTGTTAAATGTCTCCCTCATGCTCCTAAAACACAGTAAAAATTTCTTCAAAGTGAGGTTAGAATTTCTTTGTGCACATAGAGCAGTCTAAAAGATAATACTTTTGTCTAAGAAGAATACATTGGACACATAATCAGATTTTTTTATTTCATAAAGTAAATCAATAATCAATAGATGACAGTATTGGAGTTTAATAAATCTAGATTAGTTTTATCAGTATTATTCCTCAGGTTTCCTAAATTACTCTAATGAAAGCAATCTTTTAAAATAATATTTTAATTCCTATTTCTTAGATGATTTTTATATGTGGTAGTTAATATTTATATTAATAAACTTTATTCTCAAGGTACATAGTCATTCTACCAAAGAATGAGCCCATAAACGATGCTTTCACATGTGTTTATGCATCTTTATGTGCCCTTGTCATATTCACCCTGTATTCTACTCACACTTCTCTGCTTTTGTAAAACAATATTCGGACATGACTTTGCGGGGGAAGGTCATTTATTTATCTTTGGGTTCCAGAGTAGAGATACAGTCCACTAACGAGGGAATCTTGCTTGACTGGGGACTGATTCAAGTCACAGCGATCAGCATGAGGACAGAGCAAGTCAGAGCACAACTACAAGAGGAAACAGGGATAGGTCACCAAGCTTCAAGACCCGTACCCATGACCTGCCTTTTCCAGAAAAGCTCCACCCCTTAAAGGTGACATGACCTTCCCAAACATTAATATCAGTGGAAAATGGAATCACATGAGCCTAGAAGAAATTCATGTTCAAACCATGACATCCTGCTTCACTGTATTGAATTCCACTGTCGTTTTGCCTTTTCCCAAATATTTCCCTTCTTATGTTCCTCCACTTCCACATGATTATGATATTATTACTCTTACAATAAGATGCAAAGATTCATTCCAAAGCTTCCTTTATTTGGTCTAAGTTGTGTCTTTCTTCATCTTAAAAGAAGGCTGTGCATAGAAGAGGAAATATAATGTTTGTTTTTCAAACTGTGGTACATTCGATGATCAACTTACCTATCATCCATTCAACTAATTATGAACACCTCGTTTGAAACATATCTTGGGTTTTTTAAATAGTATAGCACAATAAACATGATGATGCTGGTACTTCTATTATATGTTGACTTGGTACCCTCAGGCATAAGCTCAGGAGTGAAATAGTTGGATTGTATAGTATTACAAATTTAGTTTTTAGACAGCATGTTAATTTACATAATGTTAGACTAATTTTCCCCATCAATCAAGTATAATGTTTCTTCTTTTTCCTCATTCTCTGTAGAATTTGCTGTTTGTTTTCTTGACGATAGACATTCTGATTGGAATAAAATTAAATCTCAATGTAGTTTTGATTTACATTTCACTGGTAGCTGAGAATATTTAATTCTAAGGATATGTGAATTGACTATTTGCACATCTTATGAGAAATACCTATGCAATGCTTCTGTGCTTTGTTCAGGATGCATGGAGTATAAAAAAGGAGCTTTGATAACGAAGTTAAGGTGCATAACAAAATGTTCAACAAATTATAGCAGAAAATGCCCCAGATCCAGTGGACAGTGTGATATACAAACCCATGAATCATGAAACTCCAGGTAGAATTGACCAGATTAGAACCCTCCCATGATCATATAGTGAAGAATGCTGGCTGCTCAAGAAGGAAACACAATAATAGTTGCAAGAGAAAACATAAAGAGGCAATTACTCAGAGTAATTATATATGTTACTCATCATAATAATCGTAACTGATGACTCTTCACATCCTTTTCTATTGTTAAAGAGTTTCCACTCTTTTACTTCCTTATGTCTAGTGTGTCTTAAAGGGAACTGCTAATGCCCCATGTATTGAACAAGTTAAGTCTGCACATCTTGCTTTTTTTTTTAGAAGTATGGAGATATTTTGCATTTTTTCATATTCTGATGTACATTTTCATATGGTGCATGACATTTCAGTTATATTCCCCTACTTGTGGGAACTTACAGAGAATTTAAAGCATTTTATTGAAATTATGATCTTCATCAGAAAAGAATCCAAGAAGGAAAATTCAGCTCAATTAAAAGTAACACCACCACTATGACAATCAAATCAAAGTAAAATCAATCAATAACTTGACTAAATAATAGTTGTACTTACAAGGTAGAAGACTATGAGATTATGTAGACTGTGAGATTATGTAAGTGTTAAGCTAGAATTAAGCAAACATGCAGTTGACACACATTATCATTTTGGGGCATCCAGTAGAGAGTTGCAATGTGAGGAACAGGTGAGAGTTGAATTTCAAGAAGCTAAGTCACACGAATGGCTTTGTCTTTGATTTTTAAAACTGTTTTTGCAGTTTTATGATTATGAATAAACTGGATGAATTTATGTCATTTTCACCATTTGTTATCCAGTCCTATCCCCCCTCCTTTTTCCAGTGCAAATCTTCCTCCCAATGAGTCTTGCTTCCACTTTCCTGTGCTTGTATATGTAGTCCACCGAGTTTCATCTGGACTGCCCACACTGACCCATATCTGTTATGTGTTAAAGCATGGTCATTATATCCATAGTATATAACTGAGGAAGTTATTCCCCTGTCCTATCCACCATATGCTGACACTAGATAGTCTTTCAGGAAGATGTGGTGCCCCTTTTGACCTTACCCCTTGCATGATGAATTACTGACAGCAGGCCTTGTGGAAGCAGATCCAACTGTGGTGAGTTCATGTGCAGCAGCCCTGCCATGTCCAGAAGATATCCTCTGGGTAACTGTTGTAGTTATTCTTTTGTGATGCTGCTGTGAGATAACGTTTATATACAACTTGCTTGATAAAGGTTTTAACCACTGAGTCATATTCCCAGCCTCCTCATATGCAGCTTAAGGGAGAAAGGAAGAATTTTCTGGCTTTGGGTTTCAGAGGAAAAATAGTCCGTTGAATAGTCCATTATGATAGAAAAAGGAATGCCATAGTTAGGCACTGGTGTCAACTTGACAGTTAAGGGTGTTTGAGCTCTGGGCACATTGGTAGAGAATTAGTGATTGAGTTAAGCCGAGGACAAACCTGCGGAAGATTGTCTAGCTGATGAGGAAGGCCCAGCCTATGGTGGGTGGGACTAGGCCCTTGAATAAAATAGAGAGAGCTGATTGAGAAAGTTGTTATCTTTATGTACACTTGGCCAGACATGCTGGTATGGCAAGTAAGGATGTCCCTCTCTCAGCCATTACGTAGGGATGGTGTAGCCAGTTCCCTTAACCCTGGTGCTGATGCGTGCTCTCCCTTCAAATTGGACTCCAGGCTGTAACTGGACAATCCTAAGAGACAATAAACTCCTTGTTCTCTTAAGCCATTTGATGGTCATTTATCAGCAACCATGAAGGAGAACTGCAACAAGGAGCAACAGGATTCAGAAATTGGAGGCTCATTCAGGTCTCCATAGTAATCATAGAGGCAGAGCAAGCAGAAATGAACTGTGAGATGAAGTAGGACTGCGATGCCCGAACTCAAGTTCACCTTTCTGTGGCATGCCTTCCTCCAGGAAAATTCCACGTCCCAAAGGTTCCATAATCTTCTCAAACATTAAAGATGGAAAATTAAAGATGAAGATGGAAAATGCAGTAGACCATAATGACAACACACGTCCAAACAATGACCGTAATCAATTACTTTCTAATTGGTTCTTTGTTAAAATTTTTATTATTATAATTATTTATTTAATTGTGTGTGCGTGTGTGTGTGCGCGCGCGTGCACGCGTGTATGTGTGTATAGAACCACAGGCGAATTCGGGAACCACCATGGACCGCCTCCGCCTCCTCCTTGTTCACTCTGCCCCAGGATTCACAGGCTCCACCCTACCAGGACCAGAAACGCAGGCTGCCCCCGCTTCCACCCTGCGTCTATATGTGGGGTCTAGGATCCGAACTCAGGACCTTCCACCTGCAAGGCAGAGGTTTAACCCTTGAGCGACCTCTCCAACCCCTCTAGTTGGTTCTTATCTTGGTAGAAATAGTTCAGTTCTTCATGCATTCTAGTTTTTAATCACATGGTATGTAGCTTACAAATAATTTTGACCATTTGGTAGGTGTATGTTCTTTCTGTTGATAAGTTCTTTGGCTATATAGAAGGCTTTTAATTTCTTGTAATCTAAGTTGTTAATCCTTGGAGTTATTTTCTGTGCTTCTGGAATTCTTTCAGGATTTTTTTGCCTGCATCTGTACCTTGAGGTGTTTCCCATATATTTCCTATGCTTTCTTCCAGCAATTTAAGTATTTCACATTTTTAACTTAAGAGTCTCTATCCATTTTGAATTGATTTTTGCTCAGGTTGAGAGATGTGGATCTAATTTCATTCTCTTGCAGGTGGATATTCCATATTGCTAGCACCATTTGTTGACTAGGTTGTTATTTTGAAAACCTCTGTGAAAGAAATAAATGTCCTTTCCTGTGTGGGATTATTTCTGGGTCCTCTGCTTTGCTCTGCTGATCCACGTGTTATGTCCATGATAGTGCCCAGCCCACGATGCTACCAATACAGCAGAGGTAAAATCTGAAATCATCTATTATGATGTCTCAGGAATGCACTAGGACTGCTTTGGATATCTGTGGTCTAATTTGTTTCTATCAAAGTCTTAGGATTTTTTATTCTTGTTATTTGAAAAGTGCATTCTGGTAGATTACTTTTTGGTGGCATTCATTTTCACAGTGTGAGTTTTTCAAACCCAGGAGCATGGGATAACCTTTCAGTGTCTTCTTCAGTTTCTTTTTCCATATTTTAAAGTTTTCATCATACAAATTTTAAAGTCTTATTTGCTCGGCTTATTTGCGAATATTTTATTTTGGAAATTTTTATAAATAGGATATTATTCCTGGTTTCTTTCCACCAAATTTGATGACTAGAAAGCTATGGATTGTTTTGGATTTTGCATCTTGCAAAATTACTGTTAAGACTATAACAGATCTCAAAGTTTTATGCTGTCATTTTCAGAATCTTTTAAATATAGAGTATGTCATACACAAATAGGGATTGACTTCTTTCTATATGATTTGTATCTCTTTTGCCTCTTTATTGTTTTACCACTGTAGTAAAAAATAAAGACCCTGAGTAGCATATGAAACTGTAGAAAAGTGTGTGCACCTTGACCTCATTCAGACTTTAGAGGATGTATGTTCAGTTTCCCCCCAATAACTGTTACCAGATCCATTATATTTATCATTTATTATGTTTTTGTAAAGCATCATCTATTTCTAGTTGCTTTAGGACCTTTATAATGAGGGGAGATTGAACCTTTTTTTTGCCTCTGTAGCAATTTGCCTGCATGGTTGCTGATAAAATCACCATCAAAAACACTTAAGGGAGCAAGAGGTTTATTTTCTCTTATAATTCATGATCAGAGTTCTTAGTTCAGCTTGACAGGAGAGCTCACACCAACAACAGGTCTGAGGAAACTGGCTACATGTTATATCCATTTAATAATTGAGAGAGGGATGATCCTTACTGGCCAGACCAGCATGTCTGGCGAAATATACATAAGGATGCCTCTTTCTGAAACTTTTCCCTCTTTTTTATCCATTTGCTTGGGGACTAGTTCTACCAACCATGGGATGGGATGGGCCTTCCCCATCAGCTAGATAATCTACTGCATGTTTGCTCTGGGCTTAACTCAACTACTAATTCTCTAAAATGTGCCCAAATCTCAAACTGTCAACCATCAAGTTGATACCTGTACCTAGCTATAACACTCCACTCTGTCAACTTGACATAAGAACATATCACTTTTAAACTATAAACTTCACCTTGCTTCCACAGCTATTAAAATTATCTTATCATATAAATAATTTAAAAATATAAAATCTACATAACCATAAGATCCTGTCAAATCATTTACATACTTCCCACATCCTATAGTTCAAGTCCCTCTTCTGTTGTTCATTACATAATCACAGTGGCTCAAAGATTCTCGTCATGGCTTGAAGTTACACAAACAGCATTACTCTGTACTAGGTTGAATCTCATTCCATGTATACAGTTCTTGTGGCAGATGTCCCAAGTTGCCATTAGCATTTCCAACATCTTCACTTCTCAATAGCAAACCAGGCTTCAACTCCATAGTATAAAATGCCCTTCTTGGGCCTCTTTGCAGGGTTTCTGCCACACTTCCTGGGTTCCTTACATTCTATGAAACCTTCGAGGAAGATCATATGGTCTCCTGCCTCTTGCATCTTTGATGCCTCCAAAACCAATACCATATGGACAACTTTGTCACGTTCTTCCATAACCTCCAGGTGGATATTGGCTCCCTGGAATCATGCCTAATTCAGCTCCTCTGTGCTGACTCTCAGAAAAATATCTATGATGGGCAAAAATCTCACCATGGTTGTATACATTTCTTCTACCATGCCAGTGAAAAGCACTAAGTTTTTCTTCAATTATACCAATATCTTCAATAGCAACATCAACTCTGCTGTCTTCCCTTTCATCATCCAAAGTTTCAAGGCTACCAACATAGCTCTCCTTTCTCAGACAAATCAGCCCATCCTCTTCAAATTCAATTCACCAAAGACCTTGTTCCCTTCTTCACAACCTGGGTCCAAACATTCATAATTCTCTCATTATCTCTAGTCTACAAATAGGCCACTAAACTCTGAGAAAACAGTATTTGTAGTCCACAGTCCCAAAATCTTCAAACATTTCAAATTTCATTCAACAAAACCACTTAAAATTCACAAAAGATACATAACCAGATTTATCACCACAACTGCATTTACCTGGTACCAAATTCTGGTGCATTTCATCTGCATGTTTGCTGGTAAAATCATCATCAAAATCACTTAAGGGAGCAAAATGTTTATTTTCTCTTATGATTCCTAGTCACAGTTCTGGTTCAGCTTGACAGGAGAGCTCACAACAATAACAAATCTGAGGGAACTGGCCACATACATGTCCATATGACAATTGAGAGAGGGACAATCCTTACTGGCCAGATCAGTATGTCTGGGAAAGTATGCACAAGGATACCTCTTTCTCAAACAATTCCCTCCATTTCACTCACTTGCCTTGCCACGCGCCATGAGCTGGGCCTTCCACATCAGCTAGACAATCTCCTGCAAGTTTGCTCTGGGCTGAACTCAACTACTAATTCTCTACAAATGTGCCCAGAGCTCAAACCCTGAACTGTCAAGTTGACACCTGTGTCTAGCTATGACAGCATCTGTCAAGATTATCATGTGATTCATTTCCTTAAGTCTATTTATATAGTGGATTACATTTTTCCTTTGCCTTATTTAATCAATTGTTCATCCTATCTCTGTGTTGAAATCAATTTGGCAGTTATGTGTGATCTCCTTAATATGTTGTTGCATTTGGTTTGAAATTATTTTGTTGAGAAGTTTTGCATTTGTGTTCCACACAGATCTGAATTCCCTCATCTTTCTCCTCATCATCCTCCTCTTTCTCTTCTTTCATATTTCTTCTTTCTTTTCTTTTTTGTGTCTTCATTCAATTTTGTTTTTTTTAATATTTATTTATTTTTTCCATTCATACGAGCTTGATAGGTACCCCATTCCTCTCCCTCCTTTTACCCCTCCCTAGATCCCCTTGCTCTCTCCCCCATTTTCCCCTTTATTTCCTCCTTCCCTTACTTCCATTGCCCCCCCACCCCTAGAGCATCTTTTTTTTTTTTTTGTATTTTGGCTATGATATCTTTTTTTTGTATTTTTTATTTATTCAATTGTGAGTGTGTGTGTATGTATGTGTGCGTGCGCATCTCTGTGTGTGTAGAACCACGGACGAATTCAGGAACCACCATGGACGCCTCCACTTCCTCCACCCCGGGATTCACAGGCTCCGCCCTACCAGGACCAGAAGCGCAGGCCGCCCCCGCTTCCGCCTGGCGTCTATACATGAGACCTGGGATCCGAACTCGGGACCTTCCGCCTGCAAGGCAGAGGCTTAACCCCTGAGCCACCTCTCCAGCCCCCTAGAGCATCTTTTATTGTGCATGTCAAACTTCCCTCTGGGTTCTACTCTCTGATGATGTATAAGGACTCAGTAGCATTGCCTAGAATACTTTTTTGTGATCCCCTTTAGTAACTATTGTGACTGTTAATCCCTTGCCTGTAAGGATCCTAGTGCCTGTGATCCATGCTAGACTTTAGGGGGTCAATGACATGTTGGTCAATGTGCAGGTCATGCAAAATCCTATTATGATTACTTTGGACCTAATTTGTGTGGAGTATCTTGCATGTCGGACTCCTCCCCATCTTTAGTCTCTTACAATCTTACTGCCCTCTCTTCTGCAAATTTCCCTGAGCTTTAGGATGGGGAGAGATTAGGCTGGACTGGTTCCAGGTGGTTGATATAGAGTCTCTGACGTTCTGAATTGTGGTTTGTTGATTTTTTTTTTTCAGTTTTGCTGCTTCTGCACCACCTTTAGCTCCATGCTGATGGGAATTGGATGTCACCCCCTGGCCAGAGATACAAGGCTATTAAAATAGAGTCTTATTGTAAGAGTAGATTCAAAGGTAGATGGAATAAGAGTAGGAGACCACAGTGACTGGGAGGGAAGGTCAGTCTCCCATATGCAAAATGGTTACCTTCTATCTGCCAGACTTTATACCCTCCCTTTTTGGCGAGATCACACCCCAACAGTCAGCAGATCAAAACTTCCCTGAGATATCATCTCACCCTGGTCAGGATGGCAAAAATTCACAATACAAACAACACCAAATGCTGGAGAGGATGTGGCGAGAAGGGAACTCTCCTACATTGCTGGTGGGTATGCAGGCTTACACAACCACTCTGGTGAGCTGCCTGGCGATTCTTAAGAGTTAAAACTTGGGGCTAGAGAGGTGGCTCAAGGGTTAAGCCTCTGCTTTGTAGGCAGAAGGTCCTGAGTTCGAATCCTGGACCCCACGGATAGACGCCAGGCAGAAGCGGGGACAGCGTTTCCGGTCAGCGTACCAGGTTTCTGGTAGGGTAGAGCCTGTGAATCCCGGGGCAGAGAACAAAGGAGGATGTGGAGGCGTCCATGGTGGTTCCCAAATTCGTCTGTGGTTCTACACACACAGACACACACATAAATACATACACACTCACACACACTCACAATTGAATAAATAATAAAAAAAAGATTTGTTAAAAAACTGAAATGCCATATGACCCTGCTATTCTACTTTTGGGAACAAACCCCATGCAGCAAAAATTCACCCCGATAGCACAAGCACGACCATGTTCATAGCAGCACTGTTTACGATAGCAAAGTCGTGGAATCAACCCAAATGTCCAACAGTTGACAAGTGCATAAGGAAAATATGGTACATTTATACAATGGAATACTACTCCGCCATCAAAAATGATGAATTAATGAAATTTTCCAGGAAATGGATGTAATTAGTAAATATTATATTGAGTGAAATATCCAAGACACAGAAAATTAAGCACCATATGTATTCCCTAATAAGTGGATCCTAGTACCAAATCCACTTAGAGACACATTCAAAGATGGATCTCTGTGATACCTACAGTAATTACAAAGATTACAGATGGGAGGGAAGGGGAAGGAGGGCCCCGCCAGCAATGGTGAGAGAGGGGATCATGCTACAGCAGAGAAAATAGGCCACCATCAAGGACTGCAAGTAAGTAATGAGATATCTGGTTAAGCTCACAGACTTTCCTTCCTGGTCATTTTTATTCAGTTTTGTGAGGAGGACAACATTGGTAGAAATATGAGCTTCTTAGGCACTATGTCATTGACATCCAGCTTATTCCACAGGCTCAGCTTAGTGTTTACAGTGAAAATTCTAACAAAATAGATTTGAGAGACAACTATTGCGTCTTTCTTAGCAAAGTCACTGGGCTCCTTTCTTACCAGAACATTCTTTTTCTTCTGAGTAGAAATCATCTGCATAGACGAAAAGCAGAAAAATCTCTTGAACTTCCTAACCAAAGAATAGCAGAAGCCATGGGCATCTAGAAGCCTTGCTTTCCAGAATATTCTTCGGTCATATGAAACAAGGAACTGATGACAGAAAATGAAAGTTCTTTCCAAGTAGTCTGTTTTCTGATAGAAAATGTATTTAAGTTTTCACAGGGTGAGTGAGAAGGCTCTGTTCTGGTGATAATAACACAAATGCCTAGGTAGAATCTAAAGCACCAGAGTCTAAAAAATCCCCATCTTACTGCACTAGTATGAAGTTATAACAACTCACTCATGCAGGAGCAAATTTATAAGGAGTTACTCCTTAAACAGATGAGCAGCACCTGATACATTTGGAAGCAGAAGCATGTGGAAAACTCTTGATGGCATAGACATCACCGTTAAACACTGCAAGCAGCAGCCAGAAGCTAGAAAATGTTCATTTAACTTTCAAAGGTAACTTCAAGAACAGTATAGCTCAAACTCATCCAGTATCTCAGCAGATGTACTTACCCCTGCATAAATAGCATAAGACATTCAGAAGCCATTCTTCAATACAAGCAATAGCATACAAGTAAATACCCAGTCTCTAGATTTCATACTGAATTCAAGACAGGCATAGACTATTTAGCAATATCTTGTCATAAAAATTCAAAGGCAATCCCCGGAGCATCCTTTAATGTGGGGGGAAGCACTGGGGGATGGAGAGGGAGGGGTAAGGGGAGGGGGGAGCAGGGGAGTCAGGGAGAGGTGGAGGTGGAGGGAGGGAGGGGACCGGTGTACCTGTTAAATTTGTATGAGCGGAAATAATAATAATAACAAACAGGAATATGTACAGAAAATTCAAGTTGTTTGAGACTTCATAAGAAGTTTGGTGCATTTTTAAAAGATGCTTTAGCTGTTCAGATTGTTTGTCTCTTGGAACAGTGACACACGACGATGTAATTCTGTATAGTTTGAAATGGATGATACAAGACTTGCAATCCCAGGAATTAGTGCTTTACAATGTTTTCTTAAGCAAGATTGAAGTTGCTTTGGATGCTAGATTTTCATAGACTGAAATAAACTTCTAAATCCTGAGCAAAAAAAAATTCAAAGGCAAACAAACAGTAATCTAAACATATATATATATATATATATATATATATATATAGTTAAACTATATATATATAGTTAAAAGCCTAACATACAATAAGAATAGTTCTCATTCTTGAGAGCCAAAGTAAACAGTAGAACTAGGCAAAAATGGTCTAGATATTAGCGTTGTCATGTAAGCATTTAAAATATGTTTAATTTAAGTAGAAGGGTCCAGTGAAAAGTTGGGTAATGTGTAGGGATTGGTGGGAATCTCAGGAATAAAAATGAAAACTATAAGAAAGAACTCTAGCTGAGTGAAAGAATTCCAAAGATGATTACAGAATTGGTAAACTCAAAGAGGATGACAATGGAATTTTCAAGTGGACCACAAAGTAAAAACTGAGTGAAAGAAGAGGCATATCTCAGAACACCTAATAGCTGGACCATTATTTAATGAATTGAAAAGCATGCAACTACAGTCTTAGATGGAAAAATGCTTTAAAAAGAGAAAGAATGAATGTTTTAAGAGTAAATAGGTAAACATATAGAAAAGTACATCTGTGTACTTCCTTGTTGAACTAATCACCAACTAAAATGATAATCTTGAAAGCAGTGGGGTTAAAGGAGACTTTGTATGGGAAGCACAAAAATTAAAGGAGAAGATTTATTGGAAGGAACATATATGTTCCTGCTTCCTGATTCTTCTTTTATATTTTGATGAATATTGGTAAATGATTTGGCTAAATGAAGATGTTCTCAAAACACCTCAATCTCAAAACTTTTGGGGTTTGTGGTTTTTGGTGTCAATCAGGTTGAATTAAGAGCTATCTGGGGCTGGTCAAATCAACCTGGGTGACTGTTGAATCATTTGCAGAGAAGACTGACAGTTGGGATGGCAATGATAGAGTCCTCTAAAAGTGAACATTTCCGGGGGGCTGACAGTCTGGATTCAAGCAAGTAATTTGGATCAAAACAGCCTGTAAGCCATTTTCTTTCAGTGTGACAAGTGAGGGTTCCTATCTTTGCTGACCTCCTCTGATGTCACGCTGCAGAGTCTTCGCCTCTCAGTGTAGACTCAACACCAGCACTACTCCATGGATTTCATAAAACTTTCAGAGCTGGATTGGGATTGATAATACTCTGTATGTATTGGCAACCTGGTTCACTGCTTTTCTAATGGAAACATAGCCACTGTTTTATTTCTTAGATTTTTGTGGTATGTGCCAGCCCATAAATGCATATATATTGATATATTAAATATAAATATGCACATAGATGAATATTAGATAGCTACATATGGAAGGTATATTGTATACATATTGTATTTATTCTTGTTCTCTAGTGAACCTGTCTAATACAGTATTTTCAGTCTATACATGTAGCCTGAAATCGACTGAACCCAAAGAAGAGGACATCCTAACCACATCTATCTGTTGACTGTGGCGATTGTCAAATTCTTACAAATTGACCCATAAAATCCTATTGCTTCAAATAATCCTAATGCTCCAAAAGTGTGGATTCTAGTGAAATATTTACATTGTTCCATGTGATGAATGATGTCCATTAAGGTCTATCATTTTAAGGTTAAGGAATTGTGATTGATAAATTTTGTGAATTTAGACCTACCCTGGTGAGCTGGATGAATTGTGATTGGGCAGAGATTATGCTACAGCAGGCCAAAATGGTATGTTTGAGACATGTTCTGGCTATGTATCCCCTCTGATCATGAGCTCTTGATTCTCAGGTAACCGATGAGTATTACGATACCTTGCCCCAGGCAAGGGGTTTAAAGTGAGCATTAGGTAGTCAATTAGTCTTGATATATCAACATTTATTTTAAAATAAAAACATCTGTTTTAGAATGTTATGCTGTTTTTGTCCACATTCTTTGCTTGAATCCAGGTTGCCAGCCCCCCAGAAATGTTCACTTTTTAAAAAAATATATTTATTTATTTATTTCCGCTCATACAGACTTAATAGGTACACCGGTCCCCTCCCTCCACCCCTCTCTGAATCCCTTAGCTCCTTTTCCCTTTCTTTCCCCCCCTCCCTCCCTATCTCCTAGGGTCTCCTCCCCCCATCCCTGGAGCATCATTTAATGTTCTTGTCAAACTTTCCTCTGGGCCCTCCTCTCTGATGAGGTGTAAGGACTCAGTGCATTTCCTAGAACTCTTTCTTGTGTTCCCCTTTAGTATAGGAACACTATTGTGGCTGTTAATCCCTAGCTTCTAAGAATCTTAGTGCCTTTAGTCCATGCTAGACTTTGAGGGGTCAATAATGTGTTGATCATTACGCAGGTCATGCAAAGTCCAATTATGATTGCTTCGGACCTAACTTGTGTGGAGTATCTTGCATATCATTACTCCTTCCATCCTTGTGCTCTTGAAGGGGCAGTAAGATTATAAGAAATGTTCACTTTTAGAGGACTCCATCATTCTCTCCCAACTGTCAGTCCTCTCTGTAAATAATTTGACAGTCACTCAGGTTGATTTGATCAGCCCAAGATACCTCTTAATTCAATCTTATTGACACCAAAAACCACAAACCTTAAAAGTTTTGAGACTGAGGTGTTTTGAGAACATCTTCATTTAATCAAATCATTCATCAATATTCATCAAAATATAAAGAGAGAATCAAGAAGCATCTATGAAAAATGTATTTGCCAGAGCAAGAGGCTTAATTTTGATAGGGTACATCCATGTTTAATCCTGCTGAGATACTATATCTAACAGTAGTGCTAATAGTTTAGTGTGTGTGTGTGTGTGTGTGTGTGTGTGTGTGTGTGTGCGTGTGTGTGCGTGTGTGTGTGTATGTATGTGTGTGTGTGTAGAACCACAGGCGAATTCGGGAACCACCATGGACAGCCTCCACCTCCTCCTTGTTTACTCTGCCCCGGGATTCACAGGTTTTGCCCTACCAGGACCAGAAACGCACGCCTCCCCCCCTCCTGCCCCCTGGCGATTATACATGGGGTCTAAGATCTGAACTCAGGACCTTCCTCCTGAAAGGGCAGAAACTTAACCCCTGAGTCACCTCTCCAGCCCTTGTGACAATTATTTTTAAATTATTCTTTTATTGTTTTATACATGAATTCAGAGAATTTATAGTAGCTTCATGCTTAGTTCCCACTATCAACTTCCTCTTCCCACTGTAGTTTTTCTTCCATGCCAGTCTTCTTCTTGGTATCCTTTTTTTTTTAAGTATCGATCACCGTTTCCATTAGATGGATATTTGCAATCAAAAGTTAAAACATTTTTATAAGACTCCCAAATAGGACATCTCTTAGATGTAAGATGTATGGTCTGCCTGGAATTGACATACACTGAAGTCAAAGAGTATGAGAAGCTGTTTTTGAGATTATGTGACATAAGTTTTGTGCTAAACAGACCATCATGGTTTCCATTCAGTAATGTATTGCATGTGGGCTTTGGATACCTGCCAGCAAAGAGCTGAGGGAAGCTTCTAACTGAGAACATTTATCGTAGGAGCACCTTAGTCCAGTGACTCCGGAAGAACTAAACAATGCCATCCGCCATTGGAGCTTGGAAGTGAGTATTCTTCAATGACTTTCAGTTAAAACATCCTAAATGATCCATATGGCTGCAGTCATGTGAAAAGGCTTGCCACAGAACACCTGTCTAGGATGTGACAAACCTACGTGCTCCTAACTTTGACACAGTATAGGATTCTGCATACTGTTAAGCCATAAATATGGGAAAAGTGCATGTTATATGGCAGCAGATAATTAATCATCTCTCACCAAACTATTAATTTTGGAAAAATTGAAAAGATTCTAAGAAGTGTGCACTCCTCCTTTTTAGATTTTTTCCCTTTAACTTCACCATTTTATTCTTCCTAATGTGTTTTTTTCATTTATTTTCCAGTTTCTTTCATATCTCTCTCTCGTTTATGCATTTCCTTCTACTTCATTTCTTCTTCCTGTTTCTTGTTTCTGCATTTAATGATGAGTTCAGCTAATGTGTCTAGTCACAGTATGTTGAAACTACAGGTTTCTTCCTAGTTTATTATGCAAAATCCTACCGAATAACGTGTTTCCTTAGGCAGCAGAAGCCTGAGTCCTGGATGTCTGCAAGGTGTGAGTAACAGTGTTGACTCCCAGGAGAGCACCACTCTGATGGATTTCCTCCTGCTTGTAAGCTCGATTTCTTTGCTATTGCTCAAGCAGAATAAACGTGTACAGAAAGCCATACTTATTTATGTTCTTCCTTCTTAGCCTTTGTATGATTGAGTGCTGTACCGTTGTCCTGAAGGGTAGATAGCACAGGCGGAAGTGAACTATAAATGTCAAACACTGGAATTTTGGAGAAAAGTAGGTTGTTTATGTTGGTTAGAAAAAAAGGTGAGGAAAATGTGAGAAACTGAGATAGATTAAAGATGAGGATTAAACTACATATTTTTCAAACTGCATCAGATAACAGGAAGCATGTCTGCTTGGGAATGCTCAGCAGACTCTATTTCTGGGCCTTTGAACTATAGTATTACTTGCTTTAAGTAATTTATTATCATCATTATCATTAGCCAGGCATTCATAAATAAATAACAAGTTTATAGATCTATATTATGTAATGTCCTATTATCTATTACCCTATTATTTCTCTTGAATACTTGGCTGTTTCTGCTATTTTTCCCTCTCAAATAAACCCTTATCTCTTTTATGTATGTGTATGAATACCAATACATACATGTATATATGAATGATATATTTCATAAAAACATTTGTAAAACTATATATGAAACTATAACTAATGAAGTATAAATATACAAATGTATTTCCCACATGATAGAACAATGCAACATTCTTTCTGAGTCTGACTTATTTTGCTTAACACGATTATCTCCATTTGTATCCATTGATGTAAAATGATCTTTGTGTTCACAATGCAACAAAGCTCCATGGTGCATATACACAATGTGTCTTTGTCCATTCACTTGGTGGTGGGTACCTAGTCAGATTTCACAGCCTCATCATTGTGATCAATGCCTCTGAATTCATGGCCATGCAAGAATTTCCTTCTTAGGAAGTACATACGACACTTATTTTCTGTGTCTAGGATAATTCCTAGTACCAAACCCACTTAGTGACACAATCAAAGATAAATCTCTGTAATACCTACAGTAATGGCAAAGATTATGAGCAGGGAGGGGAGAGGAAGGAAGGCCCCGCCAGGAACAAGGAGAGAGGGGATCATGCTACAGCAGAGAAAATAGGCCACCATCAAGGAGTGCAAGTAAGTAATGAGACATCTGGTTGGGCTCTCATACTCTCCTTACTGGTTACTTGCATCTGATGGGGTATAATCTCACCAGAAAAGGAGGGCATAAAGTCTGGCAGATATAAGGTAACCATCCTGCAAATGGGAGACTGACCCCCCTTCCCCCTCACAGCTGTCTCCTACTTTTATTCCATCTACCTTTGAACCTACTCTTATAATAAGACTCTATTTTAACAGCCTTTTATCTCTGGCCAGGGGGTGACATCCCATAACCATCAGGATGGAGATAAGGGCAGTGCAGGAGCAGCAAAATTGAAAAAAAAATCAACAAACCACAATACAGACCATCAGAGACTCTATATCAACCACCTGGAACCAGGCCAGCCTAATCTCTCCCCATCCTAAAGCTCAGGGAGATTTGCAGAAGAGGGGGTGGTAAGATTGTAAGAGCCTAAAGATGGGGATAAGCAACGATATGCAAGATACTCCATACAAGCTATAGCCGAAGTAATCATAATAGGACTTTGCATGACCTGCACAATTACCATCATATCATTGATGCCCCCAAAGTCTAGCATAGGATCACAGGCACTAGGATTCTTAGAGGCAAGGGATTAACAGCCACAATAGTGTTCCCATACTAAAGGGGGACACAGAAAGATCTCTAGGCAATGCTGCTGAGTCCTTACACCTCATGAGAGAGGAGGACCCAGAGGAAAGTGTCACATGCACACTAAAGGATGCTCCAGGAATGACGGGAGTAGGGAGCACTGAGAGAAAGGGAGGGAGGAGGGGAAAGAAAAGGGAAAGGGGGGAGGGAGCACTGGGAGAAAGGTAGGGAGAGGGAAAGGAAAGGAAAAAGAGGGGAGGGAACAAGGGGGTTTAGGGAGGTGGGGAGGGAGGGAGGGGAATTGGGTACTTATCAACTTTGTATGAGTGGAAGAAATAAAAAAAAAGAATTCCCTTTTATAGGATTTAGATTTTTTTGAGCATGTATTATGGATGGTAAACTGGACTGTGTATGGTAGTTCTGCTTTTAGTTTTCTGAAGAACCTGTGTTGATTTCTCTAGTGGGGGCATCAATTTACATTACCACCCACTGTCTCTTAAGGGTTCATTTTCTATAACATTCCTACCAGCATTCCTTGTTCTTTACTTCCTTACAAAATCTCAGATTTGATGATGTTCTTTCATACTCTCTTTCAACCCTACTACTGACTAGTTGCACCAGTTACAGTCACTACAGACCACATGTCAAGACATCACACACTATACAGGGCTGCCTTGCAGATGTTTTGTGTGGTTCTTTCATCTCACAGAATTCTTGAAAGTCCAAGTTCATCTAGAAAATGAGAAAATTCCTGAACACAGTTCATCTCAAAGCACACCTTCACCGGGAATTTCTTTCCGAGCTTCAAGTCAGGATTAATATCTGCCCTTTCCATTGCTACAACAAGCTTGCGGCTGCTCAGTTCCATCTCGAACCACTCACTCTGTAAGCCATTATGCATCTGCCCTACTTGGATTTGAGCTCCCTGACAAGAAATTATTCTATTCTTTTTGTTCTAAAACATAAATTGAAAGTTTTATCAAATGTTTGCTCACAGCAGCATCCATTCCAGTTCATCTTCAAAATTTAAAGTAAAATCTACCTTCTCAATAAAAGCAATAACTTATTTTGAGGAAGCAAATAAACATGTGTATATGAAGTTGTCACAAGCTCAGCATTAATGAATCAAACATGCCAAGTGAAGCCATGTTCCCAAAGCAACAAATAGTAATTTCCTATATCTATTTCCTCTAAGATTTCTTGTACTACACAGAATTGGACAGCCTGCAAGATTTAGGTCAATTTGCCTCCTTCTCAGCAGGAATAAAATTGCAAAGTTCAGAAACTTGCAGAAGGAAAATGCTCTAGTGTTTTCTCTGGTAGTCTTTAGCTTATAAACTATTATACTTTTCAATTTTATAGCTAGAATCTCATTGTGTTTTGTTATTGTATTAATATTTCAATTGCTTTATCATTTCTATTCAAATATTCTTGTAAACAAAGGTATGTAACTCTTATAAAACAAACATTTGAATGATATTTGAAAAATTAATCAGTGAAAAGTATAAACTAGAAATTAAAATTTTTTATAAAATCTCAGTAATTTAACCACTTTTACTTACTTCAATTTCTTATAGTATAATTCAGCTATATCCAAAAATGCAATTATCAGTTAAACTGTTGAAACTTTGATATTTTCACATTATACTAGTTCCATAAAATTTAGGTGTTGAAATGATAAAATGTTATGGAATTTATTTTTCTGATAATTAAGTACAGGCAGTCGATATGTTTTCTTAAAAACATTTCACTATTTTTAGGGCTGGAGAGGTGGCTCAGGGTTTAAGCCTCCGCCTTGCAGGCGGAAGGTCCTGAGTTCGGATCCCAGATCCCACGTATAGATGCCGTGCGGAAGGGGGGCGGGCTGCGCTTCTGGTCCTGTTAGGGCGGATCCTGTGAATCCCGGGGTAGAAGGAGGTGGAGGCGTCCATGGTGGCTCGCGAATTCGTCCGTGGTTCTACACATACACAGACACACACACACACACATGCGCGCGCGTGCACATACACACGCATATGCACACAGTTGAATAAACAAAAAAAATTCACTATTTTTAAATTGAACATTTCTTTATCTTAATAATAAAGAGTCAATTGGAAAATAAGAACAACAGTTTACTAACAAAAACTATTGCTTGCATATGTTAACTTTAAGGTTTGCTTTGGAAATGTCAGTGTGCAAAAGGTACCTGCCAAGGACATCATTTTAAATTTTGAGCAAAGACATGATACATTCTATAACCAGCTATTGGTTAGTCTTTTGGAAAAATCATCCATTTCATTAAGTCAACAATTTTGACACCTTGAATAATAGTTGGTCTGTAAAAAATATTTGCCTTAATTTTAATAGATAATAAATTTCAGGAAATTTAGTGTGTAGCTACCTCATGAAAAATTTTGAAGTTCCCAAACTAAAGACTAAAGCTGAAAGATTCTGAACTAATGGTTAAATTTCACTTTAAAGACTTGGCCAAGTATGCATGTGCTGTAATGAACTTGCATAACACATTTTCATTTACTTGGAGGACATTTCCTTATGAAGCTCAGAGTTTGGTCTATTTTATCACATCACAGAATTTATGTTGTATTATGGAGACATATCTATGATGATGTCCATCGCAGTTTTGTTCACATACCAAAGAAATGGAGTCAGTACAGAAGCCTAATGGTGAATGAACAGATAATGAAAGTATGGTACTTGTGCACTGTTGCATTGTTGGTGATAAACGACCATCAAATGGTTTAAGGGAACAAGGGGTTTATTTTCTCTTATGAATACTGGTTACAATATTCAGTCCAGCTTGATGGGAGAGCACGCACCAACAACAGGACTGAGGTAACTGGCCACACCATCTCTACATAATGGCTAAGAGAGGGACGATCCTTACTTGCCAGACCAGCATGTCTGGTCAAGTGTACAAAGGATGCCAACTCTGTCAATCAGATGTCTGAATTTTATTCTAAGGCCTAGTCCCACCCACAATGGACTGGACCTTCCCCATGAGCTAGACAATCTCCTGCAGGTTTGCTCTGGGCCTAACTCAACCAGTGATTCTCTACAAATGTGCCCAGAGCTCAAATCTCAACTATCAATGTTGACACCTGTGCCTAACTATGACATACACAGTGGAATACTGCTCAACTGTTAAGAAAAATGGAATAAAATTTTCTAGTAAATAGATGGAATCAGGAGATACAATATTGAATGAAGTATCCCAGACACAGAAAGATAAATATCACATATTCTTCATCATGTGCAGGTGGCAACACTGAACCTTCAGAATGATATACCCCAAATGAAACCTCTATAATAGTTATAATCTAAAAAAGGGGTGAATCCCCCAAAGGGGAGGAAATAGAACACAGGAGGCAACATGGTGCTTATATACACATTCATGCAACCAATTGCTGTTGTTGGGTGTTAATACATCTTCATGGTAGGAATTTTGCCTTCTTGAATGAATAAAGGCTGGCATTAGAAGACCAAGTTGCTTGTGAACAACATGTCTGATTAACATAGGTAAAAGTTATCAATTAAATACTTTCTAACAGAATTCAGAACAGGATGAAAATGTCATATATCATTATCATGTTGGTGTTATTCCAGGATAAAGGATGGCTAAAAATAAATGAATCAATATGAATGTTATGTAGTGCATAAACAGAGTGCAGGTAAATAGCACAGGATCATCTCACAGAATACAGATTTTTTGATAAAATTCAGTGTCTAAGGTAACTGCTACAGCATTTATTAGTGAAATCAGTCCACTTTTATTAGATCTACCTTTGAATATACTCTTATAACAAGACTCTAGTTTAACAGCTTTTTATCTCTGGCCAGGCGGTGACATCCAATACCCATCAGGATGGAGTGAAGGGCATTGCAGGAGCAGCAAAACCGCAAAAGAAAATCAACAAGCCATAATCCAGAACTTCAGAGATTCTATATCAACCACATAGAACTAGGCCAGCCTAATCTCTCCCCATCTTGAAGCTCAGGGAAATTTGCATAAGAGGGGGCGGTAAGAGTGTAAGAGCACAAGGATGGGAGGAGCAATGATATGCAAGATACTCCACACAAGTTAGGGAAGAAGCAATCATAATTGGACTTTGCATGCCCTGTGCAATGTCCAACACACTATTGACCCCACAAAGTCTAGCATTTGCTAAAAGCACCAGGATCCTTGGAGGCAAGGGATTGACAGCAAAAATAGTGTTTCTATGCTTAAGGGGAACAAAGGAAAGGGTCCAGGGAAATGCCTCTGGGTCCTTGTACGTCATCGGAGAGGAGGACCCAGAGGAGAGTTTGGCATGCACATTAAAGGATTCTCTGGGGATTTGGGGAGGGGAGGCACTGGGGGATGGGGAGGGTGGGTGAGGGGAGGGTGAGCAGAAGGGTCGGGGGGAGGAGGAGGGAGGGAGGGAACCGGTGTACCTATTAAGCTTGTATGAGCGGAAATAATAATAATAAATGTTTAAAATAAAAGAAATCAGCCCAGAGCAGTGAGTGTAAAGATGGTTGCATCATATTTGTCTCAAACTCTAATACAGACCCATAGTAACAAAAGAGCACGTTCTTGGCTCAACCAAGGTAACTAATGGAACAGGAGAGAGGGCACACATATTAACCTACTCATCTTCAGCTAACCATTTTTTGATATACTACAGAAAAACAACCACTTTAATAAACTATATTGGGAAAACTGACAGTCACTTTAAGAAGGAAAAGCCATATCCCATTCTCTTATTTGGAATAAAAATCAACTCAAAATGAATAAACATATATTAATATGACACTTAAAAATTTGAAACTTCTAGGGAAAATACATGAGACCTAATTCAAATACTGTCAGTAGCAAGTTTCTTTAATAGGACAGCAATATCAGGAGAAAAAAACAGAACTGAAAAAAATTTTATGTTATTCTTCTTTTATTATTATTATTTCCGCTCATACGAACTTAACAGGTACACCAGTCCCCTCAGTTCCTCCTTCCCTCCACCTCCCCCCGACCCCCTTGCTCCCCCCTCTCATGCCCCCTTCTTCCCCATCCCCTAGTGCCTCCCCCCCCCCAATCCCCAGAGCATCTTTTAATGTGCATGCCAAACTCTCCTCTGAGTCCTCCTCTCCGATGAGGTGTAAGGACCCAGGGGCATTTCCCAGAACCCTTTCCTGGATTCCCCTTAAGCTTAGGAACACTACTGTGACTGTCAGTCCCTAGCCTCCAAGGATCCTAGTGCCTTTAGTCCATGCTAGACTTTGTGAGGTCAGTAATGTATTGGGCATTGCACAGGTCATGCAAAGTCCTATTATGATTGCTTCAGCCGTAACTTGTGTGGAGTATCTTGCATATCATTGCTCCTCCCATCCTTATGCTCTTACAATCTTACCGCCCCCTCTTCCGTAAATTTCCCTGAGCTTCAGGATGGGGAGAGATTAGACTGGCCTAGTTCCTGGTGGTTGATATAGAGTCTCTGCTGTTCTGAATTATGGATTGTTGATTTTTTTTCCAAAGGCATTGCAGGAGCAGCAAAACAGAACTGAAAATTAATTATATCAAATTTTACAAGGCTACGCAAAATAGCAACATGATGAAGACACAAGGTACAGAATGGGAGAACATCCACATCTTCTGTTGGTTTGGTGTAATTCACATCCATTGTGTATAAGATAGTCAAAAACCTTAAAAGGAAGAAACAATTGATCCAATAAAAGCTGGACAATTGAGGTAAATACACTTTGTCAAAAGAAGTGTAAATGACCAATAATTATATGAAAACATGCTGAACATCTTTATCTGTCATGAAAATGCAAATAAAGATTATATTGAGATTTCATTTTGTGGTAGCTAAAATGCCTGTGACAGAAATTATTGGTTATGATGTTAAGAAAAACAACGAAAACTTTTTCTATAGAGGGAGGACTACAAATTAATGCAGCCATTATGGAAATAATATAATACTCCCCAATGATGTCAAACATAGAACTATCATGTCATCTAGCTCTTTCATTCCTGAAGATTCATCTGAAGGAAATCAAGTCCACACACACACACACACACACACACACACACACACACACACACACTAGCACATACACACAAACTCACCTGTGTATCTTGTTTATTGTGGCATACCTTATAATAGACATGATGTGGAATCAGCCTAGTTATATAAGAGAACAGATAAAGTAAGCCTGACATAATAGATAGATGCAGGTGTCAATTTAATAACTGAATGTTTGTCCTTTTGCCGCAGTTGTAAAGAATTAGTAATTGAGTTGAACCCAAAATAACCCACAGAAGATGGTTTAATTGATGGGGAAGGCCTCGCTCATGGTGAGTAGGACTAGTCCATAGAAAGGTGAATTGTATGGGAGAACTGGTTGAAGACATTGGCATCCTTCTGGAACACTTGACCAGACATGTTGGTCTGGCAACTGATGGTGTGTTCACGTCCATCAGTCACTGGTATTGGTATGGTGGTGGTATTGGTATGAGAACTCCTGCCAAGCTGGACTAAGAAGTGTGGCCAGACAATTTTAAGATGAAATAGAACTCCTTCCTCCCCTAAGATGTCTGATCACGAATTCATGGTCTGCAATGCAGAGTAGTTTCAACTGCCCAAAGAGGGCTGATACACTTCACCTGTTACAGGGAAACCTGGACACCAGGAACAGAAATCACTGAGGGCATTTACAAGACCAGCATTAGCAGAAGAAGGTGATTGACAGTCAAACTGTACCGTGTTGTAACCATCACGTGTTTGGAGAAAGGCGATACTGTGTGAAGAACTATGCATTTTATGTTCTAAAATATCTTCAAAGTGAAAGGATGAAAATAAAGGATCTCTGCTTGTGAGGTGAACCTCAGCAGCACGGTACTTGTCTGAGACACACATCCTGGATTCTGTCTCCAACTTTAGAAAAGTGAAGCCATCAGTAAGCCTTGGGATGATAAAGACCTGCAGCACACAGAATAGAGAAATGACTATTCATTGCAAATCATGATTTTAAGCCCAAAGGCTGGTGCCTTCTTTGAGATAATTCCATGGGCTTTCCTCCTGTTTTGAAAGTCTAAAAGAGTAAGAGTACAGTACAAACACTAATAGGAATGTTTCTACATTAATATGCTTGAAAAACTGTACAAAAGAACTTTTCAATACTTACACCAACCAGTTTTGCTGTTCCTGCACCGCCCTTGGCTCCATCTTGATGGGTATTGAATGTCACCCCCTGGCCAGAGATAAAATGCTGTTAAAATAGAGTCTTACTATAAGAGTAGATTCAAAGATAGATGGAATAAGTGTAGGAGACTGTGGTGGGAGGAGTCAGTCTCAAGGAACCAGGCCAGCCTAATCTCTCCCCATTCAAAAGCTCAGGGAAATTTGCGGAAGAGGGGGCAGTAAGATTGTAAGAGCCTAAAGATGGGGAGGAGCAATGATATGCAAGATACTCCACACGAGTTAGGGCTGAAATAATCATAATAGGACTTTGCATGACCTGCGCAATTACCAACATATTATTGACCCCACAAATGCTAGCATGAATCACAGGCACTAGGGTCCTTAGAGGCAAAGGATTAACAGCCACAATAGTGTTCCCATACTAAAGAGGAGCACAAGAAAGAGCTCTAGGCAATGCTGCTGAGTCCTCACAGCTCATGAGAGAAGAGGACCCAGAGGGAAGTTTGACATGCACACTAAAGGATGCTCCAGGTATTGGGGGGGGGGGCACTGGGGGAAAGGGAGGGGGGAAAGGAAGGTGAAAAAGGGGGGAGGGAGCAAGGGGATCCAGGGAGAGGTGGAGGGAGAGAGGGGAACATGGTACCTATTAAGTTTGTATGAGTGGAAATAAAATAAAATATATCAATAAGTATTTAATCATGATTTATCTTATTGTGAAATAACTTGTGCAAAATTTGCAGAAATGAGAAGTTTCTGTCTTTGTTTCTGCCTTTCAGGAAAAGGATTTACTTAAATATAAAAGAAATATTTCTATATATTAAATGCATATTTATTGAGAAATATTAGTAATATTTGTGAAAACTACTGTTTTCTCTTCTGTTATGTTTGATAACCATTAGTTATATTATAGATTAGCTTCACATTCTAGCTGTGATTTCTATAAACTGGATCAAAACTACCAAATTTACTTAATGTTTCTAGAAGCTGAAAGTAGAAAGATGATCTCACTGTGATAAAATCAAGATGTTAATGAGACCATTCTCTGCTTTTACATGAGAGGATGTAGATTGTGTTTTCAAGTTGAGAGTGGCTCTACAATTCTGGATTTCATGAGGTCTCCTTACATCTTCAAAGCCAGAAGGTTATCTTGTTCTGACTTTGACATCTTTTTGGGTGTCTTACCATCATTATAAAATGTGATGAGCTTGTCACCCAGATTATTTAAGTTTATCTCTTAGCTTTCTGATTGGTTCAGTAGTAACATTAAATGCATCTGTGTAAGTAAGGTGAATATATTTCTTACTTTTATTGCTATATCTTCACGTTGCAAGAACAGTAAGAAATGTATTCACCTTACTTACACAGATGCATTTAATGTTACTACTTCTTTCTTGCTTCATCTGGCCACATGGTCATTGCAAGGTGCCATCCATGCATGTCTCCACTTATCTTGCAGAGACACAGCCCCCCGTAGTCTAGAGACAGCGATTTTGAGAAATGTGCTTTGGCTGCTACCTTGCTGCTTTTCAACCTAGTCAACTTGATTAACCGATTTACCTACAAACAAGATTTACATGAAAATACTTACCACGTGCATGTTTGTACACATGTGTACATGGTAAGGATTTTTGTTATAAATCTTGTTCGTGTGTGTGTGTGTGTGTGTGTGCATCTATGAGAGGAGAAAGTTTTGTTATATAATGTTTCTTAAGACTGCTTGATAAGGAAAGTCATTTTTCCATCTTTTCTACTTTTAATGTAGAAGACTCACACTGAAGCAATGTAAATGATGCTTCATATTTAATGTTTTCTTTTGCTACGTTGTATCTGCATCTTGAAATCCAGGTCTGCAGCTTTCATTAACTGTTTTTCCCAGTAATGTGTCTAAAGTTGTTTACTGAAAATATATTGATTAGAATTGGCTTAATTTATCTTTGCCAGATCATGGCAGATCCTGGAAGCACTTCTTGGAAAAAAATTGGAGGAGATGAATAAGAAAAAGAGAAAGAAAGATTCAGCAAGAATATGGAGTCAGGCTGAACATGGGCTTTAATGCACTTCTATGGAGAAATGGAGCTGGGAAATGTCCTGTGGCAGTGTGGGGTGGAGAGATTTCTGGGTCAGCTGTCCAGGACTGAGAACCAATTGTTGTAGAGCCTCTGTAGCCTCCTATGCAGATAGGGAGTGTCTGCGGTGCAGCTGTTACACAAGCACTTCCCTGAGGGATATGTGCACATACCATATAGTATAGATTCGGCCATTACTGGAGACATTGTTCATCCTCTAGAGAAGCAAAGCATGATTCAATACAATAGGCATTTAATAACAAGCAGACAAATTGGTTGCTGCTATCTTGGAATCTGTTCTTTAGTGTATGACACAGCAAATAAATGCAAGAGCAAAAAATACTGCAGAATGATGACTGCTGAAAAGGAAATTAAATAGGGTGATGAAATGATGGTGGAGGAAAAGTCAGGAGAAAATTTCCAAGTGCTTATCAACTACCTATCAGTAAAGAGAATGTGTGCGCAATTGTGAGAGAAACTGCCATCGTTACGCTGATTTTTACAAAAAATAAAAAAATAAAAAAGTAAAAATAATTTTTTTGGATAATCCCAGGAAAACAAAAGCAAAAATAACAAATGTGTTTGTATTTAACTAAAGCTGTTGCATGGGTAGCAATGCATACAGCGAAGAGACAACCTACAAAGGAAGATAAAATATCTGGAAGAAGAAATGGGATTCATGGAAATACCCAAAAAGATTACAGATTTTGATAAAGGTATTGCCAGCATTATACTAAATTTAAATAAGACCTTGTGAAGCTGACAATACAGATTTTAGTTTTAGTTTCCCAACTCACTGCCACAATGAAGACACCTGTCTAGGGGATGATGGTCCCACTCACAATGTGCTGAGTCATGCTGAGTCATTCAACAGCAATAGTGCAATCAGAAAAATCTCCTGTAAATTCATCTGGAGGCTCTCTTTACCCTAGTAAATCCACAAAGGCCTATTCTCATGTCAATTAGCAACAAAGACTAGCGGTTACAACCAACAGAATGTATTACTCCTTACTCTACTTTTATTAATGAAGTATTTGTGCCTTTTTAGGTGGCATGGCAGAATATCTTTAGATCAATTTAGGTCTAAGTTAAAACAATTCTGAATGACTTAGACAATTATTGTTTCATGGCTCAATGTTTTTTCTATTGTCAGCAGCTGTTTATGACCCCTAATCTGGTAAATTTGAAGGAATCCCTTCAATTTAACCTGAAGAAAGGCTATTTTTGTTAGATTTAACCATTTGTTCAAAACTGTCTGAAAATCTAGTACCTGAATCAGTTAGTTTTACATCGCTCTGAAAGTTGCCTCATATACAATTTTATTTCAAAAGTCTCTATGTTCATTGAAAATATTGATAAAGCGTTTATAATACTTGGTTGTATTAAATCTTAGAATAATGATTACCTTATTGAAAACACAAAATTTGAGACACATTGCTAGATATGAAACCTTAAAATATTCTTTTTTTTGCCTTCGTAGATTTAAAAAAATTTTTATTATTATTTCTGCTCATATAAACATAATAGGTACACTGGTCCCCTCCCTCCCTCCACTTCCCCCTCCTCACCCAAGCCTCCCTGCTTCCCCCTCCCCTGCACCCCCCTTCCCTATCTCCAGTGCCTCCCCCTCAATCCCCAGAGCATCCTTTAATGTGCATGCCAAACTCTCCTCTGGGTCCTCCTCTCTGATGAGGTGCAAGGACCCAGGGGCATTTCCTAAAACCCTTTCCCATGTTCCCCTTAAGCTCAGAAACACTACTGTGACTGTCAGTCCCTAGCCTCCAAGGATCCTAGCGCCTTTAGTCCATGTAAGACTTTGTAGGGTCAAAAATGTGTTGGACGTTGAGCAGGGAATGCAAAGTCTTATTATGATTGCATCGGCCCTAACTTGTGTGGAGTATCTTGCATATCATGACTCCTCCCATCCTCATGCTCTCACAATCTTACCACCCTCTCTTCTGCAAATTTCCCTGAGCTTTAGGATGGGGAGAGATTAGGTTGGCCTAGTTCCATGTGGTTGATATAGAGTCTCTGCTGTTCTGAATTATGGTTTATTGATTTTTTTTTCAGTTTTGCTGCTCCTGCAATCTTGATGGGTATTGGATGTCATCCCCTGGCCAGAGATAAAAACCTGTTAAATTAGAGTCTTGTTATAAGACTATATTCAAAGGTAGATAGAATAAAAGTAGGAGACCATGGTGAGAGGGGGGGGTCAATCACCCATTGGTAAAATGGTTACTTTCTATCTGCCAGACTATATGCCCTCCCCTTCTGGTGAGATCATACCCCATTAGTTGCAAATGATCAGGAAGGAAAGTGTGTGAACTTAACCAGATGTCTCATTACTTACTTGCAGTCCTTGATGGTGACCTATTTTCTCTGCTGCAACATGGTCCCCTCTCTCCTTGTTACTGGTGTGGCCCTCCTTCCCCATCCCTCCTGTTTATAATCTTTGCAATTACTGTAGGTATTACAGAGATTTGTCATTGATTGTCTCTAAGTGGGTTTGGTACTAGGATCAACCTATTAGGGAGTACCTATAGCGCTTAATTTTCCGTGTCTGGGACACCTCACTCAATATAATTGTTTCTAATTCCATTGTTTCCTGGAAAATTGCATTAATTCATCATTTTTGATGGCCGAGTAGTATTCCATTGCATAAACGTACCACATTTTCCTTATCCATTCATCAACTGTTAGACATTTGGGCTGATTCCATGACTTTGCTATTGTCTGCTATGAACATGGTTATGCTTGTGTTATCAAGGTAAATTTTTCCTGTATGGGAGGTATTCCCAAAAGTGGTATAGCAGGGTCATATGGTATTTCAATCTTTAACTTCTGTAAGAATTGCCAGACAGCTCGCCAGAGTGGTTGTATGAGCCTGCATTCCCACCAGCAATGTAGGAGAGTTCCCTTCTCTCCACACCCTCTCCAGCATTTGATGTTGTTTATCATCCTGGCTGGGGTGAGATGATATCTCAGGAAGGGTTTGATTTGCATTTCCCTGATGGCTAAGGATATGGAGCATTTTTTAAGATATTTGTTAGACCTTTTAATTTCGTCCCTGGTAAAGTTTCTTTTAAGCTCCAAGGCCCATTTTTTAATTGGCCCATTTGTTTCCTTGATGATTGGTTTTCTAAGTTCATTGTGCACTCTGGATAATAGAGCTCTATCAGATATGTGGTTAGTGAAGATTTTCTCCCACTCTGTGGGTTGCCTTTGCTGCTCAAGTTACAGTCTCTTTATCTGAACAGAAGCTTTTTAATTTCACAAGATCCTATCTGTTGAGTGTTGGTTGTAGTGAGTGTGCTATTGGATGTCCGCTCAGGAACTGTTGGCCTAGCCCACAGGAGCTCGAGGGAGTTCCCTACCCTTTCAACTATGGTTTTTATAGTCTCTGATCTTATATCGAGGTCCTTGATCCATTTGGAATTAATTTTTGTACATTGTGACAAGTACGATCCCATTTTAATCTTATGCATGTGGAGATCCAGCATGTGGAGATGCTATTCTTTTTCCATTGGATTTTTTGGGCCCCTTTGTCAAAGATCAAATGGTTGTAGTTGTGTGGACTTATATCTGGGTCTTCAACCCTTATCCATTGATCTGTGTGTCTATTTTGGAGACAATACCAGGTTGTTTTTAAAACTACGGATTTGTAGTATAGACTAAGGTTTGGTATGGTAGTACCTCCAGCAGTGTTTTTGTTGCTCTGGATTGTTTTTGCTATCCTGGGTCTTTTGTGCCTCCATATGAACTTTGCGATTGTTTGGTCACCTTCTTTAAAGAAATGCTTTGGGATTTTAATTGGTATAGCATTGAATCTGTATATTGCCTTTGGTAGGATGGTCATTTTTACAATGTTGATTTTGCCAATCCAGGAACATGGGAGGTCTTTCCACCTTCTGATGTCTACTGCAATTTCTTTCTTTAGGGTTTTAAAGTTTTCATTATACAGGTCTCTAACTTCCTTGGTTAGGTTTATACCAAGGTATTTCATTTTTTTATGGGCTGTAGTAAATGGGATTGTTTCTCTCAGGGCTTTTTCACTTCTTTCATTCTGGGCATATAGGAAGGCCACTGATTTTTGTACATTTATTTTGTTTCCTGCCACCCTGCTGAACTTCTGTATTAGTTTCAGGTGCTTCCTGGTGGAGTTTTTGGGATCCCTCAGGTATAAGATCATGTCATCTGTAAATAGAGATAACTTGACTTCTTCCTTGCCGATTTGAATCCCTCTTATGTCCCTTTCTTATCTTATGGCTTCAGCTAAGACTTCAAGTACAATATTGAATAGAAGTGGTAAGAGTGGACAGCTTGGTCTAGATCCTGATTGAAGTGGGAAAGCTTCAAGCTTTTCCCCATTGAGTATAATCCTTGCTGTTGGCTTGTTGCATACAGCTTTTATTATATTGATAAAGGTTCCTTCCATTCCTACTGTCTCTAGCGTTTTGATCATAAAAGGCTGTTGGATCTTGTCAAAAGCTTTTTCTGCATCTATCAAGAGTATCATGTGGTCCTGAAATTTGGACTGATTTATATGATGAATTACATTTATTGATTTGCGTATGTTGAACCAACCTTGTGTGCCTGAGATAAAGCCTACTTGATCACTGTGAATGATCTTTTTGATATGTCTTTGAATCTGATTTGCTAAGACTTTGTTGAGAATCTTTGCGACTGTGTTCATCAGTTTTCTTTTTTATGTGTATCTTTATTAGGTTTTGGGATTAAGACGATATAGCTTCATAGAAGGAATTTGGTAGTGTTCCTTCCTTTGCTATTTGGTGGAACATTTTAAGGAGTATTGGTGTTATTAGCTATTTAAATGTCTGGTAGAACTCTGTGCTGAATCCATTGGGTCCAGGACATTTTTGGTGGGAAGATTTGAGATTACTTCATCAATTTCCTCATATGTTATAGGACTATTTATATAATTCACAACTTCCTGACTCATTTTAGGTAAGTTGTGTTTACTTAGAAATTCATCCATCTCTTTTGTGTTGTCAAATTTCATAGAGTATAAGTTTTTGAAATATGATGTTATAATTCTCTGGATTTCTTGGGTATCTGTAGTGATAACTCCATTTTCATTTCTAATTTTGTTAATTTAGGTTTTCTCTCTCTTGCTTTGTGTTAATTTAGCTAGAGGTGTATCAATCTTAATGATTTTTTTCAAAAAACCAACTTTTTGACTGGTTGATTTTCTGTATCATTTTCCTAATCTCAATTTTGAATATTTCTACCCTTATTTTGCTAATTTCTTTTCTACTGCTTTTGGGATCAGATTGCTCTAGTGTCTCTAAAGCTTTAAGCTGCATTGTTAAGTTATTTATTTCTGATGTTTCTATTTTTTTGATATAAGCATTGAGAGCTATGAACTTACCTCTTAGGACAGCTTGCATTGTGTCCCAGAGATTTTGGTAAGTTATATTTTCATTATTGTTCACTTTCAGGAAATCTTGAATTTCCTTTTTAACTTCTTCCTGAATACAATTCTCCTTCAGAATCATAGTGTTAAGTTTCCAAGAGTTAGTGTATTTTCTGTTGCTTGTTGTGTTGTGGACGTCAAGCTTAGGCAATGGTGGTCTGATAATGTACAGGCTAGAATTTCAACTTTCCTGTATATATGGAGATTCGTTTTGTGCCCCAATATGTGATCTATTTTGGAGAAAGTTCCATGTGCTGCTGAGAAAAATGTATATGCTTTGGCACGTGGATGAAAAATTCGATAGAGATCTGCAAAGTCCATTTCACTAAGGTGTTGATTAAGTTCCAAAATGTCTCTTTTAAGTCTTTTACCTGTTGATCTATCCATGTTGAGAGGGTAGTATTGAAATTCCCAAGAATTATCATTTTGGGGTTGATTTCTTGCTTTTGATGATGTAGGGTTTGTTTAATGAATGTGGAGGAGCCCATATTAGGTGCATATATGTTCAGTATTGTGAGTCTTCCTGGTGAATTGTACCGGTGACTAAAATGTAGTATCCATCCATGTCTCTTGTGATTTTTTTGGTTTGAAGTCCACTTTGTCTGATAGCATAATGGCTACCCCTGCTTGTTTTCTGGTTCCATTTCCTTGCAGAATTTTGGACCAGCCTTTTATTTTCATTATCGTTCACTTTCAGGAAATCTTGATTTCCCCTTTTAACTTCTTCCTAAATCTAATTCTCCTTCAGCATATGTTCAGTATTGTGCCTGTCTTTTGTGGTGAGATGAGTTTCCTGAAGGCAGCAGATTGATGAGTTGTGATTTTTAGTCCAAGTTTGTAATCTGTGTCTCTTGATTGTTGAGTTAATTCCATTAACATTTAATGTTATAATGGAGAAACTATTTTTAATTCTGAACATTTATTATGTTTAGTGGCTTTTGTAACTGTATTGTTTTGCTTTTAGATTTTGGTGATATTATACTTCCCTTCTGTGTTAGTTAAGCCTGGGTGTCTACTTGACATACTCTGTATTGAATAAGCTGGGCTCAGACCACCTCTGGAAAGGATGGACTGAGACTACTTGAAAGGATTGTACACGCCCCAGATCCTATCAGAACTCCTAAGCTCTCAAAGGATTCTCCCAACACTGCATCACATAGAAAGGAGCCATCAAGGAGAATGGATGCCTTCTTGCAGCTGTGCTAGGAATCGTTCTTCTTTCCAGCCACCCAGTTTTCCTCAACCTTCTAGCCTTCTACTAGACTAAGACTCTAGGAGTTCTCCAGCGTTCAGGCATCACCCACTTGACTACTGACCTGAGCAGCTAGCCATTGGCAGCCATCGTTGGAACTACCTCGACTACTGGCAGCCATTATTGTACTACCTCGGCCATATCTGTAAGCCAACTCAATAAATTTACTATATCTATTTTATTTATAATATTATTTATATATTTGTATAATTATATTATTTATATTATGTATTTACATATTATTATGCATATTAATTATTAATTTTATTAATATGTCATCAGTAATTTTACTAATTATTAATTATTATCCTACCAATTCTTATCAATTATTATTTTATTCATTATTAATAATTATGCAGATTAATACATCATGTGCTGTTATATTATTTATATTATCATATTATTTATATTATTATATTTATATTATTACATAATATTATATTATTTATATATTTACATTTATATTATATATTTATTTATATATATATATTTATTCTGTGAACTCCTTGACTCTAGAGAACCCTAACTAATACTATCTTCGGTCCTCCTGGATATGCTTGTTTTCTTTCTTCAAGCTTGAGTATCATTTTTAGCATTCTTTGAAGGCCTGGTTTGGTGGACATGTATCCCTTCAAGTTGTCTTTGTGCTGGAAGATTTTTCTTTCTCCCTCGGATAGTTTTGCGGGGTATATCAGCCTAGGTTGACATTTATGCTCATTCAATACTTGAAGTATGTCTCTCCAAGCTCTTCTTGCTTTGCCTGTTTTCACTGAGAAGTCATTTGTTATGTTAATAGGTTTACCTTTAAAAGTGACTTTTTTTTTTCCCTTGAAGCTCTCAGCACCATTTCGTTATCTTGAATGTGGAGTGTTTTAACTATTATTTGCCAGTGGCAAATTTCTATCTTGGTTATATGTATTTGGGGTGTGAAATGCCTCTTGTATATGGATGGGCTTCTCTTTTTTTAGATGAGGAAAGTTTTCCTTGATGATCGTTTGAAAATTTCCTCAGGTGTGGTGTTTTGGCATTCATTCTCTGGTATTCCATGAATACGCATGTTAGGCTTCTTCAGGGTGTCCCATAACTCTTGAATATTCTCTCAAGTATCTTCTTGGCTTTAACAATCTCTTCCATTGAGCTGGTTAATACTCCCACTTTGTCTTCAAGGTTTGAAATTCTATTTTGTGCTTTGTTAGTTCTACTGATAAGACTCTCTGTGGAGTTCTGGGTTGGAGATAACTTGTCTTTTAGTTCAGTTTTAAACTCTGCTTGAGTCTGTTTTAACTGCTCTATGCCTATTTTTGTTTCTTGAACTGTTTTTCTCAACTCCTCCAAGTGTCTGTTGTGTTCCTGTTCAAAGTGATTGATGCGGTTATTTAATTCCTCCCGGATTTCCTCTTTCACAGTACTGATCATGGTAATGATCATGTTTTGAAAGTCATTATCCTGGGTCAGGCTTTCTTGGCCATTTTCTGTGGATGTGTTCTGGTTAGGGTCTATCATTATGGGATTAATTCCTTCAGTGGGAGATTTGTTTTCTTGGGTTTTATTTCTCATGGATTTGCACTTTGAATTGGGCATTGTTGTTTTAACTCTTAAGATCTTCTTTCAATTTCTGTGTGTTTTACACTGAACTGATTTGGCCTGGAGCAGCTCCTGCTCCAGCAGGCTGGTGGGAGGAGCTGGGACCAGTGGATTGCCTGGGGTTTGGAGGTGGGCAGGCGAGCTTACCTATGTTACTGTGTGTCCTGACTGGGCTGCGTGCATCCAGGGTGGGTGGGGAAAGGGACCTTATAATATTCTTAAAAGTCATATATTAATAAGGTATTAGTAATTATACTAGAGTCTATTTAAGTAAAAATATGAATTCAAATGTTTTATTGATTTGAAATCAATAATAAAAGAATGCATTGGGTAAAATTATTTTTTTTATTCCAGAGAATAATTGTATAAATTTTAATAAATATCCCCTGTTAACCTCCTTATAAAAGAATTAGATATGGAATTGACAGCTAAAATAACTGAGTAGACTAGAGTTGAAAAATGTAGATTGTAAATATGATGGAAGAAATCACACTGTTGCTTTTCTCTTGTGTACCTGCTTAAGGTTCTAAATTTGTTATGTTGTATATTCATGTACTTCTTAGACCTAATTATTATGGCTTTAAGCAAAATCCAGTAGAAAGATAAACTCTCCAGATCTTAAAAACTATTTAATTGATCTCTAAAAATCAATAAAAGCACTTTATAATCATTGTGAGAGATTTCAAGGATATACATAAGGAAACTGAAATTAGTGTTATTCAATAGACTTACTTTTAAATCTCAGATGGCTGCTGAGTCTCATATTGAACTTGACTTCTGTGAAATACATCTGTGTATGTACATTAATGATAAAACAAAAATTATGAATATGAAATATCCATTAAAATTGTTCCAAGGACATTCGATTATTAAACTGTGAATATCTGAAAATATTATGAATATAAGAACAAGGAAAGAAGATTTTTTTCATTAAAATATAAGATTAGAAAAACACAACTTAATTAATGATGTTCTTCCTGTGATGTGGAAAATCAGCTAATTTACTGAGTGCATATGTTAATTAGAGAAAAGGTCATTTTAATGGATATGAAGTGGTGGTATAAAATATGCATATAATATTAGTACAAATTTTATTTCTTACTTATTAGTTAATCTGCTTTACTCATAGTTGTGGGAAATGTAAAGCTTTCAAAAACCTTACTTCCTTCAAGAAGTTTAGAATTCACTTTGCGTGTAGCAGAAGGAAGAGCAAGCTTTCACATTGAAAAGTGAAATGATTGTTTCATGAACCGGCAACTGGAGAATCCAGTTGTGGGAGGTGGTGACAGGAGACAAGTGGTTGGATGTGATTCAGAAGGGAGCTAAAACTAGGAACACCAAGGAGATGCTGCTCCACACTGTGTCTCCAAGGCGACCTCTTCTGCACCTCACCATCGGCCCTTTACTTTTGTTGACTGTATGTTTAATCAGAACTTTATAATAATAAATCACTGTGTGCCATGACATGCAGATATGCTAAGATTTGGGGCCCTTTAGCAAAATGCCCAATCTGTGGGGGAACTTTGGAACCTCTGCTATGGGATCCAGAAGCTTTTATCATAAAAGGCATGTAGATACTAGGAGTGGACTTGCTTATTAAATCCAATTGAATGGTGCAGTTTTAAATTCACATTTTTCAATCAATAAAGCATTGGAAAATATCAAGAAAAGTTTTTAGCATAATTGATATTTCATGGATGTTGATTTCCTCACAGAAAGGACTGGGAAGGTGTGAGACAAGGGATTCTGTGTTTCAAATAATGACATCACATGCAGAATGGATCCAATTGTACTGGGGAGGTGGATGGGATGCACACTTTCAATTTACCATCCAAGGAAATGTGACTTTCTGGTTCTAACACATTTGAGATTCTACTTTACAGGAAGAGGTTTACTTGGTATGACATTTAAATAATGCACATTTTCCTTCCCATTCTATCTCTCTCTTTTTTTTTTAGGTATGAGAAATGTGAGGCTGGAGATGAAAAATTATGATCAGATTGATCACATTTCTGAAATAACAGTTTTCTAGCTGCTGAGTGGTTGGAGGTTTTAGCAGCTTATCAGAGCAAACTTTCACATTGAAAAGTGAAATGATTGTTTCATGAACCGGCTCTACTTCCTTGCTACTTTGCTATGGGGTTCTCCAGGATCCATTTTTCTAAGCCACCTCCATACAGGCCACCTCCATATCCACCTATCGTTTTTACAAGGGATCTGGAGATCTGAACTCAGGTTCCCTTGCTTTCGAGGTAAAGGCTTTAAACACTGACCCTCCCCCCAGTCCTAAAAGAAAGTCTATTTCTTAAAGGAGACATGATGTTGCAAGGGGGGAAAGTCCATTTTGATAAATATAAATTCAACCCAAAGTTATGGAAGAAATTTACTAGGCACATGATAAAGGTAGCAAGGAAAATGTGATGTTTTTATTTTAATTTGTGTTTAGAGCAGACTATTTGAATCTGGATAGTTCACTGATAGATACTCAACTAGATAGTATGTATCTTCCTCTCCCAGAATATGTTAGCTTCCAATATGTGAGCAGTAAATGGTGGGGCAATGAATCTCTGGCTCATACATTTTATTGACTATGTTTAGGCCAGACTTGTGAAATTTGTAGAGAAGAAGGGGGTAAGCAGAGACAGGAAGGAGATACCACTATGTGCACAGAGGACTGGAATATATCATTCATATGAAGAGAATTTTTTAAAGGGAACAAGCAGTTTATGTATGAAACTCTTACAATAGTCTGGTTACAGTTGCTTGGCTAGCTTGTCAGGAGAGCTAATACCAAAAACAGGTCGAAGGGAACTGGGCACACCATCTCCATGTAACAGCTGAGAGGAGGACAATTCTTACTTGCCAGATCAGCATGTCTGACCAAGAATACAGAAGCATGCCAACCAGCCCTGTATATTTTATTTATCTGTCCAGGTCATAGTCCTCCACACTATCAGCTGGGCCTTTCTCATCAGCTAAAAAATCTCCTGCAGGTTCACTCTGGGCTTAACTCAACTACTAATTCTCTACAAATGTGCCCAGAGCTCATGTCTTTGACCATCAAGTCTTCAACCATCAAGGACCCTGCATGATCTGTGCAATGACCAACATATCCTCGACCCCTCAAATTCTAGCATGGACTAAAGGCTAGGATCCTTAGAAGCAAGGGATTAACAGTCACAATAGTGTTCCTGTACTTAAGGGGAACACAAGAAAGAGTTCTCAGAAATGCCACTGAGTCCTTACACCTCATCCGAGAGGAGGACCCAGAGGAAAGTTTGACATACTCATTAAAGGATGCTTCAGAGATGGGGGGAGGGGGAACTGGGAGAAAGGGATGGAGGGGGGAAAGGAAGGTACAAAGCGGGGAGGGAACAGGGAGGTCCAAAGACGGGTGGAGGGAGGGAGGAGTCAGGGATTCCTATTACATTTGTATGAGCAGAAAAAAAAAATAAAAAAAAATGGGGAAATGTGTTACTATAAACTTTTGAAAAGAAAGGAAGTACTTATTCCCCCACCCCGGAGCCGCCCAGCCAGCAGCACCCACGCGGCCAACTGCTTTGCATCCGGGGCCCGCCCGGGACCCCAGCCCCTCGTGCCCTCCCCCCCCCCCCCCCCCCCCCGCGCTCCTCTGCCTCCCCCCCCAGGTCGCAGAAGAATTCTGCCATCAACATCAGATCCTCTGCCTCTCTGGCCCACCGGGGACCTACTCTCTTGGTCCACGGAAGACACACTGCTACTCAGAATTCAATAGAGTCCAAAGGAAACTCAAGCAAAACTCTAAGGAACAAAGGGAACACAGGCCATATATCTGGACTCCACTACAACCATTATATCACATGCGTGAGATTCTTCACATCCAGCCCAAAGATAAGTAAACTTCCTTCTTTTTTTCTTTTCACCTTACTGATCCTTTCTAGTATCACTGCTGTAGATCAACTTCCTCATACAGCCACCCCAAAAACATACAACTCCAGGGAATACACCACTTACCCTCACATTTCACCAAGACACTAAATGTAAAAGTGCACTACCATACTAATATTCACCCCCTGGTTATTTAACTGAGGTACTAACAGCCTAGTAGCCTCATCTAGGATATAACAATAACAATACACAAACATACCCAATCCAAGGCAAGCACTAGTAATAACTGGCAAGTGTAAAAATACCAAATACATTGGTTCAGTGAAAAACACACAGAAACTGAAAGGCCCTAAAAAACAAAACAACAATGCCCAAGTCAAAGTGCAGATCTGTGAGAAACAAAATCCAAGAAGACCAATCTCCCACTGAAAGAGTCAATCCCATAACAATGGATTCTGACCAGAACAAATCCACAGAAAATAGCCATGAAAGCCAGACCCAACATAACAACTTTCAGAGTATGATCATTACCATGATTAATACTATGAAAGAGGAAATCCAAGAAGAGTTAAACAACCGTATCAACCACTTTGAACAGGAACACAACAGGCACCTGGAGGAGTTGAGAAAAACAGTTCAAGAAACAATAATAGGTATATAGCAGTTAAAACAGTCTCAGGCAGAGTTTAAAATTGAACTAAAAGACAAGTTATCTTCAACCCAAAACTCAACAGAGAGTCTTATCAGCAGAACAAATGAGGCAGAAAATAGAATTTCAGACCTTGAAGACAAAGTGAGAGAATTAACCAGCTCAATGGAAGAGATTGTTAAAGCCAAAAAGATACTGGAGAGGAACATTCAAGAAATATGGGACACCCTGAAGAAGCCTAACATGCGCATTCATGGAATACCAGAACAAGAATCCCAAAATACCACACCGGAGGAAATATTTCAATTCATCATAAATGAAAATTTCCCACAACTAAAGAATGAGAGGCCTATCCAAATACAAGAGGCATTTCACACTCCGAACAGATATGACCAAAATAGAAAATCACCACGGCAAATAATAGTCAAAACACTTCACATTCAAGACAAAGAAAAGATGCTGAGAGCTTCAAGAGAAAAAAAGCAAGTCACTTTTAAAGGTAAACCTATTAGAATAACAAATGACTATTCAATGGAAACAGTAAAAGCAAGAAGAGCTTGGAGAGACATACTTCAAGTATTAAATGAGCAAAAATGCCAACCCAGACTCATACACCCGGCAAAACTATCTGTCATGATTGAGGGAGAAAGAAAAGTTTTCCAGCACAAAGACAACTTGAAGGGATACATGTCTACCAAACCAGGCCTTCAAAAATGCTAGAAATGATACTCAAGCTTGAAGAAAAGAACAAGTGTATCCAGGAGGACAGAAAGGAAGTATAATACCACCAAAACATAAATAACAAACAACATGCTTACAAAATCTACTAAACATAAAAAATGTCCAGAATTAAAAATAATTTCTCCATTATAACATTAAATGTCAATGGTATTAACTCACTGATTAAGAGACACAGATTACAAACTTGGATTAAAAACCACAATCCAACAATCTGCTGCCTTCAGGAAACTCATCTCACCACAAAAGATAGGCACATCCTAAGAATGAAAGGGTGGTCCAAAATCTTGCAAGCTAATGGAACCAGGAAACAGGCAGGGGTAGCAATTATGCTTTCAGACAAAGTGGACTTCAAACCAAAGAAAATCATAAGAGACACAGATGGATACTACATTTTAGTCACAGGTACAATTCACCAGGAAGACTTCACAATACTGAATATATATGTGCCCAATACGGGCCCCTCCATATTCATTAAGAAAACCCTACAGCGTCTAAAGCAAGAAATCAACCCCCAAACGATAATTCTTGAGGACTTCATCAACTCCTTCTCAACATGGGATAGATCACCTGGTCAAAAGCTTAACAGAGACACTTTGGAACTTAATCAAATCCTGAAAGAAACGGACCTTACAGATGTCTATCGAACTTTTCACCCACGCACCAAAGAATACACATTTTTCTCAGCAGCACACGGAACTTTCTCCAAAATAGATCACATATTGGGTCACAAAATGAATCTGCACATATACAAGAAAGTTGAAATTCTAACCTGTACACTATCAGACCACCACGGCCTAAAGCTAGACATCCACAACACAACAAACAAGAGAAAATACACTAACTCCTGGAAACTTAACAATATGATGCTGAATGAGAACTGGATTCAGGAAAAAATTAAAAAGGAAATTCAAGATTTCCTGAAAGTGAATGATAATGAAATTACAACTTACCAAAATCTCTGGGACACAATGAAAGCTGTTCTAAGAGATAAGTTCATAGCTTTTAATGCCCACATCAAAAAAAAATGGAAACATCAGAAACAAATAACAATGCAGCTTAAGGCTTTAGAGAAACTTGAGCAATCTGATCCCAAAAGTAGTAGAAGAGAGGAGATTAACAAAATAAAGGAAGAGATATCTGAAATCGAGACTAAGAAAATGATAGAAAAAATCAAGCATTCAAAAAGCTGGTTCTTTGAAAAAATCAATAAGATTGATACACCCCTAGCTAAATTAACCAAAAGCAAGAGAGAGAAAACCCAAACTACAAAATTAGAAATGAACATGGAGTTATCACTACTGATACCCAAGAAATCCAGAGAATTATAATGTCATATTTCAAAAACATGTACTTTGTGCAGTTTGACAACACAAAAGAGATGGATGAATTTCTAAATAAACACGACTTACCTAAATTGAATCAGGAAGTTGTGAATTATTTAAATAGTCCTATAACATATAAGGATATTGAGGAAGTAATCTCGAATCTTCCCCCCAAAAAATGTCCTGGACCAGATGGATTCAGCACAGAGTTCTACCAGACATTTAAGGAGTTAATAACACCAATACTCCTTAAACTGTTCCATCAAATAGCAAAGGAAGGAACACTACCAAATTCCTTCTATGAAGCTAATATCGTCTTAATCCCAAAACCTAATAAAGATTCACTTAAAAAAGAAAACTATAGGCCGATCTCTCTGATGAACACAGACGCAAAGATTCTCAACAAAGTCATAGCAAATCGGATTCAAAAACATATCAAAAAGATCATTCACAGGGACCAAGTAGGCTTCATCCCCGGCACACAAGGTTGGTTCAACATACGCAAATCAATAAATGTAATTCATCATGTAAACCAGTCCAAAGTCCAAGACCACATTATACTCTCGATAGATGCAGAAAAAGCCTTTGACAAGATCCAACAGCCTTTTATGATCAAAACGCTATAGACAGTAGGAATGGAAGGAACCTTTATCAATATAATAAAAGCTATATACAACAAGCCCACAAAAAGGATTATACTCAATGGGGAACAATTGAAAGCATTTCCACTTCGATCAGGAACTAGACAAGGCTGTCCTCTCTCACCACTTCTATTCAATATTGTTCTTGAAGTCTTAGCTGAAGCCATAAGACAAGAAAGGGACATAGAAGGGATTCAAATCAGCAAGGAAGAAGTCAAGCTATCCCTATTTGCAGATGACATGATCTTATACCTGAGGGATCCCAAAAACTCCACCAGGAAGCACCTGGAACCAATTGAGAAGTTCAGCAGGGTGGCAGGATACAAAATAAATGTACAAAAATCAGAGGCCTTCCTATATGCCCAGAATGAAAGAAGTGAAAAAACCCTGAGAGAAACAATCCCAGTTACTATAGCCCATAAAATAATGAAATACCTTGGTATAAACCTAACCAAGGAGGTAAAAAAACCTTTAAAATGAAAACTTTAAAACCCTAAAGAAAGAAATTGCAGAAGACACCAGAAGGTGGAAAGTCCTCCCATGTTCCTGGATTGGCAGAATCAACATTGTAAAAATGACCATCCTACCAAAGGCAATATACAGATTCAATGCTATACCAATTAAAATCCCAAAGCAATTCTTTAAAGAAGTTGAACAATTAATCTCAAAATTCATATGGAGGCACAAAAGACCCAGGATAGCAAAAACAATCCTGAATAACAAAAACACTGCTGGAGGTATCACCATACCAAACCTTAGTCTGTACTACACATCCACAGTTATAAAAAACAGCCTGGTACTGGCTCCAAAATAGACACACAGATCAATGGATAAGGGTTCAAGACCCAGATATAAGCCCACAAAATTACAGCCATTTGATGTTTGACAAAGGGTCCCAAAGAATGCATTGGAAAAAGAACAAATGGTGCTGGCAAAACTGGATCTCCACATGCAGAAGATTAAAGCTGGACCCGTACTTGTCACCATGTACAAGACTTAATTCCAAATGGATCAAGGACCTTGATATAAGGCCAGAGACTATAAAAACCATAGTTGAAAGGATAGGGAACTCCCTTGAGCTGATTGGGCTAGGCCAACAGTTCCTAAACAGACATCCAATGGCACAGTCACTGCTACCAACTCTCAACAGTTGGGATCATGTGAAATTAAAGAGCTTCTGTTCAGATAAAGAGATTGTAACATGAGCTCAAAGGCAACCCACAGAATGGGAGAAAATCTTCACTAATCACATATCTGATAGAGCTCTACTGTCCAGAGTGCGTAAAGAACTTAGAAAACTAAACTCCAAGGAGAACAATGGCCCACTTAAAAAATGGGCCCTGGAACTTAAAAGAAATTTTACGAGGGATGACATTAAAATGTCTAACAAATATCTTAAAAAATGCTCCACTTCCTAGCCATCAGGGAAATGCAAATCAAAACTTCGCTGAGATATCATCTCACATTGGTCAGGATGGCAAAAATCCACAATACAAACAACAACAAATGCTGGAGAGGATGTGGAGAGAGGGGAACTCTCCTACATTGCTGGTGGGAATGTGGGCTCATACAGCCACTCTGGCGAGCCGTCTGGAGATTCTTAAAGAAATTAAAGATTGCAATGCCATATGACCTTGCTATCCCACTTATGGGAATAACCCTCCATGCAGCAGAGGTTCACCTTGATAGCACAAGCACGACCATGTTCATAGCAGCATTTTTAAAAATTTTTTTAAATTTTTTTTATTTTTATTTATTCAACTGTGCGCATGTGCATGTGTGCGCGCGCTCACGTGTGTGTGTGTGTGTGTGTGTGTGTGTCTGTGTATGTGTAGAACCACGGACGAATTCGCGAACCACCATGGCCTCCTCCACCTCCTTCTGCCCCGGGATTCACAGGCTCCGCCCTACCAGGACCAGAAGCGCAGGCCACCCCTGCTTCCGCCTGGCGTCTATACGTGGGATCTGGGATCCGAACTCAGGACCTTCCGCCTGCAAGACGGAAGCTTAACCCCTGAGCCACCTCTCCAGCCCAATAGCAGCATTGTTTACAATAGTAAAGTCATGGAATCAACCCAAATGTCCAACAGTTGACGAGTGGATAAGGAAAATGTGGTTCATCTATACAATGGAGTACCACTCAGCCATCAAGAATGATGAATTACTGGAATTTGCTGGGAAATGGGTGTCATAAAAACAATTATATTAAGTGAAGTATCCCAAACCCAGAAAATTAAGCGCCGTATGTATTCCCTAATAGGTGGCTCCTAGTACCAAACTCACCCAGCCCACATTGATATACTCAAAGGTAAACCTATGTAATACAGTAATTGTAAGGATTATGAACAGGAGGGATGGAGTTGGAGGGCCACACCAGACACAAGGAGAGAGGGGACCATGTTACAGTAGAGAAAATAGGCCTCCATCAAGGAATGCAAGTAAGTAATGTGACACCTGGTTAAGTTTACCGACGTTCATTCCTGATCATGTACAATTGAGGGGATATGATCTCACCAGAAGGGGAGGGCATTTAGTCTGGCAGATAAAAAGTAATTATTTTGCAAATCGGTGATTGACCCCTCCCTCACTGAGGTTTCCTACTTTTATTACATCTACCCTTGAATGTGCTATTATAACAAGACTCCAGTTTAACAGCTTTTTGTCTCTGACCAAGGGGTGACATACAGTGCCCAGCAGGATGGAGTGAAGGGCATTGCAGGAGCAGCAAAACTGCAAAAGAAAATCAACAAACCACAACCCAGAACTTCAGAGACTCTATATCAACCACATAGAACTAGGCCAGCCTAATCTCTCCCCATCCTGAAGCTCAGGGACATTTGCGGAAGAGGGGGTGGTAAGATTGTAAGAGCAAAAGGATGGGAGGAGCAATGATTTGCAAGATTCTCCACACTAGTTAGGGTCGAAGCAATCATAATAGGACTTTGCATGCCCTGCGCAATTTCCAACACACTGTTGACCTCACAAAGTCTAGCATTGGAGGCAAGGGATTGACAGCCACAGTAGTGTTCCTATGCTTAAGGGAAACATGAGAAAGGGTTCAGGGAAATGCCACTGGGTCCTTGTTTGTCATCGGAGAGGAGGACCCAGAGGAGAGTTAGGCATATACAATAAAGGACTGGGAATTGGTGGGGAGGCACTGGGGGATGGGGAGGGAGAGGAGGGGGAGCAGGGGGTTCAGGGGGAGGAGGAGGGAGGGAGGGAACTAGTCTACCTATTAAGTTTGTATGAGCAGAAATAATAAAAAATGTATTAAAAAAGAAGAAAGGAAGTACTTATTGTCTGAAGTCATAATAATTTTAGATTTTTATTTCATTGATGTCCTTTTGATTTATAACTGAAGGCTAATTGAGCTTTATGAGTCAAAAAATCTTCTTACTATGCATAATATAATGAGGAATTTTCAGTCCTCAAATGGGTACAGAGAACAGGGTTCTTTCTGGTGTTTAGCTAATTTGAGTTAATGCATTCAGATGTTGTATATGAGTTGAACTTTCATTCAATAGAGAGGGAGAACATGAATTTGTCTATCTTCTCTAGATTCTGTATTTAATGTAAAACTCTTTGTATCTTGTCTCACAAGTTATATATAATATTGTGTTTCAATATAAAACATTGGGAACCAAATGGAAAATTCTAAAGCTTAGTTTGTGTGTGAAACTCAGAAAAATTACCCACCTATAAACCAACTCATTGTCTACTATATCAATGGATGTTTGAAAGAAGTCTTCTAAAAATTCAAAATGACAGACAAAATAAATCATGAATAATAAATCATGAATAAATCATGAATAAATAAATCATATTTATATCTTCCCTCAGAAAGTCTCAGAAGTCATGAGCATGATGGGTGTGATTATAAATGCACGAATCTGGTGGAGCCCTGCATTGCAATGGTTATACTGTTAAGTTGGAGCATTGTGACTTTAGCCTTGTGAACTTCTGTGAAGCAAGATAAATAACAGAAAGCTAAATTACCTTTAAATAAACCATTTACTCTGCATACAATAGTACAATATATTTTATTAATCATATATTTTTAAATCCAGTTATTACAGGCTCAATGATCTATTCCTTGCTTTTAACTTCTGAAAGGTAAGTTTACAAACATTTTTTACTCTGGTGAAAGTTGCATATGTCCAGGGATTTGCAGTTCAGTGGATTTGAATGATCCTCAAAGGAGGAAATGATGTGTAAAATTACCAAAAAGTACCAATTTGGGGCTTACAGAAATCCATGCAATCTGTAACACACAGGTATCATGCTTTTCATTCAGTTCATAATTCTCTTTAGAAACTTGCTTCTGAATGCTATGTAATGACCTTGTGATCACGGATATTAAGTGATCTCAATGATGAGACAGCAGATGGATGATACTGTTTATAACTCTATGACCAGTTTTATCTCTGCCTGCAGACAGCACACATTCTCTGTATGGCTCACCAGGCCTTTTGCTGAGCCAATGAGACTTGGCATACATTTCTGCAGTTGTTTAGAAATATGCATTGAAACCCATATGCGAAGAAACATGGACTCTCTCGTGGACACTTGTCCTAGTTTCTCTTCCTGTTGCTGTGATAAAACATCCTGACAAAGCACCGTAATGGAGAAAAGTTCATCTGATTCAATTCCAGGAAACAGTCCATCCCAGTAGAGATGTCACCGTGTCAGAAGCTTGAAGTACGCACTCCTGTCCTTGGTCACTAGGGTTCAGTTTGCCCTTTACATCTCACAGTGAATATGGGGCTTCCAACACCAGCTGATTTGACCTTCATGAGCATCCCCATCTCCTATGCAATTCTGGATTGTGTCAAGTTGACAATTGAGATTAACCATTCTCATATTCGATATGGAAATCAGATGATATTATATTTAATGTCCAAATAATTGATTGAGATGCAGTCAGTGTATTTTCAAGTTTGCAATAACTCCACAAAAATTAAGTCAAAATTCTTTTCCTCATGAATGATGCCAGTTGTGAACATCCAGTCAGAATATCTGCCCTAATAAACATGGCTTATATTTTGAATTATTTACATAATATTAATTAGTAATACTTTGAGGCTATGCAACCTGAATGTTTTTCTATAAGAAGCAGCACACTGAAGTGCACATATTTCTGTCCAAATAAAGTTTCATTCAAATAATGGGTCAATTCTCACAGTGTCAGCAGCCCACAACTGTTGTTTGCAAAACAACTCACAGATGGACAATCCACTAGACGTTCTTGAATGCACATGCCCACACCCCAGCGGGCGCAGAATCAAACTGTGCAGTTAATGTGCTTACCTCTTTCTCATGCTTCGTTTTGAATAATTTAAAGTGTGGTAGTAATCACAGAAAAAATGATTCTTGGTCCGATGTTTTCCTGTATGCCCGTTGGTAAATTACTTAAGTGGAAATATGACCACTCTTTTCTTCCCTCCTTCTTTTTTCCATCTTACTATTCATTTTTTCTCTCTTCCTTCTTTCCTTTCTTCTTTCCTTCCCTCCTTCCATCCTCCCTCCCTCCCTCTCTCTCTCCCTCCCTCCCTCTCTCCTTCCTTCCCTCTCTCCTTTCTTTCTTTCTCTTTCTTTCTTTCTTTCTTTCTTTCTTTCTTTCTTTCTTTCTTTCTTTCTTTCTTTCTTTCTTTCTTTCTTTCTTTCTTTCTTTCTTTCTTTCTTTCTTTCTTTCATTTTTATTAAAACAATTATCACAGTTTGTTACCTGCCCAGAAAACAACTTAATGCATATAAACAGAATGAATAGAATAATGTGGGAAGGACACATTCATGACTCATTATTACATGATTCAAATAAGTAGCAATCATATGCTTAGCAAAACATATGACTAATATTCTAAGTGGACAAAAATTATAAGAAACACAAATACATGATTGAAAGTAGAGTGCAACAAAGGGCTACATTTGGATGGTGAGCATCTGATTTCCTGTTTATATAACTTCTTGACAAAGTTATACAACTTTCCCACAAAGTATCTTGTGGGAAAAGACAAACTGTCTAGTGGCAACAGCCTGCAAAAAATATATATATACATTTATATATATTATAAATTATATATATTTTATATATATATATAGTGAAAAAATACAACATATCAACCTGTTTGGAATAGCTAAAATTAACTTATCAACACAAGTTATATATCTTTAATCAGTATCACATGTTCTGAATGAAATTCCTCAGCAATGACACAAGAAAAGAGAGCCTGAGAAAAATCTATAATAATTGGGAAATGACAAAATAGTTTGGAAGCTGATAACAAGATTCATAAGAGGGGGCTGAAGAGGGGGCTCAGGGGTTAAGCCTCTGCCTTGCAGGCAGAAGGTCCTGAGTTCGGATCCTAGATCCCATGTATAGATGCCAGGTGGAAGCGGGGGCGGCCTGCATTTCTGGTCCTGGTTGGGCGGAGCCTGTGAATCCCGAGGCAGAAGGAGGTGGAGGCGTCCATGGTGGTTCGCGAATTCGTCCGTGGTTCCACATACACACACACACACACACACACACACACACAGACACACACACACACAGACACACACACTCATACATACACACATGCACATGCAAAACTGACGGAAGCGGGGGCAGCCTGCGCTTCTGGTCCTGGTAGGGCGGAGCCTGTGAATCCCGGGGCAGAAGGAGGTGGAGGCGTCCATGGTGGTTCGCGAATTCGTCCGTGGTTCTACACATACACAGACACACACACGTGCACGCACATACACACGCGCATGCGCACAGTTGAATAAATGAATAAAAATATTTTAAAAAAAGATTCATAAGAGTTTTCATTTGTTTCTTTTATAAACAAAGTTACTCAAAGAAAAATATGAAATCATGGTTTGCTTATTATATCTTCATATATAGAGAAATGGGATGTACATGACATGCACAAGATATGAAGCAGTAAGGAGAATCTATAAGTTTGCAGGTTTTCTCCCTTTTATATAACATGCTACTGCATCTATTAAAAATAAATGAGTTTAATATGTGATATTTGCTCATCTGTTAGACATCAGGCAGGTTTGGGGTTGACTCAGAACTCAGACTTCAGGACCATTCTGAAGGTCAGTTTGGAGAGTTTTCATCATCACTAAATGGACCTTCAGAGCCCGAACATGTCTTTCTTGCTTCTCCAGCTGGTTTTCTGGCTTTCTATCTTAGCTGATGTTTTATCTCCTCTTTCTCTGTATCTATGTATTTTATTCATTTTTGTTTTTATTCCCTCCTAATGTAACTGCAGCTCCATATTCTTTCTATGGTTTTGAAAAATTGGAAATAAATGTTGTAACCTTTAGAGTATATACTATAATGTATATTTCAAAGGTTTGAAGACATAAATTATTAACCACAAAAGCAAATATGATAGATCAATCTGTCAAAAGAAGTTACAAAAGTGGAGTTATAAATAATAATGGAGATTTAAAAAAAATACCTGTGGCAACACTGACAGATATAAAGAGGGAAACAAATGGAAAATTACAAGATACTTGGCATAATATTAGTCATTGAAATCTTATTTATTTAGAAAATTTAATGCAGCTTGACTAAGTGAATAGATTACTACTGAGATGCAAGCTCAATTTAGTATTAGAAAGTCAGTCAAAGTAGCCTATCTCATTTAAATAAAAGATGAAAGTAAAAAAAATCATTTGGATGTATAAGAGCACTTGAGAAAGAATTTTATGTCTTCTTGATCAAACTCTTAGTAAACTAGGAACAGAAAAAAGGCGGTTTCATTTAAGTGGTATTGACTCCAAATTAATGCCTGCAAATGTCAACAAGAGGTGAAAGGAGCGGCCCATCAGCATTCATTCACTGAACAACGCACTTTAGGATAGTTCCATGCCTCAGAAGAAGCCTGGGATTCCTGCATGGCCTTCAGAACTAAGTGAAAGCTGAATCTAAGGAGTGCGAATGTCCTCCTCGCACCTGGCTCTCATTTGGCCACTGCACCAAGAGGGTGGCTGACCCCAGGCCCTGAGAGCCTCCTGGGGATAGGGAACCAGAAGCTTCCACATCACCACCAGCTGAGACACCTCTCAGGCAGCCTTGCCTATTCCCTCAGGTAAACTTTGGGTAACAGGAGACCTTATTGTGTCTTCTGATGTAAATAAATGCATAAAGAACAAAATCCTGTTAGTTTTGATAACACAGATAAACATGGAATAGATTATATTATATAATGTAACAAGCCAGGCATAGGTGTAAAATACAACATGATGTAATTCATATGTGAAACCTGTAATGGGTACTGCCATAGAAATAGGAACCAGAATTTTAGTTCATATGTTGAAGACCAGATGGGGGCAGAGGGTGGCAATGTGCTCAGTGAGTGCTGCCTTACAGTCAGACGGAGCATGTGCAGTTTCACATTCTAGTTCACAGCAGGATGTTGATAGTGAACAGCACCACATCATCTGTTTCACATTGGTTTGCTTGTGTGTTAAAGTGAGATGCTGCTGATAGTGTGGGGTATGCAGAACATTACCATGGGAAATCACATTACCTTGAGCAAAGCTTCATTGCGTGGTATGTATTTAGGGAGCCCGCCTGAGATGCATTTTTCTGTTTTACTGTTTAGTAAATATTACACATTTTAATTGTTCCTTAATATTTTCATTGGAAATACAACAAATGATTATACTTGATTCCTTTGTGAAGATGAAAGAGTGGTATGTTAAGTACGCACATTAAACATTTCATGACATTAACTATGGTTATGTGGAAATCACCTTTTTGTAGACACACATGAAGCATTTGAAGGAATATTCTAGCAGACTTTGGAAATTTATACTGAAGCCTTACTAGAGAGAGGGAAGCTTATTTCTCTGTTGTAATGTTTTATGGTGTCCTTATCCTTTCCATGGAAACTGAAAAATGCCTCATATAACTCTCACGTACTTACATGTTTGATTATCTCCGTAAATAATACTGAAGGAGTGAGCTCATAAGTGTTTTCTGTAATATCTCTTTGTATCTAGAGTAAAGTAATGGTTCTACTGATTCTGCTTCTGCTTCTCAGAATTCTGTGACAATGTTTGCTTTACTCACCACCACCGTGGGGTCATTGCTCTTACTATTTACAAATAGCGTAAGCAGGTTTTTCAGCTTCTCTGCTATGATCCTTCTCTGAACCTTGCTCAGAATCCAGTTTTCCCTCTCGTACTCCCATCAACCATGAGAGCAGATGTGAATGTCACCAAGGCACTGAACAGACTTAACTTCCTGTCTGTCTGAAACTCCTAGAACAATGACTATCCTGGGGACTGATGAGACAGCTCATTGGTAAGGCTCATACTTGGAAGCACAATGACCTGAGTTTGATTCCCACAAGCCCAGAGAGGAGAAGAGAAGAAATGACTTCCAAAAGTGGTCCTCTGCCCTCCATGTGGCCCGTGGAGTTCATGTGTGCCTACTCACTACCTCTTTTTTAAATAAATAAGTAAATACATAAAATATTTTTAAAAGAATGCTTTAACTGGAAGCAGCTGCATAAAGTTTACATGGAGATTGGATAACTGGTAGAGCACATTTCTTTTCCCTGAGCAATTTATTATCCCAATAAATCATTTTGAGAAGTATAACTTTTAATAATAAATAATGCAGTGATTTAAACATAGTGATATGAATATGTATATATGTAATATATGTATATATATATGAATAACACATTACATCTCTAAATTTATAAATGGTAATGTGTACCATTTAGTAGGTACCTAATTCTATTAGCATCAGTATCTATTGCATCTTAACTTTATGAATGGGACAACCCAAGTGTATTTTTAAATCATAGAAACATACAGCTAGTTTCCAGAATAATAATGAGGTATAGAAGAATAAATTGAAATGCACAATAATTCCTCAATCACATTCTGGTGAGTAAATTAAATGTCTCGACCTCCTAACCTTTTACTAGAGGTGTTAGAGGGAAAAAGACTGACTCCATCTCTCCAGGTTTCGCTCCCCTAGAGGAGTTGACATGCATAAAATATCTAAATGGCAAGTAGGCAGAAGAGGTACGACAAAGGGCATTGCTGATCCACAGACAATCCCTAAATAATTAAGCATGCAGTTGAATGAAAAATTCATGTTGCACACTCTGCTTCTCACAGATCGCATCCCCAATATTTTCCTAGAGATGTAGAATTCTCTCCTTCAGTGTTTCATGCTTTTTTTTTAATTTTCTACTGTGTTAGATCATAAGTACTTTGGAAAAGGAATATTTTATTTTTTAGTAACAGACATACACATGATATGTAAGATTAGACTAAATCCTAAGTTGACAGATAATAAATATTTAAGTGATTATCATTCTCTGCTTCATAAACAAGTAAAAGTTTGATGAGCCGAAATTAAAATTTTGTGATAGCAGGTATTGCAATTGCTTTTCTTTTTTTGCTATGGGACAGTACTTAAGCTAAAACAACTTAGAAGAAAAGGTCTTTGTTTGGCTCTGTGTTCTACAAGGGATAGAGTCCATTATGGTGGGAATCCCATAACAGAAAGCATTGCTGAAGACAGAAGGAGGAAGCCAATTCAGGTCACCGAGGGTATTTGGAGACAGAACAGCGCAAGAACAAGCTGGGAGAAGGCAGGGCTGGCTACCAAACTTCAAGACCTTCCTTCTGTGACGTCCCTTCCTCTCGTCAGGCTCTGCTTCTTAAAGGTGCCACGACCTTCCTAAACATTTACATCAGCTAAGGATTCAAACACATGAGTTGAGACTCACATCTGTTCTTTCTGACATTCTGCACATAAATATCTAGGGAACAAATTTAGTTTCAGGATGGCCCGAACCTTGGCTGCTCCCACATCCATTCTGAGCAATTTATCAATGTCCTCCATGGAACAGAAGAAGTGCATTTAATATGAGAAACTATCAAGGTATGTATCTAAAACATGTCACAGTGAGCTAAATGTGAGTAAGATACAAATTACAAAGAACCAAAATGACTACTGGTATCTTTAAACAGAGTCAGAAAAATTGACCTACGAAACAAGATGATGCAGAGCAAAATTGTGAAGGAAAGATAAATGTTTGCATTAGTAAAAAAATCTGAGTCCACCTTTCAATAATTTTGATTATATCCATGTTAAATTATAGTAATACTAACTAATACAGAATGCTAAGTTTCTGTTGATAAGTGTAAGAACCTCAACATTTCTAGAATGCAGAGGTAGCACAGCATTAATTCCTTGACTAAAGGCACATGCCATCTTTCCAATTCTCGTTAGTTTTGTTTATTTTATGTCAAACAAAGCCTTGAAGACACAGATGGTCTTTTTTTACATTTTCTTTTATTCTTTCAGAAATTTTTAGTCATGTTTTTCTACAGTCTTTGTTAAGGTTTGTACCATTTGTTTTATGTTGTACAAAATTCCCTCAGTGATTTTTGCCCAAGTATTTCACATAAGTAGAATTGAATTTACTGCTCAAAAGTCCATTTCTAGCTTATTCCTTTGTTGAGAAGTATTTCCCATAATTGTTCTTAGGAAGCTACTCCCAGAAGTCACAGAGAAATCTACATTTACTCAGCTGATTCAATTCTAGCTCTGACTTAAATATATGAAAATTCCATAAAGCATGTCTGTGTACCACTACTGTGTCCTATTTCATGATAGCGCCCAGAAGCCTGAGAATAGCCTCAACTTTTATGGTTTTGTAGATTTTTTATTCCTTTTTTTTCTTTATTGCCTTTGCATTCATAATACTTTTGTCTAACTTATGAATTCTCATCAATATTTCAAGATGACTAGGTGTAGATAGCTCTCAGAATTTTGCAGAGGTGCTACAATACATTTCACCTACAAAAATTAAGGTTTTTATCTTTAGAAAGTCCATTTAATTATGTTTATTTTTATTCCACTTGGGGAGATAAGCAGTTTTTATGCATTTCTGTTGTGTTCTGTGCCTTTACATTTAAATAACTTCTTTCTCTCTTTTCACTCCCCCTCCACACTTCAGCCCATTCTCTTCTTTCTTAGTTCCAATGTGGCTAAAGATTATCAGGTTTTCAGGTGGCTTCACTTTTTATTTATAGTACATTTCTTTCCTGGACGATTCCTGAGCCCTCTTTTCTGAACCTTTATGTTTCCTTTCGGCAGCATTTGCCTTCATGTAATTAACATTGTTTATGCAACTATCTTTATTTGTCAACTAAATTGCTAATTAATTAGTGTTTTTGGACCTTGCTACTAAATCTGTCTTCATTTTTAATTTTTCTGCTCAAGGTCAGTTTTACCATTACTACACATTTTAAAAAGTTCTCATTGTAGTACACTATCCATTATGTTGTCTGAATGGAAGGAGTTACTAATGGTACCACTATTTAAAGTTGTGCATCTGTGTAGAACTGGTAGTGTATGCCTGTGCCCCAACTCAAGCAGAAGGATGGCTTGAGCCCCCAAGTGTGAGGCTTTGCAGACACATAGAGAGACACCGACTATAGAAAAGGAAATGACAGTATGAGGATAATAACTTATTGTTATTGTTATTTGGATGAGGATTCATTATGATATAATTTGTTGTGTCTGTATGTGTGTGTATGATAGAGAGAGAGGGGGAGAGAGAGAGAAAAAGAAGAGGGGAGAGAGAGAGCAGGAAGAAGGAAGAAGAGAGGGGAGAGAGAGATCAGAGGGTGAGAGAGTTCAGAAAGTAAGAGATGTTTGCCTACTGTACTTTTTCATGCCCATAGACTAATGTGCACATCCAAGTCATTGTATTGGATGGTTCAGTGGGATAAATTTGGACCAGTAAGTTTCAGGTGACCAGTATCATAAGTGCAGTACATTTACTGCCCTGGTCAGCAGTGGACTTCTCAGTGCCAGGCAATACATGCCTTTACCAGTGGTTTTTTTTTTCAATCTGTTTGCTCCTTTGCTAAATATTAAATATCCCTTATATCTAAGATGATATAAGGTGAACTTCGCTATAGCAGCAGAATGACCTGAGTGTCCATGCAACAGGAAAGACGTCTATAAACATGGGCTGTGAGGAAAGTGAAGCTGAGTTCAACAGCATATCTCTGATTTAATATAAAGCTCATTCTTCAACAATGACCACATTCTTGGTACATAAACTAGAATAGGAACTTAGGAAAAGGGAATGACTAAACTCTGGGGAGTGCGAACATTAGCTACATGAAAGTGCCTTTTAAATCATTGCCATTGTATCTATCCATTGGTGTGTCATTCAACACTCAACCTAGAAGTTTCACTTTGCTAGAAGTTTCACTTTGCATTGGAATGTGCTTAATACAGAAAATCACACATCGGCAAAGTGCAGGTAAAAAGTGACTGTGGACCACTGGGTCCTAAACCAGATATCTAAGTCATATCCCACTGCAGATCTCAGGGAACATCATAGAAAAGGGGCAGTGAGAGTGTAAGAGCTTGACCAGGGATGTGGATACGGCCAGACATTAGGCTCTGAACTTGGCAGGGATGTTCCATTCTGAGTTCACAGTAGCTGTTTTGAGAAAACATGTACAGTGCTTGACCTATCAACAAATCACCATGGAAGTGGAAAGATATCAACAGGTCTCACAGCTCCTTGAGAGAATGTTAAGGTAAATACTAATGGGGGCAGGAGGAAAGATGATTTCCTTAATAGTATATCTACTGATCTATGTTTCATATTCCAGTGTATACCCGGTCACATGCCACTAAAAGCAACCCAAATGAAAATCTCTTGGCCCATGTGAAAAAATAGGAGGGAAATAGGCAGGGATTGAGAAGATACAACCTTTCTTTCATGGGAAAAGGAGAGGGGGTGGAATTGTGGATTAAGGTATGAAAAAAATCATAAGTTCACATGTGAAACTTTGAAAGAGTTTTAAAAAACAGAAAAAAAATACAAGAAAGAGAAGGAGAAAAAGGCGGATGACGATGCAGCCAGGCAACGAACACAAGTTCATGAGGAGTCACTTAGGATTTGGAGTGGCTCATTCTCCAGAGTCTTCCAACAATGTTTTTGTATTAAGGAAGGGGGAAAGGGATGAAATTTCTCTACTGACAATGTTTCTGGGGTTCTTGACAATTAGGAATGTGCCTAGTAACAGAGGCTATGTCAACTAGGATCGCAGCAAGTGACAATGCACAATTGAGTTGGGAAGATGTGAGAGAGGAAAGGATTAATGGTTAATCATCAGCATGAACTTAAAAATCCTACCGGGGAGAAGTTGCTGAGGAAAATGTCTCCAACCAGTGTCTCTGGAGTTCCTGCTGATCCTCTAGGAAGAGGGAAATTACAGAATTACAGGGGTGTTGCTTCCCTCGGCAACTGGGTATTTATCCTGAAAATTTGTTCTGGTTCTTAGCAACACAACTCAGTAGACATGCAGTACCGAGTCGACCACGAGGGGGCGACCTCGGCGTTCTATCACGTCCTCCAGTCACTCTGCAGAGCCAGGGTAGACACAGCACTAGCGTATCCAGAACCTGTTCTGAACATGGTGCTTGTCTGTCCACCTCCTGGAGAGGTCTTCTGCGAGAGTCTGAGGATGCTTGAGAAACAACAGTCCACTCCATGGCAGCTCTCCTGAGTCCCTCATGAATTTGAACTGGGTTTTCCTCTTTCGTTCCTCCCATTCTCTCATGAATTAAGGCAAAGAGAAGAGAAAGTAGAATGTTTCGCCTCCTTTTCTTCCTTTTACCCCTCCTCCTCTTCCTTATGTCTAATTCCCTTTCTTGTCTTCCTCTTTCTCCTTCTCCTCTTCCTTATCTTCCTTCCCTCCCATTGTTCTTGTCCTCTTCCTCCTCTTCAACTTTCTCCTTTGTCTCCTCTTTCCCTTTCTCCTCCTATGGTGTCACACACACTAGGAAAGTATTCTTATCTCTGAGCCATATTCCTAGCAGACCTAGTCCTTATTATCTTTAGAATATGTCAGCTCTTTTTCTCCTGGATTCCTTAGAATATGTATGCTTTTAATTGGAAAATATCTTAAAATCATTTTGTATGTCTCAGTTTTGTACCAATTAATAGATAAATAGCATTTTATTTATTGATCTCATATGTCAATGCAATATATATGTATGTATATATTGCACATAGATGAAATTGATAGTTCTTGATAAATAAATTACTTTTTTGGAATGTTTAACACAAATTAATTAAAATCAACCCCCTTCCAACTAGCAGCATTATAAAAGTTGCTTCACATTCCCTATGTGCTGGGAAGTCTAAATACAGCTGTATAGTTGACAGGAGAAGAATTCCCCTGGGGACTTACTTTTGGAAACACAGTGAGCAAAATCAGTACTTAAAGAAACTTATTAATGAGGTTTTTCTAGTACAGGTCTTGACAGGTTAAACTTGTCTAAGAATTTCCCAAGCCCAAATGCTCTAAGTTGGGATGTCAGGTGTGAACTCTGGTGATTTTAATGACGTGGCCAGTCAGTATGCACAGGGAGACGTCACCTGCGTGGACCACCACTAACTAGAGGTTGTTGACGGATCATCCGGTTATGCGAGGGTCATGGTAAGAGCCTTAACAGCGGGTAAAATGATTCCAGTATTGATACTGTCTTTCGTACATTTCATGTGTGAGAAGTTGACCTGAATCAGCATGATGCCCTTCACTCTGAGCCTTCAGACAGACGTCTCAATCCAATACTTCAAACTCTAGAGAAGCATTTTTTTTTAAAAAAGGAGTTGCAGGAAATGTATTGTCTCTGTACATATCTAAAAACATTTTCAGCACCACAAGAATTCACATTATCATGAGCTTGTCTAAAAATTGCACATTGATATTTTTTGTTTTATAAAACTAATTGTGTGTTTGTGTGTGTGCTGTGCATGTGTGTGTGTGTGTGTGTGTGTGTGTGTGTACCAGACAGCACTTAAGTGTGTGTTCCTGTGGAGATTCAAGCACAGCTTGGGGAATCCTCCTGAGTTGTTTCACCTCCTTATTGCTCTGCTCTGGGGTTTCCCAGGCTCTGCTTTTCAGGACAGGAAGCGCTGATCCTGGTGATTTCAATTAAGCATTTTTCTGCAGGCTCTGGGGATCAAAACTCAGATCCTCTTGCTTGTGGGGCAAAGGATTTAATTCTTGAAACATCTTTCCAGTCCCTAAACTAATTTTAGCATTAAATATTTAAGCATATTATCTATTGGTATTCATGAATTTCTTTGGATTATAATGGTTCTGCACGAGTGAAGGTTTTACTTTTCTTATGTTTTCATTGGTTGTTCTTTGACAGCTCCTTGCATGCCTATCCTGGATTTTAGTCTCATTCCCTCAATATTCTCCCTCCCTCTCCTACCAAAACTATTCTTCTTCCCAACAAGTCTCCCTTCCCACTTTCATGTCTTTTGTGTATGTGTGTGTGTGTGTGTGTGTGTGTGTGTGTGTGTGTGTGTGTGTGACAGTGAATTTAACATCAGTGGCTTGGCAGAGCATGGTGGGAGGTTATTTAATGGAACATGGGTAATGTATCAGTGGATAGGATCACTGAAGAAAACAACACTCTTCCCCTAGTAATCAGTAACTGCTAATAGTTGCTTAGGGAGGTGTGGGGCCTCATGGGACCCTATCAATCCACTATAATATATACGAGTCTCCTGTCTTGAATGGGTCTTGTACATAAACACAGCTGCAAGGGGTTCATGAGTGTAATGATAATGTCATGTCCTAAAATATCTTTGTGGAGTACATTGGTCTATCCTTGGCTCTTAGAGTCTTTGCAGGCCCTCTTCTGTCATGTTCCCCAAAATTTGGAGCGGGTGATGCAGATGTCCTACTTAGGGTCAAGCACTTTACCCTCATTTTCTTCCCCAGTATTTTGGCCAGTGGCCTACTACTTTAAGAAACGTCCCTGGTGAAGGCTGAGCAGGTTCTAACATGCAGGCACACACAGTGCTATATATACTGAAAAAAATGACCGTTTAGCGAAATATTAGCCGCATGTTTTCTGTTAGGGCCTAGGATCCAAGGAGTCATCAGCAAAGCTTTACAAGACCAAGGGGCTGGAGAGGTGGCTCAGAGGTTAAGCCTGTGCCTTGCAGGCGGAAGGTCCTGAGTTCGGATCCTAGACCCCACATACAGACGCCCGTCCATGGTGGTTCCCGAATTTGCCTGTGGTTCTACATACACACACACACACATGCACACACACACACGCACACATGCACAATTGAATAAATAATAACAATTAAAAAAAAGCCTTACAAGACCAAGCACAGGTTCACAAATGTGAGGCGGACTTCAAATCCTATGAGAAATTGGTGACACAATTATTATACCAAAGGGAACACCTTGCTTGGAAGGACATCATTGTAGTTTAGTATATGCATAGCTAAGTAAGACTGCAGATGACTTTTCACCAACAGCCACTGGATAGAAACTTCTAAAAACACGAACGCAGCCAATAGACAGAATACCTTCCTTTCAGTATCATCTCAATTTCTCTGTGTGCTGTTATCAACGTGTCTTCAGCAACAGGGTCTGATAGTCTAGTTCTTGCAGTAACTTAGAGCACCAGCCTGTACTGTCCTGGGATTCTGAGGGCTTATTTACCTGGGAAGGTATCTCATACCTGGCAGATGGATTTTTATTTAATGACCTATTCTTCTAGAAGGAGATTTGTCCAGTTATGGAGAGTACCTCCTTTCATAGTCTATTGTTTAGATTTTTCTTTTGATAAGCTTATAAATAATATGCCTTCTTTCAGCATTTTCATACTTGTTAATCTTGGTGACACTTCCCTGCTCTGTCCCCACTTCCTTTACTTTCACCCCTTGCCTGGTTTCTATCCATAGAATATTTTCTAGGGCAATAAAATGCTGATGTAAAAATTGAAGTCATTCTCTCAAATGAAAGAGTGGCATTGTACAATACTTGTACAATACTTGGAACAAACTTGTAAGATGCAGAGGAGTAGAGTGGGCTGGAAGAAAAGCCAAGGCAAGACCCCGAATGTAGTCATCTAGATGCACATGTTCTGACCCTTTTGTTGGCAGTGACAACAATGATGGCACAGAATGAAGGGTGACAAGATGCAGCTGGGGAACCAGAAAAATGCACAGATTTTAGGGTGCAAGGAATTGTGGGGGAAGGGCTCAGGAGACTCTTGAAAGCAGGAATCCTTTCAAGGGGGGCTAAACCATCATAAAGTCTTCTAATTTAAGCAAAAAAACTCCATAGATCCTTCTAATACCATCACATCCAAGGATAGAGCTTCAGCATGCATAGTTAGGTACCGGGAGGTCATATGCCCTGGAGTAATGTTAACTCTTTCCAAAACTACCTCTCATTGACTAAAGTCTGATCCCAAGTAGTTTAAAGTAGATGATGATGGTAAAACTGGCATCTGTGCACTCATAAACACTGCAGATATTCAGAGGATGAGCTGACATTTGAGAAGAGCATGTCTGGCAAACTCTAGGAAAGTAATTTTGGAAGAAGAAGAAGTAGAAGAAGAAAATGTCGGCAGGAATTTATAAGAAATCCTCTTGGATGATTACATTTTGACTGTGGGCATGAGCAAATACATAAAAGAAGAAAGAAAAAATACCACTTTAACAGTATGACACCCACTCTAAGGCTCAAGGAATATCACTAGAGAGGGAAGAGTAAGAATGTAAGAGTCTGAGGGTCTGCAGGGGAGCAACCAGCCAGAATCCTCTAGACATTACAAAGTTGCTGCATTATGTCATTGCACCTTGGTGTGCTTCCACGAACCCCGCACAAGAATTGGCCTATCAGCATTTTATCATGGAATGAGAAAGCGCTTGGGAAGCTCCACATCACCCTCAGAGACTACTCGGGTGTTAACGCTGGCTGGGAAGGAGGAGCAGCTACTTTCTTCAGTGCCAGCGATAGTTTACCACTTTTTTTTTTTTTTTTTTTTTTTTGGTTACATGCTATTAAAAACAATCCACACATGACAGTAAAGAAAGTAGGAGGAAGTTGGTAAAAAGTTTGTAATGAAAAAAGGAAGAGGCATGGTATTGGAAACTAAGGGGTTGAACTGACATAACTCATCGTGTTCACATGTGAAACTGCCAATGAAAACAATGAAAAGGAATCTGGAAAAAATGTGATTTGAACTTTCTTATTTAACTATGAAGTAAGCATGAAAGATTCTGCTTTATCGTATCAGTAGGTAGTCAGATTGAATAACTTTCCTTGAAAATATATTAGCCAATCTTCACACATAGGCACACATTATCATTTCTTGGTATACTATTCAGTTTAATTTATTATTGATATTTAAAGTCTTCGAAGTAGATTAAAATCTAAATTACAGAAGACAGAGTCTTATTTGGGCCTACTTTTCACATTCATATTCAAAGGAGAATTGTGAATAGAGTTTTGTTTGTGGGAGATCCATGGGTTTGGCATGGTAAACAACACCTTCTAGGCCACTGGAGCATCGCAAAAGTAATCTAGCATATTTAGGCAAATGGATGTTTCCAACACAAAACAAAATACATTTTAGCTATTTATTCATTGTTTAATGTTAAAACACACATCATTTTTATGAACTTCTTATACACCAGGCTCTAAAATACAATTCTGCATGATTTCTCTCTAATAAGTCGTTGGCATATTCATGGCAAGAATAATCAGAATTCAGAAGGTGTCATATTCTTGTAGCAATGACTTGAGAGGTTTGATAGTAGAAGATTAAAAGATTTAAATGACTCTTTTTATCTGGTGATCATCGCTGCATTTCTTTAACTAGTCAGTCTGACAAAAGCATGTGATTTTAGCACAAAATATTAGAAAGGCAGGATATTTGCTGCACGTTCAGTCTAATATGAATGTGGAACAAAGTCCTATGCACAACACAAAAATTTGGGTAAAATTTTCAGTTTTTACTTAAATTTCTATAATCTATTAAATGAATAACATGCATGCACTACATTAGCATTTTATTTTGAATAAAATCAATAAAGGAAATTTAAAATACTTTGAATCTTGTGTTAAGCATGATTACTAAAAGTCTGTATATCAAATTTTGTATTTAAGTCACATGTGCACCCAAAATTAAATGCAAAATAGTGGGAACAATTCTGTAATTTTCCAATGAACATTACCAGGACATCCTTGAAATGACAATGTTCTATGACATAGAACTGCATGTGGTGTAGTTTAGTTTCAGGAAACAGATGTTAACTGTGTTGAAAAACGAAAATATTTCCATTATGTCAGCAAAAGGAAATCATGTCTGAGATCATGGCTGTTATTTGAGATTATTGGGAAGGAGTGTATTACAAAATTAAATGAAGTCATGAATAGAAATAGGAAGTGAAAGTCACCAATTGTGGGTGTACTATAAAATAACCATAAAATTAGAGAAGTCTTCAATACATTAACATACTAGCATAAGAGTTTACTAAATATATAGCTACAGTACAATACCCAAAACTCTTCAGCATTTTCATACCAGAAGTAATGAATAATGGATTACAAAATTCAATAAAACTTTTTGAGTATCTTCTTCCTAAGGAAAATAGAATCTGAAGTGTCCTGGGACCGCGTGCAGAACACTCATGTTATTTACATTGGACAGTATTTAGTGCTACTGAAATCTGCAGCAGGATAGAGCATTTGAAGTAGTAAGTTACTTAAAAATTGGTCCATAACATTAATAAAAGCTTCAGTGGACTCTTGATAGACTGCTCTGTAGAAATATGGAAAAGTGGCTTAAAATTGATTGGAAGTTATCTGTGGAAATGTGCTAAGAGATGAGAGCAGGTCAGGCACTAAGGGACCATCTTCATATTGGAGGGAGATCAAAGTCATTTTGGCTACAGCATCTAAAAGAGGATCCGGACAAATGCTTGAATCATGGAGAATTTAGAAAGAATGACATTTCAATGTGAACTTCCCTTGTGGAAGATGCAGTCTGATAAGTCACGGGGTAGTGTCGCCTGCTCAACAGCTGGTCTTGACACCATTTACTGCATACTTGGAAAAATTAAGCATGATTTATACTTCATTCGACACACAAAAATCTTAACTGAATAGATAGCTAACATCAATGATTTAATTAGTTTTTTTAACCTTTTTCAAATTTAATTTAGGTACTTTAATTAGGTAAGAGAAATTATAATAATATAGTATTTATTAAATAAATTTATAGTGTTTATTAAATATATAGTATTTATTTAAAAAACTAGAAGTAAAGATTTTGAAATCTTTTGCTAGGATAAATATTTTAATATATAGAGAGAATCCCTGTTATTTTAACATTGCAAAATATATTCAGGTATCAAAACATCACATCATCCATAAATATTTTTATCTATGTATCTATTAAATATAAAAACTCGAAAATGGCATGGGGGTGTGTTTTAGTTCTATTTCAAGCCTGAAAAATAATTTTTAATCACAAAATATACCACATAAATGTTACAAGAAAAAAGTTCATCTTTTTACTTAAATCAAATAGAAATTCTGTGGACAGTATTGATTGTAAAATTTTTTGTGGTAATTTTAGCAAATAGAAAGAGCCATGATATTATTTGGGAAAATGGCAAAGATCAGATGCGTGCATTGAATCCACGTGGGGAGATGTGCTAATAGGAGATTGCATACATAGTACTTAACATGACTGAGAATTTGGATTTATTGCAAAGGATGATAATTTTCAGAGATACAATACATAACAAAAATGAATGTTTCAAAATAGTACACATATCAGGGTAGCTTTTTATTAACTTAATCAAAAATATTTATGCCTTAGGAAAAAAACTTGAAGGGAAAAGCTCTGCATGACTGGGAAAAGTTGCTCCTAAAAGCTAGTTATCAGCACCCTGTCCCTTCTTGCCAGGGTTGGGCTACCATGAGTTGTTCAGAGAGGCTGCTGGGTGTCTACAAACAATATAGGCTCTTACTATCTCCCTCTCAAGCGTCCACCAGAAGACGGTAAGGTCCTGTTGCTGAAGAAAAAACAATTCCTGGCTACACAATGTAGAGACATCGACCTGAAAAGGACCTGGAAGCGTCCTCCTTTGTTGGTGAGCTTCAATCATACTAGAAGGTCTTGTTGAACCTAATATGGACGAAAAGATGTCACTAGTTTGACCCAGCTGTGAAACCTATGGACTTTGATACCATCATTCCATGCCAGATGTGTCACGCAAGAGTGGCAAAATAAAGTAATACTGTGCTAGCTTCGTTGCACATTGTTGCAAAGAAACAAAAAAAATATAACTTAAGTAACTTAAGGGAAAAAGGTTTAATTGACTACAGTTTCAGGTTAAAGTCCATCATGGCAGACACCACAAGGCAGCAGCAAGATGCTTAGGAAAGTCTGCATATCATGTGCACACTCCGGAGCTGTGGATGTACACATGCTTGCTTACTCTCTCATCTTTACACGGCTCCACATTGCTTAGGGAATTCTCCCACCTACTACAAGTTTGTTTCTTTTTACATCAATTAATCAGGGCTATCTTTTACAGGAATATTCAGATCTCAGGTTTAGTTTGAAAACTTCTTCTCAGGTGTGTCTGGACTCCTTTCTAAGTGTCAGGCTGACCACACCATCAGTATAGCCCATCTCTCTTAGATTGCATTTGAGTCCTGCTCCACAGGAAGCCATCCATGCCCTAAACCTATCGCAAGCCCTAAAATGTTTCAGGACCAAACCATCTTCTAAGTATTTGTGTTTATACCTACAGGTAGTATAAATACCAGAAACGTCTCCTTTCCATGGATTACAATGAATGCACAGACCCCTGGCTGGTCAGATGGTGAGAATAAGTAGTTGATGAGGTTCCATCCCTAGACAAGACATTTATACACCTCCCTCTAAGGTCAGGGAGCACTGTGGCAAGATAAGAAATAGGCCTGTGAAAAGTCGTCTAGTTAATGCTAGTCGTGCTAGTCGTGCTAGTCACTACATATTTGGTACTATCATGAATTCAAATCCATTGCTGATTCTTATACTGGATCTTCCCAGGAATGGGCCCATCAAGCAGAGGCTGAGGACATACTTCTTCATACGGAGAGACCATTTGCTACTGACAGACTCAGGAGAAGGGGAGACACATCCTACTGTTGTGTATTCACTGGTGGTCCTGCTAGACTCCAACCCAATTGTCTCTCACATGGCCTTGGTTAAACTAGATGAGTCACAAATAGAACCAAATTTCAGGACTCTTAAAGAAGAGGGTCGTTTGTAAGGAGAAGGAACATTGGGTAAGGAGAGTAGAAAGACAAGAAAGAGTGGGAAGCAAATAATCAGAATGCAATATAAGAAAGTGTGAAGTCGTGGACAAAGGAATATTACAAAAAGTAAATGCTAAAATTGAAAAAAGCAGCATGCCGAATACACTTTTAATTTATATTTCTCTCTGTGTGAGCACGTTTATTTGGACAGGGAAATAAGTACCCAGAGAGTGGGAGGCAGAATGAAGCAGTCAATTGGAGTGAAAATAAAATAACCTCAAATTTACCTGTAATGTTTTCCACAAAAAGCTTTAAGGAGATTGCTTTTTTAAAAAATAAAATATTGAAAAAATTAGAATCATTGATAAATAGTGTATTCTTCTGTTTCCTGTGTTTCGTAGGATGCCCAAACACAATCTCATGTTATTGTTAGAAATGATGGAAGGATCTGGTAAATTAAAGGACAACATTCTTTTTATTCTTTAGAAAGTAGGAAGTATTTACTAATAATCAACCCATTCACCATCCCAACTCTACAAAAGACCTGAAATGCGACCCTCACACGTGGTATGAAAGCAAACAGTACCCTCTTTGATGGACCAGAAACAGGAAACATGTACCTGTGGCATGCAACACAGCATCTCTTGTTATTTCTTAGCCCTGGGGACTTTAACATGAAGGGAGGTAATGAAATTGACAGAGCTCTCTGATCTCCATCCCGAGTGACGGAGATGGAAGCAGAATCAAGTCACTGTAGGAAAAGAAACTCATTGTTGTAGAGATGGGTTGGTGAATGGGTTCTATATTATAAATGACATTCTTTCCTCATTCATGCTTATATTAGTTTTTAAAACTAATATATGAAGTAATGGGTTTAATTCTCACATTTTCATGCTTAGTCTCTCTTGTTTTCCATGTCCCTCTTCCCTGTCTCCACTGGTGTGCTCTCTCATTAAGCACTTCTGTTTTCCTGTCACATATACCTGATAATCTTTGTCCTCTCTTGCTCACTATCTCTCTACCTATCATGGCCCCCTTTCTACCCATGCACACACTACATATCCGTATGGTTCAAATAGATATAGTTATTCAAGTCTATTTAATAAATATGAACTACATATGATAGCTGAAGTGATGTGATCATGTGTTTTTCACACAAATGGTAGTTTGATCATCTCAAGGTAGACAGAGAAGACAAAGATAACCTTTATCTTTCTTCAGTCCAAAGCCTGATTCTTCACCAAGTTTTTTGAGCTGCTGAGTATAACCAACATTAATCAGGTGTGCTACCATTTCCATTATTCAAGGTCATACTTAAATGGGAATACTAATTAATAGTTAGGACATATGGGCTTCTGATTTTCTAAGTCCATAGTCAATTATTACTTTAATTCCCTCAAGAATCTGTGAGGAATTCAACATCCTTTTGATCAAAGGAGGTAGCACTCAACTCAGTGAGAAAGAGTGAGGTCAAGAAATGTCTTCACGGGCTGGAGAGGTGGCTTAGGGGTTAAGGCTCTGCCTTGCAGGCAGAAGGTCCTGAGTTCGTATCCCAGATCCCACGTATAGCTGGGTGGAAGCAGGGGCGGCCTGTGTTTCTGGTCCTGGTAGGGTGGAGCCTGTGAATCCCGGGACGGAGGAAGTGGAGGCATCCATGGTGGTTCCCGATTTCGTCCGTGGTTCTACACACACACATACATACGTACACTCGAACAATTGAATAAAAAAAAAAAAGAAATGTCTTCACATGTGTTTGCAAGATTCACCAGTATTAGATGGGGAATGCAGAAGAGAATAGAACCATGTATAATTCAGCTTTTCATGATTGTGAAGTTATCAAGAAAAAGCATCTAGAAAAAAGCACCTTATTTTCCTTTACAGAATTTGGTGTACAGCAAATTAAACATTAACAATTATATGGAAATTAATTATGCTACTTGTTTCTAGTCATTACTATTAATGATATGTACATTAACTCTAGGATAATTTAGTCAAAATTTCATTTATTAAGGGAAGAAATTTAAGGTTTGAAGTTTAAATTGCCCAAAGGATGATTTTTTTTCCATAATAGTTGTTTTGAATATGAAAAACACAAACTTCCATGCTCAATTTTAAGTTTTCCACTCTTGTGTGGTAGCTGAGAATATTCTGGTTACTTGGTATGATTTAAAGCTTAACATTTAATAGCATTTCTATTATGTATTAGATGTAATAGAAAATGACTCACTATGGTTGCCTTCATCTTAATAGTTTGCCTCCAAAATTCAATGAACTGATGCCTTAGGGAAAATGCTAATTATTTAAAAACATTGTATTTGTTAGAACTTTTAGTATTAAGTGATCTATAAAGGTTACTTGTCATGTTTGCCTTTTGTTATGTAATTGGAAGATATTTCTGCTTTATCATTATCAATGCAACCATGTGTTTCATGTCATAAATACTTAGAAATTCTTTTTACCTGGTGGATGGATTCAGCTATGTAATTAAGTGGGCACTGCATGATATGAAAACACATGTCTCTATTTAATCAGCGATGATCTGTTGTCCTCACACTAGACATCATTCTTTTCTGAATAGTTGCCTGTCTAAACCTTTGGAGATGGTTTCCTTTGAAAGTTGGCAGCTGCGTTGTTACAGGAGTAAGCTGAGGTGCTAGCAACTAGATCAGAAACTTCTCCTTTGCCCTGGCTTCCTCTTCATTTCTTCCAAGTTGTCTCTTCTTATGTCCTTATTTTGCAATTCCCTGCTCCCTTATACCTCTTTTTTCTCTAAATAAGTAAAGTTCTTAATTGTCCAGCCTCCAAATACACATGCAGCAGTTTTGTCAGTGTAACGGGGACACTGATTCCTTAGAAACTCCTCCTTTTCCATTTGCACCTGTAAGTCTGGCTCTCATGGAAGTATTTAATGCACCTTTCTTAAATTGTGCCTTGGTGAGAGAGGAAAAAATTATGACTCACTGAAGCAAACATTCTATTACTGAGCAGAATGTTACTTTTCTCTTATAATATCCATCCATATCCTTGTCTTTTTGCCTATAGATTAGTAGAGCTCTCAGCCCTCCTCTGAGACACTTCTTTTTATGTAATGGAAGGTGTTTAATACAAGAGAATCACCACTGATCAAAGTGCAGAGAATGAGTGTGGGATGCTTGACCCTTCATAGGACATTGCATTATCTGCCCTTCCCCCACGGTGCAGGGAACATCTCAGAAGAGGGACATAAAGAGTGCAAGAGCTACACAGTAAATGAGGACCAGCAAGCAGTGTCTTCAGAGCATGATGGGAAACTTACTATGACATCACCGCAGCAGTGCTCACTTGCACAAAGCCTGTACACAACTTGGACTGTCGACATTTCATACACATAGGAAGACCTAATGCACTTGCTTCTGCATGAATGACTAGTGATGGTTAATCCTGGCCATGTGAAAAGGAGCTACTATTTTGTGATGTACCCATTAATACATTTCTTATGTTTCATAAGTATCCAGGCACAGTCAAACCTTATAAAACCTAGTAGCTAATACATGCAAAAATAAAATAAAATAGAAAACATAAAAGACATGAAAATAGCAGGGAAATTGGTTGGGAAGAAGAAAATTCTTAGTGGGAGAAAAATTGAGTAATATAGAGTTAAAATGACTTAAATCCACTGTATATATGCATGAAACTATCTATCAAAGTATAAATAAGTTTGAAGAGAAAATGATCATTTATAGACATTAAAAAGATCTTAATTGATGGAATAAATTGTTCAAATAACACATTGCTTTATAGTACATACACTACATTATCTCTTATCTCTCATTCACTGATGCAAGCTTTTTAATTAGTTGATTCTTTAATTAAGAAAACAAAATAGAGTAATCATGACTTTCTGCCATTGATCTGTTAGTTAAAATACATGGTCTCTATTATCAATCATCTACTGTAGCCAATATTTAGGCCTCACTGTTCCAATAAGGAGATGGTTACAGGACAATAATGAATTTGCTAATTAATAGCATCCAAACATCAATGTTAGCATTCTCTTAATGTAGTTTAAAATTTTGTCTCAAGGGCTCGTTAGGAAAAGATTTATAGGTACATGTTCTGCTATTTTCTGGACAAAAGTTGTTTCTAGTGATAGATTAAGCTCAATAAATTATTGACATCATCCTAAGGAAACATTCTCACGGCTGCAGATCCTGCTTACTGATGGGCACATAAAAGTGGAGCTTTCTAGGAGGGTGGAGATTTCCACAGCATCCTTTATTCTTCCCATTGAGAATATTCTGGGCTTTTTGGCATAAGGCTGAAATTATGACCTATGTTGTCTACAGGAGAGATGTGAAACGTGAAAATGTTACTAACTATACATAGAGGGAATTTGTAGATGAAGTTAAGTTTCTTGAAATATTCAAGGGATCCCTGAATATCCTTAAAGAGAGGGGCAGGTGAAATTCTCTCTTTCTCTTTCCTCTCTGTGTCTCTCTTTGTGCTTCCCTTCCTCCACTCTAGTAAATAAATAAAATATTTAAAAACTCGATGTAAGGATACCTCCTCCACTCAGTGGGTGTAGGCAGCTCAGCGAAGAAGAACGACAGGTTGGAAGCCCTTCAAGAGCTGTTGGACACAGAAGTCTGTAGTTCCCTCGGCTTCACCCCAGTGAGACTGATTATTAATGTCAGGTCTCTAGAACTGTGTGATACATTTGTGTTGCTTTGACTAATCAAGTCTGTGGTGACATTTAATAGAAGCTGTAAGAAAATTAATACAGTAATACATGTCATCCCCTCCATTTTACGCACCTTATGATGAACCTAAGACTGGTGGGTGGCTTGTACATGAAACATTTATCTGTGATCATAATATTAAAAATTACGTACTGAAATGTGTTTTTTTGTATCTTTACATAATGGACTCAGATTTTTTTAACTTGCATCTTTTTAATTTGTAATTTTCAGAGTAATTGCTACTATTTATGTATCCTCCAGTAGTGTAAGCAACTTACCTGTTCTTTAGCACAACTCACTTTCTGAGTGGCTGTGCACAGTACAAAGGCATTTAGCACTACTTTCATAATTGAGATGTGGATGTACAACAATGAAGTCTCTGCTGCTTAAGACTGAATATTTATCAGTTCAGAGGAGAAATGTATTTATAAATTCATTATATTTCATTACCCATATTTGTTTAAGTTTTATCCATATTATGAACATCTTATTCACACTTGGGTAAATCCCAAGATCCTGTATCATCAATAACTTAGAAGCAGTACGTGAAGAATCTCAGGGCACCTCCAGGAACCTGACAGTTTCAGAAGAGATCAGCTGGTGACATGAACAGGAAAGAATCTTCCAACAAGCACGTAATTATACCAAAGATTTCCAGTTTAGTTTCAGATAGGCTATTAATTCTTAACTACACTTTAGAGATGAAGAAGCAGTACATGCACAGGAGTATTGTCTGGAGTGCCCATGAGAGAAGGAAGGAGAGTCAGGCATGCCATAAATCTAGCTGTGCCATCTACAATCTCCACTACTCATTCTGTTTGCCTTAAATGTAGAAATTATAATCTGTCATCAGACATAGATCTGTTGTGTGTGTGTACGTTCATGTACGTGACGTTTCATGTATGTGACTGAGTATGTGCCAGGAGACAGGTGTGGAGATCAGAGAACAACCTTTGCTGTTTCTCCTTAGCTTTCACCTGTTTGAAGCATGGTCTCTCCTTTCCTTCCACCTGTCTTCCACCTATTTGAGGCATGGTCTCTCCTTACCTTTTACTCGTTTGAAGCATGATTTCTCCTTATCTTCCATCTGTCTTCCACCTTTTCAAAGCATGGTGTCTATTTACCTTCTAACTGTTTGAATAATGAATGGTCTCTCCTTAACTTCCACCTGTTTGAAGCATGATCTCTCCTTATCTTCTATCTGTCTTCCACCTGTTTGAAGCATGATCTCTTGTTTTTCATGACTGTGAGCATTAGGCAGCCTGGCCTGCAAACATGAGGAGATTTGTCTGTCCTTGTCTTTGTTATCACCATATGAATATTGGAATTATAGAAGTAGAAGCATACACTTGCAATATATGAGTTTTTAACATAATTTTTGAAATCTGAACTTTGGACTTTACACTTGGATCATAAGCACAATATCTACTGATCCATCTCCCAACCTTTCATAGAGAGGAATAAGTGCTGAGAAACAGAGAGAGAGAGAGAGAGAGAGAGAGAGAGAGAGAGAGAGAGAGAGAGAGAGAGAGAGAGAGAGAGAGAGAGAGAGAGATCTATGAATATTCAGTGAGTGGTGCTTATACGAGTTGATGGAATGAATTCACTCTTTCTTACAGTACTAAATGTTTGAAAGCTAGAGAAGACAGGTCCAGCAGTGGTCAGAGAATCTTGCTGTGTCAGAAAAGAGAATGTCCACTGTTATAAGCAGAATGGAGCCACGGGCTCGTGCAGACAAAGTAGAGAGTTGGTAAAATATTCTAGAAAGGAAAACATATCTTTTTCTAGTTCATCAAGGTGGAGAATTTAGAATAACTGTGGGAATCAAGGTTCTAAAGTGATGATATTCATTAAACTGAATGGAAAATGAGCAACCGGAAATATTTTAGTAGTGAATTCAATAATCAATCCCACATTTAAGAAGGATAATGTGGTTGCTGTGTGAATCATTTGTACACACATGTACCTACATCTACTATGTTTTGAAAAGGAGAGAACTGGTGTTGCATTTTACTTTTTTTTAAACAAGAACATTAATTGGCTATGCATACAGTGTTGGTGCTAAAATAGTCATTAAAATACTGAAATACGGAATGAATAAATGGTTATGTAGATAGAGGTGGAAGTTAAGGAGAGACCATTCATTATTCAAAAAGTTGTGTTAAAGAGCCCTTTTTAACAAGCTGGCAATAAAATATCATAACAGTACAGGAGCTACATCATTAAGCCTAAAAGCAGGAGAGACAAGAGAGATTTTCAACTTTTGATCTGTATGAGTCAGTCATGAAATTCACATCAAAAGAAAGGAGCGAGGACTAAGAAGGTCCCCAAACACTCCTCTTTGCGCTTCATAGCAGTTATGGGAAAGGAGGAATTCTCAAGGATAATTTCTGTTTGGATTAGAAGCCTAATAGTTTCTTATTTATATGTGCACAGATAAGTTTCTGGTGTTACTTTGGAATCATGATGGGAGCAATGTCTGGTTGGGTGAGACAAAGGACAGGAAGCAAAAAAAACTGCACAGAAGACTGACTAGAAGAGCATAAGCTCTCTGGATGTCGGGAGGGGAAAGGGACTCAAGAAAAGCCTTCTGAAAATGGTGTATTGGCTTTGCAAGGTATGAAAATGCAAGGAGTGACAACTAAACTACTTGCTGGCTCTTGAAAGGGAAAAATCAGTAATATTTAAAGCAGAATGAATCAAAAATTTGTGTTTAAAGTTGTCTGTAAGCAAAAGTGAGCAGAGAGAGAGAGAGAGAGAGAGAGAGAGAGAGAGAAGAGAGACTTGAGAAGCATAAAAGAAAATAAATAGAACCAGTGTTTAGTGGCACACACACACAAAGTGATTAGGTGATTAATCCCTGAGCCCATTAGAGAAGGGCAGGCACCATTGCTTCCTGCGCTGCAATTGGGAGGAAGGATGAGGGAAAATGGGCAAAGATGAACAGTGCTGCCAAGCAGATAAACAGGGATGTAAATGACAATGTTCTCGGTACATAAGAAGAATCACTGTTAAAAATGCTGTAAAAGTGAAACAAAGACAAAAGTTCTCGAAATGTGAAAGGTCCTTTCATTGCATTTTAGAGCACAGCAATATGCAAGAGGATGATGTGAGCCAACGCTGCATGGAAGTCCTAGAACCCAGGGCAGAGCTTGTGGGCACCGTGTTCCAAGAGCAGTTGTTTACCTGGACTTTTGTAGTGAGAGGACTCGGGGACTTAGTAGTTATTCTCACGTGTGTGTGTGTGTGTGTGTGTGTGTGTGTGTGTGTGTGTGTGTGTGTGTGTTTCTTTTGTGATAAAATACTCAGGCAAAAGCAACATAAACGAGAAAAAGGTTTTTCTAGCTCATGATTCAGTGGATAGCCCACCATACTGAGGACTGAATGTGACAAAAGCTTTAGCAGTGGGTCTCGGCACACCCAAAATCAAGAATCAAAGAAGGACAAATACTTCTTCTCAATTCATTTTATTTATTTCAAGATCCCAATCTCGGGAATAGTGACACTTTCCACTTACCTAACCTAAAATCAATATAATTCCACATAGTCAAGTCTGGGGGGCCTATCTTTCAAGTGGTTCTAGGGCTCATCAGTTCAGGCGAACAGTCACAATGTAAGGAATTTTGGGGTTTGGTGCATGTGTATGGTGTGGTTATGCTTGTGCAGAAACCAAGGTCTTCTTTACAAACTGAAGACTTGCTACTGCAGCTGGATTGGTTTACCATGGGCTCTGGGGAACCTCCTGTTTCTGTCCCTCCAGGGCTTGTTTTAAAGGTGCCTACCATTGAACCTGGTTTGTAAATGGGTACTGGTGACATAGAAAGTAACTTTGCCAGCTGGGCTATCTCCATAGACTCACATTTTTGATCTGTAACTAGCAATGTGATAGTTAGTTTGTTTTCATCGTTAAAATTAAAAAAATCAAGTGAGGAAAAAGTATGAATCCAAACTCAAGCACGTTTTCTTCCTAAAAAGAATCAAAGAGGACTTTCAATATGGAATCAGCGATTCTCCATGACACTTACTTAATGTGATATCAAGATTCCTGTCTTGCAGGAAAAAAAAAAAAACTGAAGGAAGTTTCTATAAGAGCATAAGAAAGGCAGAAGGAAAGGAACCTGAAGCTGGACTGTGTGTTTACCACTGTGATTTCTCCACTCCTACATTCTTTCCATATCTGTATTATTAGCAATGAAGATTTCATTTTCAATTGAGTGTTGTGGGTTAGTGAAAATCAATAAGGAACATCAGAGGGCAAAGAACTTAAGCTCCCAATATTCTCTGGGCCCATGAAATTCATCACTGTCTACCCTAGAGCAGAATATGCTAGCTCAGAAATTATCAAAACATAAATTATAAAGATCCATTCCTCAGAGATTTGTATTGATCTCATTTTCAAAACCTGAAAGGTTTGTAGAGGTAAAAAGTCCAAGATAAAAATGTTCTCAAAGTACAGATATTAAAGTAGCTGTAGTGATTTTTCAAAACATATAATTTTGCAAGTATTAAGGCTGTGTGCTCCACAAAGGTAATGCCGAATAACATTCAATAAGCACAAAGCATCTTACGCATAGTCATTGGGATTTGCTCCTGGTGTTTGTTATTCAATAGAGTTCCACATTCTGTGACCATGATTTAACCTCTGTACCCATACCTCAGCACCCATGCATACCTGCATGTAGATTATACTTATAGGTGTGACCCAGAGCAAGTGTCAAGATTCTGAATTTATCATAAAGCGAAATGATTAATAAAGTCCAAGTGCAATACCATTACCCATCATGTCTCTGAGAAAATATTTATGGCATGGGGAGAAGAGAATAAGGATTAACAAGGAGATACAAGGTCAGATAGAGAGGAAGAGAAATCTTTAGGTGTCAAATAATCATTATTGCAAATGGTTTATTTTAAGGAATTCTTAGCAAAGTGAGTGAATTCACTTGTCTCATTGAAGATTGCTTTATGTGTGGGGATTTGGCTGATTTCCTTATATCTTCAACATATTATGTCTGATTCAACAGCTTTCTAATACTCCCAAGGAAATAACTGCATTATGCATTAAAGTTTACATTTATTAAAATAGTTTTTAATTTCTTGAAATAAATCCAAGTATATCAAAATTCATTTAATACATGAAATGCTTATTATAAGAATGGGAGGCCTGTCAGAAGACAGTCTGAAATAGTGACTGGGTTATTTACCAAGTAGAGAATGTTAGACTGGCATATTAGCTTCTTTACACATTGTCGAAACAAAATGCTTGACAGGAGCAATTTAAGGAAGCATGGGTTTATTTTGGCTTACATTTCCAGGCTGCTCTCCATCATGATGGGGGAGAGGTCATAGCCGCAGGAGTTTGGGACACCAAGTCACAATGAATCTATAACAGGTCCCTGTGGGGTCTGTATGTGTCCAGGTTCTTGTGTTCAAGAGTGGAAGACTGAAACCAGAACATCCGTAGAAAATTAAGTCAGAGTTTATCAGAGAAGAGAAGCAATGGAAGTCATGGACATTAACTTGTGAGGGGCAAGAGAGCCCTGGAGAACTCGTGGACTACAGGCATGGAATCCATGAGGGGCAAGGAGCTGGAAAGGAACTCACAGACTCCAAATATGGAGTCTCATAAGGGGAAAGGACGCCCAAGATGGCTGCCAGGGTCAGGCATATTTACATGCTTAGGCAATCCCAGGAAAAATGGCTTTTCCTCATTGGTTAGCTCCAGTTTCTGTAAACCTGATTGGAGTTTTCGGTCCTCCACATCTCATTGGTCTGTTCATATTGGGACCCAAATCAGGTGATCTTGTGGCTGACCTCATGGTAGGGTTTAATTTCCATGTCCTTTCATGAGCAGAAGGTTGGGGGAAACTGACTTTATCTCTGTGAAGGATTAGAGTCAGGGTGTGTTCCTCCAGGATAATGCCAGCCCTGGGGATGACCTTGGAAGACCTTCAGAGACCATCCCAGTTCTAAACTGCTCTAAACTGTCTGACCTCCACAGTCAGGAGCATAGGGAGATGACTGAATCTGGCTTTTTACTTTTTATTTAGTTTTTGATCCCAACCCAGGAGATAGTATTACCACACTATTTAAGATAAGGTTGTACCACATGGATTAGCCTGATAGATGTAATCACTCATAGACATGCTTAAGGTTTGTTTCTGCTGATTTTATATGCAATCAAGTTGACAAGCACAGCTAACCACTAGAACTGGCACTAGAACTGGTGAAAGCATATTTCCTCCTACATTCATTGTTAAAACTAGGACTGCTGTTTCTGTCTCATTTCTGCTGCTATGTTAAAGTAACTCAGCAAAATCATTTAGGGGAGAAAAGGTTCCTTGACTGACAATTCCACTGTGGCAGAGAAGTCACTCTAGCAGGAACTTGAGAGATCTGTTCACATCCTTCCACAGTGAAGAGCAGAAAGCAGTGCCTCCTTTATGCTTAATGTCCCCCAGCCCTCACCCATCATTGAGATGGGTCTTCTCATTGTAATTAGTATGTGCAAGATAAGCATTCTCAGGCAAGCTTAAAGACATTCTTCTATGTAGATAAAACCTATTATTAGGTTTGCCCAAAGACCTGCTTCTAAGTGCCAAGATTTCAGTGAGGCCAGTTTTGAAACTGGCAAATGCAGCTCACCTGTCCATCAAGTGGCAAGGGGCCACACATCTCCTCTCAGATATGTTCAGGAAAGAAACATTGCTGAAACTCTAGGCTGTGATGTGTGTTCCTTTCCTCAGATGAAGAAGTTCCTAGAGGACTGCACGATTTTTGCAGAGCCTCATAGGGAAAAAGGGTTTGGACAAGCTGAATCATCACAATAGCTTCACACCTCAGCAGACTTTTTTATATTCACAAAACATTGCTTTTTATTCTGACCTTGAGCATGTCAAAACTTAGATTTTTTTTTCTCGAAACTTTCTATTTTCACAAAACATTGTTTCTCCTTCTGACCTTGAGGATGTCAAGATTTAAGTCTTTCTCAGTTCCAATAGAATGATAAATTGCAGATTGAGACTTCTAGTTTAATAAGAACGGAGACAAATGTTCTTTGTGGCTACTGCTGGAGAAATCTGGTAGAAGTGGCTGCAGGATATGAGACTGTGAATCTCCTTTGTGCACAGCTACCAGGCTCCTCATGGGAAAAGCAAAGGGTACAGCACTGCCAATGTGCCCAGAGAGTTGAGCATGATTTTGCTTCTTGAAACAGTATGTGTGTTTCTTTTTTCCAAGTAAAATCTTTTTTTTATTTATTTTTTCCACTCCTACAAACCTGATAGGTACCCCATTCTCCTCCCTCCTTCCACCCCTCCTTGGATCCACTTGATTCCTCCTCACTTTTCCCCTTCCTTCCCCTCTCCCTCCCTTTCTCCCAGTGCCCCCCCCCATTCCTAGAGCATCCTTTAGTGCGCATGTCAAACTTCCCTCTGATGAGGGTCCTTCTCTCTGATGAGGTGTAAGGACTCAGTAGCATTGTCTAGAGCCCTGTCTTGAGCTCCCCTTTAGTATGAGAACACTATTGTGGCTGTTAATCCCTTGTCTCTAGGGATCCTAGTGCCTGTGATCTATGCTAGCCTTTGGGGGGTCAATGATATGTTGGTAATTGTGCAGGTCATGCAAAGTCCTATTATGATTACTTTGGCCCTAACTTGTGTGGAGTATCTTGCATAGTGTTGGCTCCTTCCCCATCTTTAGGCTCTTACAATCTTAGCGCCCCCTTTCCGCAAATTTCCCTGAGCTTTAGGATGGGGAGAGATTAGGCTAGTCTGGTTCCAGGTGAATAATGTAGGGTCTCTGATGCTCTGAATAATGTTTTTGTTGTTGTTGTTTTGTTTTCTTCCAGTTTTGCTGCTCCTGCACCACCCTTGGCTCCATCCTGATGGGTATTGGATGTCACCTCCTAGCCAGAGATAAAAGGCTATTAAAATAGAGTCTTATTATAAGAGTAGATTCAAAGGTAGCTGGAATAAGAGTAGGAGACCTTGGTGAGGGGGTGGTCTCCCATTTGCAGGATGGTTACTCTCTATCTTCCAGACTCTTTTCCCTCCCTGTCTGGTGAGACCAAACCCAATCATTTGCAAGTGACCAGGAAGGAAAGTCTGTGAGCTTAACCAGATGTCTCATTACTTACTTGCAGTCCTTGATGGCGGCCTATTTTCTCTGCTGTAGCATGATCCCCTCTCTCCTTGTTTCTGGTGGGGCCCTCCTTCTCCTTCCCTCTTATTTATAATCTTTGCAATGACTGTAGGTATTACAGAGATTGATCTTTGAGTGTGTCACTAAGTAGGTTTGGTACTAGGATCCACCTATTAGGGAGTACATACGGCACTTAATTTTCTGTGTCTGGGATACTTCACTCAATATAATTGTTTCTAATTCCATCCATTTCCCGGCAAATTTCATTAATTCATCAATTTTGATGGCTGAGTAGTATTCTATTGTATAGATGTACCACATTTTTCTTATCCACTCGTCAACTGTTGGGCATTTGGACTGATTCCATGGCTTTGCTATTGTAAACAGTGCTGCTATGAACATGGTTGTGCTTGTGCTATCGAGGTGAATTTTTGCTGCAGATGATATCTCAGGGAGGTTTTGATTTGCTTTTCTCTGATTTCTAAGGATGTGGAGCATTTATTAAGGTATTTGTTAGACATTTCAATGGTAAAGTTTCTTTTAAGTTCCAAGGCCCATTTTTTAATTAGCCCATTTGTTTCCTTGGTGTTTAGTTTTCTAAGTTCTTTGTGCACTCTGCATAATAGAGCTCTATCAGATATGTGGTCAGTGAAGATTTTCTCCCATACTGTGGGTTACCTTTATGCTGGAGTTACAATCTCTTTATCTGAACAGAAGCTCTTTAATTTCGTAAAGTCACATTGTTCAGTGTTGATTGTAGGGACTATGCTATTTGATTTCTGATTAGGAACTGTTGGCCAAGGTCCTTGATGCATTTGGAATTAAGTCTTGTACTTGGTGACAAGTACGGGTCCAGTTTTAATCTTCTGCATGTGGAGATCCAGTTTTGCCAGCACCACTTGTTGAAGATGCTGTTCTTTTTCCATTGGATTTTTTGGGCCCCTTTGTCAAAGATCAAATGGCTGCAATTGAGTGGACTTATATCTGGGTCTTCAACCCTTATCCATTGATCTGTGTGCCTATTTAGAGCCAGTACCAGGCTGTTTTTACAACTATGGATTTGTACTATAGATTAAGGTTTGGTATGGTGATACCTCCAGCAGTGTTTTTTGTTACTCAGGATTGTTTTTGCTATCCTGAGTCTTTGGTGCCTCCATATGAATTTTGAGATAGTTTGGTCAACTTCTTTAAAGAATTGCTTTTGAATTTTAACTGGTATAGCATTGAATCTATATATTGCCTTTTGTAGGGTGGTTATTTTTGTGATATTGATTCTCCCAATCCAGGAACATGGAAGGTCTTTCCATCTTCTGGTGTCTTCTGAAGCACAATCCTTTCCGTAAAATAAGAAGTTATGAAAATTTAAGAAAATTAAGACTGTTGTGGGGTGACTCTCTATGAGTCTGTATGTATGTAGGTTTTTGTGTTCAGAGTTGAAGACTGAAACCAGAACACGTGTAAAGGATTAATGTAGAGTCTATTAGAAGAAAATAAGAATGGACTCCAGATGTGGAGTGCAATAAAGGGCAAGTGTTAGAGATGGCTGCCAAAGGTTAGCTGTATTTATGCATTTAGATAAGCCCTGGAAAGATGGCCCTTCTCCATTGGTTAGCTCCAGTTTTTGTAAACCTGATTGGAGGTTTTGTGATTCTCTATATCTCATTGGTCTATTCATTTTGGGGGCCCTGACCTAGTTGATCTGCCTGACCTCCAAGTAGGGTTTATCTACAGTGGAGAACTAATTTCCATATCCTTTCACTAGCAAAGGGTTGGTCAAAGTAGACTACCTTATCTCTTGGGGGGGATTGAAATCATTTCCTCTCTATCTGCAGGGGGTGTTGCTGCAGGGTAATCTCAGTAGTGGGAGAGATGATCTGCCAAGACCTTCAGACACCATCCCAGGATGAGCTGCTCTAGACCTGCCTAAAGACTATTAGAGCATTATTGTCTCAGATCTGGGGGTTTCAATGTGTTTAGGTTCTTGTGTTCTGAATAGAAGATTGAAACTGAGCACATGTAGATTAAGGCAGAGTTTATTAGAGGAGGGAAAGAATGGAAGTCAGAAAGATGAAACTATGAGGGGTAAGAGTGTCACCTGATAGTTGCTTCAAATGTTGCATTTTTGTGTCCCTGAATGACACTGGAGAGCAGTGTAAGAGGATTAGAGGAGAGAAAGAAAATAAAAGAACTCACAGAATCCAAACATGGAGTCCCATGAGGGGTAAGGAACCTGTAAAAAAACCTCATGGACTCTAGACATGGAATCCATGAGAAGCCAGGAAGCCAGAAAAGAACTCGTGGATTCCAGACATGGACTCCATAAGGAACAAGGGAGCCAAGAACTCACAGACATGGAGTTTGTGAGAGGCCAGTAAGAGAAAGCCAGAAAAGGATCACATATTCCAGACATGGAATCTGTGAGGATCAAAAGAGGCAAAGATGGCTGCCAGTGTCAGGGGTATTTATGAGGTTAGTGAGGCCCCAGAAAATTGTCTTTTCCTCCTTGGTTAGTCCCAGTTTCTGCAAACCTGATTGAAGCTTTTGTTCCTTTACATCTCATTGGTCAATTCATATTGGGGCCCAACCTAGTTGATCTTGTGGCTACCTCTGGTTGAGTTTATCTGAATGGAGAACTAATCTCCATATCCTTCCAAGGGTGAGGGCAAGTTGGCCACTTTAACTCCCTCCGTGAAGGATTAGAGCCAATTTCTCCAGATTAGTCCAGTATGTTCCTTAATGCTAATGCCAGCCCTGGGAGATGACCTTCTAAGACTTTCGAAACCTGCCTAATCATTACCGAGTACTATCATCACTATATGACTTAAGCTAAAAAAAAAAAAAAAAACTTTAAGAAATGTATAAAAAGTAATAGAATTCACTAATAATTTCACCCACCTAAAAGTATAATAATTCTGGGTTTCTTGATATGCTTTGTGTCAAATCCATAATGGTCCTTCAATCTTTTCTTATTTGCCACTGGTGAGTACAATATGCTATCAATGCTAATCATCCCAAAATAGTTTATAGTTTATAATAATATTCATGATACACAGTTTAGTTCAGTGCATGCAATTTACTTGATCTATATGACAATTCTGTTACCATTTGCAATCTTTGCATTTTATATTATATTTTAGCTCTTTTACATGTTAGTATGCATCCATTCAGTTTATCTCTTTTAGTAACCCCAGAATATGCCATCATTTATAAAACTTATAGGCACTTGTGTAATTCCTACTGTGAGGGAAGAGGCATAGTCTCTGCTAGGCTCAAACATGCAGTTCCATAGGGAAAACTTTGTGTTTCCTTTGGACACAGCATGGAAATGTTCACTGAGTGCTTGCATCTTCAGCTGTAGTGAGTGGTTTCTGAATGCTCCTTGTGAAAGTTTGTCAATCACTTTCCTTTCTCATGTTAGTGTTTGCTGCTCACATCATCAAGTGACTGTTGAATATTGATAGCTATGGAATTCTTCAATAATCCATTAATCCACATTTTCTTAATGATATGTGAACACACATCTTTGTCACTGGTTCTAAGTTATATTTGAATAACATGATATTATTTTTGATTTTGATAACTATGGTCATATAAATGTTTAAAGATAATCTTTTTCATCTTTACAATGATCTGCTAATCGCTTAACTTCCAAGAAATCAAAGCATAGATTGTCTACCCAAGAATCTAAACACGAAATACCTCTTTAAATTTTATGGTTTTAAAAATGTTATATTGCTCATCTACTTCAAATATTTACATTTTTAGGTTTTTGTAGAGTTACAATGCAAAATCTATCATTTTTTTATACATCAGGTTAAATGTTTGTTCATATAATATTCTCCTGTTATAAATCTCTAATCATGAGACTGTTAAATTCATTTTTATAGGACTACAAAATCTGAAAGTAAATTTTAAGTATTACAATGAGTTTATTTTCTAGTTCCTTTTACAAGAAGTTATATTTAAGATAATACTTTATTGACATAAATTTAATGTGCTTTAAAAATCTTTAAAAATACTAGAACATTGTTTTGCATGTTTCAGATAATTTACTGAAGAATAAAAATATTTCTGTGTAGGTAATAAGGTGGTAAAGTATTCCATTGTTTTATTGTATTTACCATAAATCTCATTCTTGCTGATTTAATTTGAGCTACTGTCCAGGTATTGAAAAGCTTTATCATTGTCTGCTCATTAACTAGGAGAAACTGTTCTTGAAAATTTTCATTTGGCTTTAGGAACAACTCTATGCAAGAGGCTTTCAAGTTTTCCTATGGATATTTTTATTATGTTAAAAAATTAAAATTGGTCCATTGATATTAAATATTCAGAGCTGCTAAAATCTTTATAACTTTCTTCTTTCATCAGTGTTACCTTTGTATCAGCACAGAACACTGTAAATGATCACATGTTATTTATTAACATGTTTTCCTTTGAATGTTTGTGTGTGTATGGGTGTGTATATGCATGTATGCATGCATATGTGCATGCCAGAAGTTGGATGTCTTCTCAATTGCTTCTCCATTTGTGTATGTACAAGAAGGCACTTGAGCGTGTGCCTATTTGGTTCTAAAGGTAACATCAGGAATCATCCTGGATTATTGTTCTTCCACATTACTTTGCTCTGGACTTTCCAAGGTTCCACTTTGCAGCTCAGGAAGTACATCCTATAGCTATATTCGTGTGGCATTTGTATGTGAGACCTGGTAATCCAAATAAGGTTCTTTTGCTTAGGAGGCAAAGGCTTTAACTACAAAGGCAATGTCCCCAGTCCTTACTTTCTCTGCAGCTGGAGATAGACTGTCTCGCCACTGCTGGGTCCCTGAGCTTGTGATGCTCACTTTATTTGAGTGGATGCTGGGGATCCAAATTCAGGTCCTTATGCTTGTGCTGCAGGTACTTTATTCACTGGCCCATCTCCTCAGCCAGACATTTAGATATCAACAGTTGCTCTCAGATTAGCATGAACAATTGAAAATGCGAAAATTCTTCCAGCCACTAGAAGAATCTCATGGTCCTGATCCTAAAACCAGACAATACATGATAAATGAAAGAATTTACAAGCCTGTATATTTGTTTGAAATGGATTCGAAAACCTTCAATAACATGTTAGCAGACTGAATTAAATAACACAATAAGTTATTCACCAGAGTCAACAGAATTCATTTCAGGTTTACAGGGAGAACTCAATACACTGAAAGTAAGAAACATGGCATGCCATATCAACAGACTGAAGGACAAAATCTATATGCTTATCTCAAATGGTGCAGAAAAAGCATTCCAACTTCCCTTTTATTAAAAAAACTATTAAAAATCATAGCATGTAAGTAACAGGCTTTGACAAATTTATGGCCATTAATAACAAAATAATAGCTAGCAGCATACTGAAAGGGGGTGTCTGGGAAGTTTCTTTCTCTGATATGGAGCAAGGCTAATGACATTCAGCTATTTTAGTCATCATACACCTAGAAGACTGAGAAATAGTATCAAGCAAGAAAAATAGTAAAAGGTATCTACAAAGAATCTCCAGAAAATTAAAATTTCCTTATGTTTCAGTTACTCTTACTGCTGCTGTGTGATAACACTCAGACTCAAGCAAGGAGAAAGGCAGACTCAAGAGAGAAAGGCAGAAATATTTGTCTTTGGGTTCTAAAGTGGATGTAGTCCTTTATAGCAGAAAATTTATGGTGGGTGCCAGAAGCTGGAGACGGCTTAAGTCATGTCGATCATCATAGAGACAGAGAGAGAGCAAGTGGTAAACTCCAAGAGCTGAGTACTGGTAGAAGCAGGGCGGAGCTGCCCACAACAAGGTCTACCCTTCCTCTAGCAAGTCTCCCTGTCCTAAAGGTGGCATCTCCTTGGCAAAGATCAGCTTCAAGTAAGGATGGCAACACATAGCATATGTGACCAACTCACATTCAATGCATGACAACCTGCTAGTAGATGACACGATTCCTTTTGAAAAACTTCTAATGACTCCACCAGAAAATAATCAAAGTGAATAATGTGTGAGTGCAGCAGAATTGCTGTATGCAAAATCAACATTCAGAAATCAGAAAAATTGCCATTAACCAGCAGCAAATTACTTTTAATAACAATTGAAAAGGAAAGTAATACCACCTGAAGAAGTCAGAGAAAGAAAAAATATGAGAGGATAAATTTATCTAGTGTTGAAGGATGCCCACAGTTAAATTAAATCTTCAATGAAATTGAACAAGATGTTATGAAAAAGATAGACATCTTGCATCATACATTTTAAGAGTATTTTTAAATTTCTTTACTAATCATGAAGATCACAAATACAATCTCAAGAGAAAGATCATTTCAGGAGGCATCACACTATCTAGCCTCAAGATATGACACATGAGGCTGGAGAGGTGGCTCAGGGGTTAAGCCTCTGCCTTGCAGGCAGAAGGTCCTGAGTTCTGATCCTGGACCTCACATATAGATGCCAGGCAGAAGCGGTGGCAGCCTGAGTTTCTGGTCCTGGTAGGGCGGAGCCTGTGAATCCAGGGGCAGAGTAAACAAGGAGGAGGTGGAAGTGGTCCATGGTGTTTCCCGAATTCAAGTGGTTCTACACACACACACATACATACACGCACACACATACATGCACAATTGGATAAATAATAAATGATAAAAAATTAAAAAAAAAAACTTTATTTACCCTTTCCCCACCCTCTCGGGAGATGCACAGTCCAACCAGGACTCACAGTCACTTAGGTAAGCTCCTCCCTCCCTCCCCACCCCCACACCTCAGGCAACCTACTGGTCCCAGCTCCTCCCACCAGTCTGCTGGAGCAGGAGCTGCTCGAGGCCAAATAACTCAGTTCAGTGAAAAAACACACAGGAATTGAAAGAAGGTCTTAAGAGTTAAAAGACAATGCCCAAGTCAAAGTGCAAATCCTTGAGAAACAACACCCAAGTAAACAAATCTCCCACTGAAAGAATTAATGCCATAATGATAGACTCCAACCAGAACAAACCCACGGAAAAGGCCAAGAAAGCCTGACCCAGGATAACGACTTCCAAAACATGATCATTACCATGTTCAATACTATGAGAGAGGAAATCCGGGAGGAATTAAATAACCGCATAAATCACTTTGAAGAGGAACACAATAGACACTTGGAGGAGTTGAGAAAAACAGTTCAAGAAACAAAAATAGGCATAGAGCACTTAAAACAGACTCAAGCAGAGTTTAAAAGTGAACTAAAAGACAAGTTATCTCCAACCCAGAACTCAACAGAGAGTCTTATCAGCATAACTTAAAAAGCAGGAAATAGAATTTCAGACCTTGAGGACAAAGTGGGAGTATTAACCTGCTCAATGGAAAAGGTTGTAAAGCCAAAAATATACTCGAGAGAAACATTCAAGAGTTATGGGACACCCTGAAGAAGCCTAACATGCGTATTCACGGAATACCAAAGCAAGAATCCCAAAATACCACACCTGAGGAAATCTTTCAAACGATCATCAAGGAAAACTTTCCTCATCTAAAAAAAGAGAGGGCCATCCATATACAAGAGTCATTCCGTACCCCAAACAGATATGAACAAAATAGAAACTCGCACAGCAAATAATAGTTAAAACACTCCACATTCAAGATAAAGAAATGGTGCTGAGAGCTTCAAGGGGAAAAAAAAGTCACTTTTAAAGGTAAACCTATTAAAATAACAAATGCCTTCTCAATGGAAACAGTAAAAGAAAGAAGAGCTTGGACAGATGTACTTCAAGTATTGAATGAGCAAAAATCTCACCCCAGGCTGATATAACCCGCAAAACTATCTGTCATGATTGACGGAGAAAGAAAAATTTTCCAGCAAAAGACAACTTGAAGGGATACATGTCCACCAAACCAGGCCTTCAAAAAATGCTAGAAATGATACTCAAGCTTGAAGAAAAAAAAAAGGCATACTAGGAGAACAAAAGGGAAGTATAATACCACCAAAACCTAAAAGCAAAAAAATACACTTACAAAAGCCACTAAACATAATAAATGTCCAGAATTAAAAATAGTTTCTCCATTATAACATTAAATGTTAATGGAATTAACTCACCGATCAAGAGAAACAGATTACAAACTTGGATTAAAAATCACAATCCATCAATCTGCTGCCAGCAGGAAACCCATCTCACCACAAAAGACAGGCACATCCTAAAAATAAAAGGCTGGTCAAAAATTCTGCAAGCTAGCGGAACCAGAAAACAAGCAGGGGTAGCCATTATGCTATCAGACAAAGTGGACTTCAAATCAAAAAAAATCATAAGAGATGGGTACTATATTTTAGTCACAGGTACAATTCATCAGGAAGACTTCACAATACTGAACACATATGCACCCAATCAGCGCCCCCCCCACATTCATTAAGCAAACCGTACAACGTCTAAAACAAGAAATCAATCCCAAAACGATAATTATTGTGGATTTCAACACCGCTCTCTCAACATGAGATAGATCAACAGGTAAAAAACTTAACAGAGGGCTGGAGAGGTGGCTCAGGGGTTAAGCCTCTGCCTTGCAGGCGGAAGGTCCTGAGTTCGGATCCCAGATCCCACTTATAGACGCCAGGCAGAAGCGGGGCGGCCTGGGCTTCTGGTCCTGGTAGGGCGGAGCCTGTGAATCCCGGGGCAGAAGGAGCTGGAGGCGTCCATGGTGGTTCACGAATTCGTCCGTGGTTCTACACATACACAGACACACGCATACACACACACACAGACACGCGTGCGTGCACATCTGCACAGTTGAATAAATAATAATAAAATTTAAAAAAAAAACTTAACAGAGACACTTTGGAGCTTAATCAAACCCTACTGCAATGGACCTTACAGATCTCTATTGAACTTTTTATCCATGCACCAAAGAATACACATTTTTCTCAGCAGCACATGGAACTTTCTCCAAAATAGATCACATATTGGGGCACAAAACGAATATCCACATATAGAGGAAAGTTGAAATTCTAGCCTGTACCTTATCAGTCCACCACAGCCTAAAGCTTGACATTCACAACACAACAAGCAACAGAAAATACACTAACTCCTGGAAACTTAACACTATGATGCTGAATGAGAATTGGATTCAGGAAGAAATTACAAAGGAAATTCTAGATTTCCTGAAAGTGAACAACAATGAAAATACAACTTACCAAAATCTCTGGGACACAATGAAAACTGTCCTAAGAGGTAAGTTTATAGCTCTTAATGCCTACATCAAAAAAATGGAAATATCAGAAATAAATAACTTAACAATGTATCTTAAAGCTTTAGAGACACTAGAGCAATCTGATCCCAAAACAGTAGAAGAGAGGAGATTAGCAAAATAAGAGGAGAAATATCCAAAAGCGATATTAGAAAAACAATACAGAAAATCAACCATTCAAAAAGTTGTTTTTTTGAAAAAAATCAATAAGATTGATACACCTCTAGCTAAATTAACCAAAAGCAAGAGAGAGAAAGCCCAAATAAACAAAACAAGAAATGAAAATGGAGTTATCACTACTGATACCCAAGAAATCCAGAGAAATATAACGTCACATTTCAAAAACTTATACACTGTGAAATTTGACACACCAAAGAGATGGATGAATTCCTACGTAAACACAACTTACCTAAATTAAATCAGGAAGTTATGAATTATTTAATCAGCCCTATAACATATGAGGAAATCGAGGAAGTAATCTCGAATCTTCCCACCAAAAAATGTCCTGGACCAGATGGATTCAGCGCAGAGTTCTACCAGACATTTAAGGAGCTAATAACACCAATACTCCTTAAACTGTTCGATCAAATAGCAAAAGAAGGAACACTACCAAATTCCTTCTATGAAGCTAATATCATCTTAATCCAAAACCAAATAAAGATACACTTAAAAAAGAAAACTATGGGCCAATCTCTCTGATGAACACAGATGCAAAGATTCTCAACAAAGTCTTAGTAAATCGTATTCAAAAACATATCAAAAAGATCATTCACGGGGATCAAGTAGCGTTTATCCCAGGCACACAAGGTTGGTTCAACATATGTAAATCAATAAATGTAATTCACGATATAAACCATTGCAAAGTTCAAGACCACATGATACTCTGATAGATGCAGAAAAAGCTTTTGACAAGATCCAACAGCCTATTATGATCAAAACCCTAGAGAAGGTTGGAATGGAAGGAACCTTTATCAATATAATAAAAGCTGTATACAACAAGCCAACAGCAAGGATTATACTCAATGGGGAATAACTTGAAGCATTCCCACTTCGATCAGGAATTGGACAAAGCTGTCCACTCTCACCACTTCTATTCAATATTGTACTTGAAATCTTAGCTGAAGCCATAAAACAAGAAAGGGACATAAAAGGAATTCAAATTGGGAAGGAAGAAGTCAAGTTATCTCTATTTGTAGATGACATGATCTTATAGCTGAGTGATCCCAAAAACTCCACCAGGAAGCCGCTGGAAGTAATACAGAATTTCAGCAGGGTGGCAGGTTACAAAATAAATGTACAAAAATAAGTGGCCTTCCTATATGCCCAGAATGAAAGAAGTGAAAAAGCCCTGAGAGAAACAATCCCATTTACTATAGCCCCTAAAAAAATGAAATACTTTGGTATAAACCTAACCAAGGAAGTAAGGGACCTCTATAATAAAAGCTTTAAAACTCTAAAGAAAGAAATTGCAGAAGACACCAGAGGGTGGAAAGATATCCTATATTCCTGGATTGGCAGAATCAACATAAAAATGACCATCCTACCAAAAGCAATATGCAGATTCACTGCTATGCCAATTAAAATCCCAAAGCAATTCTTTAAAGAAGGTGACCAAACAATCTCACAATTCATATGGAGGCACAAAAGGATAGCTAAAACAATCATGAGTAACAAAAACACTGCTGGAGGTATCACCATACCAAATCTTAGTCTATACTACAAATCCATAGTTGTAAAAACAGCCTGTATTGGCTCCAAAGTAGACACAGAGATCAATGGATAAGTGTTGAAGACCCAGATATAAGCCCACACAACTACAGACATTTGATCTTTGAGAAAGGGGCCCAAAAAATCCAATGGAAAAAGAACAGCATCTTCAATAAGTGGTGCTGGCAAAACTGGATATCCACATGCAGAAGATTAAAACTGGACCTGTATTTGTCACCATGTACAAGAATTAATTCCAAGTGGATCAAGGACCTTAATATGAGGCGAGAGACTATAAAAACCATAGTTGAAAGGGTAGGGTACTGCCTCGAGCTGATTGGGATAGGTCAACAGTTCCCAAAGGGACATCTAATGGCACAGTCACTATAACAACACTCAACAGATGGGATCTTGTGAAATTAAAGAGCCTCTGTTCAGATAAAGAGATTGTAACTGGACCACACAAGCAACCCACAGAATGGGAGAAAATCTTCACTAACCACATATCTGATAGAGCTCTATTATCCCGAGTGCACAAAGAACTTAGAAAACTAAACAGCAAGGAAACAAATGGGACAATTAAAAAATGGGCCTTGGAACTTAAAAGAAACTTTACCAGGGATGAAATTAAAAGGTCTAACAAATATCTTAAAAAATGCTCCATATCCTTAGCCATCAGGCAACTTAGCAAATCACAACTTCCCTGAGATATCATCTCATCCCAGTCAGGATGGCAAAAATCACCAAATGCTGGAGAGGATGTGGAGAGAAGAGAACTCTCCTACATTGCTGGTGGGAATGCAGGCTCATACAACCACTCTAGCAAGCCGTCTGGAGATTCTTAAAGAACTTAAAGATTGAAATGTTATATGACCCTGCTATACCACTTTTGGGAATAATCCCCCATGCAGCAAAAATTCACCTTGATAGCAAGAGCACGACCATGTTCATAGCAGCACTGTTTACAATAGCAAAATCATGGAATCAGTCCAAATGTCTAATAATTGACGAGTGTATAAGCAAAATGTGGTACATTTATACAATGAAATACTACTCAGCCATCAAAAATGATGAATTAATGCAATTTGCCAGGAAATGGACAGAATTAGAAACAATTATATTGAGTGAAGTATCCCAGACATAGAAAATTAAGTGCTGTATGTACTCCCAAGTAGGTGGATTCTAGTACCAAACCCACTTAGAGACACTCAAAGACAAATCTCTGTAATACATACAGTAATTGCAAAGATTATAAAGAGGAAGGAAGGGAAAGGAGGACCACACCAATAATAAGGAGAGAGGGGACCATGTTACAGCAGAGAAAATAGGTCACCAACAAGGACTGCAAGTAAGTAATGAGACATCTGGTTAAGTTCACAGACTTTCCTTCCTGATCATTTGCATCTGATGGGGTATGATCTCACCAGAAGGGGAGGGCATATAGGCTGCCAGATAGAAAGTAACCATTTTGTAAATGGGTGATTGATCCTTCTCTCATGCAGTCTCCTACTTTTATTCCATCTACCTTTGAATATATTCTTATAACAAGACTCTAATTAACAGGTTTTTATCTATGGCCAGGGGGTGACATCCAATACCCATCAGGATGGAGTGAAGGGCATTGCAGGAGCAGCAAAACCAAAAAAAAAAAATCATAACTCAAAACATCAGAGATTCTATATCAACCACCTGGAACTGGGCCAGCCTAATCTCTCCCCATCCTGAAGCTCAGGGAAATTTGAAGAATAGGGGCTGGTAAGATTGTAAGAGCACAAGGATGGGAGGAGTAATGATATACAACATACTCCATACAAGTTAGGGCTGAATCAATCATAATAGGACTTTGCATGACCTGCGCTATGTCCAACACATTATTGACCTCACAAAGTCTAGCATGGACTAAAGGCACTAGGATCCTTTGAGGCTAGGGACTGACAGTCACAGTAGTTCCTAAGCTTAAGGGGAACACAGGAAAAGGTTCTGGGCAATGCCCCTGTGTCCTTGCACCTCATCAGAGAGGAGGACCCAAAGGAGAGTTTGGCATGCACATTAAAGGATGATCCGGGGATTGAGGGGGGGAAGCACTGGGGGATGGGGATGGATGGGTGAGGGGAGGGGGGAGCAAGAGGGTTGGGGGGAATTGGAGGGAGGGAGGGGACCGGTGTACCTGTTAAGTTTGTATGAGTGGAAATAATAATAATAATAAATTTTTTTATTTATGGAAAACATAAAAAAACTTTATTTTGTTTATGTGTGTGTGTGTGTGTGTGTGTGTGTGTGTGTGTGTGTGTGTGTGTGTGTATGTAGGACTAAAAGTGACTTCAGCAGTCATCTTGGATTGTTTCTACCTCTTTTTATTTTTGTGTTGGGATTTCCCAGGCTCCACCCACCAGGGCCAGAAGTGTAATACTCCCTCTCCCTCACCAACATTTTTTGCCTGGTGTTTTAACGTGGGACATGGGATTCAAATTCAGGACCTTATGTGTGTAAGGCAGAGTCTTAACCCTTGAACCATCTCTCCAGCCCTAATCAATTGATTTTGACAAAGAAGCAAAGATCAAACTAGATGAAAGACAGCTGTTTCAGGAAAAACTGAAGAGAAATTAGACATTCCCATGCAGAAGAAGTAAACTTGAACCCTGTGTCTCCCCAGTCACAAACTCATGGTGGATTAAAGACACTAACGTATCACCTGAAGTACAACACTAGCAGAAGAAGACAGTGGAAAGGTTTGTGACAAAGGAGTGACAACAGGGAACATAAATTACAGGTAACAAAATAAAAACAGACAAAGGGGAATGCATTGAAATGTAACAATTCCATTCAGCAAAGCTAGCCATTAAGGGAATAGACAATGTACAGAACTGGACCAAGTCTTTTCACGATAATTGTCTGACAAGGACTTAATATTTAGAACATGTAAGGAACTGAAAAACTTAATATTAACAAAGCAAATAGGTCAATTAAAATGGACAACAGAAACAATGTACATCATTTAAAAGAAGACATATACTAGTCCAGATTGTATGAATAAAAGATGTTTGTTATAACCATTGATATGCATGAAAATGTATATCAAAGCATGATAAGATACATCCCTGTTCCAGGAAAAATGACTATTGCCAAAAATATGACAGACAATGAATGATTTGAGGAATCATTCCTCCATTTGAGAAAAAGAAGCTTTTTGCATCATTTGCAGCAGCCAAAAAACTGAAGGGACCTATACGTGCATCTACTGAGAACTGTAGCACACATAGAAATGGAATACTGTTGATCCGTAGAAAAAATGATGTCCTGTCATTAAACATGAAACATGACCTCGGTGGGCTGCACATCATTACAGTGAGTGAAATAACCCAATGATGAAAAAGTCCACATGATCTCACCTGTATTTGAAATCTAAAAGACAGATCTCATAGAAACTGAAAAAAAATCAGATTTAGGGGAGAATGTAGATACAAAAGGATGTGGGAACATTTGATTGATGGGAGCTAAGATACATTTATGAAAGAGGAAGAAATTCTGGTGTATGCTACTGAACAAATATGATACATATGCCTATAATGTATGTACATATAGGTATATGCATATATGTACTATATATGTATAATATGTGTATACATATTATATGCCTATATAAAGTATATGTTTTTAAAAGCTGGAAAACCAACCAGACATTGAATGTTTTCACTGTGAGAAAATAACAAGTGCTTGGGAAGACAGGTAAATTTAACTTTAAAGTTGCACAGAGTTTATCTTTCCAGATAACATTAAAATGGCCCTTGTAATTATGCGTAACTTTTTTACTATGTGCATAGCTAAAATTAATTTAAATAAAGTATGAGAAAGGAACAATTATTCTGGAGATTAGTTTCTTAATGACTTGCTTGGATGGCCCATTAATTTTCTAGGACAGACAAGAGACAATTATAAAAGATGAGCAGTTTGAATCAACAAATATTCTCATAAATCTGTAGGCCAGTGTTGACTGGGTCATGCTTCCTCTCTGTTCTCTAGAGAAGGAATTTTGGCGAATCATGATGCTAGCTGGTCATGCTCTCTGTTTTCTAGGGAGAGAGCTTTCCTTGTGTCTTTCATGCTCTAGAAGCCTCAGGCCTTTCTTAGTTTGTAGAAACATCTGTTCAAAATCATGACTGTCCTCTCCTCAGCTTCTCCCTGGGTATCGCCATGTCACTCTTGCACACATGCCTACGTATGTATGCATCCCAGTCTCACTTGGTGAGCATGCCAATCCTTAATGGATGAAGGGACTAGGCTACCTGAAACAGTCATCTTCCCCCACCAGCTATAAGACTGTGGCTTCATGGCAGAGGCAGGATGCATATGTCTTCTCCGTGTTCTTTACACATATTGATGTAAGGTTGCTAAACAGAGCTCAGTGTCTCTTTTCAATGGTCGATTTCTCAAGAGATTCCAGATTTTGTCAAGTTGACAACATTAAAAAAAAAAAAACTTCAACATATTTTACCAGAGTCAGGGGGGCACAACTCAACTTTAACAAATAGCAATCTAAAACTACTAAATATTTATTGTCAATTTCAAGGTGCATACATATGGAAGGACTATTACAATTCATGCTTGGCAAAGAGCAAAATGGAGTCATTTTTTGGTAACTAGAAACTCTTAAACTATAAAAAATGTTTATTCAATTTAACTTAATGACTGCATATTATACACACTGTGAAAGTAAATTTCCTTTGTTATATTCATCCACTAAATCAAGAAAACACACCTGTAACATTAATCTCACTTAATGGTCAGCTAATTATTGTTCTTTAATAACTTCTTTCTATAATGCTCCCTCAGTCTGTTAAAAAAATAACAATCTGGATTCTTTCCACATCACAGTGTTAATTGGATGCGCCATTTGAATGTCCTGGAGATTAGAACCAGATGTTTGGAGACTAACTATGTAATTTGGAATCCAGGCTCTATCATTTACATCACTATAGCCTTGATCAGTTTTCTCACCTCTCTCTGTGGCTATTTTTATTCAGATGTGCATTGAAGGTGACCACAATAGTTATTCAAAGTTGATTTTAAATAAAGCGAATTTTCTCAAGTTTCTGAAGAGAAAAATAACCATTTTAATAAAAAATATGTGGTCTGTTTGCTCTGGAATCTCAGATGCACATGAGTCTTATGTCCTCCCTCCTACAAATACACAGATGGCTGTTGAGATCCTAGATTTAAAAGGTGAGAAGACTTGTAGACTCATGTAGGACTGAAGCTAGCTGATGGATGGAAGGAAGAAACTGGACTCCACAATGATAATTCATGATTTCCTGGAGTATTCACTTTGCAGCATCTTTCAGTACTAGAGGAAGACAAGGAACACTTGATCACAGCCTTGGACTTATAAGAATGTATTTCAACCTGACTCATTCCTTGAAAAAATGTCAGGCACTTGATGCACCATAGGGATTGGAAGTAAACATCTGAATAACTGGATTATTCAACAGCAGAAAATTGAAAGTTCTCAAGTTATAAAATGTTTCAAACACACACATATTTAAAGGAACATTTATAAATTAAGGCACCATTATAGTGTGTCAACAATGGCAGGTACTTGTCAAGATGTGATTGTGTCCAAAAGAGTCATTTGCAAACTCTACATTTCAACAGAAATAACACGGTTAAAGCAAACATAAACCATCCTCCCAAAAGATCAAACAATCCCGGTGGATTTTCTTGGGAATACTGCTCCCATAATTGAAATAGTTTAGATGTGCCCATTCCTTTTATTTGACAATTTATTTCTCCATAGAGATACCCTTGATATCCTGATTGCCTCTTCTGTAACTTTACTAAGTATCATGTATTGAGTTTCATAAAACTCACAATTCACAGATTAAATCACTGCTAGAAATATAAAAAATAGAAAGATGTCATATTTGTGTGAAGCAGATTTTTTTTACCTATCTTGCATTCAGATTTTATGTCTATTTGATTACAATATCAATGTGATCCTTTTTATGTATTCTGTGCCTTTCAATCTCATAATTTCTAGAGAAATAAAAATTGCTTAAAGAAAAAATAGCAAAAAATGAATTTCATTTAGTTTGAACTATTGTAGTCTATATAACAAAATGTACATTTATAAAATATCTTTTGATATCTTATACAATAGTGTTTAAGTAGAGAATTAGTTTTTAATTCAAAACTAGAATTTCTTTTTAAGAACTTCTTGCATGGATGTAATGAATATTAGACATTTTCACTCTCTATTCCAGTCTTTCCTTTTCTTCTCAGTCTCACTGAGATCATTCTTTCAAAGGAGGACCCTTCCTGGTTCATGTCTTTATGTGTGTGATCACCAAATTTGGTACAGCAACGGGTGGGAGAGTATTTTCTGAAACATGGCCAGCTGATCAGTTGCTATATCTCTTCAGAAAAATGACACAATGTCCCATTTAGGATAGTTTATATAAGGTTGAGGCAAACCAAACATCATTTCAATATATTCTATTTTCAGATGCATTTGCATCTAGAATTTTGGAAGAGGATTGAGAGAAGTTGGAGTTTGTAACTGGTGGCTCTAACATCTTTGGAGATATTCTTCAAAAGCAGGGTTCTGGGAATCTAGAGAAACTGAGTGTGATTTATTAGTATTCTATCTGAAAGGTTGAGTAGAAGACAGAGGACTAGGGGATAGATCCAAAAGTTCAACAAGTTGAGTAAGAACTAAGTAGAACAGTGATGGTCAAGAAAGAGGAGAGACAGAAGGACATTGAAATTATCACTGGATCTTGTTCTCAAGAAGGACACCTCCACCAGACAGGACATTACATTTAGATTACATTACGTGTAAAAAACGCAAGCATATCGCTTATGTAATACATATGTTTTTTCAACATTGATCCGCATTATTGCTTCTGTTGCACATTAAGAGTTGTTATATGGGTTTGGGGAGATGACTTTGTGCTTAAAGTGCTTGAGCAAAATGTCTTTAAAGCTGTAAAACTGCTCAGAACTAACAGTTGGAAAATTCACATCCATAGAAAGGAATAGCAGAGTTTTACAAGTTAACAGTGAAGATGAAACCATAGGATGTGGTCATTGTCAATGAGTATACCAGGTGCAGAGATCTCTGATGCTCATGCAGTGAGTGCTTCAGCTTGACTCTGTCTGTAGCATTTCATGGGTTGGATGCTGTTGCAGTTCGCCTTCATGGCTGCTGATAAATGACCATCAAATGGCTAGAGGAACAGGGGGCTTATTGTCTCTTATGATTTTCTGGTTACAGTTCTCAGTCCAGCTTGACGGGAGAGCATGCACCAACACCATGCGGGGGGAACTGGCCACACCATCCCTACATAATGGCTGAGAGAGGGACGATCCTTACTTGCCAGACCAGCATGTCTGGCCAAGTGTACACAAGGATGCCAGCTTCCCCAAACCACTCTGTTTTTTATTTATCTGTTCAGGGCCTAGTCCCACCCATCATAGCCTTCCCCATCAGCTAGACAATCTCCTGCAGGTTTACTCTGGGCTTAACACAACCACTAATTCTCCACAAATGTGCCCAGAGCTCAAACCCTCAACAGTCAAGTTGACACCTGTGCCTAACTATGACAGATGCTCAGTTCTCAGTGTGGTTTCATGACAGATGGTAGATCCTATTAGGTTCTGGAAGCATTGCATGTAGATAAAACTGTTTTTATTCTCTCCATACCCACTTCCCATTACAGTGGATCATTGTACAAACAGTTAGCCACCTTCTGGTCTTTCTGTGTGATCTCTTCCACATAAAGCCTGTGTAGATATTATGCCACCCACATACCCTGAGGTCCTTACAAGAACTTAGTGGAAGTCATTGTCATGGATTTACTGAACTATGAGCTAAACAAACTTCATTTTATTTACCCAGGCCCTCCCCCATTTTAATTAAAGAAATGTGTGTTAGAGAGATGGCTCAGGAATTAAGACTCTGCCCCACAAACAGAAGGTCTTGAGCTCAGATCCCAGGTCTCATGTGAAAATACCAGGTGGAAACCATTGCAGTGGTCTACACTTGGTGGCTCTGGTGGGCGGATTCTGAGAAATACCAGAGCAAAGAAAAAAGGAGGTAGAAGCAACCAGGATGATTCCTGAGGTCATCCTTGGTCATCCACAGGAACACACAGTGCCTCTTCACACACACACACACACACACACACACACACACACACCAAAAAAAAAAGAAGCTAATTAAAGAAATGCTTTTTAAAGAATATGATACATAGTAAAGGAATGAATGGTGTTTATTTAATAAAATGCATTTCAATCTAGCAAAGGTAACAAAACATTTGCTCAGTTTGGTAGTTCTCTTTACTGACTAATGTGATTTCAGTCTTGGGGACACACTATGCATGCTGCAGAAATGCCTTAAATGGCCTTTGATCAGATTGCTGACAGACAATAGTTGTTATCTATATCATCCTGTGACGTTCATGGTAAGTAAATACTGGATATGGCATTGTCTTAGGGAAGGTTTGTGCTCTATTTATGAATTAGAGTACTTGCTTCAGTCAAAAATGAATTTTCAGGGTCTACATCTGACAAATTGAAGAATAGAGGTATCTTGCTGGTGTGAATCTGAAAATCCTGTCTGGGGACAAGAGAAGATAGAGATCCCAGCTCTGGAAAACAGAGAGAAAACTTCCCTACTCTGCCTTTCGGATGGACCATCTATTTTATTCCATCTGCTGATGAATATGCCAATCTCTTCCTGAAAATCACTTGAAGCCAGACCTACAAGAAAGCTGAGTATCCTGTAGCCAAATCCAGGGCATTTATTCAGCTTACATTCCAGAGAAGAGACACAGTCTTTCATGGCAGAAACAGCATGGCTGTTGGCAGAAGCTAAGTCACATCCATCCGGAAGGCTGAGAGCTACTGCACACTGCAAGAACAGACCTCTCTGGGAAGTAGGGTGGGATTAATAGATCTCAAGGATCAACCCCTGTAATTGACTCCTTCCAGCTAGAGCTCCACCTCCTAAAAGTGCCATTACCTTCCCAAACAAATCAGATTGTGGAGGACACATTTCAAATCATGAAAGAGAGAAAACTTTACAACAGAAAGAACTTAAAATATTTAGATACTTAAGCAAGAAATGTAGTATTTTAACTATAAATTTTTAACTTTATAACTATTTGTAACTCAGTTAAACATGCATTAGATCAACTGCTAATAAATGAATTAACAAATGAGCTTCCAGTACATAATGAGAACTGAAGAAACTTTCCTTGACTTTTTTTCTAAATACATTGCTTTTCATTCTAATGTTACCCTCCAAGGAGCATTTGGCAAACCTGGTAACATTTCTGGCATACAACCGGAGTAAGAGCTCAGGTGGCACCTAGTGGGATGATTAAAGTGGTGGTGTTCCTTGATTTAACAAAACCTCAATGTGCCATATCCATAGAATCAGTGATATTTTTCCTCCAATGAACAGACCTGTTCTGATTGCTAATATTCACAGCAATCTTTCCATTTTGTTGATCATTCTTCAAAGAAGCCCTTAACATTTACATGAGATTCAGTAATTGCTTCTTGGTAATGAAGCCATACTTATGTTTTTGACTCTGATTCATTTCCTTCATCAATAGATTTTAACATAATTCAAGTAGCAAGACTTCTCTCAGTTTCATGCTAATTAACAATACTGCTTTGGTCTTTGGAAAATGTAATGTCAGTGATCTCTTTTGACTTTCTGAAATATTGCTGGAAACTCACACGAACTAAGTTCAAGTACAGAAATTCAATTCCACTGTAACATTTATTATCATTGGTGTGATTTAATTATTTAATTGATCCTGGCATACAGTGTCTAATCTAAAATTGCATGCATTTTTTGTTCAACGTGATACATGTAAAAATACTATAAAAGACTTTAGAGCAGAAGAAAAAGATAGATGTAGATAAAATAAAATAATATAATCTATTTTTTGTCTTTCTTCATTTTTCTCTCTTCTATACACCATTCTCCTTTGCTGTATCAGTAATCATAAGCAGTAATTTCCATTGCACTGATTTACTAATTCAATGAACTAGTTAATCTTTTAATTTTAGAGAAACACTTATCCCATAGACAATAAATTACATAGTTAAATAGTCATATTTTATATATATGAAAACAAAAGTAATCCTTCATATTCTTATTAATGAGAGGCAAGAAAATTATAGCATTTAAAAAAGTATCATAAAAGTATTATTGTAATTATTGTGCCAAAATACTTTTATATAACTTGTATTTCTGGATTGATAGAGAAATGTTGAGTATATAAAAAAGTTATGTTGCTATATACAATAAATCCATGGAGTAGTTCAATCTTTCCTTCTTTCTTTCTCTATGCACTTTCTTTATTTATGTAAACTGCTTTTTCAGACATAGACAGACAAGGCGTCAGAGTCCTAAAGAATTATTTAAGTTCTCACTGTGGTTGCAACATAAGCAGAAGGAATCACAGAACCCCTGGATAACAATGAATATCTTCTTAAAATAGAAAATAAGTAATGTTGAAGCTATGTTGCAAATGAATATGGAAAGGGAAGATAGGAAACTATATTTGGTTTTAATAAAAGCCAATCATGGCAGAAATGCTAAAAAATGAATATTTTCCATGTTATAGTTGACCCTCCCAAATATGTATATACTCAACCAATGTCTGAAAAAAAAGTTCACAAGATGAAATGTGGCCACATTTGGAGTAGCCTATGACATTTGCACCCATGGAATTAGTTGAGATTTTCTACCTTCACAGTGACAGAAAGAGACAAGAGGGTAGAATCTGGAGCTAATTTCTATCTGCATTTATTTGAAAAGTTCTGATACAGAAGGAAGGAGAAGTTAGAGACAACTTTCTGATTTGGTAACTATTGTCAAGGATGCCCCTTGCTCCTGACAGGAAAACAGTTCATGTGGTCAGTTGTGAAACTGAAAATGGACACTAAGCTCAGCATAGCAACCTGAGATCAACGTGTGTGAAGAATGCATTGAAGACACACCACCCCAGATCTGCCACTATGCCACAGTCTCACATGCTGACAGCGCTGTCTCCATCTTTCCAGGACCTGTGTGATCACATTGAGCCAGTGGTACTTCCAGTGATAATAAATCAGTGATACTAAAGTCTGGAACCTAAAATACACGTATATTTCAACAATGATTACTTCTTTTTATTTTTTTCTGCTTCAATGATTACTGCATATTTTGAGTTTCATAGCAGACATTGATCAGGCAGAACAGAAATGAATACTTTCAGATTGTCAGTGGTAAAGCATACCTTTGTTTTCTCAGCTTTAATATTCCATTATTGTTTTTCTCTTTGATTCACTGGTTTCTAGGTCAGAATTTTGTTAATGGTCACATTTAACGAAATAGATCTCTTACATTTATTTGCTATGACAGAGTCTTACGTAGCTCAAACTGGCCTGAAACTTAATATGTCACCAAGACTAGACTTGAATTCATGACCATCCTCCTGTTTTCAGAATCCTGAGTTCTGAGATACAGACATAAACTATAAGATTTATTTGTCTTTCTAAATTCACCTCCAGAAATGTAATTTACAGTTTGATGATTCATTTTACAGTAATACTCTTCTGGTTTTGTGAGATATTTAGCCTAAAGTTATATTGTGTGTTTCATTGACAATATGTTTGGATGAAGCTAATTATTAAATTGGTGGACTGACTGAGTAAAGCAGGTATTTCTGTGAAATGTTGGTGATCTTCTGTGAAATATAGCTTCAGTGGAAAAAAAAAGTTGAGCCTCATCCAGGTGACAGATAATTTTACAGCTAATACCTTGAATTACTTTGTTTACTCTTTAGAGTTTTACCTTCCCAACTTGTAAAATCTATCTATCCATCTATCTATCATCTATCTATCTATCTATCTATCTATCTATCTATCTATCTATCTATTATCTATCAATCTATCATCTATTTTTTATCATCTCTCTATTCTATCATCTACCTATTACTTATCATCTATCTATTCTATTATCTGTTGTTTATCTTCTATCTAACTATAGAGAAATCATCTATCATGTCTCTATCATTGTTCCATCTTTGTGTCATTACCACCATCTATCATCATTTCCCATCAGGAATCACTCATTCTATATTGTAGTTGATTATTCATGTGTGTATCTTTATATTTGTCTGTGAGTCCTGTCCATTTGTTTTTCAGCAGGTTCCTTCTGTCTCTCTGGAGAATCTCAATTAATCATCATCTCAATCATACATGCAGAAAGTGTATTTGGCTAGATGTTAAAGAAAGACAGTATAAAGTCTTCTTCAGAGGTTCCTCGTGCTGTTAGTGTAAGAGTCTTTCGGCTATATATCTGAAGGACATCTGCTTATCGCTAAAGATTGCTATCTTGTCTTAACTGCAAAGTTCAGGTCATCAGGCATGTGAGCGCCATCTCACTTTTGCTGTGCTACCTGTAGCCTGAGTCTTCGCTGCATCACCCAGCTTCTAAAAGGTAATTCAACAGCCCAGCTGCCTTGGTGTCAGTTGCTCTGGATCCCAGACCTCGTTTTATATTGCTGCCTAGTCTGTTTGTAGGAACCATCTTGGCATCCACTCTGGGTACACACAGGGGTGAGAAGGGCAGTGCTGGGTGGCCCAGCTCTGGACGAGTGCAGTAAGAACTTGCAGTGAGCACCAGAGGATAATGTTGTCCCTTCATTTAGTTGTTGGAAAATCCCATAACAAATTCTGTACACTTCCCTCTGGTGACCCAACAGAATCAAGTCCTAGTTGTCTTATGTGGCGATGAGCATTACAGACCCAACAGTGAATTATTTTTCTACATTGTGTCTTAATCTTCTCAGGTTCCAACTTCTATGAACTGAAGTGATTTTAAAAAATCAACCATTCACAGGTCACTGTGGTAGGCTGTGATTTCTGGAAGTCACCTTACAAGATCTTTCCCTACTTCTTCTGTTGCCCCTATTTATTCTTTTCATGCTTTCTTACCTTTAATAATTTTAAAGTGATTTTCTTTTGTGTTTTGTTGACCTTATGCATTTTGGGTTATGAAAGTGATGTCACTTTTACATGGGAGTGCTGATAATGGAATTGTCCTATGTCTGAACAATGATTGTGGGCATTGGTGCCTACCAATGTCATGTAAGTAAACAGAACGCACATACACACATGTATGTGAATAACATGTGCACACACATGTAAATTTTTAATGAGCCATCTATTTGACTGAAACCAGTATGGTTTATAGCAAATAGCACAGGAGTGTGGAGGATGAGAGGTCTGTGAACTGTTACTTTTCATTATAAATGAATTGTCACCTATAGCAGAAGAAAATTCCAACAGAAAAAATGTTTCTCTTTCTTTGATGCCTGTGTCCACTTCATAATTTAAAACAAATTGCATTGCTTTAGCAAACTAATTGTCAGGTTAAGTATTAAATATTTGTAAAATTATCTCATTAACATTCTGAACTCTATACAAAAATTCAAATCAAAACTACCTATTATGCCATAGTGTTTTGAAAATTGGATAGAAACAGTTACATATTCTATGAAAGATTAAATTAAATAGAAAAAAAGATGTCATTGGATGTTTTCACTATCTACTCACTTCCAATTATGATAATGACTATATCAGGTTTTAAAGCATGTTTGTCTGTTAACAATTAGTTAAGCAAAGAACACATACAAAATATCCATACACAATGCACTATAATTTAAATGATCCATTTTCTTCATAAGTAAAGCTGGCAACAAATGTACAAGTCTTCTTTGCATCTTGATTTACTGTAAGGGCTGTTTTCTGCAAATGCTTCTCCACTGTGCACCCCCAATGAGAGGCTAACCCAAAGCTCGTATTCATCTACATCATTCTCAAATGCTCTGCTTCCCTGCTTTAGTTACCCTTGGCCCATACCTTGACCTTCTACTGCCTGTCTCAATAAATTCAGAACACAGGCATTTACCTGCAGCAAATGTGAATGGCTCACCCAGAAATATAGCATCCTATAAAAACTAAAGCCGAGGGAAACAGAAAAGTGAGGTTGGGCATAATTTTCTCATCACATCCTCCCTGACTTTTCCCGCTTAGACTTACACACTCTGTTGACCTCTGTCTGTGTCTATGGGTTAGATTAACTCGGCTATTTCAATGAGTCTGAATTTTCAGAATCAGATGGCTGGGCTGACCTTAAATCATGCTGACCTCTAAAAACATGATGTGGGAAATGATTGAAAGATGAAAAATAAACCAGAAACCGACAGCTTCCTTGGGGACTAGCTTATTCAGGCTTCCAGTTTTAGGACGACAGGGAAACTGACTACCATTAAGCATGTATCTTTTTCCTGCTGGCCAAGTCTCCCAACTTTGCTTTAAATAGGGCTGCAGACTGGAAGCCAAATCTCCCTTAGATCAAGGAGACAGGAAAATCTCCAGGGAAAGATTAGATTATGCAAATTGAAATCAGTCCAATGTTGTTGGGTTTAACCTGTGGTTCTTTTCTGTGCCGTGACTTAGTGACGTTCTCTCCTGATATCTGAAGAGTTGCTCTGTCTTCTTGCACAGAATCCCTTATTCTTTCTCACCTCCGAACCTTGTCTGGTTGTGGGAGGGTCCATGAAGTTCACTGCTAAGGGATGATATGCACCATTCGTATCTACCTCCTACAGGTTGGTGGCTGTGCAAAAGATTTGAATACACTATTCCAAAGGCTTTTTATTGAACCTACTACAATGAAAGTTTATTTTAGAAACAAGTTATTAAAATCGCCCTGTATGACTCTCTACAATGGGGCCAAGAATTAGCCTTTCAATGTGACTTTCCATTCAAGATAAGGTGATTCAGTAAATGGCTTACAATCAAGAACCATCTATCTGTTTTTAAAAAATACATAAAAATATTCATGCTCTATTTACTTACTAAGGAGAGAGGGGGGAGAGAGAGAGGGACAAACAGACAGAGAGAGAGAAAGCGATGAGCATATACATGCCATGTGGTATGAATGTGGGTAGAGATCAAAGAACAACTTTTCAAAGTCATCCTCTTTTTCTACCATATGGGCTTCCAAGGTCTGAATGCAAGAAGCCAGGTTTGCAAGTAGATGCCTTACTGGATGAGTTATCTTGCTGGCTTTGATATTTGCCTTTCAAAAGTTTATCTATGACTTTAGATACTAGCCTGGAAGTTATGTCCTTGCAAGTCTTGTGCACATTCAACATCAGTATCCTATTTGAAGGAATTATGAGGGAAGAGCAGGAGACACAGAAAGACAGTTTGTCCAAATAATATTTTCAAAATGGATTCAAAGAATTGAAGTGATCATAACAGAAGGGTTTTGTAGTGTCCTAACTTGATTAATTCTTTACCTGTTCCTTCTGCTAGGGTGACTTAGACACATTCACCTTCCAAAGCTACTTTCCTTAGAATTAGTATGTAAATATGAAATGGTGCTACTTGTGATTAGTATTGCTTTTTGCATATTTCCATTCATTGTTAGTATTGCACAAGTACACAAAAGGTGCTACAAATAAACAAAGCATTTCTTGTTGAGTTTTTGACTATAAAAAAAAGAAATGTTTTATTATCTCTCAAATGCCACACAAATTTAACATTCAAAGCATTCCTTTAGTGAAGACAATTGCACTCATTACAAACCAAGCAAAATTAAAATCTTGAAATGTTTTGATTTTCATTTTTTTGTCTATAGCAATTTTAAGATCTACTGTGGAGGTGGTGAGGAGTTATTTTTCATTTTTCTTTTCTGTTACATTATCATCTATAATTTTCATCTATAAAAAAACAGGAAAAAACAGTGGTACAACTTAGAAAATAATAAAAATAATAAATAAGTACAATAATAAAAAAATAAATAAATAAATAAAAATCACATCATTGCAAAACATTTTTCACATAAACAAATATATGGTTTTTCAATATAATCCTTGCAAAATTACTGAAGTTTTATCTTGACTCTTCAGGGAGAATGAGTAATTATCTATCATGATTCTTTTTAAAAATTAAGAGGCTCATGTTGGGGATTTAACTGATTAATATTGAAGATGCCATATGGTACAAAGTAAATGTACTCTCTTTAGTGTGTGTGATAAAAAGCGTGGCCCAGGTGGAAGTCCTTGATGAACAGTGACATTTATGAGTAAAACAGAAAACTGTACACTCTATTTACAGTTAAACTTTTATAGAAGATTATTAATCTTTGAATAGCTTAATACTGGTGATAATGAAATAGATTATAAACCTTAGCTATAGATCTCAGAATAAAGCAGACAAACTAGAATGGAGTAATTGAGCCAAAATAATGCTTGAAATTTCCACATTTAGAAGTGGTTTAAAGCCTTTGTTTCCCAACCAAAAGGATCCGAATTCAGACACTCTGACTCCATATGAAAACACCAACTTGGTGTCCTGACTGTAATTCTAGCCCTGGAAGGCGAAGCGTGAGAATCCTCAGAGTAAGCTGCCTAGCCAGACTAGCCGTAAGTGTGTGTTCTGTATTTAGAGACTCAGCCTCAGAATAAAACAGTGGAAGAACTTTCAGTGATGATTCCAGATGTTATTCTCCAGCCTACATAGTCACGTGTGCAAAAGTAAATTCATGTACATGTTCCACCCAGAAGTGCGCTTACCCACTTGCTGCCACAAATATGCAAACACATACACACAGATGCACACACACACACACAGGGATGCATACATGCACACACACATACACGGGCACACTCCTGTACACACACACATATTTATGTACTCCATATACACATACAAGAAAGAAAAATAAATATGTGCCCACATTTAGCAATTGCAAAGCCAAACAATCCTCTGAGGAGATACATTTTTCAAACGCTTCTGGGAATCTACATAAAACTTCATAAGAACATCAGAAGAAGACAATATCAAAGCAGATTTTTAAGTGGAAATGCTTATCATCTTTAAAAATAGTGTAACAAAAGTATTTTCATTAGAAATAATATAGTGTTATTTGATTTTATATGATGACTTATATGGATTTCAATACTTTGTTCTAATCTGAAATATTTTAATTATAAGCTGAGTTGCTGTTCTTTTTTTCTCTGAGACAAGAAAATATTTTATTCTTGTATGTCCATTAATTGTTTTGAATAATACGTCACTCAAAGTGAACTTCAGACAGTAGACAGTACTGATTTTTCTATTGTTTCTGCTGAATCTATGATTTTCCTGACTGGGCAGTTTAGTATTATTATTTTCCTGTGATTAGATATTCCTTTTGGAAGAAATATACTGAGATGACTCAGCCACACATCCATGCATCAGAAGATAATCTGGTTCGTTGCTCATGGTCAGCAGTGTCCAAGGAGAAGCTCAGCCTGCAAGTTAAGGGTTGTGGCAATTCGCAGTTGTCAGTCCATGTTTTTCTTGTGGCTGTCATGATGTTAGCCAACTGTGAGATTTCACGGGGATTTGTGATTTTGAAGATGAGCAAAGGCCACAGTAGTTCTACTAAATTACCTCAAAGCCTAGAATGTGACTTTAGTCAGAGTTGAGTACTGGTGTGGGGGTTAGTTCTATTAATATGAAAGAGGCAACATGTCCCACTTGAAAGATATGTGTGAATGGCTCTCAGAACCATACAATGGAAAGCTGTCTGTAGCAAGCGGTTATGAGGTCACCATGCCCTGGGACATTATACTCCATATCTCCCTCAATATATCACCATTGTCTGAACATATGAAAGCTAACTTCAGAGTTGAAAGACATATTATTTCTAATTTGTGGTCATTTAGTGTCATCATCCTTATCATTATCATCATCATCATCATCATCATCATAATTTGTGCATGTGTGCGTGTGTGCGTGTGTATGTGTACAAGAAGGCACTTGATTGTGTGCCTGAGGAGCCCAAGGATAACATCAGTAATCATTCTGTAATGTTCCACTTCTTTATTGCTTTGTTCTGAGGTTTCCCAGATTCCATTTTGTATAATTTGAATTGCAGGCCACTGTCAAATGCATCTGGCATTTTTACATGGCATCTGGGTATCCAGGCTTAGGTCTCTTTATTTGTGAGACAAAGGCTTTAACTCTAATCATCACAGTTATAAGTTTATTATCTGACTGTTGTTAGCAGTCAAAAGGTAATACATGAGTCTAGTTCAACTGTTGTATAAGGAAACAAGCACAGGGCACACACCTGTAATCCAACCACTTGGGAAGCTGAGATAGAAATGCTTCCAAGGGTTCAGCCACTCTGAGTTACACAGTAAGATCAGGTTTCAAAAATTAGAAAGAAAACATAGTGCATGTCAAAAGCACAATATTGCATCACATATAACATTTTATTGAGCTCTAATTAAATTATACTTTTGTTCCTAGAGTTTCTGTTTGGTAACATCATACTTCTTTAATCTACTATCATTATTAACTTGGTGTGATCCCAATTCTGATAAGTGATGACATTTACATGTCTCTTTACTCCAAATTATTAGGTAATCCTTTAATAAAAAGGTGATTCAATCTGGTTTATTCCTCTTTATGTCCATGACTAAATTATTTACACTGCAGTTCACTGCACAGCCCTCTTTGAACAGTGAGATAAATTTACTCCATGACTGTCAGCTGGTAGAGTAATAATTCCTTTCCAGCCTAAAGTTATTGACTAGATTTAACAGATACACTGATCATGGCTTCCTTACATATACCACTTCTATGAGTAATCGAAGCCAACTAAAGTTCAGTGATTTATTTTCTATACCTTTTTTTGTTTTGTGTAGTGTGGCTCCTGGGACATCATAATAAAATGTAGTTTTGACTCAATGATTTTTAATCTACCTTGAATGATTGAAAGGAATATATAAAGAATTTAACTAGAAATCTTAGGGTATAGGCTAGATTACCGTGTTGAACTGGAGTGTTATTTGGATATAAAGCCGCAGTGGAGAAATGACACACTGTCTCTCAGAAGAGAAGGTATAACTCATGAGCAGACCTGTCTTTGGAAACAAGGATCAGGGTACATTAAAATACAGTGGAGGTTAGAATGAAGAAATGGTTTTCAATTCTGTTTCTATGTGCCTTGTTATACATCAGTTCAGTTCCACAAACATTAATGAGCTTATTCATGCACTCTGGCCACAGCAAACTCCCCCACATTTGCCAGAATTGGTGCAAATGAAATTCCTAAGACAGTCTCTAGATTTCAAGTCACATCTGACATTTGGAAGTCCTTTTCCGAAATATTTTGCAATATGTCTGTAGCTAGGATTAGGACTACAGAAGGTGATTTCTTCAGACCATTCTCTTTCCAACTTTTAACATTACCTTTGATGGCAAAGGGCAAATAGTCCATTGGACTGCGACATACTGATAAGAAGCTCTGTCTCTGTGAGGCACCAGGTGCTTCTGACTAGTGTTTGAAAGCAGATTTCCTGCCAATGGTCTATTCTGCCAATGTACTGGGACTATAAAGGCCAAAGTCAGAGTTTTAGGGCTTGTGGCTCATTATACCTTTTGCCCAAGTATGAATCATGCTTCTTCCAAAGTTATTGAGACAAGGACTTTAAAATAAATTTGGCCATTATTGTCTTGCCTACATTTCTTTCCCCTTCATGGAAAATATGTCACAGTGTTGCCTATTGGCCCACAGTTAGTTCCTTATCTTGGCAGCTATGAATGGTGTAGTAATAAACATGGGTGTGCAAGCATCTCTGTGGGAGGACAAACATCCTTTGAGTGCATCTCAGAAACCACAAAGATGGATCATGTGACAGTTCAGTTTTTGTTTATATGAGGAGTCTGACTGGTAATTTGTATAATGGTCACATGCAAGAAACAGAATTGGGAGCGGTAGGAATTGATCAAGCATCAGGTCAGAGGGAGCCTAGGATGTCCTCCATCATCTAAGCCAATTTTATTATAGTATACATGAGTATTTATAGGAAAACAACCAAAGAAGAGCAGGACCAAACTCTTTACAGGATTATGTAAAATGTATACATTCTGAGCTACTAAAGAAAAGGCAAGAGTGACTTCTACTTGCTGCATGGGACCGGACATGATGTTTCCAGGTAGAGTTAAAAGCAGGCATGTCACTTAGTTGTTAAAAGGGAATGTACAATGAATGTCTCAAAGCAGAATTACCTAGTTACTGTGATATGTGCATAATCTTGTGAACTATGCATTAACATATCTGATGTCTCAAATGCACAGGGAAGAAACTATAGGGGGGAGTTTTAACCTTGTCAGTTCTAAGAAGAACAAAAGCGATCTAAGAACAGACAAGAGGTAAACTCAACTTCCAGAGGGAGGAATCCACCTAACAACTGTCCATTACAAATGCTAATGTATCATTCTCTGGAGAGCAGACTTCAGGCTTTGAAGATCCCAACAGTCACACCAAGATAAACCCCTACTGGGAGTGCGCAGGGTTCTTTACCCTCCCTTTCTTGCCATCTTTTATTGTTATGTGTCTTCTTGCTGCAGACATTCTGACTGTGATATAATGAAAGCTCAGCATCATTTTAATACACATTTGCTTGGTAATTAAGCATGCTGAATATTTTTGCATATATTTTATCTGTCACTTGTCTTTCTGTTTTTGAGAATTTTTTTGTTCAATTCATTTGCTTGTTTATTGATTATGTGTTCTTTTGGTGTTTAAATTTTTTTGAGTTCTTCATGAATTGTAGATATTAATTCCCTGTCACTGATGTAGTTGACAAATATTTTATCCCATTCTTTCGGTTGTTTTTTTCCTCTGTTGATTGTCTCCTTTGCTGTCAGGAGACAATCCACTCATATTGTTCAATTCTATCTATCAATTTTCATGATTACTTTTTGGGTCTTTGGGGTCCTACATATTCATTATTCTGAAAAAACTTTCTGCTGTTATGAGACAGTACTGGCATACAGCTTAATGTGAGAAAAGGAAGATTTACTGGGCTTACTGCTACAGAGTAACATAGTGCATTATGGAAGAAGAAGCATGGGAATGCAGCAGAAGCTGGAAGAAACCAGTTCAGGTCACTGCAGCAAGAACAAAACTGCAGCAAGCAGAGCTGGGCTACAATCTTCAGGCCACCCCTGTGCTCTTCCTCCTCTAGGGAGGCTCTGCTGCCAACTAAAGGAGCCGCAACATTCCCAAACATTAACAGCAGCTAAGAACTTAAACAGAAGAATCTCTAGGGGTCAGCTCACATGCAAACCACTACAGAAGCAAATGAAGACATTTTCAGAAAACAAACAAACAAAAATGGTGAGCTATTTTGTCAGACATACAAATGGCTAGTCTCCAGATAAAGAAGATATTTGAAATGAAACGAAGATATTTATAATGAAGGGGGGGGGGAAACTGAACGCAAGTGAATACATGCAGAGAAATGACTAATAAAGCACTAATTTATTGCAAAGCTAGAACAGAAGAGTGTATGTATGTCAGAATAGAATAAGTAATACTTGAATCAGTAGAGAAGAAAAAGGTAACATTGGAGACACAAATCAATCTTCTGCCTTCTCCCAACTCAGAAAAACAAAGAGAACAGAAGTATTAATCTTGCTGAAATGACAGATGTCAGCAAGTTCCCAGAGACCTGCCAGGTACCTCAGCTGGTCCTATGGAATTACTGATAAGCCAATTAATACTTGAAAGCTCAACGGCTGGTTCTTGCTAGCACAGCAGGCAAACAACACAATACACTACTCTTCTCCAGATTAATTTGGAATGGGAAGAATTTGTCTTGGGAATAGATTTCTTGAGGGATTGTTGAAAGGCTTAACAACAACATAGAAGGATTTTCCAGCTAGATAAATGAGCCCCCAAACCAACCCCTGAATCAAAGCTTCATTGTTCACTTTCACCTTCTTGTGGAGAGTCTGAATTGTTTAATTCAATTTTGATTATAGATTCATAAACTGTAAGATTGTGGTATTATCTCGTTTATAGGAGATATTTTAAAAACAAAGGAAGCTGATGCCTTTTCTATTTGTAAGTGAAATATCCTCAAAATTCGAGAGCTTCATCTCAGTGCACTTTAGTTTTTCCTTAAGATAAACTAATATTTCACAAGTGTTGCCTTCTGAATTAGTATTTCTGAATATGGGTCATAGAATATCAATAAAATATTAAAGTCAAGATAAATAATAAAAGATTATTTAGCTAAGAGATTGTAATCTGGATATAATCTATTTTTTAGAAGAATTTCTAATTTCTATCGAAGGAATACATGATAATATATTTAGTAGGATAAGTTTAGAAAACTAACCTTATATTTATTTGTTTTCTTGATAGGTAGCCTTAATTGATTAGATAATGAAAAATCTGCTACATAATTTAAGGGTTTAATCAAAGTAATTAGAGCTCAACATGATTTATTTTGCTTGAATAAATTGATGTTTTATAAAGATTTTGTTTATGGAAATAAACGTAGTTGAGACTGTAAAAAATAAAGTGAAAGATAAAGTCAAATGTCTTTTAGAGAGGCAAAGTATTAAAATATAACCGAGCAGTACAAAAGAATTTTTCACTTCAGAATGTCATATTTTAATTTTCTAGGTTTTTAAGGAATAATTGGTATCTATAGTTACAGCACAAATTATGCCTTTATACATGTGTGCTTTGTGATGTGACAACCACAGTCAAGTCGAGTTTCATGTTCATTATTTCACATAGTTATGAAATATTTTGCGTGCTGAAAACATTTAAAATCTCTCAGATTTACAGAGTGGATAACTGTTGACCACTTACCAAATCATTGTTGACCTCTGTGGCAATCCTGCTTAAATAAAATTCTGGACAATGTCTCCTTGCTATCTTTAGCTATGGAAACCACTATTTCTCTTCTTTCTTTTAGGGTCACTCTGTCAACATCTATATATAAATGGACCACACAAGATTTGTCTTCCTGTGACTTTCTAGTTCCATATGCCTCACTTACTCCACATCCCCTGTCCTCATAAATACGTTGATAGATATATACTCATGCCCAAGAAAGAAAGTATCTCCCACTTCGAAAAATATGAAAGATAGTTTACTCTGGAGCCAAACACAGTGACCACAGGTCAGAGCTCTACTATGATAGCAGTTTCATGAAGTTTTTCTAACAACAGAATGATAAAGGTCAGAGGTAGCATACGTTAAAATGTATTAGAGAACTTCAGCAAAGTGAGGGCAACCTTCGTTGTCTGCCTTAGACAAAGATGATGTCTCATGATATTCTTAATCTTCTGGTTGGAAGATGCAAAGGTTCTGTTCATACATTTCAAAGGATTTAACTAATCTTTTTAAACATATTGGGTCACATATAATAGTAAGCAATAAATAGCCAGCAATAGGCTAAACATATCACAAAATAATTTGACTCTGGATGTGGAGCATATCAACCTTTCCACATTCTTTGAAATCTTAACCAGATAGTGATTCTCATAGAAGGTTTAATGTAGCTGGTGGCTTCCTTATAGGAACTTCAGCTCTCAGTGATTTATTGTATATATAATATTGGCCCTGTCAAATGAATTCAACAATGTTGTTCCCAAACCTCATTTTTCAGGAGAAATAAAGCAGGACAATCATTAATTATTTAAAATCACAATGTAATTTCCAAAGAAGCTCTCTGATTGTAGACATTCTTTTGCTCAGGCATGTCAGATTATTGACTTGAGTCCATTTTCTGGTACTATAGCAGCATTCCATAGACTGGACAATGTAAAATGAATACAAACATATTTGGCTGACAGTTTTCATGGATAGTAAGTCCCAGATAATGGAACAACATAATATCGAAGGCTGGTAAGTTCCAAGTAACATGGACATCATCAAATGAGGGCATTTTAATACAATATATTATAGATAAGGGTAGAAGGACAGAAGAAGGAAAGAGCAAAGTGGAGCCCCAGTCACAGAGGATACTCCTGTGATAACAGACTGATCATGGTGGTGACAACAGCGATACAGATAATCTCCTTCTAGACATTGCCAGCACTTCAAAAGGAATCATGTTTCCAATGCACGGCCTTCTAGGAGAGTTGATTTAATGTCTTTACTCATTCTTTCTATACAGATGCTTTTAATATTTCATCGTTTAGACTGGGTATAATGCACATTCTGGGGAATTTATCAATTTTTACCAGGTTACCCAGTTTTCAATTGTGTCGAATAGGGTAAAATTTGTATATCGAAATTAATTTCTTTATACATATATATTTTCTTTTTATGATTCTAATATTTTCATTGAACTATCCTATAAATTTTAGCCATTGCTTTCAGTCATATTCAACATTGGATATTTGTCTTTATATATGAAGATTCATCATCATAATAGATACATGTGAGTAAACATACAGTATTATAAGAAATTACATGAATAATCTTACAGAAAGGCAGAAGCAGTTTAGCCTATATTTTCCTTAATTTTCTTTAATTTCACGTAAGCCTCTAAGTCCATGCATTGTATGTGTTGGGACATTGACTTCAATAGTCCAGTAATAGGTAACTCCTTCCTTTCAAAACTTTTGATTTCACAACTTTTATGTTTAAAAATAACACTGAGATAATTCATTGAATAAATAGTTTACTTATTTCTTGTGTATCGGCATTAACTTTTGTTTCTTCATTGCTTATGAACAATGTTCATTCTCATTATTACTGAATGTACATTGCATGTAAATGCTATTTTTGTTATCTACTTTCATTTGATGGACATCTAGGACATTTAAGATGGTCTTATAAATAGAATTACAGTGCACATTGATGCAGCATATAGAATCCTTTGGCAACAAATTCAGGAGTAGTTCTATTTTTAACTTTTTGAGGAATTTCTACACATCAAGTGTGAGCTTCAGTAAAAAATCAGCAGAAGCATCAAGAAAAAGTTATTCGCTTCATTATAGCTAAATAATTATCATGATTTTTTTAACGGTTAACCTCATCTGCTGCTGTGCAAGACCATTCAAAGTCAAGAGAATTAATGGGAGAAAAGAAGATTTACTCAACTTACAGTTCTACAGGGGAGGTAAGTCATGGTGGAAAAAGTATAATTGGCTGGCAGAAGTTGGAGTAGGACTAAGTTATGCCATTCATGAAGACTGAGAGATGCAAGACTGCCTACTGTAAGAGAAGACCTCTCCTGGAAGTAGGGTGGAGCTAATCCACCTCCAGACCCACCCTTCTGTGACTGTCTTCCTCCAACAAGACTCACCTTCCCAAACACATGAGTGTGGGGGGGGGCACAATTTACACCATGGCATTGCACCCCTGGCCTCTACAGGCTCATCGCCATCCCCTTATGTAAAGCTTACACAGACCAACTGACTGTATCAGTAGTCCCAACATAGTCCAAAAGTCCAAAGTCCAAAATCTCGTGCTTATTTCCAACGTGCAATGGCAAGAGCAAACATGATCATTTGTCCAATAGATGAGTTTCTTGTTGAAATTTCTCACTTCCAAAGGACTTTGGTTCCACCCTCCAATACAGCTGCTATTATAACACATCATCCTTTTGGGCTGACTCCTCCCAGGGTATATGGCTCTTCTTAGCAGATGTCCCAGATTAATTCTGGTGTCTCTAGCACCTTAACATCTCAATGCAAGGGAGACTTTAAATCCATAGCACAAATTGCCCTTCTTGGCCTCTAAACTGCAGGCTTTCTGCCACATGCCACCTGACTTCTGCCATTCCCTGAAACCTTGGAGGAGTTTTGCATAACCTCCTTGCTCTTGCATCTTAGATTCCTCTAAAACTAGAATCATGTATATGACTTTGCCAAGTTTTGATATAATTTCCAGGTGGAAATTAGTCCCTTTGATTCACAACTGGTTCAGTTTCTCCATGCTAACTGTAGGTTAAATTTCTCTGGGGTCTTTGCTTTGGAGGAGAAACAGATTTTTCCTTTGGATTTTTCCTTTAGCTCTTCCTTCCAAAAGGATTTGCATTCTTATGGATGGAATCCTTCCCTGAGGAGTTTGTCCTCAGGGAACAGCCTCCCCTGTGATACAAATTGAGAGCAGGCTTTGATTCCTAATGGAGTGAATCTGTGTAACAACAGTCACCACTTACATTCTGTCTTCTCTGAAGACTTGCCTTGCATTTTTCTTCAAATTTCACAGTCTTCAATTTTGTCTGATTCCTTGTTTTTTCATAACTGTAAATAAGAGCACTAAAAAGCAGCTGTGCCACACTGTCAAAACTACATTGACTTTAAAATTCCTCTGCCAAGCATTCAAATTTAACCTTCAAGCAAGCATGAAGGATCAGGGCAAAACCTGATCAAATTTTTTACCAATACATCAGTCCATTTTCCCCTAGTCCAATTTCCAACAGAGTCTCTGTTCCTCTCTGGACTATCACAATTGGGCTTCCATTGCCTGCATCTCTCAGCACATTATTGACTTCCATGCTCTTACAAATAAAAATCCATTTGGCTCTTTCTTCAAGACAAAAAGGCTTTATCAACACAAAGTCCGAAGGGTTTCTGTATTTTCCCTACTCCAAAGGCACACTATCCACATCATAGCAATTTCCATATTGCTGGGTACCAACTTATCTCAGTTTCTTCTCTTTTGGGTACATATTCTCAGTCTCATTCAGCAATAAACAACTATCTCTGATACCAATTTCTGTACCAGTTAGTCTAATCTTTTGTTGTGGAAGACCATTCAAAGTCAAGCAGCTTAATGAGAGAAAGGGAGATTTAATCAGCGTATGATTCCAGAGGAGAGATACTTTTCATGATAGGAAAAGCATGGCTGTCTGGCAGAAGCTGAAGGAGGGCTAAATTATATCCTTTCTAAAGGCTGAGAACTGCAAGACTATTTACTTTAAGAGCAGACTTTTTCTGGAAGTAGGGTGGGGCTAATCCACCTTCTTCGAGAAGTCTCCACCTCTTAAAGGTGTCATTGTGGCACTATATATTCAGGGAGGCCCTAGCCTGGGCTCTGGAATTGAGGTCTGAACAAGTTTGGACAGGCCCCAGACATGCCCAATAGAGGAACCATACAGGCGGAGGAATGGACAACCAATGGGAAGGAGGGATGAACAACCAATGGGAAGGAGGGATGGACAACCAATGGGAAGGAGGGATGAACAACCAATGGGAAGGAGGGATGAACAACCAATGGGAAGGAGGGATGAACAACCAATGGGAAGCGGCCATCTAACCTGGACACCTAGTAAACAGCTAAATGATTGGTGGCTGCTCCCTCCCTCTCCAGAGCAGAAGGGTGGCCACATTTGATTGAACCCTGACCCTATATAAGCCCAAATACTTCCTGAATAAAGCTGAGTTTGCAGCCAACTTGTCTTCTGCCTGCTGCTTCTCGCCTGACTCCCGGGTCCAGGTGGTGACCTTGTCTCCAGCTCGCCCACTGACCTTGAGCCCACGAGTCCCCTGCTGTTTCCCATCTTCCCCCCAGCTGGGGATTTGATCTTTCCAAACACATGTGTCTGTGGGGGAAACAATTCAAGCCATGACAATATCGAGGAGTGGTATAACTGGGTTACATAATAGTTCAATTTTAACTTTTTGAGGAATCTCTACATACTGAGTGTGAGCTTCAGTTAAAAAATCAATAAAAATGTCGATAAAAATTTACTCACTTCATTAAAACTAAATAATTATAAACAAGATAATTTAAAACTAGTAGGCACAATTTTTCCTTTCTCAAAGTTACTTGTATCTGAGTTATACTTACCAATGTATATGAAGTGAAGCTATTTTATTCTTTTACATATTGTACCCAGTTTAACTCATGGAGAATCTGAGAGCTCTTGTCTAGCTTTCCAGGGCAAATTGTGTTTTTTTTTTTTCAGTTGAGCATGAGAAATTATTTCAGGGTACCAATGGGAAGGAGATAGAGGATTGTCAGCATTATGAGGACAACATGAATCCAAAGCCATGTCATGGCCATAGAAATTACCAAACACAATCCTCTCTGTGTGAGGGAAACATGCTTGCTTTGTTACTAACAACTGATCTTTCTCTAAATATGCAACAACATTAATTATTTGTACTACAGATATTATGTTGATAATTATAAAGTGCTATTTGTAGTACAAACATCTTGGTAATTACTATTAGTTGGTTATAATTTACAAACATATGATATGCATTACCTATATCACATGGTAAAATCAAATATATCATAACAGGTATATAATTTATATTTATGATAATGTTTATTCATATCATGCAATTATAAAGAATATGTATCTACTTATTTATTATTAATTATAGCTATAAACAAATATAATTAATGATGTTATGATGATTATATTTATAAGTATTATTATATTGTCTGTCATTATTATATTTTGATGTCATATTTTGGTTATTTTTTTTCTTATTAAAGTGCATGCTAAAATCTTGTTTCCAGTGTAAGCCGGTTTATAAGGAGTTGAAACTTTAAGAATAGTTAGCTTGCACTCATGAATAAATTGCCTTTATGGAGAGCTGTATTGAGTCCTCTGAGAGTGATTTAGATATCATGGGACTGGATTAGAAGCAATAGCAAGATTTCCCACACACACATGTTTTACTCTCTCTTGTTGTCTCCCAGCATCTGATGGCCTTTATAAAAAGACCCTCAGCAGAAGCCTAGCAGATACTGACACAATGGTAGCTGACTTGCAAATACGTATATTAAATATGTAACTTTTTCTTGTGAATCACCAGGCTCAGGTGCTTTGCAGGTAGAATGTAATCTCAGACTACCTATAATTTCCTTAAAATATTGTCCTTGATATCAGCAGTGTAGCCTCAAATTTCACATGCCTCCCACCTGCAGTTCTATAATGCAGCTTCCCCAGTAGCTATTGGAGAATGTGCTGATGCTTGGTGTGTTAGAATAAGTAAACTTCACGTTATGTGGCATTCACTTAGGTTTGAACTGCAGGCAGCAATGTCCCCCTCTTGATCCATCCTAAGATGAGCTCTCTTAATGAGAGACCCACATGTCAGTACTTCAATGTATGGATTTCAGTGTGTAGTGGAAACTTTACACATTAATACATAGTCATACATACACTCATATATACACTCATAGAGTGCTATACATATAAATTTTAATTGAAAATATCATATCCCATTATCCTGTTTGCTGCACAAAATTCCAATACTCACCCAACAGAACAAAGCAACATCCTGTGACACAAAAATTTATTTTTGTAATAAGAAGAAATACTGATGAATTCAAATGTTAACAAATGATCTTTATTATTTCCATTTTAATTTTCAACCTCTCTGGAGTGTTCTTAAAGTAAGGAAAAGCAAATTATTAACATAAATAGATTGATTACAAAATAATTTCTAATACTTCAATAGTTTTTATAAACAAACATTTTGCATTTTAGTCTTCACCTCCCCCAAACACAAGTCCCAAAGAATTTTTCAGCTGTGATGCTAACATCTGTTCATTTTCTTCCTCTTCAATCTTCCCTTAATTCTGACCTGAGGTCTCCAGGGAACCTTCATGCCTCTGTTGCAGTTACTTATCTCATGCGTGACAAAGTCCATGGTAATTCTGGCTTATAGTTCCAGAGGAAATATGTCCATCATGGCAAGGACTCCACACTCAGGAAAGAGAGAGGCAGTAAAGACTAGAACCCAGCTATCAAATTCAAAGCCCTCTCCCAGTGATATACTTCTTTCTGGGAATCCTCTTCCTAAAGTTTCCATAACTTTCCCACACACCACCATCAACTGTGTATGCAAAGTTCCACATAGAAACCAGTGAGGGACATTGCATATTCAAATCACATCTGTCTCTTAGTCTCCAGCGAAAACGGAAGCAGACCAAAGGCTTTGAGACTATATCCAGGAAAAATCAACCCAGCTGATAAATCATCCATGACCATCAATCATCCTTTGGCTTTTCTGCCTCCTGACGCCAATACAGGAGCAAGCTCCTGGGAGGCCACACATTCAGCCGTCCTACAGAACTGACTGCAGACCCACCAACTTGGGCTCAGTGATAACATTGTTTTATACTGCTGAGTTTTGGGCTCTTTTTTACATAGCATTAGCTAATGAATACTTCAATGAACTATTGAAATCACAATTGATATCTAGAATTAGAAAATAATATACTTATGTAATATAAAAGTATATAACAAAATAGTTTTGTCTGGTCTTTGGAGTAGAAAATGAAACTAACAGAAACACACATAAAATATTATTAATGAAATACAGTATTTTTCATAATCTAAACTATTCCTTCTGTACTTTACAGTAATCTTGCATGGAACAGGAAATAGCAGATTTTTTTGTACAAGCTATATAGTAAATATTTCTATTATCTGAAATATTCTTATTTCAGATCATGCTGCCTGTATCACAGTTGCTTTATTTTAACACCATAGCACTAATGTATCATATCAAAGCACACAGATGACAAAAGATGGGTACATTCTAACATAAATAAATTTTCCAAAGCAAGCAGAGGATTTAGCTATCTGACACTTAACACAGTATTTAATCTCTTCAGTTGTGTGTAGTGAAGAAACTTATGTGTCTTAATTTTTGAAAAAAGCTGAAAAAATAGCATTTGGTGGGAAAAGTAAGAAATCACTATGAGGGGGCAGGAGAGGTGGCTCAGGAGTTAAGCCTCTGTCTTGCAGGCGGAAGGTCCTGAGTTCAGATCCTAGAACACATGTATAGACAATGGGCCCAAGCAGGGGAGGTCTGCATTTCTGGTCCTGGTAAGGTGGAGCCTGTGAATCCCAGGGCAGAGTAAACAAACAGGAGGTGGAGGCGGCCCATGGTGGTTCACGAATTTGCCCGTGGTTCTACACACACACACACACACACACACACACACACACACACACACACGCACACACACACACACACACACGCACAATTGAATAAATTTTAAAAAAAGAAATTACTATGGGAAAACAGCACAATTTCAATAGTTTAGGGATATACACACCCCAAATTTTCTTGTTGTTTTGTTTTATATTTCTGTGTCCTTAATATTTTATCTTATTTTTAATTAATATATATATTTTAATAAATATATATATATTTTTATTTCTACTCATACAACTTTAACAGGTACACTGGTCCCCTCCCTCCCTTCAACATCCCACCGGCTTATGCCCCCTCCCCTCCCCCTCCCTCCCTATCTCCCAGTGCCTCCCCCTCCCATCCCTGGAGCATCCTTTAATGTGCATGCCAGACTCTCCTCTGGGTCCTCCTCTCCGATGAGGTGCAAGGACCCAGTGGCATTTCCCAGAACCCTTTCCTGTGTTCCCCTTAAGCATAGGTACACTACTGTGGCTGTCAATCCCTTGCCTCCAAGGATCTTAGTGCTTTTAGCAAATGCTAGACTTTGTGGGGACAATAGTGTGTTGGACATTGCGCAGGGCATGCAAAGTCCAATTGTAAGTGCTTTGGCCCTAACTTGTGTGGAGTATCTTGCATATCATTGCTCCTCTCATCCTTGTGCTCTTACAATCTTACTGCCCCCTCTTCTGCAAATTTTCCTGAGCTTCTGGATGGGGAGAGATTAGTCTGTCCTAGTTCCAGGTATTTGATATAGAGTCTCTGATGTTCTGGATTATGGTTTGTTGATTTTTTTTCCAGTTTTGCTGCTCTTGCAATGTCCTTCACTCCATCCTGATGGGTATTGTATGTCACCCCCTGGCCAGAGATAAAAAGCTGTTAAACTAGAGTCCTGTTATAAGAGCATAGAATATATACATATTCTTATGCCTATATATCTATGTTCTTATATTACTTTTATACCTATTTTAAATATATATCTATGTCATCTCTATCTATATATATGTATGTATGTATCTATCTATCTATCTATCTATCTATCATCTGTCAGTCTTATATCAGGAGTTGATTTGGACATAAGTTAAACAGATCTTAGATAAACATATTTAATCTATCATTATCACTCAGTGAATTATTTTCATGAAAGGTTGGATTTTCTTATTAAATACTCATGTAAATGTTAATTTTTTAAAGTCTCTTTAAGCAGTAAATAATGTCATGTGATTCAAGATTAGTTTATGTAACTGTTTACAACGTAAGTCCGATGCTATTTTCACAATGAAGAAATGAAAAGACAATATTGCCTCTTCCTTGGGCTCTTGTATTGGCCTCTGGTTAGACACATGTCTAACACAGAGGATGTATTCTAAAGTCATGCATTGGGACACAATTCCAAAATCAGCAGAGGTTTCTGAAGGTCTAAGTAACCATAAGCAATCTATGAGCGTCTAGATATTCTATGGCCAGTCATATGAACTGCTTTAAACAAAACATATTTTTCAGTCCCAAGGTAGCCAGCCAGCCACTGGCCTCACCTCTTGCTTTGGCGCCATTCATTTTCCATCATGAATCCACTATATCCCCTTGGGAACCATAAGCCAAAGAAATAACTCATTCTCTTATATCTTCCTAATCTGGTCACATTCAGGAATATGATGTAAACAATTAGTGTTAATGTTTGTAGCATTCTAGCTAATTTTTCATGTAGAAAACCTAATGAGTTTGAACATCTTAACTGTCTAATATTGCTTTATCAAGAATAATGCAATTAGCATTGTTTAAAAAAATTTACTTGAGAGGAAAATATTTTGATTTTGCTCTCTAAAAGTGTCAGTTTCTGTGACCATCAATTAAAACTGCAAATCATAGAATCATTTCGCCTAGCTATTTACTTGGGGATGACAAATACTCGCCATTTTGGTACACTGTGGTACCCTGATCCACTTGCCAACTGCTGGGAGCTGTGCCTTGTAATTAATTTTCTCTGCTTATCTGAATAGTTTTTGCCACCTATGTAGCAGGAAGGTTGGAAGGGTCATGAAATTGATTGTGCTTAGAAACACCCTTTGATCAAAGTTTAATGGGAATTGATAAAAGAAAAATTACTGCTCTTTGCCATTTGAGAAAGCATAACACATGTCATGTCCCAGGTATGTAAATGCCAAATCTCACTTCATTGGCCAAGACTGATAGGCACCTGACAATGCAAATCAGTGATTTTCTAACACCTTCGCTTCCTTGTGTGTCATCTTTTCTTCCCTGATCTATTCATGCGCTTCTGGTGGGCCAAGTCCTTGTAATACTGACCAGTATTTATCTAGCGAGCATGTCAACAACAATTATTTTACTATTTACACAATTACTGGGTTATCCTGAAATATTAAGTCAAGATGTAATTTCAAGATTTTATTCGACTTTCAAATGTATTGTTTTGAGTTGATTAGTAAGTAAATTTTAGTCATTGGGGTCATTTTAAAGGAGCTTAAAGGGCTGGAGGAGGACACAGGACTTAAGACTCTGCCTCACAGCAGAAGATCCATGTTCCACATTAAAATGCCAGACAGAGTTGGCAGTGGCCTGCATTTCTGTCCCTGCTGGGCAGAACGTGGAAAATCCCGGAGTGAAGCAAAAAGGAGGTAAAAGCAATTCAAGACGATTTTCGAAGTCACCCTTGATCTTCTACTGGGACACACAGTTCCCTCTAATAGATGCACACACATACACACACACACACACACACACACACACACACACACACACACACACACATACACACACACACACACACACACACACTCGCACCCCCCACATGTAAAATTTAAAAAAAAGAGCTAAGAAACTATACAGAAATAAAATCAGGACTTCTTTGTCCTTTTTGGACTTCCAGAGTATCCATAAATTCTTTCTTTTTTCTCTTATTATCAATAAATCTTACTATATCAAAAAAATAAGAAAAAGAAAAAAAATATCTAGCCACAAAGCACAGATTTTTTATTTTCTTTTATTCTTGGTAAAAGAAAGTCATAAAGGAGGAGATTCAATGTGGAATGAGTTTTCTATGCTTTGAAATTCATATTTTGAAACTGGGTTCTTAAAATATGTTTAATGTATGTGAATGTATGTCTATTATTCATCAAAGCAAACATAAGTAATGAATAGACACAAATTTCTTGGGAGAAAGTAGGTATTGAATAAAAACCATTCATCAATTTATTCTGTCTAGAAAAAAAATTTGTGTCTCATTGGAACATTCTCATTTATTCAGAATATTTTTAACCTATTAGGTTTCTGTGAATTTTTTCAGGTTGTTCAATTGTTTTAACACAATTCCTCCCTCTAAAAAATTCTTCCCTCTTGCAAAAGATAAAATTTGTTAACAATTACTGGTTTTGTACATTTGAAAAAATACTGTCTAACAGATTAATTATGTGAACAAGATTGCAACCGTGTCCTATCCTCAGAACTCTACAAGGGATGCCCCTCTCTTGTCACAATTTCTCCTATGATAACTTTGATGCTTGTTGTCCAAAACCAGACCTCGACTTTACAACTGCTAGATATGTGAAAGGTTCACTCCAGTGATACAGAGTCCAGAGGTGTGACAGTCACAAGCAGAAGAACAAGTAAATAGAAAATGTTTCCATTATTGCAAGGACTGAGTTGTGTCCATTCAAATTTCATGTTTGAAAACATATTCCTCAATGCAATGCCATATTGTAGACATGACTTTTGTGAAAGCTAAATGAAATCATGAATATAGTTAATACTAACAAGTTTGTTTCATTCTAGCGCCTATGGTCTCCCTATCCATAAGTTATTGTTAAGCTTGGTTTTTGTTACCAGCACAGAAAAAAATTATACCATATTTAATTGCAGTGGTTGCTAAATAAACTGTTGAATGAGGTGTTGTGGTTCCTTCTGAGTGCTCAAAGTTGAAGGCAAAAGGAAAATGATTACTCGAATATGAAATTATTAAGGAAAAAGTAGCAAGAATTTAAAGACCAGAAAAGGTTACAGAATATTCACGATACAGCTAAAGGGAAATTTTGGTCCAAAATGGATGGTAAAGATGTTGCTGAAATCCATTTAATTTGCCACTTCATCAGAAGGAAGTCAGGTTAACATGGACTACACTAGTTAACATACTTCAAGTTTGATATAAAGCAAAAATAGTTCAGTTTGCAAATTATCTGACCAAAGCAAATTATGTCAGGAAGGGTTTACCTGGTTCACAATTCACTAATCTGTTCTTTTTTTTTTAAAGCAGCACAGAACTTTTGAATGCTTGAGCAAGAATGTCTTAGATTAGTTGTATCGTTCAAATGTACATATGTTGAATAAGTTTTCTAAAATAGGATGTTCTATGGATAGGATCATTTGGTAGGAAATTAGGGTTAGAGTAGTCGATGATAAGGAAATTCTCATGATTTGATTTATATTATTAATAAGAGGAGGAACAGAGTCAGATAGCAATCTTTCCTACAACAATATTAGGAAAATAAAATTTTCTTAAACCTAGGAAATGAGAGTTACATGGACAGACATTGACCGGGACTTGAAGTTGGATTTCCTAGTGTACAGTACTAAAAAAGACAAATATCTGCTTTTAGTCCACTCTATTATAGCCCACTGATGCAAGTGGTTACTTTTTTTAACTAGATCAACCTGACAGTGAGGACCATATTTTATTAAGAGCATAATTATTATGAAAATGCATTGTTATATTTAAAATTCAAAGAAGTATATCTATTCATCATAATTTACTTGTATACTCTTACAAAATGTTTACCAGGTAAATGATTTTTTTAAGAAAACTTTTGTTTCCTGGGACAAATATATCTGTCTATGTTCAAAATACTAATACATCTTATACAGAATAACTTAGGACACTGGAGATTTTCAAATGAACTCAATGGTCATTATGTTATTTTGTTCTTAGACTCCATAGGGAATGTTATACCCCAGTCAAAGATTCTATTTTTGTTCCTTCTGACACTCAATAGGAGTCAGCATTATTTTCTTTTTGCTGAAAACCATTGTTACAAGTTACAAGTCATAGGCTGGCTCTCTAGGGAGTAGCAATGAATACAGCTAGCTTTTCAGACCGTGGCTGAAAGCGTCAGAGTAAGTATTCTTGTACTTGATACAGAATGCAGAGTCATGGGTCGGGCTCCCAGATGAAGTGACCGCTTGAACTATATTGTCTGATACATGAAACTGAAGCAGGATTTTCAGGCGTGCTGATGATTTCAAGGATTTTAACACGTGGCTCAGGTCAGAACAACAGATGGAAGTAGGACTTTTAACTTGATTGCTTGTCCATGGATGTTGATATTAATGCTCTTGTTTCTGAATTATCAATGAGAAAACTTCTCTTTTTAGAGTGTTTATCAAGTTAAAAGGATATACTGGAGAAATTATAAGTAAAAAAACCAAATTTACTATTTTATTCACAAATAACAAGGAAATGGCATCATCAGTGGATGTCCATTGACTGATGAACAGATAATAAAAATGTGGTACATGTATACTTGCAATGTAATTAATTCATCCATAAAGAAAAAGAAATCATAAAACATGTAGCAAAATTTTTGTAAGTAGAAATTAGATTAACTGATGAACTTCTGGGTCAGAAATATATACGTTGTATGTTCTCTGTCATTTGTGTATATAATTTCTAGCTTTTATACATAGACATATACATGTATAAGGAGGGTGACCATGACAGAAGTTCATCATGAATGGATTTGGAAATGTCCTCATGAAACTTAATGCTATATACAATTACTCTATGTTAATACATCATTTTATAGGCCCCGAACAAAGGGAAAAGGAAGGTGAGCATATAAGCTGTGAAGGGCATGGCCTGCCCTTGAAAGACAAGAATGTTGAATTCATGGCCCTGAATCAAAAAAGTTGCTGCTTATTTCAATCCAGGCTGCAAAATGCGGCCAGCATAACACGCTTTGTAGAAGGAAAGCTGGTGCCCTGCCTGACCTTCACCTTACATTTCCACATTGGAGCACAGAGAGAATTGCTATTGCTTGAAGAAAAGCATCTGTGGGGGCTTCCTGAAGGCCATGAATTCCTAAGATAGAAATGTCTCCTCTGCCTTCCATCGATAATGGGGATTGAACCTGAGCCCTCACATCTTGACTCTACCACTCAGTGCTTGACCTTGACCACTGAGGCATCTTCCTGCTACTCCGTGCACTATTTATGGTGGAAAGGGGGCCCACCATAACTGCCCACGCTCGCCTTAAAACTGGGATCCTCTTAGACTAGGTTCCACAGTAGTTCTAATTGTAGGTCTATTCCATTGTGCACAGCCTGAAGTACCCTTTTCATGAAAACAGACTAACATGGAATTGTCACTGATGGTACACTTTTCAATTTGCACTAATTTTACTTTTTTTTAAAAAAAATTATTTATTTATTTATTTCCATTCATGCAAACTTAATAGGTGCGCCAGTCTGGAAGTCAGTTGCTCTGAAGCTAATACTCCCTCGTGTGTGCCACTACATCAAGAACACTTTTATTCAACTCACAAAAGTTGTCTACACAGTTTTTGTTTAACAACATGCAATATGCTATTTTACATAGTTTACTAGTGCGCTGTTCGTAAAGTAAACAGTAGATATTGGTAAATATCTTGGCCATAAAACTATCTGCTAAAACTATCTAAAGGAAAAGAGGGATTTAAATCAGGAGACTAGAGTAAAGAATGTTAGAAAAAGACATAGCCAGAAGAAATGTTCTACCTTAGCCATGTGGATAGAAATGTGTGAGCAATTGTGAGTTCCATAGGAGAGGAAATGAGAGGAATACCCAGAAGCCAGTAGAGCCTTTGTGGAGGAGAAATGAAAAGTGAATTGTAACTTCAACAGGACATTTCCTCTAACATGCTAAGAAAATGTCCTGGGGAATAAGGGTAGAAATAGGGAGAATTCTCTAGCTAATTACAGTAATTATAATCCTGTGTTGCAAAATGAGTTTTAAACCTTGGTGGTAGCATTAAAAAAGAGAAAGCACATAAATTCTGATAGTATTATATATATATATATATATAAAAATTTAAGTTTCTTTTTTAAAAACACATATGATATTAAGCTCTGGTGGTTTTATTCTGTTTTGATTCCACTGAGGTTCTAAATATTTACTTTTTCAATTCTTTCAGAATTTCATTCATGTATTGAATTTATGACATTTTCACATTTTCATCCCCAATTTCATCTACCTCTTTTCTTCCAGTTGTAATTCTTCTCATCAGTCAGACTTCCTCCAACTTTCATGCTTTTTTTGCATGTATGGCCCACTTATTTCCATGTCGTTGCATTTTATGACATGTGTCTACTTAAACACATGCTGAAGCATGAGTCATAATAGGTAAACTGTTGAGGAAATCCTCTTCCCTTACTCTCCATCAGAATTAATCCTTATCAGTCTCTCAGGAAGTGTGGGATCTCTTGAGACATTCACAGTAATGAACACAAATGTTCTATGATGTCCTTACCAAAGGAACTTCAGATATTAAAAAAAATCACAGAAAAATAGACAAGCTTCATGGAAAATAATAAAAGAATGAATAACTAGATGAACTATTTGCAAAACACATGCATAAAAATAATGACCTCCAAACAAATTCATGAAACAGCAAGTGTACCACAGATAAGATGGTGCCAGCATAACATAAATTGTCCCAGGGTTTCCATAAGGAAAAAATCTGATTAGATTTATGAAATAAAAATAGCATGGATCATTAAACTTCATAAACTGCAAAAAACTTAAAAGTCTACAGGTTGAACTTCTTTATGAATACTAATGCAGAAATCTTGGATAAAATGTAACAAAAAGAATGTAACAGTTGGTGCACAAAAGGAGACATTATAAGTAAATAGGGATTTAATCCAGAGACACTAGGACTGAATCAGTACTAGAAAATCTAAATGGACCATTCACTGCATGAATGCATCTAGGGAAAAACAGTGAACTCCACTGGCACAAAAAACAGCACGACCCTTTCACCCAACCCCGCTCCGCGGGTCGGGACGCATGCGGTCCAGCCGGGCCTCACCCCGCAACCAAGGTAAGCCCCGGCCGCGCCCGCCCACCAGAACCCCAGGTCAGCCCAAAGGGACCCGGCTCCGACTCCCACCATCCAGCCGAAGCCGCGTGCAGAGCCGAGGGACGAGGAGGACCTCCCCTGCACCGGGGCCCCGCCCCAGTTGCCCTTGGGTTAAATAGCTCCGCGCCGATGCCCCCATCCTCCCTTCCCCACACCACTATACTGGTCGCGACACGCGGGGTCCAGCCGGGCCTCACCCGTGACCTAGGTAAGCTCTGTCCCTGCTCGCCCCCAGAACCCCAGGCCAAATAATTCAGTTTAGTGAAATTGAAAGATCTTAAGAGTTAAAACGACAATGTCAAAGTCAAAGTGAAAATCCATGAGAAGCAACACTCAAGTAAACAAATTTCCCACTGAAGAAATTAATCCCATAATGTTAGACTCCAACCAGAACAAACCCACGGAAAAAGGCCAAGAAAGCCTGACCCAGGATAACGACTTTCAAAATATGATCATTACCATGTTCAATACAATGAAAGAAGAAATCAGGGAGGAATTATATAATCGAATCAATCGCTTTGAAGAGGAACACAACAGACATTTGGAGGAGTTGAGGAAAACAGCGCAAGAAACAAAATCTGGCATAGAGCAGTTAAAACAGACTCAAGCAGAGTTTAAAACTGAGCTAGAAGACAAGTTATCTTCAACTCAGAACGCCACAGAGAGTCTGATCAACAGAACTAACGAAGCAGAAAACAGAATTTCAGACCTTGAAGATAAAGTGGGAGTACTAACCAGCTCAATGGAAGAGGTTGTTAAAGCCAAAAAGATACTTGAGAGAAATATCCAAGAGATATGGGACACCCTGAAGAAGGCTAACATGCGTATTCATGGAATACCAGAGCAAGAATCTCAAAATAGCACCCCTGAGGAAATTTTTCAAACGATCATCAAACAGGCAGGGGTAGCCATTATGCTATCAGACAAAGTGGACTTCAAACCAAAGAAAATTATAAGAGATACGGATGGATACTACATTTTAGTCACAGGTACAATTCACCAGGGATTCACATCGGCAAGGAAGAAGTCAAGCTATGCCTATTTGCAGATGACATGATCTTATATCTGAGTGATCCCAAAACCTCCACCAGGAAGCTCCTGGAACCAATTGAGAAGTTCAGCAGGGTGGCAGGATACAAAATAAATGTACAAAAATCAGAGGCCTTCCTATATGCCCAGAATGAAAAAAGTGAAAAAGCCTTGAGAGAAACCATCCCATTCACTATAGCCCCTTAAAAAATGAAATACCTTGGTATAAACCTAACCAAGGAGGGAAAAGACCTTTATGATGAAAAGTTTAAAACCCTAAAGAAAGAAATTGCAGAAGACACCAGAAGGTGGAAAGATATCCCATATTCCTGGATTGGCAGAATCAACATCGTAAAAATGACCATCCTACCAAAGGCAATATACTAATTCAGTGCTATACCAATTAAAATCCCAAAGCAATTCTTTAAAGAAGTTGACCAAACAATCTCAAAATTCATATGGAGGCACAAAAGATCCAGGATAGCAAAGACAATCCTGAGTGACAAAAACACTGCTGGAGGTATTACCATACCAAACCTAAGTCTATATTACAAATCCATAGTTGTAGAAACATCCTGGTACTGGCTCCAAAATAGACACACAGATCAATGGATAAGGGTTCAAGACCCAGATATAAGCCCACAAAATTACAGCCATTTGGTCTTTGACAAAGGGGCCCAAAAAATCCAATGGAAAAAGGACAGCATCTTCAACAAATGGTGCTGCCAAAACTGGATCTCCACATGCAGAAGATTAACTGGACCCATACTTGTCACCATGTACAAGACTTAATTCCAAATGGATCAAGGACCTTGATATAAGGCCAGAGACTATAAAAACCATAGTTGAAAGGATAGGGAATTCCCTCGAGCTGATTGGCTAGGCCAACAGTTCCTAAACAGACATCCAATGGCACAGTCACTGCTACCAACTCTCAACAGTTGGGATCTTGTGAAATTAAAGAGCTTCTGTTCAGATAAAGAAATTGTAACACGAGCTCAAAGGCAACCCACAGAATGGGAGAAAATCTTCACTAACCACATATCTGATAGAGCTCTACTGTCCAGAGTGTACAAAGAACTTAGAAAACTAAACACCAAGGAAACTAATGGCCCAATTAAAAAATGGCCCTGGAACTTAAAAGAAACTTTACTAGGGATGAAATTAAAATGTCTAACAAATATCTTAAAAAATGCTCCACTTCCTTAGCCATTAGGGAAATGCAAATCAAAACTTCCCTGAGATATCATCTCACCCCGGTCAGGATGGCAAAAATCCACAACACAAATAACAAAATATGCTGGAGAGGATGTGGAGAGAGGGGAACTCTCCTACATTGCTGGTGGGAGTGCAGGCTCATACAGCCACTCTGGCTAGCCATCTGCAGATTCTTAAAAAAATCAAAGATTGAAATGTCATATGACCCTGCGATTCCACTTTTGGGTATAACCCCCCATGCAGCAGAGTTTCACCTCGATAGCACAAGCACAACCATGTTCATAGCAGCACTGTTTACAATAGCAAAGACATGGAATCAACCCAAATGTCCAACAGTTGACGAGTGGATAAGGAAACTGTGGGACATATATACAATGGAGTACTACTCAGCCATCAAAAATGATGAATTACTGGAATTTGCTGGGAAATGGATGTCATTAGAAACAATTATATTAAGTGAAGTATCCCAGACCCAGAAAATTAAGCACCATATGTACTCCCTAATAGGTGGATCCTAATACTTAACCCACCCAGCCCATCTTGAGACACTCATAGGTAAATCTATGTATTACCTACAGTAATTGCAAGGATTATGAACAGGAGGGATGGGGTTGGAGGGCCACACCAGAAACAAGGAGAGAAATGACCATGTTACAGTAGAGAAAATAGGCCTCCATCAAGGACTGCAAGAAAGTAATGTGACACCTAGTTAAGTTCACAATTCGTTCCTGATCATTTATAACTAAGGGGGTATGAACTCACCAGAAGGGGAGGGCATATAGTCCGGCAGATTAAAAAGTAACCATTTTGCAAATGGGTGATTGACCCCTCCCATTGGCTAACGCCATATGACCCTGCGATTCCAATTTTGGGTATAAGTATTACATCTACCCTTGAATGTGCTCTTATAATAAGACTCCAGTTTAACAGCTTTCTGTCTCTGGCCAGGGGGTGACATACAGTACCCATCACGATGGAGTGAAGGGCATTGCAGGTGCAACAAAACTGCAAAAGAAAATCAATGAACCACAATCCAGAACTTCAGAGACTCTATATCAACCACCTAGAACTAGGCCAGACTAATCTCTCCCCATCCTGAAGCTCAGGGACATTTGCGGAAGAGGGGGCGGTAAGAGTGTAAGAGCAAAAGGATGGGAGGAGCAATGATTTGCAAGATACTCCACACAAGTTAGGGCCGAAGCAATCATAATTGGACATTGTATGCCCGGCGCAATGTCCAACACACTATTGACCTCACAAAGTCTAGCATCTGCTAAAGGCACCAAGATCCTTGGAGGCAAGGGATTGACAGCCACAGTAGTGTTCCTATGCTTAAGGGGAACACAGGAAGGGGTTCAGGGAAATGCCACTGGGTCCTTATACATCATCAGAGAGGAGGGCCCAGAGGAGAGTCAGGCATGCACAAGAAAGGACTCTGGGAATCGGAGCGGGAAGCACCGGGGGGATGGGGTGGGAGGGGTGAGGGGAGGGGGAGCAGGGGGTTCGGGGAGGAGGAAGGAGGGAGGGAACTGGTGTACCTATTAAGTTTGTATGAGCTGAAATAATAATAAAAAATGTATTATATAAAAAAGAGCATGAGCAGTAATTCATGATTTAAAAAAGATAACAAATGGCATAGACACTCCCTTAATAAATGTAAAGCACAGATACACAGTTTAATCATTGAAAATAAATGTGTGTTCAGGATGTTAACGCAACTTGTGCAACTAGAGTCTAGGGCATGGCGTGGAGAAACAAGATTGGTTGAGTAGTCAGGGAAATCTAAGAGAGGCAATCATGGCACACCCCGAACACGGCATTTCATGATGCTTTCGCAGTAGCAGATCAAGTGTGATCTCCAAAGTACACAAAGATCAAATTCAGAGCTTTCAAAAACCACTCTTTGCATATGTATATTAGATGGAAGTAAAGGCAGAATACTGAGCTAGACTGGGAGGCTGGCAGGGAATGTAGACTTGAACAATTACCTGCAGGCACTGGAGTGTGAAAATCTCCAAGCATGTAGCAGGGTCTTAAGAAACATGGCATTAATTTCAGAGGCATGAAAATGGCTGGAAAAGAAATTATTGGTAGTATTTGAAATCTTGAAAATGATTTGATCTTGCAGTAGTTTGAGGTCAGTATCCTTGTATATAAAATATTTCATAAATGTAGAAATTGACAAATGTTAACAGTAGAAAATTGATTTTATCATTTGTCGTGTTTGTATACCACTGAAGTATAGGACATGATTTTATTTTATTTCGTTTCTTATATTTAAAGGCATACAAAGATGTGTTTACTTTTAAATGAGTGCAGATAAAGTGGTTGAAAGAATCTTTTAATAAACAAAGCTCAGCATACTTAGCTATGCCTAAAACAAAGTTTACAGTATGTGAGCAAAGATACTTGCAGCACAGATCAAGTAACATGATATTTCTTTAGCATCTGCAGTATTATTTTCTACATAATGACTTGAAGGACAGGAATCACAATTGCATCTTAGGTTGAGCTCTCTCTCTCTTTATATATATATATATATATATATATATATATATAGTCTTATTTTCTTTTGACTTACAATGATAAAGATAACTTAAAGCATTAATTTTTAATCCACTTTGATGTTTCTACAATTACCAAAATCTTTAAAGAAAGCTACTAGAAACAAATGGAAAAAATTTAAATATTAAGCATAATAAACTTTCAAATAAGAAACTATGGGAGATATGTAGGAGAGAACATTTAGCATACCTAGAAAGACAGAAATCATTTTAATAAGTAGCCATGCATTAGTTCCAATCTTTTCACTGAAGTCCATACTAATCTATTCTGAGTAGAAGGAAGATTTACTTTAAATTCAGATGGTAGCCATGATCCCATTTTCTGATTTATATTGCTGATACTGAATATTTTATTACCCATGTAATCCTAGTTCCAAAAAAAGTTAATGGTCTTTTTAAATTTATTTGGAATTCTTGGAACATTTTACAACTGAAGTATTATTTTACATGTTAATGCTCATCTTGTTATCTTCACTAATGTTCTTCAAATTAAATAAATGACTCCTTAAAGCTCTGCCAAGAAGCCAATGTCATATAATTTGCCACAGCTTGATCTTGGAGAAGGAGGTGCACAGCCACTGTATCCAGAGGTGATGGAGAATGGACCCACCAAGACAGACATCACAGTTGTTTAGATTTGCTGTCTTATTTCTTTTGAAGATTTAAACACTGAATCTTTCAGATTAAAGCTCTTACAGAATGAGTCAAAAATATGGATTTCAGGTGCCTGGATCCCAAGCTAAATGCCCAATGGTAATGACAGCCACATGTAATTCCAGCCCTGGAAGACAAGACTCTGGGAATCCTCAGGCCAAGGTGCTTGGCTACCCTAGTCCTATAGGCCAGCTCTGGCTTCAGATGCCCAAATTCCAAAAGAGCAGAAGAGTGATCAAGGATGATTCTTGATCTCACACTTGAGCTTTCAAATCCATGGGCACATTCAAGCATAGAAACTTTCACACACACACACACACACACACACACACACACACACACACACACACATGTCTGTATATGTTTGTGTGTGTGTGTGTGTGTGTGTGTGTGTGTGTGCCTACATAAACCCTAACACATGAAAATGGAAAAGAAAGGAATAGTTAAACTTCCTGTAAAATAAGACCGGAATACGAATTATTTTTAAAATGTAGCTTTCACCAGGGGCTTATAACCACATTGTTAACATTCAAAAGTACACTGTGAAAGTCCTATCACTGTTCTTCTTAAGTATGTTTCTATGGTAAATCTTGTACATTTTTTAGTTCTTTCATGCGTGCATGAGGTATGTGTATGGTGGGCATGCATGTGTATATCTGCATTGGAAAGGTGCACATGGGTAGATGCATGTATATAACTGCAAATGAGTGGATGTGCCTGTAACAGTCTCGGGGGCCCAGGGAGACCCTTGGGGGCGGGGATAGCTGGCGCGAAGTCAACGACAGACTCCAGGAGTCAGGCGAGTGGCAACCGCAGGCTCTCAGCCTTGCAGGCGGGCTCTTTTATTACAAATATGGGGCAGCCTATATACCGCACCCAACATCCCATAAGTCCCAGCGTGAGATTTGTTGAGTCATCCTGACCGGATTGGTCCTCTCAGCCAGGTATTTGGACATCAGCACTAGGCCGGGCAGCAGGTGTAGCTTGGGAAATTTTCATTCGCGCATGCAGCCGGTACAGATCATCCCTGAGTGGCTGCTCCCCAGGTGGAGGTATTGTAAGTGATGGCTGATCAGAGACCTTAATACGGGCCTGCCTGGTCCGTTCCTCCTATATGTGTCTGTGCAAGCTGAAGTTTCGTACAGGGAATCATCCTTAGTAGTTCTGCTTTATTGTTGTGAGCCCGGGAATCTAATTCAACCTGAACCACACCATTAGGGCTAGTCTGGCTAAACAGATTCCTCTGGGGATCCCAAGCGGTGCTTCCCAGAGCTGAAATTCCAGGTGGTCCTCCACACCCACCCAGGATTTTTTGAGAGTGTCTCTAGATCAAAACGTAGGTCCTTTGTCTTGTGAGGCAATGCTTTCGACCACGGAGTCATCAGGTTCAGTCTGTTAGGTGTTGTTTTAATGAAGACATATTCTATAATTGAAAAATTAAAAAAAAAAAACAGGCTTACAGGTATTTCTTTTTAACTTGCAAGGAGCCTATAATTTTTTTTGTCTCATTGGCAATGTCTTTTAGTATGCATTTTAAGTACCATTTTTAAAATAGAGTCCTTTTTTACCTTTGGAGTTTTCCTTCACTGTAAGTGCTGTGAGGCTTCATTGTAAAGGCAAAGCAGGTGATATCAGAATGTTTGTGTAAACTGCCCAGCATGGTATATACTCCAGCATACACAACTAAACTGCAAATATGTGTTTCTGAGTCAGTTTCAGGTGACAAAGAAGCTTTGAAGAGGTTAGTCCGTGTGAAGCAAACATATTTATTTATATGAAACAAAGTTAGACACTTCATGTTCTCCGTTATGAGTGTATGATCACATTGAACTTTTCAGAAAATTGCAATCAAATAGAAACTCCTTTAAGTCCCACAAATTGCAAAAGATCGTAAGTCAGAGGTGGCGAGGAAGAGCCTAAAGGAGTAGAAACGAAAGAACAGAGGCAGATAGCTGAATAAGGCAATTATGGGAAAAAAGTTTTGAAGGGGAGCTAAGAAACGCAGTAGGATGCAGTACATGGTGGGAGGGGAAAAAATAAAAAAGCAAGACAATCCAGAAAAAAAGCAGTTCGAACCTCATCCAGCTGTAAGGACTGAAAGGCACAGCACCACTATGGCAAGAAGAGTTCAGCAGAGTAACAATGATGTGTAAGGTCCCCTTGTGATCAGTTACTCTCTGATTGGGTCTTAAACCTGTCCTACTGTCAAGGAACACATGCTTGGCACTGTAAACCTATTCAAATAATGTAAGGGGAGACCATAGATACTAGATAGGAACATAAATACTTGATCGTAATGTACATTCATAGCACTTCTTACATCCTTAGGTAAGAAAAGCTCTCAGCACTCAATCATAATGCATCCTGTTGAAACTGAAGATTTGCCAGATGCAGAGTATATAGGTGACCCTGGAATGCTCAGCTCATCAGAGTGTCTTCCCATCCCAGGACTCAGAGAACCTAGCAGAAGAGGGCACAGTAAGATTTAAGAGCCTAAAGAAGGTGAAGTGTACTGCCTGCCATGGGCACCTTAGTCAAGAGAGCACTGCTGGCAAGAGCTCATGGCAATGAGATCTACTACCAACATGTCTACACAATAACCAAACTATCAACACTCCCCATGGATGGGCGAGGATCTCAGGAGAAACAACTGCACTCAGAGAGAATCTTGGAGACAGGAAATGAGTAAGAGAAAGGGAGTCGTCCCATCAGTAGATTGTTCACTGGGGGGCAGCGTGTACCACCGCGGATGCCTAGAGCACAAAAGAAGAGGGACAGAGGCACATGGCTGAATTGGGGAACAGAAGGGCAGGTGGGGGAGGAGAGAGGTGGGAAAAGGAGAAGGTAGAACAAGGACATAGACTCATTTTGTTTGTATATGAAAATCTCAAAGAATAAAGATAAAAAAGAAAGATGGAGGAGTAAAGATAAGGAAAAACCAATTCTTGCTTGTCTTAGCAAGTTCACCAGTAAGTTCACATTCATACAATACTTTCTATGCCTACAACCACTTCTTAAGACTTTCACACACTATACTGTCTCCAAAACTACTCAGAAGTTCTGACTTGCAAAATCGTGGGTGCATACCTAACATATATACATATAAACATATATGTTCTATATAATTATATGGATATTTGAATGCATGTTAAGTATTTTCCTTAATAAACTTGTGCTATTGTAATGGTGAAAAACACGAATAGAATTGAAGAGAATATTCAATTACCTTAAATAATTATTAGCAAGCATTTAGAAAACTATCATTTTTAGAAGAGAATTCAAAAATAAATTGTAATGAACAGTAAAGACTTCTCTGGTTTCTTTCCAGTGAAAACAGAAAATGATGACAGATTGAATATAAGATTTTAGTCTCTAAGAGATGTCAGAAAAATAGTGAGAAACAAAGTAAAACTTGTGGATTTAAAATTCTTGAGACTAAATTGTATTTCTTTTTTGTAAGTCTAATGCATTTAACATGAATCCTTGCATACTTTCAAATAGTCAAGATCAGGTTTAAGTTCTTGAAAACACAAAGAAAAGATGGAAGGAAAGAAGGAAGGAAGGAAAGAAGGAAGAAAAGAAGGAAGGAAGGAAGGAAGGAAGGAAAGAAGGAAGAAAAGGAAGGAAGGAGGTAGAAAGGGAAGGAGGAAGGAAGGGAGGAAGAAAGGAAGGAAGTAGAAAGGGAGGGAGAAGGGACGGAGGGTGGAGAGAAAGAAGGTTAAGAGGAATGGTAGATGCAATGGAGGATGGAAAGAGTGAAGAAGGGAAATATGGTAGAGGAAACTAAGAATTTGTGAATCATTTGAAGAACATCCTGTTTCACACTATCCATATCATAGAGTTCAATTTAAATTGGGACATTGCATTTGAAAAGAATGTATTATTAATTTTAGGTATTTCATGGCTGTACTTTCAGAATCTTTAAAAAATGTGCCAAAATTTTTTGGTGCTTTTATATGCAAAAATTCACCTTTCATTATTGAGTTCAAACTTCTATAAACTTCAGCCCTGGTAATATGAAGTGTTTAATTTCCAAACAAAATTATTATTGGCTAATCTAAACACCCTTAGTAATTTCGTCTTTATCTGCGTTCAAAAAACTCTTCAGGAAAGAAAAGAGGGTTTATCCCATCCTAAACTGAATCTCCTTCTAAAGTAAGGTCTTATCACTCCTAGATGATTTTCCTCTGCTTGTTTCTTCAGGAAATAAAACCTAACTTTGGCAAACTGTGGGACATAAAATAGAAATCGTGAGAAAACCTAGAGTGGTCTAATTAATTGAAAGCAGTAAAAATCAATTCTCTTCCCACAGTTTTGGACCAACTGAGTACTTTTAGTGATGTCTTACAAGATGGTTTGTCTTCCACAAATCTGATTTTTGTGCATTTGAGAATCTCTTATAAATGAATTCACTCTTGGCACAAAGTGGTGGTCATCTCTAGATCACGGTCATGAGTTCCTTGGGTCATGAGTTCCTCTCCAAGACTCTATTATAGGGAATGTGGGTCAGCTTAGGTTGGTCAACTGGGGATTCAACACAGTGGTTTTGGCTGGCTGTCTCCTCAGTTCATGTCACTTATAACTCAATGTTGCATTAGGCCCCACTGATATTTTTAAATGTTTCACTTCAACATAGGCATTTCCACATGAATAGTTGGGCACCACTTGGAAAACTCAATAAACATGCTGTGTTAAGATCTTATCTACACGTCTTAAAACTGTTAAAGCCAGGAGAGCTTTTCTTTAGATTAATTCACTCCCTTTGTTTCCAATAATAAAGCCCAGTCTGTTATATCACAGAAGTGAGTCTTTGTTGCATCCATGAAATTGACTTGCATGTTGGCAAGGTGATTCTTAGAAAAACTATCCTCAGTGTATGGACATAGTTTAATCAATAAACTCTCCTTCAGAAAGGATGAAAAGCTGATTTTTGTCCATGGTACTTATGTAATAAGACAGTTGGGATGTCCATTTGCAATCTTAGTGCTAGGGAACAGATGAACCTTATGAAACCCTGACCAGTCTTCCTTCAACAAGTCTTAGGAATCATTGAAATACCCTATTTCTAAACATAAAGTGGTGCAGAAAAAGTGGCTCACTGGTGAACAAATCTGGGTATGCAAGCACAAGGAGATGACTTCAAAGCCAGGTGGGCACAGTCTGTGGGGCACTGATCCCCGTTCTCTGAGAGGTGGAGACTTTCTAGAGCTTGTTGGTTACCAGCCTCGTTTTAGGTTCAGTGACAGACCTTTGCTTGGTCTCTGTGCACATACAAGGGTACTTGTAACCCCCTCATCTGTACACGCGGCACACACAAGACACTTGCATACATGCATAATAACAAAGAAAAAAGGTAAATAAATAACAAAACAATCAAGGTGGACAGCTTGAGTGGAACAAGGCTTGAGGGTGATCTTTGACCTCCAGATGAGTGCAGTGTGCAAACGCATGTGCACGTGCACCTGGATATAAATGAACATTCATTCCCCACAGAAGTGATGCTCCTCTGGGATGTCACAAAACATCCTAATACAATTAGAGAACAAATTAAACAAAGGAAATTTAGAAGCCATGTGTAAAACACATGAAATGTGCAGCTTCGAAACTTTCTATGTTATTTGTTGACATTAAAAAAGAAGTCTAATGATTCCTTTTAAATGTAGAAACAAAAGGAAAATATGTTGATTATCAAGAAACAGTCAGGTGGTATTTATAATGCATTTGAAGCCAGTCTCTCGAATGTGCTGACAGCCTGGTTTTAGAAACTTCTCTCCTGCTCATTAGCTGCTTTGCACAAAGTAACAGGAGAGGCTGACTGCAGCTATTAATTCATTAGAAGCTGATTGCATTTTCATCCTCCCGGTTGGTGCTATCAGATGCATATTTATTCCTCAGGAAAATATCTTCACATGTCTCCTTCATTTTTGGCTTTTGTTTTAAGCTAAAGTGCCTTTTTATTATTCTTTAGGTACATTTTAACTAGGCAGTTTATTCAAATTGGTAAAGCAGAATAATTTTTGCTGCTTTGACTATTTTTTGTAGCAAGTTAGAATAAAGATGATGATGGAGTTTCCTTTAAGAAAATGAACACCTTGGACTGGAGAGGTGGCTCAGGGGTTAAGCCTTTGCCTTGCAGGCGGAAGGTCCTGAGTTCGGATTCTAGATCCCACGTATAGACGCCAGGCGGAAGCGGGGCGGCCTGCGCTTCTGGTCCTGGTAGGGCGAAGCCTGTGAATCCCAGGGCAGAGTAAACAAGGAGGAGGTGAAGGTGGTCCATGGTGGTTCCCGAATTCGCCTGTGGTTCTACACACATACACACGCACACACACACACACACACACAATTGAATTAAAAAAAATAAAAAATAAGAAAATGAGCACCTTGCATCTGGGTATTTATTTTTGTTCTTTCATGTATGTGTGCATTGTGTGTGTGTGAGAGCGAGAGAGAGAAAAAGAGAAAGAACATTTGGGAGTGTACGCAGGGTGTAAGGACAGGAGTGTACTTGACAGTATGTGACTGTAGAGGCACAAGGGCATTGCTCAGGATATTGTCGTCAATCATTCTTCTGCCCAACTGTTGCAAGGCTAGATCTCTGATTAAAGCGAAAGCATGCCATTAGGGTTACTCTGACCAGCCAGTTTGCTCTGGGAATTTCCAGGCTCTACCTTTCAGGACAGGAATTATAGTTTGGCTCCATACCCTCTGAGAATTTTTATGTAAGACCTGGGGATCTGAACTCAGGTCTTTTTGTTCATGAACAAAATATTTTAATTACTAAGTTATCTTTTTAGCCTGTATCTCTGGTATTTCTAGAGGACCTTAAGGGAGAGAAGACTAAACAGTGGAAACCTTGGGGACTAAAGCTGCATGAGTGAATGGAAATGCCCTAATTAGCGGGGTGGCCCAAAGAGGGGCAACTTGACAAGCCACAGAGGCCTAAACTTCTACAAGTGAAAGGGTTGACTGGGATCCATAGAAGCAGACAGGCATGAGGGCGGGATTGATGGAGGGATGGGAAGGAGAGACAATGGAGGGAAGCAGAAATAAGCACTCAATATGCTTGTAAACGTAGAAAAGAGTAGACAGGCCATGATGTTTCGTATTATCGTATGTACAGAAAAAATGAATCTAAGTAATTGTGGACTAACAACTCTAAAAACAAGAGCCAAATTACACAATTCTTCCTTCAAACTGATTTGGGAATTTATTGTTATGATAGAAAACTGAGTCATTGAAAGAATGATTAGACTTAAATACCTCTAAGTTTATTGCTACAAAATTGCTTGTATTCATAAAATAATTTGCATATTTAACACATTAAAGTTAACCTCGTAATGCCCTTTGGTAAGGAGGGCATGCATTAAACATACTAGAACCTTAAGCCAGCAATGTTCTTGATTAAGAAATACTTTCAATTTAATGAATCTTGCAGTGAGTTTATAATTATCTTTTATGTAATGAAATGACATATGATTTTGATAACTAGTGTAAAAGTGAGTTTTTTTTTGGCTCAAGACATCTATTACAGGATGAAAAATCAGTATAAGATTAGCTTCCAGCATCTATACATGTGTGATTACAGGACAATATGTGACTTAACTTGAGCTGTGTCCCTCAAGAGACTGCTTTCCAGCTGTGGTCTAAGGGTGGAGGTGTCCTCTGAAGATTCAATCAAGCAGGATCCTTTTCCAAGGTCACATGCTTATTTGGTGGGTTATTTCCTCTTGAGATGCTGAAATGAAGCCCTGGCTTCTGGCTCAGGCCAGCTTCACTTCTCTGACACAAGAAGATCCCCAACATGAATCAGAACATTTGGGGCTGCAAGGGCAAGTGTAGTCTAGCAAGATAAAGTTAAAATCTAAAGATACCTAAATGTGTAAGTGAAATCTGATAAGCAGGGCTACATTTCATTATTGTAGCCTGCTATTATTGATGTCGTGATTGTACCGTGTGTACTTATGTGAATGCAACTGAGTGCATGTGTATGTGCCTATGTGCTGGCTGCAGGTGGATATTGAGTGTCTTTCTTGTTTGTCTTTTCATATTTTTAAGACAAGATTTCTTATTGAACTTGGAGCTCACCGATAGCCTACACTGCTTGCTGGTGAGTGCCTTGCTCTGCTTCCTAGCCCAGCATGGCAGGCATGTGTTGCAATTCTCAACATTTTCATAGGCGCTGAGATCTGAACTTAGGTCCTCAAGTCTGTGTGACATGCGCGGCAATGCTGAGTCATCTTCCCAGGTCCTATGCATGCCACTGTCACATTTTATCTTTTACCTGTACGTGCATATGTGGTGAATGTTTGCCTATGATTGTGTGTATAGGTGTGTGTGTGTGTGTGTGTGTATACAGCATGTCTGGGAGTATACATGTGTGTCCAGGTATACATACATGAATGTGTGTGTGCCTATGGAGGTACAAGTTTGCTTTTTCACTTTATTGTTATAAATCTGGGTCTCTAATTAAAGTCACAACATGCCATCAGGTCTAGTCGGATAGTAAGTTTGCTCTAGGGTTTCCCAGGCTCTACCTTCTGGACACCATACTTGCTAGACATTTGTACGTATGACCTCGTAATCTAAACTCAGAGATTTTTTTGTGTGAGGTAAAAGTTTTAGCCACTGATTCATCTACTCAGCATGCATTTCATAGTCTAATATAATGAATAGGACACAGGTTACACTGGGATCCAGCTATCCAAGGAGATGGGGGTATTGAATGATTTCTGAGGGTAAGATTGTTGACTGAAGTCACTGCTAAATTATTGCTAGATATTATTTCATTCTCTATAATATCAGACATAAAATTTAAATGTATTTGATGTCATTAATTTTACTGTAAATCTACATGATAGTAAACAGATTTGTTAGTTTATTAGGCCTTATCATGTATTTGAGTAATGCTTAACTGAGAATATATGATATGTAGAGAAATGTGATGCTAATAATTGTATCTCAAAAAATTAAGAAGTTAAACTTAGCAATAATGTCTTTATTACTCTCTTTATTACTCCTGAGAGGAAAATAATAAGAGATTTTCCAGTTGATTGATATTAGCATAAATAAGTTTGACCAAAGAAGGGACTGTCTTCATTTTAGTCAATAAAGGAAGCTCAGCTTCTAAGATGCATGAGTATGATCAAATCTGGGAGGCATCTCAGGAAAGTGTAAGACACCTTAGGATGTGAGGTTCCCTTCACTGATTTATTGACAAGCATGCAGTCAGTTTTCATGCAGAGTGACAAAAAAGTGTCTAGTTTCATTCTTCTGCATGTAGATAGTCAACTTCCTGAACATAATCTGTTGAAAATGCTGTTCCTTTTCCAGTGTTTTTTTTTTTTTTTAATGGCACCTATGTCAGAAATCAGTTAACTGTAAGGGTATGAGCTTTTATCTGGGTCTTCAATTCCAGTCCATTTATCTGTACCTCTGTTTTACAGTCAGTCCCAGTGATTCTACATTTTGGAGACCCTAAAAGCTCTAATATAAGATCTTTGGTCTTATGAACACTCTCATAAGAGAACTTAAAGCAGCATGCAAATGTGGATAACTTGTCTGCATAAAATTAATGAACTTTCATCTGTAGAGAAAGCCTAAGGAGTTAAAGCCTTTACCTCACAAAAGGACTTGAGTTTGGATTCTGAGATTCCATGAAAAAATGCCTGATGGAATGATGACAGCTTTTATTGGCAGCTCTGGAAGGCAGAGCAAAATAATAAGGAGGCAAAGCTATCCAGGATGCTTCCTGATATTGCTCTTGGGCCTCAAAGTCATATATATACTGAAGTGCCCTCTGGTACATACACACACACACACACACACACAAACATAAATGTACACACATGTAAAAAAATAGCTTGCAAAAAAGATATTAGGATTAAAAGCTCCATCAGCCATGTAATTTAATGAAAACACCTGGGGATCAATTTAACTGTAAAGATGAGATATTTACAAACAAAGCAAAACAGTTTAAGACTTTCAACAGACTAGAGAGAGCAATTGAAGAGGACTCTATAGTATATTCAGCTCCCGAGTTGGTTAAATAAATATTATAAATACTATAAATATTTAAATATAAATACTATAAATATTAAAAAACAAATATAAATTACTAAAAAGAGTTTAAATATTCAGCAAAATTCCATCCAAACCCCAAAGATATTCTTCTCACAAAGAGGGGGAAATCCCAAAATTTATATGAAGGAGTAAAAGACTTGATAGAGCCAAAGAATACTGAGCAAAAAGAAATGCTGTAATAATCGTAACATCAGGCCTCAGATTGTACTGCAGAGCCACAGTGTGGCACAATGGCAGACATAGGACAGGGCAATAGAATAAGGAACTGAAGATGATGTCATCTATTTCAGCATCTAGTTTTTGATGAAAGTATCAGAAACAAGCTAAAGGAAACACAGTCTACTCAGTAGGTGACATCTGGAAAGCAGTAGAAGAAACATTAGATTCCTACCTCTCACCCTTCACGGCAGTCAATTCAAAATTTATCAGATACCTAGGTAAAAATGCTGAAATATGAAGCTGTTATAGGGAAACATTGGGAAAATGCATTTTCAGTAAAATAACAAACAACAAAAATACAATAGCAAATAATGAGGCCAACAAGAAGGCACATTTGGAAGAGGCACCTGTGCACTAGGATGTGATCTGAGTTCAATTCCAGAGCTCAAATGGCGGGAGGAGAGACTAACTTCTGAAAGTCATCCTCAGTGCTCTGTGTATCATGTTATTGTGCTCTCTTCCTCTCTCTTCATCTCCCTCTCAAATTTTAAGAAATAAAAAAACAAAAAGAATCCAAGAATAATCCCATGAATTGCTAGGTAGAATTGTATGAAATGAAAGAGCTTCAATACAACAAAGGAAATGATTACCTTTGAAAAGAAACTATAAAATGGGAATGTTTTCCAACTATAATCAGGCAACAAATTAATATCTGCAATATATAAAGACCTTCAACTTTTAAACAAACAAAATCCAATCCACAGAAAAGAATTTCACATGTCTAATAAATCTTTCGAAAAGTGTAGGCCATTCTTAGTCATTATAGAAGTGCAAATTAAAATGCTTCGAGAGTCCATTTCACCTTAGTCAACCTGGTGATGAGCCTGCATATGTTGCTAGTGGGATTGCAAACTGGTAGAACCACTGTGGAAATCAGCTTTATTTCATTAATAAAAGAAATCTATACTTACCGTATTACCTAGCTATACCACTTCTGGTTATACCTCTAAGAGAGTCTAGGTCCTACCATAGAGATACTTAAACACAGTAACTGAAAAAAGAAACTTGCATTAAGTCAAGCTACAGATGAATCAATAAAGAAAATGTGGCATGTATATATTATGGAATTATATTGAGACATAAAGAAAAATAAATTCATTCATTTGGCAGGAGAATGGATGAAACTGGAAATCCCTATTAAGTAAAATAAACTAATAATTTCAAAGATGGGATGTTTTCACTCTTGTGACGATCCTAGATTTAAATGAGTGTGTACCATTAGGTATGTGTGTATATGTGTGTGCTTGTATATGTATATGTGTTTATGTGTATATGTGTGAATGTATATGCGTGTGTGTCTGTATGCATGTATGTGCCTGTGTGTATGTGTGTGTTTGTGTGCATGTGTCTATGTGTGCATGTGTTACATGCATGTCCATGTGTATGTTTGTGTGTCTGTGGGCATGTGTATGTGTGTCTGCATGTGTGCCTGTGTGCATGTGTGTGTATCTATGTCTGTATGAGTGTATCTGTGTGTATATATGTGTGTGCATGTGTGTGCACATGTAGCTCATGAAACTTAAAAGGCATTGTGGCAGGGGATGACAAGATTTTAAAGGAGGAGAGAGAAGTAAAAAGTGAAATTAGCAGAATTCGCTTAACAACGTAAGCAAAATGGGGCTAGGGAGGACAAAGAATAGAAAGGAGGAAGAGGAGGGCCTTGTGGGAGGGATATTCATAATAACAATGTATGTATGTAAATATCACAGTGAACCCAATTACTTAGTATAGTAACTGAAGAATTAATTGAAAAGAAAATTGAACTTCCCTTTTGACTTTACTATTGAATGAGCTTTTAACTGAGGAGTTGGTAATAAATGGTTTTGAAAGAACAATTCCAGTTTCTGTTGAGTTCTGTTTATCTTTGTCTCTTACCCCTGTTTAAAATTCTGTTTCTAATCTCTAATACTGCCAGATATTTCCTTTGAAATATGTGTCTCCTTGCTCTGAAATATATTTTCATATATACATTCAATAAATCACTAGGATCACAAAACATATAATGTCATCAACAGTTGACTCATTCAGATCTTGTGCCTTTGTTTTATGGAAGCATTATATATAATAATTAGCGCTATGTCGAATGTTAATTCCAATGTTGCCCTCACTGGAAGCAGAGAAACTCACAGGGAAGCTCATTGCTCCACGGTACAAGCACGACTGTCAGGTCCTTGAACTCCCTCACCTTCTGCCCATCAGAAACTCTTCTCTTGCACACAAAACTGAACTTTAATAAGGAAATCAAATAACGAATTATTAACTTTTAGAGTTTTTCATTTGGGGGATTACATACACTTGGCAAATTCTTTCTGGAACTTATAGTTGAATATAAGGTGATTAATAGAGAGAGAATTGCACTGAAACTTGACATTCAGGAAGAGATCTTCCATTTAAATTTGTTTTAATCTTTATGATTTCAATGTGCACATGTGTGCGTGTCTGTGTGCATCAGAGGGCACTGTGTGTCCCAAGAATGACTTCAGTAATCCTCCTGAATTGCTTCTACCTCCCTTTTGCTTCAATCTGGGATCTCTGCCCATCCAGACTGGAAATACAGGCTGCAGCCATTTTCACCTGGTATTTTTATGTGAGACCTGGGATCTGAATTCATGACCTTCAGCTGGCGAGGCAAAGTCTCAATCCCTGACATCTCTCCAGCGCAGATCTTTCAATTATGAGTGATCTGAAAAGCAAGGTATATGCAAAGTATGTATTTTCATGTAAGCAATAAATTTGGAAATACCAAATACTCTTTCACATCATATTATATTGCTTTTGATAAAGATTTTTCTCTCTGAAAGTCAATATCCCTTTCTGAACAGCGTTCAGTACTTTATATTTACAATATTTTAAAACAGACTTGGGAGGGCTGATAAATGAGTATAGATTAATATTAATGCCTGTGATTTTTGAAATCATACAAGTTTCCAAGTTAATATAATAGTAGTTGTCAAAAAGAGATCTACACATACAAATCTAGAGATAAACTGAAAATTGGTTTTCTTATCTAGTGAATTTTAAATAGCTCTTTAAACTAGATTATCTTTCTTACTTTGGAGGATGAAAATAATTCTATTCAGTGCAATGAAGTCCAGGCTTTAAATAGAAACCCAAATTATCTCTTTGCATTTAATTGAATACAAGATTAAATAAAAGGTAGAAAGCCATGGGTACTTAGTGATGTACCATATCAAAGGCTATTAATCTATACTTTAGTTTAGGCTACTAAGATCCCTTATACACATGGAAAAGTTTAGCAAGTTTGTATTTCTTTTATTTATTTTTTCTATCATTATTTTTAATGTCATATACATAAATATATTAATTTTATAATATTTTCAAAACTTAATCCCAAATCATCCCCTCTCCTAATTCCCCTTACAACCCTTCATCTCCCCAGACTCCCTCCTACTCTCAAATATTTTTACTTGTGCGACCCACTATGCTTCATCTAGTCTGTGATGACTTCTGCCTGACCTGATTCATGTTCCAACAAGCATCCTAGATCAGTGGTTATACTGTTGAGGAAAGCATCCTCATTTTCTTCCCCATCAGCCTTAATACTTATCAGTCTATAAAGAGGAGTGCAGCATCTTCAATTCTTTCTGATGTTAAGGTGAAATGCACCTCACTGACTATTTGCTTTGTGTAAAAGAATACTGATCTGAATATTATGCAAAAATGTCAAAAGCAAATTTTAGCTAATCAATATATAATATATGATATATTCATATCATATATACAAAATATATGAAAATACATGATACAATGATGTATAATGAATGATATATATGATATATAATTGATATATGATAATGTATCATGAGTCGTAAGATTTAATTAATTGATAGACTTGTCATAGGTTGTTTGTAAGTTTCTAGGAAAACAGACTCTTGTTTCATTCTGTTTTCAACATCAAAGTTCACTGCTAGCTAAACTTCAACTTCAGTGCTACATCTGGAAGCAAAATAATAGCATAGTGATCTTTTCACTTTAATAATTAAAATATACATTCCATAGATGATGACTGCTGGACTTACCTAAGAATGAAGGTACGATATAAATATAATGTGTGCTTTCAATTTTATCTTTGCCCTTAAATTTACAAAGCAACTATTGGATGACTATCTCATAAATTCAAAGTCATACTTTGCTAATATGTGTATAGTATAATAATAATCAAATATATGCTAATTCAAGGCTTGGCCCTATAATTAGTAATCAGCCAATTATGACAATAAGATTTTTCTTTGTAATCCAGCTCAAATGTCAAGATTTAATTTTATGGGATTTTTAAAATTCGTCAGCAATGCACAGTTTTTTGAAATTTAGTGTAACATTCATATAAGAAGAAAATGCACTAAAAAAATGCTGGTTGAAGTGGAGCCACTTAACCCATCGACACACTGTTTAAACTGCGAAACATTAATGAAAGCACAGTAATTGCTGACTTTGGAGTGTGGGAACAAACAAACAGGATCTCTGAAATTGATTGAAGGTAAAAAGCATCTAGCATTAGACTGTCATCATAGTACCTGGTGCTGCAAGATGCTGATCATTGCCATAGCAACAGACTAGGATTGGTTCCATCATGGAAATCTCCAGCCTGGGATTGATCAGTGCAACCTCCAACAAGGGGAAAAGGACAGAGAATTACAGAGCAAGGCAGTGTAGCCTGCAGTCTTGATGAGGGTGAGCATTTAGGAAAGGATCTTGCCCCAATCATAGGGCCACAGAAGAGCAGGCTGAAAAAATTCACATTAGTCTGCATAAGTGAGGTTTTCTTTAGTAAGCAGTCTTAATCACTGTTATCTCTGCCTTTATTTCTTTTTTTAAAAAAATAAGATTTAAAAATAAGAAGAAAGTTCAGGTTTATTGCCAGAGGCGTACAATTTTTCATATAATTATCAATTCAAAGATATATGTAGAAAAATGTTGACTTTCCTGTTTTGGAAGATTACCCTTTTTCTGAAGATTTTATCAATGCATACTTCTTCACTACGTGTTGACTGTACATGTCCCAACCATATGCATATGAATCTCTTATTGTAAAGCATATTAGATTCAAATGTGTGGAGACATTATTGAATGTTTATTTGTAAGAGACACAGATGCTTGGGATTTTTTTAGTACCTTAGCATACTTGGGATTGCACTTTTCATTGTAGGTAATAATTACGCATATCCATGGTGCCACAGACAGGTAGTGTTATCATGCCACATAGCCACATTTAGTATCAGTGAATGAAGAAAAGAAAGCTGAGCGGGCATGCAGCAGGACACAGATCCTGGTCTGGGACTTAGGAGTTCAGCCAGCAGTTAGTGTAATTCAGTCACATCAAAGCTAGGATAAGATCGCTGTAACGACCTCTTGTATTGCACTTGGTATTTTCCTTAAATAGTCTGTAAAAGAGCTCACTGATATCAATATGGACACATCTTTAATCCTTGAACCTGTATCACACAGTGACATCACATCTGACCCAAGATGGAAGATGCTATCCACAAAACACTGCTTCTAAATAAATAAAACAACTGTTGAAACAAATAAGAGAGGAAAAATAGCAACAAAGTAAGACATTAGAACAACACTGGCAAGTTTCCCATATTATTAGAAACCTCTATGAGCAATTGAAAAATGCACATTTTTCTTTACATGTAATAATACATTTATGTCAGCGCCAAAAATATAGCAAAACTTAGTGTGCTCTCTGATGATAAGAGATTGAGATGAGGGCTGGAGAGGCGGCTCAGGGGTTAAGCCTTTGCCTTGAGGGTGGGAGGTCCTGAGTTCGGATCCTAGACCCCACGTATAGACGCCAGCGGAAGCGGGGGCGGCCTGCATTTCTGGTCCTGGTAGGGCGGAGCCTGTGACTCCCGGGGCAGAGTAAATGACGAAGGTTGAGGCATCCATGGTGGTTCCCGAATTCACCCGTGGTTCTACACACACACACACACACACACACACACACACACACACACACACACACCCTCACACATGCGAAATAAATAAAAAAAGAGAGATTGAGATGAACACCAAATACTTGTAAATTTAAAAAACACTTTAAGTAAAGAACAATTAAAATGTTTTCAGGTAATTGACTATAAGATAAATTGTAATATTCACCTAAATAGTACAAAGAAAAAAATTTACAACTTTAGCAATGTGGAGTGAGGAACAATAAAATGTCACAGCTGTCTATAATGTCAACTTCAGAAAGTAAAAACAGGAAACGTTAATCCCCAAGGATGTGGAAGGATGGAAATAATAGTTGTTGAGAACTCAAATGTAAAAATATGGAATGACTAATTTATCAAAAAACAATTCAAGTCTATATTACACTTTGGGATTCATGACTTAAGAAGGTAGGGAGTCATTATTATTCTCAAAACATTAAAATAATAGCCAGCTAACATTTAAAAACTTGTACCAGTAAACTGAGTTTTTAGATTAAATACATAGTTTTTGGAAAACATAAATTGTCAATATTGCAGCAATGGAAATATTAACAACTAAAAACCTTATTAAAATGGACATTAATGCTTTCTGCCAAAAATTTGTAGAAACATTAGTATCCATTCAACATACACTCAATGGAAAACAGATATAAGATTCACTGAGTGACTGAATATAAAGGAAATGAGACACAGAATGTGAACAAAAACTGACTTGCAAATGACATGAATGCATATGCAAAATAATAAAGGCTCCACGAAGAAAATAATAATTAAGGTAGCAACTATAATTTGTAAAATACATGTATAAATTAAAAATTATTTCTCTTCTCTTAGAAAGGATTTTTAACAAACAATTTATGAAAATAACATTGTATTAACATAAGCATGAAATCTCAAACAAAACACAATTCTGTGCACTGAAAATTGTAACTGGTTGTGAGAAAAATTAAAGGAAATATAAATAAATCATAAGATATCATTTTCATCTAAAATCCCCAAATGACATAACTTCCATTACAATTCTAGCTCCAGTTAATTAGGATGTTTATGAAACTTTTATTGGGAAGCAAAGGATCAAAGATGGGCAGAAGTACTTTTGCTAAAGAGTAATAATACTGTTTGTTTTGTGTTTTATCTTCAAAATTTAGCTGCCACACAAAACAAAACAGCAGTATATATCAAATGAAAGTATGCATAAATAAAATATAGCACATATACTGATGCTATAACATATATACACACACGCATATATATACATGCCATAGAACATGAGCATGCATACATATGTGTAAATAAAATATAAAATATGTGGACATTTCCTATGCAGTCTGCACATGCATGCATATATGAATTGGTGTAATATACACACGTATGCACATACAAATAAACTATAAAATATTTATGTACACATGTTATATAATATAAACTTGCATGCATACATATGTGTTATGTAATATTCATATATATGCATATACATAGGCTGTATGAAATGTAATTGTACATGTTGAATGGCATATAATTTTTTGCATGCATACATGATATGTAACATGCACTTTTATGTATATAGTATTGCTATTTAGCATACATATATGTATGTATACATGTTCTTTAACATATATATTCTATATAACATGCTTTAATATGTATTTCTTAAATTGTGTCTGCATGTATGCTTACATTATGTAGTTCTAAATGAATATGCTATGCACACATACACACGTTTTACTTGAACATTAGAGTACAGAAATAGATTCATGTATTTGTGCTTATTTGGCTTCTAACAAAGATCTCAAGGCTTTCCATGTACAATATATAAACTAGTCAATAAGCTGATCTGGATCATGTAGTTTTACATATATAAATATTCCTTTAAGGTTAATACAATGATCATCACAAATACATAGCCCATAAAAATATGAATTTGATTTCATGGAAATGATTTTTTTAGATAAAATAAAGATTGCAACAGATCAAGCCAAAAACAGGATAAACATATTTTTAGACAAATACTGAACAAATATTGCATACAACAATATAAACATACCTTCTTCATCTCAATAAAAGATGACAATTTACATTATAAAATAAGTGGACAATATTGTGAAAAATGTCAAAAAGTAAAAGATTCCCATTATAATATGGAATCTACATGGTATCTGTCAACATTTGAGAAAGAATTTTAAAAGTATATTGCTTATTGAATATAATCTATGATTTGATACATTACATTTTAAGTTGTGTCATGGTTTGAATATGAATCGCCTCCCATAAGCTTATATATTTGATTTTTTTTACTGGCGTTATGTTTGGAAAGTCACTTTTAAGTGGCAGAGCCTTCAGGGAATCATGCGGAGGAGATGGCAGTAAGATAGTAAGAGCCTAGAATAGGGCGGTGCACTGCTGGCCAAATCACTGCACTGACCACAGAGTTGCTGTGTCCAGGAGCTCACGACAGATCTACTACCTTCAGAGCTACACAGTGGCTGACATGTCAACACTCTTCCATGGCCCGGTGGGGGTCTTCATAGAAACAAGTACACCAGGAAAGAATCTCTAGGGCAAATGCTGGATGAAAGAAGGGGGGTTCCTTCCCATTTGTGATTTTGCCCCCTGAAGGGCCACACATATTACTGTAGAGATCTGGTTCCTTACAAGCACAGAAGGAGTTCTGTTTCTCACACAGGTGCAGAGAGCCAGGAGGATGGGAGGACCAGGGATAGCGTGCTCAAGGGGGGAGAGGGTTGGAGAGGAGGGCAGTGGGAGGAAAGGGGAGGGGTAAAGACATGAACTCGTTTTGTTTGTATCTGAAAAGTTCTCAATTAAAAAGTGAAGATAAGGGGCTGGAGAGGTGGCTCAGGGGTTAAGCCTCCGCCTTGCAGGCGGAAGGTCCTGAGTTCGGATCCCAGATCCCACGTATAGACGCCAGGCAGAAGCGGGGGCGGCCTGCGCTTCTGGTCCTGATAGGGCGGAGCCTGTGAATCCCGGGCAGAAGGAGGTGGAGGCGTCCATGGTGGTTCGCGAATTCGTCCGTGGTTCTACACACACATATACACACATGCGCGCACATACATACACACACACGCACAATTGAATAAATAATCATAATAATAAAAAAATTAAAAAAATAGTTCTTTAAAAAAAAAGTGAAGATAAGAACTTGATGTAGGAAATCTTGGGTAGACCTTGAGGTTTGGTAACCCAACTTTGTTTCCTTTCACTCTCTTGCTCTCTCTGCTTCCCCATGGCTGCACTGGACTAAACTGGTCTCCAACCAGTCATAAATTCTGCTTTGTGATTCTTATGTATGGAACCATAAGCCAATTAAAGAACCTTTTATCCCTTTATGCCTAGGTCTGGGTGTCACAAAAATCCATGATACGAAGTAGCTCAGATTTATTATCTTGACGTCTTAAGAGATCAGACATGTAAAACCTGCCTAGCCGTGTGATTGACAAATTCCTAGCAGGGTAGGTTTGCTTTGAAGAGGAGAGAAGGGAATCCTTTGCCTGTTTTCCAGCTTCAAGGAGCCACTTCATTCAAAATCCTGTTATCTGTCTTCAGAAAAAGCAATAGTGTATCCTCTGCTCCCTTTCCATCCTCAAGCTGCCTCCTGCTTAGCAGGAACATAAGTGAGTGCTTTCAATCCAGTGTGAAAAATTTCTTAGTACACATTCCTACCTTAAACAAGTGGTCCAATTTTCTCTTTGTCATGTAAGGAAATATATTTGGGATTGTGCTGACGCATCTGACCACTTGAGCTGTGGCATCGCTGGACTTTCAGTGGTAATCGTTAAAGACAAGTTCTTCTGACCTGATGGAATATGTAGTTTAGTAAGAATTGCTGTTTTGGGAGTTCCAGGGATTGAACACAGGGCTTTGTATATCCTGAGCAAGCGCTTTTCCACTGACATCCCAAGGCCTCCTCTGCCCCTCTAGAATTCTAAACATACTAGCATAGTTGTGTAAAGTGAAAATTAATAAATAGAAAGTGGTGAATATAAAACTAAGGTGAATGTTAGTACTTCAATGGAAGAAAATTGTATGTGTACTTAGTGCTTTTGAAGGCAACATATGCTTTATTGTTTACCCAAACAGTAGCACTTCAAAGACAGTTGCACAGTTGCACAGCTGTACTCTGAAGTGGGGCAGGATTTGGAGTCTGGAAAATCATTTGCTGTCCTGAGCACAAAGGTAGTTTGTGGTGTTCTAGGGGAAAGTCCAGATGTGAAAACCTAAGGGAATATCAACTGTCTATCAAGGACAGGAAATTTTGTTGTTATAGTGATTCTATTGGCAGTACAGAAAATCAGAGTCCTGGAAAGTCAGTGCCACTCCCGTCACATTTGAGATAAGCCCTAACAAAACTTCCAGTCTTGTGAAAGGTCGTTTCCTTCTTCTGATATACTTTTCAGACAACTTAGTACAAATGTGAAAATTGCCTCTGGTACTCTATGATTTCTTAAGCCAATTAAAAATAAATTTATTATACTAAGGTTTATTTAAATGGGATTATAAAAATTATTTACTTTAATAACTTTCCTTTCCCTCCTTCTTATATTTTTTCTTCCTCTCTTTCTATTCTTCTTTTGATCTTTATCCTGATTTTTGTTCTCCTTCTACTCCTGTCTCTCCTCTTCTGTGTGTGTGTGTGTGTGTGTGTGTGTGTGTGTGTGTGTGTGGTGTGTGTGTGTGTGCAGTTTTTGTGTGTCAGCATGTTTATGTGTATATGCACATGTTCATGAGTGTTATGTGGAGGTCACAGGTCAAAATCAAGTGTCATTCCTCAGGAGACTGGGTATTTACTAATTAGGCTAGCTGAATATTCGGCAAGACCCAGATTGTGATTGTCTCTACCTCCATAGTTCTGGGGCTAGAAGCCTCAGCCATCATGACCAGGCTCTTATGTCTATACTAGGGATTGAACTCAGGTCCTCTTAAATGCTTGAATAATAGTACATTACTGACTGAGCTCTCCGCTCAGACCCAGACCACTCATTTTTTTTCCTTATAAGTCTACAAGTTATACAAACATAATATTATAAGATAAGAACATATATGCATCTTAAACCAGCTTTTATAATGTTTTAATTGGTGAAAAATCTGCTGTCTCTGGTGAGATAGTAGATTGGGAATAAGAAGGATTTTCCATGAGTGAAGGAAAGGTAATGAGATTGGCTAATATGGGGGTGAAAATAACTTAAATTCATTGTCTAAAAGTATAAAACTCTTAAAAATTAAGGAAGTGTAATCCAAAACTACATTTAAAAATTGAAAGAAAAGAATTCAATTATGTACTATTCTATTTCATGTGATGAAAATTTAAAAAAGAAAATATTGATTAAATATCTTAGTAGACACTAATGCATCAAGTATCATGGCAGCTATTTATATTATTCCAAGTTTGGTATATATTTCTATCTGTAAATCATTTGAGGAAAAATTATGTACATAATTACTGTGTTTGTGTGTGTTGTTCATACACATCCACCTGAATATGTACACATGTGTATGGAGAACAGATGTCTATATTAGGAGTCTTCTGAAATCACTATCCAGTTTATTGTTTAAGATTTTTGGAGCTCATTTACATGCTGGGTGGCTAAGTAGCTCCAGGGATCCATCTGTTTCCTCCCCACCAGATCTTAGTTACAGATATGTGCCACCATATCTAGCTTGGTATTACACGGATGCCGGTGACTTGAGTCCTCCTCTTTGTCTAGTAGGCATTTTACCAACTGAGCCATTTCCCTGACCCTCAGACAAGATGACTTTTGAGCAGAGTACTCAAACATGGATTAAACACCTAAGCTCTTGGGTGCAGCCAGCAGTGCACAGCAGTGTGGGTTGTGCATTCCTATTAGCTGCCATCCAGACACAAGAGCCCCACAGGACACCCAATAGACAAGATTAGGAAAGAAGCTCCCCAAGACCATTGAAGTTGGAGCACCAAAAATACAGTGCAAAGAAAGATATTAAAAGTTGAAAAAGTCACATATAAAGGTGAGACTTACCAGAATAAAACCTGTTTACTGATGGAGACCTTATAGCTAGAAGAGCTTGGAAAGATGAATTTCAAGTGCTGAAAGACCACAACTGCCAATCCAGAATATTCCATCTCACTGTATTTTATATATAAAAATGGAAAGAGGATAAATCCTCCTCTTTCCTCCATGATAATTCTCCCTGATAGCTGCCATGATAAAAATACATTAAAGAACTGCTTGACACCAAGCCAACTTCAAGATAATACTTCAAAATAATTCTGTCAAGGAACACTGGAGGGAAAGACAAGTTCATCCAAAATGAACCAAGAGGAAAGCAAACAATTATAGGGAAAACAATCCTAGGAAATGAAAATAAACGTGACAAAGACAAAAAGACAGAAACCAATATTAATATTTCAATAACACTGAATACTATGACCTTAGCTACCCAATTGGAAGACAAAGACTAGCTCTTGAATGAGAAAGAAGAAGCCCTTCTTGTGACACACTTCATTATCAGATGTAGGTAGCACATTGAGATAAAAGTTGGAAAACTATTAAATAAGCAAATTGAGCTAGGAATCAAACTGGTGTATTGATTCTGCTAGCTAGCAAAATAGACTTCATGCCAACATTAGTGAGAGATAAAGACAGTCAGCTCATATTTATAAAGTGAATAATCCACCAAAAAGACATTATAGACCTAAAGTATACATACGATACAGAGAAGCACCCACATTTATTAGGCAGTTACCATTAGATGGAAAGATATGGGTCTACTCCAATGCAGTAATAGTGGGTGTGGTAGTTAGCTACAGGTGTCAACTTGAGAACTGAAAGTTGAAGATTCAGACACATTTTGAAAGAATTATTAGACTTTAGATCTAAGCAAATCTGCAGGAGATTATCTGATTGATGGCCAAGCCTGTGGTGGCTAGAACTATTCCCTCTAATTAGTTACCACCTTTTATTAAAAGACTTTCTATCACCTTTGTAGCATCCAATTGAGATGAAGCACTCTGTTCATTTAGATTCTATTTTCCTAGAATTATACTTCAGCTCTCTTTAATGGCATGGGCCAATTACAAATTCCTGGGACAATTATGACTTTTATGTGTGATTATATTCCCATGATGTGAGTTTGAATAATCATTCCCAACATTAAGTTGATCTTTATGTCTTCTTCAGAAAGTAAATCCACAGGACAGCCTTTTGGGGTTTACTGTCTTGTTTCCCAGCAGTGTTTAGCTCAATGATTCACCGTTCACCACTGAGCCTTCCCTCCTTCTGTGATTCTTGAATGTTTTGGCATTTATCACATGATATGCTCATGCTGAGGAGAAAAAAAGGACCCTCTATTCTTTGTTTTGCATTCATGGTATTTTCACTATGGATTAATGTGTTGGTGATGCTTAAGGATAAAAATATTTATCTTTCTGATTGTTAGTTTATTATTTCTTCAGCAGAGCATCACTCTCTAATCCTGGTTTTCCCTTTCTAGCATTGTAGACTAGATTAGCCTCATACGTGAACTCATTCCAGAAATCTCCATATTCTTTGAACTGGAATTATAAGCATGCACCACCATTCCTTGCTGTATATTCTAATTTAAGCAAGAGAAATAAGTTAATTACTTTTTATTTCAGTACACAACAAAGTTAATATGGTTGATAACAATGCACATTTAAAAACCAGAGAGGAAACGTCAAATATGCTCACCATAGGAACAGAGTATGCATTTGACTGGGTATGCATGATAATTAGTTTAACATAATGTGTTTTTAGAACACATAAATATGCAATTTTAATTTTCCTATAATAAAATAAGTGGATTAACTAAAATGTAAATACTGACAACACTTTAAAGTTAATTACAATCCACTTCTGTCATTCTTTTATAATCATGTTATTTTCTCCTTTCTTGTTACTGGAACATTGCGTAATATTTTAGTGTATCAGGAATTTCTTCTGCTCTCAATCTCAAATCAGCCTGGAATGTGGATATTAGTTATATCCGTTGTCCATTATATCCATTTAATATCTCAGATATGAAAACTTACAAGTAATTTGTGAACTGAATAAGAAAGAAAATAGCAAACAAACAGAACAAAACCAAAACCTTGAGCTCACTTTGATATCCTCACAGTCAATTCATCAACACAAGGTTCTTTCTTTATTTTGCCTGCCATATTTACCTATCATAGCTGCCACAACGACAATTCTTATTCCCCTAAACATTCAAATTTTTACATTTCCTCAACAATATAATATGTACATCTAGCTTGATTTTGAAATAAGGTTACCAACAAAAATTTTACTTTTTGTTAAAGATTTTGGGGGGTTTCTTTTTTTTAATTATCTCTGCTCATACAAACTTAATAGGTACACTGGTTCCCTCCCTCCCTCCCTCCCTCCCTCCCTCCTCTTCCCCTCACCCCTTTGCTCGCCCTCCCCTCACCCCTCCCTCGCCACACTCCAGTGCCTCACCTCTCCCAATCCCCGGAGCATCCTTTAATGTGCATGCCTGACTGTCCTCTGGGTCCTTCTCTCTGATGGCATACAAGGACCCAGCGGCATTTCCCTGAACCCTTTCCTTTGTTCCCTTTAAGCATAGGAACACTATTTTAGCTGTCAATCCCTTGCCTCCAAGAATCTTGGTGCTTTTAGCAAATGCTATACTTTGTGGGGTCAATAGTGTTTTGGACATTGCGCAGGGCATGTAAAGTCCAATTATGATTGCTTTGGCCCTAACTTGTGTGGAGTATTTTGCATATCATTGCTCCTCCCATCCTTGTGCTCTTACACTCTTACCGCCCTCTCTTCCGCAAATTTCCCTGAGCTTCAGGATGGGAAGAATTAGGCTGGCCTAGTTCTAGGTGGTTGATATAGAGTCTCTGAATTTCTGGATTATGGTTTGTTGATTTTCCTTTGTGGTTTTGCTGCTCCTGCAATGCCCTTCACTCAATCCTGATGGGTATTGGATGTCACCCCCTGGCCAGAGATAAAAAAACTGTTAAACTAGAGTCTTGTTATAAGAGTATATGCAAAGGTAGATGCAATAAAAGTAGGAAACCACAGTGAGGGAGGGGTCAATCACCCATTTGCAAAATGGTTACTTATTATCTGCCAAACTATATGCCCTCCCCTTCTGGTGAGATCACACCCCCTCAGTTGTAGATGATCAGGAACGAAAAGTCTGTGAACTTAACCAGTTGTCTCATTGCTTACTCGCAGTCCTTGATGGAGACCTATTTTCTCTGCTGTTACATGGTCCCCTCTCTCCTTGTTTCTGGTGTGGCCCTTCTACCCCATCACTCCTGTTCATACTCCTTGGAATTACCTGTATTTCAGAGATTTATCTTTGAGTGTCTCTAGGTGGGCTGGGTGGGTTTGGTACTAGGAGCCACCTATTAGGAAGTACATATGGTGCTTAATTTTCTGGTTCTGGGATACATCACTCAATATAATTGTCTCTAATGACATCCATTTCCTGGCAAATTCCAGTACTTCATCATGTTTTATGGCTGAGTAGTACTCCATTGTATAGATGTACCACAGTTTCCTTATCCACTCGTCAACTGTTGGACATTTGGGTTGATTCCATGACTTTGCTATTGTAAACAGTGCTGCTATGAACATGGTCGAGCTTGTGCTATCGAGGCGAACCTCTGCTGTATGGGGGGTTATTACCAAAAGTGGAATAGCAGGGTAATATGGCATTTCAATCTTTAAATTCTTTAAGAATCTCCAGACGGCTCACCAGAGTGGCTGTATGAGCCTGCATTCCCACCAGCAATGTAGGAGAGTTCCCCTCTCTCCACATCCTCTCCAACATTTGTTGTTGTTTGTATTGTGGTTTTTGCCATCCTGACCGGGGTGAGATGATATCTCAGGGAAGTTTTGATTTGCATTTCCCTGATGGCTAAGGAAGTGGAGAATTTTTTCAGATATTTGTTAGACATTTTAATTTCATCCCTAGTAAAGTTTCTTTTAAGTTCCAGGGCCCATTTTTTAATTGGGCCATTAGTTTCCTTGGTGTTTAGTTTTCAAAGTTTTTTGTGCACTCTGGATAGTAGAGCTCTATCAGATATGTGTTTAGTGAAGATTTTCTCCCATTCTGTGGGTTGCCTTTGAGCTTGTGTTACAATCTCTTTATTTGAACAGAAGCTCTTTAATTTCACAAATCCCAACTGTTGAGAGTTGGTAGCAGTGACTGTGCCATTGGATGTCTGTTTAGGAAATGTTGGCCTAGCCCAATCAGCTCGAGGGAGTTCCCTATCCTTTCAACTATGGTTTTTATAGTCTCTGGCCTTAAAGCAAGGTTCTTGATCCATTTGGAATTAAGTCTTGTACAAGGTGACAAGTACGGGTCCAGTTTTAGTCTTCTGCATGTGGAGATCCAGTTTTGCCAGCACCATTTGTTGAAGATGCTGTCCTTTTTCCATTGGATTCTTTGGGCCCCTTTGTCAAAGACCAAATGGCTGTAGTTTTGTGGGCTTATATCTGGGTCTTCAACCCTTGATCCATTGATCTGTGTGTCTATTTTGGAGCCAGTACCAGGCTGTTTTTACAACTATGGATTTGTAGTATAGACTAAGATTTGGTATGGTGATACCTCCAGCAGTGATTTTGTTACTCAGGATTGTCTTGGTTATCCTGGGTCTTTTGTGCCTCCATATGAATTTTGAGATTGTTTGGTCAACTTCTTTAAAGAATTGCTTTGCGATTTTAATTGGTATAGCATTGAATTTGTATATTGCCTTTGATAGGATGGTCATTTTTACAATGTTGATTCTACCAATCCAGGAACATGGGAGGTCTTTCCACCTTCTGGTGTCTTCTGCAATTTCTTTCTTTAAGGTTTTAAAGTTTTCATTGTAAAGGTCTTTTACCTCCTTGGTTAGGTTATACCAAGATATTTCATTTTTTTAGGGGCTATAGTAAATGGGATTGTTTCTCTTAGGGCTTTTTCACTTCTTTCATTCTGGGCATATAGTTAAGCCACTGATTTTTGTACATTTATTTTGTATCCTGCCACCCTGCTGAACTTCTCAATTAGTTCCAGGAGCTTCCTGGTGGAGTTTTTGGGATCCCTCAGGTATAAGATCATGTCATCTGCAAATAGGCATAACTTGACTTCTTCCTTGCTGATTTGAATCCCTCTTATGTCCCTTTCTTGTCTTATGGCTTCAGCTAAGACTTCAAGTACAATATTGAATAGAAGTGGTGAGAGTGGACAGCCTTGTCTAGTTCCTGATCGAAGTGGGAATGCTTCCAGTTTTTCTTGGGGGGTTTCTTTTATGACTAGAATATATGCAGTTAATAGGTTGAATTATTTCTTTAAACATAGATTGCATTTGTTCCTCATATAAATGGGCACATGCCTGCCTATGCATATATATGAATGTATGCATTTTTCTTTTTCCATATATACCTTTACTTATTGCCTTTAAACATATTTATTTATGACCCCACCAGCAATATATGAGGGTCCCCTTTCCCTGTGTCTATACCAGCATTTGCTGTTGTTTATGATTGGGCCTTAGCAATGATAACTGGAGTGAGATTATATATTAGAGTAGTTTTAATTTGCATTTCCCTAGGACTAGGAAAGTAGAACACTTTTTAAGATGTTTGTTAAGCATTTGAATTTCATCTTGTGAGAAGTTTCTTTTCAATTCTGTAGCCTATTTTTTTTACTGAGGTTGTTTACTTCCTTGTTATTTGATTTTCTGAGTTCTTTGTGCGCTCTGAATATTAGACCTCTATCAGATGTGTGGTTAATGAAGATGCTCTCCTGTGCTTTTGGTTGCTGTTGTGTTTGATTAATAGGCTCTTTTGTTGAACAAAAGGTTTTAATTCCAGATAGTGCCACTTACTTAGTTTTGGACTCATTCTCTGTACTTTTGGGGTCCTATGGAGGAAATGGTGGCTCAAGGCAATCAATTTGAGGGTACTTCCTATTTTTCTTCCTAGTTTTATAGTCTCTGGTCCAACATCGAGGTCTGTGATTCATTAGTGCTTGATTTTCTTACAAAGACAAATAAGAGTCTAGTTTCATTTTTTTTTACATCAAATAATGTCAGCATCATTTGTTGAAGATGCTGTCCTTTTTACTATGAGATTGTAAGCTCATGAAAGCCCTTTTGAAATCACGTTGGAGGTTCTTGAAAAGGTTAAATATTGAAATTACATGTGATCCAGCTATATCGCTCTTGGGGATATCCCTCAAAGGACACTGCATCATGGAATAGAGTTAAATGAACAACCATGTTCACTGCTGCTCTTTTCATAATAACAAAGAAATGGAACCAATGTAGATATCCAACAGTTGACAGGTGGTTAATGAAAATGTGGTACATATATTCAATGGAATATTGTTCAGATGTCAGCAAAGATGAACTAATGAAATTTGCCAGTAAATGTATGGAACTGGAATAAATAGTACTGAGTGAATATCACAGATGCAGAAAAACAGATGCTGTATGCTCTCTCTTATAACAACATCCAGTATTAAACGTTCATCTTGATGTAATCAGACAGAAACTCTTACAATACCCATGAACACAAACAAATACAAGACAGGGGGTGAAAGAAGACCCCAAAAGAGCAGAAACAAAATGGATAAACTTTTATGTAATAAAAGTCTTAAAAGAGGGAGGAGAACAAGAATAGGACACAGTAAGAAATGGGGTTAGCCTCCAGTAAGCAACCACTTGCTTATCAACCCCTAATCTCTCCCTCTCCACCCAATGACAGGGAGTGCACATACAGCAATGGAGGCCAGTCTGAACAGCAGCGGGCAGGGAGAAAACTGGCAGAATCAGAAGCCTCAGTAGTTATCACAGAAACACCAGACGCAAAACTCCATCTAAATACCTCTCACTTCATCTTTAGATAAGAAAAGATCTCAACACCCAATCAAGATGGAGCTTAGTGCAAGGGAAAGCAGTGAAATAGAAAAGAACAACCAACCAGAGTGCAGAGTACTGTAGACCCTAAAACACGAGGCAGAATCAGGCCAAACAAATTTCTTCCCATCCTAAGACTCAGGGAATCTTGTATAAGAGGGGGCAGTAAGATTGATAGAGCCTAAAGGTGGGGAAGTCCTCTGCCATCAGATCATCCCACCCAAGACAGGACTGCTGCATCCAGGAGCTCACTGCAATAAGACTTATTCTCACCAGACCTGCATTGTGCCTTATGCATTGTGATATATCAACAACCCCCCATAAACTAGTGAGGAACTTAGGAGAAACAATTATGCTCAGATGGAAGCTTTAGGAGCAAGGGCTAGACAGGTGAAGAAGAGTGCCCTGAACATCGGGTCTACTGGGGGAAGGGCCACTTAATCTGCCAGAGACCTGAGCCCCTACTAAAGCAGACCACACACGCTGATAGGCAGGAGGGTCAGAAGAAGTAAGATGGATTGGTAAAGGGAGAGAAGGGAGGAAGAGAAAGGAAGAAGGTGAGGAAGAGAAAAGGAAGGGGACAAGGACAGCCACTCATCATGTTTGTAAAGCTAGAAAAATTAAAATTAACTGGAAATTATTTATCTAAATATCTATGTATCATCTATGTATCTATCCATGAATTTATCTATGTAGCTATCTATGTATCTATCGATGTATGTATGTGTGTATGTATGTATATATGTATCTATATATCTATCTATCTATCTAAAAAGATAAAGAGCAAGCTCAGATGTGCATTTGGAAGTACTGGAAAAGTTTTTCTAATTATTAGGTTTTTCCAATATTTATTTTCAGATAGGTTTGAAAGCATGTGATGAGATCTTATTTCATTTTCCTTTACCATAGAGTCAATGCATGTGATGTCTCTTTCATCTTTGCCTTGTATTTCAAGGATTTTCAGTGCTTGTTTATTTTCTTGGTTCCTTCCTTCAAGTCTTTCATTTTATTCTCATTTTTTTGTTTTATTGTTATGACTTTATCAATCCTTCAATTTCATCATTAATTCTGTTGGTCATTAATTATTCTTTTTTCTCATATATAGTTCTCCCTTTGACCTACACTCAATTTTGACAATCTAGTGCAAGGACTTCATCTGTAAGTGTTTGCCAATACTTTTGGATTATAATTGTCTTTTGTTGTATGGATGGTTTATAAGAAAGTTATTTGTCACCAGATCAAACAGATTGATCATTTTCTATTTTTGTGGCAAATTTATAGATAAAAACTATATTCTATTTGTATTGGCAATGGAGTACAGTGAATGAAGAAGATTCTGAAGGCTTAGTTAATTCATAGGAGAAGAGTTTCAAAAAGTCTCTTTGAATATAGTTATTCTTAAGTGATGACTATAAATGGTCTCCTGTGAGGAAGAATAGAAAAAGGTAGTGGTAGATGACACACATGAATCTGACAGTGGTACAGGGCAAAGTCCAGGTTTGACAAGGTGTATGAGACACGAAACTGCAGTGATCTTTCAAAGTTGTCAGAGTTGTAGCAGAAAGACAGATTTTTAAGTTTCTTCTCTTAACAAATCTTCCTGTGAGACACTTGGCAAAGAAAGTCCACTTTGATGGCACAACTATTTGGACTGGGATGAACCCATAAGGGCTGACACCTGAATTTATAGGTGAAGAGAATGAATAAGATTGATTACAGTTTTTAGTGATGGCTTGTGTGCATTGAAAGGAGAGACAGAACTCACATTCTACTGTTTCTGAAATACTTTGGAGTTCTTTAACCTGCCTCCTCTTTACTTTCTGTACCTGGCCTTCGAAGAACACTTGCCCATCAAGATTTTTACTTACCCACATTTGTCTCTTCTTTGCCTTCATAAGATTTCAAGTCTCATTCTTTTAGAAGCTACTTGAGTTGGCTTGGATTCCACAGGAAAAGAAAAAAAGGAACTTAAAGTTGTTCCCAAGGGAACCTGGCAAGGAAGTTTAAAGAACAGGAAGGAAAAGGGAAGGAAGCCAAAGAAGCTTGTCATGTCTGGCATGGTTACACAGATCCACAGAACTCTCCAGATCATCAGCAGACAGGCTGGCCTGGCACATCCCACACTTGCAATCCCTGGCTGAGGGCCCCCTTTCAACTCAAGGAGAACCCCCAAAATCTGAGAGAAGTCCTAGGAAAAAGCATTAAAGACTGGTCTTGCATGTCAAGAATTTAAGGTGGATGTGCTTAAAAATCCTATGAAGAGAAACTTAATGAATTTGTGTGGACTATTCCCTTTATCCACTTACCCTAGTCACTGTATTCTCCATGTCACAGAACTATGTTCAAATGCCCCCATTCGGGTAGCTTTCCTGGTCCTACAGCTGAGTTTAATTTTGTGTTGTATCACACTTGGTTTCCATCTCCCATTTTTTCCCACAAAGCACCTACTCTCAGTCTTTTATGTTGCTACAATACAAATCAAATGTTTATGAAGATGACAATAAATTGAATACACATAGCTCTGGAATCAGGGTGTTCAATACAAAGACAAACCAACATCTGGATAAGGTCTTCTTCTTGATTATTCCATAGACATGTTTTTAAAAAAATCCTTACTCAAGACACATTTCTCCCTTGAAGACTGGCAAAGTTCTACATTTAGTTGTTAAAACACAGTAGAATGATACAAGGAGCAAAGGTCAGAGTGAGAAGGAGAAAAGACAGGTGAGAAGGAGAAAAGGCTGGTGAGAAGGAGAAAAAACAGGTGAGGAGAAGGAGTAAGAACAAGATGGAGCTTACAAGTGAGGCATGAGAGTCGCATTCCTGTTTAGAACATCCCTGGGAGAGAGAACACAATTCCTAGATCAACCCTCCACACAAAAGACTAAATGCCTCCAACACCGTTGCCAAGAGATAGCACGGAGTGGCAACCCCCTGGCTTTCTGAACAAGTCACTCCCAACCCCTTCTGAATTCGGATCCCTTGTTCCCACTTGCACACTGTCTCAGCTTAGGACTATATTCTATCCAATTATAATAAATCAAAACTGCTATTTCTGTATTTGTTTTGCTAGGGAAATTGTGGCTTGAATATGAACTTCTTTTCACTATTTTGTTCTTTGGCATTTCATACTTGTACTTAATATGTCCGGATCACACTCAACTCACCTTCACTTGCCCCCTGCTGACTTTCAAGTCCCTCTTCTTTCTGAGAACCCTCGCACTATCATGTCTTGGCTGTTTTGTTTTTGCTTTGTGATCCACTGAGGTTAAGGACGACTTCTGCCCTGGGCAGGAATGTGGAGCTATCCCCTCCAGCATAGACAACTTGACGATGGCTACACTACCACCGACAAGGAGTCCTTTGCCCCCAGCATCCAGTAACTGCCAACTGCTACCCAGGAAGGGTCCAGACTCCATCAGCCCCTTCTCCATCCGCGATGGATGTTGGCAGCCTGTGCGGCATGGTCTGTGGTGAGTTCTGAGTGCTGCAGCCATGTCATGCACTTCTCTTTCCTCTCCCCATTTTACCTAAATCTTAGAAAGAGTGAGGTGGGTGTTCCATTGTTGGCTGACCGTGCAATGGCCCACTCAACATTTTATCAGCCATGAATTCCTTCACATGCCTACAAAAAGAAGTTTCTCTGACCAAGACTGAGTGTGTTATTAACATCTACTTATACTAGTTACAAAATTCACATGCTGGACTCCCACTAGAGCAAATGATCCAGAGAGAAACCCGAGACTAATAGGAGGGTGAGAGGAAATGGATTCTGTGCATGAAGGGAGAGAATGAGGAGATGGAAGGGAAGAATGGAGTAAGGACACCTACTGTGCTTGCTAATGTTATTAAATAGCAAAATAAAATTTAAAACATAATTATACTATAAATATAACATGTAATACAGTTATAATATTATAAATATAATATGTCTATAATATTGGAAACATCTAACATATTTAGTTATAATAATTATTATTATAATATCATAATAATATAATAAGAATTATATCCTATATGGGTTTAATTCTTTGAATAACAAAAGAAATTTAAGTCATTTTCTTCTTTAGTACTCATACAAAAAAACACTGCTATTTTACTAATTTTACTCTGCCTTTGGAAGCATGAGTTTATCTCCCTAGTTTAATTTATTATCAACGGAACTGATGTACACTCACAGTCAAACTCACATGTCATTCATTCAAGAGTCAAGCATTCTAATTTGTAACTGCAGCTAAAGTAGCGGAAATACCACATTTGTGTGGAAAACTGTATTAATAAGTGCAGAGATAATATAACTTGCTGAGCTTTATTCCTGATAAATATGCCTCTGTTTATTTTGGGTTTAATTTTGTCATAGAGTTCTTTTTACATTTTTTGCTATTGGGATTTTTTAAAATCATATATTGCATTAATAAATTCTTTTGCATTTATTTATTCATCCTGTGCTAAGGTGCAAATGCTGAGTCAGGGGCCACGCGTGGCGCTCAAGCCTTTGTTCTAGTGTGTGCTCCAGGTTTCAAGCTCAGATCCTCAAGTTTGCTTGCAAGTGCCTTTGCCCACACACTCATCTTTCCAGCTCTCTCAGTTAAGTCTTATTTAAAGTTTAGGTCTATGAAGAGCTTATCAGAATATTTTACTCTCATTAAGGTATGTTTCTTTATATTTTTTCATCATAGAAATTGTTGTTTTTAATCAAAATCTATTGCTATGTTTTAATGAACTATGCTCCTGTGGGTTTTTTTAAATAATAATCAAAGCATTTTAATCATTCCAACGGACCTATGAATTCATCAACATTGTGTTTGCTATAGATTAAAATTGAATTCAGCTCTAGGTGCAACACTGGTTAAAGTAAAACTGGAAATTACTGTACTGGTTACAAATTTCTTGGAATTAATATCATTGTTTTAGATTTCAAAACATTGGCTTTATGAAATTGTACAGCAGGATAATCCTTATCTTGTCTTGGTTTACTGAGTATTTCTCTACAATGTGCAATGGTCTGGACCTCTGCTGGGCCATCTAGTAGTAATTACCATAAAATCCTAAGGTTTCCCCTCTCTCAATAGTATGTGTAAACAGATTGACCAAAGATGTGTGTTACAACTGTAAATATTTCACAAGCATTGCTTGCAGATACCAAGTGGAAAGGACTGTTCTGCTCACTCTAACACCATGACTGGGAATGCCTTATGTGTAGAGAGGTCTCAAGTCCCACTTTAGCAAAAGTCTGGAACTAATGAGGTAGGCTGGGTGGTTGAATTCATTTATTCAATAAATGAACTCATTAATCTAACCAGCTTCTTTATTGAGTGAGTCCAGTCTTCTAATATTTCATGAAAAAGCTGAATTTCTTTTCTTTGTAAAGCAATCTCAATCATTTTAATGAGATCTGAAACCTGCCAATTTTTCATGTGAATTTAAACATAAATTAATAGTAATGAATCTATTTCCATTTTATCCATTTATTAATGATCCTTTCAATCACAGTTTTGAACAGACTTCTTTTTTTCAGTTACACCAGATGGCTTAACATCTGTATTTAGCCATTTTATTCAGTTTAGTGTGTAGTTTGAAGTCAATATGTTCTTTAGATATTTTTAACTTTTAAAAATCATTTTCTAAATGATACATAAAAGCATGAAAATGTATGTGTTAATGGGGGTAATTTTTGGTCTTTGAGTGCGTGTACACATAGTATTGTTTAAAGCAGGTTAAATTATCTCTTTATGAGGAGAACAGAATTATCACTTCCTATCTATCTGAAACAAATGGCACATTATTGGTGTTTGTTGTCTCCCTAAGGTGTACAAGCAAACCAGTGCTTCAGCACTTTCTACTCTTACATTAACAATTTGCTCTTCCTTAGTCAGTGGAGCCCCACAATCCCGTCCACCTCTCCCCGGCCTCTGGATGCCTCTATTTGTTGTCAGCTTCTATGAGATAAACTTTTACAGGGATAAACTTTTATGAGGGGGATCATGTGGCTCTGCCTTCCCACCTGTCTTACTTCACTGAAAGTTAAGACCTCTAGCTCCATTCGTGCCATCACGAATGACAGGTCTCGTGTCTGAGTCAAATGTCAGCATGTGGACAGAACACCTTTTCAAGATTTTGCTGACTGGTTGACAGGCGCTTGGATCATTTTCACGGCTGGCTGTTGTAAGTACTGTGGAGACGGGATGCAGGTATCTCTTTGAGACACTTATTTCTCAATTCTGTGTCCACGTCCAGGAGTGTGATTGCTTAGACATAAGTGATATCCAAAGTTGAAATCAACAATTAATATTTTTTTGTAATTCAAATATTTCCATAAAATTTCAAGAATACTAGTCAGTTTTAGAATACTTCAGTTCTTTATCCTTTAAAATAAGATGATATGTATTATATACATAAGATATGTCTGTTTCCATTAACTATTATCATGCAGATGAAAGAATTATTTTATTTGGAGAATATACTTTCATAATAAAATTAAAAAATATGATAAGTAATTGATCTTAACCTAAAGATACAATGTCTTAGATGAATGTCATTTATCCCTAAATCAGTAATGCATTTAAAAGGGATTTTCATTTCGTGTGTGTGTGTGTGTGTGTGTGTGTTTCAGAGGACACTATGTGTTCCTGTGGAGGACCGAGGATGACCTTGAGAATCATCCTGATTGTTTATACCTCCTTCTTGATTCACTTTGGGATTTCCCAGGTTCCATCCAGCAGAACTGAAAGTGCAGGGCACTGCAGTTTCTGTCTGGCGTTTTTACATGGACCTTCTGGTTTTGAGACAAAGTCTTAACTCCTGAGCCATCTCTCCAGCTCCATAATCCATTTTTTGTAGCAAAGATATTTAACATACACAATGCACACTAAGATACTATGACAGCGTTGGTAAGAGTACAGCTCTTAGGCTGTTCTGCTGTGAGCAGTGGACTCCAGGTCACCATTGGGATGCATCAAGTGAAATAATGCCTGAGAACTCGTGTTTGCAGACTTCTGCCCTGGCGTATCTGCTGCCCACCTCTATCAGAAGCTCTTGTGGTGCTGAATATAGGGAGAGCTGCTCTTGTGACTCAGTCTGAGCTGAAACCTCAGGATTTATGTTTCTCATATATTTCCAAATGCTGCTGGTTTCCATACTGCATTTGTGTTGTGCTTGGTCTACGGACATGAACACATGACCAAACACCCTAGGGGGACAAAGGGGTTATTTATGCTCACAATTCTTGGTTGCAGTTTATGAGCATGACAGGAGGTCATGTCCACTTCACGAGTTGAGGAAACTGACTACACCACATCCACCGGAATTTCTGACTGGTGGCTCTACTTTCTAACCTGCCAGCGCATGCCTTTATGCCTGCATGTCAAAGTACCCAGCTTTGTCCACATGAGCAAAGAATGATCTCAATTAGCTAATCTCCCTTGCCCAGGGCTTGCCTTAATCATTCATAGTTTGTGCTAAAAGGTTCAATCCTCCACTGTCAAGGTCACACCTCTATCAAACTGGAATACCTTTCCATCTTGGGTCTAGCTGCCTTTTCCATCTTTCCCATAATTGTTAGCAACAGAGAAAAGGGGACTCGAAATCTTAGATGCTCTAGAGACTCTACTCTGCGTGCTCCTAGCTCCAGGCATTCATTTCAGAAAGATTTCAGCACTGGCAACAATTGTGTCACCAAGATATGGCATTGCTCCAGTCCCTGACCACCTCCTGTATCTTGCATTCCAGTCTCCCCATTCCTTTCACTTCCCTGTCCCTTTCCTTATTCTGTCTTTCTCTGGCTCCTGCAACTTTTGACGCATCTTCTGGAACGCAACAGATACCAGCACACTATGGTATCAAATTTTCTCCCTGAAAAAAAAAAGTAGCTTTAAAAATCTATTCTGATAGCTGAAGACATAAAATTGTACATACTGATGTGTCCTGTTTCAGTGCTGTGATGATTTTTACATTGGACATTTTTGAAACTCAGTTTAAAACTATTCTTTAAATATTAGTGTTACCTGGAAACGTTGGGAGTATTCATTAATTATTTCACACCTTCTGCTTTATATTGATGTCTGCATTTGCTCTTTCCTATTTAAATTTCCTGATTCTTGAAAGGAGAGGTTTGGGTGTTTTGAGTGATATTGTCTTACTGTACTGATTAAGATAGCCATAAGTTTGGCATAGTTAAGTCTTTCTTGAAACATGTTCAGATATTTTGCTTCAGATAATTTGGATTGCAGGCATGTACCACCACATTCAGTTTTCCACAAGGGTTTTCCTTTTACAATATCTAACCTTGCTGGTTTGGGTGCCTTTTATCAAGTTGAAATCTTTACATCTCTGTATTTCACATGCATTCCTTGACTCCATGCCAACCGTCAGTCTTATAATTGCATGGGAATATGCAGAACTTGTGTGTTCATACCCTGCGTCTCCATGTTGATGCTAGTCAGCATCAATATGATCAATTCTAAAGATATATAAGGTGATTACTACATATTCAAAATTGTACAGTGTTGAAAGGAAAAAGCAGTAAAGATTGCGTGGTTTTCTTTTAGTATTTCCTTCCATCTACACCTCTGTGATTCTATTAGAGAAATGAAATTCATTAGTCATTTTTTATTAATTATTGAATAATACTTAGAATACCTGGAGTATAAGACTATTTTTGAGATGTTTGATTATTAATATCATTCAGTATGAGATTCAAATCTCAGATTGAAACCATTCAGGAAAATAAAAGACATTTATGACATTAAGTGGAATATATAATTTCCTAATGATTCCAAGATTACATTTGTAGAATTATTCAAACTCTGTGGTCATTGCTACATTTCTATATCTGAGCCACTTTGCAAATGTTTTTTGCCTTCTTTGAGAAAAAACTTACACGTTGCATTGTCATATAATTTCTCAATATTTGCAAAATTTTATAGTATTTACCAAGATTATACAATTATTTTCATAGACTTTTAAATTAATGAGAAATAATGATACCTATCTTGCAGAAAGAACCATTTGGCTTATGTTATATTTTCCATATCTTTTATGGTTAAACACTTGAAAATAGTTTTATAAAATGCAAGTTATAATGAGTAACTTAATTTAGCATACAGAGTGAAGGAGGAAGCAGTGTGGACATTAAAAAGCCATTTCAGTAATTCAACACAGGACATGGAACAGGGCTTCCTTGCAACAGGAAACTAAAATTTTATTTTTTGAGCTTAAAATTTTATTACTTCATAATCTGATACACTCTCATTGTTTTAATGTGACTATGAAAAATGCTCTTGTCCCACATACAAATAGATAGAAGAACTTAGCCATTAAAAAGTATTAAACTAATTCAGATTGAGAAAACACAAAATAAATGGGATCTCTGGGTAATTTTAGCTAAAACAGCTATAAAAGTAGAAGTTTTGGAAGCACTAAGTAGTTTCAGATGAATAAATAATAAAATGAAAACTCACACATGATTTACATCTGTTGTATTTTTGGTGTAATGTCAAATCTGGATGCCATGGCAAAAGAGCCAGATAAAGGATTTTTGTGATTATTTTGGTTATTATAAATTGTCACTTCCTACTATTTCAAAATAATGTCAATAAATGTGAACTAGCACTTCTCCATCAGTGCATTAGTCAGATTTCTCCAGGAAAGCAGAAACAACCTCTGCCCAAATTTGTCTTAGAGAATCTTCCCTCTCCTGTCTGAATTTGCATTTGAAAATCCTTATGGGAAACTAGCAGGTTTAAGACTCAAGTTCCTGCTCAGTCTAAATGATTCTCAGAGAACAGCATTAATACTAACAAAAATGTCCTTTCAAGGAGCACATGCAATCATTATCAACAAGAAAGTTCATATTCTGAATCACATGACTTGCTGAAATAATTGAAACAATATGGTATATGTTTTCTGATCACAACAGACTCAAACTAGGAAATAATACCAAAATCAAATGAGAGGAAATTTGTCCTTTTAGAAATAAAATCATTAATTTGTAAATATTTCACTGCTGGAACAGATCATTAAAAAGAAACTAATATAACCTTTTGAATCAAAAGTTATTAAAAAAACTAATCAGGTTTTGTGATATGACAAAAAGCAATGTAGACAAGGAGAATTACTGAATAAACTGCTCAAATTAAAGAAAAAACAATGTGTTACAAGATTTTTTAAGGTATTACAGACAAAAAACAATTGTGAAACAGAAGGAAATTATGAAATAATGAAGAGAAGGAGTCTATAAAACTGAAAACAGAAAAAAACAATAATTGAAACTAATCAGATTCTTGGAATTCATCCCTAACATTATAATCCTTTGCCCAGAAGAGTTGAGCAAAATGGAAAGAAGACATTTTTACCAAAGTGGAGGGCACCCTTTCACAGTTCCCATGGACTCCTCAGGAAACAATTGTGGTATAGGAAATGGGTCTGTGGATCTCATGTAAAAACTGCACATAACCGTGTATGTATATGTAACCCACAACATCTACGAAGAAGAATAGACAGACACCAAATAGTTTGTGAAGCTTGGACCAGCAAGCAGGGTTTACCCGGCAAAAGAGAAGTACTTCTCTCTCAAACAAGGTAGAAGGGAGAGGAATGACAACCAAAAGTGGTTGTCTACCTCCACCTCTGTACTGTGGCCTTCTTTCTCGCACACAGAAATGCAAAAATTATAACACATATACACAGACACACATAAATAACAATGTAAAAATATATTACATGAATTAATATATAATCATTTTTTTGCCTGTGAATCTGCGTGCGTGTGTGTCTCTGTGTGTGTCTGTATGTATCAGAAGGTACTGTGTGTCCCTCTGAAGGCCCAAGGGTGACTTTGGGAATTACCCTGGTTATGCTAGCTCTTCATTGTTTTGCTCTGGGATTTCCCAGGTTTCACCTTCCAGGACAAGAAGCCCAAGATACTACCATTTCTAGCTGGTGTTTTTTATTGTTTTTATGTGGGATCCAGAATCCGAACTCAGCCCAGAATATTTAATCTTTACTTGCTACTAGATATTAAGAGTAAGTATATTTTCTTTTGTTTCTTTTCTGTCAACCTTTAGTTTTTAATCATTGTTTTGAGTTTGAGTCTTACTCTGTAGCCTAGGCATGTTAAGCCTTGAACTCATGGCAATCCTCCTGCCTCAACCTCTGGAGTGCTTGGAGTAACACCAGATTCATTTACCTATTTTAGAGTCAATATGCTATGTAATGATTAGAACATTACTTGTTATCCTTTTAACATGTTTATTTTTAATCATATTCACAATGAATGTATACATTTTCATTACCCCACTACCTGCCTCCATCCCCACCTCATCCCATCCTACCTATTCACTCCTCCACTCAGTTTCCCTCCCTTTCCCATATCTCCCTGCATTTATGACAATGGACTCTGTCTAAGTTGCCTGCTCTATCTAATGCCTGGGAAACCCCCAAACCACAGTGGCCAATCAGTGGGTGAAACATGTAGTATGGAGACTCTTCCTCTCACCCAACATGAGTTCCATGCAGTCTCTTAGGACAGTACTGTTTCTTATGGGTCTATATTAAGATGTTGATGGACCAGGTATTGTGGAGATCTAGTGCAGGTAGACATCACTGCATTGAGTATTGGATATGTCAGCCCTGATAAGAACAGAGGCAATTGTCTGACATGACCTGTCCCTGTTTTCAACACTTACACTTTTTGTGCCCTCTTTGGCAAGGACTAATGTGCTACAGTAGCTTTTACATTGTACTTTGGCCAATTGTGGCTCTCTTCATTATGCATCTTCCACTGCACATGGGTACTTCTTGGTCGAGTACTGAATGTTTCTTTGATCTACGGGTACACAATATGTGTTCAGGTGTTAACTTACTATCAAGTACAGTTAATGCTAAGAAGTTATTTTTCATTGTCAGGGCAACTTTTCAGTTGCCACTCAATTACTGAGCAGTGGACAAATTATAATTTCATAGCTTCATTATAATAATTAGACTAGCATTATGCACAGTTTTATTCAAAAAATCCTCATAAGTTTTATAGCTGTAATCACTGCACTTTGAAGGGATTGAAGACATTAGTGATGTTTTTGTAAATTTGAATAATTAACTTAAATCTAAAAACGTAGGAAAATGTACCAACACCTTAATTTTCTATTATAAAATCTCTGTCCAGTACTTTTTAGTATACTTTATAACCTTAGGGCAAGTATTATCAAAGATGATCAAACTATGCATGTTTGCATGTAAAGATTATGACACTGTCTCAGAGCAAGAGAGAATACTGCAAATCGCTTGATTGCCCCAGTGTCTTTTCTTGTTGATCTGGGCATCTCAAGGTCAATGCTCTCACACATTCCATTTCTTAGTTAATTAAACATGTTAATTAGGTAATGAATATATTTACTCGGGAATAACTTCTACAAATAATTTTTAATTCCCCATGGTCGTTTGGAGAGATGGCTCAGGGGTTAAAGCCTTTTCCATCACAAGTAAAAGAATCTGAGTTTGGATCCCCAGGTACCACGTAAAAAATGCCAGACAAAAAGAGTGGTGACCAGAAATTCGGTACTAGAAGGTGGAACTTAGGAAACTGCAAAACAAAGCAGTAAGGAGATAAAGCAATCCAGGATGGTTCCTGATCTCATCTTTGGGCTTCCACACTCAAGTTCCTCTTGTACCAACCTTATTCTCTGTCTCACTCTCTTACACACACATACAAACATACACACATACACATGTAAAATGATGTCTAGACACACAAAGATTCTTGAAGAACCCATAGGAACTGCAACAGAAACCATGGCATAGACTTGAGATCCCAAAACATAGAAAGAAACAAAGAAAAATAACAAAAACTTGTAGCTTGAAAGGTTCTGTTCTACAAAAGATCTTATTAAGAAAAAATATGGAGAAATGGAGGAAATATTTGTTTTACACATGTCCTGAAAAATGTGTGTCTAGAACATATAAATGAATTTTTGCAAGGAAAGAAAGAGGTTGAATTTTAAAAACTGATTCCAAGATTTGAACAGAAAGCCCAAAGAACAAGTTCTAGAAATGACCAATGAACATTCCCTACTCGGAGCAATGAAAATGAAAACTATGTGCAGAAGTACTTGCCTAAAATCTTGTGGTCATAGCCTCCAAGTGGACGTCTCAGCTTCCTTTCATCTTACCTTGATAAATACCCTGACAAAGTCCCCTTGGTGCAGAATGGGTTAAATTGGTTCCCAATGCCAGGGTGCTGTCCATCGTGACAGTGAATTCAGAGCAACAGGAACTTGAGCAAACTGATCCCATCACATCTGCAGTTAAGGAAGCAGCATATAAATGCACACATTCTAACGTAGTTCCCATCTGTATACAAACCCGGACTTCCTGCCTAGGGAATGGTCTTGTCCTCTGTGGGCTAAGTCTTCCCACATCAATTAGTGTAATAAAGTTAAACCCTTACAAGCATACCAGAGGCCAACCTTAATTGATAGATTTCCTCTTAGGTACAGTCAAAGCCACCATCACTCAAGTATCAGGCAAGTAATTCATACTATTCCAATGACTCTAAGTGGTCCTCACATTCTTATATTGATGTCAGTAGATCACACTTTCTTTTAAACAACATTTTTCTAATCAGCAGAATATGGCTGTGTTGAAACATTATTGTTGTTGATTTTTTTGTTTCTTTTTTTTCTGTTGGGAAATTTTTCTGTTGGGCATTGGGAAAATTGGGAAATTTTAATATTGCAACTGGCATCTTGCAAGTTCACTATCTAATTGAGTAGCATATCTGTTTGAAGAGGATCATGTGAGCAGAGAAATGAAAGCAGCAACCAGGCAATAGTCAACAAGACACAGAGGCCCTTGGTTTGTCACTCCCCAAAAATGGGTCCGGCAAACAATACTGAAAATAAGTTTGAAAATAAGCTTTGCATATGTGGTTGAGGTTTTGACTGATCTTGATCACAACCTTGAAAGAATAACTATAATGGCAGCCAAGAATCTTGAGGGTCAAATATCAGGAACAATGAATGCATTGCATTTCAAGATGGTAAGTTTTATGGTGATTTACCACATAGTCCTAGAACACTAATATGTAGAAAGAAAAGATCAAAATCTCCTCTTTGACTAGGGGGCATGTTAAGTGCTTCAGTAAATTTGAAGTTGTTATTTGCCATAAGATAGAGGAAGTCTACTTCTCGATATTATTGAAGAGAACTATGAACTTATACACAAATTAATTTGTGACGTCAAATATATTTACAAGCCCCAAACTAGTAAAGCTTATTACAATGAATGAATAAACTAAATATAATTTTGCATAATGGAATGCTACTTAACAATGAAAGGATAAAAAAAATCTACTGATAAAATAAAATGAGAGAATCCTGCAAATATTTTCTTAGTAAAAAAGAGTAAGCCATAAAGTATGTATAATTCTATACATGTAAACCTAAAGTTTTGGAAAGTAAACTGCTGGTCTGAGAATCAGATTATAGGTGGCATGAGACACAGGAGTGCTGTATTATATTTCTAAAGTAGTCAAATTAAGATCCCTCTGTCTTGGGACGGTGATCGCTTGGGGCATGTTCCTTTATATAAACTTAAATTTTATGCCCAGCATCTGTATTTTTATCAAATAAAAGATGAACTCATGTATGTAAATTAATTCTTCAGCTTTTATTGGCTAATTGCATATGAGTATAGAATGAGAAAAAAATTATGGATTCAAAATCTAAGTTGGTATTATGTGAGAGTATGCTCACTTTTATAAATATGGAGAGCTTTCAAAGCTTACATTTTCCCCAGTCAATATCAGTGGTGGCTGTAACATAGACTCACAGAGTCACAGATTCAATCATTCAAAATATATAATGATATCTATTCTAATAATCTATACCAGACAGGACATGGAGCTGAAAAGGAAGTGCAAGAATTATCCTTTCATAATCTTATGGATTGTGGTTAGATAAATGATTAAACATTTTCCAGTGAACACAAATTGTTCCAGTTACAATACAAAATGAACAAATCCAAAGTTCATGGTTTAAAATGATGACTTCATTCCTTTTGCACTACCTTGCAATTTTATCATGACTAATACAACATACATACAATTATGGTTTGACATAAGGCATCACAAATAAATGCATGTATGCATCTGTGATATAATGACTATTCATCGTTGTTGATCTGACAGGTTAAGAACAGACTTGGGCATTGGTGACATGCTGAATTAGAAACAGATGAAGGAATATATATATAGAGAGAGAGATGTTAGATATATGGATTAATTGATAGATGGATCACTTATTTTTACCAATTGGTTCTTAAGGTATGGAGTCCAAGGAGTCCTTCATCTGCTTCACAAAGCTAAAAGTAGTAAAAATCATGACATAGTTCAGTCCCGCCTGACATTTGGAGAAGCAGTAGAGGAGGTAATGAAAAGGCCAGGAAGGATAAGCTGTCCCTTGGGTAAACGTGTAGACTGGATAAGTATTGGTAAATTCGTCCTCCCTTGGGCATTTTTCTATCCATTCCTTCCAAAACTCAGTAATGCTCAGTAGCATGGATGGCAGGAATCTATTTTAACTGACTTTGCCAGGTCAAATGGTGAACATTCTAAGCACCTTCACAGACACTCAGATGCACCTTGCGCACTGGTCATTACTTGTTGCTGCTCTTCGAACCAGTGAATTCAGCTGAGAATCAATCAGATGAGTTTAACTCACCATAAACAGAAGATTTCAGATATCTCAATTCTGAAGTGTAACTACAGTTCTCCATGGTTGCTTTTATTAGGAAACATAGATATCAGAGAGAGAGAGAGAGAGAGAGAGAGAGAGAGAGAGAGAGGATACAGTGTCAAATACAAAGCTGGACATACAAGGATTCCCTATGAATACGGACAGGAGGCATCTGGGCTTGCTTTGAGGCTGAGAATCACCAGACTGCTTAGCCTCACAGACAGAGAAGAGGTTAATGATATTCTGTCCCCAGCAATCCAAAAGCAGATGTACAGACAGCCCATCCCTTGAGTCTCCTGCCAGTCAAGGTCTAAGGAAGAATGTTGACTAGCAGACAAGGTGTCATTGTTTGTAAGCAGTGTGGGGAGGTGATGTGTCCTCTTACATGGTCACATAAAGTTGGCCATTACAGGTTTCCAGGTGGTTATTCAGGTCTTTTTACAACCTTGCTCCAGCCCCCAAAGTCACTGTCATTCTGTGGCAGTCGTCGTGAGCAGGACTTCTGAGAGTCTGCTGACTCCCTCTGAAATCTATTTCAGCCCATTAGGGGATGTCAGAGTAATATGGGAACAGTCTTTGTTCAAATGCCCCTTCTGAGTTACCAAATGTTATAGGATAGTCCCATCTGGGTTTCACGAAATGTTACAGGGACACCTGTCCCAATGTTGCAGGGTTCTTGTGTTATGGAGTTGGAGATTGAAACTAGAACATGTGTAGAGGATTAAGGTAAAGAGTTTGTTAGAGGAGAGAAAGGCTGGAACTCTTGGGCTCCATACATGGGGCTCCTCCATGAGGGGCTGGGATGCCGGGGAGAACTCATGGACCCCAAGCATGGAATCCATGAGAAGCAGGCAAGGAACAGATTCACGACACTCTGAGTGCCTTGAGGGGCTAGGGAGCCCTGGAGAACTCATGAGAAGTGGACATGTAGAAAGCAGGGATGGAGTTAGAAATGGAATCATGGCACTAATGTCATGAGGGGCTAGAGCACCATGGAGAACTCAGGGACCCCATGCATGGAATCCATGAGAAACAGTCACCTAGTGCCATGGGGGCTAAGGTGCCCTGGAGAGTTCATGAGAAAGGGGCAGCTAGGGAGGGGCTAGGGCGCCAGAAAACTCATGGATTCCAGGCATGAAATCTATGAGAAACAGCAAGGAACAGACTCATGGCACTAATGCATGAGGGGCTAGGGCACCAAAGATGGCTGCCAGGGTCAGGCACATTTGTACACCTAGACAAGCACTGGGAAACTGGCTTTTTCTCATTGGCTAGCTCCCATTGGGGCCAACTCAATGCTCCTGAGCTCATGTGGGGTAGAGACCAAGTTGTTTGTTGGATATGGAGGGCTCATCTCCATAATCCTTTCATAGGGAAGTTGGCCATCTTATCTCAGGGAGAATTAGAGTCAGTTCCTCAGCAGGGGTGTTCCTTCAGGGGGATTCCAGCAGTGGGAGATGCCCTCCCGGAATTCCAAAGACCTTAAAGACCTTAGAGACCCCTCCCAACAAAGCTGCTCTAATCCTGCCTTAAGGTAAACACAGTGTGCTATTCACCTCTGTTGGACTCAATTAATCTGAGGGGACTTAGTCATCTTCATTCATATATGCTTTGGATTTTTCTGCATCCTGTGTTTCTCTGCATGGTAACCTTTATCTCATCTTCTTGAGTTCCACATATTGGATGTATCTATCTGGCAAAACCTGGACTATTAAGAGAAGAAAACGATACGGTATAGAAAACAACATATATGGTGAGATTTCCTATTGTCCCTTCACAACAGTAGGAATCAAGGTGTTAGGCATGAAGTGATGATTTATCATCATTGTCACTTATTCTGAATTTCAGGTACAGCTTCAGGAACTAGACAGGTGAAACCTCTTCACATGACTTAATATTGGAAGGAGTCCAGTGAATGTAGTAAAGACTGGAGTCAAATTTAGGGCAGAGGTATAACACATGTCATGAGATAAGAAAATGTATTCATGATCGCTAATTTCAATGTTTGAAAATTACTACATGTAATGAACATGTGCTTTGCTGAGATATCCTGTAAAAGCTGCTTCTTCCAACTAATATAGATAAAGTTACATATTTGGCAATACCACTCCATTTATTTAAGTTTTGTAGTTTTTCTCATATAGATTTTTTGTTTTTCTTCAACTTTTTACTCTCTTTCATCCCTTTCCCATCCCCCCTCCACTTCCCTCACAACCTTTCATATCCCCTGTCACAATTTTTATTCTTGTGAAAACTCAAAACATAAGAATTTCTATAAATCAGTGTCTCCTTAACTTTTTACTAAAACCAGGTTGTTTCAATACAGTGTTATAGAAATATCAGCAGACACTCATCCAGTCAGTCTTCTGCTTTATTTCTGTTAGTTTTTAGGATTTTCAAAATAATTTCTGAAACTATGTTATCTCTATAGTTATACCATTCAACTCTGTAGGTAGATATTGTTTTCTGATATTAAGATAACATGTAAATAAAGTAGCTGTAATCTTTATTCATGTTATTGTTGGACAAAATATTGATAAAACAGGAGGAAGGAAAGAAGGAAGGAAGGAAGGAAGGAAGGAAAGAAGGAAGGAAGAAAGGGAAAAAAGACTTATTTTGACTTGCAGTTCTGGGGATGCAATCCAGCATGGTGAGGAATGTGTGTGAGAGGAACAGAGGGTAGCTGGTCATATTGCATACACGGGCAGCAGTCAGTAAGCAGTGGAAAATGTTGAACAACTTGCTTTATTCTGTGCAGGATCGCAAGTTGATGAACTAGTGCTGCCACAGTGAGGGTTAGTCTTCCCATGTGAGCTACGTTAGTCTAGGCGTCTTCATGAACATGTCCAGAGATTTGGTTCTATGATGATTCTAAATCGTATCAGGGTGGCCAGCAAGATTACCCATCATGGTGGCTTATTCACTTTAAGGCAAATCTACATTCACATAGATTGTCTGTCCTCTGATTTGGAGACTACATGTATAACTCTTCTTGTTCAAAAAAAAGTGCTTGATTTTAATAAAGAAATTTCTCTTTATGTTCACAGTGTCCCCTTTTTTATCTAATCCATTAAATATTTTTCACATGAAAAACAAAAAGTAGAAGGGAAGTATTTGATTGACTAATTTTCCTAATTTTAATTTTAGATGAATTTTTGAGGCAAGAAACCATGCCTCTGTCTTACTTTTGTGTTCAGTCACTACAGTGAATTCGTGGCTGGCACAGCAATGCATGTTTACTTAAACTACAACTCCAGACTCCAGCCCATGATGGCAAGAGCATCACCTCCAGGAGCCAAGGAGCCAACATTATATCCACAGCAAGCACAGAGGGCAAGGCTCTGACGATCAGCTTGTCTCAAGCTTTGCCACAATTCTAACCAGATCTCTCTGGGATCTACCTAACCAGGTTATGGTCCTACCCACTATAGACTGGAGCTTCTCACATCAGTATTTCAGTTAATCTTCATACCTCAGATCTTTGTCCCAAGACCCACCTGAGCAGTGACAGAGAGATGAAACTATCACACCATCAGATAAAAAACAAAAACAAAAAAACCTTCTCTTCTGTGTCCAGGAATTTTGTTCCTAATATTAAGAAGGCTTCTAATTAATGTATTTCTTTTTTATTCTGGCATATAAATCATTTGTATTAATAAAACAGAACTTCAATCAGAATAAACAAATACAAAATAAATATTTGAAGATGCAAAGAGTATCTTAGATTGCTGGAAGAAAATAGTAGACATAGTTCTTAAATAAGTGACAAATATGGTAATTTTGAATATATATTTAAGAAATAAAAAATAGAAGCTATTGTACAACTATCAGTTTCTCAATTAATGTGTCCAATTAAAAATTAGATTTTCATGTTCATTGTTCTATCACTGTGATTGTTTTGATTGAAAATAAATTTGTGGAGCAGAGATAAGTAAAATTTGTTATCTTTGAAGTAAATAATTTTGAATATATTAAGAAATTATAATTTTATAAGGAAAGTAAATCTTGCATAAGAAAAACCAGAAAAATGGCAATAGGACCAACTTGTCAAAAAGGAAATCAGAAAATAATCATCAAGGTTTGTGTTCTGTGACAAAATGAAACTATGCTAAAAATTGTATTTATTTATTTGTCTATTAGGACTGGACCCAGTCTCTAGTTCGAGGTGACTGCAATACACACTGGGTAGCTCAGGCTGACCTTGGATTTGTGGTCACCCTTCTATTTCTGCTTCTCTGCTTCAAAAACAAAACCATGCCTAGATTTACAGTTTTGATGCAAATACTTTGTAAAAGCATTAAAGTGTTTCTGCTGATGTAAAACTACAAAATTCAACAAAGAAATGTTGATCTTTTGGACCACTTTCTACTCCCTGGCTTATGCAGTTGTGTTTGTAACATACGAAGATAATCCCCATGGTTGGTTTCTCTTTTTCTTTATCACTATTGGCTTCATTTTATTTTCATATTTTCTCTTTTCAATAATAACAAATACAAATCGATTTATTTTTAAATATGCTTAAGTGTTTTAATTGTTTAAAAGCTTGTAGAGTGTCAGCAAAATATCTTTAATGATTTCAATAACTAAGTATTCCATTGAATGGAAGTCCTTAGATTTCCTTTATGCTATCATTTCTTGAATATTTAGGCAGTTTTCCGATTTCCATTGTTTTAAATGTTATTGTTTTACATATCCATGAAAATGCTTTCTGTTGGGAAAATATGCTAGAAATAGTGTCTAAGACAGATGTATCTTCATATTTCATGTCTTTACACATTCTACTGGCTCCCCTTGATTAAGTCAGTCTGAGAATGAAATTATCTCCCAAGAAGTTATTTTGTTGTGCAGACCAGCAAACATCACACCCTCTGTGGATGTGGAAAAAGACCATGAATGACATATACAGGCACAATTTCCTTTGAACACTGAATTCTAGCTTTGAAGTGACTAAAATATTATAAGTTGTTTTCTGTCTGAGTGCCATCTTCTTAAGTTGTTCTATCTTTCTATCTTTGCAGACAGTGCAACTCAGAACTTATTTTCCCATGGGATCTTGTTAACCACATAGATAGTATTTTCTATGGTATTCTTGTTTACCTGACAGCCAGAAAAATCTACTTTACTTGTAATACATGTAAGCAAGTGTATTCACATTGCTTGGCTGAATTTGGAATCTCATTTTTTTAAAATTACTAGTCCTAGCAACATTTTAGTAGACCACTTTTGAGATTTAGTTCTCTGCTTCTTTCTGATGATCTGATTTTACTCAGTTATTATGCAAAAGGCCACACTCAAGTCCGTGCATGCATGCATGCATGCATATATATGTTTCTGCAAAATAATTGCTTGTTTGTTGACCTCAACTAGCAGCTGAGGAAAAACAATTCAATAGCAGGCAAATGACATACCCAAGTAAGCCAACAGTGTAGCTGTTCTTGACAGTGACATGAATGTATCCAGAATGTGTACACAAGTGAAGTATAATAAACCAAGGGAAGATTTGAAATTTATGGAAATCTGAACAAAAGTATGAGTTAAATCTACTTTTTTATTGAATATAAACATTCATGGAGTGACTATTTCTAGTAAGCCAATATGAAGTTTGTACCACTTATAAATTTTGAATACACATGCATAAATGTATACAAGTCTAATTAACTACCCAAATCATCATGTCGAATTTCTCTAGGACCCCTGGGCAGGACTTGAACACTTCCCCTTCAGGGATCAGGGAGCATCACAGAAGGGTATGGGGAAACACCAAGACTGCCCTCAGCATTGAGTGAAGACACTCTCGTTATTACTGGCATGGAAGGCAGAGAACCACGACTTTACATGATGCCAAGAGTAAGTGAAAATGGGGAACCGAGTTTTTCACATGATATGCACACAACACTTAAAGGCTCAGGAATTTCACAGATGAGGAGAATATAAAGATTGTAAGAGCTGAAGAAAGGGAAAAGGGTGGTGAAATTCTATCCGAAAATGACATCCATTGACATCTGAGCCCACAGCATAGCCGTTTACAGGTTTACAGTACTGAACCTGCAGTACTGTACAGCCTACGGGGGGAGTGATCAGCTGTGAAGGGAGGAGACACCCAGGAGTCGTCCTGCAAAGTACTGATGAACGATGGAGACAATGGACAGATTAGATGAAGTGAGGTAAATAAAAATACCCAGCCTTACACCTATGGGAAACCTATTAAACTCTGAGAGATAGCCTTGAGCCTGGGATCTCCGAAAAATCCCCTCTGAAGCCCACTGGAACTCAGAGCAAAATGACAAGGATGTGAAAGGCAGACTCACTAGGAAGGTGGCTAAGAGTTGCAGGGTTGCAGGTGGAGTGGGGCAGAAGAAAGGTAGAAAAGGGAAAGAAATCAAAAGATTTTATAAATATGTATAGAATTGACAAAAAACAAATTTCATCAGTAAAGAAAAGTGGGGAAAACTGAACATTTCTAGGATGATAAATAATTCAGTCATATACCTTTCTACTCTATATATACAACATACATGAACACTCTATGTAACATAGAAAACACCTCCTTTTATCATTAGCATAATGTTAATTTTATGGGTTTGTAGACTTCAAACCCCATGAATTATAGCTTATGAACATTAACTTATTCATCTTTACAAGCCCTTCCATCTGCTTCAAATTTCTGACAAACATTACCACTTCCTTCTTTGGTTGGTGGTGGGATTAAAAAAATCTTGATATTCTGATTTTCATGTGTATTATTTGTTTTACTTAAACTGTTATTTGAACCATGTATTTCCTAATTTTGTCTGATTTCTCTAAGCCCATGCATTTTCTGTTATCTTTGCTTTAATTTTTTGTGTCAAATGTCTTGTTCATTATTGTTCAGTCAGTATTCTGTTGTGGGAGTCTTCCATTTGCAAAGCATCTTGACTCAATTTCTAATCATGTTGCTTGCATGAGAGTTCATGAACAAATCGTTGCATAGATCTATGCATCTGTTTCTTTAGGGGTAGTGTTTCCAAGCCACAGAACAGTATATTGTTACCAATGAACTATTTAAACAGAATTCTGAACTATTCAGTGCTCTATGTACGTATCATTGAATCTGTTTGTTCTTTTTAATCAAGTCTATGAAATTTACTGTAGTTTAGCATTTGTGCTCACAGATTTTTTTCTTATGACCTTTAATACTTTGTAATTGTGATTGGTGATTGCTTTTGGTCACTAAAAAACTTAATTGTATGTGCGGCAAAGCTTTCTCTTCAGTAGCAGATAAACTGCTTGCAGTGTGTACAATTTCCTTATGAAATTTGCTCAATAAGATTCCAGTGAGACTCAATGGTAAAACTGAGCTACTGTGTTTAGAAATTAGCATAGCTTTAGAACAGTGAGTAAAAAGTGCTTTAAATTATCAAACATACTCAATCCAAAGAAAAGTAATTTAAAAAAGATAATAAAAGTAAGAAAAGATTATGATCATTTTCCAGTTTTCTGTCAAATTATTAAAATAGTAGACCCTGCAAAAGACATGGGTCTTGCTTTAAATGATAGCTGATTTGTTCAGTTCCCAACACTGTTCACTACTGAGACATTTTCCCATCATGCCCCCACTAATGGTGCCATTTTGTTTTGTAGTTTAGCAAATACATATGTGAATAAGAGAATCTGTTTTTCCAGGTCTGCCTGTAGCCTGAAGATGCCCCACAAGCAGCACTTGTACCTAAGCCACTGGGAGAAATGGAGACCCAGGTCACCTATTTCCACATGCTGTCCACCTGGATTTAGTTTTGATGGTTGTTTTGGCTATTATGGCCTTCTATTCTTTTGGATTTTCCCAGCTATATTTCAGTCATTCTAGGGATTGCTTACAACTGAAAATGATTATTTTTCTACATTTCAAATGTTATATTTTCTTTTTTTTTCTAGAGCCCTTTTGGTGCTACATTGTTACCAGGTTTGCTATTTTTGTGAGAAGACTCGCATTGGTCATAAGGTGTACACATCCCGTGCCTTTCACATGGCTCCCAGCATCTCTCAGGAAATGCTGACCTCCTCCCTGTATCCAGACTTGCTATGGTCATTACGTGGCATCTCCTTTTAAAACCTCCAGCCCTTGTCATTTAGCTTGTATCTAAGTTATAAAAATCCTCTTAACTTGCTGAATTCTACACAAAACTAATGAGAAAACATCTCCTGCTTTGTCACGTGATTCTTTTTTTTTTCCTTCAAAGGAATTGACACATCAGCCTAGAACTGTATTTCATAAAATGTCCTAGGAACCAGTTAGTTTTTACTTTCAACAATCTATATGCATTGTGCTTCATTTTTTATTATTTGGTGACTATTGTACAACTGGATATATTGTAGCCTTTAACAAACATGTGCTGAGGAACGCATTTTACCACTCAATTTTGAAGGTGATGTATACATAGTTTCAGGGTTCAACTAGATAAGAGAGAAAGTAGAATAAATAAAGAGAAATTGTTTATTTTTGTTCATCTCTCCATCCAGTGAAGTCATTTACATGCCAGGTAGTCTATGTAAAGATATCTGATTTTCACTTATTAATATAATCTTGCGACTATGTTAGTTTGAAGTGTACTGCTTCATTTTTTTCTAATTAAATAACCAAACAGTGGCAATTATACTTATTTTACCATAAGACAAGGAACAGAAAGTTAAACTTGTTGCTCAAGCAATCACCTAGACACAAATCATTGACAGCAGCCCAGGGGGGACTTAGTAAACTTCAAGCCCAGGACATGGTGTGAGGAGACTGATGGAGAAAGAAGTTTGGAATAAGAGGGAGAGGATCTAGGGAATGGGTAATTCAGGGCGAAATTTGTGTGTAACCCTTAAATGAATATAAATAAATAAGAATGTGGGTATATGAAAACATTCTTAATAAAAATGACAGTTAAGTTTGGAAAGATGGATCAGGATCAAACAGAAGGTCCTGACTTCAGATTCCAGTCCCATGTAAAAAAACACTAGATTGAAACAGTAGCCGCCTGCACTTGTGACCCTGCTGGGCAGAGCCTGGGAAACCCCAGAGCAAAGCAAGGAGTTAGAAGCAGTCAAGGATGATTTCAGAAGTCACCCTTGGTCATCCACAGGGACACACTCAGTGCCCTCTGACCCAAACAAGCACACACACTCTAAATAAATAACATTTTTAAAAATGATACATAATATTTAAAAAGTAAAAAATAGGAAATGATGATGCATCGATATTTTAACTGTGATGCTAGAAAATTTGTAACTAAGATGCAAAGAGAATGCAGGAGCTGGAAATGGAAAGCAACATCAGGAAGAGCTGTCTAAGGGTAGGACAGGGCAGCTGCCATCATGAACACCAGCAGAATTTCTCAAGAACTATGTGAACACACTCTCATACACCCTCACACACTCACACACTCACACTCACACACACTCACATACTCACACACACTAATACCCTCTTATACACACACACTCTCATATATACTCATGCACACTCATACACACTCACACACACACACTCTCACACACTTTCATACACACTGACACACTGTCACACTCTCACCACTCTCATACACATTCACGCACTGTCACACTCTCACACACTCTCATACACACTCATACACACACTCTCATATATACTCACACACACACACTCTCATACATACTCTCACACACTCACACACACTCATACACACTCTCACACTCTCATACACACTCTCACACTCTCATACACACTCACACACTCTCACATTCACATACTCTCACACATTCACACACTCTCATACTCTCACACACACTCATACCCTCTCATACACACCCACTCTCATATATATTCACATACTCTCATACATACTCACACTCTCATACACACTCACACTCTCATACACACTCACACTCTCATGCACATACTTGTGCACACTAACATGTTACACATGCATTCAAACACACACATGATTGGGCACACTAACATGTTGCACATGCATTCAAACACACACATGATTGTGCACACTAACATGTTGCACATGCATGCAAACACACACACACGATTGTGCACATTAACATGTTTACACATGCATTCAAAGATACACACACACGTGAATGCTAGCATATATACATACCCACACCAGCACACTCACACTCTCACACATATACACTCAACCAAACAATGAAAGTTGCGGGAGGACTTAGTTCAAAAGAAGCTTTCAAATGTCCAGCAGGAATGGACCTTAAAGGGAGAGTGATGGAAGATGAATATGACCTCAATGCAATATATACATTATGAAAATGTTAAAAACAATCAAAATAATAATATCAGAAGGCATTTGCTATTAGTCTGGTTATATCTTTTTTTCTCTCATGTATTCATCAGAATTTCAATTCATGTTTTTCTCATGTAGAAATATATCTGTATAACTAAATAATTGTTCCAAATTTTGAGCATAATATTTACACCATTGGAGAATTGACTGAATTGTGCATTATTTTCTTACTTTTTCAATGAAATGATGAAAATCAAGCCTGACTTTAATTACAGGGTTGTCTAGAATAGAGGATGAGATCATTACATGCTGTGAGCAAGAAATATAACTCAGCAGACGTATTAGACTACATCCTTCCTTGCAGTTTATTTACTGATGAAGGGCAAATATGTTACTTTTCTTATCTAGAGAAAATATTGAAGACTTTGAAATTCAATATTAATTATAATTAGCATTTATGTTATGGATCAGTTTGTATGACATGTGTTTCTATGCCAGATTTTGCCTTCAGTATTCTGAACTGCTGTGCTGTTTAGTCCTCATGACAATCTAGAAGGTAGCTCTATAAGCATATCTTTGAGCAGGAAATTATAGAGGAGTTTTTGCATACTGGTTGTTTCCTGAACTCTACACAGCTAAGAAAGCCAAGGTAAGGCTGGAGTCAGCTCCATTAACCATTTCTCAAAGGTCTCTTCTTTTAGTATTCTGAGCTATTCCCTGTACCCCGTGCAATTTTAGTCTACAAGTTCACCCAGGCAATTGGGAGATATATGGTAGACCCTCCAGTTCATGGCTGTTGCCTCACACCCTTGCCTGACAGTGAGGGGCTGGCACTTCCTCTGTTTCCTGATAACCAGAGCTGAGTTGCAGAAGGGGATTCAGGACCTCAGGAAAACAAGGAGAAAAAAAAAGTAAATAATTAAATATCAAGTCCTATTAGAGAATGCTTGTCCTGCAGATGGCCTCTCACCAGCCCCTCCTCAACTCTTGTACAATACAAGAAAAGGCAAAGGTAAACTGATGTTTGCATAAGATGACTAGTAGCTTCTAGAAAGAGATGATAGATAATGAGATAGGTATAGGTAGATTTTGTTTTACTTTATTTATGTGATTTATTTACTTAGAGTTTAATTCAACCCATGCCTCTCTCAACTTGGTATGTATCAGAGGGTAACCCTGAACTTCTGATCACAGTGTCCTCTCTTCATGTGTGCTAGATTGTAGACATGCATCCCGTAGGTTTTTGATGCTAGGAATCGAACTCATGGATTTGTACATACTTGGCAATTTCTGTAGCATTTGAGCTATATCCCCAAACCTTTCAGATAGCTTTCTAAAAACTAAGACTACATGTCTTGAAAGTCTCCTGGTGGCAAGGATATTTCAGAAAAGAGAAATGGCAAACCACCAGAAATGAAATCAGAGGTGTACTGTGAATTTTACTTCCTCATATAAAATACTTGGGAACATGCTCACTGAAGTGACATTTTGCGTGTACTTTGAGATTAAAATCATCTTTTTAAAACTTGATAATTATCAGGTAATAAATATTATGACAGAAATTTGTGATTATTATTAAATTTTACGTTTGTAACTTAGATCCTTTTTCAGCCCCTGCTTAGAAAGAACTTCTGCAGTGTGAGGCTTATTTAGTATAACAAAAGCAATGCTTAAACTAGACAATTCACAAAAGGACATTGAAAGATTGAGATTTTGCTTCAGAATATTTCTGATTTGCTGTGAAAGGAGAAGGAATTTCTTGGCTAAGATAGTCTTTCTCAGGAACTGTCAGTTTTCTTGGCTTTTAAAGTATCTAACTGATTTGTGTCACCAAGTGTAAGCCATCCAAAACTATAACAAAGATCACACTGTATAGCATGCTTGATTGGAGCTATTATTTTTCTACTCGCTGCAGAAAATCTCATAAGAGGTGGCTTGCTCTGTGGCATTTTCAACAGCACCTTGAGGCCAGCCCTGTGTATTCTCAGGAAGGTCACAGAATTTCATTTTGTTTCTTATATGCCTTTCCACTGGAAGGATTCTGATTTCTCATCCACATCATTCTCTTGAATGTTACTATTGAGTGCATTTTAGGTTTCTTTTTGCCTCATGCTTCACTCAGATTCTTTCTAGATTGGGCTGGTTTCCATTATTTCGTGTAAAACTTTCAGATGATAGAAATGCTTTTTTCAATAGACTATTCATTTGTTTTCATTTTTTATTACTTTTAATTTATGTATTTCACAGATGCAGACTTTCGGTGTATTACCTAATCCAGTTAAATTTCCGTTCAAGTGTATTTTTAAACTTCCTTTAAGTTAGGACTGAGAATATTACAAACCTAAAATAGCTATTAAATCAGTGTAGATATTTATGTAGACATATACCAGGTGAATGTCAAAGGGGCAACCAACATATTTTTATTGGATTTAAGTTCCACTTTTCATCAGGGATTATGTTCCTTTTACTGTGAACCAGGAGACTGACACTTGCAGAAATGTGCTATGTTGTAGTCAGCGTAGGAAATAAGCAATGTCCATTTTGTTTACCTAGCGTGCTAGCTTGTATAATTGAACATGACTGCATCTGTAGGTTCACAAGTCATTATGTGTACTTTTAACTCTCGCTGTTTCTCATTCTTCCACCTTTCCCTCCACTCATGCTTTAGGAATGTCATTATTTTGGATGAAAGTTAATATTTGATTGAAATATGAGCCAGCACCCAGGATGAGAATTTGTATCTTTCTAGATGTGTTTATATACATGACTTTTCAGGACACTCTACAGACACCTGCCTCCTCATTCATAGCTGCAGGTGAGGCCAGATGGTGTAACCAGATTAGAGGAATTTTTAGGTATCTATTACAACTGCATTGCCAATTTGATCTTTGATAAAGCAATTGTTATTCTTAAAATTGACACGAAAGGTAAAAGGTACAGCTGACTAATAGGAGGGAATATGTGCAGAAAATATTTCATTACATTACTGCTAATTGCAAGTATTGAGATGACATGAATATACACTACTCTGATTAAATTAAGTAGAGTTTACACACATGAACATAGACTTTATGTTTTGTAGGAAAAGATTACTAAGATACATGATGTTTTTCTCAATACAGGGTGATATGATAAAATTGGAATAGATGTGGCATGCTACTTTCCTGTGCATGCGTACACTTAAACAATGAACAGAAATGGATATGTGGAGAGTAACGCAGGCTGGGAATCTGATGTACAGTTAAGAATAAATCAGACTCCCCTCAATATTTGCTTTTATAAAAGTTTGACTTCTAAAGAATATTTATAATAGAAAAGTCCTCAAAAATTAAACAGAAATGCAGAATCTCTCTGCTGGTAAAATCTATGTCACCAGAGAAGGTGAAAACACAAGAGATTCGTTTATTCCCATGTAAGGAAGACCACGGTGTGAAGTCCAGAAATCCAGTTCCACCAAGCCTTGCAAAATGACCTGCCTGCGGGTCAAGAATGTTTCCACTCTGTGGCAGGAGGTAACTTTACCACAGAGAATAAGATTGGACTCTTGACCTTGCACAGGAAGGTGAGATTCTACCTGCATGGCTGCTTCCTTCCACTTCAAATGCAGAGCTCCAAGTCCAAAGAAAGATACTTCAGGGCAAGAAAACTGACATAAAATTTACATTTCAGTAGTGCAGAGACAGGATCTATAAGAGGAAATTTCCTAAAGTAAATGCTTTAGGAAAAGGGAGGCAGGACCCAAAATGCAAGGAGAAACCTCCCTGGAGGTTGCTCACATAGAGGGGAAGGTGATGGCTTTATTGGTCACTGTTCAACTCTATGACAGATTTACTAAGGTGAAGATAGTGTAGCAGTCAGAATTCTCCAGAGAAACGGGAACATCAATATGGTTCAGAGAGACCTGCAACAGGTTCATTTCTATGAATAAGTAACTCATGATTGTGGAAGCTGAGAAATTCATGACCCGCCCCTAACAAATTGGAGTCTCAGGGACCTGAGAATAGGGAAGGGATGGCAGTCTCTGAACATAGAGGCCCAAGGAGCATGCTCAAGTTTGCTAGAGCAGGAAGGTGGATGTCCACCTTAAGAGAAAGAGGGAGAGATGATAAAAACTGGAGACAGATGTTAAAGGAGAGAGAGGAGAGAGAGAGAGAGAGAGAGAGAGAGAAGAGAGAGAGAGAGAATGAATGTGCCCTTCTGTCTTTGTTTTACCAGAATTATCTAAGTGGCAGAGGTGATAGTGTCAGTGATCAAAACACTATTGAATGTATCCAGAAAAATGCTTGCTAGTTGCCAAGGATCCTTTGGTCCAGGAAAGCTGACATTTATTAGCCATCACATGTGGAAACATCAGGCAGTTTTCTCAGAGGGAAGCACTGTATGCTGTAGGACAGATTTTGGCTATGTGCCATAAGTAGAATATATTCCAACTGTACCTTATCAGTGGGATGTATTCTATCAATCATTGGTGGGATATATTCTGAATATGCATTGCTGGTGATGTATCGTCTGACTATTCATCTATTCATCAGTGGTGGAATGTATTCTGACTGTATACCACCAATGGAGTAATTTCTGACTGTGTACAAGTGGTGGGAAGTATTATGACTGTGTATATCCTACCAGCAGAATATTTTTAACAGAGTATCATCAGTGAGATATATATCTATGGAGGGATATATTATAAACATGACAAGAGATATTTTCACAAACTGACTTAATATACACTTTAAATATATATTGGAAACAAGTTGATAGTTTAAAATTTTTTAGGATAGAGCAAATGGGAACTAAATGTCAATAATATACATAGTAGGTTATAATCAAATCTTGAGGTGAGCAACACTTTATTTACAGGGATGTTTTGAGGAACCTGGAATACAAACTATATATTGGCTAATAGACACTCAAAGCTGATATTATTTCATGTGATATTGGGGTTTTGTTACAGGAGAGATTTTTCTTATGTTAGGTACAATTTGAAATATTTAATGATGTCATTGGCTTATAAGTGTATTATAGTGTTTAAATTCCAGAACTGTGATTGAGAAATGTGAAAGAATTAAATAGAAATTAGCAGACTTATGAATAATAGAAGCTTGCAAAGCTTCAGTGTACTGTAAGCTCTTGACTCAATGATTCTAAAATTTTAAGTAAAGTCTAATATAAAATGCAGTATAGACAACATTGTTGAAATATAAATACAATGATCGTCATTGGATTATCCATGTTATTTGTAGTAACCATGTTTATTGTACTGACAAAAATGTGAATATAAATGCACTTATAAATTGTATTTATTATAATAGTATAATTTTTATCATTACATTAGGTATTTCACACAATGCAATTAAAAGAAAGGAAAATGATAGCAGGAATGTGTCCCAATTCAAGTGCACCATAGGGTCTTCTGCTTTAGACACCAGAACAGAAAATTTTTTACAGAACTTTGCAGAAATGAAAGACTTCATGTGTCCAGCTCCACAGGAGAATTTGTTAACTGACATGAAAAATTAGATGAAGTAACAGCTCCTGTGAGTTTCCAAAATGTGATTTACCCCTCAAAAAAAAGTTTTAATAGGATGTTGCAGGAGAAGAAAGTTGTCATGATTTTGTAAGAATTTTAGAGCTGAGGGTTTTGAACCCGTATCTCACAGGTGTGATCAAGGGACAAATGCAGACCTCTCCTAGAAGCTGCACTAGATCAGCATGTCTGTCTCCAAGGTCGCAGTGAATCCAAGTGATAAGTGACAGGAAAATTGAATGTGTCCAGGACACAAACTATTGCCAAGTCTGCTCAATGCATAAAGGAACTCCAGAGGAAGAGGAGGAAATAAGCTAGGAAGTCAAGGAACTGAGTATTCATTTTTAGGGGAATGAGTTTTAGCCTTGAAATAAATTTGGGACCGAATTTACTGAATCTGGAAGTGAACAGATGTCTTTTCTGTTATCAAGTAAAGTGGAATTCAAAGTCAAAATTAAATTGTTCACAATGAGTTGTATTGCAAGATTCAAAGAGTGATATAAAAGTCCCCACCCGCAGTCAAAATAAATTACTATTCTTCATCGTCTTGCAGCCATAATTCATCACCACTGATTCTATGACTTATTTTCATGTTTCAAGATATCAGAAATAAAGGCATTAATGTATGAAGATCTAAAACTTGGTGTGTGAGAAGGGTTTACTGAGTTCTCACTGTCCATCTTTTCATGGTACCATAGCAATGAAAAAAAGCAGTAACAATCCTGTGTTGTGTTCTAAGGCACTAGTTAAGAAAATTCTTGATTGTCAAGAAGCCATGCTCAGTCACAGTGAGTTAGTAGCATCAGGGTGTCATGTACTAACACTACATGCAATTTCTCAGTTTGAGTCTATTTTCTTACCATTATTGCATCTATATTGTTTCCACTGAAGTGTACCACCATGCTGTCACCCTTGTTGTTTCTTCCTGAAGCTCTGGCATGATATTATTCAGCATGTCTTACTTGGTGACTTTATTTGGTTATTTTTTCCCATTTTTATTTTTTCTACTTTTACAAGCATATTGAGTATTAATCCCAGCTTCCCCCCTCCTCCCTCCCTCCCATCCCCCTTTCCATTCTGTCATGCCCTTCCACCTGTGTGCTTCTATGGATTTCAGGGTTCACTCTGGCTTGTCTACTGAGGGCTCAGGCCCTCAGAATATAACAAGTTACCTTTCTTAAGGTCACCCACTAATATTTGCATTTCCCTTTATTCATCCAGTTTTAGACTTACTTGGTGACTTTGTAGGTGAAACACTTTGCTTGAAAATATTACTCTCCCTGGTGCCCATGGAAGTGGAAATCCAGGGTGGAGTTTTGTTTTATTGAGTTGGGGAGGATAAGGTGTTTTTTTTTTTTTATTTTTTAAGAGTTTCATGTATGAATCTAATGAATTTAAAATATTTTTGCACCATATCATACCGCTTCCTTTTTCCATTAAGACCCTTCTTATTTCCTGCAAATCTCTCTTATTTACGTATCTCTTTGCATAAATGGTCTGCAGATTGTCATCTGGGTTGCCTTTAAAGGTATTTGCCTGAGCATTTGCTGGAGAATGAATCAATAGATTACCTTGAGGAAAACATCTACCCTCCCCGCCCCTCCCCCCTCCCCCCCTCCGCAGCATTAATCCTCATCAGTTTCTCAGGAAGGAGTGGGGTCTCTTGAGATCTTGCCCCTGCCATGGTGAAATGTTGATAGGACAATTCTTATACGGGACTTACGGGAGTCTATCTGGCTGCAGCGAGTTCATAGATGCAACATATGTCATATCCACATAATAATTTCTGCTCGTGCCCAGTTCCCCTCAGGCTCTTATCATCTTAACATGCCTTTTTCTGAAATGTTCCCTGAGTTTAGGGTGTTGTTCAGATGACCTGTTTAGATCTGAGCAGTCTGAAGTTACTTATTTTCTGAACTTTCATCAGTTGTGATTTTCTGTAATAGATACTTGCTACTGGAAAAGGAAGCTTCTAAGTTGTATGCTGACTAAGGTTATAATGAGGAATGTTTAAAAGTTTGTTACCGTGCCATTGTAGCTATAAACCTTATTATTTTTCATTTGGAGCATTACATTACATTTTATTCATTTTAAATACATTTTATTCATTTTAAATTCATTTTAATCATTTTAAATTCATCATTTTTAATTTTTTGGTTTTTTTTGTTTTGTTTTTTGTTTTAATTTTTTGTTTTGCTTTAATTTCCCAGTGGTTGAGCTTAGATTAAAAAAAAATAATTGAACGTGGCTCAGGAAGACATGTACATACTTAACTGTTAACCCATTATACCTACAGGAAATGGCAAATGGAAGCTTAAGAATCTCCAGAAGCTTCTGATCAGCCAGTTTGCCCATGTGGCAGTGAAGAAGAGTCAGTTTTATACTAGGTGGGAGAGAGAGAAAAACAACCTGACTATCGCCCTCTGTCTCCACCCGTGTGCTATGACATGCACATGTCTGCAATCACATATTTAACACCCACATGTAATATGCATGTCCTCCCATACACGGTCATTCACATACAATAAACACACATGCACTCACATATAATATACACAAATGCATACAATGCACAGATACTCAAGAATGGAACAGAGCCATTAGGGTTTTGTCTTTTTTTTTTTTTTTTTTTACTTTTTTAAATTACATTTTTTGCCTAGCTATACAAGCTAAATAGGCCCCTTCTTCTCCCTCCCCTTTCCTTTTCCTTTTCCTCCCCTACTCCTCTCTTGATGCTTCCTGCTTTCTCCCTCCCATCCTCCAGAGCATCTGTTTATGTGGGCACTAAATTTCCCTCTTGAGTCTTCTACCATAGTGAGGGTTCAGAACTCAGTGGCATAGCTTGGGGCGCTTTTTTGGGCTGTCTGCTAGTATGGGAACTCTATTATGACTGTTTAACCCCTTGTCTCTAAAGGGGGCTTAGGGGGGCGGGGAAAGCAGTGTTTTCCTCAAGAGTAATCCATTGATTCATTCTCCAGCAAATGCCTGAAGCCTTCTTCCCTATGATCCCTGCTAGACTTTGGGAGGTTGTTGACATGTCATCCATTGTGCAGGTTAGTCAAGGTCCAGTCACATTATGGCAATACCCTGGCTACTGCAGCTCTGACTTGTGTGGAGTATCTTGCATATTGTCCCCCATCTTTAGGTTCTTGCACTCTTTCTGCCCCCTCTTCTGCATGGTTCCCTGAACTTTAGGATGGGAAGAGATTTGGCTGGCTTGTCAAAACCATTAGTTTTAACATTACTTTAAATAACTTTTATTTGGATTCTTTGATGTATCTTGAAGAAATCAGAAGCCTTATGATAGAAGCTTTACCTTTATATTTTTCTTTGCCAACAGCTAGATGTTTTTAGAGGTATTTAAAGAATTGAAGAATCCAATTAAAAAAATAAAGAAGACTTAAGGAGATTAAGGAAGTCTTTCATATAGTTCGTATAAATGGGCCATCTTGGATATTTGTAAGTTCCAGGAAGAATTACCCCTGTCTGTTAACAACCCTTTGGATACTTGCCAAATGAATTTGAAGTAATTTTTATATCATATTAGCTTAAGTTTTTTCAAACTCTGGTCTTTGCTGATTCTCATTCATTTTAGAAACTGGTAATGTAAATTTGCTTTTTATCTTGGCAAACAATTTCCTTTGGCTGTGGATTTCATTATACTATTTTATCCTCATATATTTTTCCTCAATGTATTGATCCAAATCTACATACATGCATTGATTTCTGTTTGGTAAAGACGGGAATAAATTTCTGTTTTGGTTTCTTTGAGAAAATTCTTTCACTGTGGGTATGTTTTCAGACATTATCATTGAAATATGTGAGCATGCACATTGTAGACAGTGACTGGCACACCTTCCACTTTATTCCTAGTGTGCTGAGTCCTGGAGAATCCCTGGGAAGTTAGGCAGATGTGATCTGCTTGTCACAAGGTTCACACATTGTGGGAGAGTCAGAGGCCGAGAAGAGGAGATAAGTACATAATTTATTAGACAGTGAAATTATTAATGAGAATAAAAATGAAGAAAGGTGAGATTTACTGGTTTTTGAGTAATTTTAGAGAAAGCACCAAGGGAACAGAGTGAACATTTGATTTTTTTATTTCTCCACTATAGTGAGAGGGCTGGAAATACTGAATAGCATCCTGCGCTCTGAGAGGACTGTCCTGATTTAAAGCTTTTGTATGTGGAAAATGAGCTTGATTTCTCCCTGGGAATCTGAGAACCATCTCAGCCAATGATCTGTCCCCTTCCAGTAGTTTGTCACTACTTGTCACTAGTGTTTAGTTCCCAACTTGACTTAACGTAGGACTTTTACTTAGACACTCTTCCTAGTATAAGTTACTGATCTATCTGGTAATGTCCCTAAATTAGTTTTATTTATTTAAGTTTAAAATTTCTTATATCTGGTATTTAGTTTGTTAAACAGGAATCAGGATTCAAATGTTTTGTATGTCTGAAGGTAAGGATGGGGGAAAATCTGACTGTGGAAAAGAAAAAAAATCCATAATCAATTGATGAAATAAAAATAAATATATGCATCATCATTGCAGCTAAATTACTCTCTTAAAACATTTTGAGAATTCCTCAAACTAATAAAAGACCCACAGAGGAAGCCAATAAATATATGGCCAATTATGCCTTTTGAACACAATACACGGAGAAGAGAATAGAATAGTGAATTCATTTAAATATGTGGAAAGTTACTAAAAGTTCTCTGCTGAAAGAGAAAAGCAAATAAACCCAAAGTGAGGTTGCGTCTACTCTTACTTTCAGGGTGGGAGATCGACTGTGCAGTTCTTTGGAGAGGTGGGAGCTCCGGCTCCCGAAAGATTCTAAACCATCGTGTTTTCAGTTGGTGGTATACCAAGCTGATCTCATAGTCCATTCTTCGGGGTAGTAAGACCTTTAGTAATCTCCCCAACGTTAATGCAACCTGCGTCTTATTTCTATTCAAAACAATGAGAAAAAGGTGGCCACAGGATTTATTACATACATGTGAATGATGATATGTAAATACTTTTGGGTGCAAAATAAAACCTAACATAGAATGTACATAAGAATGACAGCTATGAAAATAAATGTTATCAAAAATTTCATCAAGCAATTCTCACTTAAAGAATTAATCTTCCATTTTAATATAAGTGTGCAAATATTTGTTTTAACAGATTTGTATAATATTAATATGGATCTATTGGTATGCCAGTCATATATATGTATACACACACACACACCCACACACACACACAGCACACACACATATATGTGTATGTGTGTGTGTATATATATATACACATATATATATGACATAATCGCCAAAAGACAGGTAGAGCATGAGGGAGATTCACATATTAAAACAATGCACAGGAAAAAGAGGACTCAGAATGGTGCACTTATAAAGACAATTGGAAACAGAGAAATGATCTCACCTTTATAGATTGTTGAAGAATATGTAGACTTGTTTAAGTAGACTGCTGCTTGAAAGTATATCAAGGCTTGAAGACATGGCAAAAAATTTTTCATATTTACACTACTTTGAATCTTTTGGAATTTTCTTTAGTGCATTTCACATTTAAATACATTATTTTAAAGATGACTACTATAAATATCTTTCATTGGTAATTTCAATAAACTACAGTGACTGATATTTTCCAGAATGCAGGGCCACAGGGATAGTCCAGTGTTTGATGTGAATGCTTTCCTAAGACTTTTGAAGTCATTTCCTGCACTTTTTATGTACTGTTGCATTATTCATTTACTTAACAAATAAATATTTGAGTATTTGCATGCTGTTTCTTGACTTACTGCCTTTAAACTTTGTGTGCAATTTGCATATGATTTCTAGCAGATTAGAAAAGCAATGATTAGTTCTTTCAATAATGGGTGGTCAGCAATGGAAATGGGGAGAAGACTTGTGGCTGTTATGGGAAGTTCTGCATCCTTCCTGGGGATGTGTTCAGAATGGAAAAGATGTGCACACTTATTCTAATTACAAAGTGAAGATAAACTATTAAAAATAGGGTATTCAAGAAACATGTTAGGTGGAATATATCAGTCATACCACTGACCCATGGAAAGCTCAGCCGTTCCCAGAATAAGATGTATGTGCTTTGGTCTAGAAGACAAAAGAGCTCTCCAAAACCTCCAGTGAATCATAAGCTGGTCATGCTGCCAGTGTGAACTTCAGTGTGGAAGTTGAGAGAATTCTCATAGAATGGTGGATTGGCAGATGTGTCACCAGGATGTGGTACTAACACTGACTGTGGTTTAAAGGATCTGAGTGTGACATCAGTTCGAGTTAACCTTGGATTTGGGATGATAGAGTTCAAACATCATCCCCTGGGAAAGAAGAAGGCCAAACTGAGAAGATGGTTGAATAGTCAGGTGAGGGAAGTTGAAACTTTCTGAGGAGATGTGATTACTAGAAGCAATGGGGTGCGGGAGACTCACCACCTGGGAATATTCACTCTTAGTGCATGAATAATGCAGCCCATACATAAAAGACAAAAGAGATTCAAGCAGGGAAATCTATCATAAAATTTACATTTGAGATGCCAAAAAATCATGCAAGTGTGTTGGGGAAATTTAAGGAGAAAGTAGAGAATTTAAAAAAATTATTAATATTTATATAAATATACAAGAATTTACTTTGAAACATTTATTTATCTGGTATGTGTGTGTGGTGTATATGTATGTGTGTGCATATTTGTAGCTCATGTGTTTGTGTGTTTGTGTGTGCACATGTCACAGTACATGTATGGAGTTCTAAAGACAGCTTGTAAGAATTCATTCTATTCTTCCAAGATGCAGGTTGTGGACATTGAACTCAGGCTGCTGGGAATGGGCATGGTTGCAACCTTTATACTCTGAGCATTCTCAGTGGACCAAGACTTGAGATTTCCCAATACTAATGGAAAAACTGACCAAAAATTCATATGACATTATGCCAAGTTATATCATGTCATATGAATGAACATTTTATGATAAAATATTGGATATATGGAGACAAAGTATGTTTCTGGAATAATATCACTGAGACAGACATCAATGTGGGGGTCGTCAGGCTCAAAGCCTGCTCTCTGGATGGTACATTAGCATCCGAAATGGGCTGTTGCCAGGTTCTCCTTCTCTGGGAGGTTGAGTTTGCCTATTGTCTGCAAGCCAATGGCAGGCCTAACTTCTTCCCTTGGAGGTAGAGTTTACCTCCAGTCTCTTCTTGGATGGCTTTTGTTTCTCTTAGAAACTGGCTGGGCTAGCCTAATCTCTCCCCATCCTGAAGCTCAGGGACATTTGCGGAAGAGGGGGCAGTAAGATTGTAAGAGCAAAAGGATGGGAGGAGCAATGATTTGCAAGACTCTCCACACTAGTTAGGGCCGAAGCAATCATAATAGGACTTTGCATGACCTGCGCTATGTCCAATACACTATTGACCTCACAAAGTCTAGCATCAGCTAAAGGCACCAAGATCTTTAGAGGCAAGGGATTGACAGCCACAGTAATGTTCCTATGCTTAAAGGTTCAGGGAAATGCCACTGGGTCCTTGTACGTCATCGGAGGGGAGGACCCAGAGGAGAGTTAGGCATACACAATAAAGGACTCTCTGGGAATTGGGGGGGAAGCACTGGGGGATGGGGAGGGAGGGTAGGGGGAACAGGGTGTTCAGGGGGAGGAGAAGGGAGGGAGGGAACTGGTGTACCTATTAAGTTTGTATGAGCAGAAATAATAAAAAATGTATTAAAAAAAAACTGGCTGGGCTGTTCCTCCCCCAACAGTCTTTCCTGCTTATCTGAGATATGCTAATGCACGGACCAGGTAATTCTGTTTTGAGGCATACATTGTCCATTCCCTTCTAGGAACAAGGTGCCACGCCTGTTTACCTGGGGACATCATGTCTGGTAGATGTCACTCCTGCCTTTTCTTTGTTAACTGGAATGTGTATGTTTTACAGAATCCTGTAAAGAATTTGGTCCTGCTCTTCTTTGATGTTTTCCTGAATTTGGCTCTGCTTCTTGATCGTTTTCCTATAAATACTCATGTGCTACAATAAAGTTGGCTTGGATGATGGAGGACATCCTAGGCTCCCTCTGCCTGATCAAGATCAATTCCTTCCGCTCCCACTTCTGTTTCGTGCAGGTAAGTCTGGGTTTACACTGGTTCGTGGGCCCGGACACATCAATACTTACTTCAACTTGATATTTAAGCATAACTGTTTTTTTAATGAAACTCAGAAAATATTTAATATCTGCCTAAAATAAGATCTAATTTGGAAACCATTTTGCCATATATTTTACAATCTATAAATACATTTTTCTCTAGGAATCTATAAATACAAATATGTCAAATGAAAAATCTAATTCATGAGGTAGGCTACTATGGAGCTGACTTCACTAATCCGCAATGTAGAATTAAAAATAAATAATCTAAATATTTTATTATTTACATTATGAGGAAAATGAAATAATGGTATATCAAGTGTTAGGCAACTTTAGAGCTGCTTCTGAAAATGTAGTGGAAAAACAAAATATTTTAAAAATAGCTCTGCCATCTGGGTTAGCATAGATTACAGTTGCACTTTCAGTACAGGAGTCTATTAGTTTGCATACCAAGTTTTCACAGCATGTAATGCGTCCTCTCTCCATGGAAGGCAGCCTCAGCTTCATTCCCCATCCCTCTTATCTCCGAGTCCTATAAGAATAGCAGTGTTTTCTGCAAAACAAAATGCCACCGAGCTTAGTTTCTTTGTAGCACTTACAGCTCTGAACAGGCTGCAGCTCTTCCTGTGTGGAAGAAACTCAAGTTGATATTTGTTCAGCAAAGAACATTATACTCAGCATCTCTTAATAATAGGCAGTCTAATCAGAATTATTCCTTCAGGAAAGCCTCAAAAATATGATGAGTCCTGGGGGTCAGTTAGGAAATAATTGATCAATAATGGAGAGGCGTCCTGAGAGAGTTAAGAATACCAGGAAGGATCATCACCTGAAGAGGGGCTTCTGGAGCTATTGACTGGCCTGTGATTACTGAACTAGACATCTCCTCCTTCAATGGCTTGTTATTCAGACAAAAGACCTTGGTTTAACCCAGTGGAGCACAAAGCAAAACCAAAGGACAGGAATGTGGAAGGGAGACCTAAAGGAATGAGGCTTCAAGGAGTATAAGAGAGAAATGAATTGGAATGTGGACTATACAAACATGAAAAATCCCAAAGAACAAAATTCCTCATTAAAGTGAGCAAATACAAAGGAATATAAAGAAAGGAGCAAGGGAGAGGAAAGAAAAGACAGCTTCCTGAACCTAACTGTGACTTGGGCTGCTGGGGACACTATGTGAATATGAACTGCTGATACAAATATTGATGTGCGTTAGAATGAAGGGAAACAGGAGAAAAGGGAGATAAGGTAATACTGGGATGTAAAGGAGGAATTGACTAGCATCCTACTCATACTTTTCAAGCGACTATTCTAGAGATCATGGAACAGAAGGAATCCCAAACCAGACTGAAAAGCAAATATTACATGCTTCATTTAAATCATTTGTAATGCACAAAGCTATGCTAACAGTCTTAGAATAGTGTATTGCAAAAGTCAGCTTACATCTTCATCCATTAATAAAATATGTACTCTAGAAATTTATTCTTGCTGAACTTTGCATTTTTGTGTAGAATAACTGCTGCTAATAAATTTATTCAGTTTTACTTCTGCTTAAGGAAAAATATTGTCAGTTAGATGAGACTGCATCTAGGAAAAATAAATTCATGAATCAAATTAAATACTTTAAGTATGACTCAAGCAGTGATTTCAGTTGAGTGAGGTCTACCATGTAAGGAACTAGGAAGTGAAATAGGTGCTAAGAAGCTCTTTTGTATTCATGTAAGAGAAAAGCTAAAAATTAAATATGACTTTATTGATAGCTTTTTGTCAAATTGTTGTTTCTGGAGAGTTATAGAGCAGAGGATAGATAGTAAATGTCATGAACTTTTTAGACAAAGGCAGCTATACACAACTATAGAAAAACAGACTAAATAATTAATAAATACATTTTCATGTGCAGGATTTTGTTAGCTCATTATGCATATAGTTTATATATTTAGAATCTATACACTTGCATGTGAACTACAAATCTTTTTGAGGAAAGCTTTAGCTTGATACAAAATACCTTAAATTTATCAAAATCCTAAAATATATTTTGTATTTCTTGAGCTATGATAGCATAGTCAATGAGACTAGTGGATCTAAAATCACATGTGTTAAACTGGCTGCCATTAACTAATTCATATACAATACTCAGATTGAATGTTTTATGCGTGTGAAAGATGATAAGATGGTAGTTTAAGATTATTTCTTCACTCTAATAATAAAAGAATCATATAAGATTAAAAAAAAAAGAAACAGTTGCAAATATAGGTCATAGTGTCATAGAACACTGTGTGAGGCCTAGGTCTGAATCCGAGTCACCACATTTATACACACATGTATGATAAAGGTGTCCGTGTTGAAATTCCTTTTACATTTTTCAGGAACAAAATAGGGAAATCATAAACAAAGAACCCATGCTTATCCATACAATGTTAATTAACATTCATCATACTAAATAGTGTTTCAACTTATCTGTTGTTAAAATATATTTGTAATAATGATCTATAAAGACATTTATAGAACTTCAGTCCATGGAATGAATTACCAGAGCAGAGAAGTCAATCCACATATTTGTAGACAAGTGACTTTTAAGACAAGCATGGAGAACAAACACTGTAGAAAGAACTTTATCGGTGTTCTGCAATAATCTACAAATTAAAGAATTCATGTTGACCCTGATTTTCAGCAGTCTTAAAACAAACTCAGAATTGATGGCAGGCATAAATGTAAGAGACAAAAGTAAAAATGATGTATATTACAAATAAAACATACTTCAGGTAATTGGAGTGAGTGAGAATTTTTTGCATATAACACCAGAAGAAATAAATTAAACATAGAGATTTAATTGACTTAAAAACAACATACACACAAACAGCACACCTCATTTCCTGCACAGCAAAGGAAATGATCATCAAAATGGTTTGTCAGTCAACAAAGGGGAGAATGTATTTGCAAGCTTTATGCAAATATGCATGTAGAATACATTAGAAACTAGAAACTCAACTGAAAAAAACAACAGAGATGATGCAATTAAAATGCAGTGATAGAACAATAAGACTATTTCTTAAATGAAGACCTGCAAATAGCCATAAGGTGTATGAAAATATGCTTGACATGTTTCTCATTTTTTACTAGTCAGTAGAGAAGTGCAATTCGAATCCAAAGGAATATCATTTCTCTCCAGCAGGATTGTGATCGATAGACAAAAAGGTTGATGCTGAAGCAAATGTGAGAAAAGAGGAGGAATCTTGAGATCTTGTGTGGGATTTAAGTCAGTATATCTGCTTACAGAAAAGAACAATGAGTTTTGCCAAAATTTAAAATAGGAATTCCATAGGGTCTGACCATACTCCTCCTGAGCATGTATGTGAGGAAAGGTGAAGACTGTGTGTTGAAGACACACTTTATTCACAATAACCTAGAAATGGAAGCCACCTAAGTGTGAGTAAATAAAAGCAATTCCTTTGCAAGGACAAAATGATTCAATTATGCAATCAGCATTTTAAAATCCTTGCATCAATGACAAAAATGGCTGGAACTGAATATTACTGGAGTAAGAGAGATAAGGCAGGTGCAGAGAGACAGGCAGCATGTGATCTCAGGTCCATGTGGAGTGCAGGTAAGTTCAGCTCAAGGTATTTACCAGGGGCTGAGGAGAGCAGAGGGGACACACTGAGTGAAGAGCACTGAGCTGCAATTATAGAGTACTTAGTTCATTAACCTGAACTGTGTAATGCATTCCTCAGAAAGACAGGGAAAAGAATCAATTTGGGGGAGGATTTTTTTAATTTAGTTTTGCTCTTTTAGAGTTCATACATGAGTACAATGAATTTATGTTATTTTTACCCTTTATTACCCAAACTTACATTCTATCCTTTACCTGTAGCTGACCTACTTCCTCCCAATCAGTCTCCTTTCCTTTTGTGGCTTACTGTACGTGTGACCCCTTGAGTTTTATGGGGTTGACTGCACTGGCAAATGCCTGAGCATTGCTGGTATGGACGACTCTCCTCCGGTAGGTACATTAGTTCCTGAGGTAGTCAGCTCCCCTTCCCCTTCAATGTTAACCTCAATACTCTCTCAGGCAGGTACGGAGTCTGCTGAAACCTTTGCCTTTCTCGATGACATATTGGTAGGTTAAATCTTGTGCTGGTCTCGTGGGAGTAGACATGGGTGCCGTAGCCTAGTCATGGCCAGAAGACACTGTGTGGTGTCACCCTGCCCACCCTTAGGTCCTTACACTGTGTGGTGTCACCCTGCCCACCCTTAGGTCCTTACACTGTGGGCAGCACCCTGCCCACCCTTAGGTCATTACACTGTGGGTAGCACCCTGCCCACCCTTAGGTCCTTACACTGTGGGTAGCACCCTGCCCACCCTTAGGTCCTTACACCAGAGCTGCCTTCTCTCACAAGGTGGACCTCAGGGTGAAGTGATTTAGTTTTCATGTTTAGGGAACAGAAACCCACAGTCTCTTATTCTCCTATTCTCTACACTTTGGAGATTTCGAATTCTCTATTTTAATTACCTTTACTTGCAAAATGGAACAATTAGATGGAAGGCTGAGAACTGCTGTAAGCTATGGTAATAATGACAAATGTTTAGATGGCAGCTTGGGGTTATGTTCTCATGGCAAACCCTGAGCAGCTTGTTTCTTCCTAGTACTTATTGTCCCCCCTTCTACAGGTTCCAGTTGGCTTACAGCACCCTATGGTATATCAGACCTTCAAGCCCACCAGAAAACACTGGTTACTACCATAGCATTCATACTATTCTATTAATGGTCACCTTTTAGTTAGGGTGATTGTTACTGTATCTCACAGCACTTACGGTTTGGTGCAAAAATAAAAATTTTGAATATAGTAGCTGTCAAGTAGTGATATGTGTTTCAGGAGATTGATATACTTGACTCGATCATAGGACATATACATATAAAATTATATCATATACAGCCCCAGTAATGGGTGCAAGAACATTCAGTAAAATGCATTTTAATATTTCTTTTGGAGATTAAACCATATATGCATGACTTTGTGTGTATGTGTGTGTATGCATGTGTGTGTACATGCATACATATACATGTATATATATATATGAAATACTTGTCGAAACTGGTTTCTCTATGCTGTTTGAATTGTTTAAACATCTAAAATAAGTATGACTTTATTTATTGTGTATCTCTATTCATGTTTGTGCCTTGCATAATATTTCTGTGAAATCTTCTTCTTATCCTCATAAGAATACTGTAAGAACAACAGTAAGTCTATTTAATAACTTTCTTTCTTTGTATAGAAATCACATTTTTGCAGTGTATGTTCCCAAGATGTGGTTTTTGTTGAAACAATTTCGCAGCCTCACGTGTTACATGCCTATGAACTAAACCAAACTATATTACATACATACATAAAACTGTCTTTTTCTGTGAGCAGAATAATCATTTCTACTAAAAGCAATGTGAAACAAATACTGTTACAGAAGCCCCACAAAACTTAGGACTTGTCTGAGGATGACGTTAACGCACAGCCAGGTCCACGCTGCTTCTCTTTCTCCCCATATCTTTCCCTCCATCTTAACAAGTTGACCAGTGAGAATTTACAGAGACTGCAAAGGAGCAGACAGCAAGCCACCTCTGTTCTCCTCCAAGAAATACTAAAATATTTATCACATGTTTGAAGTGTTTTTACCTAAAAATCATAATTATTCAAAGAATAAATCCATCCCTTATCATCGAGAAATGATGCATGTTCTGCAGTTCTTTGAATATATTATCTCTTTTTAATAAAGAAAAATCTTCTTGCACTTTTTACTTTCTATGAAGAGTCAAATTATATTATTCAGACCACATGAACAATTTAGATGAGGAAAATAATTTGTCATTCTAATGACTATGAAATAGAAGTTTTCATCCTGACTAGGGCGCTGCAGGCATCATACTGGGAAAAGGATTGTTGTATACCGTGGGATCACTTAGTCATGAGCATCCTATTCACTGCACAGTATCGAATTTCCTTCCACACTCTACACTAGTTCAGTAGTTTTTAGTGTTGCCATGGAATTTGTGTGGCTGCAACACTGAAATTTCTCCCTTGTGATTTAGAACAAAAGCTTGATGCACATAATCTATTATTTATTTGAAGTTGCATTGGAATCTTTGCTTATTATAGCATACTGAAGAATGAAGCTTCGAACTATTGTAGATAATAAGCAGAAAAGTAGTGAGTATATATGACTTACAGATAATGTCAATTTGAATCCTGTAAATAGATTGTATGCTTAGCAACAAATAGAAAATCATTGAATTTCCAGGGAAGTTTAAGAATTGGTGTAATTAGGGAATGTGGTTAATTATGGTTTAAGTACATATGACATATTTATTCTACTAAATGAAAGCAGATTTGCAGGTTTGGAAATGATTTTAGTGTGATTCTCAGAGTGATACATTTAATATTGCCAGAAAACAATTGTATACCTGATAGAAAACATGGAGAACTAGAAGCATAACAAAATACAGATTTGCGTGTAAAGACATAGGTTAAATAACAGATAAATAGTGAAAAAAGGAGCATGATTTTTTTATTTTATGATTAGAACTGATTGTCTTTCATCCTTTGATATGGTTTGAATGGGGAATGCCCCCCCCCAACAGTTGTATATGCCGAACTTTTATTCCTTATCTGATGACATCAGTTCAAGAAGTTACAGAACTTCTAGGATGTGGGATCCAACGGATGATGAGTCAAAGAACTGAGTCTTTGGAGGTCACAGCTATCCCTTGGTGCCTTCTGCTTTCTCTGCGTCCTACACACCTTGGTTGAAAGCTGATTTGCCACATGCAGCCCACCATTATGGGCTACAGCTCTGACCTCAAGAGCCACACAGGTAACTGTATTCTCTTTGGTTGCTTCTGTCATGTCCTTACGTCATAGGGACCAGGAAGCTCTCCTGGCCTTCACGTAACTATTGTCTCATCACCATGATTCCTACAAATCACCCGAGTACATTCATGAGTCGAATTTGTACTTGTTTGTCTGTCGCGGTGAGGAATGAGCTCATGAATAGGGTGCAGCATTAGAAGGTGCCCCACAGCAGAAAGCCAATGGTGTGCTTCTCCTCAAGCAGGGACCACATGGTAAGAGGAAATCCCAGTTCAAGGAAAGGCCGATGCCCAGTGTAAGAGGTAGGCGGGCAGAATGTGCTTCTTTATCTTCCTTTTCCAAATCTGGTGTTCACAGCATTGAGTCCAGCACCTCACATTTGGTAAGTTAAGCAACTTTACAAGGTTTTTGAATTCAACTGTGAATATTTGCTAACAACCTCACAAACACACTCAGAGCAGGTTTCCAATGAGGACCACATGTGCCGCTCAAGTTGACAAATCAATTAGTGTGAAAAGTACCCCCTTTCTTCAGGAACTACGGGAATAATTGCTAGGGTCCATTCATTTCCTCAAAATTGACATTTTTTAGTATGAATGTTGGCCCAATTTCACTTCAGCAGAATGTTCTTCTCTGATATCTATAAAGTATCACCTTTAACTCGCCTCAATTTATTTTTGTAAACAAAGTCCTTGTAATCACATAGCATATAATGTATGGACTTGGTTTGGTCAGTATCTGTCTCCTCACCTTGTAGTATGAGCTCAAGGCAGACCACATGACTTTCATGAGTTTCTGCTTTGTGGCATCACCCTTAGGATATGATGATCACAAAATAATTTCTGGATGCACAAACATTGTGGGTGAAAGAAACATTACAATTTTCTACTTGTGAGCAAAGCAGACCTCAAGTATTAATGAGGTACCAACCCATTTTCCTTATACTGCTTTCTTAAATCCAGTCCCACATGGTTCTCTGCAGCAGCTCAAACTCTCTTTCCTTTTTATTCACCTTAAGCTTCTAAAATTTGTTGGACAGGCAACAACACCCTTGCATCTTGAATTTCCCTGTTATTTCCTCCATTTTAATTTACAGCTTACTCTGTCAATATGCCCACAGCTTAACATGCTCTAACCTTTTGGTTTGTGCCTTGTCTGCTGAGGTCACTAAACATAATCCATGACTTATTTTGTCATAGCACTTCAGAATTTCAAAGTATTTCCTTTTCTTAGTTGAAAAGGACAAACCAGTAACTAGGAAATAGCTCAGGTTATTTCTGATGACAATACCTTTTGCAGTTGCCCTTTGAGAAAATACCCTGTGATCTGACTCCAGAAGACAAACTCCTTTCTAGTGTTTTACTTGGGCTAAATTTGTTGCCTAAGCAGGTGGATCAAAGTTAAATTTCCTGAAATCTTCCCACATATCACCTGCAAATATACCCATCTTTAATTTTATTTAAACTGCAGGGATTTGTCATGTTCTTCATGTATGAACAGCTACTTTAATAATTATAGGTGATTGTAATGATTAAATAGTAGCTAAACATATGTTGTAGACTCAAGAAGTTTCTGTGTTCAATATTTTCTAAAAATTATTTTCTTTCATTAAAATATGTGTGCAGTAATAACCTTACCAAGGAGATAAAAGGATTAAGAAATTTCAAAGGTCAAGAAGTCCCTAAGGAGTTAAGTGAATCTAATTTCTTTTCTCCGATATTTAAATGAAGCAGTCCTTGCTCTGATCCTGAAGTTCATTCAACCAATACAAATCTGAATGTTTCATCTCCACTAAGCTCATATCTTAATAATGAGTTGTCATAAAAATTAAGGTGATATCTGCAATCCAGTCACTTGTTTGTGGAGGGAAGTATCACTGACATTAGTTTAGATTCAACCGTTTTCTTCAATGTTTAAAGTGTGTGTGTGTGTGTGTGTGTGTGTGTGTGTGTGTGAGAGAGAGAGAGAGAGAGAGAGACAGAGAGAGGAAGAGAGAGGGAAAGAGAGGGAGAGAAAGAAAATACCTATCCAAGGTTATATTACTCATTTTGAAAAATCTAGAACACAATCTTACCTTTTCCCTTATAAGCACTGGATCCAGTCATTCATGATAGCTTCAAATTACATTATATAAGCAAACTGGGAAAATGTGGACAAACTCTGGGTACATACAAAAAATATGAAAACTTCAAATTCAGCTAGGGAGTCTTTGTGTGCACACTCACTGGACATTTGTTGCAGAATAAATCTTAAGCATTCTTATCAGACACAAAATGAAAGTATGTGAGAAGACTGTATCAAGTAGCTTAGCAACATCATTAGTTTGCAAAGTGTGTTTCAGAATATGCTCTCTACAGCTTAAATGTACACAATTTTATAAATCAAAAAGGTTTCTGTCATATCACAAAATAAGCTTATGAATACATTTGGATCTTATTGGGCATAAAAGAATAGACTGTGCTTTAAATATAGGTTTGGTAATGGAGTTGTGTTCTCAAAAAACTGACAAGTAAATATGGACTGTTACAGTTTACTCTAGAGATTTGTCTTGAAGTTAAAGTGATGCTTTATACATATAATTATCTTCAAAATGACTGCATTAACTATTTTTAATATTGTTCTGACCAAATTTCTGATGAAGGGAAGATTAATTTGCCTTATATTTGATGGGGACATTCCCATCATTGCAGGGAAGGTGTAGTAGCAGAGCCAGGAAGTGGAGCAGAGGCAGGAAGTGGGTCAGGGACAGGAAGTGGTGGCAGGATCACAAAGCAGCTTCATTTGTGGTCAAGAAGCAGAAAGCAAACAGAAAGTGGAGGCAGGTTATAATCGTGGGAGACCATTTCTGACCCACTTCCTCCAGCAAGGATTCACCTGCTAATGATTCCACAGCCTCCCAAAACTGCACTGACAAGCATGCCAACTACTCAAACACATGGTCTGCTTGGGGAGATTTTACATTTAAGTCATTGCAGGAAGTGGGTCATGAACTCCAGTTTCATCATTGGACACAAAACTTTTTAAGGGAATTTCAGTCAAAGAAATACTGGCTGCCAACAGATATCGCTGGAGCTGTTGAACATGTTTGCTTATAACAAGTTCATATTACAAATGTCTGAAATGCCTGAAAGATGAGTCTTGGATGTGCCATGTCACAAGCAGAGCGTGAGAGTGTTGGAAGCATTATTCTTATATTGTGCATGGTCCATTCCTGTGAAATATTGGGGGAATGTGTCCCTCAGAATGACAGCAGTCATGAATTCAGAACAGGAGGATCATATGTGTGGCCTAGTGTTCCTACTACCTGTAAGTCTTATCTAGTTCTGGGATAAACTATAAACAACAGTGACTAAGCCTCCATTGCTTTCAGTTTCTTATCTTGTCAAAGGTGTGTCACATGAAGGGAGCCACTCTGACTCTCTTTAGCAGCAGGGGGCCTCTCTACCAGCAGCCTAGCAGGTTCTGATGCAGCAGCTGCAAACTATTGCATGAAAACAGAAGTCTGCTCTTATGTGTCTTACTTCGTCAGTCATTTTCCTCAAACCTGGTGATGATGTTGGCTCCTGACCCTCCCCATCCTCATCACCAACTAACTGGTGATGCTCAATATCCCACAGAAACCAGCAAAGGAAACTGACTCTGAACTGTAGTCTTAACCAGAGAGCACGGTACTATTTTTGCCTGGGGAGCGTCACCATCTTATACTAATGATCACATGGGGTGAAACTGAGTCAGTGCATGGTGTCCTGTGCAGGGCCTGGAATATGAAGGAAGAAGCCAGCATTTTGTTGGTAGCAAACATTGGGAAATATTTTCAAAAGCATCTCATTTTTCTTATAAGAAAGCAAGTGAAATTAAGAAGTGAGGCTAAAGTAGAATGCAAGTGAGATTCCCTTCAGGAGAGAAACTAAAACAAACATAGAGATAATGGATTTGCTTTCTTCTTTGTTTTAATTAAATTCATCTAGCCTTTATCCTCCATGGAAGCAGTATTTTTTAACAGTGAGGATAAAATGCCCAAGTTTATAAGGAAGCACCATTTTCATAACATATTAGACTAATCCCTTATATTTTTATAGTGACATTGTAATACTTCCTTTTGCAAAGCAAATAAATGATTTCCAAGACATATGATTGCTTTCTGATACTTGAAGAATCTGTTTCTGAGAAAACAAATGATGTCACTTTTTGTCTAATTTTATACTCATATAAATCTTTGCATTCTTTAATTTATATTCATGGAGGATTTCCTATAAGCAAAATTTTCTCACTTTGGTATGGTGATATTTCAAGTGTTTTGTGGATCCTGCCTGCTGTCTAGAATTTCAGCAATGGCTTTAGAGTCACTTCTCCTGTGGGGAAAGAACTAGAATAACTACAGTTTGTAGCAAACTTTTTTCCTCTATCTTGTCCAAGGATTAAATTGATTTGATTTTGTGACCATTGTTCTTTTACAGTAACATATTAGGTGCTTTTACATTTTCTCTGCATTGTTCCATATATATATTCAGTGCCAAATGACTTAAGGGAACCAAAGACTTTAATTTGACTTATAATAGTCCAGTTACAGTTTCTTGTCCTGTTTGGGAGGAGCATCTATATTTTTACCAGCAGTTTAGCAAACTGATGACAATGTAATAATAGCTGAAAGAGGGACCATTCTTACTTTGCAGACCAACACATCTGACCAAGGATACAACAGGAAGTCAGCTTCCCTTAACCAGTTTACCTGCGTAGGTACTGGTCCCACCCATCATGCCTTGGGCTTCCTCGTCAACTGGACAATCTCCTTCAGGCTCACTCAGGGATTAGCTAAGCTACTAAATCTCTACAAATGTGCCCAGAGATATTTACTCTTCTTTATTGATACAAGACAATATTCATATGGAAATTAAGGGGAGAAAAGTTAGATTTATTTGGCTTATAGTTCCAGAGAGTAGAAATAGTACATTAAGGCAGAAAGAGGCAGCAGGAAGACAGCAGGATTGAGAGACTGGTTCAGATCGTGGCTGACATGGAAGCTAAATTAACAAGTAGAACTGCTAGCATATGCAGTGTTACCAAAGCTTCAAGGATTGCCCCTTTTAACATGCCTTCCTCTAGCAAACGCTTCCTCCTAAAAATGTTATGACCTTCCCAAACTTACCAGCTACAGATTTAAAGACATGAACCTGGTGGGACAACTCATGATGAAACCATGACTTCATCATACATGATTCTATCACATAAATTTGGACCGTCCATGCCAAATTGAAAATAGAAAGACTGGATAGTTGAAGATGCCAGAGTCTTCTTAACAAATGTGATTATTAATTTTTCTTTTGTGCATTCCAATTTTTTAAAGATTTGGTATGGTTGAGGTGTCTTTAATTGATATATATTACAGGTTTTGGAAACTCTGGTATAAATGAAAAAGGCCATTTAAAGTGGCAGACAATTCAGCATTGATATAGGACAGTCAGGAGCATCATGACTTGGTTGTCCTGTATATGCAACTTCTTTTGCCAAAGTCCTCTCATTGTAAGGACCGTTGCAAAGCAGCATGCATTTTTTCAGAATTTTGGGACTGTGCTTCCAGTGGTGAACATTTTAAAATGGCTTAGAAGATGTGATCCTAATCTCCACGGTCATCTTCAGAAGTCACACACATTGTGCCTACAGGACCAGCTGCATTCAAAGAAGGACCAGGCAGTACCCATAGTGTTGAAGCTATTCTGTGTCTAGCTGACCACATAGACCCAAAGGGAGGCAGGACAGATCAATAGGATATATGCTGATGCTGCTATTCAGGAAGTATAACCATTGCAACACAAGGCAATACTAAGAAAAACCCCACAGTTTGAGTGTAAAACTCCCATGATCAAGAGTCCATTGTTATATTTTCGCTAGTGCAGGTGACGCTGTCTGCACCATGGATGTGAAGCTTTACCACCTGCTCCATTCATTGTCAACTAAAGCAGTACAAAGGGACCATTTCAAAAAAGAAATCTCCTTCAGTTCAATCAGCACATTGTTCTGTAAAACCAAGCTCTCTTGGTCTGGAGATAATGACTCAAGGGTTAAGACACTGACGCACAAACAGAAGGACCTAAGTTAAGATCCTAGATCTCATATGTCAGTTAGAAACAGGTGTTAACTTAACGGTTAAGGGTTTGAACTCTGGGCATATTTGTAGATAATTAGTAGTTAAGCCCATAGCCAACCTGCAAGAGATTGTTTAGTTGATGGGGAAGACCCAGCCCAAAGTGAGTGGAACTAGGCCTTGGATAGGTGAATAAAATATGGAGAGTTGATTGAAAACATTGGTATCCTTCTGTATACTTGGCCAGACCTGTTGGTCTGTCAAGTAATGATTGTCCCTCTCTCAGGAGTTATGGTGTGGTCAGTTCCCTCAGTCCCTTAGTAATGGTACATGTTCTCTTGCTAAAGTGGACATTCAACTGTAACCAGGACTTATAGGAAAACCCCTTATTTACTTAAGCTGTCTGGTGGTAAATTATTGTAGAGTAACTGCTACAGAATTTGGTACCAGAAGTGGGGCGTTGACAATAAATCTGGGTATGTGGATTCTGAATAGTTTTGTTGGAGAAGATCTGACATGCTTGAAGCTCTTAGGTTTGTGGATGACAAATACTATTCTGCAGAGGTTAGTGGGCTATTTCATGGATGAAGATGCTGAGAGAGTTGTGGATTGTTTGGGCCCAATTTGTGATGAAGGGAACAAGGACTTTGGCAAAGCTGAATTTAAAGATGATGGACTTATATACTTGATACAAGAGAGCTATGCTGGCAACTTTGAAGTTTTGGATGAAGAAAGGGTAGACAGAAGAGCAGTTGTTGGGGCTGGAGAGGTGGCTCAGGGGTTAAGCTTCTGCCTTGCAGGCAGAAGGTCCTGAGTTCGGATCCTAGACCCCACGTATAGATGCCAGGCAGAAGCTGAGGCGGCTTGCGTTTACGGTCCTGTTAGGGCGGAGCCTGTGAATCCCGGGACAGAGTAAACAAGGAGGAAGAGGAAGTGTCCATGGTGGTTCCTGAATTCGTCCGTGGTTCTACATACACACACATACATACACACACGTGTACACACACGCATACACACACAATTGAATAAATAAAAAAATTAAAAAAAAAAAAAGAAGAGCAGTTGCTGATGTTGGAGAAATGGACTGCAGTGAAGGAAAATCTAGTGCTTTGCACATAGTGTAAGATATGAATACTACCTTATGGTGATTCTGTAGTTTGAAATCCCGGAATCTTTTAGGATCTGAAAGGCCAAACTGAAGTTTTATTTATTTATTTATTTTTTTGCTCTTCAAACATTTTGGCAGCCTAAAACATGGCTTTTCCAGTGCCAGCACACAAAAGTTCATACAGCTGTGGTTTAAGTGGACCGAGCTATGTTTCAACCTTGCTGCAGAATTTTTCATTTCTCCTCACATGGCAATGGTTTTGGTGCACAATAAAGGATTCATGGAGAGTGGCAGAATATTGACACCAAGTGACAAATGTGGAGTTCTGGAAAAGAAAGGTAAAATTTGTAGCTGCAGAAGAACCCAAAGTGTTGCTCGAAATTCCTGATCCACGGGACATATACTGAGAATGTCTGCCAGTGGAAACTCAGCCCAGTTCAGAAAAACACTGTTTGTGTAACTATGAGCTGTAAAGAGGGAATGGTATTACCCAGGAATTTTGAGCCACCATGACTATGTGATGAGCCACAGAAGATTAATATTGAAATATAGGATACAGTATTTGATTTGCTGGACTTTGTTCTTAATTTGATGTTTTTTCATTGTCATGGTGATTCTATTTTGATGTTTTTTTCTATGTTGAAGTATTGATATTTTAAAATTGGACTGTGAAAACTTTTAAGTTTGGACTTTTATAATTAATAAAATTAAACATATTTATATTGTAAGATAAATTTAACACCTGTAGGGACAAGGATTGAAGGTTTCATTTAAAAGTGATCTTTTTTTTATTTCAAGTTGAAAGGAGGTGAGGGTCATAGTTGGATACAGGTGTCAACTTGAAAGTTTAGGGTTTGAGCCCTAGGCACATTTGTAAAGAATTAGTAATTGCGTTAAGCCCAGAGTGAACCTTTAGAAGACTGTCTAGTTGATGGGGAAGGCCCAGCACCAGGTGAAAGCAGTAGGCCCTGGATAGGTGAACAAACTACAGAGAGTTGGTTGAGAAAGTTGGCATCCCGCTGTACACTTGGTCAGATATGTTGATCTGTTATGTAAGGATTGTCCCTCTCTAAGCTGTTATGTGCAGAAGGTGTGGTCAGTTCCCTCAGTCCTGGTGTTGGTAGGAGCACTCCTGCTAAACTGGAAAAAAAAAAACCTGTAACTAGGGATTGTACAATGAAATAAACACCTTGCTCCTTTAAGCCATTTGACGGTGATTTTATCAGCAACCATATAGGTTGGACATCTGGCTCTGGACAGTGAAGCCTGGAAATCTCAGAACAAAGAAAAAAGGAGATAAAAGCAACCCAGGATGATTACTAAAGTCATACTTGGTGCTCTGCACAGACTTTGAGTGCCCTTTCATGCATACACACACACACACACACACACACACACACACACATACACACACACACACACACATACACATACACACATACACACACACACACACTAGATAAGTAAAACCAAGCTTTCCTGGGTCCACATTCAGTGGCATACCCTCTTGTAAATCCTCTAGTCTGAAGATTGGATTTTCTTGCTTGGCAACATATGTGTTATGACTTTAAGGAGCTGATGAATGGTAAAAACCTTATTTCTGAAACTGTTACTGAAAATTGTAATTTTTCTTCATAGAATATCACTGAACTGATTTCCAGCTGGTGTAATTATGCTTTGCTCAGCACCCAGCACATTGCTTTACACACCTGGGTACTTAGAACTGTAATTCAATGATGAGATCTTCCTACAATCCCTTCCTGCTTTTCAAAATAGTTCATCATGGGATTTGGGATATGGATTTGGAATTTTTTATTTTATTCACTTAATAAATATTTATTGAAAGTCTCAAGGTAATAGGCTTTAATTACGAGTTCCAGAGCAGAATAAAAAGGACCTAATGCATTTATTATCATTTATTTGAAATTACATGCCATTCAGAGCAGATGATATAACTTAAAACTATTTATTCAATTTAAATGCATTAAATTCTATGTATAAATGCTTTTCCCTTCTCCTTTAACTGAAGATGTAGCATGCTTATGTCACCTTGGGATGTAAGATAGTTGTACAAATGGACAACACAGCAAATACTGCCATACATGCAGTCCAAAGTCTCCTTGATTGCTGTTCTACTTCTACCTAAAGAAATTCTCTCTCTAATTCTATAATTCTGAACATAGCAATTCTCTCTGTCTTTCTATCTCTCTTCTTCCTACTCTTCTTTCTCTCCCTCTCTGTGCAAGTACTTGTATGTATATATGTCATAGTTAGGCATAGGTGTCAACTTGACTGTTGAGGGTTTGAGCTCTGAGCACATTTTTGGAGAATTGGTCATTGGATTAAACCCAAAGCAAACCTGCAGGAAATTATTAGGCTGATGGGGAAAGCCCAACCTATAGTGGGTGGGACTAGATTCCTGAACAGATGAATAAAATACTGAGAGTTAGTTGAGGAAATTGGCATCGTTTTGTACATTTGGCCAGACATGCTGGTCTGGCAAGTAAGGATTGTCCCTCTCTCAGCCACCACGAAGAGATAATGTGGCCAGTTCCCTTGGCGTGAGCTCTCCTGTCAAGCTGGACTGAGAACTGTAACCACGTAATCATAAGAGACAATAAACCCCTTGTTCCCTTAAGCCATTTGATGGTCATTTATCAACAACCATGCAGGCGAACTACGACAATATGCATAATATGCATGCATTTTCATATCCTGAATTGCATAGAATTGTATTTAGAATACAAAATCAGTGTAAGCTTTTGGAGAGATTTAATTATTTAATCAATTATTTACTAAAAATGTACTTAGACAGTTAGCTGAAAATGAGATTCCTTAAGTAAGCACTTTCCCAACTATCTGTAACATAGATTGCCAGCTGTCTCATGGGAAGGTGTCTTGCTTTGGTCAGTGATATGTTAGCTTTAAGCTATTCTTTCTTCAGTGTATAATATTGTAGACCACAAATCTTGATATGCAGAGAGGAAAGCAATGAAGGAGTACTTTATATATACATATTAAATAGTCAAATATTTATCATGTCATGCACAAATTGTCAATTCACATTCACTTCCAGAAGAACATACCAGAAATGGAGGTTATAAAAAATAATAAAACAGATTTATTTCCTGAAGCCTTGTAAGCTAGGAAATCAAGGTAAAGAGCATCTGGTGATAGTTCTTACACCACTCTATAATGGAGGAAAGGGGATGATAAGAGCAGAAAGAGAGAAAGAGAGAGAGAGAGAGAGAGAGAGAGAAAATTTGATTTTATTGTAGACTCACTCTTTCAATAAAAACCTATTTCCACAAAACATGAACATGTTGAAATCATTGCAAAAGGATGTTTCCTCCAATTTATATTTTGTATAGAGTAAGAATATTTTGTAGAGTATAGTTCTATACTCCTATAAGCAAATATTTTTCAACAAATTAAAAGCATCGGCAAAGTATATTTCCTGGATTATTTTTATAACGCATTGTACTCTATATTGTTGTATATTTGTGGATAGTGCAATTCTGTGTCCTTCTTAAAGTGAGCTTTACATCTTAAATGGCCCATGAGTCTTTAAATGGGAGAATGTTTATATAAATGGAGCTTAAGTGAGATTAACATTCCTTTTCCTGGGTTGTAATGATTTCCCCTATTAATTCAAATAGGCTCTTTTTATTCCAACCTTGCAGCTCACTTGAAATGCTCTTCAGATAAAAGTAAAGTTAAACTCTGTTTGATTTTGTAATGATCCACTCCAACCTGAAATGATAGGATTTGTGCCTGGATTTTATAGCTTTTACAGCTCAATTAATTTGTTCTTTAGACCTGTTAGTTACTCAAACTTTCGCTGTGGCTGCGTTCTGTTGAATTATTTACCCTTATAGTAAACAGCTAACGTGGATTAGCATGGCCTTTTGCTTCTGATGAAGTACCGATTCTCCAGGGAAATTCAGCGTCTCAGAGAAATGAAGGTGAGGACTGTGTTGTACAGACATATAAGGTCTGAAAGCAGCAGAGCTTCTTGTTGAGCTTCTCATGCAAGTTGTAATCATTGCACATTGTACATTGTGGTACAGCGGTGTTATGTTCCCTTGTCTCCCTAATTCGTACCGTCAGAGGAGCCAGTGGTCTTACCTCTCCCACCCACTTTTCTCTGGGAATCATCACAGGGTGCAATCATCAACTCTGCATTCAATAGCCATGCCAGACCTTTTGGAAAGAATTGGTGAAAAATATACCAAGTATCTAAATTCCCTCCTGAAGATTTAGATTGAGAAAGGAAACACTAAGTGGTTTATCTTGGGAAACATCTGGAGACATTAGAAGTAAGGCTTGAAAACTCTAGACTCACTAGCACTACGTAACAGTTAACCAAGTAAAGATATCCACCCAGCAGAAGCAAACTTGAAACTTAAAGAATGTTTAATATACTGTCTTCTCCAAAGAGAAGTTGATTTGCTAATCTACAAATGGAAATTAATTCACACAAGATATTTTCTCCAAATAACTTGTTCCATGTAAAAGATGATGAATGGGCCCAGAGAAGGACTGCCACATATTCTGACCCCCTGGGAATGTCACCTGCTGGGAAAGAGGCCACACACAGACCCAGGGGATTCGTAGCCCACAACCCTACCCCCTGGAAATGACACCCATGCCAGATAAAAGCCACCATGGGGACCCAGAGGAGGGGCTACCCAAATGGAATGGACCTTAAGGAATGACCCCTACTCCAGGTAAGAGCTCCTGGGGTCAGAGGATGTATGTCCCACATGCCTCAGATGCCCACTTCCCCCCACAAGTTTGGACCCCAGCACCAGGAGACAGCCATATCATACAATCAGAAAATCCATCCAAATCCAGAGGAGCGTTTCCAACAACAGCCAAAGTCAGACAACTGCATCTAACGCAAGAAAAGCAAAAAGAGCTGCCAAAAAAAAAAAAAAAAGCAATCACAGACTTAACAGAAGATGCCCAAGTCCCACTGTAAAACCAAAAAGACACTAAGTAAGGAAAACATACATGCCTCCTACGAAAAACACCAATCGCCCTATGCTAGATTCCAGTCAGACTAACCTCATGGGTATGTGTCAGGAAAGCAGCACTCAGGATGTGCTCCAAAGAAATGCTAGTGATATGATTAAGAAACTTAGGGAAAGTACTACAAAAGAAACACTATGAACAAAAAAGGATCATGAAGAATTCAGCAAGGAAACGAGAAAGTGTATGCACTGGAAGATAAAAATTATCAGAGATGAAAAAGGAAATAGAGAAAACAAGAACAAGTTTAGACCAAATGAAAAAAAAATTTCAAACTGAAATTGAGCTGGAATTTAAAGTGAAATTAACTGAAATTGAATACCCAACATATACAATGGATTAAGCAGAAGATAGACTATCAGATATGGAATGTAAGCTGACAGAACAGGATTGTTCAATTAAAGAAGCTGAAAAGATTTTAAAAAAAATGAAAGAAATACTGAAGAACTGTGGGATACCATAAAACAGCCAAAAATACATATTCATGGATTCCCAGAACAAGAAACCCAAAAAACTCTCCAGTTCAGATAATCTTTGTCCATCATAACTTCTCATACCTAAGGAAAGAAATCCCCATTCAAGTACAAGGTGCATATCATATACCGTCCAGATATGGTCAAAATAAAGCAAAATAAGACAAATAATAGTAACAACATCCCAGAGACTAGACAAAGAGAACATTCTGAGCAAGAGCTTCAAGAGAGAAAAATCAAGTAAATTCAAGCCATTAGAATCACAGCTGACTCTTCAACACAAACAGTAAATGCCAGAAGAGCTTGAAAAAACATTCTTAAAGCCATGAAATATTACAAATACCAACCCAGGCTGCTATATGCAGCCAAAATACCAGTCATGCTTGAAGCAGAAAAAAAAATATTTCCTAACAAAAAATAAAGTCTTTCTTATCTACCAAACCAGGCCTGCAGAAAATACCAGAAAAAATTCTCAAAACAGATAATATTGATAAAAACATTCAAGATAAAAGGCAAAAATAATGCCAATACAACTATAAGACAGAAATGCCAAAACATAAACCCAATAAACTAAAAAAAAAATGACAAGAATCATCAAAAACATCTCAATTGTAACTGTAAACATCAATGGGATCAACTCCCCAGTCAAGAGACAGAGGGTAATAGCGGGAATTAAAATCTACAACCCTTCAATATGCTGCCTTTAAGAAGCACATCTTATTCAAAAGATAGGAAGTGTCAAGGTTTGAAATGTGTCCCCCACAGTCTCATGTGTTGGGCAAGGTCATGGCACCTTGAGAGGTAGAGCCTTGCTGGAAGAAGGCGGTCACAAGGGGTGGGCTTTGAGGTGGATTAGCCCCACCCTACCTCCAGGAGAAGTCTGCTTATGCAGCAAGTAGTCTGCAGCTCTCAGCTTCCAAGATGTCTGCGGTGACTTAGCCTTCTCAAGCTTTGGCCAGCCAGCCATGCCGCCTCTGCTTTGAGAGACTGTCCCTTTCTTCTGGAACTGTAAGCTGAATAAACCTCCCTTTCTCCCTTAAGTTTCTTGACTTTGGGTGTTCTCTCACAGCAATAGTTAAGAGTAACTGCTACAAACAGTCTCAGAGTTAAAGGATATTAACCCTCTGTCAGAGATATTCCAACAAAACACAAGTAGGACATAAGCAGGAGTAGCCATCTTACTATTTAACAGAAGATACTTCAAACCGAAACAAATCATAAAAGATACAGAAGGATACTAGACACTCATCAAAGGAACAATACATCAAGAAGAGTTCAATATACTACAGGCAAAGGCTCACCCACATTCATTAAACAAACACTATAATGTATAAAACAACAAACCAACCAAAACATGATAATAGTAGGTATTTCAATACCGCACTATCACTGATAGAAGGTAAACAGGCAAAAAAATGAATAGAGACACACTGGAAGTAAACAAAACCATAAATCAATTGGACCTGACAGATAAGTTCCAAACAGTCCATCCTAACACAAGGATATATATTCTTTTCATCAGCCCATGGAACTTTCTCTGAAAGAGGCCATATACTAGTCCACATTACAAGTCTCTACAAATATAAGAAAATTGATATCACCACCTGTACTCTACCTGACAACCAGGGAATAAAGATGGACATCCACAACAATCAAATGACACAAAGTACAAACTCTAGGAAGCTTAACAATATGCTACAGAAAGAGCAATAGGTCCAGACAAGTAAAAATAGAAATTTGAAAATTCCTGGAGCTCAGTGAAAATGAAAACACATCATCTTAAAATCTCTCGGATATGATGGTTCCCAAAGTCACTCTTAGTCTTCCACAGAGACAGTGGGTACTCTTTACACACACACACACACACACACACACACACACACACACACACGGTCACACACAAAATTAATAAAAAAAAACAAAAACATATTGAAAAAATCAACTATGGTTATGTTGGATTTGTTATAGAGACAGATATAATTCTATACACATAATTCACCATTATCAACAAAGACAAAAATCCCATGATTCTCTCAACTGATGCTGAAAAAAGCTTTTGAAAAAAAATCCAACACCCCTTTTTCATAAAGACCATGGAGAAAATAGGGTTATAAGGAAAATCTGTCAACATAATTTGTCAATGGCAAAAATCATCCCAAATGGTGAGAAACTGGAAGCAATCCCACTCAGATTGGGAACTAGATAAGGCTGTCTACTCTCACCACTTCTATTCAACATTGCAACTGAAATCTTAGCTATGAGGTATAACAAGACAAGAGTAGGAGATTAAAGGAATACAACCTGAAAAAGAGGAAATCAAGTTACCTCTACGCACAGATGACATAATCCTATAACGATCCTATAACTGAAGGATCCTAAATATTGTGCCAAGAAACTCTGAACCCAATAGATAAGTAGAGTGACAGGAGACAAAATTAATGTTCAAAAATCAATGGTTTTCCTGTACACTAAGGATTAAAAAAAGTGATAAAGATCTGAGAGAAACAATACCATTTACCATTGCTCCTAAAAAAAAAAAAAATGAAATACCTTAGCATATACCTAACCAAGGATGTGAATGCTGTCTCTATACAGTGAAAATTTAAAAATACCAAAAAATAGATTACAGAAGATACAAGAGGATGGAAATCCTATCATGATCTTGGATGGGTAAAACTAATATTGTTAAAATGACCATTCTACCTAAAGCAATATACAGATTCAATGTAATACCAATCAAAATTCCAACCAAATTCCCCACAAAAATTCATAAACAATGTCAAATTTCATATGGAAACAGAAAAGACATAGGATAGCAAATGAATACTGAGTAATAAAAACTCCACAAGGGGTATTACTATGCCAGGCCTTAAACTTTACTCTAAAGCCATAGTAATAAAAACAACATTGGTAATGGCGCCATAAAAAGTGATATAGACCAATGGATCGGATTTGAAAATCCAAATAAAAGTGCACTAACCTTTGACATAAATGCCAAAAAAAGTTGGAAAAAGGACAGCATCTTCAACAAATGGTGCTGGCAAAATTGGACCTTTATTTGTCTCCCAGTGTGAGAATCAACTCCAAATGGATCGCGTATCTCAATGTCAGAATAGATACTATAAAACTCCTAGAAGAAAAAATAGGGAGTACTCTCAAATCAATTGACCTTAACCAACATTTCCTCAATAGGACCCCAAAGGCATAGAGAATAAGTCCAACACTAAACAAATAGAACTCTGTGAAAGTAAAAAAGCTTTTGCTCAGTCAAAGAGACTTAACTGAGCAAAAAGGCAACCTATAGAATGGGAAAGCATCTTCACTAATCCACATCTGATAGAGGTCTATACCAGAGTACACAAAGAACTTGAAAAATGATGTATTAAAGAACTAAAGAACCCATCAAAAACGAGTTACAGAGCTGAAAAGAAATTTCTCATAAGACAAAATTCAAAGTTCACCACATATATTCTAAAATGTTCTAGTCATTAGGAAAATGAAAATTAAAACCACCCTGAGAAATAATCTCATTCCAATCATAGTGGCTTAAATCCAAAATGCAAACAGCAAATTCTGGCAAGGATGTGAGGAAAAAGGGACCCTCATATATTGCTGATGGGATTATAAACTCATACAGCCCCTTTGGAAATCAATTCAGAGGTATTAAAAAAGCTAATAGTTGAAATTCATTATGACCCTGCTATACCACTCCTGGGAGTATTCCCAAAGAACACTATATCCTGCAACAGAGTCATGTGTACAAACATTTTCATAGCAGTTCCTTTCATAATAGCAAAGAAACTGAACCAAACTATGTCTAACAGTGGATTGTTAATCAAAATGTGGTACATATATACAATGGAATATTATTCAGCTGTGAGGAAAGATAAGCTAATGAAATTTGCCAGTAAATGGATGGGACAGAAGAAATAATATTTAGTGAAATAAAATAGTCTGGATGCAGAAAGACAGATGCCATATGTTCTTCCTTATAAGTGGACCCAAGCATTAAATATTCAGTTTGATGTAGTCAAACAGAAACTTTTTCAACATCCAGAAGGACACAGGAACCTAAGCCAGGGGAAGGGGTAGAAAATATCCCCCAAAAGAGCAGAAACAAAAGAATAGGGGTAAAGAGTTTAAAAAGTCTTTTATGTAAGCAAGGTCTTAAAGGGGAGGTTAGAACAACAGGACACATTAGGGAATGGGGATAGCTTTCAAGTAACCAACCACTGAGTTACTAGCCCCATTCCTCTCCCCACCTTACCTCCAAAGACAGAGAACACATACCCTGCAGTGTAAACCATTCTAAGCAACAGTGAACAGGGAGAAAACTAGCAGTAGACCAGATAAGAAGCCTCAATACTAGCCACAAACATTTGATAATAAATCTCCATCTAAACACCTTTGATTTTATCTTTAGATAAGACAAGATCCCAACATCCAATTGAGATGCATCCAATAAAGGAAAAGCATGGAAATAGACAACAGCCAACCAGAATAAAGAGTACTAGAGACCCTAAAACACTCAGCTGGAATCAGGCCAACAAAACCTCTCCTTATCCTATGGCCAGGGAATCTTATGGAAAGAGGGGGTTTATGGTTGTAAGAACCTAAAGATTGGGAGGTCCCCTGCTGGCCAGGACATTCCACTCCAGGAACTCACAGCAATGAGACTTATCTTCACACAAACCGCACAATGGCTGGCATGTCAATATTCTCCCACAGACTAGCAAGGAACTCGGGAGATATAATTACATACAGGGGGAATCTTAGAGATTAGGGCTAGACAGATGAAGGCAAGCGTCCCTATCAGTGGGTCTGCCCAAGGAGGGGCCTTTTAATGTGCCACAGAGACCTGCACCTATAGAGCCCAAAGTGAATCCTGGGTTCCAAACAAACAGAAGGGCAGAAGGGTGGGAGCATGGAAGATTGATTGGTGAAGGGAGGAAATTGTGGGAGAGGAAGGCAGGAGAGAGGGAAGGGGAAGGAAGAGGGGTGAGGACCAACTATTTGCTATGTATGTAGAATTAGAAAAATGAAAAATAATTCAAAAATATTCTTATATAAATAATTATATTTTCTATTTGTTACTAATAATTATAATGTTGGTTTTGTAAGAGTTTTAAAATGTCATGTTAGGGCACATGTTCAAAAAAGTCTTTAAATTTTTATAACTTTTAGTGAATATAGCTACTTGTACTTTGTGTATGAAGTCTATGTAAATAACTTGCTAGTGTAAATTTAAATTTTCTAATTAGTAGGTGACAATTTCATGTTTTATTATACTAGAAGGCATCAAGCAATCCAGCAATCATGAATGTTTCTTGCTGCTGCTTTTATTTTAGCCTTATATTCCCCACAAAGAAAAAGTAATTAATTGACAGCAAAGAAATATTAGAGTACAATAGTGATCCTCTTTGGTCACCCTATACCCTGTGTGCTTCAAGGAGTTCCCTAGTTAAGTGCGGAATTTCATGTAGCCCCGTAAGAGGTATGTTTGGGGGTTGCCTGGCAGAGTCCAGAGGACTTCTGAAAAGACTCCTTCCTTATCCCAGTTTCTCAGAAAAACCGTTCCAGGGGTCAATGCTGGCCTTCCAGAGTCTCTGGACAGCAAGATCAGCAGTTGAGATACTTTGTCCTCCTTTAGCGGGTAAAGGAGGTTTTGCTTTCCCTGTGATTGGTGAGCCTCAAGGCGGAAGTGATACCACACAGCTCACAATGTTCTTTCCAGTATACAATTGCTGATTGATCAACAGCATAGTAACAACATAGTAAATCATTAACGTCTTTATGTATTTCCTTTTATGTTTTCTTGCTAATCATTTTGAACTTCTTGTCTGAACAAGATTTTGCTGTTTTGAGAATAAAATCATCTTGGCATTATCTCTGCCCGGCTGAGACGCGTCTGACCCTGGCCTGATCCCATTTGATGAACTCCACAATGATTTGTAAGCGCAAGCACTTACTAACTTCTGCTGCAACATTGCTATGACTTTAATTCCATGGCTGTATTTTTTATTGAGAATTTTTCATGTGCAAATAAAGTGGGTTTATGACCTTGCCTCATCCCCTCTACTCCCAACAACATCCTCTCCTACCCTTCCCTACTTTCTCCAATCTCGTCATGTCTCTGTGTGTGGATCACAAGAGTCCCTTTGGGCTCATGTGCTACTAAGGAGACAGATATCAGTGGTATTTGTAGCTACCACTAAGACAACTGTTCCTGCCTAGTTTATTTCTCCCCTTCCACTGTTGTTTGAAAGGTTTGTAGTGTTGCAGGATTTCTCTTCCTTGGAGTTCTTGTGTTCCAGAGCCAAAGATTGAAACCAGATGTTGACAGACTAAAGCAGGAGTTTTATTGAAAATAGGAGAAGAGGGAGGAAACTCTTGAATGCTCAATCCAAAGGAGGATTAAGGTGGGAGAACATTAGAGCAGAGGAGATGCTTAAGGGTCAGAAGAACAGGGAGAGCCGCCATGGTGTTCACATAGTAGAAGAGCAGAAAGAAAAGAGAGGTGATGCGTGGAGAAGAAATCTTTTCTAGCTCTGGAGTTGATAATGAATGTCCTATAGCTAATAGGGAAGTGAGATAGCTGCAGGGATGGAAGGTGTGGTTCCCAAAGGCCAGAAATTCCAAACTGCACTAGTTATTCAATGGAAATTAAATTAGTTTTTCAATAGTGTCAGGTGTGCTCATTTACAATAAGGGGTAGGGGTTTCAACCCATTCAGAGACTAATTGGTTGCCCCTGGGACTTACATACTACTGTTGCTTCACTGGATTCTTCTTACCAGCATTGTTACAACCCCACACCCATCAACCACTGTCACAGGCGTTCCTAAGTAACAGGTGTGACCTTCAATCAAACTATCTTCCCCATTCACAGTGGTTTTCAAAAGGAAAAACACACAGCTGATATTTGAAGGTGGTTGTTACTAGCTGCTGAAGCAGCAGGCCTCCAGACATGAACAGACCCTTGGTGCAACACTGACTCCATTTCAGACTGGTTGCTGAGGTTCTCAGATCCTTCCTGTGCAAATCTGGAAAAGACATTCTGAAACCCTAACAAGCTTTGCTTTTCTCCAGCTTTCGAAGGTACGTGGTGCAGGGCGCGGTACCCACACCTGGGATGAATTTGAGCTTCAGATTTCATTCTCAGGACTAGTCACACAACATGTTCAAAGTGAAACAATGCGCACATTTGATGAAAAAAAGGAGGAACATGATACCACACTGTTCTATAGACTCCATGTTGACGGTCTGTGATGTTAATTCTAGCTGCTTATCAACTCTTTGTTGTCTTATGCTCAACTAGGATTTCTCTTGATTCTAGAAGATTATCTTAATAGCTTGAAACCCATTGCCGAAAGTCTGTCTCAGTTCACCTTACACTAGTTGTGTTTCTCTCATAGACTAGAACCAACAAAATGAATACATACTATGGAAGAGGACTTATTAGACTGAGTTACACAACATGGACTGATTTACAGTTTACCGTCTCAGTTGTTTTTCTTTCAAACTCTAATTAAATGGTCCTTAAGCTTCTTTCTGAGTGCATTTTAAATTTTCTTTATTAACAATACCATGAACTTAAACAGGGTCCTTAAATTTCCTAACCACAGGAGAACTAGCCTCTAGAATGTTGCTAACCAGGTGTAATTATTACCCTATGAGCTGAAAGACAACGCTGGAGAGCTTGTTCCTGGGCCAGAGGGACGACGAGCTTCAGCTGCTCTGGCTTCTGCATAAACCTGGCTGTGCTCTCTACGCCCTCCCAGGGGGTTTGCGTGGGCCGTGGATTTTCTCCTTCCCTTCCCTAAGAGAACTGACACTAAATCGATCTGACACCCCATGGTCACAGGGAGAACAGCATGAGAATTCAATGGGGGTGGAATTTGTTCATGAGAGAGTTTTCTTTTTCTAGAAAGTTAAGTAATAAGAAATATTATACATTTTTCAACATCTATCTTTTGTATAATTGTGGCATTCATATTTATGCAATATTTGTGTAATATATTGGAAGAAGTTCTTATACTTTTCTTTGTAAAAGTCTCTTTTATACACACACACACACACTCACACTCATATTCAAATACATAGTTTACATTTTTCCCTGAAGTTATTCATCTGTGTTTTATTACTTATTTATGTGTATATTCTCCCCCTTTGCCCCATCCAAATCCCTGTCTTTTTCCCATTACATACTTTCTTCCACACCACTACCTTTCCCTCCTTAATGTATTTTTGGAATGTGTGCTCCTCTAGGTTTTATCTTTTTGTTTTCAGTGGCTTGTCTCTTGCTTCTCCCTGGAGCAGAGTGGGTATATCAATGGGCAAACATTGTAGAAAGTGGCTCCCCTTGACTCTGAGGTCCGTCTCCTTAGCATGGTGAGCTCTTCATCCTTTATGGTGGCCTAGATTTCTGTCTGATGCCATTTTTCTTCTGCCTACAAAGTTCCCTTTCACATTGTGTAGGGACACACACTGATGGATGTGACTTCTCTGAGTTGTTTCTTGAAGTATGTTTTAACTTGCTTTAATGCTTGAAGGGGATCTTTACATTTAGGTAGAACTTTTAACTAGCCCTTTAATGTTTGGCTAGTCTGTTTTATAACTTCGGTATTCCCTGATCAGGAATCTATAGTAATTATTGTCTAGATTCAATTTTTCTCTTTCACTCCAAGGAACATTAAGCCTTTCCTCTTCTGCTCTGGATTTTTAAAGGAAATTAATTATACTATACATCAATGTTGCTTTATTTTTAATTTTTAAAGTTTCCTGAGTTGGAGGGCATGTTTTTCTTACTTCAAGTTGAAGTAAGAACCCTTACACTTTTAGTTTTGCCATTCATATTTGAAAACTTTCCAAACATCTTTTCTTAAAATATGCTCTCTGATATCCATCTTTCACCTTCACTTTTGAAATACTTCTTAAAATTGTGGTTGTTGTGTTTAGTGGAGGTAAATATGTTTGACTTAGTACTACCTTAAAGAGGACTGCCGTTTTTCAGTCACATTCAAGTACTATTTCCTTGACTGGTAAAATAAGCCTTTTATTACTATTAGAGTTCTGGGCCTACTTCCAGAATCCACCAAATGACTTCTGTGTATGTCAATGATTCAATTATTTACTGTTTATATAGTGTCAATTGGCATTGTCTTTCTGAAAACCACAGGCATAGTGTGAAAGGAAGTGTAGGATTATCCTCAAAGGCTTGTAGAATAATTGAAAAGTTGGGATATGTGTAGCTCATTCAGGAAGGCAGATAAGAAAATGTGAAGTTTGGGAACTACACAGCAAGAAAAAGGGATGGCAAAGTCATCTCAAGTGAAAATAAGAAATAATTTTTTAAATGGAAATATTTGTGTCCAGTGTCAAGAACATGACACTTTTAACAGATCTTTCCTGATATCCACCGTGAGAAACCTGACATCTCAGACATGGTAGTACCCCTGGAAATGTGTGGTCTGTATCTATGAGACAGATTCAACAATGGAAAGAGAGATCCAGCTGACCTTCATTTCTCCCTCTGGAATAATTTACCACTCCTATCTAGAAAAAGCAGTAGTCTAGGCATTTTACAAGGCGAGAGAAGAGATTAATGTACTTCAGTAAATATTTTAACTCACAGTCAAATTTTTTTAACCCACAAGCAAATTCCTTACATACTCTATAGCTATAGAGTAGAAACATAACTAAAGGTAACAGCTTTGGAAAGGTTTTATCTATTCATTGACCATGCCAAATTTAATGACATGCTTTGTTTTACATATCGTGGCTAACTTCACACTGTTCCTTTACTCCAAAAATGAACAGGGGTCAGAAAAGACACATTTATCCATGTTCTATTTAAGTCTAATGAACAAGCAAAGAAACAAACAAGCAGGCAAAGGCTCGAAAACAAAAGGCAGAAAGGAAAATTCCCAAGCGGGATCTTCCTATGAGATGGAATAGAATAGCAGAGAAATGAAAACCAATGTACTTATGCTTAAAACATAAAGGATCAAATTAGCAAAGAATTAAAAATATATTTTTGTATAACAGAAGGAGATCAAATTTGAATAAAGAATGATATGCAAGATACTCCATACAAGTTAGGGCTGTAGTAGCCATAACTGGACTTTGCATGACCTGAGCAATGACTGACATGTCAACAATCCCCCAAAGTCTGGCATGGATCACAGGCACTAGGATCCTTAGAGGCAAGGGATTAACAGTCATAATAGTGTTCTCATATAAAAGAGAAGCCCAAGAAAGGTCTCTGGGCAATGCCACTGAGTCATTAAACCTCATTAGAGTGGAGGACTCAGAGGGAAGTTTGGCATTCACATAAAAGGATGCTTCAGGGAATGGGAGGTAGGGGAAGAGGGAGGCACAGGGAATAGTGCGGGAGGGGAGTGAAAGGAAGGGGAAAAGGGGGGAGGGTGCAAGGGGGACAAGGGAAGGGTGGAGGCAGAGAGGGGACCAGGGTGCTTATTGAGCTTCTATGACTGGGGAAAATAAATAAATAAATATAAATTAAAAATGCTATTAATACATTGATCTCTATGTCTGTTTTTACTGTGTCATTGGAGAATAGTTTAAGGACTAGCATGTTGGAACTGCAGGAGAGATTTCATGACTCAGGATTACTTTGCTCTCCCTGGCCTTTTGTGCTTCTATATGAATTTTGTGGTAGCTTAGTAAATTTTTTGTGAAGAATGGTATTATAATTGTAATGGGTATTATAATTGTAATGGTATTGTAATTTGCATTGAATCTATGTATTGCTTTTGGGAGGATTGCCATTTACTCAATGTTAAGTCTTAAGCTCCAAGAACAAGGAAAGTCTTTCCATACTCTGGCATCTTTTATAATCTCTTTCTTCAGTGTTTTAAAGTTTTCGTTGTACAGGTCTCTCACATCTTGGTTAGATTTGTTTCAAAATGTTTCATTTTTGCAGATGTGGTAATGAAATTGTTCCTATCTGGAATTTCTTTGTTCAGTCTTGGTGTACAGGAAAGCCACTGAATTTTGGACATTAATTTTATGGCCTGTCACTCTACTGAACATATTTATTAGTTCCATGAATCCCCTAGTGGATCCTTTGGGGTCTCTTGTTTCAGCATTTTGTCATTTGCAGATAATGATACATTGACTTCTTCCTTTGCTATTCGTATAAACTTTTCTCTTCCTGTTTTATTTTATGTTTCAAGATAAAACATGAAAGTGTAATATTAAACCAAAGTGGTGAGAGTGAATATCCTTGTCTAGTTCCTGACCTAAATGAGAATGCTCCAGGTTTTTCTCCATTTAAGGTGATATTTTCTCCATTTAAGGTGATATTTGCTTTTGTTACGTGTCCTTTCTTGTGCCAATATATGCTTCTTCCTTTCTTGTAGTCTTCAGGAATTTCATTATAAGGGATGCTTAATTTTGCCGAAGCTTTTTCTGTATCCAGTGAGAGGAGCAAGTGATGTTAGTCTTTGGATTTGTTTATGTGATTAAGTCGATACGTGATTAAATTATTGATTTACTTGTATTAAAACAACCATACGTTTCTGGAATAATTCCAACCTGGTCATAGTGAATGATATTTTGACATATTAGAGAGTACATACGGCGCTTAATTTTCTGTGTCTGGGATACTTCATTCAATATAATTGTTTCTAATCCAATCCATTTCCTGGCAAATTCCATTAATTCATCATTTTTGATGGCTGAATAGTACTCCACTGTATAAATGTAACACATTTTCATTATCCACTCGTCAACTGTAGGACATTTGGGTTGATTCCATGACTTTGCTATTGTAAACAGTGCTGCTATGAACATGGTCGTGCTTGTACTATTACGGAGAATTTTTGCTGTATGGGGGGGTATTCCCAAAAGTGGAATCGCAGGGTCATATGGCATTTCAATCTTTAATTTTTTTAAGAATCTCCAGACGGCTCACCAGAGTGGCTGTATGAGCCCACATTCCCACCAGCAATGTAGGAGAGTTCCCCTCTCTCCACATCCTCTCCAGCATTTGTTATTTGTATTGTGGATTTTTGCCATCCTAACCAGGATGAGATGATATCTCAGGGAGTTTTGATTTGCATTTCCCTGATGGCTAAGGATGTGGAGCATTTTTTAAGATATTTGTTAGACATTTTAATTTTCATCCCTGGTAAAGTTTCTTTTAAGTTCAAGGGCCCATTTTTTAATTGGGCCATTTGTTTCTTTGGTGTTTAGTTTTCTAAGTTCTTTGTGCACTCTGGATAACAGAGCTCTATCAGATATGTGGTTAGTGAAGATTTTCTCCCATTCTGTGGGTTGCTTTTCAGCTCTTTAATTTCACAAGATCCTAACTGTTGAGAGTTGGTAGCAGTGACTGGACTACTGGATGTCTGTTTAGGAAATGTTGGCCTAGCCCAATCAGCTCGAGGGAGTTCCCTATCCTTTCAATTATGGTTTTTATAGTTTCTAGCCTTATATCAAGGTCCTTGATCCATTTGGAATTAAGTCTTGTACATGGTGACAAGTATGGGTCCAGCTTTAATCTTCTGCATGTGGAGATCCAGTTTTGCCAGCACCAGCTGTTCTTTTTCCATTGGATTCTTTGGGCCCCTTTGTCAAAGACCAAATGGCTGTAATTTTGTGGGCTTATATCTGGGTCTTCAACCCTTATCCATTGATCCATGTGTCTATTTTGGAGCCAGTAGCAGGCTGTTTTTATAAATATGGATTTGTAGTACAGACTAAGGTTTGGTATGGTGATACCTCCAGCCGTGATTTTATTACTCAGGATTGTCTTTGCTATCTTGGATCTTTTGTGCCTCCATATGAATTTTGAGATTGTTTGGTCAACTTCTTTGAAGGATTGCTTTGGGATTTTAATTGGTATAGCATTGAATTTGTATATTGCCTTTGGTAGGATGGTCATTTTTATGATGTTGATTCTGCCAATCCAGGAACATGGGAGGTCTTTCCACCTTCTGGTGTCTTCTGCTATTTCTTTCTTTAGGGTTTTAAAGTTTTCATTATAAAGTTCTCTTACCTCTTTCGTTAGGTTTATACCAAGGTATTTCATTTTTTTAGGGGCTATAGTAAATGAGATTATTTATCTCAGGGCTTTTTCACTTCTTTCATTCTGGGCATATAGGAAGGCCACTGATTTTTGTACATTTATTTTGTATCCTGCCACCCTGCTGAACTTCTGTATTAGTTCCAGGAGCTTCCTGGTAGAGTTTTTGGGATCACTCAGGTATAGTATCATGTCATCTGCAAATAGAGATAACTTGACTTCTCCCTTCCCGATTTGAATCCCTTTTATGTCCCTTTCTTGTCTTATGGCTTCAGCTAAGACCTCAAGTACAATATTGAAAAGAAGTGGTGACAATGGACAGCCTTGTCTAATTCCTGATCGAAGTGGGAATGCTTCAAGTTTTTCCCCATTGAGTATAATCCTTGCTTTTGGCTTATTGTATACAGCTTTTATTGTATTGATAAAGGTTCCTTCCATTCCATCCTTCTCTAGGGTTTGATATAAAGGGCTGTTGGATCTTGTCAAAAGCTTTTTCTGCATCTATCAAGAGTATCATGTGGTCTTGAACTTTGGACTGGTTTATATCGTTTATTACATTTATTGATTTGCATATGTTGAACCAAACTTTTGTGCCTGGGATAAAGCCTACTTGATCCCCATGGATGATCTTTTTGATATGTTTTTGAATCTGATTTGCTAAGACTTTATTGAGAAACTTTGCATCTGTGTTCATCACAGAGATTGGCCTATAGTTTTCTTTTTAAGTGTATCTTTATTAGGTTTTGGGATTAAGACGATATTAGCTTCATAGAAGGAGTTTGGTAGTGTTCCTTCCTTTGCTATTTGATGGAACAGTTTAAGGAGTATTGGCGTTATTAGCTACTTAAATGTCTGGTAGAACTCTGTGCTGAATCAATAGGGTCCAGGATATTTTTCGTGGGAAGATTTGAGATTACTTCCTCAGTTTCCTCATATGTTATAGGACTATTTAAATAATTCACAACTTCCTGATTCAATTTAGGTAAGTTGGTTTACTTAGGAATTCATCCATCTCTTTTGTGTTGTAAAATTTCACAGAGTATAAGTTTTTGAAATATGACATTATAATTCTCTGAATTTCTTGGATATCAGTAGTGATAACTCCGTTTTCATTTCTAATTTTGTTAATTTGGGTTTTCTCTCTCTTGCTTTTGGCTAATTTGGCTAGGGATGTATCAATCTTATTGATTTTTTTTCATAAAAACAGCTTTTTGACTGGTTGATTTTCTGTATTGTTTTCCTACTTTCAGTTTCAGATTTTTCTCCCCATATTATGCTAATCTCCTCCTTTCTACTGCTTTTGGGATCAGATTGCTCTAGTGTCTCTAAAGCTTTTAGGTACATTGTTAAATTACTTATTTCTGATGGTTCCAATTTTTTTGATGTAGGCATTAAGAGCTATGAACTTACCTCTTAGGACAGCTTTCATTGTTTCCCAGATATTTTGGTAAATTGTATTTTCATTATCGTTCACTTTCAGGAAATCTGCATTTCCTTTGTAATTTCTTCCTGAATCTAATTCTCATTCAGCATCATAGTGTTACGTTTCCAGGAGTTAAGTGTATTTTCTGTTGCTTGTTGTGTTGTGCATGTCAAGCTTTAGTCCATGGTGGTCTGATAAGGTGCAGGATAGAATTTCAACTTTCCTGTGTGTGTGGAGATTCATTTTGTGGCCCAATATGTGTGTGCTGCTGAGAAAATGTGTATTCTCTGGTGCATGGACGAATAGTTCAATAGGGATCTGTAAGGTCCATTTCAGTAAGGGTTTGTTTAAGCTCCAAAGTGTCTGTTAAGTTTTTTACCTGTAGATCTATCCCATGTTGAGAGGGCGGTATTGAAATCACCAAGAATTATCATTTTGGGTTTGATTTCTCGCTTTAGAATTGTAGGGTTTGCTTAATGAATTGGGGGGCGTATTGGGTGCATATATGTTCAGTATTGTGAAGTCTTCCTGGTGAATTGTACCTGTGACTAAAATGTAGTATCCATCTGTGTCTTTTATGATTTTTTTTTCGTTTGAAGTCCACTTTGTCTGATAGCATAATGGCTACCCCTGACTGTTTTCTGCTTCCATTAGTTTGTAGAATTGTTGCCCAGGCTTTTATTTTTAGAATGTGCTTATCTTTTGCTGTGAGATGGGTTTCCTGCAGGCAGCAGATTGATGGATTGTGATTTTTAATCCAAGTTTGTAATCTGTGTCTCTTGATCAGTGTGTTAATTCCATTATCATTTAGTGTTATAATGGAGAAACTATTTTTTATTCCAGACATTTGTTTAGTGGTTTTTGTAAGTATATTGCTTTGCTTTTAATGGTGTTATACTTCCCTTCTGTTCTCTCGGATATGCCTGTTTTTTTCTTTTTGCTTGAGTATCATTTCTAGCATTTTTTTTGAAGGCCTGGTTTGGTGGACATGTATACCTTCAGTTGTCTTTGTGCTGGAAGACTTTTCTTTCTCCGTTGATCATGATGGATAGTTTTTTTTAAAACATTTTTTATTATTATTTCAGCTCATACAAAGTTAATAGGTACACCAGTTTTCTCCTTCCCTCCTCCTCCCCCCGAACCTCCTCCTCCCCTTCCTCTCACCCCTCCCTCCCCATCCCCTCATGCCTCCCGCCCCAATTCCCAGAGTCCTTTCTTGTGCATGCCTGACTCTCCTCTGGACCCTCCTCTCCGATGACATACAAGGACCCAGTGGCATTTCCCTGAACCCTTTCCTATGTTCCCCTTAAGCATAGGAACACTACTGTGGCTGTCAATCCCTTGCCTCCAAGTATCTTGGTGCCTTTGGCAGATGCTAGACTTTGTGAGGCATGATGGATAGTTTGCGGAGTATATCAGCCTGGGTTGACATTTATGCTCATTCAATACTTGAAGTATGTCTCTCCAAGCTCTTCTTGCTTTTACTGTTTTGACTGAGAATTCATTTGTTATTTTAATAGTTTTACCTTTAAATGTGACTTGTTTTTTTTTTTCCCTTGAAGCCCTCAGCACCATTTCTTTATCTTGAATGTGGAATGTTTTAACTATTATTTGCTGTGCGAGTTTCTATTTTGGTCATATCTGTTTGGGGTACGGAATGATTCTTGTATATGGATGGCCCTCTCTTTTTTTAGATAAGGAAAGTTTTCCTTGATGATCGTTTGAAAAATTTCCTCAGGTGTGGTATTTTGAGATTCTTGCTCTGGTATTCCATGAATACACATGTTAGGCTTCTTCAGGGTGTCCCATAACTCTTGAATGTTTCTCTCGAGTATCCTTTTGGCTTTAACAACCTCTTCCATTCAGCATTGTTGTTTTAACTCTTAAGATCTTCTTTCAATTTCTGTGCATTTTTCGCTGAACTGAATTCTTTGGTCTGGGATTCTGGGGGTGGGCGGGGTCCGAGCTTACATAGGTCGTGGTGAGTCCTGGCTGGACTGCAAGTTCTGGGAGGTGGAGTGGGGAAAGGGAACATGAGACTCTTATAAGAACTCTTATAAGAAATGGAGACAAAAATGCCCAACTTTAAACTCCATCCACTTCCACATGTCCAGGAATTTGATGTAGCAGTCACTCAATTTTTGGCACCAAAATTGATACTGTTCTTTTTCTTAGGATATTAAACAACAGAATAAACCATAAATGCTTGGCTACTAACTGATTATATGGTCTGAGGATCTCCATGATCCCAAGCCATGTGGTGAGAGACTGAGGAAAACAATGTTGTAGTTCTTGTTTGAGTCAGAAGCTCTAAAAAGAAGAAAAATCTGGTGATATAAACTGTAACCCAAGTCTAAAGATCTGGTAATCAGGAGACATAATGGTTTAAGCCCCAATTCAAGGGCACAAAAACAAAGTCAAGAGCTAGATCGATATATAGTCTAACTAATGAGGGATACTGTGAATCATTTCTCTCTTTTTGCGACCTTCATAATATTTGGGAGATTCTGTAGTGGAAGGAGTCCCGGTGACATGGACAAGGGCCATCTGTTTCACTCAATCTCCCAATCCAATAGTCCTAGGCAGACATGACTTCCTGGAAATTTTCAGAGGAAATTATTTTAGCAAATATCTAACTTGGTGAGACTGGAGGTGTGATCTCTACAAAATGATCACCTGACTGCTGTGGAGGTTTCACAAATTGGCAGCTGTGCCTCACACTCCCTCCCTTCAGGCAGATTCACAGGGACTAAGGCCACCCTGAACTGAGCACTGGACCCAGGAAGTCACTCTTTTGGGGGCACCCTCTTCATCATTTTTATATAAGCTAATGAGCTCCTATATTCCTTGAAGGAAATTATGGAATTATAGTGAGGTGTAGAAGGTAAGTACAAATCTATCAGTTGGTAAGTACTTGTGTACAAATTTGAAACTTCCTCCTCAATATTTATTTGGTGCACTAGCAACATGTAACATGAAGCAAAAATTTTTAACTCAGAAAACAAAAGATGAAAGAATCAGGGAAGAATCAAAATTTATGTGTGTGCAGGAGCAGTGTTGGAGTGTATATGAGCATACGTGGGTGAGAGTGTGCGCATTTGTCTTATGTTTATGTGTTTATTTGTGTGTCTGTGTGTGTACTTGTGTCTGCAAATGCATACATTTGTGCATTCATTTGCATGTGAAAACCCAGAGTTTGGTGTCTGACATCTTCCTCTCTTGCTGTACACATTATGCTTTTGTAGTGACTTTAGTGAATATGGAGTTTCCTCATTCAGCGCTAATAGATGGTTAGCAAATTCTAGGGATCTTCTGGTCCCTTCTTCCCCAGCATTGGAGGTCAGAGTCCCGTGCTACCACACCTATCTTTTTTTCAGTATGCTGGTGATTAAATTCAGGTCCTTATGATTGAATAGCTTATCTTTTACACATTCATCCTTCTACCCATCCTAGAAATATGTGTACTTTAAATTTGCAAATTAGTAGCTGAAGTGTTTTATCTATATTATCTAATATGGAAGGGCATCTGCTTATCATTGGACAAAATGTCCCGGCAATGAAATATTGGAATAGAAAAAATAAAATTGTGAATGTTCATTTTTCACTGGCTTTCCCATATGTAGTCAAAAGAATTACGGGTTTGTACTCTTGATTGCCATGTTTTATTAATACGTAAAGTTCATTACAGGTGATATAGCTTTGGATGCAAATGATAGGTTTCACCTTCATGCCAAATGAGTTTGCGGAACTATCTGCCCTTCACTGCTCAATCTGCATATTTCTAAAATATACCTCAAAGGAGAACCTTAATATTAATCACCATTCACAGTTTATTTATTGTACTCAAATAGTGTTAACTTCATTATTACTAATTGTCAATGTTTACCTTTTATATAACCCTTTAAATTAGACATCTTATATGTATTATTTAGATAAATGCTGAACTTATTTATGTATGTTCAAATTGAGACATCGTTTCCTTAGGAAAAGAAATCATTAATATTTTTCAGGCTCCTTACTAAATAACCATGACATACTCAGTAGATTCATGAACTTACAAACTCCTTTTTCACACTTACTCTTGTAATTGCTAACATATATTTGTTGCACACATTAATAGGATTCACTGATTTTTCCTTAAATGTGTACCTCATTTGATAATCATGTCTAAACCCCTTCTCCTACCCTCAGTGCAGCTATTTTTATTCCTGCAACCTCTCCTAGCTTCTAAAGTTCTGTTATTGTCTCCTTCATTATGCCTTTCTTTCCTCTAGCAACCATTCCAATCTATGTATCTACTAGGTCCACATATTCATTTCCATACATGAGAGAACATGCAGTTAATATCTTTCTATATCTGGCTTGTTTCACTCAGCAAAATGCTCTCCAGATCCATTCATACTGCTGAAAGTGAAACCATTTCATTCTTTTTCTGTCTGAATATCATTCCATTGTGAAAACGTTGATCCATCTACTGAAGACATCTGGGTTGACCTAATGTTTTGTTTTAAATAAATTTATTAACTTTACATTTTAATATACATACTCCTTGCCTCCTCTTTCTCCCCTCCCTCCTTCCTTCCTTTCATCTCTCATTCCATCTCAACCCACCCTCCCTCCCATCCCTATGTGGGACCCATCTACTTCCTCCTGTTCTCCTGTCCTTTGTTCTATGGATCCTGGGATTCCAACTGTATCATCTGTTCTCATGGGGGTTCACGCCTCTGTGGCAGACAGAGAGGTCCTTCCTTGGGCAGCCCATTGAGATGGGCACTTCCCTACCTCTGTCTGACCCCTCGCCCCTAAGGATCCTGCTACCTGAAACTATTTCCCCTGAGATCTGTGCCTGTCCATTGGGGCATGCTGGCATGTTCACCCCTGTGTAGGTCTGATTAGTTCAAGTCCCATTGCTGTGAGTTCCTGGCTGTGGCTTGAGTGGAGCGACCTGTCCAGGTTTGTGTGATGGTAACCATTGTCTGCCAAATCAAGAGTTTCTGGAATCCTGTAGGAAACAAGTCCCTAAGCACATCTATGAGGAATTTCCTAGATTAAGGCTAGCCCCATGAGAATCACATTATTGCGATCATGGTAGTTGATAGGAAAGACCCATCTCAACTACGGTGGGACCATTCCCTGGATGTGATCTTGAGCTGTGCAAAACTAAGGGTGCAAGTGGATTCATGATTCTCTGTATCTTTTCTGTGGGCATCATATGACCAGCTGCTTCAAGCTCCTGCTGCCCGGATATCGCTGTGTCTTAAGCTGTGAGTCACAAGAAGCTTTCTCCCTGGAGTCATCAAATTTGAAAAAAAATATGTGCATTCTTTCCATCTGTAGTTAATGAATTCTTTCTTAGTAAAGAACTTTACAAAAGTGAAACATTCTTCATAGAATGCTTTAGCTATATAATTCTGTGTAGTGTTCTAATAGTTATCTGAATCAAATATTAATTTTACCATTACATAAAATGATTGTAAGCATCTATACTTTATTGGGTTCTTGGACTCAACATACAAAATTAAATGTTTACTGTGTCTTTAATTTTTTCTTATTAATTATGAATATTCAAGATATGATCATATTAAGCATAGATACATAAAAATTAATAAAATAATTTTAATTTTAATTTCTCTGAGGCAGAGTTGTATAACTAATTGCCAAAGGATTGCTGTTAGGTTTGTGTTGAGTTCTATTACTTTGTGTCTCTTGATAATATTCAAAATCATGACAAACAGAGAAAATGTACTTTGGAAATTATGTACAAATATATACAAATTGTGAGAAACTAGCAATGGGAATAAATATGAATACATAACACAAAAAGTATCGCATTTGTACTGCAAAGGAAAAAACTTAAGACATAGTTTTTTAGTTAGCATTGTACATTGTACCCTTCATTATCATGTTATACAAAATAAAATAGCCTCAAAAAACCAAATATTGTGTGGTTTATTTCATATGTGGAAGAGGGATGAGTCAAAAGGAGAAAGTAATACAGGTGCGAATATGTGATCAGAGCAGATAATAGACCCATGTAAATTTGTCATAATGAAGCTCATTATACATTAAAAATAAGAAAATAGGAAGTACTGTGAGATAACAGTCTGCTAAGGGCCTATTCACAAATATGGAGACCTTAATTCAATGTCTGGAAGTCAACATGGTGGAAGGAGAGACCTGATTTCTGAACATTGTCTTCTGACCTTTACCCTTATACCAAGGCATAACAGCACATACCTTCTCTCTCACAATCCCTGAAATACAATTGAATATTAAATGCATTGAAATACTTTTTATCCTAATTAATCCAAATGTTTTGGTTTGGTACTTTCCAAAACTTTTAACTATATAAAAATACATGTTTATTGTATGCATTTTGAACATTTTGGACATATGTATATACCTGTGATACAATCACCACAAAGTAAATATTGAATGTATTGTTTACATCCAAAAGTTTCCTTGTTATACGGTTTATATGTGTGTAGTGATAAGAAAAAACATTTAACCTGATCTCTCATGGCATTTTAAATTTCACAATGTCACATATATACACTATTTACCAGATCTGTAAAAGTTGTGCATAATCTTCAGAGGACCAATTCCATCTTTTTCTCCTCTCTCACTTCTTAGAAACTATAGTTTTAGGAGTAGCATATGTAGCTTTCCCTATGTATGTAATGTATGTAACGTAATTATGTATGTATGTTACTTTGTATATAACAAATACCTATTTATTTGTTCTTATTTGACTGTTAACTTAGTATGTTCTCTGATGTCATAAATAGCAGAAATTGACACCTTTTCAAAGACAATGATATTCCGTTTTACACAAACTTTCTTTTTCTGATCATGTGCTGATAGATATTTTTCAAGAGAGGTCATGCAACAGCTGTAGGTATATAGGAAAGACATTCTAAAGTATTAGTCTTTAGGAAATGTAAATAAAAATCACAATTATTTACACCACATTTCTGCTAGAGATACTTTTATGAAAAAAATCCAAAACATAAAATAGCATTGACAAATAGAGGGAAATTAGAATCATTAAGTAATATTTTTTAGTGTTTTTAAAGTTTTTTTTATTATTTATTCAATTGTGTGTGTGTACATATGTATGTGCGCATGCATGTGTGTGTGTGTGTGTGTGTGTGTGTGTGTGTAGAACCACGGATGAATTCGCGAACCACCATGGACCGCCTCCACCTCCTTCTTATCTTGTTTCTCTGCCCCGGGATTCACAGGCTCCGCCCTACCAGGACTGGAAATGCAGGCCGCCCCCGCTTCCGCCTGGCGTCTATACGTGGGATCTGGGATCCGAACTCAGGACCTTGCCTACAAGGCAGAGGCTTAACCCCTGAGCCACCTCTCCAGCCCCCATTAAGTACTATTAAGGGGAACACAAATTGGTAGATCCTTGGAGGCAACTTGATGCAAGTTCCTGCAAATAATGAAAGTAGACAACCGCACCATCAAGCAATTCCATTCCTGAATATTCATCCAGAAGAACATAAATCATAACCTTGAAAAAATATCAGTAGTTATATATTTTTGAAGTGCTATTCACAATAACTATTTTTGCTTCTCTTATGTAGGTTTGAAATATTGTTCTTTTATTTCTCTCCAGATAATATCTTTCAATACCTTTTGCAAAGTATGTCTCTTGGTGACCAATCCTTTCTGTTTTCATTAGATTAATGATGAACTTGGGAAATATATTATAAGGAAAAATAGTACCCATTTTCGTTTTTTTTTTTATTTTTGTGCTTTTGAGATACTGGAGATTGAATCATGGCCTCTACAACGGAGTTGCAATGTGGCCCACTTCAATTATTTGAACCAAAAGATAATTTAAAGCAGTAATGTGTACAATAGGACAGGGAGGAGCTAGAAGCGATGAGGGTTTTGATGCCATAAAAGAAGAAGGATCTGGAGACTCGTGGTTTCTGGGATAATATCTATGATTCCATGTGTGGGTTAAATAGGAGAAAAATCAGGAAAATAAAGTAAGAAATGAAGTCCAAGGAGTATCTGAATAGAAGAAAAATTGTAATAAACTGAGCAGTTAAAGTAACATAACTATGGTCATATCTAGAAAGAATGCCAGAGGAGAATGTTCTAAGCCTCTGTAGTACTCCAAGGACAGACTGTGCTAGTCTGTACACTGCCAAATTTTTAAGTGTTATTCATAGATGGTGAGGCTCAGTAAGAATAAAGCTACATCTTCATAATATATTTTAGAGCATTTTTATTGCATTTGGTAAACTGACTTTAAGACCTCTAGAAAAGTATATGGTCCAGGAAAGGGTAATGGAGGTTCATGATTTAAAGTAGAAGCTAAGTAATAAAAGATAAATTAATTCTATCAAGATTACTCACAATATCATCATATTTTCTTTCTTTATTTAGAATATTTAGCATTATTTATTCAACAAGACTTCATGATAAAGAGATTCTATGTTTGCCTTTAGTCTCTCCATCACCCTACTTGTTGTGGTATCCTAAATCTCCCCCTGAAAAGGTTTCACCTAGCCATCCCTTCCCTTCTTTTCTCTCATTGTTCACTTTCAAATTTTCTGATTCTTAGAGTAAACGTTTTGGGCAAGGATTGGAAGGGTAAAGGGGAGTACCCCTATCAGTGGGGCAGCCTTAGGAAGGACCACTTCATTTGATCCAGAGACCTGCATCCCCACAAGAGTAGATAATCCAGAGAGAACCCCGGAGCCCATAGAAGCAGTCAGGGAGGATGTGAGAAGGAGTGAAACGGATTGATGAAAGGAGGGGACAGAGAAGGAGGAGGGAGAAAGGGAAGAAGGAAGTAGGAATAAGTGCTCAATGTGCTTGTAAAACAAGGAAAAAAAATAAATTTTAAAAAGAGATTCTAGAAGTTTAAAGTAGTTAGGCTTATTACAATATGCTACTATAAATTACAAATTTGCTATATTTTCTGTATGAGTACTATGTTCTGTTGTCATATTTGCCACAGTTTTGTTACTATGGGGATTTAACAGAGAATAATACATGAGTAGATGATAAGAAAAGAAAAGATGGCAAAATAATAATTATAATTCAAAACAGGTTACTTGACTAAAATAAAAATTACTGAAGACATGGCTCTTAAGTGGATACTTAGGACCATGGAAGAGAGTTACCTTAGGAGAGAGAGATCATTGAATGAGATGAGAAGATGCTCCACAAAGACCAAAGTTTCTCCTCAAAAAGTCCCTTCTTTCCAAGCTAAAGAATCAAGACATTCACAGAGAAATTTACATTCTTCTTTAAAGATAGCAACCCACATTTCCATTGTTTGCTTACTTTCTTAATACCACAATCATGGTCTAAAGATGGAGAACAATCCTGAGTGATTAGGACCATGGATGAACACAGACCTTCTTTAGAACATTATATGATATTATACAGTTCTCTCTTTTTGTAGAGAAATTCTACTTCCATGTCCCATGATTCAGTGTCTCCAGTTTGCCCCAGACTTGCTTTTAGAGGCTTTGTGTTCAACCATCACAGCACATAAACGAATGCTGGAATAACATAATTGTGTGGATATGATTGAATACCCACATGATGCTGCTCCTTTGCCAAGAATCATTGTAAGATACTTTGTTTTGTGGCTCTGAAAAGGCCATACTCTTCTTACTCTAAGGTGATGAAAGCTTTAATATTGTATAGACCTTTAGCAGATTTATTGACCCAGTATGAGAAGCCATTATGCAAACAATGCTGTGAAATCAGGACCTTCTCATCTGAAGGAATATACTTTAGGTTTCATAAAAAAGGAAAATGCACTGTGGTAAAATTAACGTTTGTGTTTTTATCTTAGAGCAATGTAGCGTACAGGAAGGAAGTTGAACTTTAAATACAGTTCCCTTACTATTAAGCATAAGATGTATTAGCTATTAAAAATTGCATGGTTTGTTGAACCTAATGTAACATACAAGAGAAACAGGTTTCTCATCTATAGGTCAAATATTTCCATGGGATTGAAGAGGTGGAAGCACATTGCTTTCAGATGTTGATAATTAAAGTATATAGTTAGGATATACTAAGTTTTTTAAATTTTTTTTTACTTTTACAAATATATTGAGTATTCATCCCACCTTCCCTCCCTCCCCTTCCCTCCTATCTGCTTCCTTCTCTTCATCATTCCCTCCCACTCTCTCCCACTCTTTTGCCTGTGTGTTTCTATGTACCCCAGGGTTCATTCTGGCATGTGTACTCCTGTGGGGGCTCAGGCCACCCCACTGATATGTGGATTTCCCTTCACTCATCTAGTTTTAGACCTGTTGCAGTCCGCCTGCATAGTTGCTGATAAATGACCATCAAAGGGCATAAGGAAACAAGGGGTTTATTTTCTCTTATGATTACTGGTTATAGTTCATAGTGCAACTTGACAGGAGAGCATGCACCAATACCAGGGCCGAAGGAACTGGCCACACCATCACCACATAATGGCTGAGAGATGGACAATCCTTACTTGCCAGACCAGCATGTCTGGCCAAGTGAACAGAAGGATGCCAACTTTCTCAACCAGCTGTCTGTATTTTATTCCAGGGCCTAATCCCATCCACCATGGGCTGGGCCTTTCCCATCAGCTAGACAATCTCCTACAGGTCTGCTCTGGGCCTAACTCAACCACTAATTCTCTACAAATGTGCCCAGAGCTCAAACCCTCAACTGTCAGGTTGGCACTTGTGCCTAACTATGACAAGAACCAAATATAATTTTACTATAAAACTATGAAGCATTGGACATTGTCTAGGAAGTTTTCATTCTATCAATCATATTTTACTATACCAATATATAGGTAGTGGAAAACATCTCTATGAGACTATGGAAAAGAATATTTATCTAGTAAGTGATTATGGAAGGAAGTAAAGCATATTTGGCTTATATAGAGGTATTCATGCACATTATATCATTGCCTTTATCTAATCTTACCTAATGTGCATGATATGATATAATGACCCATTTATATAAACACTTAATATTAATAATGATTTACATAGGAACCTATGAAATATGCAACTAGTAAAGATATTTTATAGGCAAGAGCAACTAGAAAAGGATACCTTTAATATCAACAACATAAACCTTATGAAGATTTTCTGCAATCCAAAAGCAGCAGCAGTAGCTATTTTACAGCTAAATGTTTCCTAGGTAGAAGTAAAGGTTATGTGATTCTTCTACTATCAGAATATGATCAGAAAAACTAAGCTCACAGACTTCTAGAAATATACTTAATGACACATTACAAATGCTACAGCAAAAAGAAAACCTGTGACTTTGAAAGATTATGTCAGAGTTTTCGTACGTGGAAATTGAAAGCAAAACATGACCTAAGCTGCACAAAGGTGAGTTTTATTTTCAAAATTGAAAGAAGTTAATACTTAATAAATAAATAATTTGGCACTGCTCCTTCTTTTCTGATGATTAAAATGACACTCCTTGGGTCAAAAAAATCTCCCACAGAAGTAAGTCTTCTAATAGTTTTCTGTTGACCAATTCCAAATCTGACCACTATTGGTAAAAAAAATCACATCACAACATGACCACCATACACTGTGTCAGATACATGAACAGTATTTTCATTATTATTTCAAAATATTATCTTTAAAATATTTTCCCATTCTAGAGAGTGATTTATCATTATCAGTTCCTACAATGGAATATCTTTTTTAAAAATAATCTTAATGCAAATAGCTCGTCTTCAGAGGAATAAAACAGATCTGAGGATTACATCCGTGTGGAATCTGTCAAAATGTCTTTATTTCCAATGGAGAACTTTTTCCTAAATTAAACGTTTCTATATTCAGAAATGCTGCTAGCTTTCTTTCCAAGGGTTTAGAATTTGAGTCATTGGGACCTCCTACTTTTTACGTTTCCCTCGGACACATAACCATCAATCACTGGAATCAATTGAATACAGAGAGCAGTTTCCAAAACTTAAAACACTTTGCAATTGCATGCGGATTCATGAATTGAGTCCTTCCATCGTGCATTTTCCCTAGAACAAACACATGTGCATATTCATGTATTTACAGTAATAAAGCTGAATTGTTAAGAGACTGATAGATTAAAAGGCAAAATAAAACTTACATGTACTATCCAGTTATTCTGTGAATCTTGTGAGATGGAAGAAAGCCCATCGATGACCCAGCATACAGAACTTAATCTCACAGTCTCTTGGGTTGAACTCCTCAAGGCTTTTTCTCATCAAATAAATTCTGAAAATAGTCATGTGATTAGGAAAACCAGCTTTGGAATCAGATGGGACTTGATTAGACGTGAAGATGCTATGCACCGCTCCTTTCTGGGTTAAACAGATTGGTCTCACCACTGATCTTGAGTAACAGAGTTCAGCCTCCTGAGCACTACATGAGACAAGATCATCCTTAAGACAAATGCCAAATAGCTTCTGAGGGGTCAAAGTCCAAGTGAACGTTTTTGAAAAAGTGCAAAAAATTAGTGTTTCAAGCATATTAAAATTCTTGGAGACAATTGCAGATGTAATGCAGATGCATGTTTTCATGCATGTAAATATTTTATTTCTGATTATAAATAACTCAATTAATTACCACCCTGGTCAGCTTTTTGTCAGTTGTCCATACTTGCTGCCCAGCCTCAGCTATCCTACACAGGTAAAACTGAGATACACAGTAGATATTGGACACATCCTCAGCAGATTCTGTAGGGATATAGTGCTCCAGTTGTGGGTAGTAAGTGCCACTGGGCTTGCAACCAAATATTATCACTTTGCACACTTACCTTGGACATTTACAGGATTTTCTCATCTGATTATTTTTACTTACCTTAATCCTCAACGTTTATGTGAAATATTTGGATAGTAATTGAGTATTAACTCAGTAGTATGTAACTAAGATATATATGAACTGTTCCATAAAATACTACCCAGAAATAAAGAAAACATAAAAACGTAAGATGCATGCACATCCATATTTTCTTTATTTAAAGTTCATATCAGATATGATGTAAGGCTTTGAGCTTTCAAAAATATAGCTTTCGTTTTCACAAAGGTCAATGTGCAAAATACGTGTGTATCAAACTGTCATTAATCATTTTCTTACTTGGTGAAGAGTAATGTTGATTTTATATCTCGGCTATTCTAATTGATGTTCAGCGAAATATTATTCAGTGACAAAATGGATGAAGTTGGAGGACCTTATGATAGCCAAATAAGCTAGAAACAGAAAGACAAATATCGTGTATGTCTTTCTATGAAATGTCTGTAATAGCTAAGCTCCTAGAAGCAGAGAAGAAGCTGTGGTTGGAGAGGTAAGAGAATGCTACTTTTCAATAGGTATTAGGTTCTTATGGAAAGTACATGTGTTATATAGATTAGTATAATATAGTGACTATACCTTAAAATAAGGTATTATGCATGTCTTAGTTAAGGACAGGTATCAACTTGACTGTTGAGGGTTTGAGCTCTGGGCACAGTTGTGGAGAGTTGATGGTTGAGTTAAGCCCAGAGCAAACCTGAAGGAGATTGTCTAGCTGCTGGGGAAGACCCAGCCCATGGTGTGTGGGATTAGGCCCTGGATAAATCACAGAGAGCTGGTTGAGAGAGTTGGCATCCTTCTGTATACTTGGCCAGACATGCTGGGCTGGCAAGTAAGGATTGTCCATCTCTCAGCCATTATGCGGTGATGGTGTGGCCAGTTCCCTCGGCCCTGGTGTTGGTGCATGCTCTCCCATCAAGCTGGACTAAGCACTGTAACCAGAAATCGTAAGAGAATAAACCCTTGTTCCTTAAGCCGTTTGATGATCATTTATCAGCAACCATGAGGGCTGACTGCAACAATGTATTAAATATATAGTGATAGATTCCCTGCTATGTTTTGTTAGTTATTAACTATCACTTTTTATTATTATTAGCTTCACTTTCTACACGCCTCAATACTTTCTTTCTAACATCAATTTAAGACATTCCAATGCTCTTATTCATAAGTGAACTTAGGGAAACACAGAAAGTTTTACCATCATTTCCCACCTGAGGCTTTAATGTTGTTTCTCAAATCAGTTTTCTTAGATAGTTTGTTTTGATCCAGAAAATGGCCTCTCCTCATTTCCTGTTTCTTTTACCATCCAACTCACAACCAGCAGCTGAACTTTTCTTTGGCATTGTTGAAGCTTTTTCTAGATATTATTCTATTACTTCTCTCTGTGAGATTTTCAAATTGAGAAAAAAATATCAAAAATTCTAAGATTATCTTATTGTAACAGTTACTCTTAACTATTGCTGTGAGAGAACACCCAAAGTCAAGCAACTTAAAGGAGAAAGGGAGATTTATTCAGCTTATGGATCCAAAGGGAGATACAGTCTCTCATGGCGGTGGCATGGCTGGCTGGCCAGAGCTGGAGGAGACTATGTCTCTGAAGACATCTTTGAGGCTGAGAGCTGCAAGCCTGTTTGCTTCAAAGGCAGATTTCTCCTGGAGGTAGGGTGGGACTAATCCACCCCAAGGCCCACCCCTTGTGACTGCCTTCCTCCAGCAATGCTCCACTTCTCAAGGTGCCATGACATTGCTATTTTCTGATCTTCAAGTTTGTGGCTCTCTTATCTTTTTGGTTTTAGCATAATGTGTCTGGGCTTGACCTTGATGATGGTATGAACTAATGGGACTGAAAAGGATGGTCAGCTGATAAGCTCTGCCCTTTTCCAAGTAGATTGTAATTACAGAAAATATATGTGGAGTCTCCTAACAACTTGGCCTATGAAAACGTGTGATGGTTACTGCTTTTTTTTAGACTATTTTATATGATGAATATAGAAACATATCTCTATCTGTCGTGTTATAGCTATACCTGGTTAGCACATACGAATGTAGAAATACATATATACAAAGACATAACAGACACATACATCCATACATATGGATACATGCATGGACACAGGGTCACAGCAGAGATGCCTATGTGCATACACACATATGAACACATACACAAAGAGATAAACTGATATACCCATAGAATACACATAAAATTTAGTCCTACATAATATACTCCTGAGGACCCATGATTTCTTTATTTTATTTTTTAATATAGCATAGAAAATAATGCATTTTGTGAATGATTTTTTACACATGAATATCATGGATATTGAGCATATTTACATCACCCTTTGTCTTTTCACTTTCTCATTTTTTTCTCCATTTTCCCACTTGTATACTTCCTTCCTTAAAGAGTTTCTCCCTCTCCCTCTCCCTCCCCTTTCCCCTTCTCTCTCCCTCTCCCCCACCCCTCCCTTGTCCCTTCCCCTCCTTTTCCCTCTCCCTCTCCCCCTCCCCTTTCTCTCCCCCCTCTTTTCCCCTCTCTCTTCCCCTCTCTCTTCCTCTCCCTCTCTCTCTCTCCTCTCATAAGCACACATGCAATACAATATAATACATACAAACAAAAATATAGATTCAACACATAAAAGCCAAAATAAAATATTCATCTTACCATGTCCTGCTTCCTTTGCTATGATCCCCAGTTTCATCAATTTTCCTGCAAGCAACATTAACTTGTTTGTTTTCAGAAGTCCCTAGAGTCTTCACTACCACAGGGCTCTGATTAGTTTCTTCACATATCATGTTTGATCATTTGCTCATTGTTCTCTACTGTAATGTCTACAAGACAGAAGAATGTAAAGACTGTTGTTGCCCCACTGAACACTAGATGTCCAATTTCTTCTTCAGCTTTTAGTTCATTGCAGATTTGAAGTACAGATTTATGGATATGTTGCTGAAAGTGAATACTGATAATTTGAGTATATATTTTTATAGTTTTATTATTTTACTTTAATTAATTAATTAATCATTTTAAAATTTTCTTCCACATTTTATTTTTTTCTTATCATACAAGTTGAATAGGTACCTCCATCCTCTTCCTTTCCCCTCCCCGCCCCTGTTTTAAATTATTGTGTACAAAAGTCTGTGCCATGAAAATCTCTGGGACTGAAATATGTGCTGCTTCTTTATAAGGACTTAGGATCTCTATGACGGTCTTTGGTAGTTCCCCAAATGCTTCCACAGCATAACAGAATTGATACAACCATAGATGTTCATCAAAAAAAATCAGCCATCAAACTGATCAGGCATTTCTACAGCTATTTATCAGCTATTTTGTCTAGCTGACTGATATAATAGATGGGGAAACTGAATTTCAGGAAAAAAAATCCTCAGTAGTGAGATAATATCAGAGCACTGAGCTTGCTTTTATGGGGAATAAAGAGAAGTAGAAAAGTAAAACGGCCACACCCCTTCAGGATGTAAGGTGTCTTCAGTGTGATAAACCTGATAGGGAATCTTAGGGAAATCCTCATCTGGATTATTTTTAATTTTCATATCTGATGAACAATTGATATCTGTTTTGCATCTGGCCTTGTAAGTCCACACAAAATCATATTTTCACTAACTGAAACTGTACACGAATGGTTTATGGCTTTTCTTTATTTTCTCTGGATTATTTTGTGATACAGTAAGCCAAGAAGCAAGACACACCATGTGTTCAACAAAATTGTTGATGTGGGTGACTGGGATGGTTTTTTTTTATCCATTTGTCAGTGACAACAGAAGTAGTTGAAGCTGTCAGTTTGATTTTTTCAAGAGATGAGAACTACTCCTTCCTTGTTAATGAGCATGGAGATTTATAATGTACCAATCTCATAATTTGTTCCCTAAAAATAATAACATTAGCTTCTCTCAGGAGCGATCGCTTAAGTTGATTCCACTTCTCACTCACATGACTATATGCATAACAGAATTGGTCAACATATGAAAGTATTGTATCAAAAAACTTCTACAATTGTTGATGCATTAGCAATATTCATTGGGCTGTGTTAGCTATCATCACAATGATTTATAGTAAAAATTTATAGTAAAAATGATCATTTTCTTTAAATATTAATTTACAAATTTAAAACAACTTCTATTTCTTTCTTCCATAATTGATTTACCAAAAAAGAACTAAAGATGTTGGACATATGTCTTGATAAATTTTGTCTGAGATTATCCATGTGACTACTTAGAAATCAGAAATAATGGCAGTCTGAGGCAAATTTCGTGCCTAAGAAATAAACAATAACATTTCCATAGTGCTAAAGAGTAGCCTGCTCAGTTATGTATATACTCTGATATATAGTATCAGTTTGAAAATTATTACCTCACTGATATACTTTAGTTATTGACTACTTACCAAAGGTCTGCATGTGGATAGCATGTGATGCCATTGGAAATGCTGAAACCGTGTAATAAAGGAACTTGGGGAAGGAAAATATAACAGTGTAGCTTCCTGACAGAGGGCAAGGAGACCCTAGTGATTGTATCTCACTTTTGCTTCAGAGCCCACTGTGAGATGATGCACTTCCTTTATCATATTCTGTGACATTTATAGAACCAAAACTTTGCTAAAAGGCCGTACATTGAATGTTCTGACTCCATGAGTTCCTCTTCCACACTTGGTTGTCTTTAATATTGTGTTACCGTGATAATATAGAAAAGTAATTAATGTAATCAGAAAATCTTTTAAAAGTTGAAATATTGTCAGTAGGAAAACTTACTCAATATTAAAATCTCTTCAAATAGGAATTTAGTATTACAGGCGTGTATCATATGTATATTATAATTACATATAAAAATTTAATATTTATATTATTGTATACTATGTAGCATTTTTACATACAATAATAGCATGAGTAGAAGAAAGAATAAATGTACAGGAATTTATACTTTTAAATTCATTGAGTTAAAGTTTATTTAATTCTTGTCAAGTAATGTGAAATACACTGACTTTGATTCTTAACAGCAAACTAATTTGGTCACTGTAACTGAATTTTTAAAATATTGTGCATGTACACAAATTTGCTAGATTACTTTGAGTTCTCGTGAAATTATACTGTTAAAATTATAAAGAAAATATATTCTCAATCTCTCAGTTGATTATGAGAGTTGTATCTATGTGACTCTCTGTACATGCATGACATACATATGAGATACATGGAATTGTGTTCCATGAATATATCTAAGTAAGATTTTAAAAAATAAGTGAAATAGTTTCCATGTCAACTCTAAAGCTGAGAAGCTCAGGAAATGCAAAAGGCTTAGGTATCAAGACTATACACGTGCATTCTGTCCTTCATGCACTGTGCAAGTAAAAATAAGCCGTTGGAAGCTGCCTCTGCATGTGGGTGTACCCTAATGAAGGCTAAAAGATTCAGCATCAAGCTTCTGTAAGCCTTTCATTTTTAAAACTCTCCCAACTAATTATGTAAAATGTGAAAAAAATCCCTCTGACCCTATGTAAAATACTCCTGAGTTCCCAACAGCAAAGCATTTATAAAGGGTCTCACCCTCAATGTGTCTAATTAGCTGTTCTGATGCACTAAAAATGACCAGAGATTTCAGGATTCAAATCTAAAGTTGGAAATTTAAGTGCAAATGATATCAAATCCTTTTATGGTAGCACTTTGATTCTCAATGGGAAATGAAATGCAGGAGAATCTGTGAACAATTTTTCATGCTGAATTTCAGGCACCTGTCAGTTCTACCTTTTAAAATATTTTATTTTAAAGTTTCTGAAATAGAGTCTAACTGTGGATTTTCTTTCTCATGAAGTGTGAAAAGAACAAAATTTGAGAAGTTAAATACTAGGGACGCAGTAGTAGTTGTTTGTTCTTTTGAGCTACAAATATAGCCATCTTTCTGATATTCAGCAATAAAAGTATCTCTATTGTATAGACAGAGAAATTGATCCCAAGTAATTGCCATATCTTGTTATTTTTGAAATAAAAATTTGTTTCTCTTTACTTTTAAAGGCTATTAACCTCATACCTTCCAATGTTCATCCAAGGCCAATAACATAGGTCCTTTTAAGTTTATATAAAATTACTTGGGGGACATTTAGATTACATATTTTTGAGTCTGATTTATAACTGAATTTGTCCTTCTGTATGCTCTGTGTTAAATTTGTTTGATACACTTGTGGTAGAGAAGCTATAATATCAACGTAAACATTCAGCAATGGACTTTCGTACAGAGAATAATTGCACAGCTCTTAGCACTTGTCTAGTCATATTGAGCATATCTCTGAAAATTTTCTTGAATCGCTAATATTACTTTGGCATCTTCTTCTCAGATGATCCTTACTAACATACCTACGTGTCTGTCATGGCCATAGAATGATGACAGAGAGAAGTCAGCTTCTGTAGATTGGTTACAGATCTCTGCCAGTGACTTGGAGATTTCAGAGAATTCTGCTATGGAGTCTAGTGCTGTTTCTTTTCCTTCTCGTTTTTTCTTTTCTGATGCCTTCTCCCGAGAAGCAAACAGGAATTAACAAATCATATGTCCTCTTCACATGGGCAATTACTAATAATTGTGCTTTTAATATTCATGCAAAGAGGCTGTAAACATGTTGCCATTGACAATGGTCATGGATTTGAATTGAAAGTGTCAAACTGAGCACCTAGCCTAGGGGCAGCATTTGACTACCTTGACTACTTGCAGTCTCCTTATATATCATATCCATCAGTAAACTGTCTTAGTGCTTTTATACTCACTTTGCAGGTGTGAAACAATCCCAATCTAGTTTTCACCAGCAGATTGATAAGACACAAAATAAGGTAAATTTTATTTCTATAATTCTTTGTTACTACTTGGTATTAAACACTTAATAAAGTGGTAGAAAGAAGAGTAATTATCCAAAAGGTTTCCCAAACATTTGAAATTACTGATTCATTTATTAATTAAAATTATTTTAAAAATGAAAGGAATTTTTTATCTTTGAACAACAATTAAAATAAGCTGTGTGTTTACTGCATATGATATTGTATAAGTTATAGAGTTATTTCTTCTATATAATATTATGAAAAGGGCAAATTATTAGCATAGAGAATAGAGGTGGTTTTGAGGAGCTTTGAGAAGATAAGAACTTGGGGCCAGAGAAACATGTTAAAAATTCAGATTGATATGATGGATATACAAAAATAATGCATCAAAGTGTACTATAGAAAGAATAATTTTATTAAATAAATGTTAAAATAAACCAATATACATGTGTGGCATATTGCCTAGCCATTTCAATTTTCAAGCTTAAGGAAATCACTGAAGAACTTAGTGATAATCAAATCACAGTTGCTTAACACTGCATATAATCAACAACCAAATCATGGAGATTTTATCTCTAAAACAATACGTATTAGAGGAATAAAAAAAGAAATTTGGATAATTATTTAAATAATGAAGGAGATTACTAAGTTAAATGCAAAAAATGAAAATAGTCATAAAATTGAGCAAAGGAGAAATAGAATGCCTATTTACTGTTTAGTCACTGTATTGATTGCATTGAAAAGTTTCTTCTAAGTGGCTGAAGAGTTTCATTTAATGTTGGAATCCAATATTCTGGGTAACACACTGTGTCATATGATTGCATGCATATCAGTCTACTGAGATTGTGGGTTTGGTCGATTGTCATTGCAAATGCTCACCACAATTCAGGAGAAGTAGAGGAACCAGAAAGGAAGCTTTCTCTGTATATTTATTTATTCCCTTTGAAATATACCAGTATGTTTAAGAACTCTATCGACAGCACACATCCAGGATAAAAGCATGAGATATTTCATGCATGAAAAATAAGATAAAATAATTTCGAAAACATTTTAAAATGATTGAAACATTATTTTATAATACTACTAATCAAAAGAGAATTGAAATAAATTATCAGGTAGGTAGATTCATCACTGATTCAGAGAATGTGTATATATATTACTCATTGGGAGTTATATTAGTTTCATTTTTCTTTTCTTTTTTTAAGTGAAAAGGGGAGATTCATTTGGCTTATGGTTATAGAGGGGATACAGTCCATTATGGCATTATGGTGAGAATCACACAGTGGATAGGAGGCTGGTTCAGGGCTGCAGATGACAAGGGGGGGAGAGAGAGAGAGAGAGAAAGAGAGAGAGAGAGAGAGAGAGAGAGAGAGCAGGAAAGCAGAAAGAGCAAGAGCAAGAACTAACTGGGAGGAACCAGAACTGGGCACTAAACCTCAGAGCCCACCCCTGTGACATCTCTTCCTTCCACAAAGGTCCAACCTTCAAAGATGCCATAACCTTCCCAAACATTAGCATCAGCTGAGGATTCAAACACATGAGCCTGTGAGCGCAACTCACGTTCAAACCATGATAGACGCTAACCTGAACTTGCTTACAAAGCAAAGGCAACGGTACCCAAAGACAAACCTCAATACATTAAAGTCCCATGACCAAGTTCTTCAGCAGATACATAGTAGTCAGCATGTGTAAGGAACAGATACTTAGCAGACACCAAATCTGTTGGCACTTTGGTCTTGTCTCTCTAGCATACAGATCCAAGAGCCATAAATTTCCTTGCTTAAAACTTGCCTGGTCTAAGAATTTATTATAACAGCCCAAATGGATGATTTTCTTTTGTGTTAGTCACGATGATTTGGTTGGAGATAACGGTTAGTTAGTATCAGTAAGCCAACCAACTGTTGGAATGGAAAGACAGAATGAAAGGAGCCCTGGGGTCACTACTTCTTCAACTGCAAGACTCCTATACTCTCCTGTCATCTCTGTTTGGTTTTTTATTTTAAATTTATTTCTTTTTTTCCCAATCATACAAACTTAATAGGTACCCTGGTTCCCTCCTTCCATCCACCCCACCCCAATCCCCCTTGCACCCTCCCCGCCTTTTCCCCTTCCTTTCACCCCCCTTGCTCCCTTTCTCCCAGCACCCTCTTCCTCTCCTCCCATTCGCTGGAGCATAATTTAGTGTGAATGTCAAATTTCCTCCTGTGTCCTCCACTCTAGTAAGGTATAAGGACTCAGTGGCATTACCCAGAATCCATTCTTGTGCTCCCCTTTAGTATGGGAACACTATTGTGACTGTTAATCTCTTGCCTTTAAGGATTCTGCTGCCTGTGATCCATGCTAGACTTTGGGGGGGGGGTCACTGACATATCAGTCATTGAACAGGTCATGCAAAATTCAATTATGGCTACTGCGGCCCTAACTCGTGTGGAGTAAGTATCTTGCTTATCGTTGCTATCCCCATTTTTTAGACTCTTATAATCTTACTGCCTCTTTTCCCGCAAATTTCCCTGAGCTTTAGGATGAGAAGAGAGTAGGCTGGTCTGGTTCCAGGTGATTAATGTAGGGTCTCTGATGTTCTGAATTATGGTTTGTTGTTTTCAGTTTTGCTGTACCTGCATCACCCTTGGCTCCATCCTGATTGGTATTGGATGTCATCTCCTAGCCAGAGATAACAGCCAGCTGTTAAAATAGAGTATTATTATAAGAGTAGATTCAAAGGTAGATGGAAAAGGAGTACGAGACTGTAGGGGGGGTCAGTCTCCCATTTACAGGATGGTTACCATTTATCTGCTAGACTTTATGCCCTCTTTGACTGGTGAGATCAAACCACCTCAGTTTCAAGTGACCAGGAAGAAAAGTCTGTGAGCTTAACCAGATGTCTCATTACTTACTTGCAGTACTTGATGGTGGCCTGTTTTCTCTGCTGTAGCATGATCCCCTCTCTCCTTGTTTCTGGCAGTGCCCTCTTTCCCCTTCCCTCCTGTTTATAATCTTTGCAATTACTGTAGGTATTACAGAGATTTGTCTTTGAATATGTCACTAAGTGGGCTTCGTACTAGGAACTTATTATTAGGGACACCTATTATGTACAGTGTTTAATTTTCTGTGTCTGGGATACTTGACTCAATATAATTTTTTTCTAATTCCGTCCATTTCCCGGCAAATTTCATTAATTCACCTTTTTTGATGACTGAGTAGTATTCCATTGTATAAATATACCACATTTTCCTTATCCACTAATCTACTGTTGGGTATTTGGGATGATTCCATGACTTTGCTATTGTAAATAGTGCTGCTATGAACATTGTCATGCTTGTGTCATTGAGGTGAATTTTTGCTCTATGGGAGATTATTCCCAGAAGTGGAATACCAGGGTCATATGGCATTTCAGTCTTTAACTTTTTAAAAAATCATCAGACTGAACGCCAGAGTGGATGTATAAGCAATGTAGGAGAGTTCCCCTCTCTCCACATCCTCTCCAGGATTTGGTGTTGTTTGTATTATGGATTTTTGCCATCCTGACCAGGGTGAGATGATATTTCAGGGAGGTTTTGATTTGCATTCCCCTGAAGGCTAAGAATGCAGAGCATTTTTTAAGATATTTGTTAGACATTTTAATTTTGTCCCTGGTAAAGTGTCTTTTGAGTTCCAGGGCCCATTTTTTAATTGGCCGATTTGTTTCCTTGGTGTTTAGTTTTCTAAGTTCTTTGTGCACTCTGGATAATAGAGCTCTATCAGATATGTGATTAGTGAAGATTTTCTCCCATTCTGTGGGTTGCCATTTTGCTTGGGTTATAATCTTTTTATCTGAACAGAAGCTCTTTAATTTCAAAAGATCCTGTTTGTTGAGTGTTGGTTCTATAGTGACTGTGCTATTGGATTTCTGTTTAGGAACTATTGGCCTAATCCAATCAGCTCAGGGGAATGCCCTACCCTTTCAACTAGGATTTTTATAGTCTCTGGCCTAATATTGAGGTCCTTGATCCATTTGGAATTAATTTTTGTACATGGTAACAGTACAGATCCAGTTTTAATCTTCTGCATGTAGACATCCAGTTTTGCCAGCACCATTTGTTGAAGATGCTGTTATTTTTCTATTGGATTTTTTGGTCCCCTTTGTCAAAGATCAAATGGCTGTATATGTGTGGACTTATATCTGGGTCTTCAACCCTTATGCATTGATCTGTGTGTTTATTTTGGAGCCAGTACCAGGCTGTTTTTATTACTATGGATTTGTAGTATAGATTAATGTTTGGTATGATGATACCTCCAGCAGTGTTTTTGTTACTCATGATTGTTTTTGTTACCTTGGGTCTTTTGTGCTTCCTATGGATTTTGAAATTGTTTGGTCCATTTCTTTAAAGAATTGCTTGGGGATTTTGATTGGTATAACATTAAATCTGTATATTGCTTTTGGTAGGTTGGTCATTTTTATGATACTGATTTCTGCGAATCCAGGAGGATGGGAGGTCTGTTCACCTTCTGGAGTATTCTGTAGTTTCTTTCTTTAGGGTTTTAAGTTATTGTAAAGTCTCTCACTTCCTTGGTTAGGTTTACACCAAGGTATTTCATTTTTTAGGGCCTATTGTAAATGGAATTGTTTCTCTTAGGTCTTTTTCACTTTTTTCATCCTGGATGTTTAGGAAGGCCACTGATTTTTGCATGTATATTTTGTTACCTGCCAACTTGCTGAACTTATGTATAGTTCTAGGAGTTCCTTGGAGGTTTTAGGATCACTCAGGTATATATATGATCAGGTCATCTGCAAAAGATATAACTTGCCTTCTTCCTTTCTGATTTGAATCCCTTTTATCTCACTTTCTTGTCTTATGGCTTCAGCTAAGACTTCAAGTACAATATTGAAGAGAAGTGGTGAGAGTGGACAGCTTTGTCTAGTTCCTGATCAAAGTGGGAATGCTTCAAGTTTTTCTACAATGAGTATAATCCTTGCCATTGGCTTGTTGTATACAACTTTTATTATGTTAATAAAGTCTCCTTCCATTCCAACTGTCTCTAGGATTTTAATCATAAAAAGCTGTTGGGTCTTGTCAAAATCTTTTTCTGCATCTATTGAGAGTGTCATGTGGTCTTGGACTTTGGACTGGTTTATATGGTGAATTACATTTATTGATTTGCGTATGTTGAACTGACCTTATGTGCCTGGGATAAAGCCTACTTGATCCCCGTGGATGATCTTTTTGATATGTTTTTGAATCCAATTTGCTAAGATTTTATTGATAATCTTTGCATCTATGTTCATCAAAGAGATTGGCCTGTAATTTTCTTTTTTAAGTGTATCTTTATTAGGTTTTGGGATTAATATGATATTAGCTTTGTAGAAAGAATTTGGCAGTGTTCCTTCCTTTGCAATTTGATGGAACAGTTTAAGGAGGATTGGTGTAGTTGTTCCTTAAATGTCTCATAGAACTCTGTGCTGAACCCATCTGATCCAGGACATTTTTTGGTTAGAAGATTCGATATTCCTTCATTGATTTCCTCATAGGTTATAGGACTATTTAAATAATTTGAAAGTTCCTGATTCAATTTAGGTAAGTTGTGCTTACTTAGGAATTTACCCATTTCTTTTGTATTATCAAATTTCATGGAGTATAAGTTTTTGAAATATGACCTTATAATTCTCTGAATTTCTTGGGTATCAGTAGCTCCATTTTCATTTCTTATTTTGTTAATTTGGGTTTTCTCTCTTTTGTTTTTGGTTAATTTAGCTTTTTGACTGGTTGATTTTCTGAATCTTTTTCCTTATCTCAATTTTGGATGTTTTTCCCTGATTTTGCTAATCTCCTCTCTTCTACTGCTTTTGTGATTGGATTGCCTTTGTTTCTCCAAAGCTTTATGCTGCATTGTTAAGTTATTTATTTGTGATGCTTCTTTTTTTTAATGTAGGCATTAAGGGCTATAAACTTACTTCTCAGGATGGCTTTCATTGTGTCCCAGAGATTTTGATATATAGTATTTTCATTATCATTCTTTTCTAAGAAATCTTGAATTTTCTTTATGATTTCTTCCCCAAACTCAATTCTCATTTAACATCATAGTGTTTAGTTTCCAGGAGTTAGTGTATTTTTTGCTGTTTATTGTGTTGTGGATGTCAGCCTTTAGACCATGGTGGTCTGATAGGATAAAGGCTAGAATTTCAACTTTCCTGTATATGTGGAGACTTGTTTTGTGGTCCAGTTTGTGGTCTATTTTGGAGAAAGTTCTGTGTGCTACTGAGAAAAATGTGTATTCTTTGGTGCATGGATGGATAGTTTAATAGAGATCTGTAAGGTACAATTCAGTAAGGGTTTGATTAAGTTCCAATGTGTCTCTGTTAAGTTTTTGACTTGTTGATCTATCCCACATTGAGAGGGCAATATTAAAATCCCAAAGAATTATCATTTTGGGGTTGATTTCTCACTTTAGATGTTGTAACATTTGTTTAATGACTATGGAGGGGCCCGTATTGGGCACATATATGTTCAATATTGTGAAGTCTTCCTGGTGAATTGTACCTGTGACTAAAATGTAGTATCCTTCTGTGTGTCTATGATTTTTTGTTTTGGTTTGAAGTCCACTTTGTCAGATAGCATAATAGTATCCCTACCTGTTTCCTGGTTACACTAGCTTGCAGGACTTTTGACCAGCCTTTTACTTTTAGAATGTGCCTATCTTTTGTGGTGAGATGGGTTTTCTGAATGCAGAGGATTCATGGGTTGTGATTTCTAATCCAAGTTTGTAATCTGTGTTTTTTGATTGGTGAGTTAATTTCATGACATTTAGTGTTATAATGGAGAAATTACTTTTAATTCCAACATTTTTTGTGTTAAGTGACTTTCATAAGTGTATTATTTGGCTTGTAGGTTTTGGTCCCTTCTGTCCTCCTAGATATGCTTGTTGTTTTCTTCAAGGTTGAGTATTGTTTCTAACATTTTTTTGAAGGCCTGGTTTGGCCTTCAAAAAGACATGTAAGCATTCAAGTTGTCTTTGTGCTGGAAAATTTCTTTCACTCTTGATCATGACTGATAACTTTGCTGGGTATATCAGCCTGTGTTGATATTTTTGCTTATCAAATACTTGAAGTTCATCCAAGCTCTTGCTTTTACTGTTTCCATTGAAAAATCATTTGTTATTTTAATAGGTTTACCTTTAAAAGTGATTTGTTTTTTTTTCCCCTTGAAGCTCTTAGCACATTTTCTTTGTCTTGTATGTGTTTTGTCTATTATTAGTCTTGGTGAGTTTCTATTTAGGTCATATCTGTTTGGGGTGCAGAATGCCTCTTGTACTTGGATGGGCTTCTATTTCTTTTGATGAGGAAAATTTTCCTTTATGATAATTTGAAAATTTTTCTTGGTTGTGATATTTTGGGATTCTTGTTCCAGTATTCCATAAATATGCATGTTGGGCTTCTTCAGGGTGTCCCATAGCTCTTGAAATTCCTCTCAACCTCTTTCATTGAGCCAAGTAGTTCCTCCACTTTGTCTTCAAGATCTGATGTTCTAGTTTTTGCTTTGCTAGACTAAGACTCTGTGTTGAGTTCTGGGTTGAGAATAACTTGTTTTTTAGTTCAATTTTAAACTCTGCTTGAGATATTTTAAAGTGTTCTATGCCTATTTTTGTTTCTTCAACCGTTTTTCTCATCTCCTCCAAGTGCCTGTTGTATTCCTGTTCAAAGTGGTTGATGCGGTTGTTTAACTGGTCCCCGATTTCCTCTTTCATAGTATTGATCATGGTAAAGATCAGGCTTTGAAAATCATTGTCTTGGATGTGATTTTCTTGGCTATTTTCTGTGAGTTTGTTCTGGTTGGAATCTATTATTATGGGTTAATTCTTTCAGTGGGAGATTTTCATCTTGGTGTTTGTTTCTCATTGATTTGCACTGTGACCTGGGAATTGTTGTTTTATCTCTTAAAACCTTCTTTCAGTTTCTGTGTTTTTGGACTGAACTGATTAGTTGGTATTACTACTCTTGAGTAGTTTTTCCTAGTGTTTGCCTTGGAGTTGGGTATGCTTCTTTTGTATTGTTGTTATTTTCTAGATGAGGCTATTAGACTGTTCGTACATCAATTAAGCCAGGTTTAGTAGACAGAGAGTGAAGATTTAGTATAGTAGTATACTTTTTCCATTTAGTACCTTGGTGATATGTGAGGGCGAATGGTATAGTCCCTGAAGTTGTGTGCATTTTGGAGTGCTATATGGGAAAGTTTAACTATAGTGACTAATAATTGAAAGGAACGAGATGGTAAGAAGGGTTTACTTATATTTGAGCTGTATGTGAAGAATATCCCCCATGCAAAAGGATGATTTTAGTCTTCAGATGTATGGCATTTGTGCTCTAGAGCTTTGCTTGAGTTTCCTTTGGACTCTGTTGAATTCTGAGGAGTAGGGGATCCACCCTGGTCTATGTCCCAGGTGAAAAGGTTATTGTGTCTGCGTGTCGTGCAGATCACCTGGGACCTAGGGCACTGCCTATTGGCCTTCCCCAGTCTAGCTGCCACTCCGGCTGGCTGGTGGGACGAGCTGGGTCAAGGAGGTGACTTGGGACCTGGGGCATGGTCTAGCTGTGTTATCTGAGGAGCAGGGGGTCTGCCCTGATATGCATCCTGGGTGGAAAATCATTTTTCTTTTTTTTTTTGAATGAAGCCTGAATCTAAAATATTTAGCACGACAAAGGGTTTATAATTAGCTTACATTTCCAGGTTACAGTACATCCTCATGAACAATAATAACATAATATAATGCAATTATATATAATACCATCAGAAGTCAAGGGAACCAGCCAGTGAATACATATAGGAAAGATAGAGAGAGGACACACTTCCTAGCTTGTCAGTCTGCCAGTTTCAAACCTGCTTTCTCTGTCTTATCTGCTTTCCCAAGAAATTTGTCCATCATCGGCTGGGTATTTCCACGCCAATTAGATAATTTCCCATGGGGTTGCTCAGGGCTTTCCTGAACTAGATCATCTTTTACAAGTGTGTCTGAAGACTCAATTCACATTTGTCCAGCTAACAGCTGCATCTAACTGGGGCAAGAGTAAATCACTACTACAGTCCTATTTCCAAACCTCTGATAAATCTTTCTTCTCACTGGTTTGACTTGGATCAGTGTGTGAGAAGCATAATTACTTTTATAATAGCTACATATAGAGTGTTCTATATCACAAGTTCCAGAGAGATTAAGAAGCAAATCCGTGTATGTTTAATATGAAGCCTTGAAAGTCCCCATGGCATCATGGATTTTAAGGAATTCAGATCCTGAAATAACTAAAGAGGTAATTCTCGAACCAGCTAACACTCACTCTTTCAGACATTTTCTGATTGTAAATAAGAAATTAAAGATCACATAACTGAGTAGAGTTCGTGCTATCATCATGTGCATCCTGAGCAATATCTGTGATCACAGTGCAAGCAAATGATCTCACCTGAACATGTGAGCTGTTAAGATGATAATTGCTTAAGTTGTCTTTTAGGAGAAACAATATAAAAAACTGAACAAACCACAAAAATTGAATGTTAGCAATCAACTAGCTCAATGCATGTTCTAATCTACCACATTGACTACCTGTTAAAAAATAAATAATTTATATTACAAGAAGGACATTTTATAAAATAATATATTTGTATCTTTTAAAGTAAGTGTGTTATTTGAAGATATATGTCAGCTGAAATGGCATTGTTAGGAATGAAGTAACCTATATATATTCCATATTTAATTTCCCCGAAGCAATTTCTTACAAACCTGCAGTCAATATCATAACTAGAATATATTATGCCAGCATAAACGTCTCTCACGAGCCTTTCAGCATGTGTAAAGATGTCTCTCTTGCCATGCGCAACAGAGCCGAGCCATAAATACCCTATTTTCCATATTTGGAATCTGACCATTCTGAAAATATCATATAAATGAATCGCACAGTGGTGCTTTTTGAGAATGATTTCTTTTGGTTGTCATAGTGCTACAGATATTTACAGTGGCAAAACTAGATATAGTAGATACTACTTTCTCTGGATATTGTACAAAAACAAATATCCAACTATATCAAGAAGCTACTATTATGGCTCCATATATTCATATTCACATTCATAGATAGAATACAAAAGACAGAAGCATTTTTTTCAGTAGGTTTTTACAGGCCAAATTCATAAGTATTTAACTTTAACCCCTTTAGTAAAATTTTTGTGATAATAAATAAAAAAGAATATAAGATTAGAAAAATCCCTTGTCCTATATTTCTTTTATTTAGTGTTACTGAATACAGTTAATCAAAGTGTTTCTAATATTCACTGAGCAAACCTCCCCCAGTGATCTCCTTTAGTCATTTCTACTTTACATGGGGAGGCATATGATTCTAAGTTACATGTAGAAATTTATTTCTGCTAATTCACATCACCGGTAACAGGGTCCATCTGTATGGCACCAGATATAATATGTACCTAGCAGGGGCAGTGAGTGTATAAGTGTGTCAATTGAAATTCGAGAGCAATGGACTCATAAGCTTTAGTGAGTACACCTACTTCACCTTGCTTGTGTTCTCTTTAAATAGGCTGAACTGGCCTTTTGTCTTTCGTTTCCCTGGATTTAGTGGAAAGTTCACTCAAAATTTTGCTGTTGGGTCTTTTGGGTCAGACTTGTAAATCCAGGTGCTTTGAAGGTTTAGATAAGAGATATCAAAGTCTAACCTATCTAGTTACAGAATTATTTGATGTCTAGCCTGATCAACTAACTGAAACACCATAACAAATTAAATATTGAAGAAGAGAATTGGATATGTGCTTTATTGGTAAAGCACTAGCCTAGCATTTGTGAGGCTCCTTGGTTCAATTTCAAAGATTGAAAAAATATTTTTGATAGATATAACCTAAGGAAGTAGTGAAATTTATAGAATCCTTACAATTATCTTTGTACTGATAATTGTACATTAAAAATGCAGTATTAATTTTGACAAGTACACAAAATGGTGTGTTATGATTGTAGCATAAAACTTTCAAAAACATTTGATATTGAACAAACTGTTAGATAAATTTGCAAATCACAATAGAGCAATCACAACATTAATGTAAAATGAAAATTAAATGGTACAATTTTTAGAATTATTTTAAAAACACACTAGGTTTATGAGAGGAGAAATCATAAGAGAAATTATGCGATATATATGTCATAATGAGGATTTTTGAATTAATATTGAAGATTAAAACTTGTAGAGAAGTGTTTTCTTCAAAACTTTTATGAATTTAAACTTAAGTGGTCTAGTTAAAGAAAGGAGAAAAGAAAAATGCTTGAAAGTTAATATGAAGAATGAAGGGAAAGAAATTGCTGCATACCTAAACAGCCTCAGTTTCCTGAATACTGAACTTGCAGGTATGCTATTGATTTTAGAAAGTGTTTTGAAAAGCAATTTCTTATGCTCTTAACTCAGCAAAAATACATACGAAACCACAACAAAAGTAGACTAAAAGAAAATGCATAGGTTAGGTATATGTATAATAGCATGCGGTTGCTTAATGATAATGTTTGTGTCACTCTATGACTTGAGAGACAGATGAGGGAATGTTAATGGGTCTCAAAAATCCCATTAATGGTCCAAACTGCATGGGAATAGTGAAAATAAGAAGATTACTTTAGAAATTTCATAGCAATTTGATGTTATGATAATCTATTTTGATTCATAATATTATCTTGCTGGAACTGTTGAATAAATTAAGAAAAAACACTTCTTTAAATATCTATATCTATCAACTAAACCCAATCTTATTTAGCATATATTTAGATATAAAATAACTTCCATTATAAAACACTTCTGCTTTATTTAATATGATTCATAAGATAGCACTTAATATAAATTTATTGGCACTAGTATTTTCACATTAATGTTTCCTTTCTATACATTTTTGAAAAAACACTAGATAGTCAAAAGTCAAGGACATATTTCCATGAGTCTTAAGTATGGCCTCATAGGGCTTCTATATTTACTTCTAACCCTATGTACCAAAGATTAAGACTAAGTGGTATTTACATTTTCTTTTATATTTAGTACCAGTGACACATTTAGTCCTGAGTTACTTTGATTCATTCTTATGATAATTGCATATTTATTCTTTCATGATTGCATACAAACTGAACATTTTATTTCTTTATTTTCCCCAGAATGGACATATGAAACTGGATTGTATGTCTGAGTCTTTAGGATCTTGACCCAAATACCTTTCTAACGAGGAAATTCCGAAGTGGGATCATTAGGCTCCCATGACTTGCACCACACACACCATTCCCTGGGAAGGAGAAGTGAACATGGGGTCAAGAAACCAATTACTTTCACATTCTTCCTCAAAATTGTCAGACATTGGGAATGTCTGACTTCTGACCTCTGATAATAAGATCTATATGTACCAGCATTTCAGGTGGAATTAATTGCAATAGCTTCACTTTTAGCTGGTTTTCCAGAGGTGGGAATCTTCCCATTGCATTCTGCTAATTTCATTTTGAAATGCTCTTGTTGCTTCAAGTTTGTACTTATTTTGCTCTTGCAGTTTGAAAATGAATCTTACTCAGTTCTTGTCCTGTGTGTTTGGAACCATAATTATCACAGGACTTTTTATTGGCCCAAAGGGATTTCTTTTCTGATTAAAAATTAAAGGTAGCAATGTTGTTTTCTTTAAGTGAACATAATAATTCTATATCTTGGATCTTAGTCATAACAGGCAATTATAGTCATTATCCATTATAAATGAGCTACAGAGTTAGAAAACTAAAATCATGTCCAGGGTTCTGAGAAAGGTGACATTTTAGATAGAAAATAGATTGCTGATATGGACTTATAGTATAAATTAATAAAATGTTGTAGACTCCTATTTTCTGCAGATAAATATGGAGTGAGACTCTTACCCCCATCACTTAGCTTATAAAATGAGAACAACTTTGTCCCAGGGAAAATGGAGTCTCTTGGGATTTCCCTTATCTGTGTATAGAAAGTGCATGATATCAGTTTGCAATAGGAAGGAAGGCTAGGGATAGAGAGTTTTTGTAGGAAATGGGATTTTTCTTAATGGGCAAGATTTATGAAATGAATGGATTTTACAAAAAAATATAAATAAGAAAAAGGCATATCCAAAAGGTGGGGGCAGGAATAAGGGATGAATTGTTAGAGCTTCTATGCTAACATTAAAAGTAGCCTAGATTCAATCCCCAGGTATTTCTTCTTTCTAAGAAAGAATGCTCAATTTATGACAAGATAACAAAAAACTACCAATATGATGAGCATGCTGGGTGGGATGCCATAAAGTCTAGGTTTATTCATCCACAGAAACTCCTTCTATCCCTAAAGTAATAGAAAATTCATGCAAATGAGAACAACAACAAATGCCAATTTTATCTTTGCAATCTATCTGCTTAATCACATTATTTCTGTATATCACAGGAGAGGGTGTGTGGTCCCAACCTATTGTGGGTGAATACTGATATTTATGCTCTCTGTGGAAAGATTCCCAGTGAGTTCTCATATATTGAAGTAAGTGCCCGAGTATATGATAATGCAGACAGTCCTCACTGAGCTAAGTGGGTAATGCACACAGAGAAAGAGGAGGAACATTTGTGAGAAGAGGAGATTTCTCAATGGAAGTTGGAATAAAGATTTGATAGGATAATGGTAGGATTATAAAATTTCCCAAACTGGATTTAAATATGCAAACTGTATTTTTATTTTACTTCTTGTTGTGATAAAAATATCTGAATAAAGTAATTTAAGGAAATCAAGAATTATTCCAACTCATGATTAAAGGCGATAAATGTATCATCCTGTGAAAAGTATGTGACAAGAACTGCAGTCTGACTGAGTGCTTAGCGCAAGAGTCACGGAATAGAAAGTGAGGCAGGACTTCCAAACCTCCCATGACATTTCCCTCAAGCAGGGTTCTGCCATCTGAAGGATCCACAACAGCAACACGAAATGCAGAGCCAGTGATCAAGCACATTATGCATCCACACCGCCCTGGGCACACACTGTGTAAAGCAAATGCATGGATAAGACCCCGGGCACCACCTGCAGATACGAGTGTAACCCTAGATCCACCAGAAATCCATCTGGTTGTTTGAAAGAAGAGCCCAAATCTTTCTACAATTTGTCATGCACTTCTCTGCTTCTCATCCTTCTTGAGGTTCCTTCTCCTAAGCAATTAATTTCAGTACTTAATGTTAAGTGTCAAAAATTGAAAAATTAGAATTCTAGTCACTTCTGAGCAAAATATTAGAATGACTTTCATGTCTCCAAAGGGTAGTTAGTCTGTGCAAACACTGCCATTTGAAATTTAAGCTCCTAGGAAAATCACTACTTTTTTGTGGCAATATTTTAGAAATACAACTTTGCAAAATGTGGTCATTATTGCTCTGCAGACATAGCTCCAAGAACATTTATTTTTCAGGGCCACGACTCCAATTCAATTAATAAAATTGTGGTTTCCCACTTTTTTAAAGAACCATGGTAATACTGCTTTTAATGTTCATAGGATTAATCTGCCCATGGCATTTTTAAAGCTGTTTTGATTCATTCAAAGTTATATAAAATGTATTTGAGACCTGATGACCTTGGGTAAAGTCTGGTTTCTCTTATTTATTACTATGCATTGGACTCTTAGAATGAGCACTGACCTGCTTATCAAGTGAGAGTGAAATGACCCTTGGCTTTCTCCCATGACTGCAAACTGGACCACAATAGATAATGAATTCATATTTTTTTCAACCTTAAAGCTCTATGAAAATTTAATGTAAGTTCAGTTCCCATTAGTGTATATGAAGTGTATACTATATATGAATATTAAATTGTAATTCATACCACCATTGGTCCTCTTTTAAACTTGAAATTAGAACATCTTGATGACTTGATGGATTCTTGGTACTTTTCCAGATGATGCAGAAGATTAAAAATGAAGTACCCTTCTGCATGCATGCACATGTGCACACACACAAACACGTGCGCGCGCGTACATGCGCACACCTGCACAAAATGCACATACATGCCTGAAGATAAGTGGGAAAAAGTTTGCAATCCATCACAAATAAACACTCATAAAGTGTTTGTGTAGGATCCTATATTTAAAAGTTAAGTTTAGTAGCATGACTAGATCATATGGACATTTCGTACAATTTTTCCAGTAATGCTATAGAAATATTTACATAGAATCTAAAATTGTTTAAGGCTGTAGCTTTACATGGATCCTAAATACTTACCTCCCATCTGACTGCTCTCTGCCTCACTTCCAAGCTTTCTAATTTCAGTGGTTTTGATCAGAGCATCTTCTCTTGGCTCGGATCTTTCTCTAGAAGGTCGCAAAATTCAGTTCACATTTTTCAATCAATCTTTCTATGTGCATTATGTATAGGATTATCCATTGAAAATTTAGGAAGAAGATTTGTTTATGGTTGTGCTACTTGTGCTGCTTCTTAGAGTCTACTCCCTGCTCTTTAGATTTTTCCATTATCTTAACATTGATCCTGTGTACACCATCTCCTGTGTAGAACTCAATGCATTTAACAAAGGTGCTATGATGTGTAAGTCAATTTACTGAGAGAAGTAAGAGCTGATAGTTATTTCCATTGTTATATGTAAAGCAGCAGAACTCTTAGAAGCAGAGTTTATCTTAGTGTGATTCATCTGACTTTTGTTGCTGGTATAAATGGACAAAACAGACTTGATTCACTCTTACCTATAAGAAGACATTTGTGCTTTTGCCTTCCATTTAAGTAAATAAAATCTCTTGGTTAAAAATTCTAGTTCTTTAAAGTTAATATTTGAAGAGTGCAGCTCAAAATTCTTTCACAATCTACCTTTTGTAGTGTTGGGTTGTTCAAACCTGTTGTTTAGAAAACTAGTAAGAAAGAGTGACAATCTGAAAGAAGGAACCAAGGATCTAGAAATCAGACAAGTAGCACAACCATAAACAAATCTTGATGCTTGGGAAGTTTACTTATTTCTTATCTAGATTTTATGCATAAAAGAGTATCAATTTTATTGTCATGAAAGTACAGCCAGTTAGTATGCTTAGCTTAGAACTCCATGAATTTTTATAAGCATTCTTTTATATTAGCATAACAATAGATATATATTGCTTTTTACAAAAGTGTTTGCAGTAATTTTGAAACTGTTTAAATTGGGGGCAATTTAAAATTTATACAAAAATGGAAAAAATAGTGAAGAACTATTGTGTGTGCCTATTACCCAACTTTTATTACCATGACATCTCCTATAATTGTGAACTTTTCATTGCAAGATTATATTCAGAAAATGACATGTGGGCATGAGTAGTCTTGTTGTTTCTGGAATATTATTTCTGTTATTCCCTCTTAGCCACAGAGATAACATATACATATGCATAATAACACAAAAGACATATCTATGTTGTACATCTCTAGATGTATGCGTAATGCATACTTCTTAAAATTATCAGTACAGTGATTAGCATCAGTTTATACTGAGATTTTTCACTTTATTAATCAAATATATTTTTAACAGTTGCATAAATGCCTAAATATGAACATTAATGAGTACTTTGGAGGAGAGTCTGTATAAATGTAGCTTTAATATTATTTCTTAAAATTATTTCTGGTATGAATTTTTCCATTTAAAAAATTTGAATATAAAAAAGTGATTTTTAAACCACCAAATAAAAGCAATCAATATAATGTTTTCATACTACAATATTAACATTTGTTAACAAAGTTGTACTGAGCTATATTGAAATACATATAATATACACAAAAAACATATCTGAATTTCTATAGTGAATTGTATAGCATAGAGTATCAGGAATTATTATGGTTTTCATTAATAAGTAAATGAAACTTAATTTGTTGTACTATAAAATTTAGATAGAATATATTTCATGGAAATAATTATTTTTAAGGACAATGATTAAAATTGCTTAAAATTATTGCTAAAATTAAAGTTCTATGGAAAATAAATGACTCTAGTTTGGATATAAAATATGTGTATTGCAGTGTTAGGCACTGTTGTGGAAATGAACACAATACAAAAGTGATAGCCCATTTCTTTATTCCTTATCTACACACATTCACATTCATTGCATAGGTCTATGTTGAGCACATTTTTGCAATGTTGGTCCTGTTGGATTTAATTAGTTCCTAACAGATTTTGTACTTATACCTGTTCTGAATACAGGATTAGAACAAATGTATAATTTGAAAAATGTAACTTTGGTAACTTCAAAAATATATTGGGAAAGGCTATAATGCTTCGTTTTCACTATTAGAATTCAAAAAATCATGACTGATTGAGATACCTGAAGCCTTTGGAAAGTTAAGAGGGAAACAAAATATTATCCAGTCTTTTAAACAGCATGTCCTATATGTTTAATAAGTTGTTAAATGCTATAAGGATTACATACAAGTAGCAATTAGCAATAACTATTACTTATTCTTAATTTTAATATTTAATTTAGCAATAGATCTCAGGATCATTATTTCTTTTTTTCCCCACATTTTACTCTTCTCCTAATCGTACAAGCTTAATAGGTACCCCATCCTCTCCCTCTCTCCTCTTTTCTCCCATCATTACCCATTCTACTCTCTCCTTTCCCTCCTTCCTTTCACTCCCCTCTCAAGGTGCTTCTTCCCCTTTCCTCCTTCCCATCCCATGGAGCATCTTTTATGTGGGTGCTGAATCTCCCTCTGAGTCCTCCACCCTAGTGAAGGGGAAGGACTCAGTGGCATAACTGGGAACACTTTCTTGGGCTCCCCAATCGTATGGGAACTCTATTATGACTGTTTAATCCCTTGCTTCTAAAGATCCTACCGCCTGAAGCCTTCTCCCCTGTGATCTGTGCTAGACTTTGGGGGAGGATCCTTGACATGTCAGCCATTGTGCAGGACAGGCAAAGTCCAATCCTAGTTGTTGCAGCCCTAAATTGTGTGGAGCATCTTGCATATCATTGGTCTTCCTCATCTTTAGGTTCTTACAATCTTGACCCCCCCTCTTCCTCAAGGTTCCCTGAGTTTTAAGATGGGGAGAGATTTGTTTGATCTGGTTCCAGGTGAATAATGTCGGGTCTTTGGTGTTCTGAATTATGGTTTGTTGTTGTTTTCAGTTTTCTTTTTCTTGCACTGCCCTTGGCTGCATCCTGATTGGTATTGAAGGTCATCTCCTGTGGCATCATTGATTCAGGGAGGACCTAGCCTGGGTTCCTGAATCCAGGAGGTCTGGTTACAGATAAGCCTGAACAAGTATGGACATGTCCCGAACATGTCCCAATAGAGGATCCATGCAAGCAGAGGGATGAACAACCAATGGGAAGCAGCCATCTAACCTGCCTCTGCAATGGACACCTAGTAAACAGCTAAATGGTTGGTGGCTGCCCCACTCCCTCTGAGCAGAGAGGTGGCAACACCTGATTGGACCGCTGCCCCTATATAAGTTCAAGCACGTCCTGAAATAAACAAGTCTGCATCTGCTCATCCTCTGATTGCTTCTCACCTGACTCTTGGTGTCTGTGTAGTGACTCCGGGCTGCTCACCCCCTTCGCCTGGAGCCCTGTGGCCCTTGCCGACTTTCCCCCTCTTCTCCCCAGCTGGCTCAGGGGGGATTGGGCCACAATCTCCTAACCAAAGATAAAAGACTGTTTAAATGAAGATCTCAATATAGGAGGAAACTCAAAGATAGATGGAAGAATGGAGTAGGAACCAGCAATGGGGGGGGGGGTCAGTGTCCTATTTGCTGGATGTTTACTGCCTATGTGCTAGTCCCTACCCCCTCCCTGAGTGGTGAGAGCAGACCTGTTGAGTTCCAAGTGACCAGGAAAGGAAGTGAGGGTGAGCCTCACCAAGTGTCTTGCTATTGACGTGCAATACATGACTGTGGTCAGGGCCATTATTTCTGCCATTGCTGATTGTTTTCCAGAACAGGTCTCCTGAAAATTGACTTCCAAGATGAAAAGTTGCTTCATGAATTTTTATTGATCTAGATTTTCCTTATTCTTCGTATCAATAAGGACTTATATACATGAACCATTAGTAAAAGCCACTTGGAAGTGCATGATACGACCAACAGGCAGCATTTTTCCCTGAACATTACCAAGGAATATTTAACACAATTTTTGTACATATTCTAGAAAAAGGTCAAATGCAACTTAAACTGTGTCCTCTGTCAGTTTGGACAACTGTAGCAAATTGCCTCAGATTGACTAGTTTAGATAAGAAACATCTTTCTCTTACCACTAGAGGTTGGTAGTGCAGGTTCAAGGCACAAGCAGATCTGCTCTCTATTAACATATTTCTTTGTCTGGAGATGAGTATTTTGTCATTTTGATTCCTCGTGACTGAGTGATACATTCCCATCTCTTTATGAAGTGTGTGCATCCCCATCCATCATGAAGGGTCTGCTTTCAAGGGCTCATCCTCTGTTAAAGGCCTGGCTTCCTAAGACAATCACACTGCAGGCTCCATTTCTGAGGTTTGAGTGGGTGAGAGGCAATAACATTCAGACTACAACAAAGACAGCTAGTGGGAATTTCTTCTTAATTGTTATTATTGTATTTTATTGACATAAGCAATTTAGGTCTCTCAGTGCTTTCATATATATATATATATATATATATGAAATTTAAATTATTTACTCTCTATCACTCTGCATATCTGTCTCTATGTATTTGACACATCTTTACCATCTATCTAATTAATTTTCATTTATCATCTGCAATTCATCCATCTAATTATCTATCATTTATCTCTAGTCTATGTTTCATGTGCCTATCCTCTATTTGTTTACATGTATTTAATATGTCTTTTATTATCATAATAATGCTAAAACAAATCTTCACTACAGATCGACAAATATAAATATAAATCAGCAGTATTTTGTTACTGAGGAGTTGCCATTTTGTACACGGATGCATGCACATATGCTGACCTTGGGTACCTTCATTTGTCTACATTCCATTTATTGAGTCAGGTTTTCTAAATTGGCACCAGAGCTCCATGACCAGCTAATCTAGCTATTACATTTTTCTAACCCTTGAGTTACTAAGATTTCAGATGACCTCAAAATGTACCCAACACTGTGGATTCTGGGGATCCAAACTCCGTTCCTCATGCTTCCCCACAGCCCCAAAGAGACTATTTTTTATAAATACATGTTCAGGGAAATAGTTAATAAATTTTACCACTGTTTCCTTTCTTCTAACTTAAAATATCTTGTATTCTATGATGGCCATTGGTTTTACAGGACAACTAGTGAAAATTGTAATTATCTGTCTCCTCTACTGTCACTCAAGCACATGAGATTGTAAGTTTATTTGACCAGTGTTGTGATAAGAATGCAGGATCAATTAAGTTTTCTCCTATACTATTCTTTCCCATCTCATTATCTCCCTTTTAGTCCCACTTGATACTTGTTAAATTTTCAAAGAAAAATTCACTTCGTTAATTTACTGTGTCAAAGGTGAAAAATTTGTGGCTGGCAGTCCAAACCCTTTTATCTTTCTGCCTTTGCCACAGCCTAAGGTCTCATTTTCAACATCACAGGCAAGACCATCAATCCAGGAATCCAGGCAACATCACAAAGCACACGGAAGTCAATGATCCTGACACACAGACACTGAAAGATTTGAAATGGGATTTATTACCAGAACATAAGCCAGAAATACATGTAAGTTTAAGCAGAGTGATTTTCAACAGGATACAAACTTCATTCAGAGCCAACTCACTATGCATGATGATGCTGGAATCAAATTAAAAGGAATTAGCTCCAAGAATATGGAGCTAAAAGAATAAGTAATGTGCTTTCAAAGTTGAAAAAAATCAGGATAAATGAATTTATAGCAGTTAGCTTTGTTACTAAACAAAAGGGCCATATTTCTCACATCCTCTGATCCAGAGTAAACTTAGAAAACATTCACCGAGAGTAGTTAATATTTGACACAATACATTTTAAATCCTTATAATATGAGTAAAATTCCATTTATTTATTTATTTATCTATTTATTTATTTATTTTTTTTATTTATTTTTTCCTCAGATGGGAAGAGAAGAGCCATAAAATCCCATTTATGTAACACTCCAATTAATCTTCTTGAATTGAATTTTTATAAATCTTGAAGTCAAGAGCTTTGTAAGATTATGAACCATTTTCCACATGGTTTTATACATTTATTCTTTGCCGTGGCATCATCTTACAGTCAAACAATATGTTTTAGTCAATAATTCACTGTGCAGGTATTTGTTTATCATCTTTCCGATGTTTAATTGGGAAATTTTACTGCTACTAATTTTATCTATATTTAATCAATCTAGCAAGCAAGAATTTTTACTAAGCTTGATGTTATTAATTTTCATATTAATTTTCCATCAGTCAAGCCTCAAATTGTTCTGTGGTTATAAACCTCCACTATTTTATTAAATTATAGTGGAGCTTAATAACTCCCTCTTCCTTAAAAGTATACACTGCTTAGTCTCTTTTTAAAACATATTCGATTATCTTTAACAAGTTTTGTGAATAACATTATCTTTAAAAGACAAACACATTTTAAGGCTGTTAAATTCCCAACAAATATGTGAATCCCACCAAATATATGAAGTCTTCAGCAGACCATAGTTTTGCAATATAAAGTTATAAAATAATACGTTTATATAGAACTATATCATACATTCTTATTGTTTGTCCTTATTCCTGCTGTCAAAGTATGTTAAAAATTGAAAAGAAATCATGACTAGAGAATAAAGGACTTAACGGTATTAATGTTTCGCCACTATTCTTGTCACTAGAATATGTGGACATTGTAAAAAAAGAATGAAAAAATTAAAGAAACTCAGAAAAAACTGTTGACATCAGTAATCAAGTAAAAGTATACTTTGAGAATTCAGAAAAAGAAAATACAAAGAAAATTAAAAGCACTACTCAAAGAAATCATGGTTGCAAACTCTTCTTATTTGTTAACAAAAACATAAACTCCAAATTAAACTGTAAAATTTGAAAATCAAACACAAGAAGAAAAATTTGAAAGCAACTTAAAGAAAAGTAGGCTTATGGCCCTCCCCAAACTTATATGTGGAAATAACGATCCCTAAGAAGAACGATCCCTTAAAAGCGATGGTTTTGGAAAGTTGATAGATCATATGGATGGGAAACCATGATCTGCTTCATGACTGTGTGAAGGAGACCCAGGGAGCATGGAGTACTTACCTGTCTCTTGATACAGAGAGAGGCCCCTTGTTGGACAGTGATTCTCCTGGAGTTGTGATTGGAACTTTCCAGCTTCAAGAAATGTATAAAATATGTTTATATTGCTTATTACCTACTTAGGTTGGAGCATTTTCTTTCAGTATCCTAATCTGAATAGGCATAGACAGCAGGAGAGATTCAGGAAAATGTATTTCAAAGAAAAATAACATGTTCAAAGTACTAAAAAATAAACAAACATGCAGAAAAGAAGTTATGTATGCGAGCTGATTGGGCTAGGCCAACATTTCCTAAACAGACATCCAATGGCACAGTCACTGCTACCAACTCTCAACAGTTGGGATCTTGTGAAATTAAAGACCTTCTGTTCAGATAAAGAGATTGTAACAGGAGCTCAAAGGCAACCCACACAATGGGGGAAAATCTTCACTAACCACATATCTGATAGAACTCTGCTGTCCAGAGTGCACAAAGAACTTAGAAAACTAAACACCAAGGAAACTAATGGCCCAATTAAAAAATGGGCCCTGGAACTTCAAAGAAACTTTACCAGGGATGAAATTAAAATGTCTAACAAATATCTTAAAAAATGCTCCACTTCCTTAGCCATCAGGGAAATGCAAATCAAAACTTCCCTGAGATATCATCTCACCCCGGTCAGGATGGCAAAAATCCACAATACAAACACCACCAAATGCTGGAGAGGATGTGGAGAGAGGGGAACTCTCCTACATTGCTGGTGGGAATGCAGGCTCATACAGCCACTCTGGCAAGCCGTCTGGAGATTCTTAAAGAAATTAAAGATTGAAATGCCATATGACCCTGCTATTCCACTTTTGGGAATAACCCCCCATACAGCAGAGGTTCACCTCGATAGCACAAGCATGACCATGTTCATAGCAGCACTGTTTACAATAGCAAAGTCATGGAATCAACCCAAATGTCCAACAGTTGACGAGTGGATGAGGAAAATGTGGTATATCTATACAATGGAGTACTACTCAGCCATCAAAAATGATGAATTACTGGAATTTGCCGGGAAATGGATGTCATTAGAAACAATTATATTAAGTGAAGTATCCCAGACCCAGAAAATTAAGCGCCGTATGTACTCCCTAATAGGTGGCTCCTAGTATCAAACCCACCCAGCCCACCTAGAGATAGTAATTGCAAGGATTATGAACAGGAGGGATGGGGCAGGAGGGCCACACCAGAAACAAGGAGAGAAGGGACCATGTTACAGCAGAGAAAATAGGCCTCCATCAAGGACTCAAATAAGTAATGAGACATTTGATTAAGTTCACAGACTTTTGTTCCTGATCATTTACTACTGAGGGGGTGTGATCTCACCAGAAGAGGAGGGCATATAGTCTGGCAGATAAAAAGTAACCATTGTGCAAATTGGTGATAGACCCCTCCTTCACTGTGGTTTTCCACTTTTATTACATCTACCTTTGAATGTGCTTTTATCACAAGACTCTAGTTTGACTCTAGTTTAACAACTTTTTGTCTCTGGCCAGGAGGTAACATAAAATGCCCACCAGGATGGAGTGAAAGGCATTGCAGGAGCAGCAAAACTGCAAAAGAAAATCAACAAACCACAATCCAAAACTTCAGAGACTCTATATGAACCACATAGAACTAGGCCAGCTTAATCTCTCCCCATCCTGAAGCTCAGGGAAATTTGTGGAAGAGGGGGTGGTAAGAGTGTAAGAGCAAAAGAATGGGAGGAGCAATGATATGTAAGATACTCCATACAAGTTAGGGCTGAAGTAATCATAATTGGACTTTACATGCCCTGTGCGTTGTCCAACACACTATTGACCTCACAAAGTCTAGCATCTGCTAAAGGCACCAAGATCCTTGGAGGCAAGGGATTGGCAGCCTCAGTAGTGTTCCTATACCTAAGTGGAACACGGGAAAGGGTTCAGGGAAAGGCCACTGGGTCCTTGTACGTCATCAGAGAGGAGGGCCCAGAGGAAAATCAGGCATGCACAAGAAAGGACTCTGGGAATTAGGGCGGGAGGCACTGGGGGATGGGAAGGGAGAGGGGTGGGGAGGGGGAGCAGGGGGTACGGGGGAGGAGGAGGGAGGGAAGGAGGGAACTGGTGTACCTATTAAGTTTGTATGAGCTGAAAAATACTAATAATAAAGAAAAAGAGTTGCAATGCTAAAAAAAAAGAAGTTATGTATGGCACTGGTGAGATTTCCTAAAATGTAAAGATGCCAATGTGCATTCCCCAGAGTCCACATGATAGAAGGAGCTCCCTAAAACGTGTCCTCTGACCTCCATGAACAGTTGCCTGTTTTCTCCCTCTACTTCCTTCTTTGGAATTAAAAAAAAATAAAAACTGCATTTAAAAAATCATATATACAGGAAGTTATTTTTTGAAAACTAGTGTAAAAATAAGACTTTATAGCAAAGCTTAGAAGCTTATTCTCTCAGCTGATTTAGTTTAAGAAAAACAGTTTAAGAAGCTGTTCACCAGTGACTTGGAGATGGGGATGACACACAAGCTAAAGGACTTTAGTTTGTAATGGCCTGTCATTCCAGCATTTAAAGTCACAGTCTGGTATTCCCAGAGCAAAGTAAACAGTCAGAACAGCCTTACGGGCAAGAGCGGGTTTAATTAAAGACCCAGTCTCAAAATAAGGTAATGCAATTGAGGGTGATTCCCAATATCGCTCTCAGACCTCTACATGCATGTGCACACATGTGCACATGCCACCCCCACACACATACACATGAACATGAAAAAGAAGAAAGATTTGAGACCGTAAGTGCAAAATGTGCAGGGCATATTGCTTTAGCTGTATGAATTCATGTGGGTATGTGTGTGTGAAAGAGAGAAAGAGAGAGAGAAAGAGAGAGAAAGAGCGATACAGTAACCTCATGAAGGATGTAGCTTAGAGAAAGCAGCAGCAGCATAAGGAAAAAGCACACAGAAGATGAAATTGTGTTGGTTCTGGTACATGGGCTTTGGATTCTAAAGGAGACGACACATGTAATAAAACATCACAACATTAAAGAAATGATGTATTTTTTCCTATCATTATTTATATACGTCACAAGCGTTCATACCTTCAACCGATTATAATAAATGAAATACAATAAAATGTAGATCACATGGTAACAATATAACTAAAAATCAGAATGACTATATCCTTAAAGGAGTTTAAATATTGTATTACAAAACACTCAGTGGAAAGAAGGCAGGCACAAGAATAGTGGAAAAGAGGAAGAAATAATGCACGAAGCACGTAGAGCAGAGGCACATTGGCCTGTCTCCCCGCATGCTGCTAGTTTGTATTTGGACGGAGGGTCACATAAGGCACCTGCAGTCAAAGGATAGAACTCTAGGAGAATTAATCTTGCTTCCAGAAAGAAGAAAAAGGAAGGGCAAAGGGAAGATTTTCTTAGAATGAAACTCAGTTTTATAGATGTGTTCAAATGGAAACTAAAAGCTCAGTCCTTAGGCTAAAATCAAGAGATATAAATACGGGTTTTGTCAAGCTTAAAAAGACCTTAACTTTTACTGAGGGTTCTTTTTGTTTTGACATGTACTTACAAAAGAGAAAGGTCAGACATGGCTGTTTCAGGTTCCTGGACTTTTCTCTATACTTCAGTAATGTTAGAAAGAGGACAAAGAATTAAACTACAAGTTAGTTTTGTTGTAAATACGTCTCATCTAAGATCCATAAGTATTAGGGGAAAAGGGATTGAAGATGTTTTCATTTAAAACCTGCAATATTAGGAATGCAGTTTTTATTTTATTAAGTTTATTTATTAGTGAATATATGTGAAGATTGAGGATTGTCACCAGATCAGTGAGTTCGAGCAATATGCAAAGTCCTTGCAACTTAATACTCATGGTACTGCATGTGAGAGTGTGTTTGCATGCTCCTCTTTACAGGTAGTTTCCTGCTAAGTTGATTGGGTAGATGATTTTGGAGGTGACTTGTCACATGTGTTGACACAACTTTAAAAAGTCTTTTGTGAGAAGAGATTCACATATTAAAGGGGATTTAACTCGTGTGGTATGCTCCAGCCCAGAGTTCACTCTCAGAAAATGGTTCATATGGTATATTGCTAGGATTCAAGGAAGGTACCCTTAATTTTAGTATGGTTGTTTTGATCATCTTATCATGGTCCCCAAAATCCTTCTGCTAAAACTTAAGTATCAATGTGATCTTAACCAGAGGTGTGGTCTTTGTGAGTTGATTAAGGGTCTGAAGTCATTAATCTGATGGGTGACCTTATTAATCTTCTGGACATGATAGGATGATTGTTTCCATAAAACTCAGTAGTTGCGTATACTTCAACAAGGCTTGTACAGGATTTGGCATACTAACATTTCACCATGGAAGGGCAAAGAGATCAAGAGGCCCCCATGACTCCTTGAAAGACTGTTGAGGATTAATAAACCATCGGGGAAAAGGAAAGACGTTTTCTTTAATGATGTATGATTGATGCCCCAGCAAGTGCCCAGGGATGTGTTATCAGACAAATCCCATGTAACTCAATAGACTACACATGCCAAAAGTTTGGAAACTGGAAGGAAGAAGTGGTGTAGTGGAGGAAGGGATGGGATTCACAATTAAGGTGTGAAAATAAATTCACTCTATTTATGTATGAAACTCTAAAAGGATAAAACATAAAGCAAACTGAAAAAAAGTAAGCAAAAGGGGATGTAAGAAAACAATACTTTCTTTGTCACACGAGTGTACCACAGTCAGACGACCTAATGAAAATGGAGAGCGGTCATCACCAACATCTTAATTTACGGTGTGCTGATCTTGGCTGCCTCAGATTTTAGGACTGCAAGTCCTGAATGTGCAGTGTGTTTAGTTTACCTAACCTGAGGTATTTTGCTCTAGCTGCAGGAAATGTTCAATCAGTGGATGGGCCCAGAGTGTTTACTCTAGTGCTTTTTCCTGTTCCAGTGAAGTAGCCATTAGTACAGATTGCATCTCTACTGTCTAGACTCTTTTATCCATTTGTAGGTCTTCAGTAGACTTTTCAAACTTTCCTGTATTGAGCTAAGCATGCAGGCACCATGCCTGGTACACTAGACACTTTCGAAGCGTCAAGCTGGGCGCTGGGACACATAAACCTTGTTGGTCTGTGCACCTATTTCTCCATGCTGCTGTCTTTGTCACAAACACAAAAATGTGAGAATGAAAGTTACGTCATTCCATCATTTCTGCATTATGAATGCAGATATGCTGTTACTGTGTATAAGTGATTGTCTATTATTTCATTGTTAAAATCCACTTTAGTCTAGCCACAAAATAGCACATAGATAATCTAATGCAGATATTATACAAGAATTATATACATAAAACATAGCACACATTCTTAACACAGCTGTAAAATTATTTAATTTTCACTTGACAAGTATTAGGGGGAAACAAAATGTTGGAATGACTGTGGTGTAAACATGTAAGTGAAAAAGATAGTTGTTATGTAAATAAGTTGTTAATGTGGATAAGTTTCAAAGGAAGCCGAACACTTTTTCCCTGAAAAGCAATTATGAGTTTATGAAAAGAAACCCGCACTAGCAGTAACTTAATCCCATAATAAACCAATGAAATGAGGTAAAACAGGGACTAATAATTTTGCCAAGTACATATGGCAGCATTTTCTGTATGAAAACCAAGCTGGACCCTAAAACATGTAGGTAAGGGCAAGCAAAACAGTTCATCAAATAAACAAAAATGCTTCTGAGCTGAGGATTTTTGAAATCATTCTATACAAAGCTATAGAATTATTATACAGTGGTTATACTTATGTCTGTAACCTGGTAAGGGAAATTAGAAACTATTACCACATGGAATTTTCTATGTTGATTATTCTTGCTAGGTATTTGAGAAAAGGTAAAAAATTTTGATTTATATGTGAAATATGTTCTTTACATATATAGAAATACATACTGGAAGATTAAAGCTAATAAACCTTTTTAATTAAAGATAAATATAGTTTAGGAATTAAAAAAAGGAGATAATAAAACATTGTTTCTTTCCTGTCATGCTAATATCCATTTTTCATGGCTTCATATGTAGTACATTCACTTTTTTTGTCAGTGAGCAAAGGCATAACTCTAGGACAGTTATAACTCCCCATCTGCTCCCATAATTCTGGGTGATCCTGTGGGTCTTTCTCACCTTAGCATGGACTCTTAGTATGAGACAAAAAGCCTTAATCCTGACTAGGTGATAACCTCAATTTACTGAGACACCAGGGTATCTATGCATCACAGAATACTAAGAACTGTGGAGTTTATGCCCTACACCCCTCCTTCTTAAACAGTGCCTGGCCTTCTGTCTTATTTTTTACCAAAAAAACAAAAAAAAATCATATCTTCTAAATGAAATACAATGAAATCAAATAGAAAGATAACCACAAAATACATGAACTTTATAATAAACATATGATACTGATAAGCTCACTTGTTAAAGTTAACCCAAGGGAAATGAGCAAAACCCATTTTTATAAAAACCAAGATACATATTAATCCTGAGAAAATATACAACAATCCACATGTTGCAGTAATCTTAAGAATTTGGCATCTTTTCTATCATTTTCAATGAGGAATATTAGAGTCATTTTCATTTTCTCTTTATGTACAATCAGGAAGAGAAATTTTACAATTCAAGTTTGGGGAGTAGCCACTGTCTTCCTGCCTTTCTCAGAACAAAAGTTAATCGGTTTTTGAATTTAAAAATAATTTTTAGGGTCAGCTAAATAGTTCAGAGTTTAGGGTACCTTGCCTGCTTGCAAATCTGGAGACCACATGGAGTCGCTCTCCCTCTCCCTCTCCCTCTCCCCCTCCCCCTTCCCTGCTCCCTCCCCCTCTCCCTCTTTTTCTCTCTCTCATTAAATAAATAAGGAAAACAATTAAGAAAATGAAAAAATTAACAGGAGTTCAATAAAACTGTCTCTTGAAACTTTAAATTTGAATAGTTGTAGCTATTTGGCACGTAAGTCCATGCATGCATACATGGTTTTGGCAAGTCTCTCAGTTTCAAAACACTTCATACTCTGGTACCAGAAGCTCTTAATCTCACAACAATATCCCACTACTAGACACCAATTTTAGTACTAACTACTCTTATCTGTTGCTGAGACAATACCCAAAGTCAAGCAATTTAAGGGAGAAAAAAATTTATTCAGTTAATGTTTCCAGAGAGGAGATGGAGTCCTCTATAGCAGAAAGGCATGGCTGGTGGCAGAAGCTGGAGGCAAGTTACATTACGTTTTTCTTGGAGGCAGAGAGCTGCAAGACGGCCAAAGGCAAGAGCAGAACTCTCCTTAAACATGGTGGAGCTAATCCACTTCAAGGCCTGCCCCTGTGACTAGCTTCCTCCCGCAAGGCTCCACCTCCAAAACATGCCATGAACACATGAGCTTGTCCATGACACATTTCAAACCATGGCAGTGAGTTTCTGGGTTGAGTCTGCAGCACTAAGCAATGGATGAAAACTGCAGTAGATGCGGATTCAATCCTCTGATTTAAGAATGAATATCATTTCTTCTGTTGCACTAAGTGATGTATAGGGACACACACAGAGTAGAGGAAGTTCATTTCTGAAACACAGAAAGGGAAGAATATATATAGGGATATAAACAAATATTGGAGAGACAAACACTGCTGTAGAAGAACGACTGTGTTCAGGGATTGTATAATGGAATCTTTCCACGTATTTTCATAGTCCAGCTCTATAATGCATGTTGACATGAACCATATTTATTCTATCATGTTTTATTCCTTATTTTGCTCAAATTTCTAGAAAAATAAATACATTGGAGCAGCTGAAATCGATATTAAGCAAGGACTGGATGGTTCTTTTCATTGAAAGATGAATACACTGGATTCAGAGATCAATTACTTCCTGCAAGCAGAACATGTTATTTCTACCACTGAAAACATCATTTTAATGTGGTGTGAAAGCAAGTAGCTTATTAAATTACACAGTGTAAACTAATCAATATTTTCAGGATTCAGGCTCCTGAAAACTATCCCAGGGCCTCGTTTTCCCTCCAGACCCCTCTTCAACTCAGTGAGCATGCACAGACACATATACACTTGTGCAAACATGCACACAGAAACACACAAACACACACATCTAAGTACTATTTGCAGATACATACAAAAGCACATACATGCATCAGACACTTATATGGAGAAATATACACATATGTATATATATGCCCACTAATACACACAAAGACACAGAATCACATACCCACTTGCATATATGTATACACATATATAGAAATACACACACATATATACACTCACACACATCATTACATAAACAAACACACATTTGCACAAGTTAATACACATCTAGGCATAAATATACACAGGTGTACACACAAGCAAAAAGTCATGTACACATTTATACTCATTCTTTATTATGTCAGAACATAAAAGCTCAATCATACATTTTTGAAAATCATGATAATTTTTATGCAGTTTTTTTCAGTGTATTCATGTGTGGATATTATGCTTCATACCAAAACAATGCCATAAAATCTTATTAGATACAACAAAATGTAAAGTATTCATTTGACATATTTCAGTGTTTTACTGTATCATTCCTGTTTAAGATTCCATAAAATTCTATCATTAAAAAATCATCTGAAATTTTAGGTTTAATAATTGAGAGAGATGGTCTGGAAGGAGAAAAGATATCCCTGATGTTCTGTGTTCTATGTCGAATGTTTTAACATAAACAAATATAATGAATCCCTTATGGATTTATATAATTTATAACTAGAAATAACTTGGCCTTGTCTGTCACATTATATTTAGATGTTCCTCTTGCTTAATTGTGCTGGATAAGAACTTAAGCAATATATTTTATGAAAGGGCTGTGAAAGGATCCTTTATCTCATTCCTTATTTTAGAGAAGATAATTTCTATTTTCTCCATTTGTGTAATGATTGTCTTAAGTTTTTTCCACAATATAATTGTGATCTAGAAGCATAATCTTTCTATACTTAGTTTCCTCAGAGATTTCTCATAGAACCTAATACATTTTGTCACGGACATTTTCTGCTTTTGTTGACATGGCATGTGATCTTTGTCTTTCATTCTGTTGATGTAATGTATTACATGTTTTGATTTTCATATGTGAATAACTTTCCCATTAAATGATTGGCACTTACTTAATCATGGTCTATTGTCTTGATAATTTGTTCTCAAGAATATTTTGCAAGTATTTTGGCTGTGTAATTTGAACCAATTTGCATTAAAATCTGTTTATTATTTTCTTTTTGCTGTTGTTCTTGTAGTTGTTATTAGTTGTTATGGGGTGAAACTTAGTCGAATGAATTCTTAAGTCTCCCTCTTACATTTTATGAATGCATTGGGGAGCATTTGTATTAATTATGTAATTACTCCTTAAAATATGGTAGAATATAAAGAGGATTTGTCTAAATTTTGTTGAGGAAGTTATTACTGTGTGTATCTTTTCCTGAAGAGACACATGCAGATGTCTATTCATCTCAGATAAAATACTGATGATAAACTGAAGAAGCAATTCTATACATATTTAGGAGATTTGGGCTTTAATTTCTCCTTTTGCATTTCTTTTTTTTTCAGAGTTACATACATGACTACAATGATTTTATCTCATTTTTGCTACTTACTGGGCATTCTTTTTCTTATTATGAAATATGACAAATGAGGAAACATGGAAATTTTGGATTTCATTTCCAGATACAGCCTAGTACTAAGCATATACTTGTGATAGTTGCAAATTTTGCACTGTACTGAAATCAGTGCAGATTGATGCCACTGTTCTGTAAACATCCTTGATCACTCTTCCACCTTGCTCTGTGAGGCAGAGTTTTTCAGGTAAACTCAGTGATCATTGGTATATCTGAACCTCCTGCTAACTTGCTCTGGAAAGTCCTTGTCTCTGCCTTCGAAGGATGGAATTACAGGCAGGATGCTGTTGTCAGAATGTTGCCCTCCAGAAATAAACTATGAGTTCTTTTTTTTATTATTATCTCTGCTCATACAAACTTAATAGGTACACCGGTTCCCTCCCTCCGTCCTCCTCCCCCACCCCTCTGCTTGCCCTCCCCTCATCCCTTCCTTCCCCCCCCCCATGACTCTTCTACCCCAATCCCCGGAGAATCCTTTAATGTGCATACCTGACTCTCCTCTGGGCCCTCCTCTTCAATGACACAAGGACCCAGCGACATTTTCCCTGAACACTTTCCTGTGTTCCCCTTAAGCATAGGAACACTATTTTGGCTGTCAATCCCTTGCCTCCAAGGATCTTGGTGCTTTTAGCAAATGCTGCACTTTGTGGGGACAATAGTGTGTTGGACATTGCACAGGGCATGTAAAGTCCAATTATGAGTGCTTCGGCCCTAACTTGTGTGGAGTATCTTGCATATCATTGCTCCTCCCATCCTTGTGCTCTTACACTCTTACCTCCCCCTCTTCCGCAAATGTCCCTGAGCTTCAGGATAGGGAGAGATTAGGCTGGCCTAGTTCTAGGTGGTTGATATAGAGTCTCTGAAGTTCTGGATTGTGGTTTGTTGATTTTCTTTTACAGTTTTGCTGCTCCTGCAATGCCCTTCACTCCATCCTGATGGGTATTGGATGTCACCCCCTGGCCAGAGATAAAAAAAAAAAAACTGTTAAACTAGAGTCTTGTTATAAGAGTATATTCAAAGGTAGATGCAATAAAAGTGAGGGAGGGGTCAATCACCCATTCGCAAAATGGTTACTTATTATCTGCCAGACTATATGCCCTCCCCTTCTGGTGAGATCACACCCCCTCAGTTGTAGATGATCAGGAATGAAAAGTCTGTGAAGTTAACAAAATGTCTCATTGCTAACTCGCAGTCCTTGATGGAGGCCTATTTTCTCTGCTGTAACATGGTCCCCTCTCTCCTTGTTTCTGGTGGGGCCCTCCTACCCCATCCCTCCTGTTCATAATCCTTGCAATTACTCTATTACAGAAATTTATAGGCGAGTGTCTCTAGGTGAGCTGGGTAGGTTTGGTACTAGGAGCCACTTATTAGGGAGTACATACGGCGCTTAATTTTCTGGATCTGGGATACTTCATTCAATATAATTGTCTCTAATGACATCCATTTCCCAGCAAATCCTTATCCACTCGTCAACTGTTGGACATCTGGGTTGATTCCATGACTTTGCTATTATAAACAGTACTGCTATGAACATGGTTGTGCTTGTGCTATCGAGGTGAACCTCTGCTGCATGGGGGTTATTACCAAAAGTGGAATAGCAGGGTCATATGGCATTTCAATCTTTAATTTCTTTAAGAATCTCCAGACGGCTCGCCAGAGTGGCTGTATGAGCCTGCATTCCCATCAGCAATGTAGGAGAGTTCTCCTCTCTCCACATCCTCTCCAGCATTTGGTGTTTGTATTGTGGATTTTTGCCATCCTGACCGGGGTGAGATGATATTTCAGGGAAGCTTGATTTGCATTTCCCTGATGGCTAAGGAAGTGGAACATTTTTTCAGATATTTGTTAGACATTTTATTTCTTCCCTGGTAAAGTTTTTTTTTTAAGTTCCAGGGACCATTTTTTAATTGGGCCATTAGTTTCCTTGGTGTTTAGTTTTCTAAGTTCTTTGTGCACTCTGGATAATAGAGCTCTATCAGATATGTGGTTAGTAAAGATTTTCTCCCATTCTGTGGGTTGCCTTTGAGCTCATGTTACGATCTCTTTATCTGAACAGAAGCTCTTTAATTTCACAAGACCCCAACTGTTGAGAGTTGTTAGCAGTGACTGTGCCATTGGATGTCTGTTTAGGAAATGTTGGCCTAGCCCAATCAGCTTGAGGAAATTCCCTACCCTTTCAACTATGGTTTTTATAGACTCTGGCCTTAAATCAAGGTTCTTGATACATTAGGAATTAAGTCTTGTACAAGGTGACAAGTACAAGTCCAGATTTAATCTGCATGTGGAAATGCAGTTTTCCCAGCACCATTTGTTGAAATACTCTTCTTTTTCCATTGGATTCTTTGGGCCCCTTTGTCAAAGACCAAATGTCTGTAGTTTTGTGGGCTTATATCTGGGTCTTCAAGCCTTATTCATTGATCTGTGTCTACTTTGGAGCCAGTACCAGGCTGTTTTTACAACTAAGGATTTGTAGTATAGACTAAGATTTGGTATGGTGATACCTCCAGCAGTGTTTTTGTTACTCAGAATTGTCTTGGCTATCCTGGGTCTTTTGTGCCTCCATATGAATTTTGAGAATGTTTGGTCAACTTCTTTAAAGAATTGCTTTGGGATTTTAATTGGTATAGCATTGAATTTGTATATTGCCTTTGGTAGGATGGTCATTTTTACGATGTTGATTCTAACAATCTAGGAACACAGGAGGTCTTTCCACCTTCTGGTTCTTCTGCAATTTCTTTCTTTAGGGTTTTAAAGTTTTCATTGTAAAGGTCTTTTACCTCCTTGTTTAGGTTTATACCAAGGTATTTCATTTTTTTAGGAACGGGATTGTTTCTCTCAGGGCTTTTTCACTTCTTTCATTCTGGGCATATAGGAAAGCCACTGATTTTTGTACATTTATTTTGTATCCTGCTACCCTACTGAACTTCTCAATTAGTTCCAGGAGCTTCCTGGTGGATTTTTTGGGATCACTCCGGTATAAGATCATGTCATCTGCAAATAGGGATAGCTTAACTTCTTCCTTGTCAATTCTAATCCCTTTTATGTCCCTTTCTTGTCTTATGGCTTCAGCTAAGACTTCAAGTACAATAGTGAATAGAAGTGATGAGATTGGACAGCCTTGTCTAATTCCTGATTGAAGAGGGAATGCTTCCAGGTTTTCCCCATTAAGTATAATCCTTGCTGTAGTCTTGTTGTGTACTGCTTTTATTATATTGATAAAGGTTCCTTCCATTCCTACTGTCTCTAGCGTTTTGAACATAAAAGGCTGTTGGATCTTGTCAAAAGCTTTTTTTGCATCTATCGAGAGTATCATGTGGTCTTGGGCTTTGGACTGGTTTATATTATGAATTACATTTATTGATTTGCGTATGTTGAACCAACCTTGTGTGCCGAGGATTAAGCCTACTTGGTCCCCATGAATGATCTTTTTAATGTGTTTTTGAATCCGATTTGCTAAGAATTTGTTGAGAATCTTTGCATCTGTGTTCATCAGAGAGATTGGCCTATAGTTTTCTTTTTTAAGTGTATCTTTTTAGGTTTTGGAATTAAAACAATATTAGCTTCATAGAAGGAATTTGGTAGTGTTTCTTCCTTTGCTATTTGTTGGAACAGTTTAAGGAGTATTGGTGTTATTAACTCCTTAAATGTCTGGTAGAACTCTATGCTGAATCCATCTGGTCCAGGACATTTTTGGTGGGAAGATGTGAGATTACTTCCTCAATTTCCTTATATGTTATAGGACTAGTTAAATAATTCACAACTTCCTGATTCAATTTAGGTAAGTTGTGTTTACTTAGGAATTCATCCATCTCTTTTGTGTTGTCATATTTCACAGAGTACAAGTTTTTGAAATATGATGTTATAATTCTCTGGATTTCTTGGGTATCTGTAGTGATAACTCCATTTTCATTTCTAATTTTATTAATTTGGGTTTTCTCTCTCTTGCTTTTCGTTAATTTAGCTAGGGGTGTATCAATCTTATTGATTTTTTCAAAAAAAACAGCTTTGTGACTGGTTAATTTTCTCTATCGTTTTCCTAATCTCGATTTCAGATATTTCTCCCCTTATTTTGCTAATCTCCTCTCTTCTACTGCTTTTGCGATCAGATTGCTCTAGTTTTGCTAAAGCTTTAAGCTGCATTGTTAAGTTGTTTATTTCTGATGTTTTCATTTTATTGATGTAGGCATTTGAGCTATGAACTTACCTCTTAGGACAGCTTTCATTGTGTCCCAGAGATTTTGGTAAGTTGTATTTTCATTATCATTTGCTTTCAGGAAATCTTGAATTTCCTTTTTAATTTCTTCCTGAATCCAGTTCTCATTCAGCATCATTGTGTTAAGTTTCCAATAGTTAGTGTATTTTCTGTCTTTTGTTGTGTGGTGAATGTCCTGCTTTAGGCTGTGGTGGTCTGATAGGGCACAGGTAGACTTTTAACTTTCCTGTATATGTGGAGATTTTTTTGTGGCCCAATATGTGATCTATTTTGAAGAAAGTTCCGTGTGCTGCTGAGAAAAATGTGTATTCTTTGGTACGTGGATGAAAAGTTCGATAGAGATCTGTAAGGCCCATTTCTTTAAGGGTTTGATTAAGTTCCAAAGTGTCCCTGTTAAGCTTTTGACCTGTTAATCTATCCCATGTTGAAATCCCCAGGAATTATTGTTTGGGGGTTGATTTCTCCCTTTAGACACTGTAGGATTTTCTTAATGAGTGTGGAGGGGCCCGTATTGGGTGCATATGTGTTTAGTATTGTGAAGTCTTCCTGGTGAATTGTATCTGTGACTAAAATGTAGTATCCATCCGTGTCTCTTATAATTTTCTTTGGTTTGAAGTCCACTTTGCCTGATAGCATAATGGCTACCCCTGCCTGTTTCCTGGTTCCATTAGCTTGCAGAATTTTGGACCAGCCTTTCATTTTTAGGACGTGCCTATCTTTTGTCATGAAATGAGTTTCCTGAAGGCAACAGATTGATGGGTTTTGCTTTTTAATCCAAGTTTGTAATCTGTGTCTCTTAATCGATGAGCTAAGCCCGGTAACATTTAATGTTGTAATGGAGAAATTCTTTTTAATTCTGGACATTTTTTATGTTTAGTGGATTTTGTAAGCTTGTTGTTTTACATTTATATTTTGTGGTATTATACTTCCCTTCTGTCTTCCTGGATACGCTTGTTCTTTTCTTCAAGTTTGCGTATCATTTCTAGCATTTTTTGAAGGCCTGGTTTGGTAGACATGTATCCCTTCAAGGTGTCTTTGTGCTGGAAAATTTTTCTTTCTCCCTCAATCATGACAGATAGTTTTGCTGGATATATCAGTCTGGGTTGGCATTTTTGCTCATTTAATACTTGAAGTATGTCTCTCCAAGCTCTTCTTGCTTTTACTGTTTCCATTGAGAAGTCATTTGTTATTTTAATAGGTTTACCTTTAAAAGTGACTTGCTTTTTTTCTCTTGAAGCTCTCAGCACCTTTTCTTTGTCTTGAATGTGGAGTGTTTTGACTATTATTTGCCGTGACGATTTTCTATTTTGGTCATATCTGTTTGGAGTGCGAAATGCCTCTTGCATTTGGATGGGGCTCTCATTCTTTAGTTGGAAGTTTTCATTTATGATAATTTGAAATATTTCCTCAGGTGTGGTATTTTGAGATTCTTGCTCTGGTATTCCATGAATGTACATGTTAGGCTTCTTCAGGGTGTCCCATATCTCTCTTTTTTTTATTTTCTCGCTGTCTACTCTTTATTGACAGGCTGTCTCTTGAATGTTCCTCTCAAGTATCTTTTTGGCTTTAACAATCTCTTCCATTGAGCTGGTTAATTCTCCCACTTTGTTTTCAAGATCTGAAATTCTATTTTCTGCTGTGTTAGTTCTGCTGATAAGACTCTCTGTTGAGCTTTGGGTTGAAGATAGCTTGTCTGTTAGTTCAGTTTTAAACTCTGCTTGAGTCTATTTTAACTGCTCTATGCCTATTTTTGTTTCTTGAACTGTTTTTCTCAAGTCCTCCAGGTGCCTGTTGAGTTCCTGTTCAAAGTGTTTGATTCTGTTGTTTAACTCCTCTTGGATTTCCTCTTTCATAGTATTTATCATGGTAATGATCATACTTTGTAAGTCGTTGTCTTGGGTCTGGCTTTCTTGGCTGTTTTCTGTGAATTTGTTCTGGTTGGAATCCATCATTAAGGGGTTAATTCTTTCAGTGGGAGATTGGTCTTCTTGGGTTTTGTTTCTCATGGATCTGCACTTTGACTTGGGCATTGTTGTTTTGTCTTCTAGGGCTTTTCAGTTTCTGTGTGTTTTTGACTGATTTAGTTGTTATTCCTACACTTGGGCATTTATTACTAGTGCTTGCCTTGGGGTTGGGCATGTTTGTCTTTTATTATTGTTATTTCCTAGTTGAGGCTGTTAGGTTGTTAGTGCATCAATTAAATCAGGTTAAGTAGACAAGGAGTGAATATTAGTATGATAGTGCACTTTTACGATGTAGTATCTTGGTGATATGTGAGGGTGAGTGGTATGATCCCTGGAGTTGTTTTGGGGGGGGCTTTATGGAAAAGTTAATCTATAGTGATTAATATTAGAAAGGAACAGTAAGGTGAAAAAAAGGAGGTTTACTTATCTTTGGGCTGGATGTGAAGAATCTCTCCCATGTGATAGGATGATTGTAAAGGTTTACAGATGTATGGCCTTTGACCCTTAGAACTTTGCTTGAGTTTTCTTTGGACTCTACTGAATTCTGAGTAGCAGTGTGTCTTCTGTAGACCACGTGCGTGGGTCCCCGGAGGGCCAGAGAGGCAGAGGGGCTGATGTTGATGGCAGAATTCTTCACCCTGGACCTGGGACTTGGCTTAGTGTCCCACGCAAGCTCCAGGGATGGAGGAAAGAGAGCAAGTCCTGTCCAGTTGGGCGGACAGGCAGGCAGGATGGAGAAAGGGGCCTGGGGCCTGGGGCCTAGGGCGTGACCCAGGCCAAAACTGGACATGGGGCGACCTGGGCCCGGCTTGGCACATGCGTTAAGGTGGACAAAGGCACCGCGGGAGGGAGAAGGGGTCCCGGAAACTATGAGTTCTTAACTTTGAATACAATCATAGAAACACCTACATTACAGAATATTGCTTCCTCTTTAAGATGTGCATATTCTTAGTATAGAATAATAACCAGAGAATGCTTATGATCAACAAACCTTCTGCTTTTCCTGGACAGAAGATATTACAGAACCTGTTATAAGGAAGAATATCTGTTTATTATTATTTTGCTAATTTCACTTCTATTTTAGCTTTTTTCTTCATTATTTAGGTTGAAGGTTAAATATTAAGGTCATTATCTGAAAATTTATTTGAAGGTAACATGTGTCTTGTGTAAGAGATCATCTCTTTCACTTCATAGCCTCATTTGTTCTTTATTCTGAATAATCCAGTCCAAGTATAACTGTGTCTCATCTGTGATTTTTTCCCCTTAGTCATGCTACTCCATCTTATATCTGAAAATAATGAAAATGAGATAAAAGACACATTGTAAAAAATCTCCAAAATTATGCAATTGAACCAGAGTGTCTTACAAACCTCACAACTTTGCCTAATATAATAGTCATGTAATATTCTTATCCTAGGGGAAACCTACTTCTGATTTAACCTTTAAAGTGCACAAAAAGAGTGGGTTATTTTCAGCTTAATAGTATTTTTATTCTTGGGAATACCAACCAAAGTATCACATAAGAAATTAGCACTAATGACTATTATGATCTTTGGCAATAAAGGCAACTGAAGAAAAAATGTATGGTCATTTTTGGCTGTATGATTATATTTTTAAAATGGTCTTTTCTTTCTATCATTTTCTTAGGCAAGTGACTGATTTATCTTCTGGGAACATTAAGGTAAAACTGTGACAAGTTTCAATTCTATAAACAAGTGGTTATATCTCTCTCTCTTGGGCACGTGTATATGTCTGTGTTTATGAGTACCAATTAGAGCATGCAGTCAAATTGTCATTGAAAATGCCTTCTAATATGCAACAAAGTAACTGTCAAGGATGGGCAAGGTGGTGCAGGCGGTAAGAGTCTATGTGAAAACCTGGTGATCTGGTTGATGTGCTGAGCCCACCTGGTAAAAGGACAGAATTGACTTCCAAAAGTTGTACTTTAACTTCCACATAAATGTGTGACAATGTGCTGTTTTCCAATCTTCCATAAACACATAAATAAATATTGAATGATAAGGTATAAATTTGGAGGAGGATCACAGGGATTATAAAATATGATGATATGCCAATTACTGAGAATACTTAAGATACACTTTTATTGTTTATGGTGAGCAGAGGTGCAAAGTGTGTCTCTTATAGGGATAAGACAGTGAACCGTCTAAACACTGCATCATGTCTCACAGGTCTCTTCATTTCAGTATTGTCTCAACATTTCCCTTTGACTTTTCTCTTAGTTTTCTAGATTTCCTGAGCTTTCGTGTATAAGAGTTTCTAATTTTTAGCACTGATCTCCATTCTGTTCACTGCGGCTTAAATTTCCTCTTTAAATATTTCATGTTGGATTGGAGAGATAGCTCAACAGTTGAGACTCTACTTTGCAAACAGAAAGACCTGAGTTCAGATGCTAGGTCTTACTCAGCCAGATGGAAATGGCAGTGGCCTGAGCTTTTGGTCCGTCAGCAGAGCCTGGAAAATCCCTGAGCACAACATGAAGGAGGAAGAAGCAATCCAGGAAGTCACCCCTGGTCCTCCACAAGCACATGCAGTGCCCTCTGATAAACACACAAGCAAACAAACAAATAAATAAACAAAAAATAAATGTTTCATGCTGTTTAATGTCTTGATGCTATTATGTTCTCTGTTCTGGAAGTCTCACTTTAGCTCATTTTCATCTTCTCCTGTCCCTTTCTATTCATTTCTTCTAAGTTTTCCCATTCCTACCTCTCTTATTTTTTGCTGTGGCTGGGCATTCTAATGAGCAATTTTAGAGCTAACATGTTATTTATGCATATGATTTCACTGGGCCCTCATGTAAAAGTGGATTTGCCCAAATCAGAGAAAATATCTCACAGGTATTTGAAGGAAACATTTTTCTTCCATTTCACACACCATCTCTCATTCTCCAAATTCCCCCAGATAATACCATGAAGCGTGAACGTGTTCTGAATTTCAAGTTTATCTCTTTATCAAGAAGGGAGGAAAATAGAGAGAAAAAGGGAGAAGAAGCAGAGAGAACAGAAGGGAGGTAAGTAGAAGCTTTTGTATTATATATGAAAATACCAAGGAGCCAATAAATAGCTTGATGAGAACCAAAAGCTTGAAGTTAGATGTGATGTTGTATACTGGCTTCCCAGACTCTTCTCCTTTCTGAGATCCTAGCTGCTTGAATGTTTTGTGACCTGAAACCTTATCAGTGCTTTCAGACACAAGTATGTGTACATGCAGCAGAAATACATGGATGTTTTCAGTCATCTTTATTGCTCCTCTTGGAGCCAACAGTCTGTAATTCTGGGAGATGTTCCTTGAGAGAATTCATACTGAAGTCAGTGCATTGTGCATAACTCAAAAGAAATGACAGAAAATTATGTGGTGTTTCATTGAGGCGTCCTTCAGTGTTGTTCTGCTTATTCAAGCCAAACTGATTTTCTGAACATTGAAGGTGGGAATAGGAATTGTGTTTACACCATGGAATGTTAGATGCCTTTCACATTCAAGAATGTGAGAGACAAATTATAATTTTCTCATCCACCTTGTGATTTCACAAAACTGCTTATGATTACGACAAATGACGACCTTCTGCAGTGTGAAATGAAATTTCATCTTTTAAATACACTGCTATGCTCAGTGGTAAAAGAGAAATTGGTACACATTCTATGCTAAAGACTAGACTGTGAGCTGGAGAGATGGCTCAGGGGTTAAGACTATGCCTACCAAGCAGAATAAGTTCCTGAGTTTGAATCCCAGGTCTTATACTAAAAACACTAGGTAGAAACAACTGTGACCTGTACTTCTGGCCTTGGTGTGCAGAGCCAAGCAAAAAGGAGGTAAAAATAATGTGTGATGATTCCTGAAGTCACCCTTGGTCCTCCATAGCGACATACAGTGCTGTCACACACACACACACACACACACACACACACACTAATTAATTAAACTAGATTATGATAGGATCTTGAGCTTCTTGTTGCCAAAAATGTGGATTTTGCTCATTGTTGTGAACTGATTTAGAACAGAATTATCTGGAAGGTTTTCAGTACACAGACTGACAAGATACACAGCTTTGGAAATGGACAATGCCCCTCTAACCATCATTCCTGAATGATGCCCAGATGTGGATACCTCATCTGACTGAGCACAGCACTGTCCCTTCCTTTGCTCCTGTGTGTTTGGAAATGACTCAACCAGTGAGATACAGACAGATATGTTACCTAGGCAGGAAGAAATAATGTTGGATTTCAAGGCACATTATCCTCCTGAAATCACAATGAGCCTTGAAAACCTGACATTGTTTCTCAGACAATTCCTGGATCTCCACCAAGCAGACTCTTTCCATAATTTGTACCTGTTCTTTGAACCTTGTGGTTAAGTTAGATTGACTGTGGAGTAAGTCTCAGATATCCCTCTTTGGTGTCTGAGCTGGATGGAATGCTTCGTGGTCTCCCAATTTTCTAAGCCCTCAGATTGTGGTTTGCTGTGTCTGTTACATGTCATTTCCCTTTTCAAGTCCAACCTACACACCCTTTGCTGGACATAGCAGCATCCAATACACTGAAATGATACTGTATAATAATTTAAAAAGCTGCTCAGTGCAAAACTAGGTATGCATTTTGTGTTGACTGCTTAAAACTATCATCAAAGAATCTGGAAATGTTTTTTCTCAGGGAATAAAAATTGTCACTACTTCTTTCATATATTTTAATACCTTTCAAAATCTACAACCTAATTTCTACATTCACTTAATAGACACAAGTTAGCCAAATCTATACAAGTCAAACAAATGTATGTGTGGAGGAAGCAGAAAGAGAACACTTGCACAGGCAGAAATTTAAGCTGTGCTGAACCTTTTCCATGTCTGGTCATGAACCTCAAGAATATTTCCTGCAGCTCTAGGATGCTCCTGGATTTCCTGGTGTTTCTCACCTTTGTGTCCACATTTACCTGCCATGTAACTCTTATAATTAAACTGATGTATTCCTAGAATAAATTTCACGGGCAAGCACTATTTCACCTTTGAGCATTTTTCTCCATCTGATCTACATGTTCTACTTGCAAGACTGAAAGGCTCACGTGATGTTCCATTATGAACTAGACTCCCGTGGTTCTGATGTGAAGGGAATATGATCACATGAATTGAAATGTGCTGTAAATACAAAATCTATATTGGAATTCTGAGAGCATTAAAAAAACAAATATAAGATATTTCCTTGGATTTGTCTTTCTACATAAACATTCAAATTACTGTTTCAAGGATACTAGTTAATAAAGTATATTGGATAAATTTACTGTCTTTCTTTCACTTTATTTAGTATGTCTATCAGAAAATTTAAAATGGCCCATGCATCTGTAAAGATAATTCTATTTTACAGGACGTATGTTGGAGGATTCTTTTGATTTTTGTTTTAACTCAACCTATCTCCTACATAAAGGATTCTTAAAAATATTAAATATTTTTCCTATACATCCTTCTTTTCACACAGAGCCAAATCTTCATATTTTTTTTCTGCATTGCTGCTAATTGCAGGTGAGTATGAGTTTTCTTTCCTCTTTGAAAGGAAATTCACGTCATTCTTCTCTTGCCAATCAATCTCACCATCATATTCAGAGCATACACTTTAGACCTTTATTTACCTCCTTTTATAGCCATCAAAACACCACCAGTGCCAAATTGCATCTCTTTTTGATGCTGTTGATTATCACAAATACCCACATTATCAGCATGAACCTCTGAATGCTTCTATGTAACTTCATGAAAAATTTCCATTAGTACATTAATTATACACAATAATAGTCTCATTAACATTATATATATATATATATATATATATATATATTATGAATAGTCTTGACTGTATTTTCTTTTGTTGACCTGTGTCTGTGCTCCTACCAACTACTCCTGGTTATAGACTTCTATTTCTAGTATTTCCCCTTTTTGCTTTCCTATCTTCTTTTGTTCAGTGAAACTGAATTTAATTAGAATCACTTAATAAGAACATGGGCGAGAGCTTGTTTAAAAGCTCTATGAGCATCTTACCAGTGACTGAACCATTGAAAAAAAATCTCCCTCTCTCCACCAGCCAGACTTAACTGCATATCCATCTGCAGGGAAAGTGGGGGGCATCACTCCAGACTTATTCAGGAAATCATGTCTGCTGTTAATTCCATAGTACACTTGGCATGGCAGAGTTTTCTCTCTATATCAACAACTTCTTTATTGCTCATCTCAGTGTAAGTAGAATTTGGCTTACCCCAAGCTTTATAATACCCTCAGGACTATCCCTTTCCCCAGAGCATGTGCATGATCCACTTCTTTTTGTCTTCTCTTTGCACATAGCTACTTGGAAATTTCTTGAAATTCTAAGAATTCTTGTCTTTTGTCTTTAGTTAGATCTCTGTAGCACACCTAGATTGGTAGCTGTGAGCAAGTGCCATTAGAGATATTTTCTCACACTTCCAGGTAGATTGTCTAACTTGAAATTTCCAAAATTAATATTCTGAACTAATTGAATGCAAAATGGCTTCTATTGACGTTTTCCTTATCTAACTGGGGGAAACACTTTTTCCCGATGTCAGACTAAAAATGCACAAGGACTCATGTTAGAACTCCCTATCCCATTAATATTATATCAGGTTTGAAAGTTTCTTTTAAACCAAAAAACACAATGAAATTTAATTATTGCTTTCTCTTTCCAGAGCCTCTGTTTCTATTCTTGCTCTTTAGGATGTTTTCTTTTTGAAGACAAATTTGTCACTGTTCTAAAGTAATTTTTTCATTACTCTTCACAATTTCATTCCTAGGCTTCTACCACAGATTACACACACACACACACACACACACACACACACACACACACACAATATATATATATATATATAGTCTATATATTTTCAAGCAGATGCATACATATATGATGATGATATGTCTAAAACACACAGTAAAAATTTATAATAGCTAAACATTAATGACAAGAGCTACAAAATGTCTGTACTAAAAGCTATGTGTTCATAGTCTGTCTCTTCTCAGAATATTTATGCGGTGTTGTATCCATGTCCCAATTGTGGGATGAATGATGAGTTGAGGCAAATAACACAAGTACTGTTCATATCATTCAGCTACATCCTGACTTTCACTTGAGTTGTCACATATGGACCATACGATCACTCAGAACCTAAGAATAATGGAGAAAGATTGGTTGAACCTTTGCCATGCTCTTAAGACCAATGTGTAGCTTGAAAGTATGCAGGGTTTAATTCTGGTTGTTTAATATTGCATTTATTATTTGTGACCATGACCAAATTCAGACAATTGAAGCTGTAGGCACTTAAATCCTTGACTAAGAAGAAATTAAATTGCTGCATATAAAGCTCTCAATAATGCTTAGGTAAAAGACAAAATGCTTACATTGATCTGGCAAAATAATATTTTCTTGCCTCTCAAATAACTTCTAGCATCTTTCTGTGGATTAATTATCTGTTCTCCTTTCTTCTGTCTGCATTGGCCATTGTTACTCTTGTCTCTTTTCTGCTTTGTGAAGAAAAAAAGCAACAGAAAAAAAACCTTCTGATTTAAAGGTAGGGTCCTCTTATTAGCAGTGCCTGAAAAGTTTGTCCTCTGTGAGGATGGCACTGATTTCTGCTTAGCACCTAGTTTGTGTCAATTTCTTGACAGACCATGGATTGCATTAATCAGAAAGCTTGTCATTCCCAAAGACTCTGCCCTGAGTGTTTCAAATCATCTATGCTTTCACTGAGAAATAAATATCTTTATCTTTCAGAGTCCAAATATATGCTTGAAAAAATTAGTACATCAATCATTTACCCATTTATCATTTTTCTGCTAATTGTGATAATATTTCCTTTTTGCTTGACTGCTAACTCCTTTTCTAGAAGATAGAATGAATAATGAATATTTGCAATCTTGATATTTTTACTTTAATTTCTTGGGATAAAAAATCTGTGTAATGGTGAAGAGGGGAAAGAAAAATTGGTGATTTTATTGATTATGGCGTGTGCACAGAGAATGGAGATTGACTTCACTGTAGGAAGTCTTCTGCTGTGTTTTGTATTAGGATGTTGTCTGAAAAGATGGAAGAAAAGTGTGCAGTACCCAGCAGGAGTCTAGGAGATACCACACTTCAGACACTCCTGATACATACCTTGCTCCAAAACAGAAATATTTATATGTCCCTGGTATATTTTAAAGTCACAAAATAATTGACTTGTATTAATCTGTCCAATTAGATAATTTTTGTTGGTAGTTTTGCTGAGGAAAATCTGCAACTTTGAATGATTTTTATATATTCAGAATATTCAATCATATTTTTCAAGTAATTTATAGACTAATGTGAAAATAGAGACTTCTATATACATTCTGGCTGTTTTCTGCTTTTCTTGTTATAGCAAATGAAGTAGGTCTCACATATAATGACTTTTAGTGTCATGTTTGGTCCAGGAAACAGAAGTAGCAATTCAGGGACAAATTACATTCACATTTGCATCATAATTTGTTTTTATTGATAATAATTTAAATCAATTTCAGCATGAGTACCATTTTTAAAATGATAGTCAGAATTAACAATTTCTCTGAATTATGGAAAAATAGTAATTTTCATAACACACTTGTTTTGGTCTCAATGAAGATTTTTGGGGGTTGAATAAAGATGGAGAAGAGTACAAATACTGCTCAGAGGAGTGGCAATTGAAACATCCCCAAATATGTAGAAAAAATATCTTTCCATACAAGCCAAACCGAAAAGAAGTCATCACCATAAACATGATGTTACATGGACATGAAATACTTACAACTTACTACACTGAAATATAAAGGATAGGAAGCACTATCATTAACAAAACAAGGAGATACATGAAACTCAAAAGTAACGAGACATATAACGTGAAGAGAGAGGCATTAGGAAAACCTTGTTGGTATAGGAAAGTGGCAACTTATACCATGAGCACACGAAAGAAAGACAAAAAGCTTAGGAGCCAACTTAAACTTTAATGAGACAGCAGAAATGCTTGCTAGCCAAATTTTATAAATATTAATGGAATAAACACATGCTTGAAATATTTAACTTTCTTAGTATAAAAAATACTTAATAATAAGTCATCAATAGGGAAATTATTTCACTGGCATATTTATTGTTAAAGTAAAAATGAAGTGCTAGATATAGAGATGTGACCTGTAAGTAGAAGCCAAAAACTTTCAGGATCAAATGCATTTATATCATTGAAATAAAGCTTAAGTGAAGCATTAAAAACAAACAGTGACAAAGTGGTCACTTAAAAACATGGTATTTGGATTTATAAACAATCAGTAGTACTAAACCACTATATTATTATTACTCTTTGATTATTGTGTTTAATTTGTGATACATACATAGAAGATAGAGATCCTAGAAATCAGGATTTGGCTATGACAACTCATTGGCAGAGATGAGAAATAACAGTCTTTGTGAGGATTTGGAATGAGAAGCAGTAAATGTTTGCAAAGTGAATTATTGCTGCCAGATCTAGCTTTAAGTGTTTTGACAATTTCATGAATTCTGGTCAACATAATCCCCATAGCCTACTTTCTTTTTTTAATTTTAATTTTTTTTCTTTTACAAACATATTGAGTACTCATCCCTCTTTCTCCTCTCCCTTCATTCCCTCCCTTTCCTTTACCTTTCCCTCCCACTTCTGCCTGTTTGCCTCTATGGACCACAGGGTTCCCTCTGACTTTTCTACTCCTAATGGGGCTCAGGCCTCCATGGTATATTAAGTTACCTCTCTTCAGGCCACTCCACTTATAAGTGCACTTCCCTTCACTCATCCAGCTTTAGACCCAAAGGTTCCCACTGGAAGTTCCCATTCTGTGGGTATAACAGCTGCCTACAGAGCAGTTTGATGTACTGTCTTCCTACCTATAGGTTTAGTGGCTGTCTTTCTTATTAATCTGTTTTCTTCCCTTTTTTGTTCTAATATACAGTAACATGAGTGTGCACCATTCTGACAAGTGGGGCTTGAGTCCAATCAGAAAGCTGTTGGTTGTCTCCTTGATACACCACTATCACACTGTAGGAGGGTTCAGGCGAGGACTTTCTCCATCATCCACTTTCGCATCTTACCTCTCCTGAACCCTCCTTCTTCCCAACAAATCACATTCCTTTCATAACTTTATTGAATTTAACTTTGTTTTATTTTGTGAATATTTTTTTAAAATTGAATAAACTTTGAAGTTCAGTTTATTCAACTTTTCCTCTTTTTTTAGAAAAATTCATTTACATTCTTTTATAATTTCATACATGAATACATTGAGTTCATGCCATTTTCAACCCATTTTTAACCAATTCCAGTCTTTCTATTTTCACAGCTATGAACTTTCTTTATCTCTACCAGTTTCTTTCCTGCTTTCATAGTCCTTCACACTTATGACAATAAATTTCATATCTGGGCACTTTCAGGAGCAAGATTGATATATTCGTGGGCATATAACTAAAGAAAGTAGATCCTTTTTCTACTTGTCCAATATCAATATCAAGTGGTCTCTTGCGTAGGTGTGGAGTTTTCTGAGGTCTTTCCTCTTTCCATGTTGAAATGTGGATAGGCCAAATCTCATGAAGTTCTCATGAAAATAGACATCGCTGCAATGTTTTCATGGATGGAGCACCCTGTAATGTCTTGAAGATGCCTTCTGTCTTCACCTCTCCCCATCTGTTTACTCTCAAATTCTCAGCGCCCTTTCTTCCACAATGCTCCCTGAGCCCTGGGTTGGGGGATGATATAGATGAATAGTGTTCAATAACACGGATCATAAGGAAAATGAAAAATTAAGCTATTTTAGATTTCGTATTACTCTAGTCAGAATGGCTAAGATCAAGAACACACACACAAAAAAACAAATGATGGCAAGTACATGGGAAAAAGAGAACCTAGGGGTTTGGGGGGAAATGTAGACTGTTGTACACATTTTCTAAACCAGTAAGAAAGTTCCTCATGAGGCTAAATTAATATACTACATGACTCAGCTATACCACTTACGGGTATATTTCCGAGGAATTCAGTATTATACTACAGAGATATTGCACATACTGTTTATTATGGCTCAATTCACAATAATGACAATTTGGAATTAGCCTCAATTCCCATCAAAATAGTGAATAAATAAAGAGTTATGGTACATAAATACAATGTAAGCCTATTCACATCTCAAGGATAACTGATCTATGAAATCTATTAAATCTAAATTAATGGGACTGTAAAGGATAATACTGAGATATAACAAACACAGAAGGACAAAGGGCAGGTAATCTTGCTTATTTGAGGATGTTAGCACAGAAACTTCAGATTTGTATATTTAATTAGGATGCATTTAATTTAATTAGGGTTTCATGCATGAGCATAGGTAATTAGTGGGTCAAGGGAAATTGCCAGTCCTATGTTAAGAATGTCAAAGTGTCGTGCCAGGTAACCCTTTTCTGAGCATCAGTTCATTTTATTTAGTGAATAACGAGAGATAAAATTGAGGGAATTCTTTCTCAGAGAGGCTAGAAACTGTATTTAGGAAAGGACTTGTATCCTGTTGCAGACAGTTGTCATGTGCATGTTCAAGCTTCCACACATGAATGCACCCGGACTTATTAAATAAGAAGTAGCCAATAAATGACATCAGAATTTTAGTCTGTGCTTAGTCAAGTTTTGCCTATTGCTAGAATACAGCTCACTCAGAATATCGCCATGTCCTTGTGGAAGTGTCTTACACTAGCAACAGAAAGAAAATTCTTTATATTATGAGAGAGTTCTTTCAAATCAATATCTATGCCCTTAAGAATTTAATTACAGAGCATTGGAAAGTAAGAATTCAATCTCAAAGAGCTTCAAGATCACAGGGATAATGTAGACTTATGGCTGGAGAGATGATTCTGTGGGCAAAAACAATTGCAGTGCACACCTGATAACCTGAGTTCGAGACCTGGTACTGGTCCCAGTAAGTATATAAACAGGCAGATGTAGTGGCTCTATTTGTAATGCCAGCACCTGTATTGTGAGATGGGAGAAACTCAGAGGCCGGCCACGCTGGAGCCTGCAGAGCAACAGAAGCAATTAGAGTAGAAATGCAGAACTGGCTCTTGAAAATTGTCTTCTGGCCTCTGCACCAGGCACACACATTCACGTTGACATCAGAGATCATGTGGATAGCCTCACACAATAGTAGAAAAAATTTACAAAGATAGCAATGCAGATTGACCAGTGTTTCATGCTATTTAAGAGAAATAATCACCCAAGACTGCATAATTAAGTTTGCACTGTGAGGGCACCTAAAGTCATTCAAGGCATTCCAGCTCTTTGATAATTCTTGGTCACTTATGTATATTTTGGGAATTTATTTCACAGGTTGTTTTGACATTCATAAAGTGATTAAACTTAATCTAAGGAAATGTCAGATGTGGATGCTTTGTCAAAGCACAGAAAATGACAACAAAAAATTCACATTATGAAACATCCTTTACTTAGAAACTAAGACCTAATGCTCAGAGTTTTACAGATAGCTATTTGAGGGGAAAATAAATAATTTCAAGGAGTTCTATAAATATTTCATGTAAAAAATATTTTTTAAATTTTTTGGTCTTGAAATAAATGTGCCAAAACCCATTAGAAATAATGTTTTCATTTTCTTTGGTGCCTATTTTCATGTAGATTTTATGACTGTATCTGCACGGATATCCCTGATGAGGAATGATATTGATTAGTCAAATGACTAATCAAGCTATTTTTCTTTTATTTATAGCTAAGCAGGGTTTCACTAATTAAACTCACATCTCATTTGTCAGACAGGCTTGTCAAACTATAAATATCAAATTCAACCATATCTTCGTAAACTTTAATGTTTTTTAGGATGCATGGTAATTACTTCCAAAGAATGTGTCATCCTATATCATGTATATAACCACATACAATAATAGACAAAGACTTCCACTGTGAAAACATGACCTTGGCAGATTCAATGCAGAGACAGGCAGTAAGATTGACCTCTTCTTTAAGTTTACACCACAATAATCAGCATATGGCTCTGTCACAGACAAAGTGATATGATGAGATCGTCTATCGATATGGGTAAGCATTAATACAACTGGTATCAAGAAGTATTGAGCAAAAATGGTCTCAGTTGGGCAACCGATCCCTATCTTCTTGTGAGTCTTGGATTTCAAAGCCATTTTCATGACTTTGTCAATGCTAATCAGTAATCTTGGAGTTAAAATATTCAGATGTGAAGTATTACTAGCAAAATAGAAAGTTTTCAGGATAATATAAGATCAAAATTTCATTTGGGAAGTACTTAAATCCTTAACTCTTTAATTTACTTAGTTGATATATATTTGTTTTCCGATTTAGTATGTTTAAAGCTAAGTCAAATATTTCTAAAAGAAGAAATCTTGATTCCAGATACCACAGTGCTTTTTTTAAACATTTTTATTATTATTTCTGCTCATACAAACTTAATAGGTACACCACTTCCCTCCCTCCCTTCTCCTCCCTCCGAACCTCCAGCTCCCCCTCCCCTCACCCCTCTGTCCCCATCCCCCAGTGCCCCCCCCAATCTCCAGAGAGTCCTTTAATGTGCATGCCAGACTCTCCTCTGGGCCCTCCTCTCTGATGACGTACAAGGACCCAGTTGTGTTTCCCTGAATCCTTTCCTGTGCTCCCCTTAAGCATAGGAACATTACTGTGGCTGTCAATCCCTTGTCTCCAAGGATCTTGGTGCCTTTAGCAGATGCTAGACTTTGTGAGGTAAATAGTGTGTTGGACATTGCATAGGGCATGCAAAATCCAATTATGGTTGCTTCGGCCCTAACTTGTGTGCAGTATCTTGCAAATCATTGTTCCTCCAATCCTTTTGCTCTTACAATCTTATCACCCCCTCTTCCGCAAATGTCCCTGAGCTTCAGGATGGGGAGAGATTAGGCTGGCCTATTTCTAGGTGGTTGATATAGAGTCTCTGAAGTTCTGGATTGAGGTTTGTTGATTATTTTTTTCAGTTTTGCTTCTCCTGCAATGCCCTTCACTCCATCCTGCTGGGCATTGTATGTCACCCCCAGGCCAGAGACAAAAAGCTGTTAAACTGGAGTCTTGTTATAAGAGCACATTCAAAGGTAGATGTAATAAAAGTAGGAAACCTCAGTGAGGGAAGGGTCAATCGCCCATTTGCAAAATGGTTACTTTTTATCTGCCAGATTATATGCCCTCCCCTTCTGGTGAGATCATACCCCCTCAGTTGCAAATGATCAGGAACAAAAGTCTCTGAACTTAACCAGGTGTCTCATTACTTACTTGCAGTCCTTGATGGAGGCCTATTTTCTCTGCTGTAACATGGTCCCCTCTCTCCTTGTGTCTGGTGTGGCCCTCCAACCCCATCCCTCCTGTTCATAATCCTTGAAATTACTGTAGGTATTACATAGATTTATCTTTGAGTGTCTCAAGGTGGACTGGGTGGGTTTTGGTACTAGAAGCCACATATTAGGGAGAACATATTAGGGTGCTTAATTTTCTGGATTTGGGATACTTCACTTAATAATTGTTTCTAATGACATCCATTTCCCGGCAAATTCCAGTAATTCATCATTTTTGATGGCTGAGTAGTACTCCATTGTATAGATGTACCACAGTTTCCTTATCCATCGTCAACTGTTGGACATTTGGGTTGATTCCATGACTTTGCTATTGTAAACAGTGCTGCTATGAACATGGTCGTGCTTTTGCTATCAAGGTGAATTTTTGCTGTATGGGGGGTTATTCCCAAAAGTGGAATAGCAGGGTCATATGGCATTTCAATTTTTAATTTCATGAAGAATCTCCAGACAGCTCGCCAGAATGGCTGTATGAGCCTGCATTCACTCCAGCAATGTAGGAGAGTTCCCTTCTCTCCACATCCTCTCTAACATTTGTTGTTGTTTGTATTGTGGATTTTTGCCATCCTGACTGGGGTGAGTTGATATCTCAGGGAAGTTTTGATTTGCATTTCCCTGATGGCTAAGGAAGTGGAGCATTTTTTCAGATATTTGTTAGACATTTTAATTTCATCCCTGGTAAAGTTTCTTTTAAGTTCCAGGGCCCATTTTTTTAATTGGCCCATTAGTTTCCTTGGTGTTTAGTTTCTAAGTTCTTTGTGCACTCTGGATAGTAGAGCTCTATCAGAAATGTGGTTAGTGAAGATTTTCTCCCATTCTGAGGGGTTGCCTTTGAGCTCGTGTTACAATTTCTTTATCTGAACAGAAGCTCTTTAATTTCACAAATCCCAACTGTTGAGAGTTGGTAGCAGTGATTGTGCCATTGGATGTCTGTTTAGGAAATGTTGGCCTAGCCCAATCAGCTTGAGGGAGTTCCTTATCCTTTCAACTATGGTTTTTATAGTCTCTGGCCTTATATCAATGTCCTTGATCCATTTGGAATTAATTATTGTACATGGTGACAAGTATGGGTCCAGTTTTAATCCACTGCATGTGGAGATCCAGTTTTGCCAGCACCATTTGTTGAAGATACTGTTCTTTTTCCATTGGATTTTTTGGGCCCCTTCGTCAAAGATCAAATGGCTGTAATTTTGTGGGCTTATATCTGGGTCTTCAACCCTTATCCATTGATCTGTGTTTCGATTTTGGAGCCAGTACCAGGCTGTTTTTATAACTATGGATTTGTAGTATAGACTAATACCTTCAGCAGTGTTTTTGTTACTCAGGATTGCCTTTGCTATCCTGGGTCTTTTGTGCCTCCATATGAACTTTGAGATTGTTTAGTCAACTTCTTTGAAGAATTGCTTTAGGATTTTAATTGGTATAGTGTTGAATTTGTATATTGTCTTTGGTAGGATGGTCATTTTTACGATGTTGATTCTGCCAATCCAGGAACATGGGAGGTCTTCCCACCTTCTGGTGTCTTCTGCAATTTCTTTATTTAGGGTTTTAAAGTTTTCATTGTAAAGGTCTTTTACCTCCTTGTTTAGGTTTATCCCAAGGTATTTCATTTTTCTTAGGGCCTATAGTAAATAGGATTGTTTCTCTCAGGTCTTTTTCACTTCTTTCATTCTGAGCATATAGGAAGGCCACTAATTTTTGCACATTTATTTTGTATCCTTCCACCCTGCTGAACATCTGTATTAGTTCCAGAAGCTTCCTGGTGGAGTTTTTGGGATCATTTAGGTATAGGATCATATCATCTGCAAATAGAGATAACTTGACTTCTTCCTTGCCGATTCGAATCCCTTTTATGTCCCTTTCTTGTCTTATGGCTTCAGCTACGACTTCAAGTACAATATTGAAGAGAAGTGGTGACAGTGGACAGCCTTGTCTAGTTCCTGATCGAAGTGGGAATGCTTCAAGTTTTTCCCCATTGAGTATAATCCTTGCTGTGGGCTTGCTGTATACAGCTTTTATTATATTGATAAAGGTTCCTTCCATTCCAACCTTCTCTACTGTTTTGATCATAAAGGGCTGTTGGATCTTGTCAAAAGCTTTTTCTGCATCTATCGAGAGCATCATGTGGTCTTGAACCTTGGACTGGTTTACATGGTGAATTACGTTTATTGATTTGTGTATGTTGAACCAACCTTTTGTGCCTGAGATAAAGCCTATTTGATCCCTGTGAATGATCTTTTTGATATGTTTTTGAATCCGATTTGCTATGACTTTATTGAGAATCTTTGCATTTGTGTTCATCAGAGAGATTGGCCTATGGTTTTCTTTTTTAAGTGTATCTATATTAGGTTTTGGGATTAAGACGATATTAGCTTCATAGAAGGAATTTGGTAGTGTTCCTTCCTTTGCTATTTGGTGGAACAGTTTAAGGAGTATTGGTGTTATTAGCTTCTTAAATGTATGGTAGAACTCTGTGCTGAATCCATCTGGTCCAGGACATTTTTTTGGTGGGAAGATTTGAGATTACTTTCTCAATTTCCTTATATGTTATAGGACTATTTAAATAATTCACAACTTCCTGATTCCATTTAGGTAAGTTGTGTTTATTTACGAATTCATCCATCTCTTTTGTGTTGTCAAATTTCAGAGTATAAGTTTTTGAAATATGATATTATAACTCTCTGGATTTCTTGGGTATCAGTAGTGATAACTCCATTTTCATTTCTAATTTTGTTAATTTGGGTTTTCTCTCTCTTGCTTTTGGTTAATTTAGCTAGGGGTGTATGAGTCTTACTGATTTTTTTAAAAAAACCAACTTTTTGACTGGTTGATTTTCTCTATCGTTTTCCTAATCTCAATTTCAGATATTTCTCCTCTTATTTTGCTAATCTCCTCTCTTCTGCTACTTTTGGGATCAGATTGCTCTAGTGTCTCTAAAGCTTTTAGCTGCATTGTTAAGTTGTTTATTTCTGATGTTTCCATTTTTTTGATGTAGGCATTAAGAGCTATGAACTTACCTCTTAGGACAGCTTTCATTGTGTCCCAGAAATTTTGGTAAGCTGTATTTTCATTATCGTTCACTTTCAGGAAATCTTGAATTTCCTTTTTAATTTCTTCCTGAATCCAATTCTCATTCAGCATCATAGTGTTAAGTTTCCAGGAGTTAGTGTATTTTCTCTTGCTTGTTGTGTGGTGGATGTCAAGCTTTAAGCCGTGGTGGTCTGAGAAGGTGCAGGCTAGAATTTCAACATTTCTGTATATGTGTAGATTCATTTTGTGGCACAATATGTGATCTATTTGGAGAAAGTTCCGTGTGCTGCTGAAAAAAATGTGTATTCTTTGGTGCGTTGATGAACTGTATGATAGAGATCTGTAAGGTCCATTTCAGTAAGGGTTTGATTAAGCTCCAAAGTGTCTCTTAAAGTTTTTTACCTGTAGATTTATCCCATGTTGAGAGGGTGGTATTGAAATCCCCAAGAATTATCGTTTTGGGATTGATTTCTTGCTTTAGACATTGTAGGGTTTGCTTAATCCGTGTTGGGTGCATATATGTTCAGTATTGTGAAGTCTTTCTGGTGAATTGTACCTGTGACTAAAATGTAGTATCCATCCGTGTCTCTTATGATTTTCTTTGGTTTGAATTCCACTTTGTCCGATAGCATAATGGCTACCCCTGCCTGTTTTCTGCTTCCATTAGCTTGTAAAATTGTTGACCAGCGTTTTATTTTAGGGCATGCCTATCTTTTGTGGTGAGATGCATTTCCTGCAGGCAGCGGATTGATGGATTGTGATTTTTAATCCAAGTTTGTAATCTGTGTCTCGTAATTGGTGAGTTATTTCCATTAACATTTAGTGTTATAATGGAGAAACTATTTTGAATTCCAGACATTTATTATGTTTAGTAGTTTTTTCAGTACATCGCTTCACTTTTAATGGTGTTATACTTCCCTTCTGTTCTCCCGGGTATGCCTGTTTTTTTCTTCACGCTTGAGTATCATTTCTAGCATTTTTTGAAGGCCTGGTTTGGTGGACATGTATCCCTTCAAGTTGTCTTTGTGCTGGAAGATTTTTCTTTCTCCTCGATCATGACGGATAGTTTTGCAGGGTAAATCAGCCTGGGTTGACATTTTTGCTCATTCAATACTTGAAGTATGTCCCTCCAAGCTCTTCTTGCTTTTACTGTTTCGACTGAGAAGTCATTTGTTATTTTAATAGGTCTACCTTTAAAAGTGACTTGTTTTTTCTCCTTTGAAGCTCTCAGTACCATTTCTTTTTCTTGAATGTGGAGTGTTTTAACTATTATTTGCCATGGCGAGATTCTGTTTTGGTCATATCTTTTTGGGGTGCGGAATGCCTCTTATATATGGATGGGCCTCTCTTTTTTTAGATGAGGAAAGTTTTCCTTGATGATCGTTTGAAAAATTTACTCAGGGGTGGTATTTTGAGATTCTTGCTCTGGTATTCCATGAATATACATCTTGGGTTTCTTCAGGGTGTCCCATATCTCTTGAATATTTCTCTCAAGTATCTTTTTGGCTTTAGCAACCTCTTCCATTGAGCTGATTAATACTCCCACTTTATCTTCAAGGTCTGAAATTCTGTTTTCTGCTTCCTTAGTTCTGCTGATAAGACTCTCTGTTGAGTTCTGGGTTGAAGATAACTTGTCTTTTAGCTCAGTTTTAAACTCTGCTTGAGTTTAACTGCTCTATGCCAGTTTTTGTTTCTTGCACTGTTTTTCTCACCTCCTCCATGTGTCTGTTGTGTTCCTCTTCAAAGCGATTGATTCGATTATTTAATTCCTCCCGGATTTCCTCTTTCATAGTATTGAACATGGTAATGATCATATTTTGAAAGTCATTATCCTGGATCAGGCTTTCTTGGCCATTTTCCATGGGTTTGTTCTGGTTGGAGTCTAACATTATGGGATTAATTCCTTCAATGGGAGATTTGTTTACTTGAGTGTTGTTTCTCATGGATTTGTACTTTGACTTTGGCATTGTCGTTTTAAGTCTTAAGATCTTCTTTCAATTTCTGTGCATTTTTCACTGAACTGAATTATTTGGCCTGGGATTCTGGGGGTGGGCGGGGGCGGAGCTTATCTAGATCGCGGTGCGACTGGGCTGGACCGCGTGGATATCCCAGGCGGCGGAGTGGGGAAGGGACACCACAGTGCTTTTCAACTCATATTATTTAAATAGAACCTTGACACTAATGCTGTTAATTTATAATTAGCAGTGTTTCCAAAATGCTCAACTTCAGTGGAGAAACCTGTGCAAAATACCACTTATTTCTGACCTGGGACAAAGCGTTTTGTTTAAAATGCCATCCTTTGTGAGTTTTCTACCATTCTTTGTCTTACTGGTTGATGGATTTTTCTCTCTGACAAAACACCTTGGGGAAATAACCTGAAATAAGAAAAGATTTGGCTCATTGTTTCAGAGATTTCAGTCTACTATGGACTGCTTCCGTTTCCCATAATTTATCGATGGTAAGACAGATAGTCACTCTGGCATTAGGGGTCAGCTAAGCCAAGTTGTTCGTCTCATGCTGCACAGTAAGCAGAATAGGAGGGAGGAAAGAACCTGGGTCAAGACATCCTTCAAACATATGCACAATGAGAGCAACACACTCCAGGGAAATCCTACATCCTTAAAAGTTTCTACCACCTCCAATGACACTATTCAGTGGTATTTGCTTTCAACATAAAAGACATTTTGGGAAGCATTTCATGTTCAAGCCATAACATTATCTGTTTAACACTGTTACCTTCTGAAATCTAAAGACATCTGTATTTATCCATATGTAATGAACTGCACAAAGGTCGTGTATTGGCCACATACTTAGATGACCATCTCCATGTCAGATAGTGCAATGCAGAATCACTGCTCTCTTTAGTGTTACACCTCATTTTATTGGTGGTTCCTTGTGAACATTCTGTGAACTGCATGTTCAAAAATGTTACTTATTTGTTCTTGCTTCTTTATCTTCTGTTTCCTCTTTGGTTTGCAAAAGTTTTACAGTTTCCATATAAAATCTGTATGCTTCTACATTTTGTTATGGGATATCTAATTTTTCTTTTTGTCTCTTCTGATATAAATGTTCTAATTTTTTTAAAAACATATCCATTTAAAAATATATTCTCCTTGCCTGTGTAGAAAATAAAATTCCATCATATAAGCATGTAAGAAATCACATTAAATACACACTTGCCTAAAAATCCTCCTGCAATTAAATAAAAAAAAGGTGATCTGAAGAAAAACAGTGCTCCTCCCCCAAAAAGAAAAATAATTGTCTGAAAGTTAGCTCAAGGTTAAAAAAACTCTAATGCCATAAATTCTACTATATCTAGTGTGAAAACAAGGTCAGAAAGATTCATTAATAATTTTTAGATTGTCATTGTGTTAGTTTATGCAAAACTGGTGTGTGTGTCTGTGTGTATATATGTATGTGAATATCTGTTTATTTTATGAATGTGCATGTATGTGTGTGAGTGTATATGTGTGTTGATATGTGTATGTGAGTGCATGTAAGTGTGAGTGCATATGTATGTGTGTATGTGTGTGGAAGTGTACATGTGTGTGCATATATATGTATGTGTGTGTTTGTATTGTTTAGGAAGATATTAGGATATTTTTATGTTACTCAAGATTCTTTTAACCTTTCTAAGTCTGAAAACTTTGATTTGAAATCCCACTTAGGGTGTCTTAAATCATATTTGACATGAATAAAAAGTACAGATTTCACAATCTGCCAAAGGGTACCTCTGAATTATTTCCCATTATTTTTATATTAATATTTCTTTCTTACTTTAAATATTTGCTTATTTTGACTCTAAGTTTTGCTATGTTTTGAATTCATTGCCAGTTATACTGTAATTGACAAGATTTGAAATATTATATATGCATATATTAGACTTTGGATATTCTCATTACTTTTTTTTAACAGAACAAAAATATAATATGGAAATGGTCACACAAGGACTAAAGGGGACAACTTCTTACCCACAATCTCATTAAGAGTATTCAATGTGCTGTGCCCTGATCATCCACCAGGATATGAGTAAGTCACACCTCTAGTTCTTCTCATGATGTATGGAGGTATCTATCACCATGCTTTATCCACCCTGATGGACTTTTTTTTCCTAACTATTAAACAGTATAAATCCTTCCTCATGTATGTACTTTTCAGCTATTTTATCATAATGACAAGAAGATGACTAACAGTGAATATTGGTAGTGAGAAGTAGACTCATTACTGAGAGAAATCTCATTCTATGACTCATAGCCCTTCAAAACTGACTTTCAGTATGAATAACAAGAGTCTGGAGCTGAGGGCTGGAAAAGCCACAGAATGCTATGAAGAGAGTTGTGGGAGCTAATCCACCGACAGCTCAGAAGAGCAGAGGGCAAATGGCACTTCGTATAATAAACATTGTGCTCAGAGTGTTTAAAAGGGAAATATGGGAAAAACTGAGCTGGGCCAAAGGACTCCCATATTGCATTCTGGTTGAGAATCTGGCTGCATTGTCCCTGCCTTCTGAGAATTCAGTGCTGCTGAATTCAGCAACCTTGTACAAAATTGTTCAATGGAAGAAATCTCGAGTCTGCATGAAATCAAGGGGAAGATGGTTGTTCTAGCTGCTGGAGATTTCTGAAGAGGAAGAAGTAAAAGAGCATGCAATTTGTGCAGAAGGAATATATTTACACTGTAGATCAGGTGGACAAGCAGGTGCAAAATAAGCATTTTCAGTTATGAAAGGGAGAACATCATTAAAGAGACCCCCGCACTTCTTTTAAGAAGAAAAAGAAAAACTAAAGTATAAATGTTGAGGAGAAGGAGAAACAATAAACTTTAGTCAAGACCAACAGGAAAGTTTTCTTGAAGACTAGAACCCTTTCACTGATGTCTTCAAGGCATAGAAATATAAGATCTTGAGAAAATAAAACAGATTTTGAAAGAGTGTGTGAGAACAGTGCCTGCATAGAGACTATCACAGCAGAAGTGATCTTATCCAGAGAGCCAGCTGGGAAGTGTTTTGCCAAGTTCCAGCTGCTTGGTGACATAGATGCCTCTGTAGTCATATTGAATGGGGACCAGTCTGCATCTTGAGCTAGTGACAGATACATCATACATGTGTTGATTAGGCAGTCGTGCCGAATGCAAGAATTAAGAGAATTTGGTGGCCCATTCCAAGGTTGCAGATCAGAGGGAATTCAGTCCAAGCAATGTGCCTCTCACTCATGTTTCCTGAAGAGATGTTTGTTGAAGTCACTATGCATTGCTGCTGAAAAATTCACACCAAATGGGGAACAAAGGTTTTTATTTTCTCTTAAGATTACCTGGTTATATATGGTCCGTCATTCAGCTTAGCAGGCATGCACATATAAACATGAAGATGGAGGGAACTGGGCACACTATATGCACACAACAGGTGAGAGAGTAACTTCTACTCTCCAAACCAGCACATCTGGCCAAATAATACAGGAGTCCTCCTTTCTCAGCCATTTCCATCCATCTTATTAACCTGCTCAGGGACTAGTCCAAACCACCGTGGGCTGGGTCTTTGCAATCAATTAGACAATTAGTCTAGGGACTTAACTAATCATTTTCTACAAAATGTGCCCAGAGCTCTCAAACACTCAACCACCAAGTTGATACCTGTGTCTAACTCTGACAGTGCCTGAGTCTTGTATGTGAAGCACTGAAGGAGAAACCTAAGCTCAGGTGGGAATGCACAGTAACAGCTATTTGCCAAAGGAAGCTCTGGAACTTACTGAACTAGCACAAACAAGAGGCCACACACCGGGAATGTGGACAGCAGGTCCCCAAAGGAGGAGTAAGCCAACTTTGTAGTCCTGGTATTGGCACTGTGAGTTCTGATTGACGCTAGAGGATTTGGCATTTGTACTTGATTTTTTTAAATATTTGGTCTCATTTTTCTGTATTGTCCACCATCCATGCCATTTAGAATGGGGATTTTTTTTTCTAGATCAACAAGTATTTAATCTGATATTTGATTTCACGGAGTCACACAGTTAAAAGGTTGTATCGAGTCTCAGAAAAGACTGCGAATGTTTGAATAGTGTTGGAATGTGTGAATATGGACATTTTCTGTGAAAGCATATGTAGGAGCGTAGGTACACTTGTATGCTAGTATACATGCACATATATACCTGTGGAGGCTAGACTAGGACTTCAGATATTATTCCTTATGAATTGTTTAACTGTATTTCCTGTGTGTCCACATGTTTGTGAGTGTAAGTTCATGTGTTTGTGTTTCCAATTATGTGTGCAGGTTCATGAGTGCCCAAGTATTGGTGTGAACGTGGACATTACAGGAAATCCTTAGGTGTCAGCCTTCAAACTCCTTCAACCATTTTATTTACCTTAATACCACTTGTGCATCACACATTTTAAAAGTGGCGCTTTAATCTTGCTTCCTTAATTGAGAAATTATACTTTTGTTAGTAATGCTTTCTTAAGAACCAAGACTCATATATGAGGTAAAATGTAACACAATTTGCAAGACATAAGGAGCCAAAATACAATAAACTTAGTACCAGCAGGATTGTAAATCTTTCATTTTATATATTTATTGTTGCCTTGTGATCATCAAATACCAAAACCACCCCTTCGGGCCTGTCATGAAGTATAAAGTTCACAGTAACTGTGTCCGTAGTGTACTTTTCAGCATAATTTGAAGACATAAGATATTATTTTCACACAGACAGTTGCCATGGATTAAGAGAATGATTGTAAACAACTCAAGGAATCATTAAATATATGAAAATTCATGTCAAGTTCATAATTACAGCTGAGATGATGCTTCAGAATATAAGAACCACAGATCATGTTTTATTTTCAAATGAAAATGCTATTAGTTTCTATGAGATTTGAATAAATTATGTGGGTTCTGATAAATTATTCTTTTATTACCTTTGCTGTTATTCAAACCTTAGAAGAAAATTAACTAAACCATTATCTTAATTTTCACTGCTATTAAGCTAATTTTCTTTGTGTTTGAGGATGTGTGCATGCATGCATGCGAGTGTTGAAATATTAGCTAGCAAAAATAAAAAGCGAAGCAGTAGGTGTAATTGAATAGAAGATTAATTTTCCTGTATTTGTGATTCTGGAAAAACAGCAGATCACCTCTTTACAGATCAAAACTCAGTCATCAGAAAGATTCAATTTAAATTCTATTCCATTTTCAAATTGGTTTGCAAAGAGAAATATGAAAATGGGATAGAAAATGAAAGAGAAAAATAAATATTTAAGAAGAGTGAATGTAAATGTAAGGGAGAGTCCCGCTGTTAAGAGCTGGGGTGGCTGGACTGCTCAGGGTCTACACCTGCCATGACCTTTCATGTGGCCTTGGTTTGGTTTCTTGTTTACCAGCACCTCATCTTTATGCAGGATTGTTGCTGGTAACATTTTGGCCAATCACTTTTCTACTTGGTGTACAAGTGAATGAACATTAGCAAAGTCCTAATTATCTGAGGGTGCTGAAGTCAAAGTACATGAGATTGGATGACTAGAAGCAGAAATATTATCTTCCAGTTCTGAGATGGGAAAAGTATAAGATCATGTCTATCTGACTTAGAACCAGGAGACGACTTATTTCTTGATCTATGCCAAAGTTTGCTTGCATTTTCAGGAAATGTGTGTGTGTTTGCATGTGTGCGTGTGTGGTGTGTGTGTGTGTGTGTGTTAGAGAGAGACAGAAAGAGAACTAGAGAGAGAAACAATGCTGAAAAAGAAACAAATAGAAAGGTTGCCTTCTCGAAAAACACAAACTGCAATCACTTTCACATCGACCCCACCATTATGACATAGTCATTTTCCAAATACCATTTATGGGGCATGATGCTGCTTTAATATGTCTGTCATATTTTTCTATAGCTTTCCATAGTTTTCTTTTTTTTACTTGCTTTTTTTTTCTTTTTTCTTTTTTTTTTATTTCCGCTCATACATGGCTTCCTGTTCAGTTTAGAGCAAAGTGCCCCAACTTAGCTACACAGGAGCCCCAAAGTTGAACACTGAGCACAAGGGACATACATCTATGATTTTAAACTGGGTACTTAGAATTTCCCTTTTGAAATATCAATGTTTGCTAGTGGAAATAAATTTGTACTGTAGTGTGCCACAATTTGTCAACTATGTTCACTCTAATTATGCCACTGTTTGGTGGAGAATGCAATCTTTCCCTCCACAATGTTGTTTTACTTCAGGAACTAGCAGAAATGTTACCCCAACAAAGAGGAAATGCTGCACCTCCTTTCATACACTAAACAAAGGTTCCAACACATTTCATGATGATTCTACCCACATAAGTCAGTCATGTTCTCATTAAAATACAAAGAACAGGGGATAAAATAAATTTATGCAATTTATACTCAGGGAAAAAAACTCATATGGGAGCAAAATCTATTTTACAACATGGATACAGAGAGACCTTGTTATGGAAGGAAACAAATAAAAATCACTGCTAACTGGGTTCTCTGTTAGTATGTCTGAAAGATTGTATTTGATAGAAAATTGTTTTAAGAATTATTTGGAGAACTAGGATAGAATTAAATTTGCCCAGAGGGAAATTTTGTCTTCTTGGTGTATTTCTCAGGGTCCCTTAGTTGTCTCAGACCCAAAAATCCAATCTCAGGTACTGGGGACTAGAGGTGTGCAGTAGGAACACATCACCCCATGGTGGGATGAAGCTTTTCATAGTGTTACTTATATGTAGGCTGCTTAAGAGAACCCAGCACTTGGTTAGATCTAATTTTTGGCTTATTTATTGTTTTATCATTTTATCCATAAATACAATGATTATGTGTATTTTAACCCATTTCCATCCTTTCTTATCCCCTTTCTGTCCCTTCATTCATTGTCCTCCTAACAGGACGTGTTCTACTTTCACATCTCTGTTCATGTGTGATCATCTTGTTTTCACTGGTACTGACCATCACCTGAACACCTGTTGCTGTGTGAATGACCCATCTGGGCAAAAATCTTTGATTAAAAAAAATCTGTCTTTCTCCTGTGTAGCATTGGCCTCCAATAGTCTCTCAGCATGGTATAAAGGATGAATTTTGTACTCATATCCCCAGAAGAACTTCAGATATGTTGTGTAATGATGGTCCTGAGGTTATCTGTTTCAGAATTGAAATTATTTCTTCTATTTTCCTTTCATAAACCTCTTTGAACTCCCGTATGCTCTCACAATGCTGCCTGGAAATGTGTTCAACATTGTGAACCCACAGCTGGTTCGTGCTTTGCTATTCATAGCTGGAAATATGTTCTGAATTTTCTAGTTCTGCTTACTGGGGACAAAAGGGCTACATTTGGATAATTTTAAGTAACCATTTAGAAAATGGATACATTTTTGTTGGAATTTAAAACTGCATACTGTAGACAGGCCTATCAAAGTTCACCCCAGCAAGGGAGACTCAGAGATTTTTGGATTCATCATTTCTTGCATGGCAAACCTGATTATAACATCACAACTTAGGACATTATTGGGCTACCATAGGACATTCATTAGTCCATAATCTTTCTTTCTTTTCAGTTATTTTATTCTTTGGCAATTTCATACATATATTTCGGAAATTTTAGACATTACCACATCATATCCCCCTATTTCATCTCCTTCCTCTTCTCACTAAAAACCTACTTTCCAACAAGTATCCCTCCTTCACTTACAGATTCTTTTTTTTTTATTATTATTATTTATTCAACTGTGTGTATGTGCGCGCGCGTGTCTGTGTGTGTGTGTATGTGTGTGTAGAACCAGGGACGAATTCGCGAACCACCATGGACGCCTCCACCTCCTTCTGCCCCGGGATTCACAGGCTCCGCCCTACCAGGACCAGAAGCGCAGGCCGCCCCCGCTTCTGTCTGGCGTCTATACGTGGGATCTGGGATCCGAACTCGGGACCTTCCGCCTGCAAGGCGGAGGCTTAACCCCTGAGCCACCTCTCCAGCCCACTTACAGATTCTTATATGTGTGTGGCCCGCTAAATTTAATACATGTCTCCTGCAATGGGATATGCTGGCTACTTACTAGAGAACTGGCAATATATTCTTGGCTTCACCACTAAATAAAGTGTCTCCCTTGATATCAATAGTCTCTCATATAGAGGTGGGGCCTCATGAATTTCCTTTCAGGATGTAATGGTGCAAGTTCATTTGGTTCAGGTCTCATACAGGTAGTATGATATGGATGTAATGATCTTTTTATGCCCAACACACTTGATTGCTGGTAATCCTCCCCACATTCCAACTCCTCTATCATTCTGCCCCTTCTTCTGAATTCCTCCCAAAGACTTGGTTGAGTGGTGGTGTGATATGTTTGATATAGGGCTGAGCATTCCACAGTAAGTTATTCTCTGTACTTTCAAACAGTTGTGGTTCTCTGTATTGACCACCATTCATTGGGAAAAAAAGCTTCTTAGACTATGGTTGGGAGCTTCACTAAGTTGTACATTTACTGATGATAAGTATTTATAAGAATTTATTGACAGCAATCCAAGCACTTGGAAGCAGTTTGATACTTGTTCATGTTCAAGTTGATTTTCCTCTAGGACCTATAACCTCCCATGCACAGGTTCACAGTTACAAACATGAACCAGTTCTTCAGGACAGGGCCTTAAAACTAGTAAGAAAACAGTTAGTTACTCTCCCTCCCCTTAAATTTATGTCCCTATTTTACCAGTGGACACATCTCATCTGACTGGTGATTTCATTGCTTACCCACAGCTGGGTAAGATTGTTCAAAACCTTTGAGCCCCCAGGAGTCTGGGTTGCACATTATAATACTGTTAAAGGTAGCTAGAGGATAGGAAGCTTCTAGATCAATTCCAGCCTAATTTCCCCATGTACTGTGACCAGAGTGTGTTTTCTTCAGCAATAGAGTCATACCTTCATCAATCTAAACATTTTTAAGCATGAAAGTTGTTATTAGGAAAGTTATCATTCAGTTGTGCATTTGCTCAAGAATGTTATTTTAGCATCATGAAATATGCTATTGGGGAGTTGGAAAGCAGAAAGATCTTTCATCCTTAGGCAGCCAAAAATCCAGAGCAAGTTGAAAAAAAAATTGTTGCATGCTACTGAATGACAGAAACTAGCTTTGAGAACAGGTCATCCCATCGTTGCAATGTTTATTCCCACATGGTCACTCATTTCCCTCTCCCCTCTTGCCACTAGGGACAGATATCTGAGACTTTCTCTGCCAGGACACGTTCTGTTGCCTATATATGTATGTATGTATCATATGTATGTATCAAATGCATGTAACATATGATAGGAAACTATCAGCTTGATTATAATCTAATTGACTCATAGTGATTCATGGTGGTTTTTGTCAACCAAAGCACCTTTGTACAGAACTTTATGAGTAATGAAGAGTCATGTCACAGAATTTCTGTTACTTATCTTAAATAAGTCAGATTAATTGACTTCAAACTTCCTCTTATTATGTTGAAGGAAACATCCCAACTGGGTTTTGCTGCGTCCTCTCAGGTGAGAAGGGTAGTTGTCAATGAATATCACAGAAAGTGTTGCGTCCTGATAGGGTGTGTTTGCTGCATTACAATTTTCTCTTATAAACGAAATAGGTACTTAGTGAGGCTCTTGAGTTCAGTAAGAATGAGGACTAATGCGATTCTTATTCACTCACTTAACAGTAAGCAACAGTTTCAAAGTGTTTTTGTTATATTAGTCTACTTAGGTCAATTTAATATACTTACTGTAAACCACAACTAATTTTGAAAATGTTGTATTAAATATTCATGAGCACTTGGATCATAGCATCTATAAAATATTGCAAGCATATTTGTAGTATTTTCTTTCACAAGTATGTTTTCTTTTATACTTAGTTTTGCTAGTACATTATGATTTATTTCCATCATTTTATTTATTCTGAGATAATAATATAAAAATCCTATTATTCTCTAATCACAATTTGCAGCCTTTAAAAAAAGTAATGTATTCACCTGAAGTGACATATGCATAATGACAGCTATATATTTATGACCTTGTTCACTATTTGATTGATGTATTTTATTCTATTGACAATTAAAGTCTTACTATATTTTGCCTAATAAAACAGTCATTAAAGGTGTCCATTTTTAAAGGAACTAAACAGAAACACCTTAGGTTTACTGTCAATGTCCACTTTTAAAACAAGATCTTCAGGTTAATATGCCCAACCAAATTCCTGTCACCCTTTCAGTGAAGAAACCTCTATATTTTCTATAGAAATCGACAACTGTCCACATGATCAAGGAAGGGGGAGCAAGAAGAGAAATCCTATAGCAGCCAGGAGAGTTAGGCTGCACAGCTCGAACAATAATAACTCTAGCTATTCAGGAGTAGAATTATCTCCCTTGTACACATTTGGGAGAGAAGCTGTAATGATGTGTACATTCCATTTCATAAAAGAATTACCATTTGCTGGAGTATAGTGCGAGAGATAAAAGAAAATACTCTCGTTGTTAGCAAAGAAGTGCAGAAGTTGCAGTGTGTTTTCTGCACTCATCTTCCAAGGAGTTTATTCATAAAGGCAAGGGCCCAAAGTTAACTGGAAGAGCTGAAAAAAATCTATATTTAACTGGCTTTTGTATCAAAAGCAATTACTCTAAGGACATTGTAAATGGTGAGTGAGGTAAATGGCTTTGTATCCAGTCCCTGTTGAAACCTCAAGAATGTGTAGTTTCTATTATGGTAAATAAAATGAAAGTGAGCCTGAACTTCTTAAAAGACAATATTGGCAGAGCCCAATGAAATAAATAGAAATGAGGACTTTAGCATACAAGATTTATGTGCATAGCTAATGCAAATTATTTATACTTTAGGTGCACATCAATAAGTAATTCAGTCTCTGATCACATCCTCAGAACCACTTATTTTGTGAAAAAATGTGGATTTTTCCCAGTAACTTTGTTATTGAAATAACAAAAGGAAATATTATAATGGCTTCATGCTTGATGAAAAGAAGTCTGTACTTTACATTATTGAGAATTCTTGTTTTCTGAATCTCTCACAAGCCCCTCGAGATTTCTAGCATCTTTAACACTTTTTGTTTGTTCTCTTTTGGAACATCCTGAATCCTATGAGCAATTCTAAGGGAAACTTTTTTGTGTGTACAGATCAAAGGGGAAACTTTTTAATGATCCCTAAACTAAGCAAAAGATAGATGGTTGCTTCTCCTTTTGTGAAACTATAAAAAGGAAATGGGTGCTATTTTATATCTTTTCTTAATTGGCTTCCCAATATCCTAAGGTAAGAAAAATAAAGTTATATGCCTAAAAAATGAGCATTGTCAAAAGTAGTTTGCTGTTGCAGGTATTTTCTGCTTTTTAAAATGTATTTATTAAAGTGTTATGCCACACATAGCTTCAGGTTACAAGAAGCAAAGCAATGAAAAACATTTTTTAAAGGAACAATAATTGGGGTTGGAGTTTGCATGGTAGAGTAAAGAACACAGAATAAATTTAAGGTGTAATGTTGACCTTTGGTGGGCTTGTGTTCAAAAGAGAGCAGTATATCCACGGAAATGTGAGTCATATATAGGACTCACATTTATGTTGGGGAATACCTGATAGAGAAATCACATTCTGATTGGTTTTCCTCCTCATGTATCTACTGTGTCCCTCCCTGGTGGGTGAAAATGAGAATAAGCAGGATGATGTTCTTTCAAATTACATGCTTACCCTGGACTTTAAATTAGTTTTGTGCAATGAGCACATGGACAAGGGGGTGTTGAGGCAGTGAAACCACAGACCTGGGCTAAAACAAAAAAATGCCCCAAGCATATTATTGAGATTCTATGAACTTCACCTTTCTTTCCTCAAGTTAACTCTGACACCATGTGCAGTACCCAATTCCAGAATATAGGTTCATGGACAGGTGGCTTTTACAAAAGAGTTGAAAATATTGTGTATGACAAAATAGACTCTGAATACTCATTATTGTCTTGGTCCAAAGCAAGGTACATACTTGGGCATGGGCCCAGAGAAACTGAACTCAGATCTCAGGTTTGCAGAGAGCTCCTATGCTACTAGGCCATCTTGTCAGACCTAGTTTTCAAATTCTGCTCTTCTCCATCCTGTGTGCTCTGAGAAACAGTTGGAAATGTTTCACATTAAGGAATAAACATTTCAAGAATGTAAGAAAAGCCAGCAGCTGAGTCAGAGAGGTGTTACTGGACAGCCCAGACTCTTGCTGGCCTTTCTTATTATCCACGAGGGCTGTTCCAATGCCTGCAGTGGGGTCTTCTTTGTGCTTGCCTCTCTTATCCGCAGCATAGCCTCCTTTCTTCTCATGGTGGTTGGGAGATGGTTAAAAATTAAGATGACATATCTGAGGTTTCTTAGGTTAGAAGTAGAAGTCAGTAAGGTAGACATATCAGTGTCTGGTCTACGATTTTTTGCTGAGATGTCTGTAGGCACCCGTAAGGCTTCCCTTTATTGTGGTATAAAATTGGACTTCTTAAGCTACTTCTACATTTTTGCCCATTTCTGCTTGAGAATTTTTACGTACCCTAGGTATATAGGTACATAAATTAGATATAGACAACAAATATTTGAAGATAATACATTGCAAAGAAACTTATTTTAAAACAATTATTTAAATTTTTAATTATTTAAATTAAAACATAATTTTGCTATTTAATTTTTTGTGAAAGCAAATTTACATACTAATGAGATGTGTGTTCTTGTCTGTTTTTGTGCATTTAGTCTTGGTAAATATCTGATACCACATAAGATATATTCACTAATTTTAAGAAGTGCTTGGTATTATGATTTTATGATCAATGCTGAGAATGACCCTTTATATAAATAGATGATATAAAATGGCAGAAATGTGCTATGGTCATTTCAGAAATAATGAAATTGAAATAAAACTTCCTCTTAAAATATCTAATTCAAATCTATACTAATCTAAGTGCTACATACCAGGGACTAATCAAGGCAAAATGATCATAGTAAAAGTCTTTGTTTCCTATAATTAAGTCATGACGTTTCCCTTAGAACAGAAAACTTTATATGAACTGTTAAACCACTTTGATTTACAGCGGTCAGCCACCTTGAATTTGAGCTGAGGTGATTCAGGCAGACTCCCTGCCATTGGGTGGAGCGATGGCTGTGCCACTCAAAGCGGCTTATGTGTTCACAGCTACAGCTGCACTAAAGAGGTCCAATATGGTAGAGGAAAACACTCCGAAACAATACCTCAGATTCATTAGGTGTTCGATTTTTAATTGACTTTTGGTTGTTACACATTCAAAGCCATTTTATAGTTTCCACAATTTCATTCAATTACAAGAATCCTTTTGCGTGGTGACTCACCATAAAAAGCTTATAGTCTAAACCACAGTCTGAAAGTACTTACGCCAACACTGTTAAGAAGAAAAAGGAGTAAAGAATGGAAATTGAACTTGTATAACTAGGTTAAAAAAAAAGAATGTAAAATACTGCAACCCTCTCATTTTCTAGTATTTTGAGCTAGATTTTTTTTTGAAAAAAAGAACTGTATTTTCTTTTTTTATATATATATTTTAAAAGGGCTTTTTTTTCTCCCACATTTTAGTTTTTTCCTAATCATACAAGCTCATTAGATAACCCCGTCCTCGTCCTCTCCCTCTCCCTTTCCTTCTCTAATCCTGGCCCATTCCACTCTCCTCCCTTTCCTCCTTCTTTTCACCCCCTTCCTCCTTCCCAGCCCTTGACCATTCTTGTGTGTGAACTCCAAACCTACCTCTGAGTCCTCCACTCTAGTGAAGGTTCAGGACTCAGTGGCATAGCCCATAGATGGTTTAATCCCTTACCTCTAAGGATTTTACTGCCTGGAGCTTTCTCCCCTGTTATCCATACTAGAGTTTGGGGGGTCCTTGACATGGCAGTCATTGTGCAGGTCAGGCAAGTTTCAGTTATGGGTACTGCAGCCCTTGCATATGATTGGTCCTCCCCATCTTTAGGTTCTAGCAATCTTGCCACTCCCTCTTCTGCAAGGTTTCTTGAGCTGTAGGATGGAGATATTTGTCTGGTCTGATTCCAGGTGAGTAATGTAGGGTCTCTGGTGTTTTGAATTATGATTTGTTGTTATTTTCAGTTTTACTTGTCCTGCATGGCCCTTGACTTCATCCTCATTGAGATCAAAGGTCACCTCCTAATCAAAGATAAAAGACTATTTAAATGAAGATTTTAACATGAGGAGACTCAGAGATAAATGGAAGAATAGGAGCAGGACACAGCAATTAGGAGGGTCAGTGTCCCATTTGCAGGATGATTACCATCTCTCTGCCAGTCCTTATACCCTCCCTGATCAGTGAGATCAAACCTGCTCAGTGGCAAGTGACCAGGAAGGGAAGAGACAGTGAGCTGCACCAGATGTCTCACTACTTACATGCAATACATGACTTAGGCCTATTTTCTCTACTTAAGTGTGATCCCCTATCTCCCCCTCCTTTTCCCTCTTGTTCATAATGCTTTGCGATTACAGTGGCCATTATAGAGATTTACCTTTGAATATGCCAATAAGTGAGTTTAACTAGGGTCCACTTAGGGTCTGACTTTCTGTGTCTGGAATACTTCACTCAATATAATTTTTTCTAATTTGATCCATTTCATGGCAAATTTCATTAATTCATCACTTTTGATGGCTGAGTAGTATTCCATTGTATAAATGTACCACATTTGCATTATTAATTTGTCAACTGTTGGGCATTTGGGTTGATTACATAACTTTGCTATTGTAAATAGTGCTGAATGAACACGGTTGTAGTCATGTCATTATAGTGAATGCTGCATTATGGAGGTTTATTCATAGTAGTGCTATAGCAGGATCATATGGCATTTCAATCCTTAACTATTTAGAAGTTGCCATACTGATCACCAAAGTGGTTGTATGAGCCTGCATTCCCATGAGCAACATATGATAGTTCCCTTCTCTCTACATCCTCTCCAGCATTTGATCATGTTTGTATTGTGGATTTTTGCCATCCTGACCAGGTGAGATGATATCTCATGGAATTTTTGATTTGTATTTCCCTGATGGATAAGGATGTAGAGCATTTTTAAAGATATTTGTTAGATATTTCAATTTCATCCCTAGAAAAGTTTCTTTTGAGTTCCAAGGTCCATTTTTTAATTGGGCCATTTATCTCCTTGGTGTTTAGTTTTTTAAGTTCTTTGCACACTCTGTATAATAAAGTTCTATCAGATATGTGGTTAGTGAAATTTTTTTTCCCATTCTGTGGGTTGCCTTTTTGCTTGGTTTACAATCTCTTTATCTTAACAGCTCTTTAATTTCATAAGATCCCATTTGTTGAGTGTTGGTTTTAGTGCCTGTGCTATCGGATTTGTGTTTAGTAACCATTGGCCTAGTCCATTCAGCTTGGGGTAGTTCACTACCCTTTCAACTATGGTTTTTACAGTTTCTGGCCTAATATTAAGGTCCTCGATCCATTTGGAATTAATTCTTGTGCATGGTGACAAGTACGGGTCCAGTTTTAATCTTCTGCATGGGGATATCCAGTTTTGTCAGCACCATTTGTTGGAGATGCTAAAGAACTATATTTTTTATCTTCAGTGACTGGTAAGTCATCTGTTATGCATTATCTAAATTATTTTTATTACTTTATGATTATTTATTTTTAAAGGCGGATTTTTATTATTTTATGCAATTGTGCATGTGTGTGTGTGTGTGTGTGTGTGTGTGTGTGTGTGTGTGTGTATGTGTGTAGAACCACGGGCGAATTCAGGAAACACCATGGGCCACCTCCACCTCCTCCTTGTTTACTCTGGCCTGGGATTCACTGTCTCCGCCCTACCAGGACCAGAAATGCAGGCTGCTCCCTCTGCCTGGTGTCTATACATGGGGTCTAGGATCTGAACTCAGGACCTTCCACCTGCAAGGCAGAGGCTTAACCCCTGAGCCATTTCTCAAGCCCCACTTTCTGATAATTTAATGTATGTTTCACATTTGATTTGTTTTCCATTAATTTTTCTTCTCATACCCATTTTATTAATTTTATCATGCCTTTCAATTTTCTTTTTGATCTAGATTTTTTTCCAAGATAATAGGTATCTCAGTTGTTAGAAAATGTTAGTAGATCTTTTGCTGACTTACTTAATATGTAAACTGTTTGATTTTTTATATTGTCATAGATCTTTTGATAGATACATCTTTTGAGTGGCTTTGTGACTTTCTATATGATGAGACATCAAAAATATATAAGCATTGACAGAAGACACTTCGTTCCTGATCATTTACTACTGAGGGGGTATGATCTCACTAGAAGAGGAGGGCATATAGTCTGGCAGATAAAAAGTAGCCATTTTGCAAATGGGTGATAGACCCGTCCCTCACTGTGGTTTCCTACTTTTATTATGTCTACCTTTGAATGTGCTCTTATAACAAGACTCCAGTTTAACAGCTTTTTGTCTCTGGCCAGGGGGTGACATACAGTGCCCACCAGGATGGAGTGAAGGGCATTGCAGAAGCAGCAAAACTGAAAAAGAAAATCAACAAACCACAATCCAGAACTTCAGAGACTCTATATCAACCACCTCGAACTAGGCCAGCCTAATCTCTCCCCATCCTGGAGCTCAGGGACATTTGCGGAAGAGGGGGAGGTAAGAGTGTAAGAGCAAAAGGATGGGAGGAGCAATCATTTTCAAGATACTCCACACATGTTAGGGCCGAAGCAATCATAATTGGACTTTGGATGCCCTGAGCAATGTCCAACACACTATTGACCTCACAAAGTCTAGCATCTGCTAAAGGCACCAAGATCTTTGGAGGCAAGGGATTGGCAGCCACAGCAGTATTCCTATACCTAAGGGGAACACGGGAAAGGGTTCAAGGAATGGCCACTGGGTCCTTGTACGTCATCGGAGAGGAGGGCTCAGAGGAGCATCAGACATGAAAGAAAGGACTCTCTGGAAATTGGGGCGGGAGGCACTGGGGGATGGGGACGGAGGGGTGAGGGGGGGAACAGGGGGTTCGGGAGAGGAGGAGGGAGGGAGGGAACTGGTGTACCTATTAAGTTTGTATGAGCTGACAATAATAAAAAATGTAAAAAAAAAAAAAAACACTTGTGTTCATTGTGGATGTCAATGGTGACAAACACTAGATCAAACAGGCTATAAAGAAGCTCTATGACATTGATAGGGTCAAAGTCAATACACTAGTCAGGCCTGATAGAGAGAAGAAAACCTAAATATGATTGGCTCCTGATTATGCTTTAGATGTTGCCATCTAAATTGGGATCATTTAAACTTGAGTTCAACTGCTATTTCTAAATACATATCTTTTTCACGATTAAATAAAGTATGTAAGTATCCCAGGAAGATTACCTTCAAGAGCATCTGTAATGCTAGCCACTTTTTGATTTGGAACAATTCATCCAGTTTGTGATTTAATCCTCTTAATGACCTATGTGGAAACCAGTAGTCTCTCCCTAAGGGAGCAAGTGAGTTCCCTCTTCAGAAGCCTGAGAGAAAAACGGGTGTCTCTGACTTCAAATGTATCATATGCACATTTTCATCCTGGGATGACTGGATCCATGACATTTTTTGGTATAGATTTCAGCTGAAACTGAAAGCCAAGGAAAGATTTTCCTTTAGTCTTTTCATTTATAATGTCAAAAACTCTATCAATTACTTAATTTTCACTATAACAAATATGACCTAAAAAGAACTAAACAGAAACTTCTAAAATAGAAATCATAATTCCCTAAAGAATTCTAGAAGAATTATCTTGTTGTCTATAACCCTAACAGTCAAAATTTTGTGAATTAAAATTACAAATTTTGTAAAAGCTTATCAAATGAGATACCTATACTCTGTTTTTTTCTTAAAATTCACTAAAGTATATTTTCTTTAGAAACTTTGGCACTTTTAAAATCCAAAAATAAAGAAACAGAGATTAGAAGATTGCTAAATTTCACCCTGATATTCTAGTATATTTCTCTTTACAGAACTGTCAGCAGAATTCTCTAGAGCTATTTCTCATTTTAATTATTAAGGGATATGTTTATCGAAAAATCCAGTTTTATTTGGTTATATCCAAATATATCCTTCTTTTCATTTTTTCCTATTTTTCAAGCATATTGAGTTACTGCCCCTGCCTCCCTTCTTCTCCCCTACTCCATCCCCCCTTTCCATTCCCACTCCCCTCTTCCTTAATCAATCCATCTCACCCCCTCTCACTCTTCTGTCTATCTGCTTATATAAGCTGAAGGGATTCTTCAGATTTCCTTGTCTAGTGGGGGTTCAGGCCTCTGTGGCAGACCAAATGGTCCTTCTTCGGGCAGATCCACTGAGAAGGGCACTCCCCTTCACCTGTCTAGCCCTGGTCCCTACAATTGCCATTGCATGTAATTATTTCTCCTACGATCCTTGCTATTCTGTGGGAGTATATTGATATGCCAGCCATTGTGCAGGTCTAGTGAGGACAAGTCTTACTTCAGTGAGTTCCTAGATGCATCAACCTTTTATTAGGTGGGGAGATGGTTGGAGAGGATCTTGCTATGTGACACAGACAGACCATGATTCTCTGTGTACACCAGCCTGTACTTCATATCCCATACCTTTTACAAGCCTTCCAAGTACTGGGATCAAAGGCAAGCATAGGGCTGGTGATAATCAGAAAAATTAAGAAAACAATATGATATAATAAATGCTGACTTTTTATGTGACTAAAACTTTTATTTGTTTTTTTTTTACACAAGTTGAAACAAGCCCCTCAAGGTATGCTTGTCGTTGATCAAGACAATAGAAGGAACAGGAGGGATGCTCTGCTGAATGATGCTAGAAGCAAATCACACAGGTCCTGCCTGACAAGGCCTTGCAGCTTGAGTGTCCCCAGGAAAGTCCACTGGGACTGATATCCACCCCCCAAAAAATTGATTCTTCTTTCAAGAGGAATTTCACCAGAGGAGTTTTCATAATATATTTCAGATGGCAAATGTAGCTCATATAAACTGTCATTTCTCAGAGGGGACTGGCAAAGTACACAGTTCCTCCCATTTCATAAATGCTCAGTTTTATAAGATGCATCTTTGTATAATTCTTTTAAGGAATTCTTTATAGAGAAACTTACAGATAACAAATGTAAATTCCAGATTTCCTTTTTCAGTTAATTGTTTGCTAGCTTTGTACAATGTTTTGTCATTTTCCCTCCATATAACCCTACCCCCCTCTAATTCAGAGTCTTTTTTTTCCAGCACATTTTCTTATTACTTGAATGTCTTTTCCTCTGTGTGTGACTCCTGAGACCAACAAGGACCACCTGGCAGAGAACAGTAGTCTGACAAATTCCTAGGACATATTGGAGAATCCACTAACATTATTTTACTGAGTGGATACGGAGTGGCAACCAACCACCTAAATACTTATATTTTAAGTCCATAGATTAGTATAGCTCTCAACCTCCATCCAGGTACTTGGGTTTTCTAACTGGCATCATCTATTAGAGAGTGTTATATTCATGACTTTATGCAAATAATTTAAAACTTTTCAATATTCTCTAGGAGAATATTGAATACTCTATTAAATCTGTAGCCACAAATGTCTTTCATTGGAAACATGATCTGACATTTTCTATAAGAGAACAATGCTATTTAATTTCCTTAAATTTGAATTAATCTCTCAAAAAACAAGTGTACTACAATTTAATAAAGTGATTGATTTGTGATTTGGGTCATGCTATAACTGTGTTTATTTGTTGTTTGTTTGTTTGTTTTTCTTCATCCAAATAATTTTTTCACACTCTGGACTGGAAGTACCTCAGTATAGGTCTATTGGTGGACCCAAGAACATTTGCAAATGTAATTATGTTTTAATGAAGTCATTGTGAAGAATTAAGGCACAGACATATAGTAGAAAGATTTTGGAAGTAGTGAAGTGAGAAATTGGCTCTCTATCCACAGTTTAAGTGGTGATCTTGGACTTTCAGACTCCATAACTATAAGAACACCATGGAAGGCTTGAGAGAGGGCTCAGGTGTTAAGACTCTGCCTCATAAGCAGAAGGTCCTGAGTTCAGGTCCCAGGTCCCATGTAAAAAAATCAACATGTGAGAATGACAGTTGCCTGAACTTCTGGATGTGGTGGGCAGAGCAAAAATGAGGTAGAAGGAATCCATAATCTTTCCCAATGTCACCCTTGGTCCTCCACAGGGACACACAGTGCCTCTGATACACATACATGCATGCTTACACACACACAAACATACACACACACACACACACACACACACACACAGATATAAATATCATAAATAAATAAATGCATAAGTAATAGTTTAAAGAACACGGTGGAGTCTATTTAAGATTTCAAACTGTCTTAAAAGAATAAAAAGAATTAATCAGAATTTGAATACGCTCTACCCAAATCATGCCATTAGCACTCAATGATGAAGAATTCTTTGAAAACAGTGAGGAATCTGAAGGAAAGAGATCAGTGAGTGAATTTCAAGTGTCCCCTTATATTTTATTTTTAACCCTGTGAATTTCAAAATTATTTTTGACCTTTGTGTGTGGATTTGTGTCTTTAAGCACTTAGGAGGACTCAGAAGCAGAATTTCTGGGAATTCCTGGCAATCATGGGATGTAGACCAAGGCCTATGTGTGAAACATGTAAAGAATAAAAAAGTATAAAAAAATAGGGGCCAATGAAATAGCTCAGTAAGTAAGCCCTCCGCTCACAAGGTCATCACCAGCTTTGTGGCAATCTGAACTCACTCCCCAAAAGCCCGCATGGTGGAAGGAGAGCATTGCCTTCTGGCTTCCATCTATGAAACAAAGCATGAATTTATTTTTATTTAATAATAAATTTACATAAGAATTTTTACTTAAGAATATTCTTTACTGCAGAATGAAAGATGCCTTGTTCCTATAGGCTTAGTCGGTATCAAGAAGGAGGTATGTGGTCAAATTTGCTTAGGGAGCATGTAGTACTGGATTCTCGTCTAGAGCCTGCACCTTCCCTACCAAGGACTTTCAGTCAGACTTACAGTGACCAGGCCTGGGCTTCCTCTCCATGAGCAAGTCTTAAAACCAATCAGAACTGAGAATTCTTCCCGTACCGTTCATGCCACTCTTGCACTGGTGGGGTCATATTGAAGCTTGTGTTCTTTGCTGGCTAAGACTTGATGGCTCTTCTCTTTAGGCAGCTTCATATTACTTTCCATAAATATAACAGCTAGACTATAAGACTAAGCTTTTGGATCACTTCCAGGTTGATTTCCACTTGTCCAGTGACCGAAGTGTATGCTGTCTTTAGTAAAAGGGTCAGGTGCTGTGGAACAACCAAGAGTTTGACCAACAGCCTATACAGAAGTATTGCATCCCAGGGGCTGAAGTTTTGGTGCGAACCTTTATGCATTTCGAGAAGAAGGTTGTTTCTACTATCTCAAACTCTCCTAGTTCTAGTTCTCCTTAATAGGTTATTTCCAATCAATGTCTTGATTTTTTCTTTTCTTTTATTTTTTTAAGATTTTTTTATTATTATTTATTCAACTGTGTGCATATGCGTGTGTATGTGCGCGCGCGTGCGTGCGTGTGTGTGTGTCCGTGTGTGTGTAGAACCACGGACGAATTCGCGAACCACCATGGACGCCTCCACCTCCTTCTGCCCCGGGATTCACAGGCTCCGCCCTACCAGGACCAGAAGCGCAGGCCGCCCCCGCTTCTGCCTGGCGTCTATACGTGGGATCTGGGATCCGAACTCAGGACCTTCCGCCTGCAAGGCAGAGGCTTAACCCCTGAGCTACCTCTCCAGCCCCAGATTTTTTCTTTTAAATATTTTTATTAAATACCCTGCTTGGAAAATAATTACAAAAGCTTTACATAGTAATTCCAAGTAGTGAAAGACATTTTCTTCTTTACAGAGAAAGATAAAAATATCCTTACGTTTTGCTGCTTTATACACAGGAATCATTTATCTTACATACTAGGTATTTGCAACATTAATGTCTTGATTTTTGTTATGTTGGATTTTCTCTTTTGTTTTAAATGATTTTAGAAGGATGTTGGTGTAATTCTTAAGGGAGTAATTCTCCCTCACCATCATTACTTCCCCCATCTTCTCCTCGCTTTCAAGAATTGTTTCAATGAAAATTGGGCATTACAGAGAACATGAACTAATCTTTTTTTTTAATTTCTACTCATACAACTTTAACAGGCACACTGGTCCCCTCCTTCTCTCCAACTTCCCACTTCCCTATGCCCCCTTCCGCTCCCCCCTTCCTCCCTATCCCCCATGCCTCCCCCTCCCATCCCCGGAGCATCCTTTAATGTGCATGCCTGACTCTCCTCTGAGTCCTCCTCTCTGATGAAGTGCAAGAACCCAGTGGCATTTCCCAGAACTCTTTTCTGTGTTTCCCTTAAGCATAGGAACACTACTGTGGCTGTCAATCCCTTGCCTCCAAGGATCTTGGTGCCTTTAGCAAATGCTAGAATTTGAGGGGTAAATAGTGTGTTGGACATTGCACAGGGCATGCAAAGTCCAATTATGATTGCTTCGGCCCTAACTTGTGTGGAGTATCTTGCATATCATTGCTCCTCCCATCCTTGTGCTCTTACAATCTTACCGCCCCCTCTTCCTCAAATTGCCCTGAGCTTCTGGATGGGGAGAGTTTAGGCTGGCTTAGTTCCAGGTAGTTGATATAGAATCTCTGATGTTCTGGATTATGGTTTGTTGATTTTTTTTCCGGTTTTGCTGCTCCTGCAATGCCCTTCACTCCATCCTGATGGATTTTGGATATCACCCCCTGGCCAGAGATAAAAAGCTGTTAAACTAGAGTCTAGTTATAAGAGTATATTCAAAGGTAGATGTAATAAAGGTAGGAAACCGCAGTGACGGAGGGTCCCTTTGCAAAATGGTTACTTTTTATCTGCCAGACTATATTCCCTCCCCTTCTGGTGAGATCATACCCCACCAGTTGTAAATGAACAAAAGTCTGTGAACTTAACCAGATGTCTCATTACTCATTTGCAGTAGTTGATGAAGGCCTATTTTCTCTGCTGTAACATGGTCCCCTCTCTCCTTGTTACTGGTGAGGCCCTCCTACCACATCTGTCCTGTTCATATTCCTTGCAATTACTGTAGGTATTACAGAGATTTATCCTTGAGTATCTCTAGGTGAGTTTGGTACTAGGAGCCACCTATTAGGGAGTACATACAGCACTTAATTTTCTGGGTCTGGGATACTTCACTCAATATAATTGTTTCTACTAACATCCATTTCCCGGCAAATTCCATTAATTCATCATTTTTCATGGCTGAGTAGTACTCCATCGTATAGATGTACCACAGTTTCCTTATCCACTCGTCAACTGTTGGACATTTGGGTTGATTCCATGACTTTGCTATTGTAAACAGTGCTGCTATGAACATGGTCCTGCTTTTGCTATCAAGGTGAATTTTTGCTGTATGGGGGGTTATTCCCAAAAGTGGAATAGCAGGGTCATATGGCATTTCAATTTTTAATTTCATTAATAATCTCCAGACAGCTCGCCAGAGTGGCTATATGAGCCTGCATTCACACCAGCAATGTAGGAGTTCCCTTCTCTCCACATCCTCTCCAGCATTTGGTGTGGTTTGTATTGTGGATTTTTGCCATCCTGACTCTGGTGAGATGATATCTCAGGGAAGTTTTGATTTACATTTCCCTGATGGCTAAGGAAGTGGAACATTTTTTAAGATATTTGTTAGACATTTTAATTTCATCCCTGGTAAAGTTTCTTTTAAGTTCCAGGGCCCTTTTTTAATTGGGCCATTTATTTCCTTAGTGTTTAGTTTTCTAAGTTCTTTGTGCACTCTGGATAATAGAGCTCGATCAGATATGTGGTTAGTGAAGATTTTCTCCCATTCTGTGGGTGGTCTTTGTGCTCCTGTTGCAATCTCTTTATCTGAACAGAAGCTCTTTAATTTCACAAGATCCCATCTGTTGAGAGTTGGTAGCAGTGACTGTGCCATTGGATGTCTGTTTAGGAAATGTTGGCCTAGTCCAATCAGCTCAAAGGAGTTCCCTATGCTTTCAACTATGGTTTTTAAGTCTCTGGCCTTATATTGAGATCCTTGATCCATTTGGAATTAATTTTTGTACATGGTGACAAGTAGGAGTCCAGTTTTAATCTTCTGCATGTGGAGATCCAGTTGTGCCAGCACCATTTGTTGAAGAAACTGTTCTTTTCCATTGGATTTTTTGGGCCCCTTTGTCAAAGATCAAATGGCTGTAGTTGTGTGGGCTTATATCTGGGTCTTCAATCCTTATCCATTGATCTGTGTGTCTATTTTGGAGCCAGTACCAGGCTGTTTTTATAACTATGGATTTGTAGTATAGACTAAGATTTGGTATGGTGATACCTCCAGCAGTGTTTTTGTTACTCAGAATTGTCTTTGCTATCCTGGGTCTTTTGTGCCTCCATATGAATTTTGAGATTGTTTGGTCAACCTCTTTAAAAAATTTTTTGGGATTGTAATTGGTATAGCATTGAATTTGTATATTGCCTTTGGTAGGATGGTCATTTTTACAATGTTGATTCTGCCAATGCAGGAACAAGGGAGGTCTTTACACCTTCTGGTGTCTTCTGCAATTTCTTTCTTGAGGGTTTTAAAGTTTTCATCATAAAGGTCTTTTACCTCCTTGGTTAGGTTTATACCAAGGTATTTCATTTTTTAGGGGCTATAGTAAATGGGATTGTTTTTCTCAGGTCTTTTTCACTTCTTTCATTTTGGGCATATAGGAAGGCTCTGATTTTTGTACATTTATTTTGTATCCTGCCACCCTGCTGAACTTCTCAATTAGTTCCAGGAGCTTCCAGGTGAAATTTATGGGATCACTCAGGTAAAAGATCATGTCATCTGCAAATAGGGATAGCTGGACTTCTTCCTTGCCTATTTGAATCCCTCTTATGTCCCTTTCTTGTCTTATAGCTTCAGCTAAGACTTCAAGTACAATATTGAAGAGAAGTGGTGACAATGGACTAGCCTTGTCTAGTTCCTGATCGAAGTGGGAATGCTTCAAGTTTTTCCTCATTGAGCATAATCCTTGCTGTGGGCTTGTTGTATACAGCTTTTATTATATTAATAAATGTTCCTTCCATTCCAACTGTCTCTAGCATTTTGATCATAAAAGACTGTTGGATCTTGTCAAAAGTTTTTTCTGCGTCTATAGAGAGTATCATGTGGTCTTGGACTTTGGACTGGTTTACATGATGAATTACATTTATTGATTTGTGTATGTTGATCAAACCTTGTGTGCCTGGAATAAAGCCTACTTGGTCCCCATGAATGATCTTTTTGATATGTTTTTGAATCCGATTTGCTAGAACTTTGTTGAGAATCTTTGCACCTGTGTTCATCAGAAAGATTGGCCTATAGTTCACTTTTTTAAGTGTATCTCTATTAGGTTTGGGGAATAAGATGATATTAGTGTTTATTTAGGAATTCATCCATCTCTTTTGTGTTGCCATATTTCACAGAGTATAAGTTTTTGAAGTATGATGTTATAATTCTCTGGATTTCTTGAGTATCAGTAGTGATAACTCCATTTTTCATTTCTAATTTTGTTAATTTTGGTTTTCTCTCCCTTTCTTTTGATTAATTTAGCTAGGGGAGTATCAGTCTTATTGATTTTTTCAAAAAAGCAGCTTTTTGACTGGTTGATTTTCTGTATCATTTTCCTTATCTTGATGTCGGCTATTTCTCCCCTTATTTTGCTAACCTCCTCTCTTCTGATTCTTTTGGGATTGAATTGCTCCAGTTTGTCTAAAGTTTTAAGCTGCATTGTTAAGTTATTTATTTCTAACGTTTCCAGGGGCATATATATTCAGTATTGTGAAGTCTTTCTGGTGAATTGTACCTTTGACTAAAATGTAGTATCCATCTGTGTCTCTTATGATTTTCTTTGGTTTGAAGTCCACTTTGTCCAAAAGCATAATTGCTACCCCTTCCTTTTCCTGGTTCCATTAGCTTGCAAGATTTTGGGCCAGCCTTTCATTCTTAGGATGTGCCTATCTTTTATGGTCAGATGAGTTTCCTGAAGGCAGCAGATTGTTGGATTGTGGTTTTTAATCCAAGTTTGTAATCTGTGTCTCTTAATCGGTGAGTTAATACCATTGACATTTAATGTTATAATGGAGAAATTATTTTTAATTCTGGACATTTTTTGTGTTTAGTCGATTTTGTAAACGTATTGTTTGATATTTATGGTTTGGTGGTATTATACTTGCCTTCTGTCCTCCTGGATACGCTTGTTCTTTTCTTCAAGCTTGAGTATCATTTCTAGCATTTTTGAAGGCCTGGTTTGGTAGACATGTATACCTTTAAGTTGTCTTTGTGCTGGAAAACTTTTCTTTCTCCCTCAATCATGACAGATAGTTTTGCCGGGTGTATCAGTCTGGGTTGGCATTTTTGCTCATTTAATACTTGAAGTATGTCTCTCCAAGCTCTTCTTGCTTTTACTGTTTCCATTGAGTAGTTAGGCTTCTTCAGGGTTTCACATATTTCTTGAATGTTCCTCTCCAGTATCTTTTTGGCTTTAACAATCTCTTCGATTGAGCTGGTTAATTCTCCCACTTTGTCTTCAAGATCTGAAATTCTATTTTCTGCCTCATTTGTTCTGCTGATGAGACTGACTGTTGAGTTTTGGGCTGAAGATAACTTGTCTTTTAGTTCAATTCTAAATTCTGGCTGAGACTGTTTTAACTGCTCTATACCTATTTTTGTTTCTTGAACTGTTTTTCTCAATTCCTCCAGGTGCCTGTTGTGTTCCTGTTCAAAGTGGTTGATACGGTTGTTTAACTCTTCTCGGATTTCCTCTTTCATAGTATTAATCATGGTAATGATCATACTCTGAAAGTCGTTATATTGCGTCTGGCTTTCATGTCTATTTTCTGTGGATTTGTTCTGGTCGGAATCCATCTATGGGATTGACTCTTTCAGTGGGAGATTGGTCTTCTTGGGTTTTGTTTCTCACAGATCTGCACTTTGACTTGGGCATTGTTGTTTTGTTTTTTAGGGCCTTTCAGTTTCTGTGTGTTTTTCACTGAATCGACATAGTTGGTATTGTTACACTTGCCAGTTATTACTAGTGCTTGCCTTGGATTGGGTACGTTTGTCTTTTGTTATTGTAATTTCCTAGATGAGGCTATTAGGCTGTTAGTACTTTCGTTAAGTCAGGTTAAGTAGACAGAATATTAGTATGGTAGTGCACTTTTACTATTTAGTATCCTGGTGATATGTGAGAGTTAGTGATGTATTCCCTGGAGTTGTATATTTTTTTTGGGGTGGCTATATGTAGAAGTTGATCCTCAGCAATTGATACTAGAAAGGATCAATAAGGTGAAAAAGAGGAGGTTTACTTATCTTTGGGCTGGATGTGAAGAATCTTTCCCACGTGATAGGATGATTGTAGAGGACTCCAGATGTATGGCTTTTGTCCCTTAGAGTTTTGCTTGAGTTTCCTTTGGACTCTATTGAATTCTGAGTAGCAGTGTGTCTTCCAGGGACCACCTGCTAGGGTCCCCGGTTGGCCAGAGAGGCAGAGGGGCTGATGTTGATGGCAGAATTCTTCACCTGGGACCTGAAACTTGGCTTAGTGGCCCACCCAAGCTCCAGGGATGGAGCAATGTGAGCAAGTCCTGTCTGGTCGGGTGGACCAGCAGGTGGTAGGAAGAAAGGGCCTGGGGTCCAGGGCGGGCCCAGGCAAAGCCAGAGGCCACCTGGGTGCCGCTGGGACACAGGGGCACCTGGGGGGGCTGGGCAGACTCACCTGGGATCTGGCTGACTGGAGGCAGCGGCAGGGCTACATGAACTAATCTTAAGGCTGACTAAGGAGGACTGAATCATAAGAAAACAACTAAAGATCCCTGTTTGGCTACTCTGCATTGTTGCTGATAATATACCATCAATGTATGTGAGGAAACAAGGGGTGTTTATTATCTCTTATGAGTCTGGATTGCAGTTGCTTTTTCAGCTTGCCAAGAGAGCTGTACACTAATAATAGGGGACAAGGGAACTGGCCATACCATCTCCACATAACAGCTGATCTTCACTCGCCAAACCAGTACATACCGAAGGATGCTAACTTCTTCAACCTGCTCTCTGCATTTTATTCACCTGTCATTCTAATTAAAGGTCCACCATGCCTTAAGTGAAACCCTGCTGTATAATATGAATTCATTATTTTTAGAATTGTGATAGTTTTAAGATTTTAGGAAGGTGGCAATTGTTAAGCATTGTAGATTACATGCCAGAAACAGTAATAAAATGAAGGCCAAACTCCACCCTGAAAAATATTAGCACTTCATACTCACATGAATATTTAGAAAAAAAATCAGGTGTAGTGATTATGATAATATACCAGCTTTGTCAGTTCACATGAAGCCATCAAATTAGATTTTTATGGTTTAGATTTCAGGGCTGGGCACGGCATTCAGCAGTGACAACTTCATGATTATTATTCGTGAAACTCTGGATTCCATCTTCAGAAATGAAAAAATGAAAATAAGCTTAGATTACAGGGAATTTTCATTCATATCATTATACATAAGGAATTGGATAACTTTGATATATTCGTTCTTAACTCTCAGCATTTTCAAGTTACACAACTACAAGTAGTGTTTTGATTTCTGGTTGTCTTCTGGTGAGTCTTGTCTTCTCATCTAAGTCAGAAATTCAGTGTGTTGCCTTATGAGTTTCATCTTTTTTCCACATTTTAATGTCTTTTGTAATTTTTTTTGGCTAAAGTACATGCACAATTATTTTATTTTCAAAGTGAATATAAGGATAGGAAGATATGAAGGATGCATACACAAAAAAATTTCTGGGGTACTAGAAAGATGGCTCAGGGTTAAGAATCTGCCTTGCAAGCAGAAGGACATAAGTTTGGATCATGGAATCCACATAAAAAGTTCAGCCAGAAATGGTGGTGGCTGCACTTCCAGCTCCAGAAGGTGGAGCCTGGGAAAAACCAGAGCAAAGGAAATAGGAGATCGATGCAATCCAGAAGGATTCTTGAAGTCGTCCTTGGGTCTCACAGAAACACACAGTGCTCTTGGATACACAGACACACACATATCCATGCATGCATGTTCACGTGCACATGCGCACATGCACACACACACACACACAGACACACAAACACACACTAATATAATTTATATTATCTTGGGGTAAAAATTCCTCATTCAAAGTTGATTTTCCACACGATTTTGAAAAAATTGCCCTGTTGAGCTTTGCATCTCAGGTTTTTCCTGTGCTCTTTGATGGTAGTCTGCTTTATATTTCTATGACAATATCTAATCCTTCACTTGATTGACCTTACTATCTTCTCATCTTTTCTCCTTTGAAATTTCAACATGATAAAACGTTTTTATTCTGGCAAAGCCTTTCGTTTATTTCACACAGACACACACACACACACACACACAATCTCACACATATACACATAAGCACCTATATACATACAAAAACATACATAGCTATGTACATACAAGCACAGGTCCCATACACCCAGAAATAGAACCACATCCTATATATTTATACATGTATAAATACACATATGCAATTGCACAAAAATACATAAGTACATATTACAAATACATAAACAAATTTGCATGCATACATACTTATATGTTTGTATATTTATATTTTTTTCTCATTGAGTCCATATGTTTCTTTTTCTAAATGTATCCTCTCTCTAATTAACTTAATTAGGACGTCTTGGTTTTAGCATACAAGTTTCTTAAGATTTGACTTATTTTTATATTTTAATTTGCATTATGGGATAATCCTTAATTACAGCTTGATATTTCTCCCAAAATTTTTGTAAAGAAAAATATTCTTCTTATCTTGTTTGTGTTCTTATGACTCTTATTTTTCAAAACGTGTTTCCAGATATCACTTTAAAAATAAACTGCTTTAAACTATGTCCATATTAACACCTTTAAATGTTTTTCTGATGAAGAAAAGGATGTTACTAATCTTTATTTTTCTTTTTCATGTGTACAGGTTACTGCAATGTCATAATTACCTTTGAATTGTTCGAAAAGCCACTCCTTGTCCGCTTACATCACTGCACATTGTAGTGGAATGTTGACATCCCACTTTGACATGCAGCATATTGTATTCTGTCAAGATTCATCATTTGGGGGCTAATTGCACTTTACAAATAGGCAGAAATGAAAAGACTTTTCATAGCAGTAGATAAAAGGATGCTCCTTTATTATTAGATCAAAAAAGTATTCATTACCTGCCTTCTGAGTGTTGTAACTCTTATCTCGCACTTTTGTTGACACAAAGCATTCCCCAGTAGGTAAAACCTGATCTTCCTCCTTGAATCAAATTCTATTTGCATTTCCCATATCAGGCTGAAGTTAGTGAAATGAACTATTTTTTAATTGCAGCAGAAATAGGTATGTGCAAGAAGCTACTGAATTCCAGACCCTCTTTTTGGTCTTGCTTCCAGAAGCATTTTAATTTGCATGATTACTGGGTCTGCAATTTGTGAAGAGAGAGTCAGATCACATTTTCTGCTTTTCATATATTCAAAAATTATAAAAATCTACCAAAAATTATCAGGATGCTATTTCAGCTTTTGCCATGTTTGAAAGACATCACAGAAGAACCTCTTACTGAAAGCCCATAGTATGCAGAGATTAAGACATTCAAACCATTCCAATTGATCCTTAAAAGTAATGAGTGGAGGAACCACTTCTACCTGTACCCCACCCTTGCCACACACATGTGCCACATTAAGTGGTGAATAGCATTATTTGTTACCCTTGGAAAACCATATGCCATTGCTTAAAAGAACTCCAATCCTTTCAACTCATCCTGAGAGCTTCCAGATTAAGCCTTTAAGATTCTCTTTCAATGTTAAATAAGAGCAGCAAGCCATTTGTGACGTGAAGGACTGATATATTGGTGAGTGTGAGTGATATGGCTTCAGTTGTTTTTGACCATGTAAGGAACAGTGCTCTAGCTGGGCACAGGTGTCAACTTGATGGTTGGGGTTTTGGGCTCTGGGCACACTTGTAGAGAATTAATGGTTGAGTTAAGTCCAGAGCAAACCTGCAAGAGATTATCTAGCTAATGCGGAAGGTCCAGCCCATGATGGATGGGACTAGACCCTGGAATAAAATACAGGCAGCTGGTTGAGAGAGTAGGCATCCTTCTGTTCACTTGGCCAGACATGCTGGTCTGGCAAGTAAGGATTGTCTGTCTCTCAGGTGATGGTGTGGCCAGTTCCCTCGGCCCAGGTGTTGGTGCATGCTCTCCCATCAAGCTGGTCTATTAACTGTAACCAGTAATCCTAAGAGACAATAACACCCTTGTTCCTCCAAGAAAGAGCTCTAGGCAATGTTACTGAGTCCTTATACCTCATCAGAGAGGAGGACCCAGAGGGAAGTTTGCCCTGCACCCTAAAGGATGCTCCAGGAATGGGGGAGGGAGGCACTGGGAGAAAGGGAGGGAGTGGGGGAAAGGAAGGGGAAAAGGGGAGAGGAAGCAAGGAGATCCAGGGAGGGGTGGAAGGAGGGGAATGGGGTACCTATCAAGTTTGTATGAGTGGAAAAAATAAATTAAAAAAAACCCTTGTTCCCTTAAGCCTTTGATGGTCATTTATTGGCAACCATGCAGGCAAACTGCAACAAACATGTAGCAAATAAAACTCTTGTCTTCTCTGTCACCTTGTTCATGAACACACTGTAACCTAGAAGATACTTGCAGGTCGACAGAACACTTACAATTGTTTTCGTTAGCTAAGTCATACCAAATCTCTCTGTGGTCGTACATGCTGTTTGGGAAGTTCCTCAATTCCCTTTCTTTACTAATGCTAGAAAACTGAGAACCAAAGGATCATGCTTTATCATAAATTTTGTTGTTTGAATCTTGGGCAGGAGATTGTTTCTCAATGCAATAGTGTCTTCACTAGAATCCACCTTTCTCTCTGGGACGGTTAGTATTGTCAACCTAACACCAAGAAGATCTGTGTCTGGGCTTACCTGAGAGATTTTCCCTGGATTAAGATTGGCCTCTACAACACTTTATAAATATTTGTCTTTAAATCCATAGACTGGTTCATCCCTCAGCCTTCATATGAGGGGCCTCTCTTTTCAGGGGACAGAAGTTCATGCAAAGAATCACAGCTGCTTAGAGTGCATGGGATAAGTGACTGTGAAGCACTGAGCCCTAAATTTGACATCACCCCCATACACCCAGAGTCAGGAAACATTACAGAAGATGGAGTGGAAAGAAGGAGTAAAGTACAAGCCAACAGCTTCCTCTGGGCATAATGAGGCCACTGCATCTGGAAATTCCCTGTTGCAGTTTCCCTGCAAACAACATGCACATGATTGGCCTATAAACATTACACATGAATAAGTGCCACTGACATATGCCTAAATTTTAGCCACACCTAAGCACAGATTAGTGCATGCAACCCTTATTAAGCTCTCTCTCTCTCTCTCTCTCTCTCTGTCTGTCTAATACACACACACACACACACACACACACACACACACACAAGTAGGAGGTACATTAGTCAGAAAGAAAAAATATAGAAACAATGACAAAACAAATTGTAAAATGTGTCAAAGACACATAAAATAAAATAATAAAGATTGGCCTGTGACAGACACTGAGGAAATGCTTTGGTTATGTAATTGATGTGGGAGGTCAAGCCTGTTCCTTGTAGGAACATTGCCTAGGCAAGTGGGACATTGTAAAATGCAGAGAACTATCGGAGTATAGGCAAGCACGCAGGTCATTCATTACCTTTCTGTTTCTTAATTATGGATATAATATGACCAGATGTTTCATGCTTCAGTCATTGTACCTTCCTCTCGAGGACAGACTACACAGTAGAACTATGAGTTAATTAAACCCTTCTTTTCCTCCAATTGCATAGGTCAGGTATTTGTTGCAGCATATAATGAAACTAAAACATTACCCTTTTAAACAAAATATCCTATGGAATCTTTTATATACATAATAGTTTCATTTGTTATCTTCATGTGATTCTAACTTTTGCTGCCATGTTTGAACTCTTTTCTCCCTATTATAAGCAAAAGATTCTAGTTTCTCCATATGATATTTGCCCAACAGACATTGTCTTTTTCTCAAGCATCAGAAGTCATTACAGTCACTGAAAAGAAGAGCCAATTTCCTAACCAGGACATTGAATCTTGTTATCAAATCCTGTTATCTTGCTTTCTAGTCTTACACTCACTGTTGTCCTAAGAGCAGCAGGTTCAAAATGCATGCTCAAATATGTTCTGAGTTCCAAATTATATGTCTTAACTGTGTCTCACAGTTCCTTGTGTGAGTAGCATTTTGCATCTTGAAGCAGCTAGAAGACAGTTTTCGCCAGATCATCTTTGCACAAAGCTTTATTTTTGGTCCAATAATAATAAAGTGAGTTTGGGATAGTCAATGCATTTGTAAAGTGTCTACTGGAAATCAAGCTCTGTGTGGTTCAAGGCCAGTAATGCCTGAAATTCACTAGTACAAATCAATCAATGACAATTTGAGAATTTGGCAGCTCTGTATTTTCAAGGTTTCTGGCATTGAATCCTGTAATAGGATCCTCCTGCTCAATCTCATGGAATTCCTCCTGTTTGAAACCTAAAATATAGCACATGAGTGTATGATTTTCCTGCTTCCACAAACAAAACATTGTACCTTGTAAATTTTCAATGGCACAGTCTATTCAAAAGGTGGTTGTCCAGAAGTCTGGCAGTGACTAGTCTGAATTCTCTGCAGGCAGGTTAAATCAAGGCGTTGGCCAGTCTGCATTCTCTTCTACAAATTGGCATCATCTTTCATGTTATATGTTTGTAGAAGACATTTTAAAATAGTTGCATTTTATAGTTGGAAGACAGATAGAAAGCACTCTTGCCAAAGGGGCTGCGTGCCCTTCCTGTCATTTTGATCTTCAAAGCACTCTGCTCTTCAAGCCTACGAAGAGGATCATCTCTATTGTGATGAGATCTTCTCGTATTCAGAGTTCTTATCAGAAATGTTACTCATAAAAGATCATGGGGAACTGGATGATTCCTCATGATAGTCTACCTAACCAAACATCAAATATGTCAGTAAAAATTCCTATGACAGTTCTTGCTGCTTACCTGCAAGAGGTTATCATCTCTGAGGTACACTGTGTTGGAAAGACTGTGAGTTCAGCTTCTCTGTCACAGTGGAGTCTTGAAACTTATTTTCATCGCTATCATCCATCTTGTCACAGGATACGGGGGTCTCCTTAAACTATCCATAGAAACCATATTAGATTGGTTTAGAATTTTTGCCAAAATTGAAGTCTGTCTGGAATTTCAAAATAAGGCCAAACCTGGACAAAGGGTTATTGTTGATTTAATGAGTGAAGATTTGATAAAACTGTATCAAGGTGGCTCTAAATCTGATTTATGTTTCACCATGAACCAAGGTAGTACACTTGGTGAAAGAATACAGCACAGAAGATACAAAGCTGTATTTTCTTTTACACTTCTCAGCATATGAACAAGATGATGTCACATAATTCCAAAACAGCGAAAGTATGATTTTTTGGTTAATTGAAACTGTCTAGTTCATGGTATGAGATCAACGAGTTAAGGGGTGGAACCTGAGATGACCAAGAAAATTGTAACTCTTCCATGACAGTTAAAAGCAGCATGTTATGACATCCAAACTATGGTTATAAGTACATCCCAAAAGGCTTGTGTTCTCAAAAGACCTTTCTTCATTATGACATCATCAACATTGTGGTTTTAACCTCCTACTGCCTTGTGAGAACTACCAACAGATATCAACTTGGCAATTGAAGATTCAAGTTCTAGAGATATTGTAAAAATCAGTAGTTGAGTTAAATTCTTGAGTGAGCTTGCAGGAACATTATCATTTTTTTCTTGCTAAAATAAGTCTGATTCTGTTATCTCCCTTCCATCTGCCATTGAGCTTTTTCATAGACTGAGAAATGTTCTCAACTAGAGATTTTGATATCAAGGCTTGGGAAATTAATGTGGAGGCTTTCTGTCTTTTATAACCTGTAATGAGCTATGGCTGCCTGTCTGAAAGATAATTTTCCTCTAATCTCACTGCAAAGGTTTTTAAAATAAAATTGATGGCATATTACTTTGCAAGAGCATTGCCACCACGGAGATTTCACATATTATGATATTTTTTCTTTTCTCTATAACCGAGCCTACCCTGTCATAGGAAAGAATCTAGTATTACTTTATATAATAAACAAATATACATGATAGTATACATAACACTAGTGTAAAGGAAAAAATAACTCTCTTTCTCTTTCATGTGTAGGTGCAGTCTAAGAAACTGGATCATATAAATGTGGAGACTGTCAACAGCTCAAGTTAATGTTACAAGCCTGACAGCCTTAAGACACAGGAAGTAGTTGATATTGAGGATGGAATGACATGGAGTGGGAAGGTATAATGAGGGTCAGTGGAGGTTGGGAGTAAAGAAGTCAGCCTCAATATTTTTTCTCTTAAGCCCTTTCACTGACTGAATGAGCCAGTACAACTCCTGACATAGAGCCTATTCAGAAATAATTTGCATTTTACAAATTTATGTGATTTAAGTGATACTCTTTCTAAAATGCAGTGCTATGTGGACTGGTATTTGGCAATATCTGAGAATTATGGCCAGCCAAATTTATGCAGTGTCACTGCCATTGTCTGCAATGGGATTCTTTTTTGCTACATGATTGGTGAATCATGCTATATCAAAACCCAGCTTTGTGTATACTGACTGGGTTATTTAATAATAACCAATCTGGAGCCGCCCGGCCAGCAGCACCCCCGCCAGCTTTGCCCCTGGGGCTCCGCCCCGACCCCAGCCCCTCCCGACCTCCTGCCCCGCGCACCTTCGCCCCCCCCCCCCAGGTCGCAGGTGAAGAATTCTGCCATCAACATCAGACCCTCCGCCTCTCTGGCCCATCGTGGACCTATGCACGTGGTACACGGAAGACACACTGCTACTCAGAATTCAATAGAGCCCAAAGGAAACTCAAGCAAAACTCTAAGGGACAAAGGGAACACAGGCCATACATCCGGACTCCACTACAATCATTATATCACATGGGCGAGAATCTTCACATCCAGCCCAAAGATAAGTAAACTTCCTTTTTTTTTCTTTTCACCTTACTGATCCTTTCTAGTATCACTGCTGCAGATCAACTTCCTCATACAGCCACCCCAAAAACATACAACTCCAGGGAGTACACCACTCACCCTCATATTTCACCAAGACACTAAATCGTAAAAGTGCACTACCATACTAATAGTCACCCCCTGGTTACTTAACTGACATACTAACAGCCTAGTAGCCTCATCTAGGATATAACAATAACAATACACAAACATACCCAGTCCAAGGCAAGCACTAGTAATAACTGGCAAGTGTAACAATAACAACTACATCAATTCAGTGAAAAACACACAGAAACTGAAAGGTCCTAAAAAACAAAACAACAATGCCCAAGTCAAAGTGCAGATCTATGAGAAACAAAACCCAAGAGGACCAATCTCCCATGGAAAGAATCAATCCCATAATGATGGATTCCGACCAGAACAAATCCACAGAAGATAGACATGAAAGCCAGACCCAACATAACTACTTTCAGAGTATGATCATTACCATGATTAATACTATGAAAGAGTAAATCCGAGAAGAGTTAAACAACTGTATCAACCACTTTGAACAGGAACACAACAGGCACCTGGAGGAATTGAGAAAAACAGTTCAAGAAACAAAAATAGGTATAGAGCACTTAAAACAGTCTCAGCCAGAATTTAGAATTGAACTAAAAGACAAGTTATCTTCAGCCCAAAACTCAACAGTCAGTCTTATCAGCAGAACAAATGAGGCAGATAATAGAATTTCAGATCTTGAAAACAAAGTGGGAGAATTAACCAGCTCAATGGAAGAGACTGTTAAAGCCAAAAAGATACTGGAGAGGAACATTCAAGAAATATGGGACACCCTGAAGAAGCCTAACATGCACATTCATGGAAGACCAGAACAAGAATCCCAAAATACCATACCTGAGGAAATATTTCAATTTATCATAAATGAAAACTTCCCACAATTAAAGAATGAGAGGCCTATCCAAATCAAGAGGCATTTCACACTCCAAACAGATATGACCAAAATAGAAAATCGTCACGGCAAATAATAGTCAAAACACTCCACATTCAAGACAAAGAAAAGGTGCTGAGAGCTTCAAGAGAAAAAAAGCAACTCACTTTTAAAGGTAAACCTATTAAAATAACAAATGATTACTCAGTGGAAACAGTAAAAGCAAGAAGAGCTTGGAGAGACCTATTTCAATTATTAAAGGACCAAACATGCCAACCCAGACTGATATACCCGGCAAAACTATCTGTCATGATTGAGGGAGAAAGAAAAGTTTTCCAACACAAAGACAACTTGAAGGGATACATGTCTACCAAACCGGGCCTTCAAAAAATGCTAGAAATGATACTCAAGCTTGAAGAAAAGAACAATCGTATCCAGGAGGACAGAAGGGAAGTGTAATACCACCAAAACATAAATATCAAACAACATGCTTACAAAATCTACTAAACATAAAAAAGGTCCAAATAATTTCTCCATTATAACATTAAATGTCAATGGTATTAACTCACCGATTAAGAGACACAGATTACAAACTTGGATTAAAAATCACAATCCAACAATCTACTGCCTTCAGGAAAATCATCTCACCACAAAAGATAGGAACACCCTAAGAATGAAAGGCTGGCCCCAAATCTTGCAAGCTAATGGAACCAGGAAACAGGTAGGGGTAGCAATTATGCTTTCAGACAAAGTGGACTTCAAACGAAAGAAAATCATAAGAGACACAGATGGATACTACATTTTTGTCACAGGAACAATTCACCAGGAAGACATCACAATACTGAACATATATGCACCCAATATGGGCCCTTCCACATTTATTAAGAAAACCCTACAGCGTGTAAAGCAAGAAATCAACCCCCAAACGATAATTCTTGGAGACTTCAACACTGCCCTCTCAACATGGGATAGATCAACAGGTCAAAAGCTTAACAAAGACACTTTGGAAATTAATCAAACCCTGAAAGAAACCCTTACATATCTCTATCGAATTTTTCACCAACGCACCAAAGAACACACATTGTTCTCAGCAGCACATGGAACTTTCTCCAAAATAGATCACATATTGGGCCACAAAGCAAATCTCCGCATATACAGGAATGTTGAAATTCTAGCCTGCAACTTATCAGACCATCATGGCTTAAAGCTTGACATCCACAACACAACAAGCAACAGAAAATACACTAACTCCTGGAAACTTAACACTATGATGCTGAATGAGAATTGGATTCAGGAAGAAATTAAAAAGGAAATTCAAGATTTCCTGAAAGTGAACAATAATGAAAATACAACTTACCAAAATCTCTGGGACACAATAAAAGCTGTCCTAAGAGGTAAGTTCATCAAAAAAATGGAAACATCAGAAATAAATAACTTAACGATGCAGCTTAAGGCTTTAGAGAAACTTGAGCAATCTGATCCCAAAAGTAGTAGAAGAGAGGAGATTAGCAAAATAAAGGGAGAAATATCTGAAATCAACACTAAGAAAACGATAGAAAAAATTAACCAGTCACAAAGCTGATTCTTTGAAAAAATCAATAAGATTGATACACCCCAACTAAATTAACCAAAAGCAAGAGAGAAAAAACCCAAATTAACAAAATTAGAAATGAACATGGAGTTATCACTACTGATACCCAAGAAATCCAGAAAATTATAACGTCATATTTCAAAAATTTATACTCTGTGAAGTTTGACAACACAAAAGAGATAGATGAATTTCTATGTAAACACAACCTACCTAAATTGAATCAGGAAGTTGTGAATTATTTAAATAGTCCTATAACATATAAGGAAATTGAAGAAGTAATCTCGAATCTTCCCACCAAAAAATGTCCTGGACCAGATGGATTCAGCACACAGTTCTACCAGACATTAAGGAGTTAATAACACCAATACTCCTTAAACTGTTCCACAAAAGAGCAAAGGAAGGAACACTACCAAATTCCTTCTATGAAGCTAATATCGTTTTAATCCCCAAACTTAATAAAGGTTCACTTAAAAAAGAAAACTATAGGCCGATCTCTCTAATGAACACAGACACAAAGATTCTCAACAAAGTCTTAGCAAATCAGATTCAAAAACATATCAAAAAGATCATTCACAGGGACCAAGTAGGTTTCATCCCCGGCACACAAGGTTGGTTCAACATATGCAGATCAATAAATATAATTCATCATGTAAACCAGTCCAAAGTCCAAGACCACATGATACTCTCGATAGATGCAGAAAAAGCCTTTGACAAGATCCAACAGCCTTTTATGATCAAAACGCTAGAGACAGTAAGAATGGAAGGAACCTTGATCAATATAATAAAAGCTGTATACAACAAGCCCACAGCAAGGATTATGCTCAATGGGGAACAATTGGAAGCATTCCCACTTTGATCAGGAACTAGACCAGGCTGTACTCTCTCACCACTTCTATTCAATATTGTACTTGAAGTCTTAGCTGAAGCCATAAGACAACAAAGGGACATAAGAGGGATTCACATCAGCAAGGAAGAAGTCAAGCTATCCCTATTTGCAGATGACATGATCTTATACCTGAGTGATCCCAAAAACTCCACCAGGAAGCTCCTGGAACTAATACAGAAGTTCAGCAGGGTGGCAGGATACAAAATAAATGTGCAAAAATCAGAGGCCTTCCTATATGCCCAGAATGAAAGAAGTGAAAAAGCCTTGAGAGAAACAATCCCTTTTACTATAGCCCCTAAAAAAATGAAAATCCTTGGTATAAACCTAACCAAGGAGGTAAAAGATCTTTACAATGAAAACTTTAAAACCCTACAGAAAGAAATTGCAGAAGACACCAGAAGGTGGAAAGACCTCTCATGTTCCTGGATTGGCAGAATCAACATTGTAAAGATGACCATCCTACCAAAGGCAATATACAAATTCAATGCTATACCAATTAAAATCCCAAAGCAATTCTTTAAAGAATTTGACCAAATAATCTCAAAATTCATATGGCGGCACAAAAGACCCAGGATAGCAAAGACAATCCTGAGTAACAAAAACACTGCTGGAGCTATTACCATACCAAACCTTAGTCTATACTACAAATCCATAGTTATAAAGACAGCCTGGTACTGGCTCCAAAATAGACACACAGATCTATGGATAAGGGTTGAAGACCCAGATATAAGCCCACAAAAATACAGCCATTTGATCTTTGACAATGGGGCCCAAAGAATCCAATGAAGAAAGTACAGCATCTTCAACAAATGGTGCTGGCAAAACTGGATCTCCACATGCAGAAGATTAAAGCTGTACCTGTACTTGTCACCATGTACAAGACTTAATTCCAAATGCATCAAAGACCTTGATATAAGGCCAGAGACTATAAAATCCATAGTTGAAAGGATAGGAAACTCCCTTGAGCTGATTGGGCTAGGCCAACATTTCCTAAACAGACATCCAATGGCACAGTCACTGCTACCAACTCTGAACAATTGGGACCTTGTGAAATTAAAGAGCTTCTGTTCAGATAAGAGATTGTAACAGGAGCTCAAAGGCAGCCCACAGAATGGGAGAAAATCTTCACTAACCACATATCTGATAGAGCTCTACTGTCCAGAGTGCACAAAGAACTTAGAAAACTAAACTCCAAGGAAAACAATGGCCCAATTAAAAAATGGGCCCTGGAACTTAAAAGAAATTTTACCAGGGATGAAATTAAAATGTCTAACAAATATCTTAAAAAATGCTCCACTTCCTTAGCCATCAGGGAAATGCAAATCAAAACTTCCCTGAGATATCATCTCACCCCTGTCAGGATGGCAAAAATCCACAATACAAACAACACCAAATGCTGGAGAGGATGTGGAGCGAGGGGAACTCTCCTACATTGCTGGTGGGAATGCAGGCTCATACAGCCACTCTGGCGAGCCGTCTGTAGATTCTTAAAGAAATTAAAGATTGAAATGCCATATGACCCTGCTATCCCACTTTTGGGAATAACCCCCCATGCAGCAGAGGTTCACCTCGATACCACAAGCACGACCATGTTCATAGCAGTACTGTTTACAATAGCAAAGTCACACCAGACACAACGAGATAGGGGACCATGTTACAGCAGAGAAAATAAGCCTCCGTCAAGGAATGCAAGCAAGTAATGTGACACCTGGTTAAGTTCACAGACGTTCGTTCCTGATCATGTACAACTGAGGGGGTATGATCTCACCAGGAGGGAAGGGCATACAGTCTGGTAGATAAATGTGCAACAGTTGAGGAGTGGATAAGGAAACTGTGGTACATCTATACAATGGAGTACTATTCAGCCATCAAAAATGATGAATTACTGGAATTTGCTGGGAAATGGATGTCATTAGAAACAATTATATTAAGTGAAGTATCCCAAACCCAGAAATTTAAGTGCCGTATGTACTCCCTAATAGGTGGCTCCTAATACCAAACCCACCCAGCCCACCTAGAGACACTCAAAGTTAAAACTATGTAATACAGTAACTGCAAGGATTATGAACAGGAGGGATGGGGTTGGAGGGCCACACCAGACACAAGGAAAGAGGGGACCATGTTATAGCAGAGAAACTAGTCCTCCATCAAGGAATGCAAGTAAGTAATGCAACACCTGGTTAAGTTCACAGATGTTCGTTCCTGATCATGTACAACTGAGGGGGTATGATCTCACCAGGAGGGAAGGGCATACAGTCTGGCAGATAAAAAACAATCATTGTCCAAATGGGTGATTGACCCGTCCCTCACTGAGGTTTCCTACCTTTATTATATCTACCTTGAATGTGCTATTATAACAAGACTCCAGTTTAACAGCCTTTTGTCTCTGACCGGGGGGGGGGGGCATACAGTGCCCATCAGGATGGAGTGAAGGGCGTTGCAGGAGTAGCAAAACTGCAAAAGAAAATCAACAAACCACAATCCAGAACTTCAGAGACTCAATATCAACCACCTAGAACTAGGCCAGCCTAATCTCTCCCCATCCTGAAGCTCAAGGACATTTGCGGAAGAGGAGGCGGTAAGAGTGTAAGAGCAAAAGGATGGGAGGAGCAATGATTTGCAAGATTCTCCACACTAGTTAGGGCCGAAGAAATCATAATAGGACTTTGCATGCCCTGCGCAATGTCCAACATACTATTGACCTCACAAAGTCTAGCATCAGCTAAAGGCAAGGGATTGACAGCCACAGTAGTGTTCCTATGCTTAAGGGAAACACGAGAAAGGGTTCAGGGAAATGCCACTGGGTCCTTGTACGTCATTGGAGAGGAGGACCCAGAGGAGAGTTAGGCATACACAATAAAGGACTCTCTGGGAATTGGGGGGAGGCACTGGGGGATGGGGAGAAAGATTAGGGGGAGCAGGGGGTTTGGGGGGAGGAGAAGGGAGGGAGGGAACTGGTCTACCTATTAAGTTTGTATGAGCGGAAATAATAAAAAAATGTATTAAAAAATAATAATCAATCTCACCAACTGAGCCACACAATCTAATATTCTTATACTTTATCAATGAATATTTATTATTTTTATATAATTTATTACAATAAAATGAGTATTTTTTTCTCTCTTCTATTCTCTTCCCCTTCCCTCTCCCTTTTTCCGCTCCCTTCACCAATCCCTAACACTCAACCCCACCTTCCTGTCTGTCTGCTTCTGTGGGCCCCAGGGTTCCCCTTGGATTATCTGCTGTAGTGGAAGTTCAGGCCTTTGTGGGAGATTTGGTGGCCTTTCCTTGGGTAGACTCACTGATAAGGGGATACTCTTTCACCTGACCAAGTAGCTATATTAATCACTACTATTTTGAAATCTCTAGATAAATTTTTAACATTGCTTTTTTTAATATTTAAGCTTCATTGGCTAATCAAGAAATCAAAAGCTAGAGTACAACAAATCTGTTTAATAAGGGGCCACATATCTATTTATTTCTGATTTCATTTCACAGATGAGCAGAGTTTTATTAAATGGATAAACTTCCGGTATCTGGATGTTAGATTCCTCAAGACTCTCATCATACTTCAATTTGTCCAAGCTAGTAGCTGGTGCAATCGGCCCCTTAGTGCTGGGGCATCCAGCTGGGTGTGGTGTGACTTAGGCCCCATTTGCTTTATCACTGCTGTCGGAATGGAGTGGGTCTATGTCTATGTTAGGAGAGGTGCATAAATAGTTCCTGATTCCACTGATTTGAGTTCATTTTCTGAGACCTTTCCTTCTTGCATCATCTCCACTGAAAATTATTTTTCTCTCATATTTTATGTTTTCCCTAAGCATATAATAGGTACCCCTGTCCTCCTTCACCCTTCCCCTCCCCAGTCTTCACTCATTGCATTCTCCCCCTTTTCTTTCATCCCCCTTCCTCTCTCCCCCTCTCCCGGTGCCTCTCCCTTCCTCTGTCCCATCCCCTGTGTGTGAATGGCCAAACTGCCCTCTGAGTCCTCCACTCTAGTGAGGGTTCAGGACTCAATGGCATAGCCCGGACCCCTTCTTGGGCTCCCCGTTAGCATGGGAACTCTATTATGACTGTTTAATCCCTGCCTCTAAGGATCCTACTGCCTAGAGCCTTCTCCCCTGTGATCCATGCTAGACTTTGGGGAGTCATTAACATGTCAGCCATTGTGCAAGTCAAAGCCCAATCCTGGTTGCTGCAGCCCTAACTTGTGTGGAGTATCTTGCATATGGTTGGTCCTCCCCATCTTTAGGCTTTTAGAATCTTGACCTCTATTTCTCAAGGTTTCCTGAGCTTTAGAATTGGAAGAGATTTGGCTGCTCTGGTTCCAGGTGAATAATTTAAGGTCTTCGGTGTTCTGAATTGGGGTTTGTCGTTATTTTCAGTTTTGCTTTTCCTACACGATCCTTGGCTTCGTCCCCATTGGTATCAAACATCAACTCCTAACCAAAAATAAAAGACTGTTTAAATGAAGATCTTAATATAAGAGGAGACACAAAGGTAGATGCAAGAATAGGAGTAGAACACAGAAGTGTGTGTGTGTTGGGGGGGGGTCAGTGTCCCATTTGCAGGATAGTTACCATCTGTCTGTCAGGCCCTATATCCTCCCTGATTGGTGAGATCAAACCTATTCAGTCCCAAGTGGCCAAGAAGGAAAGTGAAAGTGAGCTGCACCAGATGTCTCACTACTCATATGCAACACATGACCATGGCCTGTTTTCTCTACTGAAGTGTGATCCCTTATCTTTTTTCTTCTGAGGTCCTCAAATAATATAATTTATAACCCTTTGCGATTACAGTGGGTATTAGAGATTTACCTTTGAATATGTCATTAAATGGGTTTGGAACTAAGATATTCTTATTAAAGAGTAGATACAGTGTCTAATTTTCTGTGACTTAGGATACTTCACTCAGTATAATTTTTCTAATTCCATCCATTTCACGGCAAATTTCATTAATTCATCTTTTTTGATGGCTGAGTAGTATTCCGATAAGAATTCTTGAGAGTTACCATTATGCAGTTTCCTAAATAGCAAGATAATAATTGATGGACATCTTTTTCTTTTGTCACCTTTTTAAAAAAGCTGTTTCCGGGGCCGGAGAGGTGGCTCAGGGCCTCTGCCTTGGAGGTGGAGGGTCCTGAGTTCAGATCCTAGACCCCATGTATAGACACCAGGCAGAAGCAGAGGTGGCTTGCATTTCTGGTCCTGGTAGGGCAGAGCCTGTGAATTCCGAGGCAGAGTAAACAAGGAGGAGGTGGAAGCAGTCCATGGTGGTTCCCGAATTCACCTGTGGTTTTACACACACACACACATACACCCATACATACATACTCACACACACGCACACACACGCACATACACACAATTGAATAAATAAATAAATAAACAAATAAATTTTAAAAAGCTGTTTTCATGTGATTTTTTAATTTATTTTTTCTACTCATACAAACCTAATAGGTACCGTGGTCCCCTTCCTCTCTACACCCCTCCTTGGATCCCCTTGCTCCCTCTCCCCTTTTCCCCTTCCTTTCCCCCCTCCTTCTCTCAGTGCCCCTGCCCCACCCCCATTCCTGAAGCATTCTTTAGTGTGCATATCAACCTTCCCTCTGGGTCCTCCTCTCTGATGAGGTGTAAGGACTCAGTAGCATTACCTAAAGTTCTTTCTTGTGTTCCCCTTTAGTATAGGAACACTATCTTTGAATCCACTCTTACAGTAAGACTTTATTTTAACAGCCTTTTATCTCTGGCTAGGAGGTGTCATCCAATACCCATCAGGATGGAGCCAAGGGTCGTGCAGGCACAGCAAAACTGGGAAAAAAAAAACCAACAAACCATAATTCAGAATCAGAGACCTACATTAATCGGAACCAGGCCAGCCTAATCTTTCCCTATCCTAAAGCTCAGAGAAATTTGAAGAAGAGGGAGTGGTAAAATTGTAAGTGCCTAAAGATGGGGAGGAGCAACGATATGCAAGATACTCCACACACGTTAAGGCAGAAGTAATCATAATTAGACTTTAGATAACCCCCAAAGTCTAGCATGGATCACAGGCACTAAAATCCTTAGAGGCAAGGGGTTAACAGCCACAATAGTGTTCCCATGTGATTTTTTAATTTTTTTTTATTTATTCAATTGTGCATGTGTGTGTGTGTAGTAGCAGTGCTAATAGTTTAGAGACAGTGGGTCATATCTATTACGATTATTTTTGTATTATTTATTCAATTGTGCATGCGTGCACATGTGTGCATGCGTGTGTGTGTGTGTGTGTGTGTGTGTGTGTGTGTGTGTGTAGAACCACAGGCAAATTCGGGAACCACCATGAATGCCTCCACCTCCTTCTTGTTTACTCTGCCCCTGGATTCACAGGCTCCGCCCTACCAGGACCAGAAACGCAGGCCGCCCCCGCTTCCGCTGGCGTCTATACGTGGGATCTAGGATCCGAACTCGGGACCTTCTGCTTCCAAGGCAGAGGCTTAACCCTTGTGTCACCTCTCCAGCCCCCCATGTGATTTTTTATACCATATTTTCACCGAAGAATTACTAACCTCATCATTCACATTTAATAAAAAATTTCAAACGCTGTCTGTCAAAGACTTTCAAGAAATAGTGTTGTTTTGCTAATGATATCAAATTAATAATTTTGCTCAAAACAGTGTTTAACATAATAAAATCAAGCTTATAATAGAAGATAAACATTCACTTAAATGATTAAATGCAGCAATATTTTAAAAACTGTTTTGTGAAGCATATAAACATTATTTGGTTTTCTTCATTCAGGCCTATAAAATGGGATTTTTTGTTATATAAATTAAAATGTTATACAAATTGTAAACTTATGAACATGGTAATATTAGTGGGGATTTTTCTTTATTTTCAGAAAATATTTAAAGTTAAGATTATGACAGAGAATAGTGCAGCTACATATGTGTTCTTCAAATTTAATTATAACTAGTTTCCACTTAAAATAATTTAATTAATTAATCAATTAAAATTAATTAAATAAAAGTATTTGATAACATGGTGTACATGTATTTATTTTAAAGGGTGTCTTTCAATAAATTCCTCAAGTTTTAAGATTCACACATTGTTTATATCTCATTTGATATTATTGACATAGGGTTTTCAAATGACAGAATTAACAGTGAAACATAAACATTTATTTTAATGTAAACCTCTAAAGCTGTAGTGAAAAAGCAAAACATAATGTTTTTTGATTCCAGGAGGTGTATGTGTCTCTTATTACGTAGTCTTGCTTGAGCAACGCCTGTGAGTGGACATTGGAGGAACCATTGAATGGAAATAAGCAATAAAAGTGATGGCCGATGGAACTTTAGGACATGAAGTTTCCAGACATAGTTCTCTGCAAAAGATTGTGCAGGGAATAAGAGTCTAAGTTATATTTTAGACAGTGGTAGTATTTGATTCACAAACTAAAATGTAGCCACAAGTGCTGAACTAGTTAAGAGAGGGAAGAGAAGGAGTATAACTTTACTTAATGTTATTAGAGCTGAAGGAGCAGTAATCTGTCTCAAAATCATTTGAAAGTAGAAATGACCTAACAGGTTTTATTCCAGGGAAGGAAACTTAGTGAAAAGGTCCGGAGGATATTCAATGTGTTCCAGTCTTTTTACATTAAAAAAAAGACATAATATCAGTTCATGCAGATAAGACATTTGATAAAACTCAGCAGTAACCATTGATTAAAATTCCTTACAAACCAATATCATGAGAGTTTTTAGAGTTTATAAAGAACAGCTTAAAAGAAAAATCTTTATAGCTCCATTTTGAGGCACAGGTGAATCTCATCCATAAGTCAGTAAAAAGCAAAGATGTCCATTCTCATCAATTTTCAACACTGCATTAGTCAATGAGATATGGCAAGATAGGGAAATGAAATACAATAAAATAAAATAAGCAAATTTTCCCTTAAAATACAAATGTCTTCATCCTTTATGAAGGAATACCCAAGTAGTTAAAAATCTCTTGAAAGATTGTAAAGCAATAGGCTTAAAAATATCTACTGAAAGTGGATCTTACCAACTGATCCACACAATCCAATATTCCTACATTATATCAATGAATGTTTATTATTTTATATAAATTATTATAATAAGATTACAAATGTAATGAGTGGTTTTTCTCCTCCCCTCCCTTCCCTTTCCCTCTCCCTTTCTTGCATCCCTTCACCAATCTCTTACACTCAATCCCACCTCCTGCTTCTGTGGGTCCCAGGATTCCCCTTGGATTATCGCTGTGATGGGGGCTTAGGCTTTTGTGGGAGACTTAGTGGCTCTATCTTGGATAGACTCACTGATACATACTTTCATCTGTCTAGCCCTAGCCCCTAAGGTTACCACTGCATGTCCTTGCTGGTCTAGAGGAATGTTGATATGTCAGCCTCTGTGCAGGTCTGCTTCCTATTTTTAGTTTCAAACTATCTTACCCACCCCCCACCCCCCGGCAAGAGGGGATGTGAACAGATTTGTTTGGCCTGATTCAGACTGTGTGTTTCAATATATTCTGTTTGGTGGTTGTTGTCTCTTCACTAGACTGTCTTGCTTGGGTTTTGTGATCTTGTCTTATCTGCTTATCTAAAGACAAGAGAGGTGTTTAGATGGAAGTTTACTCTTCAGTGTTTGTGGTTAGCTTTGAGACATCTGATCTGTCAGTTGTCAGTTTACTCCCCCATTCACTGTTATTTAGAATGGTTAAGGTGCTGGGTAAGCAAGTGTTTGGTTACCTACAGGTTGACACCCCTCTCTCCTGTGTCCTATTACTATTCTTTCCTCTTCTTTAAGACCTTTCTTACATGAAAGCCTTTTTTCCTGTTTTCCATGTTCTTTTGTTTCTGCTTTTTGGGATCTTCTAGCACTTCCTCTGACTTGTGTTCCTTTCTGTTAGTGGGTTTTGTAAGAGTTTGTAAGAGTTTAATCCTAGGATCCACTTGCTGAGGGAGAGCATGCAAAGTCTGTCTTTCCGTGTCTGGGATATTATTCACTCAATATGATTTCTTCCAGTTCCATCCATTTTCTGGAAAATTTTATTAGTTCATCTTTGATTAGCTGATAGCATTCCACTGTATATCTGTACTACATTGTCATTAACCATTCATCACTCTAGCACATATGTCTATGTTTGTTCCACTCCTTTGCAATGCTCTAAAGGACTGCTACAAAAATGGTTGTGCACATGTCTCTGGTGCTGAATGCAGCGTTCTCTGGGAATAGTCCCAGGAGTGGTACAGCTGGGTTGCATAGAATTTTGATTTTTAACCTGTTTATAATCTTCCAAACTAATCTATAAAGGGAATTTGAGAGTTTATAATCCCACCAGCAATATATGAAGGTCCCATTCTCCTTATATCTCTGCCCGCATTTGCTGTTCTTTATGATTTGGATCTTATAATTAGCCATTCTGACTGGAGTGAGATGATATCTCTGGGTGGTTTTAATTTGCATTCCCCTAATGACTAGGGAGGCAGAACATTTTTTAATATATTTGTTAAACATTTGAATTTTGCCTTGCAAGAAGTTTTTTTTCACTTTTATTGATGTGTTGTTTATGTCCTGGCATTTTATTTTTGAAGTTCTTTGTGTGCTCTGGATATTAGTTCTTTATCAGATATGTGATTAGTAAAGATGCTTTCCCATTCTGTATGTTGTCTTTTAGCTTGATTACAATTTCTTTTGTTGGTCAAAAGTCTTTTTTTTTTTTTCAGTTTCACGAGTTTCGCCTGTTTAGTGTTGGTCTTATTCTCTGTCTTTGGGGTGTTATTGAGGAAATGCTGGTGGAGGCCAATCAATCCAAGGATATTCCCAACCTTTTATTTTCTTTTAAGAGTTTCATAGCCTCTGATCTAACATTGAGGCCTTTGATCCATTTATGTTCAGTGTCATTCTTCTACATGTAGATGTCCAATTTTCCAGCACCATTTGTTGAAGACTTTTTTGTACCTATATAAAAGATCAATTGACTGTAGGTGAGTGAACACATATTTGAATTTTCAATTCTAATCCATTGGTTTATATCTCTTTTTTGGAGCCAGTACCATATTGTTTTTATTACTATGGCTTCACAGTATAGTTTAAGGTCTGGTATGGTGGTACTTACAGCAGAGTTTTTATTACTCAATTTGTTTTTCCTACCTGGGATGGGAGGTTCCTTCCCAGGATGGTGGAGCAGGCAAGTGAATCCTGGGCTAGCTTTGAACTTCAAAATAAATTGATGGAAAAATCAAAACAGCTATAATATTGAATGTGAGGCACTTTGAGGTTACATGCAGTTCCTATTAATATTCTAAGAAAAAATTTTGTATATTGCAAAATTATATGGAAAAGAAAGCAGTTAGAATATGTATAGTAATTTTGAATTATTTTAGGTCCTTATGAATGCATTCATGACATTTTTGCTCATTATCTAATCGTGAACCCCCATTTAGTCCTACTACAGCTTTCTTCTTCCCCACTTGTCTCTCTCTCTCTCTTTCTTTCTCTCTTTTTCTCTCTGTCTCTTTCTCTCTCTCTGTCTGACTAGGACCTATTCATTTACTGTAGTGACCTGTGTCTGTGGACTTGCTGGAGCAAAGACAATATAATATGATCGATTTTATGTACCAAAAATCTTGAAAGAACTTTCCAGGACATATTAAAACTTGGTATATTTCAAAGCAAGATATAAAAAAGTGTGGTTTTGTCTAGAATACATAGATGAAGAGAATATATGAGAGTTGGGAAAAATAACACAATGCAAAACAAATGATCTGTAAGATAGATTGAGAGAAAGAAACATGATTCCAAATGTGACTTTGGCACAAGTACACATACATCCACAGATAAAATGATTCTTGACATACACTTCAGTCTTCTACACTATTCCACTCAAAATGAGTTAGTAATATGATTTTAAATCCAAAATTAAAATATTTATGAGAATACAATGGATGGATATCTTATGTCTCATAGCTATACAAGAGGTTTATGGATAACAAAAGGAAAATAACAAATAGAATTTCCTCAAAAGTGAGAAGATTTGTTCTTCATAAGACATCAGCATGCACACTTCCCAGCTGACATAAATATTTACCAAGCATGTGTGCAATGTGTTCATGATATAAAAATGTATCTCTCAACTCTAAGAATAAAAAAGGAATTCAGTTAAAGAACACAATCCACCATACAAAAAGAATACATGTGTATATATAGCTTATATATGTGACATATTAGTTCATGAAAGAAGCTTCAAAATCCGTAGTAATTTTTCAGATAAAAACTAAATGTAAATTAGATATCCCACAAAGATCTGAGTAAATTAACAAATGAATGAACCCATCAATTTAATCACTCTACTGCATCCTGGGCAGACTTTGAAGCTATAGCATATCACACCTTGCTGATGAAGAAGCTAATGTGAATTTTCTTTGCAATTAAAAATTGGAAATAGCAGAAATATACATGTTGCTAATATAGTACTCAAAAACAGCACATTCAAAAAGATTTGCATTTATATGCCCATGTCATCTTTTTTATCAATATCCCTAAACTGGAAAGACTCCAGTGTCCTTCAGCAGGTAGATGAACAAACACATGGTGATCCACAATGTGTTTGTCTAATCTCCTTTTATGCAATATATCATTTAGCAGTAAAACACTACAACTGGATGATATGTGTAATGACATGGAAATCTACACAAGGAAAACACTCAGTGAAAAATTGTTCAAATGTTTGCAATTCTATTTATTTTCAACATAGAAACTTGAGTGAAATAATACTTATCTAACTTTGTACTAGCAATGGTTTGAACAACATGTACCTGCTAAAAAATTTATAGGCTATATAGAAAGATAAAAATGATGCAATAATGATGAAGCTCAAATAATTCCCGTAATTGAGGTATGTCATACCATGAAATTTTGTGATTTTGATTAATGCATTAGAACTATACATGTTATTTCTTGTGGAATCTGAGTGGGATGACTTTCTTTTTAGAAATAATTACCATAAATTATTATTCTTGCTACTTCTAGGAGAATTTTAAATTAATCAAGTGTTAGTTATAAAATAAGTATTCAAATGTAGCATATATAATGAAGTAATTATGTAAATTTTCAGTGTTTCTATATTGCATAAAATATGTCATAGTATTGTTAATATAGCCTTTTATTTTATTGGTGAGCTGACCTAATTTTGAACTCCTAAGTAGAAGCCAGTTCGTGTCCTCCTTGAGCTGCTATTAAACTCCGTAGCCTTGCCACTTATTTTATGGATATTCACACACTAATACACTAGGCACTCCTTCTAACCATCTTAGATTCAGACACCAGAAACCAATTTTATTTTGTTGTTGCTGAAAAGGGGTTTTTATATGACATTTGTCTTACATCTCAGTGAATATTTTTACAAATAAGGTGGAAATCAAATGGTATAAACTTCTCTTTTTTTATTTATTTCTTCTACTCATACAAAGTTAATAAGTATCCCATTCCCCTCCTTCCTTCCACCCCTCCCTGGATCCCCTTGCCCCTCCCTCCTTTTTCCTTTCCTTTCCCCCCTCCCTCCCTTTCTACCAGTGCTCCCTCCCCACCCTCCTCCATTCCTGGAGCATTCTTTAGTGTGCATGTCAATCTTCCCTCTGGGTCCTCCTCTCTGATGAGGTATAAGAACTTAGTGGCATTGCCTAGAGCTTTTTTTGTGTTCCCCTTTAGTGTAGGAACACTATTGTGGCTCTTAATCCCTTGCCTCTAAGAATCATAGTGCCTGTGATCCATGCTAGATTTTGGGGATTCAATGATATGTTGGTCATTGCACAGGTCATCCAAAGTCTTATTATGATTATTTCAGCCCTAACTTGTGTGGAGTATCTTGCATATCATTGCTCCTCCCATCCTTGTGCTCTTACAATCTTACCGCCTTCTCTTCCGCAAATTTCCCTGAGCTTTAGGGTGGGGAGAGATTAGGCTGGCCTGATTTCAGGTGGTTGATGTAGAATCTCTGATTTTCTGAATTATGGTTTGTTGATTTTTTGTTTTCAGTTTTGCTGCTCCATCCTGATGGAAATTGAACGTCACCCCCTGGCCAATTTCATTCTATAACTCTATGAAAGCAGTTCAATTAGTCAAGTACATGTATGACCTACAAACCCATGACTGACCTATGAAAGATGACAGCCTTCATTTTGTTTCTCCTCTTATGCTGTAAGAGTGTGACTGCACAACACCTTCCTCATGAGAAAGTGCAGACACCAGTTGCATAAGTCTGCAGATGAGTCGGTGCACGTCCACCAATCAGGCACTTGTCTGTCACTATTTGATTGACGTGTAGAATTGTCCTAGGACTGGCACACATTTGATGGCTCTTCTCTCCACTAAAAGGTTCTCCAGTGCTCCTCTGCTTCCTTATCCTGTATTCCCTGTAGCACAGGATAAATATAATTTCACTTCTCATTTCTGAATATTCTTGATTTTTAATCTGCTCCCTCTGTTTGACATAGGCTTGTTTTTCAATGTACTTCTTAAAGTTGCCTGGAAACCTTGATTCCTTGGATATCACAAAGTCACTGTAATTCAAAGATTTCACAACTAACCCTCTGACATTCCATTATCCTTTAGACAGGAGCATTTCCATTGATTTTCAGAAGTCTCATTTCCTGCCTCATTCTCCTTGTGACATATTTTGTTTTTTCTGCTTTCGAAGTTTCTCTGATAATGTGAATTTTTCTTTGCTTTGAAATGAATTCCATTTTCCACAACAAGCAAATATTGGAGCTCTACATTGAACACTTTAAGTATATAATTTTGAAAGTCTATCTGCAAAGCTTCTCTAAGAGTTACAAATACTCTGTAGGAAGTATTAGTAATGATGATATTTATGAAAACAGCTACAATCATCCTTCAGTATCCACAGGGAATTGGATAAATCACCACCTTCTGATATTAAAATATACATATTCTTTTCTCTTCAAAAAATAGGCATAGAACTGCAGATAGCCTGTATATGTACTTCTGTCCAGTTTAATCTCTAAGTTATTTGAATGACAAATAAGTAATGACTATGAAAATTATTGCTATTATGTAGTATTCAGAGAATGATGACAAGATTGTCAGTACATGTTTGGTGCAGATGTGTCTATCCTATGCCTAGCCACATTTCATCTGCAAATACCTAACCTGGCAATACCCAGGGAAACATCATCAATCATGAACAGCAATGTGTCCAACATACTGACCACAAGTACATTTAATGACAATGTTTTCAGCTGGGGCCCATAGGTAGACATTTCTGAGTGTGTTTATGCATGTATCCATGATGATGTGTATTTAAGTGCGTGTGTATGTGGGTGTGTGCAGATCAAATGTCCAAACCTTAGATGCCATTTCTCAGATATTCTTGATTCTTAGTTTTTGAAAGTGATTGTCACTGCACTGGATCTCAGCCAACTAGTCTAGACTAGATAATCACCAATCCCAGAAGCCCACCTATTTCTAAATCCCCAGGGCACTATGCCTGGCTTTCTCTTTTCTGCTTTTCCTCCCTGATATGTGTTTTCCTTTAATAGTTTCATAAAGGTATACAATGCATTCTGATTTCTTTCCCCTCCCACATTTTTTCATCACCTTTCCTAATGCTATACCCTGTTCCCTGCAACTTATCCAATATTTATGTCACCTTATCTTGCTTTGTATCCCACTAGATCTATTGCTAGAGTTGACTTCTAGTTCACTGTTCCCCATAACTTAGAGGACTCTATGTGGTTTTACAATTTACATGACAGAGTTTACCAAAAGCAGCTTGAAATGAAAAGACATTGGGATAAGTTTAGTTTTCTTGTGGTAGTAACAATGGTAATTTTCATTTCTACAAAATTGCTTATATGGCATGTTTTAAGCTTCGAATGGAAAACTGGTTTAATGAATATTGAGTACAAAATTAAGTGAAATAAATGTATCTTCACACACTGATTAATAAGCACCCTATTTTAATCTACTTCATTCTGTTTTATTTCAAATTTGTTCTATTTAAGATATATGTAGACATAAATGTATTTGTAATAGACTAGTACAGTGAAAAAAAGCATTTTGCTTTGGCAATGGACCTTAACTTTTTACACTTGATCTCAACATTGTATACGTTTAATCACATAATGATCTAACATAAAAATTATTTAAAAAATCAAATATTCAGTAAAGTTTTCTTGTGTGTTTGAGACTTAAATATCAGAGAAAAATTGCTTAAGTAGCTGTGATGTGCTCATTTTTAATTCATTTGGATTGTGGACCAAGCCTCATACATTGCTACCCATCCTAATCCTCTAAAGGAAAGCAAAATCACACATACTCTCAGAGAAAATCTGACCAATGAGTGGCCTATTTGGCGAAGGGAGAGACTGATTAAAGAAGGAAAGATAAGAAAACACCTCTTAGTTTGAGGGAAAAGAAACTCGGACGGTTTTGGAGAAAGGAGAGGTAAGTTAGGAATAAATTGTGTACACTGAGGATTTTGGGTGATCTGCTTTCATATGGGCGGGGAGGAACCGGATCACTACAGTGATGTGCAATCAGAAGAAGGATCTCCTAAAGAGGCTTTCCTAAAATATCACATTGATTAGATGCTGGTGATAATGAAGAAACAACAAACACAGGTGAATCTGTGTCCTATGGAAAGGGTGCAGAGTGGACGGTGGGTGACATTTAAGCTCAGGTGGGGCCTTTAAGTTCCAAAATTTCAGCATCTGAATCTCAGTGGATAAAACTTCATCCCAGACAGCAAAGAAGCCTGGGCACCAGGCTCTGAGGAAGACAAGTAACACAAACTGGGGGATGGGTGTATATCTACAAGATATAGTTAGGAAATACCACAAAGGCCAACTGGTCCATCTTCTCAACTCAGTGCTGCAGAAATTGAATTCTACTCCGTGGTATGGTTTAGTAGGAAATATTCCCTGAAGACTCAAGTACTAAAGACTTGAGTCACTTAGTAATGGATTCAATTTGGTTGACTTATGAGGGCTCTTACCTAACCAATGGATGAGTGCCAAAGTAGGCCACTGGGGAGTGCGCATGTGAAAGTATTTTCTCCTCATCCTCCTCTTTCTTTGTTCTTCCTGGATGTCAGGAGATATGAAGCTGAACTCTACCAGCCTCTCTCCTTCATGATAATCGGTCGCACCTCAGGTTTCAAACCAGTAACTGAAGGGATCGTTTCTCTTGGGTATCTGACCCAAAGAGAAACATCTGGTGCTATGTCTTTCCATAAGCGCTTACAAGTTGTAAAGGATGATGTCTAAGTGATCATGGGAAACTACATTCAGTAGTTCACGGGCTCAGGTTCCTATTGTATTTTCCTGGATCAATTAAAAGAGTGTTCAAGAGAAATGGATGACTAAGTAGGAAGATGGCAAACAATGTCTCTTTTATTTTCTTAAATGTTTAACTTATGAATTTGTCTTTTATGAGAAGGAGGAGGGGCAGAGAACATCTTCTATGGAGTATGTGTGGGATTCAGAGTACAGCATGTAGGACTTGCTTCTCTCTTTCCACATGTTGGTTCCAGTGTTGAACTCAAATCATGTTTGTGCTTGGTTGTCTTGACCCATTGAATCATCACATAGCCTTTCATTTCCTTTTAGAGACCCTGTTCTTGACATGGAAAATTGAACTTTTGAACCATTTATCTATTTATTTAGCAATATTAAAATTAATTTTGCTAACTACTTAATGTGATATGTTTCAAGACAAATTGATGTATTAAAATGGTTACCACAGTGACCGAAATTAGCACATTAATCAGGCTACATATTTACTTATTTCATCCAAGCCCACAAGAACATCTATAATCTACTTAGAGAAAATCCTGATATATAATACACCAGGATTAACTAAGATCCTAATATTATTTGTTATTTTTTATACTTTGCTAACATAAACTGCTCTTATAATAAGCATTTTTGGTCTGCTTTTCTTAAACAGCTTTAACAACAAACAACAAAAATGCCTACATTGAAACTCACTTGTTCTCCCGAGGTAAATAACACCAGGAAGAGTAACTACAAATATTCTGCCTGAATTTTGTATCAATCCTTTTCACATTAGGTCACCATAATTTAGGAAGCTGGCGTGTTAGGACTCGAGCCGAGACAAGGATGAGCTGCGGCCCACCAGGTCCAGGATCCTTCTTGATGCAAACTTCTGGTCCCTGCCCTAATTCTTCCCCTATTTAAAGGTAAAGCTAACATCAGTACCTACAGGTAATTTGGGATCAAGGAATCTGGTTGTCTTTCTTTTTCCCCTCTATGTATTGATAAAATTTGTCAGTGTCTTTGCTGTTCATCACTCTTTTATGCCTTTAAGGAATAAAGTTCACCTGCATGATTGCTGACAAAAATCACCATCCAATGGCTTAAGGGAACAAGGGGTTTATTCTCTTATGATTGTCTAGTTATATATAGTTCTTGATGGTAGACCTCACACCAACACCAGGGCCAACGGAACTGGCCACACCATCTCTACATAACAGCTGAGAAAGGGACCATCCTTACTTGCCAGACCAGCATGTCTGGCCAAGTGTACACAAGGATGCCAACTTTCTCAAACAGGTCCCTTCATTTTATTCACCTGCCTGGGACTAATCCCACCTAACACAGGCTGGGCCTTCCCCATCCATTACATCATCTCCTGCAAATTCTCTCTGGACTGAACTCAACTACCAATTCTCTACAAATGTGCCCAATTCTCTACAACTGTGCTCATACCCTTAACCACGAAGTTGACATCTGTATCTAACTGTGACAGTTGTCAAGCATTCAGGTTCCCGTTGTTGATGCTTCTCCCTTAGAGTTGGTTGCCTGTACACAGGGATGCTCTGTGTTCTCTGAGGCAAATATCTTTTGAAAATAGATTTTGTCTGAACATCATTTCCTATACAGTGGACAAAACCACCAGACATGGTTCAGTCTTGTAATGCAAAGAATTGACTTGGTGCCAAGAGATGTCAAGTCTGCAGAAAAAGAACATCACTTCATGAATAGTCCTCCCTTCCAAGAGTCAAAGTTGCAGTTCAGTTCTGAGTGCAAAATATAAAAACAAGAACAAGTGTTTGAAAGTATTTCCAATTTTCAACACCCTTTGGAAAAAATAAGAGCTGGCGATTCATTAATTGCTTTCCTTACTCAAGGTATTTATCAAAAATAGCTCAGCTGCTGTTTACAATAGCAAAGTCATGGAATCAACTTAAATGTCCAACAGTTGACGAGTGGATAAGGAAAATGTGGTACATCTATACAATGAAGTACTACTCAGCCATCAAAAATGATGAATTAATGGAATTTCCTGGGAAGTGGATGAAATTAGAAACAATTATACTGAGTGAAGTATCCCTGTGCAGAAAATTAAGCGACATATGTACTCCCTAATAGGTGGCTCCTTGTACCAAACCCACTTAGAGACACTCAAAGATAAATCTTGGTAATAACTACAGTAATTGCTAAGATTATGAACAGGAGGGATGGGGAAGGAGGGACACACCAGTAACAAGGAGAGAGGGGACCATGTTACAGCAGAGAAAACAGGCCACCACCAAGGACTGCAAGTAAGTAATGAGACATCTGGTTAAGTTCACAGACTTTCCTTCCTGATCATTTACAACTGATAGGGTATGATCTTACCAGAAGGGGAGGGCGTATAGTCTGCCAGATAAAAAGTAACCATTTCGCTAATGGGTGATTGACCCCTCTCTCACCGCAGTTTCCTACTTTTATTACATCTACCTTTGAATATACTCTTATAACAAGACGCTAATTTAACAGGTTTTTATCTCCAGGGAGGCGGTGATATCCAATACTCATCAGGATGGAGTGAAGGGCATTGCAGGAGCAGCAAAACCGAAAAAAAATAAATCAACAAACCATAATCCAGAACATAAAAGACTCTATATCAACCACCTTGAACTAGGCCAGCCTAATCTCTCCCCATCCTGAAGCTCAGGGCAATTTGTGGAAGGGGGGTGGTAAGATTGTAAGAGCACAAGTATCGGAGGCGTAATGATATGCAAGATACTCCACACAAGTTAGCGCCAAAGCAATCACATTTGGACTTTGCATGCCCTGTGCAATATCTAGCACACTATTGACCCCACAAAGTATAGCGTTTGCTAAAGGCACTAGGATCCTTGGAGGCAAGGGATTGACAGTCACAGTAGTGTTCCCATGCTTAAAGTGAACACAGGAAACGGTTCTGGGAAATGCCACTGGGTCCTTGCACCTCATTGGAGAGGAAGACCCAGAGGAGAGTTTGGCACTGCTCATTAAAGGATGCTCTGGGGATGGGGGGGAGGTACTAGGGGATGGGCAGGGAAGGGGGAGAGGAGGGGGAACAGGGAGGTGGGAGGGTGGAGGGAGGAAAGGGACTGGTGTACCTATTAAGTTTGTATGAGTGGAAATAAAAATAAAGAAAAAAAAGAAAAAAAAACAAAAAACAAAAATAGCTCAGCTGGCTCAATGTTTAGAAGCTAATTTCAAAATATGCTTTATTTCTCCTGTTCAAAGGAAGTTACTTTGTTTACTACTAGCAAACTAAAAATTGGTATCAGATATCCAGTCAGCCAAAAATATCCTTTTATTCTTTATAACCAGAAACTAAATTATGGAAAATGATAAATTTTACAATATTTGTTTGAATAAGGAAGTTTAAAGCTACCTCTTTTTTTACAACTGTATAGTCAGGAGAGGGCTTAGTTTTTTTTTTTTTTAATTATCAAAAGCAATGAATTTTCCTAGTATTACAGGAATGTCTCAATTCTTGAGTGACAATTACTGTCAAGAAGCATTATTTTTTTATTTGACATCAATGAATGGCTCCCAAGACTATCAGCTAAGCATTTTTTTTGGATGAATGCTTCTTTTTTTTCCTTTGTAGTATTCACGAGGAGATACAGGCAGCAGGGGAGTAAAATAGAAATGAAATAAATTGAAACAAAAAACATTCAGGAACCTAAAAACCCCATTTTCAAAAATCCTTTTATTTCTCAGAAATATTTTATTCCTATCTCATCTCTTTCTGTTTGGCTTAATCATCATATTCATCATAAAAAAGGCATCTGAGAGTCATGATAAAATTTAGAATGAAATTTAGTCAACTTAATCTTCTTGAAATTACACAACAGTAATAGCATCTGATTTTACAATAACTGTGTCCTTTATAATGAATTTTTTTAGCAAGTACTTTCTCACATCCCAAAACTCTGTAGTAGCTTTGTTAAAAGTGTATTTTAAAATTATTCTGAGTTTATGGTTCACAATTACATTTTTTCAGTATGTGAGATTTCTATTAAAACAAAGCATTTGAGAGAAAGGACCTCGATAATTTTAAGGAAAGTCTAAAATCCACTTTTGCCGATGTTATTCATGATCAAAGTTCATGTTATTTTTCTGATGTTTACTTTATTAAGTAAATCATTAACTAAATACAAATAGTGATTTAGAACCTCTCTTACAAGATGAAGTAATTGTAGTTTACAGACTTAACAATTAAATCCTAGCAGTTGAGTAGAAGATAGGGTTTCTAAACATAAAACTAAATCAATTGCACAAAAGGGCTAGGAGCCCAGAGTTTCATGCTTTCTTTATAAACTTGTTAACCAAATTTTATAAGGCAAATAAAGTTTACTCTTCAAGGCATGTGTAATAATCACTGTCTAGATGATTTAGGTCAACCTTCGTACTACAGGGAGAAGGAGGTTCACGGAACTGTGTGGGAACACATTTCCCAGTGACTGATGCCACTCATGGGCACTTCACAGTGTCTGACTGCTGCACAATTACCACAGTGACACTCTGATTGCAGGCATATATAACAAGACCACAGTTCTCCAGAGAGTCCGTGTCTGAAGTCTATTCTGATCACGACAGCACACATATGTTGCATTGCTTCTGAGTCATATCACAGGTGACCTTGGGTCCTGGAATCCCAGTGAAATTGATAGATTTCCTTGACGTAGAATATGGATACTGCCCTAATAATTGAGGTTATATGTGCAACAGTGGTTGGGAGTGGTGGACATGCTTCTAATGCTGGCACTGCAGAGACTGAGACAGGAGAATAACAAATTTGATGGCAGCCTTGTGAGACCCTTAATCAGTCAAATAAACAAACCAGAAAAGAATTAATATTGCAAAATTGAAGGATAGAAATAATCAAATGGATAAAGGAGTCACATTTTTCTCAGGTAAAAGAATGAAATACTTTAAAACTAATATCTACATTAAAATATATATCAACCCCCCACGATGATTTATTTTTAATATAATGATATATAAGTAGACAGAGGATTATGATCTAAATCCTAGTTTTAAGATATAACAGAAAGACAAAATGACTATTACTGGAATGTAATATTTTTCATATTATGTTAATTTTATAAATTTTTATTTTTCTAATTTTACAATCATATTGAGTACTCATCCCCTTCCCTCCATTCACTCTCCCACCCATCCCTTTTCCCCTCCCTTCTTCAGTCCATCTCTCTCCCTCACACTCTCCCAGCCTTCTGCCTTCATGGACCACAGGGGGTCCCTCTGGCCTGTCAGCTCTTTTTCTTTTTTAATTTTCATACTTTTGCAAGCATCCGGCTTCCCTCCATGGTCTTTCCCTCCTATCCCTGCACAATCCCATCTTCTGCCTGTCTGCTTCTATGGATCTCTGGATTGCCCTGGCCTGTCTACTTCTTTGGGGGTTCAGGCCTCTGTGGCATACCAAGTTGCCTCTCCTCACACTACGCCACTGATAGAGGTATTTCCCTTCACTCATTCAGCTTCAGTTCACAATGTTTCAGCTGTTTATTCTTTTTCTATTATTATTTATTCAATTGTGTGTGTGTGTGTGTGTGTGTGTGTGTGTGTGCATGTGTGTGTGCGTGTGTGTGTGTGTGTGTGTGTGTGTGTAGAACCACGGGTGAATTCGGGAACCACCATGGATGCCTCCACCTCCTCCTTGTTTACTCTGCCCCGAGATTCACAGGCTCTGCCCCGAGATTCACAGGCTCTGCCCTACCAGGACCAGAAACACAGATGCCCCCACTTCCGCCCAGCGTCTATACGTGGGCCCAATTTAGGACCTTCCGCCTGCAAGGCCGAGGCTTAATCCCTGAGCCACCTCTCCAGCCTCTCAGTTGTTTATTTTTATCTCTCTTGAGTTCCTCAATATTGTATGCATACATATTGCTATGTCAGTCATTGTGCAGGTCTGGTAAGGACAAGTCTCACTCTAGTGAGTTCCTAGATACAACATCTAGGAATGTCTTGTCGGAAAGTGAAACTTCCCATCTTAAAGGTTCTTACATTCTTACTACCCCCCTTCTGTGAAGTTCCCAAAGCCTTTGGATGGGGAGATTGAGTTGTTCTGATTTTGGGGGTGTCCCTAGTGAATCACTGGCACTCTGCATTATGGCCATCTGCCACTTCAGATAGCTGGTGGTTGTCTACTTGATACCTATGCCACTATTACACTGCTGGTCACCTGTTGCCTTGGTCATTTCGATTGCAAATTGAAGATCTCATGAGTTGATGGGCTTATGATTATTTCTCCCCCCCAGTAGTTTCTACACTACGAAGTGTCCACTTCACTGCTTTTCTACTGCCCTAGACTGCATCCTGTCAGGATGTTGAGATTTCGTACCTCTCTTATAGAAGAACATTTCTAGAATGAGTGCTTAGTGCTCTTCAAATCTATGAATATGATAGTAGCTATTTATAGAGCAGTTTGGTATACTGTCCTCCCATCTATAGGTTCATTAGCTGTTTTTCCCCATTTCCTTCCCTTTTTTAGATTCTTGTTCAAGAATGTGTTCCATTAGGACAAGTGGGTCTTGAGTCCAACCAGATAGCTGTTGGCTGTCTCCTTGATACTCATGCCAGCATTTTGCTGCTGGTTAACTGTTGCCTTGGTGATTTTTATTGTAAAAATTTTATTTAAAGATCTCATGAGTTGATGGGGCCTGTGATATTCCTCTTCCTCAGTAGTTTCTATAGTGTTCCTTGGTTCCCAGTTCTAGTCGATGTATTTTTGCCATGTTCTGTAAGCCAGATATATTGCATCTTTAGTAATAGGGTCTTATAGACAGTTTTTTGGAGGGCAACCAAGAATAATGGTAAAAGCCTAATATGTTTGAACGTTTCTGAGACCTGAAGTACCACATTCCTGTTACCTTTTGTCACTGGGTTCCAAGTGGATCAGCTCAGGGCTTTATTTTTTCTATTTTCCTCACTCTATGTTCTCTGCATAGGGACTGCCCTGCTTCCCACTTATTGGTCTCTTTCAAATTTCTGGTTCTTGTTGATTGAAGTTTCTTTCTTTTTCAGCAGCATTTTATCTATTCCCTGAAGTTTGGTGTTGTATGAAATATTCTACATGGACTTACTTCCTGTGTGTGTGAGATTAGTGGAAGTGTAAGGGAGGTAGCGTGTGAGCAGAGGCTGGGAGAAGCCTTCAGGCAGAAGAACACACAGATCTGCCCAGGAACCAGGCCTCAGGGGCCTCCCAGGCAGAGAACCCAGCTATGTTAATTTCTATTGTGGTTGATTCTGTGAACAAGAAATTATTTGATGAATATGTTTAGATTAATGTTACTGCTTTAATTGGATTCCTTATCCTTACTTAAAGACAGAAAAAAAATTCTAAATCTCAAGTAGATCAGAACTTTGGAGCTATTTATTACTATGTGGCATCCTTTGGACATTTCTGTCAGCAGTTTCAGTTAAAATTCAGTAAACTGGTGTTAGAGTTGAAAGACAGATGACAGAGAGAGAAAGAAAAAAAAGAGAAAGAACTGACATATTTGTCTCCATTGGTCACACAAAGAAGCCAAGAAAATTCTGTCAGCTATCATCTATTATGTCTATATATTATCTATCTGTCATTTATATATGTATCTACCACCTGTTATCAATATCTGTCATCCATCATCTATGCTAATCTATCTTCCAAATATCATCTCTCTATAATCTATCAATTTTCGATATCAATTGATTCATCAAACTAAAGATTTTTTTTTCTAAGATAGCCTTAGCAAGAATACAGGGGACCCTTAACACTTTTCTTTGGTTGAAAAAAGTCTTAACATTTGTCCCTTAGTGGTGTTGAATGAACAGAGATTTCATGAGCTGAAGAATGTTCTTCACTGCCATTAGCCTTCTCTCTCCAGCAGGGTTCACACTTTACCACCATCTGCCATCATGGCTATTCACACTGCTCAACTTTCTCACCACAGGGACTCAGTGCCTGCAGGGTGCCCTGATGCTGTGCAGTCTGCTGCCCATGAGGACGCCTTTGGAAACTGATTAGCTTTCCTTATTCTAGCTCCTGGACCACATCCAATAAAGATAATAAATTCAAACTGAAAAGATTATTTTGTTTGGCAGGATCAGGGGAAATTTAGCATGTTTTCACCACAGAAGATGAGTATTTGTACTGAGAGATATGCTACTAATGTGTGTGTGTGTGTGTGTGTGTGTGTGTGTGTGAGTGCGTGCGCGCGCTTGCAGCTATCAAGCTGTGATAGATGACATTAGAAGATGGTAAATAGCTCCAAACAACTATATAAGTGTGATCTACAGCTATGACAATTAATGTAGTCTCTAAAGAACAGATTATATTGTGGGAAAATAAAAATAATTTAAATTTTCCAAGGAACCTCAAAATATGAAAATCAAAAGTGAATAGAAGCTAGAAGAATGTAAATAATTGCTACGTGAGCATAAGAAGCAAGAAGAAATGCTTCTTAGAGACTCACATCCAAGTCATTATTTCAGGTAAAATACTGAAGATTAAATTCCCCGTGAAGCTTGGGAAGAGCTATGGATGGTACGATGGACAGAAAATACATAAATCTACAAATGAAGTATTTAAGTATAAGGAAGCACAATGAGCATTTCTAACATGATCTCTTTCTTTTTTTTTAATACATTTTTTATTATTATTTCAGCTCATACAAACTTAATGGGTACACCAGTTCCCTCCCTCCCTCCTCCTCCCCCGTACCTCCTGCTCCCCCTCCCTACCCCGCTCCCTCCCCATGCCTCAGTGCCTCCCGCCCCAATTCCCAGAGAGTCCTTTCTTGTGCATGCCTGACTCTCCTCTGGGCCCTCCTCTCCGATGACGTACAAGGACCCAGTGGCCTTTCCCTGAACCCTTTCCCATGTTCCCCTTAGGTATAGGAACACTGCTGTGGCTGCCAATCCCTTGCCTCCAAACATCTTGGTGCCTTTAGCAGATGCTAGACTTTGTGGGGTCAACAGTGTGTTGGACAATGCGCAGGGCATGCAAAGTCCAATTGTGATTGCTTCAGCCCTAACTAGTATGGAGAATCTTCAGATCATTGCTCCTCCCATCCTTATGCTCTTACACTCTTACCGCCCCCTCTTCCGCAAATGTCCCTGAGCTTCAGGATGGGGAGAGATTAGGCTGGCCTAGTTCTAGATCTCTTTCTATTCTGTACGACTTGCAATTCTTTCAAGACCTTGAAGGCCACATTTGTGAGAAATGTATGAACACTGGCATCTCTACGATGAATTCCTTGGGATTGGCTTTTCCTATGATTGTGCATGTGATGATTGTCTTTTGTTGATAAGAGTAACCAAGAACAAGGTGCAACTGTTGGCTGAGCAGGTGCATTGCGTGCTTACAAAATTCTTGTCAACTTATCAAATAAAAGAATTGCCTTAGGCCTGTTCCTAATTTTATATATACACACATATATACACACACACACACATATATATATATATATATATATATATATATATATACACACCTATGTTATATCCTAAACTTACTTTACTAAAAGGTCTGAGGTCATCATTTCATATCAGTTATTTTAAGAATATTATGCATTACCCACCTTCTCTGATCTTGATGGTATCATTAATTAACACACACACACACACAAAACCTCACAATCACAAATTAACTAATGAACGCATTTCTGAAACTAATATTAACTCACAGTAGATTCCTTAAACAATTGTGTTTACTATTAGAAGCAATTACTTGGTAACTATGGTATAATACAAAAAGGTTATACCTAATTTTTATTAATTAGCCACAAAATATATTAAAAGTTTTAATCCCAAAAGTCAAACATTTATCACATTGAGAAGTGCCTCCAGACAATTGCAAAAATCTAGACATTTTTAAAATTTGAACTTTATTTGCAAAACAAATACACAAATCACACATTATCTGCAATTGTAAGCAAAAATTAAGTATTTTTTTAAAAAAGCGCAATAAATCATTTCCACAGTACTAAGGTAAAAACTTTAAACAGAAGACAGACTGACATATGACGAATACTAAATGGACAGTGGAGAAATGAAGTTTGTGTTATTTTTTTTTTCTAAATGTTTCTTTTAAGGCCGAATCCTCAGTATGCTTTTCATTGGATCATGGTCTTTATATGTAGTGATGTGTTTCACTACATATGACTAATGTGGCCCAGTTCTGTAATTACAAAGACAACCAAGAGAAATGTACTTAGTGCTCAAGTGAAAATCCTCTGAAGAAACATCCGCGTGAAGCGCAGCAGGAGGTGTGGCATTGCACCATAGCTAGAAACTAGCTGTGAGGCAACTGGCTGCTCTGGAAACGTTGTCAGCAATAATCAGCTACTCTGGGACTTGCACAATGGGTGGAAGTACACAGATCAGTTAAGATTGAATTTTTAACAATAGTGATGCATGAGAGAGGCACAAAATATTGGGTTCGTACATGAATTCCCTGTAGTTTTAAATAAAAGTTTTCACAAGTTTGGTGGCTAAAAACAATGTAGCTTGATTATCTTACATTATGGAACCAAAGAACAAAACTGATTATCTATCTATCTATCTATCTATCTATCTATCTATCTATCTATCATCTATCTATTTATTTATTTTAATTATCAAAACTTTACATATGCTGAAATGAAGGTACCTCAGGCCTACCGTGTAGACTCTAGGGAACCTTCCATTTTCTTGTGGACACTAACATTGCGAGTCTTGTTATGCCATGATATTAACCTTGGCCTTTGTCACCACAGGTATCTCTTCTGGGTGTCAAGTGAACCTCTGGCTTGCAATCGTGAGAATACACGCTTGCATGAAGGTCTGTACAAATAAGGAGAAATTCTCACTTCAAGTCCATTTAGTCAGTCATACTAGGATAGACATTTTCTTCAAGATCTCAGGAGAAATAATTTCAAGGAGTAGGAAACTTAGCAGCTGAGGATTGACATGTGAAGAAGAGTGCCCCTACAGAGGGTCTGCCCAAGGAAGGGCCATGGGTCGGCCACAGAGACCAGAACCCCCCTCAGAGCAGATGATCCAGAGGGAAACCCAGCAATCGTAGAAGCAGTTAGTCCTGAAGATGGGAAGGAAGGGGATGGATTGACGGAGGGAAGAAACTGAAAGGAGAGAGGGTAGGGAAGGAATTGTAGAAGGAGGGGAGCAGGGATTATTATTCATTGTTCCTGTATAACTAAGGAATAGATAAAAATAATATACAATAAAATAAAATAAATTATACTTGCAGATTCCAAGGTTCAAATATGAACATTGAACCATTTCAATGTTCAATGATTCAAACATTTAAACAATTATTGGCCACAAAATATTTTTAAAATTTTCAGTCAATATTATCTGATGATCCCTATGAGAAATGACACATCTTGAAAGAAGTAAATCAGTTAACTTGTATAAGAGCAAAAATCCAGATATTAAAACCTTAAAATTTAGATTAAAGAAATTTAAAAATAAACTTTATGTTTCATCATCAGTAGTCATAGTGAGTTTTTCTACTGGAGTTTTTAGGTGATTTTATGTGTATTTAATTCATATTATTTTTAAAAATGTCCACACAATATTTTGGCTAATATGAAGCCTTTATTCTTTACCATTGAAACTGATGTGTTTAATGTAAACCTTGTGGACAATGGAGCATTGTAAACAAATAATATATTGTGATCAAAAATACAGCTCTTATTGATGATAATCTGTTTTTTTATTAAAAATGTAATTATACATTTTAAAATTTTTTACCAGTTCCCTCCCTCCCCCCTCCTCCCCCGGAACCCTCTCCTTTCCCTCCTCTCCCTCCCCATCCCCCAGTGCCTATCCTCCGAATTCCCAGAGAGTCCTTTATTTGTACACCTACTCTCCAGTTCCTCTCCATCCATAAGGACCCAGTGGCATTTCCATGCCCTCTCTCCCCATAAGATCACCATGGCGAACCCTTCTCCAGGGATCTCGGTGCCTCAATGTCGCAGGTGCTGGACATTCCAGGGCATGCAAAGTCCCATTTGATGTGCCTATTGTTTCCTTCAAAGTTGTCCTCCACCTTTGCTTTAAATTTACCGCCCCCCTTCCCAATATTCCTGAGCTCCAGAAGCTGGCGGCCTAGTTCTATGTGATTGATATAGAGTCTCTGAAGTTCTGGATTGTGGTTTGTTGATTTTCTTTTGCAGTTTTGCTGCTCCTGCAATGCCCTTCACTCCATCCTGCTGGGCACTGTATGTCACCCCCTGGCCAGAGACAAAAAGCTGTTAAACTGGAGTCTTGTTATAATAGCACATTCAAGGGTAGATGTAATAAAAGTAGGAAACCTCAGTGAGGGAGGGGTCCATCACCTGTTTGCAAAATGATTACTTTTTATCTGCTAGACTATATGCTCTCCCCTTCTGGTGAGATCAGGAAAGAACGTCTGTGAACTTAACCAGGTTTCTCATTACTTACTTGTAGACCTTGATGGAGGCCTATTTTCTCTGCTGTAACATGGTCCCCTCTCTCCTTGTTTCTGGTGTGGCCCTCCTACCCCATCTCTCTTGTTCATAATCCTTGCAATTACTGTGTTACATAGGTTTACTTTTGAGTGTCTCAATGTGGGCTGGGTGAGAGTTGGTACTAGGAGCCACCTATTAGGGAGTACATACGGCGCTTAATTTTCTGGGTTTGGGATATTTCACTTAATATAATTGTTTCTAATGACATCCATTTCCCAGCAAATTCCAGTAATTCATCATTTTTGATGGCTGAGTAGTACTCCATTGTATACATGTACCACCGTTTCCTTATCCACTCGTCAACTCTTGGACATTTAGGTTGATTCCATGACTTTGCTATTGTAAACAGTGCTGCTATGAACATGGTCGAGCTTGTGCTATCAAGGTGGACCTCTGCTGCATGGGGGTGTTATACCCAAAAGTGGGATAGCAGGGTCATATGGCATTGCAATCTTTAATTTCTTTAAGAATCTCCAGACGGCTCACCAGAGTGGCGGTATGAGCCTGCATTCCCACCAGCAACGTAGGAGAGTTCCCCTCTCTCCACATCCTCTCCAGCATTTGTCGTTGTTTGTATTGTGGATTTTTGCCATCCTGACTGGGGTGAGATGATATCTCAGGGAAGTTTTGATTTGCATTTCCCTGATGGCTAAGGAAGTGGAGCATTTTTTAAGATATTTGTTAGACATTTTAATTTCATCCCTGGTAAAGTTTCCTTTAAGTTCCAGGGCCCATTTTTTAATTGGGCCATTGTTTTCCTTGGAGTTTAGTTTTCTAAGTTCTTTGTGCACTCTGGACAGTAGAGCTCTGTCAGATATGTGGTTAGTGAAGATTTTCTCCCATTCTGTGGGTTGCCTTTGAGCTCGTGTTACAATCTCTTTATCTGAACAGAAGCTCTTTAATTTCACAAGATCCCAACTGTTCAGAGTTGGTAGCAGTGACTGTGCCATTGGATGTCTGTTTAGGAAATGTTGGCCTAGCCCAATCAGCTCAAGGGAGTTCCCTATCCTTTCAACTATGGTTTTTAAAGTCTCTGGCCTTAAATCAAGGTCCTTGATCCATTTGGAATTAAGTCTTGTACATGGTGACAAGTACGGGTCCAGCTTTAATCTTCTGCATGTGGAGATCCAGTTTTGCCAGCACCATTTGTTGAAGATGCTGTTCTTTTTCCATTGGATTCTTTGGGCCCCTTTGTCAAAGACCAAATGGCTGTATTTTTGTGGGCTTATATCTGTGTCTTCAACCCTTAACCATTGATCTGTGTGTCTATTTTGGAGCCAGTACCAGGCATTTTTTATAACTATGGATTTGTAGTATAGACTAAGGTTTGGTATGGTAATACCTCCAGCAGTGTTTTTGTTACTCAGGATTGTTTTTGCTATCCTGGGTCTTTTGTGCCTCCATATGAATTTTGAGATTGTTTGGTCAACTTCTTTGAAGAATTGCTTTGGGATTTTAATTGGTATAGCATTGAATTTGTATGTTGCATTTGGTAGGATGGTCATTTTTACAATGTTGATTCTACCAATCCAGGAATATGGGAGGTCTTTCCACCTTCTGGTGTCTTCTGCAAATTTCTTTCTTGAGGGTTTTAAAGTTTTCATTGTAAAGTTTTCAGTCTTTTACCTCCTTGGTTAGGTTTATACCAAGGTATTTCATTTTTTTAGGGGCTATAGTAAATGGGATTGTTTCTCTCAGGGCTTTTTCACTTCTTTCATTCTGGGCATATAAGAAGGCCTCTGATTTTTGCACATTTATTTTGTATCCTGTCACCCTGCTGAACTTCTCAATTAATTCCAGGAGCTTCCTTTTGGACTTTTTGGGATCACTCAGGTATAAGATCTTGTCATCTGCAAATAGGGATAGCTTGACTTCTTCCTTGCCGATTTGAATCCCTCTTATATCCCTTTCTTGTCTTATGGCTTCAGCTAACACTTCAAGTACAATATTGAATGGAAGTGGTGAGAGTGAACAGCCTTGTCTAGTTCCTGATCGAAGTGGGAATGCTTCCAATTGTTCCCCATTGAGCATAATCCTTGCTGTGGGCTTGTTGTATACAGCTTTTATTATATTGATAAAGGTTCCTTCCATTCCTACAGTCTCTAGCGTTTTGATCATAAAAGGCAGTAGGATCTTGTCAAAGGCTTTTTCTGCATCTATCGAGAGTATCATGTGGTCTTGGACTTTGGACTGGTTTACATGATGAATTACATTTATTGATTTGCGTATGTTGAACCAACCTTGTGTGCCGGGGATGAAGCCTACTTGGTCCCCGTGAATGATCTTTTTGATATGTTTTGGAATCTGATTTGCTAAGGCTTTTTTGAGAATCTTTGCATCTGTGTTCATCAGAGAGATCGGCCTATAGTTTTCTTTCTTAAGTGAATCTTTATTAGATTTGGGGATTAAGATGATATTAGCTTCATAGAAGGAATTTGGTAGTGTTCCTTCCTTTGCTATTTGATGGAACAGATATTGGTATTATTAACTCCTTAAATATCTGGTTGAACTCTGTGCTGAACCCACCTGGTCCAGGACGTTTTTTGGTGGGAAGATTCGAGATTACTCCTTCAATTTCCTTGTATGTTATTGGACTATTTAAATAATTCACAACTTCCTGATTCAATTTAGGTAAGTTGTGTTTACCTAGAAATTCATCCATCTCTTTTGTGTTGTCAAACTTCACAGAGTATAAGTTTTTGAAATATGATGTTATAATTCTCTGGATTTCTTGGGTATCCGTAGTGATAACTCCATGTTCATTTCTAATTTTGTTAATTTGGGTTTTCTCTCTCTTGCTTTTGGTTAATTTAGTTGGGGTGTATCAATCTTATTGATTTTTTCAAAGAACTAGCTTTTTCACTGGTTGATTTTTTCTATCGTTTTCTTAATCTTGATTTCAGATATTTCTCCCCTTATTTTGCTAATCTCCTCTCTTCTACTTCCTTTGGGATCATATTGCTCTAGGTTCTCTAAAGCTTTAAGCTGCATTGTTAAGTTGTTTATTTCTGATGTTTCCATTTTTTTGATGTAGGCATTAAGAGCTATGAACTTACCTCTTAAAACAGCTTTCATTGTGTCCCAGAGATTTTGGTAAGTTGTATTTTCGTTATCATTCACTTTCAGGAAATCTTGAATTTCCTTTTTAATTTCTTCCTGAATCCAGTTCTCATTCAGCATCATATTGTTAAGTTTCCAGAATTTAGTGTATTTTCTCTTGTTTGATGTGTTGTGGATGTCCAGCTTTAGGCCGTGGTGGTCTGATAGGGCACAGGTTAGAATTTCAACTTTCTTGTATATGTGTAGATTCGTTTTGTGGCCCAATATGTGATCTATTTTGGAGAAAGTTCCATGTGCTGCTGAGAACAATGTGTATTCTTTGGTACGTGGGTGAAAAGTTCAATAGAGATCTGTAAGGTCCATTTCTTTCAGGGTTTGATTAAGGTCCAAAGTGTCTCTGTTAAGCTTTTGACCTGTTGATCTATCCCATGTTGAGAGGGCGGTGTTGAAGTCCCCAAGAATTATCGTTTGGGGGTTGATTTCATGCTTTAGACGCTGTAGGGTTTTCTTAATGAATGTGGAGGGGTCCGTATTGGGTGCATATATGTTCAGTATTGTGAAGTCTTCCTGGTAATTTTACCTGTGATTAAAATGTAGTATCCATCCGTGTCTCTTATAATTTTCTTTGGTTTAAAGTCCACTTTGTCTGATAACATAATGGATACCTCTGCCTGTTTTCTGCTTCCATTTGCTTGTAGAATTGTTGACCGGCCTTTTATTTTTAGACCGTGCCTATCTTTTGTGGTGAGATGGGTATCCTGCAGGCAGCAGATTGATGGATTGTGATTTTTAATCCAAGTTTGTAATCTGTGTCTCTTGATCGGTGAGTTAATTCCATTAACATTTAGTGTTATAATGGAGAAACTATTTTTAATTCTAGACATTTATTATGTTTAGTAGTTTTTATAAGTATATTGCTTTGCTTTTAATGGTGTTATATTTTCCTTCTGTTCTGGATATGCCTGTTTTTTTCTTCACGCTTGAGTATCATTTCTAGCATTTTTTGAAGGCTTGGTTTGGTGGACATGTATCCTTCAAGTTGTCTTTGTGCTGGAAAGTTTTTCTTTCCCCCTCGATCATGACTGATAGTTTTGCAGGGTAAATCAGCCTGGGTTGACATTTTTGCTCATTCAATACTTGAAGTATGTCTCTCCAAGCTCTTCTTGCTTTTACTGTTTCGACTGAGAAGTCATTTGTTATTTTAATAGGTTTACCTTTAAAAGTGACTTGTTTTTTCTCCCTTGAAGCTCTCAGCACCAGTTCTTTATCTTGAATATGGAGTGTTTTAATTATTATTTGCCATGGAGTGCTTCTGTTTTGGTCTTATCTGTTTCGGGTGGGGAATGCCTCTTGTATATGAATGGGCCTCTCTTTTTTTAGATGAGGAAAGTTTTCCTTGATGATCGTTTGAAAAATTTACTCAGGGGTGTTATTTTGAGATTCTTGCTCTGGTATTCCATGAATACGCATGTTAGCCTTCTTCAGGGTGTCCCATATCTCTTGGATATTTCTCTCAAGTATCTTTTTGGCTTTAACAACCTCTTCCATTGAGCTGGTTAGTACTCCCACTTTATCTTCAAGGTCTGAAATTCTGTTTTCTGCTTTGTTAGTTCTGTTGATAAGACTCTCTGTGGAGTTCTGGGTTGAAGATAACTTGTCTTGTAGCTCAGTTTTAAACTCTGCTTGGGTCTGTTTTAACTGCTCTATGCCAGTTTTTGTTTCTTGTGCTGTTTTTCTCAACTCCTCCAAATGCCTGTTGTGTTCCTCTTCAAAGCGATTGATTCGATTATGTAATTCCTCCCGGATTTCCTCTTTCATAGTATTGAACATGGTAATGATCATATTTTGAAAGTCGTTATCCTGGGTCAGGCTTTCTTGGCCTTTTTCCGTGGGTTTGTTCTTGTTGGAGTATGGGATTAATTTCTTCAGTGGGAAATTTGTTTACTTGAGTGTTGCTTCTCATGGATTTGCACTTTGGCTTTGGCATTGTCGTTTTAACTCTTAAGATCTTTCAATTTCACTAAACTGAATTATTTGGCCTGGGGTTCTGGGGTGGGCAGGGACAGAGCTTAACTAGGTTGCGGGTGAGGCCTGGCTGGTCGAGCGGGGTGGGGTGAAAGGGAGGATGGGGGCATAGGCGTGGATATATTTAACCTGAGGGCAGCTGGGGTGGGGCCGGGCGCAGGGGGAGGTCCTCCTTGTCCCTTGGCCCTCCGGCTGGATGGTGGGAGTCGGAGCCGGGTCCCTTTGGGCTGACCTGGGGTCCTGGTGGGCGGGCACGGGCGGAGACTTACCTAGGTCGTGGGGTGAGGCCCGGCTGGACCGTGCGCGCGTGTCCCGACCGGCGGAGCGGGGTAGGGTAAAGGGAGAGATCTGTTTTCTTAAGTTGGAATCGCTGAAGCTTCTAAAACCTTAGACGTTTGTTATGCTTGAATGACATGCCATATAGCACTCACTACCTGTGGATATGAACATCAGTAATCAGAGAGTAGAGGCGGCAGGTGTTAACTCTGTCAAAGGCCTGGGAAATTATTTTTTTTCCTAGCTTCAATTTTCCTTCAATTGCAGCTGACATAATTCCGCAGCTTTTCTTGATCTCCATGGGGAGTCTCTGCCTTGAATTTTGCTTCCTTATGCTTTTTAGATGAAAGGGAAATTAGTGCAAAATACTAATAAGCATTATAATTACACGTGATCTCAGCATCAAGGTGTCGGCTGTGATCATAGACTGAAAATAAAAGCTGAAAAATAAATTTGATAAAAATCATTTTGTGGGGGAAGGGTTTTAGGCAGGTTGACAAAAAGGAAATGGTTGGAAATGATGACATTCCATTTGTTTTATAAAATCATGAAATCAGGCAATGACCCAAAGTAAACAAATAGATTAAAATGGTAATTTAGAGCAGTATTGAACTAAAGGAATGGAATTGAATGGTAGAATTCTATTCCAAATAAAAAATGCAATTAAATTGATTTCCAGGGAGAGACAAGATGGGTTTTAATGAAGACTGCGACTGGCGGCTTATGCTGCTCCATCATTATGTTACCAACATGCTTTACGAAGATGGTTTTTGCATTTATTTTCTGTAATTTACTTTCTCAAAAGTGTAAGCATATTTACTTGAGTGAGTTTCTAAGCATTGTGCGATGAAGTAAGTGGCATGATCTAAAAAGACAAATTCACACCATTTCTTAGTGTATTTCTGCTCTCAAAGATTTATATTTGATGTTCTACAAAGTGCAGAGATAACCTGAGAGTGATGTTTTCCCTTTCAATTTTCCTTAAATTGAAGGATATGTTCTGATTGCTTACATATTCTTGTTCCTGAATTTATTGACATTTCAAATTCAAATGTCAAGCAGCATATTGACGCAGGAGAATGTTTCCATAATGAAGAGAATAGATGAACTTTTGAAAGATGGTGGTCTGTAGATTGATCACCCACAAAATTGTGGGATGACTGTATTAAATCACTTTGTACAAAATAATTGATGCAATATTTTCTGCCTTTAATGTAAGAAGCAACTTTTATTTCAATCTATGTCATATAGAACTTACTCTGAAAAAAAACCATCAAAAAATTACTGTGATTGTAAGGCAAGGTGCAAGCATACTAAACCTGCAAAGATTTCAAGAAGTGTCATGAATTTGACTCATCAGGGTATAAATTTTAGTACGTAGAGGGACTTCCTTGGGATCCTGGCTTGGGCTTTTTGAGGCCTTGAGAGTTTTGCATTCTCTCCGAGTTCCCAGGTGTCACTGATATTGCTGGTTCACAGACTGTAGTTTGGAATAGCCAGGCCTCAGAGTACAGCAAAACCATTTGGATACCATAGTCATCAGAGCAGTGTAAGCTTATGTAGGTCTTAGGAAAGCAAGAGAAGGGCTTAGAGACAGGTGCTGTATCAGCAAAATTCACAGTTACTTTTATTCCATGCTCTTGTTAGATACAATTTCTGAAGGCTTAAAAAATCATTTAATTGCTATTGGTATAAACATACCCTGTTCAAAAATCTGTATACAACAGACATGTTCTATTACTCATAAAACTTATGTGCTTAGGTGTGACAGTATATAACAACATCTAGTCTAAACTGTGTGATGGTTGCCTAACTGTAAATATATAAAATGTATACTTTCTACAAATTGAAGAAAAAGATATGATGTAAATTCTGGAAATTATCATCAAAAACATCTTTCAAATGGATGCAAATATCTGCAAAGTCTTAAAATAAACTACAATTATTAAAACCAGGAATAGTTTCATGATCTGTTGAAATTAATCATTTTAACCTTTTTTCGCACAAGCAAAATATGACAAGTGATGACATTTTAGATGCCAGTAATCAAATTCCATTACATGTGTATGTAATGTGAAAAAGAAAAACAGAAGATTTTGGCTGAATTATTTAAATTCTATGTCCTTCAATGTTCTCATTTATAAGCTAGTAACAGCTATGGCATAATAATTATTGTTCTGAATATTATTAGTGTATAAAACTAAGATTATTTATTGGGAGATATTAACTTATTAGTAAATGGTAATGTCTTAGAATGTGTGATCTAAAATTATAGAATGCTATAACTTTGTGGTTACCAACTCAAAGAATGGGCACCTGTCAACTTGAAGAGAAACTAGTTCCATTATGTCCAGAAATGGCACCTTCTTCCTGTCGTTTTACATTTCAAAGCACCTTTGATAAGGGCACTGATATCATCCACAAAGGCTACTCACCCTAGTATTAGTACTTTTAAAGTTACTATTTCAACATAACATTCTGAAAATAGTAGTTAGATACTATCATCTGTGTATTATTGCTAAATCTAATTTATGAAGAATCAACCTTTTAAAATGAAATTGGGGATATAATGGGATGTATTTTTGTCTCAAATAAATATGTTCAAATTTGTACTTACATCCACATTGACCATCTTTGACTGTTGATGCTGAGCTCCTCCTAGAACACCTAAAGGAAGCCTGAAGTAGATCTAAGTTGATTAGGTCTTATTCAGTAATGGTGACCTCACTTTGGCAGAATGTCAATAAAATCTCAACATGGGAAGTATGTGACAGTGTACTGATATTGGGGGAAAGGTAGAAAAGTGACTGGGATCTGACAAAGCTCATGACATGATAGCTGGAAATTGATGAATGTGGATGGCAGGCAAGGGGTCAAGGTAATAGCTATAAACAAAGACTCCTGACAAGTGGTCACACACTGTTGAAGTGAACAATCAATCACTCAATCAGGAAATCACCTGCCTTAGAAAAACAACTGTCTACATAAACTATTTTCCAGGTATTATACAAAGTATGTGACCAGGTGTGTCAATGGATAAAAATGTTCAAGTTATATTGACACAGGAAGATCCAGCTATGGGTTCTCATGCCTAAAGTTCTCATGCATCAATAACTGAAAACTAAAATTTGCATGTCCATTTCCCAGAAGACAAAGACAGAAATATTATTTCCAAGTTTTTATCTTTCTTGGTTTATGTGCTACTCTTATTCTCAACTATCTAATAGATATTGCTGGAATATCTCATGCGTATATTTTTAGCAGTCCCAATGCTGTTCAAAAGTCCAGAGTCTCTTCTGAAACTCAAGGCAATCTCTTACTGCAACTTACTTTGAAACAATTAAAAGAAAACACCTAAATTATTTGTCTCCAACATACAGGGAAACAGTATAACATTCTCATTCCAAATCAGGAGGAACAGGGATGCGTTAAGGAAAAACAGGACCAAAGATCGAAACCAATCAGTGTAAATAACAAATCCTGTCAATTAATTTCCAGAGAGATTAAATAATCCTTCCAAACCTTATTTACTGCTTGCACACACATAGCCTTTCTTGTGGGTTGGGTTCAGTCTTTCTCAACAGCACTCCTTGGCATAAAAATTCCCAGCTGTGACCTCTGCAGCATCTTAGGGTCTCCACTACTACTCAGATTTCACCTTCAACACTTCGACACTTCACAGAATGTTCTCTCAGGACATCTTTGCAGGGTTTAATGCTATCACATTTTGTGTGGCCTGAGTGACTGTCTGGAAACACGGAGCAGGACTCCAAGATCCCCAGTTTATGCACATAAAACCAGTACCATGTGAATATGATTCCAAGTTCTGCTGTCGACTTGGAATAGAGCCGGGACCCTTGTGGTCACAGCTGTTGTAGCTTCTGTATGCTAACTCTGGGAAAAACCTTCCCTGGATAGTTTCTTTAAGAAATAGGAAAGCCTTTTGGAGTTTAGGATTTACTTAAGCTCTTTCTTTTCTGGTGGTTTTTATTTTCATAAGTTGGAGGGTTTGCCTTCATTTCACGTTTCTTATGGTCTTAGTGCAAATCAGGAGGCTTCTTTTCAATGCACTGCTCTCTGTAACAGTTGCAGATACTTTGTAGTTTTTAATCTAATTTTCCCTGTGTTCTAATTGGACACATGGGTGTCACCTTGACAGTTGAAGGCTGAACTCTGTTAATAGTTAGCAGTTCAGGCAAACCTTAAATAAGCCTGCAAAGATTATCTAATTAATATGGGAAGGCCAAGCACAGATTCATTGGGCCCATTCCCTGGACAAGTGGACAAGCTTCTTTAGCAAATTGACATGTTTGATATATTAGTTCCCTTGGCTAATGGCGTTGGTAGGAATTCCCCTGCTAAGATGGAGTGTAATGGAAATTTGTAAGCAAGTATAAAACCAAGTTGCTCTCCTAAATTGTCTAGTTTTTATTTATGAACAGCAGCATGTACACAAATGGCACCACCCACATGCCTTTTCTTGCCAAAGCCCATTTTTCATTTTTCTTTTTTTTTGCTTTATCTCATTGAAAATGTGGAGAAGAATAATGACAAATAACCCAGACACAGACTCAGTTATAGGCTCTGTTGAAATTTCATCTGCCAGTACATCAGTCTATTACATTTTAATTTGGGCTCATACAGGTTCTCAGGGCATGGTCAGAATATGGCCTTAGAGTTGCTAATATATATCCTGAATGCTCTCTTCTAGTTCCTGATAGAGTCCTTGTTCTTCCCTCAAATCTCAGGAGTTTGGCCTTAACTACCAGAATGTCTCTCTGTATTCAGTCTTTCAAATTCTTGATAGAATGACCCATTAACCTCTGATTTTGGAGTTTTTCAGGATGCTTAATTCTGCATTTGTGTATTCTTCTACAATTCTCCAACAAACAGATTCTGAAAGTCTAAATATCACATCAGTGGGAATACTTCTTGGCACAAATTTATGCAGTAGCTCCTTTCTTATGGGTGTGAAAAGATCCTAACAAACGCAAGCTAAGGGAGAAAATGTACTCTGGTTCATGGTTTTAGAATTCAGACCATCCTGAAGGAAATGCATGGTTTCTGGAGTTTGAAGCTATCCAGCCATATTTGATCTGCATTCAAGATTCAGAGACAGACATGCAGTGGGGATAAACTGTGAAATCTTAAGGCTTACACTCAGTGACATACTTCCTCCAGCAAGAATCTAACTTGTAATGCTTTCCATAGCCTTCCCAAAAAACACTATTTGCTAAGAACCAAGTGTTGAAATGCATGAGCCTCTGGAGATATTTCACACTCATTCCACAACATTATGATTAATATTTCAAGCTTGTGTAACAAAATTATAAAGCCCTATGGAATGAGAAGACACACTCAATTTGCTTCCACAGTACCATACCTTAATTTGATAATATGTCTTCTATTTAAGTAATTAATCAATCAGCTTATGAAAGAAACAGAAAGAGGAAATAAATTCGCCATGCCATGTCAGTGGAGTTCAGACGGCTTTCTCTTTCCATCATTTTGGCTGCAGGGATTAAAATTAGATTACAAGGGTTTGCATACATGTGACTTTACTTATTTAGTCATTTTTGTCAACCCTTCTGTTTTAATCGTTAGACTGGCAGTTTGAAATTTACTTGATATTTTCTAGGGGTTTTTTTTTTGCAAGTATATAGATGTAAGTATGTTTAAAAGAGGGTACTTGAGTGTGTGCGCCTGTGGTGGTCTAAGGGTGATATCTGGAATCATCCTGAGTTACACGACCTTCTTATGATATGCTCTGGATTTTTCCAGGCTTCGTCTTCTGGAGCTGGAATTGGAAGCCGCCACCATTTCCACCAGGCATTTACATGTGGGATCTGAAGATCATGTTCATTTTGTAAAAGTGAATGATACTGGCTACCAGAATTTCCCATTAATTTCTGTAAGAGCTAGATTTTTTTCCTAGTTTGTCTCATAAACACTTTAGAAGAACCTTCAGGCAAAAGCTTTAACCCTTGGGCCATCTTTCCAGCCTCTTTTCTTATTTTCAGTGGTTCATGTCAAATGATAATTCAGTGTGATCCACAACTATCAACTTTGGGGAGGTAAAATGACTTCCTGACTGTTGAATCTCAGGAAGGACACAGCTACAAAATCAGGTTATTTTGTTTATACTTCTTCCCGAAGGCTTTGTTTCTTCTCATCCTCACATATTTTTAAATTCTATTTTAATTTTCTGTCTCCTGAGTATCCGAACTATTGTGAGGCTTTTACCCTTGAGATCATTTGTAATCTAAAGTATTAATTACTATGATGTGGATTCCTCCCGCTATAGGGGGGATGTTTTATGCAGGAAATCCCATGGAGAAATTTTTGTTATTGGAACATAAATTGGAATTTTTAAAGCAAAACTAGTTTAATGCAGGGGTCCCACAAATGTCATTTCTTATCTTTGTTTAAAAATGAAATGTGTTGGGCTCAGCTGTTGACCTCTTGGGTCCCACTGCCAGGAGGCTCAGGAATTGTCTGAGAATCCCTTTGGGTTGCAGTGTTGAGTGCAATGCCTGGGACCAGCGGTCTTTATCTGTCAAAGTTCATGCAGTGACATTTGCTGCTGAAGTTAGAGTAAATACCCTCCTACTCAGATGACAAGTCATGGAGGATGCAGTTTAATGAAATCAAAAAAGAGGTCTCTGATAATCTCTCTCACCCTAGTAATCTTTGTGCTTGCTTCTGCCTCATCTCACATCTCCATTTGTGCACAGAACTCACTGCACTCAATCAGAGTTTAGCATAGTAGAAGATCATGTCCATTTTGTAAAAGTGAATGATACTGGCTACCAGAATTTTTGGAAGAGCTAGATTTTTTTTTCTAGTTTGTCTCATAAACACTTTAGAAGAACCTTTAGAAATGTTCTTGGGGTTGGTGGCAAGAGTGGGGATGGAGGCACCCAGGAAAAGAAGAATCTGAAAGAAATTTAGGGGATGAATGCGAACTAATTTGTATAGAAAAGAATTTTGGCACAGCAGAGTTGACACCTGTTTGGGAAAACTCATTCTTGTGACTTGATTTAGAAAAAATTTCCCTTTAGAGCTTTTAAGAATATCCCAAATCTTTAGCAGAGGAACTGATATTCTGGACATCTGACATTCAGTGAAATTTGTTACTGTAGGAAAAAACTAAGGTCTGGTACATTGTATGGTTGCAGATCAGACTGTGCCATTAGCACTTATTGCTTGTATAAAAGAACCAGTATGTATCTTTCTGTCGGTCAATGGTAGGACAGAGAGAGAGAGTTAGAGAGAGACACAGAGAGAGAGAGACAGAGAGAGACAGAAAGAGACACAGAGGGAGAGATATGGTGAGTTCTTGGAAATCTGAATAAATACAATTTATAGAACAAATAGGAGTTAATGAAAAGGATGTTGTCTAGTCAGTTTAGACTTAGGCATTTACATATTTCACAGTCTAACATAAGGCGATGGCGGGAATAGATGCTAAAATTATTAATGTCATTCTAACTTAGCATTCATGAGAAACATTTGTGGAACCCAGTTACTACATAAATAAATCCCCAAGATTATTTAAATCATCACTAGGATGTATATGAAAATGTACAACTCAGGAGCCATTTTTATAATACTTATCATTTGTATAACCCTCAAGAAAGACAGATCAGCCCACCGTGGAAATGCTTGAAATTAATGGGTGGAATTTCATTTTTGCAAATTACCATGTTAATGATTATAACAGACTGACTGTAACTGTCAATGTTCCTATCATTCTTATACAAGTACTTTGGAGAAGTTGGTATAGTTTACTTTTGACTAATGTTAGAAAACTTTGAGTGATGTACCAGTAAAGAATGATGCTATGTTTTGGTCACTGCAATTTGAAACTGTGCACTAATCTTTAATAATGCAGATAGCTGAAGTCAGGACACTGAGAATACTGCTCCCAGGACAGTTATAAACTTGATGACACTGCATATTTAGTAAATGTATGTGATGGAGAAAGCCAACAACCAGTGAAGCAACTAAATGTAAATTGTGAGAAAAGACATTTTCATGCAAAATATACTTCTAAACTTTATTGCTTGGACATACATAAATTGTCAACCACTATCTATCCTTTCTGCGTTTACATTATGTCAAGAAGGAAGCAGTATTTTTTCTGCATTTTACTCAGTGGGCTGGCCAACTTTTATTATCAGAATTGATGCTCCACTTTATTATGAGAATTCAAGACAAGAGGACTTTCCACTTCAGGGTGTTTAATGGTGAAGAGGCCACCAGCAAATTGAACCTGTGTTCATATAAAAAGTACTATTTTCCATTGAACACTTTATTTTGTTTAATTAGGAAAGAAAGGAGAGAGAGATTAAAATACATTTCATGTTGGAAATGGTGTTTAATTTTCCTGTTGTATTTCTCCTGATGGTTTTTACCTTCTGTTTACACAGTTTATGATTCTCTTTTCCATTCTCACAGGAGGGAAGTCTTTTCCATTTTGCCCCAGAAACACACCTAAGCTGCATCAATTGCTGACTCTCGCAATCTTACCCATCTCTTTCCTGTGTGAAGGCAGGGATCCTGCACTGCTCCATTGTTATCATCTCGATGCATCTGTCTTTTTTTTTTCCTTTTTTAATTTTTTTATTAAAAATGTAATTATACATTTTAAAATTTTTTACCAGTTCCCTCCCTCCCCCCTCCTCCCCCCGAACCCCCTCCTCCCTCTCCTCTCCCTCCCCATCCCCCAGTGCCTCCCCCCCAATTCCCAGAGAGTCCTTTATTGTGTACGCCTGACTCTCCACTGGGTCCTCCTCTCCGATGACATATAAGGACCCAGTGGCATTTCCATAAGCCCTTTCTCTTGTTCCCCTTAAGCATAGAAGCACTACTATGGCTGTCAATCCCTTGCCTCCAGGGGTCTCGGTGCCCTTAACAGGTGCTAGACTTTATGAGGGCAACAATGCGCTGGACATTGCGCAGGGCATGCAAAGTCCCATTATGATTGCTTTGGCCCCAACTATTGTTGAGAATCTTGCAAATCGTTGCTCCTCCCATCCTTTTGCTCTTACAATCTTACTGCCCCCTCTTCCGCAAATATCCCTGAGCTCCAGGAATGGGAGAGATTAGGCTGGCCTAGTTCTATGTGATTGATATAGAGTCTCTGAAGTTCTGGATTATGGTCTGTTGATTTTCTTTTGCAGGTTTGCTGCTCCTGCAATGCCCTTCACTCCATTCTGCTGGGCACTGTATGTCACCCCCTGGCCAGAGACAAAAAGCTGTTAAACTGGAGTCCTCTTATAATAGCACATTCAAGGTAGATGTAATAAAAGTAGGAAACCTCAGTGAGGGAGGGGTCCATCACCTGTTTGCAAAATGATTACTTTTTATCTGCTAGACTATATGCCCTCCCCTTCTGGTGAGATCAGGAAAGAACGTCTGTGAACTTAACCAGGTGTCACATTACTTACTTGCAGACCTTGATGGAGGCCTATATTCTCTGCTGTAACATGGTCCCCTCTCTCCTTGTTTCTGGTGTGGCCCTCCTACCCCATCTCTCTTGTTCATAATCCTTGCAATTACTGTGTTACATAGGTTTACTTTTGAGTGTCTCAATGTGGGCTGAGTGAGTTTGGTACTAGGAGCCACCTATTAGGGAGTACATACAGCGCTTAATTTTCTGGGTTTGGGATACTTCACTTAATATAATTGTTTCTAATGACATCCATTTCCCAGCAAATTCCAGTAATTCATCATTTTTGATGGCTGAGTAGTACTCCATTATATAGATGTACCACTGTTTCCTTATCCACTCGTCAACTGTTGGACATTTAGGTTGATTCCATGACTTTGCTATTGTAAACAGTGCTGCTATGAACATGGTCAAGCTTGTGCTATCGAGGCGAACCTCTGCTGTATGGGGGGTTATTCTCAAAAGTAGGATAGCAGGGTCATATGGCATTTCAATCTTTAATTTCTTTAAGAATCTCCAGACGGCTCGCCAGAGTGGCTGTATGAGCCTGCATTCCCACCAGCAATGTAGGAGAGTTCCCCTCTCTCCACATCCTCTCCAGCATTTCTCGTTGTTTGTATTGTGGATTTTTGCCATCCTGACCGGGGTGAGATGATATCTCAGGGAAGTTTTGATTTGCATTTCCCTGATGGCTAAGGAAGTGGAGCATTTTTTAAGATATTTGTTAGACATTTTAATTTCATCCCTGGTAAAGTTTCTTTTAAGTTCCAGGGCCCATTTTTTAATTGGGACATTGTTTTCCTTGGAGTTTAGTTTTGTAAGTTCTTTGTGCACTCTGGACAGTAGAGCTCTGTCAGATATGTGGTTAGTGAAGATTTTCTCCCATTCTGTGGGTTGCCTTTGAGCTCGTGCTACGATCTCTTTATCTGAACAGAAGCTGTTGAGAGTTGGTAGCAGTGACTGTGCTATTGGATGTCTGTTTAGGAATCGTTGGCATAGCCCAATCAGCTCCAGGGCGTTCCCTACCCTTTCAACTATGGTTTTTAAAGTCTCTGGCCTTAAATCAAGGTCCTTGATCCATTTGGAATTAAGTTTTGTACATGGTGTCAAGTATGGGTCCAGCTTTAATCTTCTGCATGTGGAGATCCAGTTTTGCCAGCACCATTTGTTGAAGATGCTGTTCTTTTTCCATTGGATTCTTTGGGCCCCTTTGTGAAAGACCAAATGGCTGTATTTTTGTGGACTTATATCTAGGTCTTCAACCCTTATCCATTCATCTGTATGTCTATTTTGGAGCCAGTACCAGGCAGTTTTTATAACTATGGATTTGTAGTATAGACTAAGGTTTGGTATGGTGATAGCTGCAGCAGTGTTTTTGTTACTCAGGATTGTCTTTGCTATTCTGGGTCTTTTGTGCCGCCATATGAATTTTGAGATTGTTTGGTCAACTTCTTTAAAGAATTGCTTTGGGATTTTAATTTAATTGAATTTATATATTGCCTTTGGTAGGATGGTCATTTTTACAATGTTGATTCTACCAATCCAGGAACAAGGGAGGTCTTTCCACTTTCTGGTGTCTTCTGCTATTTCTTTCTTGAGGGTTTTAAAGTTTTCATTGTAAAGGTCTTTTACCTCCTTGGTTAGGTTTATACCAAGGTATTTCATTTTTTTAGGGGTTATAGTAAATAGGATTGTTTCTCTCAAGGCTTTTTCACTTCTTTCATTCTGGGCATATAGGAAGGCCTCTGATTTTTGCACATTTATTTTGTATCCTGCCACCCTGCTGAACTTCTCAATTAGTTCCAGAGCTTCCTGGTGGAGTTTTTGGATCCCTTAGGTACAAGATCATGTCATCTGATCATGTCATCTGCAAATAGGAATAGCTTGACTTCTTCCTTGCCAATTTGAATCCCTCTTATGTCCCTTTCTTGTCTTATGGCTTCAGCTAAGACTTCAAGTACAATATTGAATAGAAGTGGTGAGAGTGGACAGCCTTGTCTAGTTCCTGATTGAAGTGGGAATGCTTCCAATTGTTCCCCATTGAGCATAATCCTCGCTGTGGGCTTGTTGTATACAGCTTTTATTATATTGATAAAGGTTCCTTTCATTCCTACAGTCTCTAGCGTTTTGATCATAAAAGGCTGTTGGATTTTGTCAAAGGCTTTTTCTGCATCTATCGAGAGTATCATGTGGTCTTGGACTTTGGACTAGTTTACCTGTTGAATTACATTTATTGATTTGCGTATGTTGAACCAACCTTGTGTGCCGGGGATGAAGCCTACTTGTTCCCTGTGAATGATCTTTTTAATATGTTTTTGAATCCGATTTGCTAAGGCTTTGTTGAGAATCTTTGCATCTGTGTTCATCAGAGAGATCGGCCTATAGTTTTCTTTTTTAAGTGAATCTTTATTAGGTTTTGGGATTAAGACGATATTAGCTTCATATAAGGAATTTGGTAGTGTTCCTTCCTTTGCTATTTGATGGAACAGTTTAAGGAGTATTGGTGTTACTGACTCCTTAAATGTCTGGAAGAATTCTGTGCTGAATCCATCTGGCCCAGGACATTTTTTGGTGGGAAGATTTGAGATTACTTCTTCAATTTCCTTGTATGTTATAGGACTATTTAAATAATTCACAACTTCCTGATTCAATTTTATGTAGGTTGTGTTTACTTAGAAATTCATCCATCTCTTTTGTGTTGTCAAACTTCACAGAGTATAAGTTTTTGAAATATGATGTCATAATTCTCTGGATTTCTTGGGTATCCGTAGTGATAACTCCATGTTCATTTCTAATTTTGTTAATTTGGGTTTTCTCTCTCTTGCTTTTGGTTAATTTAGCTAGGGGTGTATCAATCTTATTGATTTTTTCAAAGAACCAGCTTTTTGACTGGTTGATTTTTTTCTATCGTTTTCTTAATCTCAAATTCAGATATTTCTCCCCTTATTTTGCTAATCTCCTCTCTTCTCCTACTTTTGGGATCAGATTGCTCTGCTTTTTCTAAAGCTTTAAGCTGCATTGTTATGATGTTTATTTCTGATGTTTCCATTTTTTGATGTAGGCATTAAGAGCTGTGAACTTACCTCTTAGAACAGCTTTCATTGTGTCCCAGAGATTAATTCTTACTGTCACAAAACACAACTGGCATCGCCTGGGAAAATGTATTGCACTGGATAACTGAGGGACAGTGCAGATGTACTGAGACAGAAATGAACCTATCACCACTGGAGAGATCAGAACACTGAAATGTTTGTACAGGAAAGCCTGACAGGATTACATGTGCCATTAAGTATTAGTTCTTAGTCTGAGAGGAATGAACTTTAAACACTTGCTAGTTATAGTAAAGTCCTCAGTGTATGTGAACTCTTTGAATTCCAGTTCTCTTACCCGTGTTCTTCAATATCTTCCAATTTAAGAGCTAAGGTAGCATTATACTGTCCAAGTTCCTGTACTGTCCTCTATTATTTTACAAAGCCAAGCTCAAATTAAATACCAATTAGTTTGAATTCTCCCTGCATCATCCTCTCTGCTCCCCCAGCTGCAGAGTAGTAACGAGAGAATGCTAGTTGTATAATCATCACTTGCTCTTTTGCCTCCCATTTCTCAGATCACCTCTCTTCATCATGTGTCAGCATCAATGAGGCACAGTGTCATTGTCCATACTACACAGTTCAAGTCAAATGAAGGCCTTGAGACTTTTGGGTAGTAATCAATTTGGAAACTAGCAGAGTGAGAACTCCAAGCGTCACGGAAGACATTTTCATGGTACTTGAGTCTACCTTTCTTGAAGACACTCTGATTTTAGTCTTGACTTTTAAATGTTACCAAAATTATGCATGATGCTTTTCAGATACACCTGCATAGATAATGCATGGGGCAAGTTGTGCTGCCTTATGTTACTGAGACCATACAAAGACAACATGTGATCAACTCCAATTTTTAAGGAGTTTCATATTTCTCTACAGAATACTTCAAAGTCACTTTCTTTATTTTGGTTCTTTGTTACTGAGCTAGCTTCACATATGATTCCATGAGGGATTCCAATAGGTATTCTATGTGGTTCTCTCTCCCACTGGCATTCTTTTTCACATTCATTCTCCTCCATTCCGGTTGTGTGTGTGTGTGTGTGTGTGTGTGTGTGTGTGTGTGTGTGTTGTTTCCCATCCTCCTCCCTTCAAGCTTGCTTTTCTCTCAGACTCAAGGGCGTCTTTCTCATTTTCTGGACATTTTAACCATATTTACTCTTGCTTGGACCAGCATATTTAGCAGTTAATAGAGGATAGGTGAAGTTTGCTTGTAAAGAGACTGGATTTACTCACTTCATGCTTTTGAGTTCCATTCATGTTCTGCAAATTGGTCATTTTATTTCTCTGTACTACTGAATACAATGCTTTTGCATATATGTTCAACTTTTCACTTTCTCTTCCACTAAGAAAATTTTCTATAGTTATTCCACAGAGATATGACCAATACGAAAGCCACTGAGCTGTCAAATTAGAAATTCATAAGGCACAGTAAGACTCACATAGGATTTCTGTGCCACGGTCTTTTTAGAATCCCCTTTTCTTCAGGCAATCTTCAGATTTCAGCTGGTTGAATGAGCCCTACCAACACCATGAGGACATCTTCCCTACAGAATTGACTAATTAAAATGCTAATTGTTTCCCAAAGAGCTTCACAGCAACATCTAGTTTTCAGTTTCAGCAAAGAACCAGGCACCTAAGTCTATACAATTGTCACATAGAGTAAAAGTTTGGAAAATCATCAAATGGATATAGTGTTTTCCAGGCCATAGATTCCCAGCATCCACTAAAATGCTGAGATGTTGCGGTGACCAACCTATAATCCCTTGCTCTCAGGAAATGGAAACATGGGACTCCTGGAGTAAACTGGAAATGTAGACTAGTCAACTCAAGAAGCTGTGGGTTTAAATGAGCAAACCTACTTCCATATAAAAGCTTGAGATCATTAAATAAGGACACTCCACTTGTCCTTCATTCCCACTGCAGTGTATCATGCTTTTTCTTGAGTCACTATGACTTCACACCTCATAACTGCTCTTCTCTCTTACTCTCCCCAGCATGCACCTATTATCCATACAAAAAACACAATGACCCTTTGTACCGTTTATCTCAGTCTAAAATAATCTATTAGCATCCCTCCTCCTCAAGTAAGGTTCAACCTAAGTCCCTTCCGCTTAAGAGGCCTCAGACCCTGGGTTCTGATCTCACCTCTTCCCACAGCTCCATCACACATCACTGTGATGACAGTGGGCTGTTTGGTGGCTTATGCTCATTCATATTTTCAAACTCAAAAGCAAGTCAGCATAGCAGTGGGTTACTTTCTCCATCAGTCTGCCTTTTTCTTAATTGTAATGTGTGTGCATGTTGTGAGTTTGTCAGTTATTATAACTCACTCATCCAAGCCCTACTCTTGAATGTAAGTGCCCTGAAACTCCAGAACAGGCTGCAAGTGTTTCCTGTAGTGTTTCCTCAGAAAATTGATTTTGGAGAATACAAAAATATGTGTGCATTCAATCTTCAATGTATAACATTTATTTTCTAATGCTGTTTAGTTTGGCAATGACTTATACTTTAAAATGGTCTAATTTCACAAATTATGTCATTTATTTTTTCATGCTTTACAATTCTTCGGATATATGCCTTCTTACTTGCTTTCACACATGAGGATCTTTATGGTACGGAAGTTTAGTTATCTAATGTTTAAAGCAGATCCAAGAAATCTGGACTTAGAATGCTGTACTTTGTGACACACTGTAATATAAAGAATTTTAACAAAATAGTTTCAGTTACAAAGAGAAACATATATGTCAGAAGAAGATAAGAAATAAACATAATTTTCAGCACATAAATTATAAAATATATACATGGATAAATAATCTGAAGTGTCAAAGGAAATCATACACATACCATGTCTGTATGTCCATATAAAGAGACATACCAGTGTAACATATGTACATACACACATATATCCACAAACACATGTACATCCAGTTTATCATATAAATATAGAATACTTTTATCATATAAATATAAAAGAATCATCCATTGATACTTAAAGTAATTTGCACTCTGTCTTCTCTCTCTCTCTTTTTCAGGCACACACACACACACACATGCACAAATACACAAGCATATCAATTTGAATTCTAAGCATGTAAACCATGCAATATGATGAAATTCAACACTATGAGTTGTGCAGGCTGCAGCCATTTCCGCCTGACATTTTTACCTTGGATGTGTGATCTGAACTTGGGTCTTCCTACTTGCGAGGCAGAATCTTAACTCCTGAGCCGTCTATCCAGCCCTCAAATATTAAGCATTAAATTTAAAAAATTCACCAAATAATTTCAAATTCTAGTTAATAAAAGATCAATTTAGTTTTTTCACAGGTAGAAACATAAAATGTGCCAAGCGGAAGCCTTAAACTAAGAAAACACATTAACAAAAATAATTACTCACTGAAATGCTTCTGCAGTATAGGGAAGACATATAAAGATGGACTCCTGACTTCAAGAACAGAGTATTAGACAAGAATGAACAAGAACAAAACCTTGGTTACCTGTGCATTGATGCAAGAGCTTTGCATTAGTGTCTTTGGAAATCATAAGGAAATAAAGAATATGACAAAAAATTCTTTGAAGAACTCATGGAGGATAGTTTCACAAAGTTGACTGCATATGTGTACTCTCTGTTGCAGGAAACAATGTGAAACAAAACTGTTCACCTCAAGGAAACCTATGCCAGGATGATTGATTTTTAAACTCTTCAAAAATATAAAAGATTAAGTTTTTGAAAGGAATCAGGAAGACATGGAATATTCACAACCCAGGCATAAGAAAACATCTTACACTTATCTGCCAAAGAATGTTCCTTGGAAAGGAAATTGAGGACTTGGCTTTTGTCAAAATTAAAGTTTCATTCCATGAAGAGGATGTAAAGTTAAACTACAGGACTCATGAAGATATGCTAAAATGCATGTGTGGATTGTCATGCAAAAAAGACATGAAAATAGGAGGGGAAGTGTCGGAGAAGCAAAAGAGTTGCAATGAGAAAGAGGTGAAATTGGGGATTAAAGTGATTAAGTTCGTGCATCTAAGGATATAAGAGAAATTTTGATAATTAAAGGAACAATACAATTAGAAAATAGTGCATGACATGAACAATCATGACAAGAACTCTTATAATTTCAGCATAAGTTCAGTACCCTTGTCATCAGCTTGATAAAACTGAAACCTTGACTCTTATCACTATACAATTATTTCAGATAGATAGAAAAGTAAAATAGAAAAGAATGAAAACAACAACTTTGGAAAATTGCCATTTTGCATAAAAATACATACCACTAAAATATTTTCAAGAAGCTACTGCATTTCTAGCTTTTTATCAAAATAAACTGAGTTTGTATTTGTACAAAATATGTAAACAAATTATGTTACGACAACCAAAGTATATTGCCCGTCAAAGACTAGACAAGCTATGAGTCTCAAACAGTATAATTTCCTAGAGAAAAATAAAGTCATATTGATGAGCACTGTAGCATTGTGGTTCTCTGAGGAGTTCTACTAAGATAAAACATCAGAATCTTAATTTTCATACCTGATGGGAAGCTATTTATAATATAAATATAGACATTTCTCACAAGATTAGAGGTTCCCAGGCATTGGGGTGGAAGGGAAACATTGCAGTCTTAGAAATATGACACAGAAAAAGCTAACAATTCTGTCCACAATATCTTTATAAAGAACATAAGATTAAAACATGATGAATAATGTGTACATGGAACACTATACTGCAATATTTTGATGAAAAAAATTAAAGAAGGTCGAAAATGAGAAGTCCTACTGGTTCATGGTTGAAGGCCTACTATTGATAAATGTCCATATTCCTTGAATATTCTAAGGCCTCATTAAAATCTGTATCAGATTAGCAATGACTTTTGCTGTAGGCACAACAATAAAAGCTCTAAAAGTCAATTGGAATGTGCCATGGTTTGAATATGAGGTCACCCCACAGGTTTATGTGTTTGAATATGCAGTTGATCATTGTAAAGTCATGGCACTTTTGGGGGTGGAGCCTTGCTGGGGGCATGAAACAGAGATGTAACCTTAAGGTTGGTTTTGCCCACACTCCTTCCACTTGTAGTCTGCTTTTGCACTTTACAGTTTGCAGTTAGCTCTCTAAGTCTCCATGATATTGGCAGCTACTTAAGCCATCTCCAATTTCTACCAGTAGGCCATGACAGACTGTATCTCCCCTCTGGAACCATACGTCAAATTTTCCTTGCGTTTCTTGAGTCTAAGTCTGGTCTCACAGCAGCAGAATGAATAACTACTATGGACACACACACGTCAATAAAATCTTGATAAAGATGATACATGAGGAGGAATCCTGTCACTTATGTCAACAGTTCACCATTGTGATGATATCTTAAAATGGACTCTTCTCTCTCCAAACAAAGCAGGGAGAACTCAGGAGTGATGCTTTGCTTAATGATGAGCCTTTCCTTGTGTGGGGAACTTCTTTTTAGAAACATCAAGAAGATTCAGAGAAAAGAATAGACATCATTGAAATGCACTGTTAAGACCTAGTATCCACAGGTAGGAGTATTAAATTGAACCTTTACCTCACTCCATATGTAAAAACAAGCTCACAGTGAAATGAATAAATGTAGATAAGGTCTGAAGTTGCAAAATGAAATAGCAGAGCAGAGGAAAGCTTGAGACTTTGCTCTATATGTTGATTTCCTTTTTTTTTTATCTGAAAGCACAAGCAACAAAATCAATAACACAAGCGGAGTGTCCGATGAAAATGAAAAGCTCGCAGTGAGTAAAGAAAAGAAAATTAGTTTGTATAGAAAACACGTGAACTGGAAAAAAGTAAGAAAAGTCCCATATCTGAAAAGATTGGGTATTCACAATATACAAAAAACTGAAACAGTGTATAAAAAATATAAAATCCCACTTGAAAGTAGTTAATGGAATGCTCTCAAAAGGAGACATATAAAGAGCAATGGATATAAAAAAGAGAAATACTTGGTAATTCTCAAGAAAATGTGATGAAAAACCATAGGAATATATAAACCCATCAAGATACATGCTAACAAAAATAGGAAAGTAGTAAATGTTGGGGAAGATATAAAGAAATGGGCATATGTGTATACTTGCAGAAATAAAAGTTCAATCTAAAAAACCTGTATATGATCCTCTACAGTGATAGAAATTGAATTGTTATCTGCAGCAGCAAATCTTTCTTCTGGTTATTTACTCAGATGAGCCATAATATGTTTGCTAGAGAGAAAACTGGACTCTGCAGCTTTTAGAGTTCTTTGCAAGTACTAAGATACCAAGTTACTAAGCCAACTGAAACTGTGTGCTTAGACACAACAAAATGTTATTAGGCTTTATGAAAGGACTATATATATAATTTGTAGGTGGATTTGAATACTGCCTTGGTGTCTTTGAGTCTAGCACAGAAAGACAAAGCTGAATTTTCTCGTGGGTGGAATCAAAAGTCATTGAACACAAAGAGATGGAGGATAGAAAGCTTGGAAGTAGACTGTGGTTGGAGCCGTGGAGATGGATAGATGATAGTCAATATAAACAAAGCAGCTGTTCTAAAAAGCATCCCCGCTGAAAGTGTAAGAGATTTTTTTTCTTTGTAATGATCATGGTCATTGGCTGGGGGTGTCTGTCTCAATATCTTTGCCAGTGTGTACCTGAAGGCTAATGATAATACCTTTGATTTTTTAAGTGAGATTTGATTTTCTTCTGTCAAAACTTTCCCTTCAGATAACTTGTCAATTTTGTTTTACCTCATTGTTAAGATTTTTTTTAGTACATTAAAAATTCTGTACACTAAACCCCTAATGAATGGATATTTGGCAAACTTTTTTTTTTCCTTTTCTGAAGGTGTCTCTTCCCTTGGTTATTTCCTTTGTTATGCTGAAGAATCTTAATTAGATAAATGTTATTTGTCCACATTTGCTGCTATTTCCTATGCATTGCTGATCATGTCAAATAATTCAAGGAAGTGAGAACTCTCAACAATAAACAAAAACCTATTTTTTAAATCACTTTCTATTCTATCTTGAAGCTACTACTTTTTCTTTTAGTGGTTGCAAAGTTTACGTTCTTTTATTTATGTTTTGATTCATTTCTTCGGTGCTTCTTCCCTATTATGGAGAACAGAAGCAGTGTGAAGCTCCTTGAATTCGCGAACCACCACGGACGCCTCCACCTCCTTCTGCCCCGGGATTCACAGGCTCTACCCTACCAGGACCAGAAGCGCAGACCACCCCCGCTTCCGCCTGGTGTCTATACATGGGATCTGGGAACCGAACTCAGGACCTTCCGCCTGCAAGGCGGAGGCTTAACCCCTGAGCCACCTCTCCAGTCCAAGAAGCTCCTTGAAAAAGATGGCTTCATCAAGTGACCCAACTATCCCAAATCCAAGCTGTATCACTGAGAAATGAAACAAATATATGAAATAAAGAGTTTCATGGTGGACGAAGTGATAATAAAGGAGATAAAGAATCATTCTAGATATTTTTGAACCATAAAGGAGAGAAGAGTCTTTCCACATTTGGGACAATGGATGAACCAGGAGGACACTGTGTTCAATGGGGTAAGTTAGACACTGAAGACAAGTACCATGTGACCACTCTCCCATATTCAGAGATTTTTTTTTTTAAAAAAGGTAACCAGCATGTATTTTAATAATTTCAAGAAGGCTGGAAAGAAACGAGGGAAGGTATAACATTTGACCATTTGTACATGTGTGAGTGAGCACACTATACTCCCTTTAACATGCATGATAAATATATGTAAATCAAAAATAAATAAACTGTGAAAAATTCTACTGAGACTAAGTGAAATACATAATTTTCAATATATTAGGCAGGAAAATAAGCATAATTGATAATATATTTAGTCTGTTTATGTTTCAGATGCTCTACTTATAAAAGTTAGTATATGAGGCAAAAAAGATGATAATTAGTCTAATTTGATTTTTCTGAATCACATTAATTTAGCATGTGATTGCTTAATATTTCAGAGACACATGTAACTGAAGTTTGTAGTGTAGCTTTATACTCAAACACACTTAAAAAGTGTTAAACTTAATTCAAAGTCATGCATATAAATAAATGCTAAGAAGCATAAAAACATAAAGTTGTCACTCCTATTCAATATTGTGCTCTATATCCTAGCTAGAACAATAAGGAAAGAGCAGGAAATAAAAAGGATACAGATAAGTAAGGAAGAAGTCAAAGCTGTATCCCAAATCCAAGCTGTATCACTGAGAAATGAAACAAATATATGAAATAAAGAGTTTCATGGTGGACGAAGTGATAATAAAGGAGATAAAGAATCATTCTAGATATTTTTGAACCATAAAGGAGAGAAGAGTCTTTATATAAGCAGATGATATGATTCTGTACTTGATTCTGTACAAAAATCAGTAGCCTTCTTATATACCAGAGACAAACATGCTGAGAAAGAAAATGAGAAACTCAATCCTATTCACAATAGCTACAAAGAAAATAAAATACCTGGGAATAAATTTAGCTAAGGAAATAAAAGACCTGTTCAATGAACACTACAAAATACTGCTAAGAGTAATTGAAGGAGATACTAGAAAGTGGAAAGACCTTCTTTGCTCATGAATTGGTGGGATCAATATTGTGAAAATGACTACCCAAAGCAATATACAGATTCAATGCAAATCCAATTAAAATCCAAACATAATTCTTCGCAAAGCTGGAAAAAAATCTCAAAATTCATATAGAAGAACCAAAAAAACCCCACAATTAGCCCAAATAGTTTTGGGCAATATAAAGACAGCTGAAGGTATCACCATACCAGATTTCAAACTACATTATAGAACTATAGTAATAAAAACTGTTTGGTACTAGCACAAAAACAGATATATCAACCAATGGATCAGAACATAGGACCAAGACATAAACTCCCATACATATAGCCATTTATTTTTTGACAAAGTTGCCAAATAGGCAAACTGGGGAAGAGACAGAATCTTCAACAAATGGTGTTGGAAAAAATTGGACATCTACATGTAGAAGAATAAAAGTTGTCTGTTGCCTCTATCCTAAGCAGAACATAGATCCTGGGAACTATGACCAATAGTCATTAAATGGGATTTCATGGAATTAATAAGCTTTTCTGCAAAAGAAACTGTCAATTGTGCTAACAGACAATCCACAGAATGGGAGAAAATCTTTGTTAGCTATGAACCTGAAAAGTATTAGTCTCCAGAGTATACAAAGAGTTCAGAAAATTAAACGCCAAGACAGCAAAAATTCCAATTAAAAAATGGGTCCCTAACTCACCGATTAAGAGACACAGATTACAAACTTGGATTAAAAATTACAACCCATCAATCTGCTGTCTTCAGGAAACTCATCTCACCACAAAAGATAGGCACATCCTAAAAATGAAAGCTAATTCTGCAAGCTAATGGAACCAGGAAACAGGCAGGGGTAGCCATTATGCTATTATACAAAGTGGACTTCAAACCCCCAAAAAATCATAAGAGACACAGATGGATACTACATTTTAGTCACAGGTACAATTCACCAGGAAGACTTCACAATACTGAACATATATGCAACAGATAGGGGCCCCTCCACATTCATTTATAAAATCCTACAGGATTTAAAGCGAGCAATGAACCCCCAAACAAAAATTCTTGGGGATTTCAACACCACCCTCTCAACATGGGATAGATCAACAGGTCAAAAGCTTAACAGGGACACTTTGGAGCTTAATCAAACCCTTAAAGAAATGGTCCTTACAGATCTATATCGAACTTTTCATCCACGCACCAAATACACATTTTTCTCAGCAGCACACGGAACTTTCTCCAAAATAGATCACATATCGGGCCACAAAATGAATCTCCACATATACAGGAAAGTTGAAATTATAGCCTGTGCCCTATCAGACCACCATGGCCTAAAGCTGGACATCCACAACAAAACAAACAACAGAAAATTCACCAACTCCTGGAAACTTAACACTATGATACTGAATGAGAACTGGACTCCAGGAAGAAATTAAAAAGGAAATTCAAGATTTCCTGAAAGAGAACAATGAAAATACAACTTACCAAAATCTCTGGGACACAATGAAAGTTGTCCTAAGAGGTAAGTTCATGGCTTTTAATGTCTACATCAAAAAAATGAAAACATCAGAAATAAACAACTTAACAATGCAGCTTAAAGCTTTAGAGAAACTAGAGCAATCTGATCCCAAAGGTAGTAGAAGAGAGGAGATTAGCAAAATAAGGAGAGAAATATCTGAAATCAAGATTAGGAAAACGATAGAGAAAATCAACCAGTCAAAAAGTTGGTTCTTTGAAAAAATCAATAAGATTGATACACCCCCAACTAAATTAACCAAAAGCAGGAGAAAGAAAACCCAAAATAACAATATTGAAATGAAAATGGAGTTATCACTACTGATATCCAAGAAATCCAGAGAATTATAACATCATATTTCAAAAATTTATATCCTGTCAAATTTTATAACACGAAAGAGATGGAGGAATTCCTAAGTAAACACAACTTACCTGAATTAGGAAGTTGTAAATTATTTAAATAGTCCTATAACATATGAGGAAATTGAGGAAGTAAACTCAAATCTTCCCACCAAAAACTGTCCTGGACCAGATGGATTCAGCACAGAGTTCTACCAGACATTTAAGGAGTTAATAACACCAATACTCCTTAAACTGTTCTATCAAATAGCAAAGGAAGGAACACTACAAATTCCTTCTATGAAGCTAATATCATCTTAATCCCAAAACCTAATAAAGATACACTTAAAAAAGAAAACTATAGGCCAATCTCTCTGATAAACACAGACGCAAAGATTCTCAACAAAGTCTTAGCAAATCGGATTCAAAAACATATCAAAAAGATCATTCATGGGGACCAAGTAGGCTTCATCCCCGGCACACAAGGTTAGTTCAACATATGCAAATCAATAAATGTAATTCATTATATAAACCAGTCCAAAGTCCAAGACCACATGATACTCTCAATAAATGCAGAAAAAACATTTGACAAGATCCTAGCCTTTTGTATTCAAAACACTAGAGACAGAGATTGTAATACAAGCTCTAAGCCAACCCACAGAATGGGAGAAAATCTTCACTAATCACATATCTGATAGAGCTCTATTATCCAGAGTGCACAAAAAACTTAGAAAACTAAACACCAATGAAACCAATGGCCCAATTAAAAAATGGACCCTGGAACTTAAAAGAAACTTTACCAGGGATGAAATTAAAATGTCTAACAAATATCTTAAAAAATGCTCCACTTCCTTAGCCATCAGGGAAATGCAAATCAAAACTTCCCTGAGATATCATCTCACCCCGGTCAGGATGGCAAAAGTCCACAATACAAACAACAAATGCTGGAGAGGATGTGGAGAGAAGGGAACTCTCCTACATTGCTGGTGGGAATGCAGGCTCATACAGCCATTCTGGTGAGCTGTCTGGAGGTTCTTAAAGAACTTAAAGATTGAAATGCCATATGACCCTGCTATTCCATTTTTGGGAATAACCCCCCATATAGCAAAAATTCACCTCGATAGCAAGAGCATGACCATGTTCATAGCAGCACTGTTTACAATAGCAAAGTCATGGAATCAACTTAAATGTCCAACAGTTGACGAGTGGATGAGGAAAATGTGGTATATCTATACAATGGAGCACTAGTCAGCCATCAAAAATGATGAATTAATGGAATTTGCTCGAAATGGATGGGATTAGAAACAATTATATTGAGTGAAGTATCCCAGACACTTAAAATTAAGTGCCGTATGTACTCCCTAATAGGTGGCTCCTAGTACCAAACCCACTTAGAGACACTCAAAGATAAATCTCTGTAATACCTGCCGTAATTGCAAAGATTATGAACAGGAGGGATAGGGAAAGAGGGACACACCAGTAACAAGGAGAGAGGGGACCATGTTACAGCAGAGAAAACAGGCCACCATCAAGGACTGCAAGTAAGTAATGAGACATCTGGTTATGTTCACAGACTTTCCTTCCTGATCATTTACAACTGATGGGGCATGATCTTCCCAGAAGAGGAGAGTGTATAGTCTGGCAAATAGAAAGTAACCTTATCGCAAATGGGTAATTGACCCCTCCCTCACCCCAGTTTCCTAATTTTATTACATTTGCCTTTGAATATACTCTTATAACAAGACTCTAATTTAACAGGTTTTTATCTCTGGCCAGGGGGCGATATCCAATACCTATCCAATACCCATTAGGACGGAGTAAAGGGCATTGCAGGAGCAGCAACTGAAAAAAAATAAATCAATGAACCATAATTCAGAACATCAGAGACTCTATATCAACCACCTGGAACTAGGCCAGCCTAATCTCTCCCCATCCTGAAGCTCAGTGAAATTTGCGGGAGAGGGGGCGGTAAGATTGTAAGAGCACAAGGATGGGAGGAGTAAAGGTATGCAAGATTCTCCACACAAGTTAGGTCTGAAGCAATCATGTTTGGACTTTGCAAGCCCTGCACAATGTCCAACAGATTATTTTTTTCCAATACTTTTTTTATTATTATTTCAGCTCATACAAACCTAATAGGTACACCAGTTCCCTCCCTCCCTTTTCTCCTCCCTCCCTCCCCATTCCCCAGTGCCTCCCGCCCCAATTCCCAGAGAGTCCTTTCTTGTGCATGCCTGGGTGATTGACCCCTCCCTCTGGGCCCTCCTCTCCCATGACGTACAAGGACCCAGTGGCCTTTCCCTGAACCAGATTATTGACCCCACTAGGATCCTTGGAGGTAAGGGATTGACAGCCACAGTACTGTTCCTATGCTTAAAGGGAACACAGGAAATGGTTCTGGGAAATGCCACTGGGTCCTTGCACCTTATCAGAGAAGGACCCAGAGAAGAGTTTGGCATGCTCATTAAAGGATGCTCCGGGGATGGCAGGTACTGGGTGATGGGGAGGAAAGGGGGGTGGGGCGCACAAGGGAATAAGGGGTTGGAGGGGGGGGGTCCGGTATACCTGTTAAGTTTGTATGAGTGGAAATATAAAAAAAAAATGGGTCCTGGAACTGTTAAACTGTTGTTTGCAGCTCTATTCACAGTAGTAGAAAAATGGAATCAGCCAACATGCCCATCAACAGAGGAATGGGTAATGAAAATGTGGTACATACACGATGGGATATTACTCAGCCATCAGAAAGGATGAGATTTTGGAATTTTCTGGCAAATGGATGGAACTCAGACTTTAATACTCAGTGAGATATCTCAGATCCTGTAAGTTAATCTCTACATGTTCTCTTTAATATACGGATGATTGAACTGATATCCTTGTCAATGTATTTGGATTGTACGCATTGAAAGGGCCAGACAACTTTAAAAATACCTGAGTGGGAAGGTGGGGAAGGTAAGAAGGGATATTAGGATGAAAACTTTTTTAAAAAATTGTTTATTTATTATTTTTTTTAATTTTTTTATTATTATTATTTATTCAACTGTGCGCATGTGCGTGTGTACGTGCGCGCACGTGTGTGTGTGTGTGTGTGTGTGTGTGTCTGTGTATGTCTGTGTATGTGTAGAACCACGGACGAATTCGCGAACCACCATGGACGCCTCCACCTCCTTCTGCCCCGGGATTCACAGGCTCTGCCCTACCAGGACCAGAAGCGCAGGCCGCCCCCGCTTCTGCCTGGCGTCTATACGTGGGATCTGGGATCCGAACTCAGGACATTCCGCTTGCAAGGCGGAGGCTTAACCCCTGAGCCACCTCTCCAGCCCCTATTTATTATTTATTCAATTGTGCGTATATGCGTGTGTGCACGTGTGTATGTATGTATGTGTGTGTAGAACGGTGGCTCAAGGGTTAAGCCTCTGCTTTGCAGGCAGAAGGTCCTGAATACAGATCTTAGACCCCATGTATAGACGTCAGGCAGAAGCCAGGGCGGCCTGCGTTTCTGGTCCTGGTAGGATGGAGCCTGTACCGGGGGCAGAGTAAACAAGGAGAAGGTGAAAACTTTTAAAGGGGAGATTTATGATCTCAAGACAAGGTGAGGGAGAGAACTGAGAAAAATACATAGCCTGAAATGAGGGGATGGGACAGGAAGGACATGGCAGTTAGGAAGGACAGAGGGACTTACAGAAAAAACCCAAAAATCATAGTAAACAACCCCAAAGGAACTTTCTATGCTAGTAATATGTCAAAAATATGTCTTTTAAACATTGCATCAAGAGTAAGCAGACCCTATGCAGAGAAGCATAGAATGAGGAAAACAGAGAACAATAAAATAAAAGTCTTGAGCTGATCCACTTACAACCCAGGGACACAATTATAACAGAAGTAACAGGAATGTGACATTTCTTGATAAAATGTTGGTCAGAGAGGTCTTAAAGGCCCCCAAACATTATGGACTTTTGCCATGACTCTTAGTTGCTCTCCAAAAGCCATCAGTGAAATCCTATTACTGAGGATGCAACATAAAGTGAATACAGTACCTGAGCGAAGTGTGTTAGCTGGAGCTGGTCTGAGGACTTTGTCCTTGTTGGAGAGCTTGCACAGTACGGAGGAACACTGTAGAAGCTGCTGGGGGTGAGAAATAATCACAAGAGCTGTCAACGGCATGAGATCTGTAAGCTGTAATATAGTTCACCATGGCAACAAGTGGCCACCAGTGAAATAGCGGCATGAGTATTAAGGAGAAAACCAACAGCTCTCTGACTGGATTCAAACCTGTTTGTCAGGATGGTACCCACTCTGTTACTTTAGACTAGAACCTAAAAAAAAGGGAAGGAAATAGATCAATAAGGAAGAAAGCCAATAAACTTATTGATAGGAAGACAGTACATCAAACTGCTCTGTAGTCAGCCATCATTATGCCCATAGAATGGGAACTCACAGTGGAAACCTTTGGGTCTAAAGCTGGATGAATGAAGGGAAAAGCACACATCTATGGGGTGGCCTGAAGAGAGATAACTTGTTAGACTATCAAGGCCTGAACCCCCACGGGAGAAGACAAGTCAGAGTGAACCCTGAGGTACATTGAGGCATGAGGGCAGAAGGGTGGAAGGAACTGGGAGGGAATGGTGAAAGGAAGGGAGGAAATGGGAGGGAGAAGGGAGGGAGGAAAATCTGGGAAGAATACTTGATATACTTGTAAAATTAGAAAGAATTAAAAACAAAACAAAAAACACACAAAAGAATCATATTGCAGGGCTGGAGAGATGGCTCAGGGGTAAAGACTCTATCTGGCAAGCAGAAGGATCCCACATAAAAATGCCAGAAAGGTAGTTGGCTTATATTTTTAGCTTTGTTGGGCGGAGCTTGGGAAATCCCAGAGGAAAGCAAAAAAGGAGATAGAAAAAAATAATAGATAGAATCCAAAAAGATTCCTGAAGTCACCCATGGTCCTCCACAGGTATATACAGTGTCCTATTATACACACATACGAAATAAAAAATATTAAAAAAATAATAATTTCACATCGATAACATAGAAATTCTGTAGTGTGTGGGATGGAAATTGTTTAGTGTTGTGCATTACATCATTTGGAAGTACGTCTACATGAATGTAATTATCTGTCCACATGACTCTGATCCTTCACTGAACCAAGAAATCACTCTAGAGAAAAATCATACAATAATTACTTTATACAGTTCTTTTCCACATTCCTGTAATTTAGAAATTTCAGAAATTGTCACAGAAAAATGTCATGCATATTTGTTTAATAAAGGAATGTAATTAGTTTCTGGCAGTAAAGATTATGCTTCATGCTGAAGCAATGTGTTACAAATAAGGAAGCACTGTGTTGCCACAATGAAGCATTGTGATGTCATCAACTATTGTAATGACTTAATGAATCATAATAATGTCAGAATGCAGCTTTTTAAAGTCACGAGTCAGCTTATGATGACATATATAGCACTATGATGTCAAAATACATTGTGATGCATAGAGCAACACTCTAATGTCGTGTTTTGAAATCCAAAAGGATTATGTTAAATACAACACGATACAACATGATGGCTAAATAGATCACTATGATCTCCTGTACTGCACAGTGACTGTACAGTAGAGCATTGTGACATCACATAGAATGTTGTCAAAATTAGCTGTTGTTTAGGCAATAAAAAGCATTGTTATTATTATTGTTACAACTGAGGAAAAAATATAAAGTTGATTGATTCTATCAGTGTTAATCTTTTGTTGAGATTTTGTAATGTCCTTATTCATTATGTTGGGGATTTTGGGAAGATGGTACATATACTCTCTCTTCTCTTTTTCTCATTCTTGTTTTATTTTTATTTTCATTGTTTTGATCCTTTGCGAAACAGAGTCATTGTATAGCCCAGAACTCATAAAGGTATTTTCTGTATCTCTTAATTTAGAATTAGGCATATTCTTCTCCAGCATCTGTTTCTTTATTTGCATGCAAATTTTCACTTTTTTCAGAACAAGTTTCCTTAGAAAGTATTGTTAATGTTTTCTGAATATATCTCAATAAACTAATTCTTATACTTCTCATTATTTGCCTCACTTCCTGAGCAGAGTGCTGATTTCACCTGATCTTTCTGCTTCTGCATGGAAATCTCTGTATCAACCTTTGCGTGATATCTTGATAGAATAATGAAACTTCTATTTTCACTGTTTGCTATATTCATACACTTATGTGCCTGGTTTCACTTATAAATTAATTCAGTTTTGAATTCATACATTTTATGTTTAGACTTGTTGAATTATAAAATATTACAAATAATTACATTTGTAACACAAGTTGGGTTTTATCCATACCAAGTCAAGAACTACTGAAGTACAAATTGACTCAATTTTAGGGTTATAGATGACTTTACTTTACATAATGCCTGCACTTCTTGGTATTCTGAGATTTTCAATTTAAATATCATCCATGTCATTATAACTTGGAACATCATTTATTTCTGCCAGACTATGCAAAACTGGCTCCTCACACACATATTTTGGAGGGACACAGAGACATACTCCTTGGTGTCAACAACTCATATGGAATTTCATTTTAAGACATGATAACATGATCCCCTGATTTCAGAGTCAGCCAGGGGAAGCATCAGGAGGCTTGAACAGCCAGAATTTAATATTGTGGATGTTGAAGCAGATATTATAAAGTAACAGATTTAATCATTTTTAGTGAGTCCTGACTCTCAGGAGACCAGCATGCAGGAAATTCATACTCAAGTGAAGAGCAAGCTCTCTGGGTAATGCACCCCGAGAGTGATTCTTATGAAAGTGTGTGGTATGTTAAGCACAGCTGTGGCTGCATACAACCTGCATCTATAGAGAAAAACTGAAGAAGACACAAGCTTGATCCTCTTCTTTGGAAATATTCAGTAGGCTGTATTAATATTCTGTAACAATAATCCTTAATGATTTATAGGTGTGGTACAGAAGAAAAAAAAATTCCTATATCCAAAGCTCTCATCGCCCACACAGGAAAGCTAGCTTGAAGACTAGTACTGCTTTAAGCCAGATACCAGCTCAAGAGGAAGGGGTGAACATTTGACTTTTTAAAAGTATATTCTTTCTTTCTTTTTTATTTTTTCACTTTTTTATCTTCTTAATATTACATACGTGAATATAGTGAATTTATGATATTTTCACAACTTTCTCCCCAGTCCCATTCCCCTCTCTTTCTATAATTCTTCTCCTCCCCTGTGAAACTCCCTCCTATTTCCAAGTCTATAGCATGTGTGGCCCACTGACTTTCATAGATATACATTGAATTTAAATCATTTTCATCCCCATATTAACTAATTCCATTCCTCATACTTTTCCTATTGAAAACCTTTTTTTTTTTAACCAAATAAAATATTTTCTAGTCTCTCCTCTTTGTGTTTGTGGCCCGCTAAGCTTCATCAGTGTTGTCTGTGTTGCCATACGCTTGGGCACTAGCTAGAGGGGAACCACGTATCGGTGGGTACACCACTAAAGATTGCCGCTCCCCTCCCCACAGACAGCATTGATCCTAAGCAGTTCCTCAGTGAAATGTAGTGACGCATGTGGTCCTCCCCTTTCTGAACTCCTCTTTGAAAAACACACTTATATTCTCCATGACAAATACATGTTTACCTTGGGACATCAACCTTCTGAAGGGAAATTATATTGAGAAGTTAGACATCAAAGAAAATTCCAATCCAGTATCAGGCATTCAGTATAAATTAAGCCAGAATATATTTTTGATCATAGACATTATTACATCCCATTTCTTGTGAAGATGTCATATGTGATGGTTTTTCTGTGAATTTTAATGCCTATGGAAACAACAAATATATCAACATCCAAAAAGTCCTATCCACATATTCCTCCTTCCTATCTCTAACATCTCATATATACCAAGCACTTCTACCTAAATAAAACTAAATGTATCTTCCAGACTAGTCACAGAATCCCTGAAACAATCGAGCAGCTGTTCCTTGTTAAAATGTATTTTGCACATAATGTCAACTCTAACAGGCCAGGGTTTGCTCTGCTATCACAACAACTGCACCCTGATATCATTTGCTTAATATCTGTAAGTTTTTTGACTGTCTTGCCTTTGCAAATATTGAGTCTTGCTGCTCCTCCCTTGATTTGATGATTTCAGGGTTTGACGTCCATAATTAGAGAGAATTGGAGAGCTGTGGAAACTAGAGGACTTTGTCTCAGCTTGAAATAACACAGGCTCCTTGAGTCCACAGTACAAATCATAGCCTGCCATGTGGCCACATTAAATCCAGGGAGAGGGGACATGTCATTCCATATGCTGCAAAGAAGACAGGAGCTGGCAACTAAGCAGGCGATGAGATTCAAAGCCATTTCTGCACTACAGCTATGCTTTTCAACTACTGTTGTCTACACACATACCACACACATACACACACAAATACAAACACACACACATATACATGCACATAAACAGCATGGCTGGATCACCTGATAGCTTTATTATTTTTAAGTTCAACCATAAAAACTTTGTTTGGACTAATGTGCTTCCTCACCAGTAATGCATGTGTTCCCTTATCTTTCATATTCTAAACAGCATCAGTGAGTGAATTAGTTATTTTTCTTGCTGTTTTTATAAAACAACTGACAAAAGACTCTAAGAAGTGTTTATTCTGATTCATCATTCATCATGCTAAGGAATATCAGGTGGATTTTCACAGTGCTGTCAGGAAGCAGTGAGAAATAGAGGCCAGTGTCCACTAGATTTCCATTTTTCAATTCATTCTGGGGACATAGTTTAAGGAATGATGAAACCCACACTCAGGAGCAGTCATCTGACCACAGTCAAACCTTTCGGAAAGGTTCTCACAATGCAGATCCAAAGGTTTACTTTCCTATATGTTTTAATCTATGATGAAGATTAAACATAACACTTCTGTTTGCTTGATAATCAAAGGAAATAAAGCTGGTATAAGAAAGATATACTCACACACCTACCTTTAATGTGGAATTATTCATAACATCCAAACTTTAACATTAGTTTTGTGTTCAGCAAAAGAACAAAGAAAAAGCAGTATGTATAACTATATGTATGTGAGAGAATGCGCACACACACACATACACACACACACACACACACACACACACACACACGGGTCTTATTTTTGCAAAAACAAAGGTTAAAATCCTATCATTGTAGCAAAATAAAATAAAATAAACCAAAGGCAATAATGTTAAGAAAATAAGTGAGACAAAGAAAGACAAATATCACATTTTTGCATTCAAGCAAAAATTAAAATAACTATAATTCCTATAGTCACATAGGAATTTCACATAGCCTGAAAGTTTAAGAGTAGTTACTAGGAACTGTGATGTAAGAGTATCTGTGTTTGGGGCTGGAGAGGTGGCTCATGAGTTAAGCCTCTGCCTTGCAGGCGGAAGGTCCTGAGTTCAGATCCCAGATCCCACGTATAGATGCCAGGCGGAAGCGGGGGGAGGGGGGAGGGGGGAGGGGGGAGGGTACGGGGAGGGGGGAGGGGGGAGGGGGGAGGGGGGAGGGGACGGGGGAGGGGAGGGGGGAGGGGGGAGGGGGGAGGGGAGGGGGGAGGGGAGGGGGGACGGGGGAGGGGAGGGGAGGGGGGACGGGGGAGGGAGGGGGAGGGGAGGGGGAGGGGGGAGGGGGGAGGGGGGAGGGGGGAGGGGGGAGGGGGGAGGGGGGAGGGGGGAGGGGAGGGGGAGGGGAGGGGGGAGGGGAGGGGGGAGGGGGGAGGGGGGAGGGGAGGGGGGCAGAGCCTGTGAATCCCGGGGCAGAAGGAGGTGGAGGCGTCCATGTTCCCGAGTTCGTCCGTGGTTCTACACACACACAGGCACACACGCGCACGCAAACATACATATGCACACACGCACAATTGAATAAATAATAATAATAAAAAATTTTTTAAAAAAGTATCTCCGTTTGGTGAGCGTGGCGAGTCATTAATAGATGTGGTCATGCACAATGAGTGTTTGTGTGGAAACAAAACAGCAAATTCCATTCCAGTAAAATAAATGTTTTAATTAAACACATATTTGAAAAGAAAACTTAGGGCTTCATATTTGCCCACATGCACAATCATTGAATAGACATGCAGATTTTTGTTTCTAGTCAGCAGACCAAGATCTCCAGGCCACTTGCTACGTCATATCAGAACACAACATCTTTTGAAGTACATGTAGTTTATTTCAAAATTCAAGATGTATTTATTTCCATGTGCGTACCTTACATATGGACACACATAAAAATTCATGCATGTGCTTCATGAAATATTTTGAATTATCTTTGAATAATTTGGAAGGAGTAAATCATTTCACAAATTTTAATAAAAAATTCATAAAATTTTAAAATTTTACCAAACAGAGAATGCTTTCTTTATTACTGCTTAACTTTGATGATTATCTGCTTTAGCGATCCCTTTTTTGGTTATTCATTTCTTAGTATTTGGGGAAAATATTTCTTGCTGAGTTCTTTCTCTTCCCTTTTTTATTCTTTGACTGATTGTTGTGGCTGTTGGTGAAAATTTGTCTTGGCTCTATTCACATTGCAATGAGAGATGACCCTATTTTGTGCTGATTTCTGCATAAGCAACATTGATATTTCACAGATCATGTTCTTCTGTCAAATGCATGGCAGATTTGTTTATCTGGCTCTTATAAGTATCACATCCTATTAAATGAGCTGAAATTTATATTGTAGACTAAAATTGTTTGTTTGGTTTGCTACTATGTTTTCACATGAAGGTTCTCTTCTTATAATTTCTCATCAACCATGGACAAAAGGGGAAAGATAGCTATTTAACTTGGTTCTTAACACTGAGTGAGTCATTTGATTCATCAAAGAGGTTGTAGCCAACCACATGTTTTTATTTGGTTTCCATGATTTCATGTGTCTTACATACACATTCCTCTAACTCCACTGAAATACAACTTCCATCTTGCAGCCAATCTTCCCTATATTTTAAGTTATATGATCTCGTAGCAGTTAGGACCAGTGCTTCGCTCTTTGTAATGAACTAACTATTGCTACTCTCATTCTTGTGTGGTTTGCTTACATGCAAACTTCAGCATATTAATATTTGATCTGCCTATCTAGAAACAGGAATTGACTCCAGAAAACTCATTACAATAAACATTTGAAAAGCCATAAGTTATACCAGATTATTTCTCTTACCTGTTCGTAGTTTTCAGAAGAGCAAGAAGATGTCTTAGTAGTGAAAGAGTTTGTGGAACATGCCTGCTGATCTTAGGTTGATCTCTGGGACCCAGCAAAAGGTAAAAGGAGAGAATCTATCATTAGAAATTGTCCTCTGTCTTCTATACATGGTATCATGTGATCCTGTGCACAGTAAGTAAATTATGACAGAAGTTAATAAAGTGTTTCATAATATTCCACCTTAGTTAGTATGTGTCACAAGCAGTGATTGGAGTCCCTGGGTGTACTTAATGTCCCTGATAACCTCCTCATTTGCTATAGCTGCAAGTCAAGTTAAAAGGCAACTTTTGACTCTCCTTTTTTTTCTTTTTTATATTTTCTCTATTTATTTTTTTATGTATGTGTGTTGGAAGGCACTGTGTGTCCCTGTGGAGGACCAAGGATGATTTCTGGATTACTCCTACCTCCTTTATGCTTTGCTCTGAGATTTCCTAGAATATGCCCACCAGGGCTGGAAGTGCAGGCCACTGCCATTTCTGCCTGGCATTTTTACATGGCACCTGGGATCTGAGGACCTTTTGTGTGCAAGACAGAGTCTTAACCCCTTAGCCATTTCTCCAGCCCCACTTCCTTTTTAAATAGTAAATTGGAATATAATTAAAGCAATATCACTTTTAATTAAGAATATAGAAAAACTTACATTACAGAGAAAGATACTTTTGTTATTTCCAATTTATATAATAGTTCAAATTCAAATGGAATGATCATATATGAACTTACAGATAATCTTTATTTTCAGCATAAAATGAAAGATAAAAAATGCAAGCAACTGAGTCCTTACATGTCATCAGAGAGGAGGACCCAGAGGGAAGTTTGACATGCACACTAAAGGATGCTCCAGGAATGGGGGGGGGGGGAGAGCACCGGGAGAAAGGGAGGAAGGGGGAAAAACGAAAGGGGAAAGGGGGGAGGGAACAAGGGGATTCAAGGAGAGGTGGAGGGAGGGAGGGGAATGGGGTACTTACCAACTTTGTATGAGTGTAAGAAATAAAAAAAATGCAGGTAAGGCAAAAAAATTTATGTAGTTCAAGTAAAATATATTTTGAATGCATATGTGGGTAGATATTTACTTAAGAAATGATCAGCTTTATTTTCTGTGGAATTAATCATTGTAACTGACAGTGTCCTGAGAGTGGCCACCAGTGAGACTTCACCATATACACCTGCTTCTAATATACCACAGTATCTCTGCTGGTGTTTTAAGATTTTGTCACTTAATAATCCCTTTGTGATCAAGCTGTGAGCAGATCAGATCCCTCACTAATTGCCAAAGACATATACTACAGAGTCTGACCACAGATCATAATTTTAACCAACAGAATTTAATGCCTGCATTCAAAGTAGTGTGGATTGACTTACTTCCATCTATTCACACATGCCTTGGGGGATTAGTAGTGGGAAAAGAGAAATTTTTAAGGAGAAGATGATGTAACTGAACAAAGTTTGAATGTTAAACATGGATCCCTGGGAACTGGGATTTTTGCTCTGTGCATATTTAACGTATCATCATAGAAGAATTTGAGATGTTTGTACAATGTTGTAAACCAAGGACTACAGAATATGAAACATAGCTTCTTTTCCATAACACTGCTCACAGAGAAAAATTAAAATGCTTTGAAGTTAATTTGCTTAAGAAGCACATATATTATGGATGAAATTCTGTATTTCCTTTTCCAATTTATGTATGGAATCTCAGCTCTTATTAACTCAAAATACAATTGAATTAGAGACAAACATTTTAAAGTTAAATGAAATCATAGTAGATGATTCTTTGTTCTGCAAAACTATATTTTAAAGAGCAATAGATACAAAAACAAATGACAACAGGGAAAGGCTTCATGTGTACTCAATGACACCTAGACACCTGCAAACTGAGGAGAGACATTTAGAGAAACTACCCCTTCTGAGTACTTGATAGTATGCTTAGTAAACTTATAAATAAGATAACATTCATGTTGTTAAACCAAGGAGAGACCTCCAGAGAAAATACTGCATCAGAGCTCTTGATGGTAAACTTATTTTATAAATAAGATAGCACTCATGTTGTTAAACTAAACACTCCTGATTATTATGTTATGATAAATATACTGATTGAGCTAATGCAAGGGGCCCTATATTCACTGAAACCTATATCAAGAGATGAATCTTTCAATTTCACTCGATATATGTAAACAAGATGAAAGAATATAGAGTTCTTAATAATTTTAATGTCTCATAATATACTTGAATTCTTTTTTTAAATTATTATTTATTCAATTGTGCATGTTTGCGTGTATGTGTATGTATATGATTGTATGTGTGTGTGTGTAGAACCATGGGAGAATTCGGGAACCACCATGGACCGCCTCCACCTCCTCGTTTACTGTGCCCCGGGATTCACAGGCTCTGCCCTACCAGGACCAGAAACGCAGGCCTCCCCTGCTTTCGCCCAGCGTCTATACGTGGGATCTGGGATCCGAACTCAGAACATTCCTCCTGCAAGGCAGAGGCTTAACCCCTGAGCCACCTCTCCAGCCCCCAAATACTTGAATTCTTAAATTGCCATATATTTTCTTTCCCATACTAATTCAATATTGGTTTTTAATTTATTTCATAAGTCAAATTCTCTTTCCACATTTCATTACTGGTAATATACATAAAAGTCAAGATTTTATGTGTGGAAAACTCCTTATCAGTACCTTCTCTAAGGCCAGCTTGCAGGCTTCTTATCAAAAGGGCTGGTTTCTCTTCTTTTCTTTGTTGTGCTTCATAGGTCTAAATTGGGTTAAATAGTAGCTTTGAAAGAAATGTTGGCATCAATTTCCTTTAAATGCCACATTAAAAGTGTTAATATTTGCTCTGTTTGCCATCATCAGCATAAAAAGCATAGAATGAAAGAAATACCTGAAGAAAGAACTGTTTTATGTCACCTTCATGACTGAGGAGGTTACTTCAGTGACAGAACTGTGGTAAGGTATTACTAAAGAGGATTGATATTTTTAAAGACACAATATTTAATAAGTTGCAGAGTACCACCAAATCCACCTCCTTGTAAGAAACAGATACCAGTTAAAGCTTCTAGTAACAGTTTCAACCTTATGTTTTTGTAAAGTGTAATGACCTGAATTGTTTAAAAGAATGGTTACTATTATATTTATTTCTTTGGAAGTATAGTTATTAATGGAAATACATATGTGAATATGTATGTGTACATACATGTATATATACATATGTGAGTATGCAAATATTTCCCATGTTTGTAATGCTTCATCTTATGGTTTTCATTTTGTTTCAAACTACAAATTCAAATTGTTATCTATGTATGTTTCCATCTTTTTTTAAGGCAGGGTCTCATGCAGTCTAGATTGATTTCAAACTCTCTGTGTCTTAAAGGGACCTTAATGCCATCTTCCTTCTATTTTCACCGCCAAAGGACTAGGAAAACAAGAATGTACCACCATGTCCTGCACGTGTCCTGTTTTTTCAAAGTGTGAATTTTCAATAAGATTTTAATTAATGATTAAACTTTTGTTATGAGCTTATATGTGATCTAACTTATATCTCTAGAAAGTGGGACCAGACAACCTTCACAATCCCCCCGTGTTTATTAAAAATAGACCTATTATTATTATTATTATTATTATTATTATTATTATTATATTTGAGCAAGGTAAAGACCATAGTACAGGCAAATAGGCCAACTCCTATAAAAACGAGTGTCAAAATAATCAAATCTACTCATAAATCTGGAATTTTCTAATTTTACATGTTATTTAAGTGAGCCAGAATTCTATTCCAAATATAAATTCTATCTCATTATCTATATTGACTTTATGTTTAGGAGAGACACAATTATCAATTAAACAACAGATACAGTTGATGGCATAAATGTCAGCAAAAGTCAACATAAAATTGTACATTTTTAGGAACCCACAGTAAAACATATGGTGGGTACACAATGGATTCTATTGTTGAGAAATTTGACTCAGATTTTATTTGTCTCTGGAAAATAAATTATCATAGTGTTGCTGAATCCCCACTGGGCCAGCCAGAGGGAAGAGAGGAAATGGCAGGGTCCTCATGGGCTTGAGGCAAATGGGCCATCTGATGACGAGGTCACCAACCAGACCCCGGGAGTCAGGCAAGAAACAACAGGCAGAGGACGAGTTGGCTGCAGACTCAGCTTTATTCAGGAAGTGTTTGAGCTTATATAGGGTCAGGGTCCAATCAGGTGTGGCTTCCTCTCCACTCAGAAGGAGGGGGAGAACAGCCACCAATCATTTCGCTGTTTACTAGGTGTCCAGGTTAGATGGCCGCTTCCCATTGGTTGTTCATCGCTTCTTCCCATTGGTTGTCCATCCCTCCTTCCCATTGGTTGCCCATCCCTCCACCTGAATGGTTCCTCTATTGGAACATGTCTGGGGCATGTCCAAATTTGTTCAGGCTTGTCTGTAGTCAGACCTCCTGGATTCAGAAGCAAATCCATTAGAGCCACACATTTTCACCCTTTTATTTAGTTATAAATTTTTTAGTGGGGACCATGATAGCTGGGGTGACCCCAAGCCTCTTCAGCTGTGCAGAATAGAAGTGGCTGTGCCTATCTTAGATTGGACACGACCCTCGTTTGGAGCCTTACCCATCATTGACTACCAGTCATGATACCATCACAGAGAAGAAATCATGGTCCCAAAGGGGAACTCGAGTGTGGCAGAGAAAAGGAGGTTTTGTCAGGGGAGTAGCAGCCAGAAAGGCTGTAGGTGACACAGGTGCAGAAACGATCCAGAAAAGCTGGGGAGACATAAATCAGAACCTAACAATTGAAGGACAGCCAGGGTTCCCAGGAGCCTTTGTTGATCTTAGGAATGTCTGAAGCCTAAATGGATGATTTGAGGACCTGTAAAGTAGCTTTGTTATTTTGTGAATATATGAAAAAACCTGTAAGAAATTTTATATGAAAGAAAACTTATAGTCTATTAGAAAAACAATTGTGATGGATATAAAACATAAGTAGTTAAGGCCTTAGATGTTACCAAAATTATTTGTTCTTATTTTTAAGTATGCATACATGTATTTAAAAAATGGCATAACAAAATTTTAATATTAGCACACAAGAAAAATGAAAAAAAAAATTGAAGTGGCCACAGACACAAGACACACAACATGTAAACACAGAACATACAAGCACATGAATAATATTTTACTGGCAACTGTACAATTTCCCAGTAACTGTCTTAAAATTACCCTTGAAAGCTTTATCAAAGGCAGATTAACATTTAGGAAAACCTTATTTAAAACAAGACCTCATATTAGTTAAGTCCAGCAGCTTAGCTTAATTATGAAAAACATCTAGCAAGGAAAACATTCTTATCCATAGTCCAGTTCCCATATTCTCTGGGGGAATTTTAATATTAGAATGCCAGGGCTCTAGTCTGTAGGAGAGGTTTTAAAACACGTATCTGGGGCTCCTTACAGTGTGAGGGAAGGTTGCCCATTTTTCTAAAGAACAGAGATGAGACCAAAAGAGGCAAAGATTTGACAAGGAATGTATTGGGCCCAAATGTCTTATGCTTGGTTGGGGGCTTCCAGAATTCACTACTACCCCTGGGCTGTATGCACATATGGTGTCTCCCAGTCAGGCCTATTCAATGTACAAGCCTGGGCTCTGAGTTCTGAGGGGACCAATTTCTTATGTGAACTTGCCAGGAAAAGCCTTGGTTTAGAGGGGTTCTTTGATCATGGGGAAATCAAATGAGCAATTGGGGCTCCTTGATTATTGGCAAATCAAGCAAGCAATTGTTTTCCTAACCTTAAGAGGGGCTCCTTGATCATCAGCAAATCAAGCGAGTGATTGTTTTCCTAAGGACAAACAGGGAAAGGGGAAGAGGAAGGGGCCATCTGGTCACCTTTAGGCACCATAAGCACACAGAACACAAAACCAAAGGGGCCACTCACCAAACTTTACCAGAATGGGTGTCTCGTCTAGGCCAAAGGCAGCACCACCCCACGTTGGAGCTCCAGATGTTGCCAAATCCCCACTGGTCCAGCCGAGGGGAAGAGCAGAAACAGCAGGGGCCTCATGGACTCCTTAAATAAATGTAGAAAGATAGATAATATAATGAAAGAAAGAAAACAAGAAAAGAAAAATAAGTCAAGAAAAAGAAAGCGTGGAAGAAAGAGGAGTGAAAGAAAGATAAAAGGAAAGAAAATTAGATGAAAGAAAAAAAGAGGAAAAGAAGAATTAATGAAAGAGAGATACAGGACAAACACAGTGATAAATTGAACTGGATTGTACTACATAGAGTTCAGCTGATCCTTGGGGACAGCCCAGACTTCAGAGACTGCCTGAATTGAGGAAAAGAAGGCAGTGCTTTTCACACTTGTGTCATCTAGTCACTCTATGTAGGACAGATCTGAGAAGGTCATACTGTAGCTAAAAGTGTTATTATATTGCAAACTTTCCCTGAATATAGAAACTCAAGTTTCAAGGATTAGTTTTCATGATATTGGGCATTTCTTGGTGATGCTTGCTTTAGTCTTATTTAAGATCACATGTTTATTTGCATATAAGAGGACACTCATTGCTGTCCAAGACTCAGCTGATTGTCCATAACTTTCCAGACTGGAATGCAAACTGTCATTCAAATAGAGACCATTGCAACACTTTCTGTTTGTAAGGCCAATAAAGCCTAGATTTAACAATCCCTGAGTATCTTTTCTACTGTATACTCTTAAAACAAAATATAGAGATAGTTCAGTTTAAAGAGAGATGCCTAGGTTTCACTTTTTTATTTCAATGTCAATTTCTCATGCTGAAAACATTTGAGTGGGGCTTTCTTAGGTTCTTCTATGGAAACAGCATGTCTCAGATTGTGAGCTTTAGCAAAGAACTCTCTTTAGTTCATGGACATTTTCAAAGGCAAACTCGTCCATGAGCCACAACATATGAAGCTTCCTGATGCTGGGAAAATGGATGCTTTGTTCTTGAGGGGATGCGGCAGAGCATCCACTGTCCTGCCGTCACTACTCCTAATACTCCTTTAACTCTAGCTGGATCTCAGCAGCTACCAGATGGAAACATGCAGAGAATGTTGACATTGGAAGAGATTTATCCAAGTCTGTCTTCCCCCAGTTTTTGGCACTGACATGGAGAGCATATGGCAACACATCCTGTGGGTGTTAGACCAAAGAAGACAGAAGTTAAGACTGAATATTCCATCACTTGGCACAAGCACATAGGGTTAGAGAGTTGATAATTTATCTTAGGGGATTTGAAGAGATAGGTTGTTTTGGTATTTTATTTATTTAATTATTTTTACAAGCTTATTGAGAAACCCCTGTTTCTCTCCATTCCCCCTTCCTTCCAGACCCCACCCTTCCCCTCATCAATCCATTCCACTCATTCCCAACTTCTTATCTGGCCACTACTATAGACCCCAAGGTTCCCTCTGGCTTGAGATGGGTTGTTTATATCAAGCTTATCATTATAGCTTGTCCAAACCTTGATGCTTAGGTACCACTTTCAGAAATTCTCAGTAAGGCTTTATGGATACAATTCATTGGGTCTCTCCTTAGAGTAGTTAAACATTCTCTGGTTGAGATGTGGTCTTCCTCCTGAGCATCAAAAAGCAAATTCAGATACTCAGCTGAATTCAGGTCCTAGAGATGATAGCGTTTGAGTCCCTAAGCTACTAGATGCCAACTTTCTTTATAGAATAATTTGTATCAGCTGTTGATTCTACTCTTTGAGGCTAAAGGAATACTCTTGATGTTTTTAATCCTTCTCAGAGTTTTCCTCATTAAGTCAGAATTACTCAGGGTAACCTTATTGACACCATTTCAATGTAAATTTGTCGATAACAAGAAAGAAGGAGTCATATAGATCACAAGGTCTATGTATGTATACCAAGGAGCATAGTTTCTGAGGACAATTTTACAATGTTTCCTGTCAGAGTGGAAATCACAGCATTCACAGCTCTTTCTTTGCTGTCAGTCAGCATGGCTTGACCAATAGAATAGAGTGATGACAACAATTCTGAGTGTATAAGTTAGATACAGGTGTCAACTTGACAACTTATTATTGAGGAAAACCTGTGAAGAATTGGTAGCTAAGGCAAATCCTTATCAAAGCCTATGAGAGATTATCTAATTGATGTGGAAGGACACAGGCCATGACAGATGGATCCATTCTGGGAGCAGATGGATAAGTTGGAGAGGGAAGGTTCAATACTTTGACCTATTTATTCTGCTAGACTTCCAGAACGACTAGTGAGAAGGATTTGTCCAGTCTCAGTACTTCCTGTACATGTGATGTGGCTCCCCACAGTTCCTGGCAGGAACACAAATTGTTTTGGTTGTGAATTTACCAGCAACATGAAGACAAACTGTAGTACCAAGTTTCGGCTTAAAATCAGGAATGTCCTCCCATAAACTCATGTTTTGAACTTGTAGCTGATGACCCAATTTCACTGGTATGTAGACGCTTTGGAGCATAGTATCTATCTGGTAGACAAAGGCCAATAAAGAAAGGACTTGAAGCCCAAAACTCCTCCTGTCCTGTTCTTAGCTTTCTGATCCATCACCACCAATGAAAGCAACTACATCACCTATCTAGACTGAGCCTCCATGCATTCCCATGTGACGGGTTATGTCTTTTAATCTTTTAAAGAGTCAAAATAAGCTTTTCTTCTTTTATGTTGCTTATGTTGTTTGTCAAGTGTTTCATAGTGAAGAAAGAGTGATGCAGAGAAAATTCTTATCATAATACATCATAACCCAAAAGTAAAGGTCCAAAGTTCAAGGAGGCATAAATGATGGAGCAAGCCTACATATTACCTAAGGAAATTCCTTTTCACATTCAAATCCACAAAGAACAAGATGACCAGGACAGATTTTATTTCATTCATTCTCTTTTTTTTTTTTTTGCACATATACGTGTGTGTGTGTGTGTCTGTGTGTGTGTGTGTGTGTGAGGTGTGTGTGTGTGTGTGTTTCTGGTTGGAAGCGTCTGGATCAATGAGGAAGAAAATACCCAGAATTGATGTCAATTACAGATTCTTTTCCATTTGTGTGATTATAATTGGCACAAACTGATGCCAGCCTGTCACGTGGCATATGATTTTTGATCAGAAGATACTTACTTTTTGTTTATGTCATCTTAGAAAATTAGAACCAATTTTCCCTTGTCTGGAACACAGTGCAGTGTATTTAAGCTGGCTGTTGGACAGAATAATGCAAATGCTTGTGATGCTGTTGATATGTATGATGATAGGGAGGAAATAATTAAAATGTCCAGAGATTTGTCCTTGTGTTTGTTTTCTCCAGGTCTTCCATTTAAAGTGGCAGTTGGTTTTCTGACCCTAAAATTACCTGCAAAGAAGAAAGAGTTGCAACAGCTGAGAGATGGCAACTGGCTGTGCATCAAGGAATGCTCTCCCAATGCATATATGATTACCTGGATATGTACTCTGAGTCATGCTTGTGCACAAAACAATGATTTGGATATCTTAGATGTTAGATGCAAGCATCAGATCATTCATATTTCAAGCGTATACATCAAATTGGATTCTCTGATAAAACCTTCACAAAAGAAGCCTAGTTTGATTTTCAAACATGGAAATCTCTTTTCCTTACCAGTAACTTTCCTTTAGGTTAAAGGTGGAATGCCACTCCGAGCACCCAGAAAATATTAAAAACTTGACAATGCCAATGAATAACAATTGATTGAGTGATTAACAATGTATGTTCAATTTTCTGTCATCGGTGGATTTCTAAAAATAGTTATATCTAGCAGCAACTCATTTTTAAATACAGCCTTCCATACAAAGTAGACAGTAACAAGTGATATATGTTCCTGGTAGAACAGATTCCACTATACAGGGGCCCTGCCTTAAGTTTTGTAATTCATTTCCAATCTCCAATAAATGCTTGAAACCATGAACAGTGATGTGTGCACAGATAATGCTTCATCCCATAACAACATAATAGTGAAAAGATACAATTCAAAATTTAGCACAATAAAAGACTGACGAGAATAAATAAAAAAGGTAAAATTATAGTGGTCATTAATAAAAGTTATATCAACATAGTCTACCCTCAAGTGACGTTATGTTCTACTTGACTTTCTCCTTGCAATGCTGTGTAATTATATAATGCTGACCTGAAAACAGAAAGTGAGATGAGCCATGTAGGTATTTTGGAACAAGTATTAGGCACTTCTAAGGGTTACTTCAATGTGTACTCAAGAAGTATGCAGGCTTTGCTCTGATAGACAACAACTATAATGTCAATATGCTGGCCAAGGGGTGATTTCTACCTCAGGAGGGACAGAATTCACCATTCTTGGAACTCATAAATTATTAATTTCCTCCATTTTCCCTTGTATTTTCAGTCCTTGGTAGAACAAGGGTAAATAAAACTATAAAAAAGCATGAGTAAGAAAATTGAGTAAAGCTCTCTTAAACTTTTATATAGCTTCTCTTGTCCTTTCAACCGACTTAAGACATTTATTTTACAGAAAGAAAGGTTTGTGGGATGCCGCATCCATTTAGATGAGGTAAGACATTTCTAATCCATGACAGGAACAATCCAGAAAAGCAGTGATACCGGAAATTATCTGAATAATCACCACCACTAAGAAATACTCTAACTTGGACATTGAATACATCCAGAAGTTTTCAGAATGCTAAATATTTACTGGCCCGTTGTCCTCATGCCTTTCATAAGAACCACATAAAATTCACATAAAGCAGATTAGTAAATGTAATCTTACTATGCAAGAAAACCAAGTTGTTCTCTAGCTCACATGGGCACGGGCAGTGAAGTCAACTATGAGAAATATAAATTGGGCTACTCATGGTTAAAAATGAACTATTTACATTAGAAAAAGCAATTTTTCTATATAGGCCTATTGACCAAAATTCTAGAAGTACTGGGAAATTCAGAATATACCATATTAAATAGGAAAATGTTCCAGAACTAGGAGCAATTATCTTATCAAATTGAGACTTGAGAGTACTGTTATTATAATCATCATCATTATTAGCATTATTATTATTTGCTTATGTCTATGAGAAAATAATGACAGTGTTCTTATCTGAGCTAGAATAACTGACCAATTATTAAGAGGAATTTTGATGGCTGTTACTAAAAGAATTCAGTTCCAGAGACCCACTGGAGGGGTTTTTAGACACAACAAGTATTTTATTACAGATGAAGGAAAGGTGGAACAAGACAAGACTGCTAAAGTTCACATCAAAGGATTTGTTTCATGACAGCAAATCAAATTTGGGGGAAAAAGAATTCATGAACTAAAATTTTGGCCTAAAATTCTAGAGATGTAGTGTTTGAGATATCTGGTGAAAATTAATTAAATACATAGACTCATTCTTAGTCCCAAAGATTTGCATGGAGACAGGTAAGATTACCTTTGGTAATTTCTGGAATTATTTGCATAACTTTGGTAAATAAAATATTCATGCAATATTAAAATTGAGATTACTGTTGGTGGTTCTGAATCAAAAATCTATTTGCTATTGATATTTAACTTTTATACATGTGAGAAAAAATGTGTTTTGTTTATCAAAACCTTTCATGTGGTTGAGATTTAACATACTAGTAATATGAATGCACTGGATTCCAAAGAATTTTTATAAATCCTTTAGAATGATTTACTGATTAAAATACACTTACCTCATTTGGCTTTGAAAAGCTTTAAATGACTATTGAATACATTACACTGAAAAGCACTTTTTAAATAATTAATAAACCTACATGAACTAAATCTTAAATTGTACAGCTCAGTTTATTCAGCTGGAATTGATAGAATATGAATTAAATTCACTTAGGAAATGCCCAAGTATTATAAGTTTCTACAACTTGCTGAATGAACACAGGTGTTGTTATTCTTGTGTTGGGTGGTGGTGGTGAGGGTAATTGACCAAGTGTGGGGGTGTATGTAGAAGGGGGCACTTGAGTTAGTGTGTGTGTGTGTGTGCGTGTGTGTGTGTGTGTGTGCGCGTGTGTGTGTGCACGTGCGTGTGTGTCTGTGGAGACCCCAGGATGGGTTTGAGAATCTCTCAGGATTATTGTTCTCCCTCTTTATTGCTTTCCTTTGTGCATTCCCAGGCTAAGCCTTCCAGGGCTAGAAGTCCAGCCTGCTGCTATTTCTTGTCATGTTTATCTGGGATCAGGGAATCTGAATTTGGGCCTTTTGTTTGTGTGGCAAAGGTCTTAATCCCTGAGCCATTTCTACAGTCCCCACTATTTCTTATTGCTATGAAATAACAGGATTTTTTAATTTCCAGGCTACTCTCACCTTTGGGAGACACAAGCTAGCTCCCCTATTTTCATCAGAGAGGAATTTCTAATAACAGATTACTTTGATATTTCAAAGTACTGATGAATCCTTGAAGTGCCCTTATGCACATTGGACTAAGTACTAAGTTTTGACTTCCAACCTGTTCACTCACAGCTAACTGTGTGTTTTGTAATTTGCATCATAAAAATCTTCACTCTACTGCCTGACAGATTTGCCTTCATGACTTTGGCTTTGATGGCTTAATCTTTTTAATTCCTCAACCAAAAAGTTATATTCTCTAGGGTCTCTCTACATGCTGCATTGAGTTGGTGGGTCTACATCATAGCAATTAGTACTCTTGAAATTTACAGGCTAATCTCTATGAAGCTTCTAATACAGCCTATGTCTCATTCTATGGAAATATAAAATTCATGAAAGGCTCTAATCGACCCGTTTCAAGACAGTATTCTTGAATGGTCACCCTTCTATAATGGCCTTACAGCATATGCAGAGAAAACATTACTTAAATGTTATAAACCATCTACTATTATTTGTCTTCTAATGGTATCCATCTTCTGACTTCATAGGATGGAATATTATTATTATTATTATTTTATTTATGCAATCGTGCATGTGTCCACGTGTGTGTGTGGGGTGTGTGTGGGTGTGGTTGTGGGTGTGTGTATGTGTGTGTATGTGTAGAACCAAGGGCGAATTCGGGAACCACGGTGGACCGCCTCCACCTCCTCCTTGTTTACTCTGCTCCGGGATTCACAGGATTCACAGGCTCCGCCCACTAGGACCAGAAGTGCAGGCTGCCCCCGCTTCTGCCCCGCGTTTATACGTGGGATCCAGGATCCGAACTCAGGACCCTCCGCCTGCAAGGCAGAGGCTTAACGCCTGAGCCACCTCTCCAGCCCCAGGATGGAATATTATTAAGGGACATTCCCATGATTACAATGGGAAAATTAGTGGGAAATTAAAGAATAAAATTTAATAAACTTGTCAATTAAAGGGATAAACCAGCCGGGTAATCTAAATATAGAGGTGAACAGACTTAACCTTTTCTCAGGCATCACTGTCTAAAATCTTTATAGAACTTCATAGAACAACCATCAGGGATGCAGTAACTGTCCATTTCTGCATTAACTTATATGCTTGCAAATAAAAATCATTTCTTCCATTTCTGCATTAACTTATATGCTTGGAAATAAAAATCATGATATGATTTAATCTATGCAATATAATCAAATAATAGGATTAGTCATTTTGTTCTTCAAAAATTCCTTATTATTATTATGACTGTTGCTACAGAGAGTTCAAGTGTTATACTTTCTTGTGATTTTATTTATGCACAATTTTATTCTAGAGAATAAAGCTCCTGGCAAATAATAAAATCTCGAACCACTTATAATTAACTTTGATGATAAAATCCAAGGAAACATGAGCGGATAGTTTAAGGATCTAGTGTACTGTGCTTTGTCACACATTGTCGAAAGTCTTATTGTATAAAACTGTAGAGAAATGACTTTTATAAAATGTTTCATGGAGTTTTACTCTCATTTAATTATATCAACTAATAATTTCTAAAATGGTACATGAAGATTGTTTGTGTTGTAAGGATCAGATTCTAAATGCCAGACAAGCCCTTCAATAAAAAAAAAATCATTACTGATTACACACAGGAAAATGTTGAAAGTGATGAGAGACAAAACATTTCTGACTTTTTCACTTATTAGTTTTAGCTTTTAAAAAAAAGAAATGGAAAATTATGATTTTAAAACAATCATGTAATTCCGCCATTGTTCACAATGCTTTTGTAAAGTGTTAGAAAGTATATGGTAAACCTCTAGAAATGTTGTGTCTTTAAATAAGTCATCCACTCCTGCACTTCCTAGCTGATCCACATTTTAGGGACTTGTTACATGAACTCTTACAATTTCTGTAGTTTATAATACATGCATTCATGGACTATTCACAGCTTGTTGAGAACAGAAGGTATGTGTATGTGTATTTGTATGTTTGGTGAACACGTGTCTGATCAACATGTACACGCTCATGATGCATGTCTGAGTAAATGAAACACTAAAAATAAGCAATAGACAAGGGAAAAAGTCACTTTTATACCCAGTCAGTCACTCAGTAAATGTGTCTGGATAGATGTCAGGTTCTCTTCATTTTCACAGATGAGCAAGAGTATGGGCAAAGTATCAGATAATTTTCTCTAGGATGTCTTCAGAATGTAAAGAGTAGATGCCATTTGTGAGAATTGGCTAAATTGTCACATGATGATGAGCAAGGTCATCAAGCTAGACTAATTTAATTATGAAATATTACTTTAAATATAAATTTGTATTTCCATGTGAATCATAGAGTGCACCAAAAATTTAATTTTCAAGAGACTAGTCAGAAAATTTATATTTTTGCAAATGATATCAACACAAAGTTCTGTTCATCAAGTATTCATGCTACTTTTATCCCAGTTTTTCTGTGTATTATATTCCATTTGTACAGAGGAATATAAATGATTGATAATATTTGTAAGAAATAAGTATTAGGAGCAGCAGTTCCTAATGATAGTTCCCCATGGACTAGCAAAGATATATGAGGAGAAACAACTCCACTTAATGGTATTCCAGCAAGGATGCCTTAAATGAAAAATTAGTCAGTGAGATCCCTAGGATTAGGTGTTAGACAAGTGAAAGGGAGCTTCATGATTTTTCACCTATGGTTTGCCCAGGGTGACACACTACTACACAAGCCGGGTGCTTATAGCACAGGTGCCCCAAAGGAACCCCTGGGACCCACATGCTGAGAGGCATGAGGGTGGGAAGGACAGGGAGGGAAGTGTGACGGGAGTGTAGGGTAGAGAAGAGGGGTGGAAGGGGAGGGAGAGGGTTCATGGGCAGAAACTCATGGTATTTACATATAAAAATTCTTAATAAAAATGAAAAAAGAAATACAAGTATTTATAAACATGGAATCACAGTCTATGTCAAATCATGTAATCTGTTACAAATCAGTGAAATGATTACCTTTTATGAAAGATTTTTTTGTGGCTGTGATAATTGACCATCATCAACCTAACAATTGAATCACAGTCTATGTGAAATCATGTAATCTGTTACAAATCAGTGAGATGATTACCTTTTATGAAGAATTTTTTGTGGTTGTGATAATTGACCATCATCAACCTAACAATTTTAGAACTACCTAGGAATCACACCTCTGCACATATCTATGAGGATGTTTCTGAGGAGTTTAATTCGGAAGCTAAATATCATCTTGAACATGCGTTGTACCAGTATATGATCTTGGGGGAGGCAGAAGAGAAAGTGAGCTGAGCACTGCCTTCGTCTCTTGCCACTTCCTGACTGTGGACTTGTATAATCAGCTGTCTCAGAATTCCTTCCCACCATAATGGACTATGAACATCTGGGACAGGGGGATATGTAACTATTGTCTTCACAATTGAAGGCTGAATGTTGGACATGTCTGTGAACTGGAGGCAAGTCTTTAGAAAGAATGCTGGAGCCTGTCTTATTAATTTTGGAAGACTCAGTCATAAGTAGGTTGACCCATTTTCTGGATAAGGAATAAGATGGGAGGCTGGTTCAGTAAACTGGCATTCTTCAGCGTACTTTGTCAGGCTCACTGTCTGACAAGTGAGGTTTTCCCCTCTCTCAGCAAGTCTACGGATATAACGATCTGGTTTCCTCAGTTCCTGGTGTTGGTATAAGCTCTCCTACCAAGTTTTAATGAGAATTATAACAATAATTATGAAAAGAATAAAACTCCATTATTCCCTTAATCTCTTTAGTCATAAATATATGAGCAATAGGCAGGCAAACTGTAACAGTCCTGGATTCATGTCTTTCTGCTGCTGTGAGACAATATTGAGACTCAAGGAATTTAAGGGGAGAAAAGGAAGATTCATTTGGATTGCATTTTTTCCTTTTCTTTCTTTCTTTCTTTCTTTCTTTCTTTCTTTCTTTCTTTCTTTCTTTCTTTCTTTCTTTCTTTCTTTCTTTCTTCCTTCCTTCCTTCCTTCCTTCCTTCCTTCCTTCCTTTCTTCCTTCCTTTCTTTCTTTCTTCCTTTCTTTCTTCCTTTGTTTCTGTCTTTCTTCATTGTGAGTCCAATGAAATTCTTGTTTTTTTAAAAAAATTACAACAGAATTTTTTTTTATTTTCATCCCCTTATTTCTCTAGCTCATCCCCTGCTTCCTCTTCTGAAAGATATCTTCTTCCTGACAATCTTCCCTCCCACACCAGTGTTCCTTCCTGGGTTCCTTAAGGGATGTGTTTTCTTGCATGTGTAAAGTGTTTTCTTTGGCATAGGCAATATATCAGTAAGTATACCTCCAGCGTGTGAAGGGCCCCTTTTTATAGCTAGTGTGAAACATCAATGGTTATACTTAGAGGCGTTGGACCCCCTGCATTTTTGTCCCTCATTTGTTGAGTGTGATGTTGGACTCAGTCATGTATAGCTTTTGTGGAAGTGACCTAGGTTACAGTGTCTTCAGTGCAGTGTTGTTTTTATGGCTAGAGGTTTCAGTTTATTAGTGCTGCTTCCCTTGATCTGGTTCTCACCTTCTTTCTACCCAATCCTTGGTAGTGCTCCTTGGATTTTGGAACAGGAAGATGGGTGCAAATTAGGTGTTCTATTTATATTTGAGGTTCTCTGCATTGAGCAATTTCAGTTAAGAAAATCTTTGGCAGCCATACTAAGATGAGGCCCTTGTGGGGTTCAGGGATCCTGGTCTTTCTCAGCAATATTGTAGAGCAGACAGAGAGACAGGCTGAAAGGTGTTGCGGTGGCCTTGTTGCCATGCCACAGGAAATGTCCCTCCCTTTCTTAAGTTGCTTCTAGAGGGTCTTTTGTCAGAGCAGTGTGAAAAGTTAACTAAAGCAATGGCTATTGTAATGTAAGTTGCCATTGTTATAATTTCATTGCTATGCAAAAGTTTGATAGGAGTGTACATAGAATTGAAATTCTTTTATGCATATTACTTTTGTTGTTTTTAATTTACCAAGCAAGAACTGACATTACTTTATGAATTGACTTATTTTATACATCCTAAAATCTGAAACATGCACACACACACACACACACACACACACACACACACACACACACACAATAGTGATCTCTTTAGTTTTAAAACTATTCTTGAAGTCATGGCAGGATGTTAAAAACTTTAAACATTGGACAGAGCTTTGAGGAAATGGAGTATTTTGTGTTTTCATATGGCAGTTTTCAATAAAAAAATTTTAAAAATTAAGATACATCTGTTGGTCATTTTATCCACATAAACAAGACACATATTACAATTAAAGACACAATAGGAGCTGCTAGCTATCTCATGAAATAACAACCTAAACTTAAATGACATTTATGTCAAGTTGCCATTTTCTTGGGTTAATGTCGTAAAATAAGGTGAACTTTGCAATGCTTGTTGAATGACCTATTTCAGACTGATGTCAATACTCATGAATCCATGTGAACTTCTAGGCAATTGAAAAGCAGAGGTTTTGGATATTACTTCATGATGCTTTCATAAGGTCATTCTTTATTTAATGTTCTTTTTTTTGTATTACATGCTTCATTTTACTTTCTTTTCCTTGTATGAACTTTTCTTTTGCTGATTTTTGTTTGTGCTGGTTTTACTTATGATAAAAGCAAAAGTCAAAGAGTTTCTTTTTATATATTTTACTGCTTAACTCACACCTGATTGAACAAAGCAAAGACCAAGCATTTAGACGAGAAAAGTAATGGGTATTCATTTTTCATGTGCTATGGTAAGGCAGCTGGCCAGTGCCACTTGTATGGGGCAGATCTTCAAGGATAATCAGAGGGCAAGGTAACTTTGAGGAGCAGGACTCAAGTGTCCTAATGTGACACTTGAGTGACATAGGTGTGCACCATCGGGAAACCAACATTGTAATAAGGCGTGGGTGGACTAATGAGAGCAGAACCTCTAATAGGGCTGATGTTAGACACACATTTGGCTACCACTGTTTGATCCAATGTGAAATAAAGGGTAAAGTTAAGGAAGTTGTTACTATCAACCATGGCTGGGGCATTTCTGCTTACTATGACAAAAATGAAGACTTTGCTTCCTGGATTTTCATTACTGACACTTATGTGGCTTTGGGTAAGTTCGACTTCAGCAGGCTGGTCTCCTTGGGGTGTTTTATATGCATTAGGACACGAGTCAGACCTCTACTTGTGTGTGTGTGTGTGTGTGTGTGTGCGTGCATGTGTGTGTTAGAGGGCACCCGAGTTTGTGTGGCTCTAGAGGTCAAAAGGTTACACCTTTAATCACCTTGGATGAATTGCCTTATATCCTTATTGCTTTTTGAATTATTTTTCTACTTTTACAAACATATTTAGTATTCATCCCTCCTTTTCTCTATACCTTCTCCCTCCCATGCCCTCCTTTCCTTTCTTCATTCCCTCTCGCTCTCTTCCACTCTCCTACCTGTGTGTTTCTCTGAAACCCATGGTTCCCTCTGGTTTGTCTACTTTTGTGGAAGATACACATCTGCTCAGCGTTTTTACATGGAATCTGGGGATCTAAACTCAATTTTCTTTTCCTTGTGAGGCAAAAGTTCTAAACCCTGAAATGATTCCTTAGCCCCAGGTCTAGCTGCTGTATATTATCTGCCTCTGGTGAAGCCATAGTCAATATCTTATGAAAGAAATGTTTATTGGTTTTTGTTTTTCCTCTGACAATTTTGGTGTTTGAACCTGTGACTCTTTTTGAGTCACCCTACAACTGATTTGCCTTCCACTTGCTTTATACAAGAAAGTCTTAAGGATTCTGAAAGATAAGATGAAAAATAAGTCAAATTAAATTATGACTATGATAAAAGATATCATTTATGAAATCTTTTAAAATTCTCAACATGACAATTTCCTCTGAAATCTCTCACATTCTTAAAATTAAAATGAAAAAATAAAGTATAACTATATAAAACTTTCAAAACAGTAGTGTCATCAGCAAAATGTAACTTACCAGTTAAAAATACCTATTACACATAAGAGAAACTTCCCTGTTGAATACAAATTCTTATAAATCAATAGTGAAAGAACTCTTCCATCAGTTTTTTAAGAGTTGGCCAGACAATAAAGAGTAAAGGAGTCATGAGTTGCATTATGTAAACCATGAACATAAGACAAATATATCAAGTTGAAGAGAGTGAAAATGTTTGCAGGAAATACCTCTGTGAGTATGTATCGAACTAGAACCTGTCACAGAATTTTGGTATAATTGCTAATACATTAAATCTCTAAGGACAGCAATGTGGTAAGTTGTATAAATAGTCCCTACAAGCACAGTTTTAGGTTCTAGTTCTGAGTTTATTGTATAGATGTCTTAGTCGTTTGGGAAATGATCAGTCTCCATCAAATCTACATGCTGCAAACTAAAATTTAAAGCACGAGAAATTATCCATGTAATTGAAACTGTTTAACGTATTCCTTTATAATTTATATTTACATTGGAAGATGTGACATATTCATATACTATTCATATAAAATTTTAAAATATACAAAACAGTTTATACATATTTACATACATATGTGGAAGTATCTTATAAAATGCTTAATAATTAATGGATTAATAACTGATAGAATCTAATTGGTGGAGAATTAATAACTGATAGGATCTATTGGGGAGAAATTTGCAAGGGATGTTTATAAGGCAATGGTACATGAAGATAATGTTTTGTAGCAGGTACTTTTACATGCTTTGAATGTTAAGTAAATTGAAATTTAAAGTTCCATAAAGTATACAGGTAGTATTTTAAAATTTCACTAAATTAATTAATCTCAAAAAGTGTCAATTATTTAATAAATCTACTTGGGCTGGCAAAACAAGTCAGTATTTTTTTCCTGAGAAATGATATTGTGGCTTGATTGTGAGTTGCCCTCCTCCCACACAGGTCATGTGTTTTTGATCCTTAGATGATGTCAATCTTTGTGACAGTTGTAGCACCTTCAAAAGGTGGAGACTTACCTCATAGAGTCACTGGGGTTGTGCCTTGAGGTTTGGTAGTGCAGCCCTGCTCCTCTGAGCTTGCTCTTTCCCTCTATGTCTCCAAGAGGGTACTAAGTATCTGCTCCATCCTCCATCTTCTGCATTTGGCCATGTCTTCCTTGATGTGACTTTACCATAATGAGCTCTATCCCTTCTGGAACTGTAAGTATATCAGAGTATTGTCTAAACTGCAGTATAATTGTGATTGATGGTTATTGTAACTTTTAAATCTTGCTTCGGATTAGAAGTCAAATGAGATATAGCTTTATTTTTCTGACCTGCATATAGCTGGAGTTAGGGGCTATCCAGTCAAACAAATTTTAAGTAACGAAGAACTGCGTTCAGTAGCTTTATTTAAATTATTTTGTCTCCAGTCCTCCACATGGTGGCACAATATTTAATGTAGCAGATCTTACAGGTTAAGCATGCTAACTGTAGCTGCCTGTGCACTGTGAACTATCCAGAAGGTCCACACAGTGCAATATCATATCTAATCATCTATACGGTCAAGGCATCTTCATGGCTCTTGAAGGTCATTGGCTATAGCCTGCCTGACCCAGAGATTTGCAAGAAAAATCAGGGTTCCAAAATGAAACCAGTCTGGTAGTCAGTTTATTATCAGTCTTCCTGTTGGAGTCTATTGATTACTAAGACGTTTGAAGTAACTTTGCTAAGAATCGATTTAAAATACATTATTGTATGTATGAACACTGATCATATTTACTTTCTAAATTTACCATCAGGTGTAAAAATTCATAAAAAATAAACAATTGGAACCATAAACTCTACATATTATGCATAGAGTACGGAAGAAGTAATAAACACATACATAGCTAATAAATAAACATATTTAGCACCTGTAATGTGGTTAGTTGTCCTGTAATTTATTAAGATAAATATGAAATTTCAATGATATAAATAAGAGAATTATAAGAGCAAATTATAAATGTTCATAAAGTTGAGGATGTAGATTTCATTAGAATTTTTAAAAAATCAAATAATTCATATCAATAATTAGCATATAAGTTGGTCAACTTTAGAGCTTGTAAATTCAATCTTCTTGTTAAGCTGGAAGAAATTAAAGTAAAAATGCACTCTATCTCATAATCAAATTGTGTGTGTGTGTATATGTTTGTGTGACATATGATTTTGTGTGTTTCATTGCTTTACATTCTTGGAACAATTCCTGGTACATCCTCAAGGTTTTTGTCGAATAAAACAATGAATAATTTATTATCTGCTCATTTTGACAATATTAACTATTCACATTGAATATAGCCATTCATTATAAAACTATAAGCCATAACAAATTATTAATGTGCTCCAATGTCCTTCAGTGTAGCAAATTTTAGTAAACAAACCATTGTAAACACAAAAGCAAATATTAAAGGTGCAGAGCTTCATTGTCATGGGTAAATATCTATTGCACCCAAGGTACAACTGAAACAGGAAAGGGCAAAACAGAATAAATTGGCAGCAAATTCAAAATAGTACCTCTGTAATCATAGAGAAGTTTGTGCTGACCTTTTCCTTTAAACATTTCTATTACAGGAAATAGACATATTGTGAAACAATGGCAAAGAAAATACTGTTTAACAGACGGTAAATAATTGGTTTCATTGTTTTAGAATATTGAAATAATTAAATCATTTGAAGAAAGCCCCTCAAGGTTCAATGTCGCATGCCACTTTGGAATTGTTTTCATGGTCACTTACCATGCTTCATGCTGCCCTTCATAATTGCATTCTTTAATGGTAATTGGAGCAAAGGTCATCTTAACTCTATAACCCCAGATGCAGAGTAACTGAGCTACAGGAAAGCCCATTGGAAGGACTAAATGAACCGTTTATTTGATTAAATTTACCAAATCCACATGAGTTCTAAGTAGAAGTATCATATGCAAGGTAATTCACAAGAATATGTGTGAAATATTAGCAACCACTGTTCACATAATCCCAACATCAATAAAATGTGTGTGTTCATACATCTGTACAAAACTGATGCAGCTTCCAAAAATGAAGGAAAAATAAAACGTTATATGTATGACAATTGAAACATTATTCAGTTTTTAGGAAAAAAGAAATCCTATCACTCGGTAGAATATCCCCAGTCTTATCCATGAAATAGGTTAGTCCCAGAAGGATTCAAACTTCAGGCTTCCAGTTATATGATGAATCTATAAAGAGTCACACTTACAGAAGTAGAAAAGAGAGCTTATATTTAGCAGGCTACAGAAAGGAGAAAATGGGAAGTGTTATTCCATAGGTAGAATGCTATGGATACATGTTCTATAACTATGCTCATACAAAGGACCTGGGGTTGCTTATGCAATGTTGCATATTCTGAAAATGAGTGAAGGTGTAGTTCTAACGCTAAATGTGGATGCTGCAAAGACAAGATGTAGCCAAAGCATAGCAAGCAGATGACACAAAGCAGTGCTGGATAGTAATGGAAATTTTACCACCTTAAATATTTTGATTCTATGATGAGGTTATGCATGTGCTCAAACCTATCCAAATACATGTGTATGAGATGTACAATTTGTGTAAATCAATGCATGTGAATAATTCTGAAAAAATTAAAATCCTATCCAGGTAATATTCATTATTGTTACATGCTTAAATTCAAACCTGTGGTAGGAAAAGTGGAACTGTTTAGGGTCATCTGAAATGACCCTAAATCTCCCTCTGGTCCACACATAGACCATTTTGTCACATGAGCTAGAGTCACTTTCTGAACTGGAACCTGGCAACAAGAGGACAGCTGTGCCTCCACTTCGCTTCCTGATGGTGCTCCTCAGCATTCATTCAAAAGAGGATATTCACATCCACTGAAGAGTGAAGTGTGTCACATGGAACTAATGTTCCTTCAAATGCATCTTTTTATCAGAACAAATAATTGCTATTATTATCATTTTGTCATTTTACTTTTATTCATAATTTTACTCTACCTCACAATATGAGAAACTGTTATTAATCACACAGACATAATAAACTACCTAAAGACATGTACAGTATTGGAGCACAAAACAAGATATTTTTTCTTGTACTTTACTTGTTTTTGCAATTTTTATTTTTTGATATTATTTTATTTTTCTAGTTTTACAAGCATATTGAATATTCATCCCTGCTTTACTCCATCTCCTCTCCCTTCCCTTCATCAATCTATCCAATTCCCTCTCACACTCCTGCCTGTCTGCTTCTATGAACCCCAGGGTTCCCTATGGCTTGTCTACTTTTGTGGGGGTTCAATCCTTTGTGGCATACAAAGTTGCTTCTGTTTTGGCTACCCTGCTAACAGGCATTTCCCTTCACTCATCCAGCTTTAGTCATCAATGTTTCCACTACATCTTTTTATCTCTCTTGAGTGGGGCATGTTGTTATGTGAGCCATTCTGCAGGTCTAGTAAGGACAATGAGTTCCTAGATACGGCAGTCCTGCCTTGAATGGAGTGTCTCGTCTAATCTTCAATTTCTTAGTCTTACCACCCCCTCTTTTGTGTTGTACTGATTTTGGGTGAACCCTGATAGATCGCTGGTACACTGACTGAAGCTCTCCACTTCACTGTTCTTCCAATACTCTAGGCTCTATCCTGTCAGGATGTTGAGATCCTCCACTCTGTTGCAGAAGTTTTCCAAGCTGAGTGTTGTGCTCTTCCAGTCTATGGGTATAATAGCAGCTATTTACAGAGCAGTTTGATGTACTTCCTCCTATTATAGGTTCATTGGCTGCTTTTCCTTATTGATCTATTTTCTTCCCTTTTTTAGGTTCTTGTCTAGTTAACAGGAACAGGAATATGTTCTATTCTGACAAGCTGGTCTTGAGTACTATCAAAAAGCTGTTGGTTGTCTCCATGATACTCATGCCACTATTACACTATGATACCTGTTGCCACAGTGATTTTTATTGCAATTTGCAAATCTCATGAGTTGATGAGGCCTGTGATTATTTCTCTTCCCCATTGTTTTGGTTCTGTGTAAGCTTTTCAGCAAAGAGGAAGTTGTCAGACTAGCTCTATTTGATTTTTTGCCCATATGTGCTTTTGGAAAGCAACCAAGAACAGTGGCAAAAGCCTGTAATGTTTGGGGGTCTTTGAAACTTCTTTGACCAACATTTTTTCAGGAAGTGTCACATTCCTGTTACTTGTAGCAAATGTTTTTCACTGGGTTCTAAGTGGATCAGCTCAGGGCTTTTTTTTAACCCCTGTTTTCCTCAATCTATTCCCATTCTTGTTCCATTCTTTAAAAGATAGGATTTTTTCACATATTACTAGCATAGGAGGTTCCTTTGGGGTTACATCTTATAATCTTAGTGTTTCATTTTTTATAAGTCCCTCTGTCCCTCCTATCTCCCATACTCTCACTTCTGCTATCATTTTTCCCAATTATTTCCTCCCTCACCCTACTTGTCATGGTATCTTTTTTTTTAAATAAATACTTTTTTATTATTTATTCAATTGTGCATGTATGTGTGTATGAGTGTGTGCGTGTGTGTGTGTGTGTGTAGAACCACAGGTGAATTCGGGAACCACCGTGGATGCCTCCACCTCCTCCTTGTTTACTCTGCCCCGGGATTCACAGACTCCGCCCTACCAGGACCAGAAGCGCAGGCCGCTGCCGCTTCCGCCTGGCGTCTATACGTGGGGTCTAGGATCCGAACTCAGGACCTTCTGTCTGCAAGACAGAGGCTTAACCCCTGAGCCACCTCTCCAGCCCCCATCATGGTATCTTATGTCTTTCCTTCAAAATGTTTCACCATAACCATCCTTTCCCACCCTCCCACTCATTGGTTCCTTACAAATTTTCTGACTCTTACAGTGATTCCAATCCAATTTAAGAGACAACATAGGGCAGTTAACTTAGTGTCTGAGATACCCTGCTTAATATTAAATTTTCCAGTTCCATCCATTTGACAGCAAATTCCATAACCTCATCCTTTCTCATGGCTGAGTAATATTCCTTTGTGTAGATAGATGTACCACATTTTCATTATCCATTGCACTGCTGAGGGTTATTTTGGTTGATTCCATTTTCATTACTGTGCGTAGAACTGCAATGAACATAGACGGACAAGTATCTTTGGAATAAAGTGTAAAGACTTATGGGAATATTCCCCAAGGAATGGTATAGCTGGGTCATATGACAGTTCAATTTTTAATTTTCTGAGGACCCTCAACACTGATCTCCATAGATGCTGTACCAGTTGAGACTCCCAACAGCAGTAAATAAGTGTCCCCTTTTCTCCACAACCATGCCAGCATTGTCTGTTGTTTGTGTTCTTGACTGGGGCAAGATGGTACCAGAGGGTTGCTTTAATTTGCAGGGAAGTTGAGCATCTTTTGAGATATTTGTTTAACATTTCAATTTGTTTTTGAGTGAATTCCCTGTTTAGTTCTAGGACCCATTTTATAATTTAATATTTGCTGTCTTGAAGGTGTTTAATTTTCTGAGCTCTCTGTATACTGTGGAGATTAACCCTTTGTGAAATTCACAGCTAGCAAAGATTTTTTTCCCTTTCTGTGGGTTGTCTGTTTGCACAATTGACAGTTTCTTTTGCAGAACAGAAGCTTTTTGATTTCATGAAGTCCCATTTGTTGATTATTTGCTGTTTTGCTTAGGAAATGTTTACCTATGCTTATCAATTTAAGTGTGCTCCATACTCTTTCTTCTAACAATTTCAGAGTTTCGGGTTTAATATCAAGGTCTCTGATCCATTTGAGGTTTGTATAAGGGTAGAGGCAACAGCTAATTTTTACTTTTCTACATGTAGATGCCCAATTTTTCCAACTCTACTTGTGGATGGTGCTGTATTTTCCCCAGCATGCCTGTCTGGCACCTTCATCAAAAATTAAGTGGTTGCATGTGTAGAATCCATAAGCAAAGAAGGTCTTTCCACTTTCTAATGTCCTCTTTAATTTATTTCTGCAGTATTTTATAATTTTCACTGTATAAGTCTTTTAATTCCTTGGTTGACTTTATTCCAAGGTATTTTATTTTCTCTGCTATGGTGAATGGGATAGATTCTCTCATTTCTTTCTCAGCTTATTTGTCTCTGGCATATAGGAAGGCTACTTATTTTTGTATGTTGATTTTGTAGCCTGCCACTTTTTCAAAATTTTTATTAATTTGAGTAGTTTCTTAGTGGAGGCATGTGGATCGCCCAAGTATAGGATCATATCATCTGCAAAAGGAATACTTTAACTTCTTCCTTCCCTATCTATATCCCTTTCATCTCCTTATTGCTCTAGCTAGGACGTCAGGTATAATATTGAACAGGAGTTGTGTCAGTGGACAGCCTTGTCTCATTCCTGATCTAAGTTGGAATGGTTCAAGTTTTTTCCTATTTAGGATGATGCTTGCTTTAGTCTTGTTATATGAACACATAATAAACTACCAAAAATGTGTACAACACTGGGATATCTAAAAATAATTTTTTTAATTCTCACATACAAGAACTTCAAACTCATTTAGCATAGATAGTCTCACAAATATTTCTGAAGATAAAAATGCCTTTATTATCAACAATATTAGGCATATTAGATACTGCAACATACAAGTATCTGTGCATGAACAAAAAATTTCAGGGACTGTTCTTTCTTTTTCTTAATATTTTAAATAGACAATGTATATATATGTACAATATATATGTACATATATATATATATTTTTTTTTCCTCCTCTACTACCTAACTCCTCTTATTATACCCTAAATGTTATCTTTTTCAACCAGTCTCCCTCCTGCCTCCACATCCTCCTACTAGTATGCTCCACCAGGCTCCATTCAGGACATCTGCGTTGGCAAGTGTCTAGATACCCACTGGAGCATGAATAGCCCACCAGTGGGGAAATATTCCAGTATGAAATCCCACCTCCCATTCTCTGGCACCACTCACAAACAGTATCTTGCATGATACCATATCTCTTCAGTTGAGCCAACATTGGTACTCCTGAATACTATATCCTTGCTATGCATGGAAATTAATGTCTGATATACTTCCCCCATCTTAAGACATTTGCATCCTTGCATCCCTTTTTCTGCTAGTTTTCCTGTCTGGTGTAGGAATGATTTAGATGCCCTGTTTAGAACCAAGCAAGTCCATATAATAATCACATATATTTATGATAAAAACACAATATTTTCCTTATGTGCTCCCAGTCTATTCATTAAATCAGGCTACATAATATATTCATCACTTGACTTTACTTTTTCCCACTTTTATTTATTTTTTATTTCCCTACGTTTACACGCACAATGAGCAATAATCCCTTCTTCCCTGTTCCCCCTCCTTTCCTACTCTCTACCCTTCCTACTTGCTGCCTAAGCTCTTTCTCCTTTCATCAATCCATCCCATTCCTTCCCACCCTCATGACTGTCTGCTTCCATGATTCCTGGGGTTCTCTCTGGATTATCAGCTCTGATAGGGTTCAGGCCTTTGTGGAGGACCAAGTGGCCCTTCCATGGGCAGACCTGCTGATAGGGGCATGCCCCTTCACATGTCAAGCCTTAGCTGCTAAGATTCCCATTTCTTAAAATTATTCCTCCTGAGATCCTTGTTAGTTTATGTGGACATGTTGATTTGTGAGCCATTGAGTAGGTCTGGTAAGGACAAGTTTCATTGCAATGGATTCCTGAATGCAGCAGCCCTGCCTTGAGTGTAATACCATGTCCAGCAGTGAATCTCCCCATCTTTGGGCTCTTACAATCTGACTGACTATCCCCTCTGCAAGGTTCCCTCAGTCTTAGGATGGAGAGGGATTAGCTGACCAGATTCCAGGTGAAAATTGCAGGGTCACCGATACTCTGCATTCTGGCTTTTCACTTTAAAATAGACATGCCGAGGCCAGAGAAGAGAGCCAGTTTAGGGGTTAAGCCTTTGTCTTACAAGCAGAAGGTTCTGCATTCGGTAGTGGGCACTGAATCCTAAATAAAAACACCAGCTAGAAATGGCTGTGGTCTGTACTTTAGGCTCTGAAAGGCAGAGCCTAGGAAATTCCAAAGCAAAGCAAATAGGAGTTAAAAGCAATCTAGGTTGATTCACAAAGTCACCTTTGGGCCTTCATAGGCACATACACACACAACACACACACACACACACACACACACACACACACACACACACAACCAACACAGGTAAAAAATTTAAATTACAAAATTAAAAAATAAAATATCCATGACAAAAGTAAGTATAATCCTGATGATCTTTCTTTTTTCTTGCAGGTGTGTGTGCGCGTGTATGTTTATGCTGGAGGGCTCTAAAGTGTGCGCACCTGTGGAGGCCCAAGGGTGACTTCTGGAATCATCCCAGAGTGCTCTACCTTCTCCCATGACACCTGGGTAAAAGTTCAAGATGGAAGTAAACTGTGCCTAGAGGAAAAATGCTATGAAACCAAGAGACTATCAACTTAAATAATAGGTAGTTGTGTTCCAGAAAATTGTCTCCTATTTTCAGTAAAGATTTCTCACTGTGCACCTGAGGACATCTTCAAGATTATGGTCCAAGCATATAGCTCACATTTCTTCTCTGTATCAGGTTTCTCTCATTAGATGGTAATGTTCTTAACTTTAAATCTTTTGGTTCCAGTTCCTCATGTAGACACTAAAATGTCTACGATTGCCAAATAAATTTGCTCTAATAACTTTGCTTTTTTCAATGACTGTGACAAAATGCCTCCACAGAAGCAACAAGAGGAGGAAAGATTTATTTGACTCATGATGCCAAGTTGCAGCTCGCCACTGAGGGGAGGTGCCCAAAGAAGTTGCTCCTGTCAGTGAAAGAGTCAAGAGCAGAAAACAATGAATGAAAGTATCCATGTTTGCCTTACTGGCAAACTTGCCTCTACTTTATAAAGTCCATGGAATGGACCCACTGCAATTGACATAGATCTCTCTCAGATCAATGAATGCAATCAGAAATATTCCTCATAGGATGTCTCTAAACCCTTCTCCCAAGTGATTCCAGATTGTTCCAAATTGATGGCTGAAACTAGCCATTATGGAAAGTAATGTATATCCTTGCATTTGGTAAAAATCCTTGTGCTAATGATTGTTGATCATGGAAATTTCCTTAATAATTTGAAAAGAATTGTCACAATGCTAAAAATAAACAAATACATTGCCTATCATGCTGTTGTTCAAAGTTATATCTGAGCCCATGGTAGAGAGATGTGACCTAAGGATTCCCACATTTGTTTACAAATAAGCATAAGCGTGCAGACAGGCTGTTTCTTTTTCTCTAATAATCCTGGAGATTTAGCCTGAGGTATATAAAGCATCAATTGCAAAACCTCCTTTCCATAGGTTTTACCTGTTGCAAAAACAGTTCTTACTGTGGAGGACACTAACAAATGGGTTCTGTTGTGATGAGATTTATTTCTTCATGCTTGAATATTAGGAATAATCTTTCAAGCAGAAATAACAGTCTCATAGGTTGACAAAAAGCACATATACCATTTCAGAAGTTCTTCTGTAGTTGAAAGAAAAAGTAAATCTCACTTACACCTGCAGTTTTAAAATCCTGTGCCAAAAAATAAGTGCTTACTCCTCTTTGCACTACAGAATGTTTTAGAACATATGTCTTCAGAAGAATGAAAGAGAATTTATGTCCTTGATTTGTCTTATGTTTTTAGATAGCTGAAAATTCATAGTGTTTCAGCCATGATTTTTATTTCTTGTGTATTACTTTGAATTTTTTAAACGATCAAATTGCTTTCAAAAAAGGTAAACTGTCTTCCCAGTATAACTAAAGCTGAAAATGGTGTGTTAGGTCAGTGGGAAATTGAAAATGCAAGTCAAAAGGGTCCATAATAACAAAACAACAGTGCCAGCTTCCTTGTGGCATTAGACCTGAGACTAGAAAGGATATTAACCTGAAACATATTATGCTGCTATTTTAAAATGTAATCATCATTCTATAATTCTGAAGTGAGCATGTATAAAAAGGGTTTTATTTAAACCTCAACTGAGAATGTGAAATACAAATTTTAACAGATAAAGCATAGAAATAATCTGATATGTCAGAACCACAAATAATGTTAGAAAATTGACAGTGTGTCCAAATATAGATATATAACAGAAATGTTTCCTTCAGATATATGCAGCAGAAAGAAATTCCAATCTTGTTTTTATCAGTCTTACCCAAAGGCTTACACAAGCACAATACCAAATATCTTTAGCCAGAGTTCCTGTGCAGCCCATAGGAAAGAACACAATAAAGGAAATAGGAAGCTTAAAAAATATATAGTCCTTGGTACAAAGGGAGGAATATCAGTGATTTCAACTCTAGAGAAAGGGATAAAAGGGGTTTAACCCCAACAGAAGTGAGTTAGATGACTGACATTGTAAATTAACTACCTTGGATCTGAATCCAGTTTCTTTATAAGTGTTAGGCTTGTGAGTGTGGATAGGAAAATAAATGACCAATTTCAATATCTACCCACTAATATACTACAATTTAAAAGTGCAAATGATCAAAAATTATTTTTTCATAAATGGCATTTTGTGGCAGCAACATACTTGAAATTAGAGAAATGCTATCCATAAGTTCAAGCTCTGCAGTAGCATAAAAATGATAATGAACATCTTATCAGTAAAAATATGATATTGACTACATTATGGAATATATGAATAATATTGTGAATAAAATTTATGCACATTTCTATAATGTCTATCAAGTATAGCTGTACATGAAAGAAGAAAATATCTCCATGTAATTTTCATAGTTTTGTTCTATTAATTTTTTAATCAAAAATTTTCTAGAATGTAAAACATACATTTTTACACATTAGTTGATTAATGAGATTTTTCATATTTAAACTCCGTAATAGTTAGACAAGATTGAATAGGTCGATCTTCTTAGACTTGCATCATTTTGCTTTTTGTTAAATAAAGTCTTTCAAAAATAATTTATTTGTACTGAAGATAAGACTGAGGGGTTGACTCTGCCTGGAAAGTTGAAGGACCTGAGTTTCAATCCCAGATCCCAAGTGAAATCACACACACACACACACACACACACACACACACACACATTAATGATCCACCTTCTATAAAACACAATGCTGGAATGTTTTATGGCTTTTCAGAGCTCAGCACCCAATAACTCAAGCAAATTTACCCATCACCTTTGCATCTCCTGCCTATAGTTCACACTCGTATTCATATTATTTAAAATTCTCTCTGCATTAACATAAATGTGATCTATTGTTCCATCGATGTTGCCCAAATGAAAACACTTTATGGGTTATATTTCATGTGTACACTATATTTTACTTATTCACTGTCTGACAGGTATGCTAATTGCATCTCTTGGCTATTAAGGACATGGCATTTACATATCTTGGCTGTTGTGAACATGCTACTCACATCTCTTGGCTATTATGAATAGTCCAGTGAAAATAGAATAACTGTGTGTCATCAACACATGGATATTACTGTTTTGTACAACCCCCACAATAGAATTGCTTAGTTTAATGTTAATAAGTTAATTGCTTATTTTTAATGTTTCGAGGAGTTTCCATACTTTTTTCTGAAAAGGTTTCCCTCCGTTACATCACCAGCATCAATGTGCAAGAATTCACCTTTTTCCATTTTTTGTACTTGTCTGTGTTGCTTTTACTACTTCTGGAATTTTTATTCTTGTTTACTAATTGGGATATTTCTATGACAATTGAAATAAGAAAATACATAGATAGACAGACAGACAAACAAATGGACATAGATGGTGAGATAGATGTCGTGATTACATATACAAGAATCCCAAACAAAAATTTCTCAGAGCTGAGAAACATTTTCAGCAAAGTAGTAAAATACAAAATTTATGCAGTACATTAATAGCGTTCTTTTTGTCAGTGAAAAACACAATAGAAATAATAAAATACCTAGGAATAAACCTGTCCAAGGCAATATAAGATCTTTACAATAAAAACTTTGAAAGACATATGGAAGAGAAAATAGAACATTGAATTCTTTCTGTATTCATGGATCCATTGAATAGATATTGTGAAACTGTCCATCATTGCAACTTAAATCAAAATTCCAGGGACATTCTTCATGGAACTTGAAAATATCAACCTTAAAATTTGTGTGGAAGCCCAAAATATCAAGGATAGACAAACAGTCTTGAAAAGAAAACCCTGGAGGGGCATTACCATATCTATTACTACAGAGTCATAGTAGCAAAAATAGCATGTGTCTGGCACAAAAATAGATCAACAGATTACTGAAGTAGAGTATACAACTGTTTCTTTATCCACAGTTACAACTACTTGATCTTCAACCAAACGAGCAAAAACACACATTGGAGCAATGATGCTTTGTGCAATGAATGGTGGTGGGAAACCTAGAAGTCAACAAGGTACATAACAATGAAACTAGGCACTTATTTCTGGCCTTGCACAAAGCATAACTCCAAATGCATCAGGAGTCTTCAAAATAAGACCTGATACACTGAAACCACCAGAGGAAAACAACAGGAATAATCTTTCCTGTATAAGCAAAAGGATTTTTTTTGAACAAGATTCTAGTAATGTAAATAATAATTACAACATTTAACAAAAGGTATTCTGAAACCAAAAAGTTTCTGCACATCCAATAAAAGTGTTAATAGAGTGAAGAGTTCATGCACAGAAGAGAAAAATCTTTGCCAGATGTACAACTGACAGTACTAACCAAGATAAGAATCTCATTAAATTAAAATCGAAAGCAATTAAATTTGTTGGGAGGCATGGGGTGAAGTGATATCCCCTTTTATTTTTTAACTTTTATTTAACAAATTATTGGTGATATGAACTATTTGTACTACATGTTATCAATTTCTATATATTCTCATGGAAAAATGATACAATCAATTTCTCCAATTTTAACTTTTGGAATTCATTATATATTAATTATAATTTCTAATCACAGTCAAATAATTCAAAATATATATTCTCCAATTTTGTAGATTTTCTTCTTATTCTGATGATTATTTTCTTTGCACAATTGTCTGTAATTTTGAAATTTTATCTTAAAATTCCTTTTCTATTTCAATACTCCTGAACATTTGTTTTTATGTTTCTTCTTCTATTTCAAGATTCCTGAACATTTATTTCTTTTCTTCCAATAGTTTCATAGTTGAATGTCTTACATTAAAGTATTTAATGTATTTGTGTGCTCATTTTTCCTAATTGATGAGAATATGTGATCCGATTTTTTGGCATTTTGCAGAATGGTACATATTTTTCCAGTATCATTTATCAAAAGATTCTTCTTTTTTTAATTTTTTTTATTTATTCAATTGTGCGTGTGTGCCTATGTATGTACGTGTGTGTGTGTGTGTGTGTGTGTGTGTGTGTGTGTAGAACCACGGACGAATTCGGGAACCGCCTCCACCTCCACCTTGTTTACTCTGCCCCAGGATTCACAGGCTCTGCCCTACCAGGACCAGAAGCTCAGGCCGCTCCCGCTTCCTCCTGGCTTCTATACATGGGATCTGGGATCCAAACTCAGGACCTTCCACCTGCAAGGCAGAGGCTTAACCCCTGAGCCACCTCTCCAGCCCCAAAAGATTCTTCTTTAACACTTGTCTTTACCATTGTTGTTGAAAAACAATTGTCTGTATCTGTGTGGAATCTCTGTATGTTGTGTATATTTTCCCTGGTCTCTGTGCCTGTTTCTATGCTAAAATCTCTCTGTTATGATGACTATGGATTTGTATAATATCCTCAATTCTGGTATTGAGAGTGACCTACACCTGTATATTTGGACTACATTCTAGAGCTTTCTCTCTCTCTCTCTCTCTTTATCTCCTCTCTCTCTTTCTCAGATAACATTATTACTGGCATGTAGGCTTATTAGTTCTACAGTTTTTTGGGAGTTAGGAATTTTGGGTTTTTTTCACTATATAAGATCATGTCATCTACAAAAAGCAATTTGAAATCTTTTCTATTTTTATCATCCAACAAATAGATAGACGTTGGAGAACATATCAAATCCAAATGATACTGTAAATAAGGCAAATTTAAGTTTGGTTTCAATTCCAATTTGTATGCACTTTCTCTTGCCAACTTAGTCTGACTAGATATTCTAAATATGTTGAGTAAAAGTGGTGAGGGTCAGCGTTCTGTTGTTCTAAATCTTTGAGAATAAAGCTTTTTATTTTTCCTCATTCACTTAATTTTATCTCTAAGATAACTTTTATTTAGTGAGGTAAATTCTACCTGTATGTAATTTTAGAAGGCTTTGTTTGTCAAGCAGAAATACTTGAGTTTGTCATATATTTTCCATGTATTTATGGAAATGTTCATTCATTTTTTACCTTTATCCTATTAATGTTATACTTATTTACAATTTTGAACCATTCTTGCATTTTATGGAGATTATACTTTGTCTCAGAAAATTATCACTTTATTGCATCAAATACATTTTTAGCTGAACATCTTATCGTTATGTTATTTAGCAAATACATATTAGATATTATGGTTATTAAGGCTTGTAATTTCCTTCTTATATGATTTCTTTTCATTTTTATCCTTTGCCACAGCCAGAGCTGCAGCCTTGAAACCAGGGCTCCCCCAGACCAGGAGAGGCAAGGCTTCGGCTGAATGGAGAACAGAAACACACAACTCTCTAGGCTGAGTGAATATGGACCCACTTTACTGAAACTTTGTGACAGCTTTTATACAGAAAATTTTGGGGTAAAGGATGTTGCACCTACAAACAGACATGTATTTTCTTAGTCAACAGAAATCACCTTAAGAGTGGACGTATTTTCAAGAACCTAACCCATTGCTTGAGGGCAAAGGCATTCAACAGAGACATTTCCCAGTATTTCCAAATCTAGCTAATTTAATATGCTCCACCAAATAGCCATGGGGCTGACCCCACATAGTTGTCATTGTTTTAACAGAGACTGTATTTTTAAAATACACAGAGGAGTATTGAGCTTCTTTTGATTTCAAAAAGGACCATGTTTTTCATTACAATTAACTACACATATGCCCAACATCCCATAAGTCCCAGCGTGAGCTTTTGCTGTGGTCCTGTCTTGGTTGGTCCTCTCAGTCAGGCAGGTTGACATCAGCACCAGGCATGGTAGCAGGTTCTAGCTTGGGAAGTTGCATGCAGCCCATACAGACAATACAGGCCTGCCTGGTCCATTCCTCCTACATATCCATCCTTTTTAACAACCAGCAGGAGCCAGAAGTTCTTTGCTCTGACCTTATTGACCCCGCCTCAGAGGGCATCCAGCATAATGGACCAGTGCCTGTCTTAGATCATCCTGTCTCACAGGATCTTACCCATCATTGACTATCAGCCAGTACTGGGCAGAAACACCAAGGCGTGAAAATTCCCATATTTTACTTATTTTTCTTATTTATATTAAATAATGTCATGTCCTTTATCCAGAAACAATATTCTGCCATGCTGGGACCTTGCCCACCAGGGTGGTTAGATAAGGACACAGTGATCCTTTAATAGCTACACACACATTGTCCCCACAGGCTCATGTGTTTGGGAAGGTCATGGCACCTTTAAGAGGTGGAGCCTTGTTGGAAGAAAGCAGTCACAGGGAGTGCGGCTTGGTTAGTCCCACTGTGCTTCTGGGAGAGGCCTGCTCTTGTAGTCTTGCAGCTGTCAGTCTCCAAGCTGTCTGCAGTGATATAGCCTTTCTCCAGCCATGGGATTCCTGCCATGAAAAGACTGCTTCTCGACTCTGGAAGCATAAGCTGAATAAGTCTCCTTTTCTGTCTTAAATTGCTTGACTTTGGGTGTTCTTTCACCGCAACATGAAGAGTAAATAGTAAACACACACACACACACACACACACACACACACACACACACACCCCTAATTTTTGTTGTCAACTTGACTAGATCTAGGATTAACTAAGAGATCAGATATCATATGGACCACTTGAAAATCAGGCATGCACAAGAAAGGACTCTCTGGGAATTGGGGTGGGAGGCACTGGGGCATGGGGAGGGAGGGGTGTGGGGAGGGAGAGCAGGGGGTACGGGGGGGGGAGGAGGGAGGGAGGGAACTGGTGTACCTATTAAGTTTGTATGAGCTGAAATAATAATAAAAATGTATTAATAAAAAAAAGATACTTGAAAGATACACTAAATGTGGGTGGCACCCTTCAGTAGGAGAACAGATAAAAGAAGGTGCAAGGAAAAAAAAGGTATCTCTTGCTCTCCACTAACGAGCTAATCTTTCGTGTTGATACTGTGAGACCCAAATTTCTTTGACCCTCCAAAGAGACTGAAACCTGGAGACTTTCCAGTCAGTCTTCACCCTGTGATGTAGGGCCGCAGAATAGAATGGATGCCCAGTAGGGGGCAGGAGCCCAGCAGCAACTTGTATGAAGCATTCATATCCAACACTGGTGCTTGTCACCTATGGCTACTTGAGGAAGTGTTTCAAGACAGTTTCCACTTTCCTTTATTCCATTTTGTACTACTGTGTAGCCTACCTTCATTCAAGCAATTATTTCCTTTCTGTATATCTGTATATGTCCTGAATATTTTTTCTTCTTCCTCTTCTTATGATTTTTATTTAACAGTTTTAAATGATGCATGCGGGGACATTATACTCTCATATACTCTCATTTGTATTTTTGCATTCTTTTTGATTTACTAGTGGAAAGAGAAGTCTGATTCTACAGATGCAGACTCAATTAGATATAAGTGCTAACTATGAGCACATAGAAGCATACTACCTAAAGGTAACCAGAAATGCTCACTTACATCCGGATCAACCTACCATGTTATACGCCAATGAAATTTAAAGATATATAGATATTGTAGGTAAACGGTAGTCTAAAGACAAGGTCATGTAGTAATTTTAACGTCATTGTTGAAATGATTGCTATTCTTGAAATTGCCACAGTAAAGGTTTCACCCTATACATTTCGACAAGATAGATATAATTCAGTTTTGAATTTCTATAGGAGAGAGTACTAATTGATCTCCACAGACACAGAAGTAATTGTTGGGTGAACGAACAGAAAGCTCCTGCAGGAATGTGATGGGAGGCTGATCAATGAAGTTATTCCTTATTTTGTGGGTGCTGTGCTCTAAAGAAAGCACCTTCACAGTTTGCTTTACATCCAAACGATGAGACTGAGATCCTTGAGTAAGTACTTCTAGATTAAGGAGATATATATGCATCCAAATTAGATAGTGAGATAATTATTGGTTGCAAATTTGCTGATATAGAAGAACCTATAAGCATAGGAAGGTCTGGGACTTCTCAATTAGAGAGTAACCTGCATAATCTTACTCAGGTGGAGAGGAGCATTAAGGTCATTCTGGACAGGACTTCCAAAAACACAAAAGAATTCTCAGAGGCTAAAATTTGTCCCCCTAATTTATGTGCAATCCAGTTGCTCATGTGAAATATGTAATTTATGAACCTTTTTGAATCAACAAGTTATACGAACAGAAATCTATAGTTATACCAGCCCTTTAATTTTAAGATTTTTTATTTTATGAAATATCACCTTTATTTTGCTCATTAATATTGTCAGACATAAAAATGATCGTGTACACTAAAACCTAGATTTTGGTCAGTAGGCAAGGTCAAGGTTGTTAATATAGCTTTTAATTGTGTTGACTATTATAAAATATATTTACAAAAGTGACACTTGTCAATGGGTCAACTCTTGGTTACTAGATACACAGAAACCAGAACCTAAAAATACATGTATGTATTTTATATGTAATTATTTGGTTAAATATGTGAAGACAATAGGAATGTATTTCTTGAAGTTCACATTTTTCACTACAATTATATTCCCTGATATATTTTATATTTTCCTCCTTATGTTGCTTTCACTTTAATTAAAAAATATGCCTACAACTTCTAGAAATATACTTCAACAACTTAATGTAGGACCCAGAATTTGTTAGACATATTGGATATACTTGAATATTGCTATTTTACCTAAATTTTTAAACTTAGCATACAAAGGAATGAATGGATGTCTTTATAGCATTTAGGTACTGTTTCTGTTCTTACTCATTCCCTCTTCCAGGACCCTCAATATATCTCTGCACCCCTCTGCTTGGCCCCTTCATCACAATCAGTAAGCACACTTTCATTTCATGTTTAACTTTACTCTCCTGTCCCCTCCTCCCTAGGTCCCCTTTGTACTTTTATAATCTCCCCCAAGACATGAGAAGTTACGCAAATGTTCAGGTACATTGGTGAAAATGTAGTAGTTTTATTTCTTAGTTCTTCAGCTGAGGTTAACATAATGGATAAAAATTTAAACTACAAAACTAGCATGCTGGTCTTCATTACACTGTATAAAGTCATTGCTTTTTAATTTTACTAGATCAATGTCTTGTTTTGCCTTTTGTTTAACTAATGAGTGGAGAGTAAAGAAATTATTTTAGTAGATGTGTCTCATGTTACAAGACAGACATTAAGTTGTTAATTTGGTGATGAATTAAATTTCCAGTGCTTGGGATTATATGACACTAAGTGATCAGAAGATTAATTTTTGTAAGCACATTATGATCATCACACGCCAAACTGATAAATATACTCTTAATGCTGAACATTGATGCTGTAGATCCAGAAGAAAGTGTTCCTATTTCATTTGTAATTACTTAGCCCTAAAAATGAAGCAACATTAGCAATGTAAAGTATTGTAGAATAAAATTACTGATTTCCCAGATCTATATTCTAGCTCAAGATTGAGCATTCGGTGTGACTGCTGAGCATACTATATGAAATTGGTTATATATTTTTCTTTCTTTTTTTTACTTCCTATATTAGCTTGAGATATCGCAAATGCTTTACACATCACAGTGTAGAGCTCATGCATCCATGACTAAGAAGGACAATGTTATGCAAAAGCTTTTGTGTATATATATATATATATATAACATTTCTGCCTTTTTTACTTTATGAAATTCATTAAGACAAAAGATAAGGATCACTAAATTTAAGTAAAAAATGAAATAGGCTTACTTTTCACAAAATGATGAAAAGAAGTGTTAATTTACTTTTGCAAGGTAAGTGTACCTAAAATAATATTCTCTGAAAAACAAAATATCCCAAAGGTTTTCACATTATTGAGCAGGTGTCTTTCACTAATTTTTCTTTCTTTTTTTTCGTTAGGTAAAGTAGAACTGATTTTAAAGTCTTAAAATATCAGGACAAAATGATGGTATTTCCAAACACGCTTCATGGAATATTTGAAGTTTTTAACACTTCATAAAATGTTTCTTTCAAAGTGTCAGAGTGTCAAGGAAAATGTCACCTTTAAGGTACAGATGGGTGGAATCAGTGGGCAAAGATTCCCACCAGGTTTAAACCTGGCAACCTCAGGAATTAGTTATGGAAACAGAAGAGAACATCCAGAACCCTGAGTCAGGGTACACATGCAGAAGGAGGTGGCAGAACTGTGTTTTTTCTTTAGAGTCTGTTATATCTTATATGCACCGCGGTAATAGCAGGCTACCACACAACTCTAAGACAACTTTACCAAGCTAGATATGGTTAGTACTGAGAGAGTTCAGTCATTAGACAATTCTCACACTCATCTTACAGATAATAAAAAATGTTTCAGGGTCATTTTTATTTGAAGATAAGCCTGCACTGTACTTCACTTTTGATTTCATCATATTCTTTTATCCTCTAACTCAATTAATTATCACTTTTGAAACACAGATAAAGAACTCTACACCAAAATTAAAATAAAAAGAGGAGAAGAAAGAAAAAGAAATACAATATACAAAAATAATTAATAGCAAGGTAAGAAGAATGTTAAGTCAGTTTTCTGCAGCAAATTCTGATAGATGTAGAGGAGAAAAACTATTTATATCACTGTAATTAAATGCCAAATGAGATAATGAGAGAGTCAATGAAAGGCTCACAGAATTACAGGCAACGTCTACAGTGCATCCCTCTAATGGTTAAAAAAATTACATGTGTGTGTACATGTGTGTGTGCATGTACATGTGTGCGTGCATGTACATGTGTGCGTGTGCATGTACGTGCGTGTGTATGCATGTACATGTGTGTATGCATGTGTGTGTGCATGTACATGCACGTGTGCATGTACATGCGTGTGTGTGCATGTACATGCGTGTGTGTGCGTGTGTGCATGTACATGTGTGTGCATGTGTGCATGTACATGCATGTGTGTGTGCATGTACATGTGTGTGTGCATGTACATGCGTGTGTGTGCATGTGTGCATGTACGTGCGTGTGTGTACATGTGTACATGTACGTGTGTGTGCATGTACGTGCGTGTGTGTGTGCATGTGTGCATGTACATGCGTGTGTGTGTGCATGTACGTGCGTGTGTGTGTGCATGTACGTGCGTGTGTGTGTGTGTGTGCATGTACATGTGTGCGTGTGCATGTACGTGCGTGTGTATGCATGTACATGTGTGTATGCATGTGTGTGTGCATGTACATGCGTGTGTGTGCGTGTGTGCATGTACATGTGTGTGTGCATGTGTGCATGTACATGCATGTGTGTGTGCATGTACATGTGTGTGTGCATGTACATGCGTGTGTGTGCATGTGTGCATGTACGTGTGTGTGCATGTACGTGTGTGTGCATGTACGTGTGTGTGTGCATGTACGTGCGTGTGTGTGTGCATGTGTGCATGTACATGCGTGTGTGTGTGCATGTACGTGCGTGTGTGTGTGTGTGCATGTACATGCGTGTGTGTGTGCATGTACGTGTGTGTTTATGTGTGCATGCACGTGTGTGTGTGCATGTACATGCGTGTGTGTGCATGTGTGTGTGCATGTACATGTGTGTGTGCATGTACATGCGTGTGTGTGCATGTGTGTGTGTGTATAAGAGCATTGTGTGTTCTCGTGGAGGCTCAAGGATGAGTTATTTGACTCTGAATTATTGACTTTCTTTTTGATTTGCTATGTGGGTTTCCAGGGCCCATCTTCCAAGTCCAGAAGTGCAGGTATATCTCCATTTACACCTGACGTTTTTACATGGGACCTGGGAGTTGACCTCAGGTCCTTCAGCTGGGGAGGCAGAGCTTTAATCCCTGAGCTATATTTTCAGGCCAACATCAACTTTTTTTTATGACTTTGAGGAAGTTGATCACAAGTAGAAAACCTGGAGCAGTAAGATTGTCTTATTAGCTCTGCCTCCTAGGATCCAAAGTGCAACAAGCCATTGCAATTTCCCCTGGTATTTTTATGTGGAATCTGGGATTCAAATCCGGGTCCTTCTGTTTTCACAGTAAAGGCTTTAACCCTTTAAGCCATCTCTGTAGCCCTACAAATAAACTTTTTAGCAATTAGAGATTCACAAAGATGCTGCAAAGTCTCTCACTATTTCTCTCTTAGCCAGTTTCTCCTTTATGAACTTTTCATATTAGTATAGAATATCTATTTCCACCAATGTCAAAAACATTTTTTATTATTATTTATACAATTGTGCACATGTATGTGTGTGTGTGTGTATGCGTGTACGTGTGTGTAGAACCACGGACGAATTCAGCAACCACCATGGACCTCCTCCTCCTTGTTTACTCTGCCCCGGGATTCACAGGCTCCGCCCTACCAGGACCAGAAATGCAGGCCGCCCCTGCTTCCGCCCGGCGTCTATACGTGGGGTCTAGGATCCGAACTCAGGACCTTCGCCTGCAAGGCAGAGGCTTAACCCCTGAGCCACCTCTCCAGCCCCCAATGTCAAAATCTTTATAGTGCTGTTAACAATGTTCCTAACCTTTTTGTGGTTTATTTAGTTTCCCCTGGTGTTTATTTTATGCTCCTAGGTTTCTACTGAGGATGCCCCATAACCTACATACCATGTTTCCCAACTCTCTTCTTTTAACTCTCAACTTTTAAAAATTTCTGAAGATTTTCCTGTTTAAATGAGTACATGTGACTCATTTTGTAGAATGTCTGTTCCTTACAGGTGTCAAACTACTTCCACATAGAGTTTTATGAGTTTTAGTTTTATGAGTTTGGAATATGAACACAAAATACAATTTCATTTTGGTCAGGTCAAGTGTATGTCTGTGAGGTGCATGTGTGATAGTGTGATGTTTACATGTGTGGAAGCTTGTGTGTGTTGCATGTGGGCATGTATGTGGAGGACTGTAACTGATATCAGGAATCACTGCCACTTTCTGTCTTACTCCTTTTAATCTTGATTTGCAAGCAAGTCTAGTACTAACCAATGGGATGAGTCTTGCTCAGAGGATTCCTGGTATCCACCCTGTGTGGCTAGAATGACAGATGGTTCACCACATCCACCCAGGAATTCACATGGGATCTTGGGATCTGAACTCTGATCCTTATGCTTATATGGCAAGTACTGTTGAGTCATTTCTGCAGTCCCGGAGACTTGGTTATTCCAAACTAATTCGTAATAGTTTGTGTGCAGAGTCAGCTTTCTTCACTGTCCCTGTGATCCAAGACATTCTTCAGAAGTCACTGCACAACATATTTCATTGGTAAGAAGTTTTATTTCCCATCCTTCATATTATTTAGTTGAAGTATTTGCAAACCACATGTATGAAAGTTTTAGCTATTCCCTCTTAATTATTTATTTTTGCCTATCATTTATTCACATAATTATAGACCCATGGATATTTATTTCATTTTTCAGGCTGTAATCCAGTGGTATTTAGTCCAATTTTAGTCACAATTTTTCCAAGATTTGGCCACAGAAACTTCTTTCAGATGGCTTAGAAATGTTTATAATATACTATCTTATCCTTTTAATTCTTACTTGGAGATTTATCTTACTTTTGGACATTGTCCTTCAAACATGTATTTAAAGAATAATATCAGTAAAAAAAATCTTCTGCAGAAATTCTTATTGCAATTTTAGTGAATGCTATAATTGAAACTTTCTGTAAAGCTTTTCATATGAATGTAATGCCAAATCATATAGAAAACATTCTTGTTTGAATAGAATAATGAGAAGTATAGTATTTTGGACCCATGCACTTTTTCTCAGTATAACTGATGTCTATGTGAGAAAGCCTTTGAAAGCTGTCAGTCATCTCGTGGAAACTTGACTGTTTGTAATCTAAGCTGCTGCACTAATTGGGACTTGAATTCATGCCTTCTAAGCCTCTAATTCTCGAATTCATTAAATGATGATGTGTTACTTTCATGTTGATAATGACTTATTTTTACTGCAGAAAGTATTCCCAGCTTAGAGGATAAATCCATGAGTAAAAAATGTTTCTTGATCGCTGAAGTATAAGGAATGTTCTAGCATATTTAGTGGGCACTTACAAGTATATTTGCTTTAAAAGAACAACTTACTTGTGTTATAAAACTTCTCTGAAGCAGTAAGCTTATGTTGGGAAATAGATATTTCTTTTTTTTTAATCTTACTTATCTAGAAATAATACATTGAATTGAAAAAAGGAAACAAAGTTGAATGCTCTCAAGTATTTGAACATAGGGGGATTCCAAGCAAAATGAAGGTATTTTAAGCCACATTTAAAGACAGAAAGATAACTGAATAACATTATTTGTAGACCTTATAAATAAAAAAAACAATATTCATGTAGGCATTTATTCGGCGATCATTGTATGAAGTTGTCAAAGAACAAATTTAATAATGAAAGAAATGATTTTTAAAACTTCCATTTAGGGGGCTGGAGAGGTGGCTCAGGGGTTAAGCCTCTGCCTTGCAGGCAGAAGGTCCTGAATTTGGATCCTAGACCCCATGTATAGACGCCAGGCGGAAGCGGGTCAGCCTGCTTTTCTGGTCCTGGTAGGGAGGAGCCTGTGAATCCCAGGGCAGAGTAAACACGGTGGAGGTGGAGGCGTCCATGGTGGTTCCCAAATTCATCTGTGGTTCTACACACACACACATACATACACACACATGTGCACACACGCATACATGCGCAATTGAATAAATAATAAAAAATAAAAATAAAAAATAAAACTTCCATTTAAAAGTTTAAAATACGTTGCCATTATATCTATTATGTCTAATTTTTGAAGTTTTACTACAATAATCATAATTATTATGAGTGTTTATTCAATACTGATAAATTATAAAACTTTTCAATAGCAGAACTTTTCTCCTTTGGTATTTGCTTTTAGTATGAAATATATATTTCTGACAATAAAGCTGTCCTAGTTTCCTTTGAATTAGAGTTATCAAGGTTTATTATACTTCCTCTAAGCATTATATCCTCACATAGGAAATCTATGAAATGTGTTCACAATCATTTTTAGGGAAATTCTGGACCATGTGTCCAGATGCGATTATACCATCACCTTGACAACATCTAAGTAAGTAAAATGGTGTGTACATTTGGTTCTCAGTTTCACATAATGAAATTCATTTATAAACTGGCTTAGCTTTTTATTGTGTAGACTCAACCTTTTAGGTTCATTCCTGCATATTTAAAAGAGCTTCAGTGTCTTTATCCTAGACAAGAGTCATCATAAAGACACTTACCTGCAAAGACACCAGTTATTAAAGGCAGAAATGGTAGAATGTATTGCACTGCTTAGTGACAGAAAAAGGAAAGAACTGAAGTGGAAAGGAATCATCTTTATCATTATATCTGCATCTGATGAAGCAGGTACCTAACTTTCTAAGCTACATTGCCAGTACCTAATTATATATTTTAAAGTATTTTTACAGAGAAAAGGAAGAAGGCAACACACACACACACACACACACACACACACACACACACACACACACGATGAACATTTTCAATGCCAAGTAAGAGAAAAGAAAAAATTGCAGAAAAAGTGTACTGCCTATTTACAGCTTTGGTGAAATTTATTGAGCTAGGGGTTTGTGTGTGTGTGTGTGTGTGTGTGTGTGTGTGTGTGTGTGTGTGTGCATGCATTCATACTTACATGGAGAAAAAATAATATGCTTTAAGAAATGAGAAAATGATACAGTCTTTCTAGAGGGAAGCAAAAGAAACACGCAGTAAAGGAATCACATCTGGGGACACACTGGCCAAAGCTCTCCGCACACTGACTAGTGGCTCTGAGCACAGCTGAAAGTTATGAGAGGCAAAGGAAGCATGAACATGCAACTTCCTTTCAAAATTAATAGAAATAAACGATCTCTTTGATATCCATCCATAAGGGGCTTATTGCTAATCATTTCCTTGCTTCTATTTCTTGCAGAATCTAGAAACTGATTCTTCAAAATTGCAAAGTGAAACTGAAATAAACTTAGCTCCTGACAAGTTAAGAAACAACCTTTAGGGTGCAAAGAAATAGAATTTCTTTGGATGAAAAAGAAAGAGGAAAAAGAGAAAAAAATTTATTCCTCTCTGTTCCACAAGTTTATCTTGGTGCTTTGACAGAGTGTCCTAAGGGAATATAGAATTCTGTTGAGGAAATCCAATTTTCATCTTTGATATTTTTGAGCCATCGTAAATAAGACAGGCATTTGGTGACAAACAGGTGAGTAAAGTTTTAGAGAAATAATTCCTATATACTTTTCCTTAATAAGACATTTACAACAAATAATCAAATAAATACGTATTGAAAAATATTTCTTTCAAATGCAGTCTGAGTAACTTCAGAATGGGCAACTTGATAGTCATTTCCCATGTTTAAAATGTTAGCAGAAGAGCTACGCTCTTAGATCCAAATTTTACTGTTAGTCCAGTGTTAAAGCTATTGCTAATACCTATGAGTCTTATGTTCTAATCAAGATATTCATGAAACACACAAGCACTCATAGACACACCACACAGGCATGCACATGCACACACAGACACATGATGCAAACACACCCACATACACACACACACACCCTTAAGTGTAAAAAGAGGACAACTTACAGTGAACTAGACTGTTGCAAGAATCCATTGGATGAATGAATATGAAGCATTTTAAATAATTCCTGGCAGTTTGGTATGTGACATAATTTTCTATCTTTAGCTGCCCTTTGAGATTCTGCTGAAAAGGAGCAATAAGTGTTTTGCAGTATTCTAGATAGGTTACTTATGTGACATTTGTGCTCATTTTTTCTGCATGACTATTAAATCCAACAAGGAATATGGACAGAACATTGGTATTACTTCTCATGAGAGTATATGAAATGGGGAGAGTAGGGACTGGAGAGGTGGCTCAGGGGTTAAGCCTCTGCCTTGCAGGCGGAAGGTCCTGAGTTCGAATCCTAGACCCCATGTATAAACGCCGGGTGGAAGCAGGGGTGGCCTGCGTTTCTGGTACTGGTAGGTAGGACGAAGCCTGTGAATCCCGGGGCAGAGTAAACAAGGAGGAGGTGGAGGCATCCATGGTGGTTCCCGAATTCGTCTGTGATTGTACACACACACACACACACACACACACACACACACACACATACATACATACACACATGCACACACACATACATGCACAATGGAATAAAAAATAAATAATAATAAAAAAGAAATGGGGAGAGTAATATTGGGAACTGAAATAAGCTTTTTCAGATAATAAATTCTGGATTGTACCTAGACAATGCAATGGAGTACCAAAATTTTGATTTTCATCAGAATCAGGTGGACAGGCCCTAGGCCTGAAAAGCAAAAAAAGAAAAGTAGTGATGAGAAAGAGCACAGAAGTGACCCACAGTGGAAGAGAAGGCTCATGGGTATTGGCTCCCACAGGAGATGAATTGGACAGCACTGAGAATTTCCTGGAGAACAAGAACTCGGTATGATTTACACTTTAAAGGGAGTTTGCCAATATTTGAAGAAAAGGTTGAGAGAAAGAATATCAATAGATGAATTGAAGGCACTGGTCAAAGTGCCCTTGTGTGATGTCACATTCACCTGAAGTGGGATGCTGAGACAGCAAACCAAAAAGAAGAAATGTCTTTAGAAACCAGTGGTGGATGGGAACAGTGTTACTTGGCAAGGAAATACACAGGCAGTGAAACGAGAAGAAAGGTATTAAAGTACATTGTCAAATGTATGGGTAATGATTCTTTTTGTTAATAGAGATTTAAGGAAATGTATAAAGGTCAAAAGTGGGTAGCTGAATGTGTCAGTGAAATGGAACATAGCGTTAATTTCTCAGTCTAGCACTCAAAAAGGTTTCTCTGTCTTTATCTTTGTTTCTCTTTGTGTGTGTGTGTGTGTGTGTGTGTGTCTGTGTGTATATGTCTGTATCTAAATGTGTCTGTGTGTTTTCTCTGGGTGAAGGTATATATGCAGTAACATACAGAAGGCAGTCAACAAAACAACCTCTCAAAATATGAGAATAGGCGAGGTTGCTCTAAAATAGAATTAGAGAATTTAGCTGAAAACACCTTTCTGTGATAACGTAACGTAGGGTCACATGTTGGCACTAAATGGAATAAAAAGCTCTTGTCTCCACAAAGGAGGGATGAAAGGTATTTGAAGCATCATTTCAGGACTCAAATATTTCCATTCCCTTTTAAATAGATTCTAGATGTAACGCAAACTACTGCAAATTGGATGCAAGAAACTGGAGATCTGAAGAAAAACTGGAGCGTAGGGGAGATGTAAGAGACAGATTTGATGAAAATATGAGTACTGAGCATAACATTTAAGTTGCTAATTGCTTTTAGTATGGCATGTTGTCTGATAATATAATACTGAAACTCGCTATGCTTTCAGAAAGTCTGAAACTTCCTGCAGTACTCCTGCTTCAACCTCTCAAGAGCAGAGATTATACCTTGAGCTACCTTGACCAACTCAATTGCTTTTCTATTGAATAATTTTTCTTTACCTTATAAAAAGATTCACCTAAATACTTAATATATGTACCAAATTAAAACTATAAATATGAAAGCATCACTTGCTAAAGATTCAAGTACTTTATACAATTACTAAATTTATATTGTATGATTTATGCTTAAATAATAAATTTCATATTAATTTCTTATTTTCGAATCACAATTTTAGGGATTACTATCTGAGCGACTTTATATTGCAAAAATCACATCTGACTTATCAAGTAAAGACTAAACATAACTTAACAAAGCATTTTAATATACTTAGATATTTTTATAAAAATGACACTTTGAAAAGAACTTATTCCCTGAGAAACAATATTTTCTATTTCAAACAACTGGACTTGGAAGTTCTATTCTGTAGATTCAAGAAATGGATTAGGTCTTAGATGGATTGAGGTCATTAAATAGTAGCTAAGACTGCAAGCACAGAATGGGCTGCAGAGTTATCGCTGCTCTGCAGTATGAATATGGCTACACAAGGCTTTCTGTGCTATGACAAGACTGACTGAAAGCATTCATTTCCCACTACAAGATTCTTACATCTGTACGCCGAGCATATGATTAGATTACATATAAATTTACACATTCTCACTCCGCATAACTCAGTTTACAATGTATTAGAATTCTATAATACACTAAAACAATGCTTTGCCACATTCTATGACATGTTTCAATGACATTCTCTTGAATTCTAAATACATCTCAGAGCGTCGTGTGGCTTCCCATTAGCAATTGAAATTATCAGGAAAATGAAACCATAAAGTGAAATGGAATTAGAAAATCAAATTTCTCAGAACCCATGAAAACTGTGGGAAGACAACACTCAGTCATTGCAGACAAGCTACATCTACGTTCCATGAGAAGTAAAAATGGAGCAGTAATTTGCACTGCTTTTAGTTTCAGAAGGAAAACCGGAGGATTACCATTTGTCAACGGAAAACTCAAATAGCCATTTTACTTTATTCGAGTCTATCAGTTCCTGCTACACATAATTTTGAAGCTTGTAAACTGAATTACTGGACTATAATTGCTTATCTAAAACTCTGTGGAAATAAAAAAATAACGAAGGTTGGTGACTAGGTAGAAAAGAGACTGCTTATTTTGCTGTGGAGGAATGAATATCATCTCACACAGACTTGGGCAGGAAAGAATGGAGGTGGGCAGGCCTGTCACGTATTCAGGGAATATAATGCTTCCCAGATTTTTTTCAAGAAAAGTACAATGTGTATTGTAGAACTGAAAAACACCCTATAAAGTAGAAATAAAATGTATAGAAGTAGGAAGGTAAGGAAGGAGGGAGAAAGAGAAATAAGAGTATAAATACATAGACTTAGTCTGTAATCCAACAGGGAGAGGTATTGAAGGAATGAAAGGTGCATATTTTGAGCTTAGAAGTGAGTGTTCCACTAAAGTGAATGATTGGAAGATGACCAATCATAGGTTCAGGTATGATTCAAAGATTGAAATCAAGTATTTCATGTGTTTCATATTTTTATTTCTATTCTATCAACAATGAATGATGTGTTTTCACCGCCTACTACCTACCTCACCCCTTGCCCAGCCACACCTGTTCTCCCCCTCAGTCACACTTTCTCCATCCCCCCCATCCCGCAGCATGTGCTATTTACTGGGTTCCATCTAGTATGCCTACACTAGCTAGTGTGTGGGCGCTCACCAGGGTATAACCCGCCATTGATAAACCATAGAGTACAGAGACTCTCCTCTTTTGTCTAGCACCTGTCCCATACAGTCTTTCAGTATTGCATTATATTTCATGTGATTTTCCCAGCTCTACAGCAGCTACTGTGGAAGTCTTGTGGAAATAGACATATTTGAATTGAGTTCTTGGATACAGGAGACTTTATATGAACAAAAGTTACTATCTGATGGTACCTCTATTCATCATCTGGCTCTTATATTCTTGAGGCCCTTTCTTCTGCAAGGTTCCATGATGATTTAGATGGCCTGATTAGGATCAAGCCGCCCACAGTCAGTTTTACTTTGTACTTTGGCCAGGCCAGGTTCTCTACGTGACGCATCTTCTATTGCACAACTGTACTCCTTGGTTTAGTGCTCAGTATTTTTCTGACCAATGGATATAATGATAAGTGTTTGATGATAGTTCATTCTCAAGTATTTATAGTTAATGCAGAGAAGTTCGCTCCTTCCTAGGGCCTGTGATCTTCCTATCTGCAGTATTTATTTTATCAGGTGAATGTGATCATCAAGGTCATGGGCCTTACTGTGGCTTCCCACTGCATGTGTTGTAAATTATTTATTCCCACCGCTTATAATCTTCTGTCCCTTTCTCCTGTTTCTCCTTTTCTCCTTCTGTCTACCCAACAGTCTTCTAGATCCCATGTTGTCACCTTGTTTTAACCTGCATTGGACAGCAATTCTATGAGATTGGTGATTCTGAATCTGGCTTATTTCACCTCATTTCACTGTGGGGTTGTCAGTCATGGGGATTGACACGTGGTAAAAACAGCATACAAGGCAAAGGTTCATTTTCATTCTCACAGAGCTGTCATTCCATTGCGGCCCCTGCACGTGAGTCTGTAGCCCTGGTTGAGACAGAGCATCGTGGTGGTTGGAAGAAATGGCAGAGACTAGTCACTTCAGGACAACCTAGAAGCAGAGAAAGAATGCAGAGGGCAAGAAAAGTCCCAAAGACATCTACCCAGAAAAGTAGTTCCTTTAATTAGGCTTAGCTGCTTCTCTACACCATCTTTCCTAAAGTGACCATATGCTATAGGTCCATTAAGGGGTTAAAGACTGATTAAGTTAGAATCCTTACACCCCTACAGTCTGATCAACTCATAATTCATCCTGCAACTCAAACCCCTGGTGTCCTAGACTGTGAGAGATAATTCATTTCTGTGTTATAACTGTTTATTCTTGTCCCTCCAAGCATTGTGTCCATCCTATAATTCAAAATCCATATCCAGCATTCCTCGTAGCCTTAAAAGCTCCCAATATTTCTCAAATAAAAAATAAAGTTAAAAGTGTCCTCAAAACAGAAAGCAAACTCTTTGTTGTGAATACGTAGGGGAAAAAAAGTTTCTTTTATATCCTGACAAAGCTAAAACTGTTTCCATTCCAAAAATGAAAGTGGAAGAAATGAAAGATGAGATTAAACCAAGACCGAAATTCAACTGACGCTGCTCATCAGTTCCTGAGCATCCTTAGAGTCATTTGTGAGCCCTGGAGAGTCTGGCCTTGTTGTGTCTCTTACTTCAGCACTTGCAGCCCCAAGGTTCTGTCTCTATGACTGACTGGACTGACTGTCTCAGGCTTTCTCCACATCATGGCACATTCATGGTGTCTACAGTGCAGCCCTGTAACACAGGAGTTTAAGTTCACCTAGTTAATATCATGTGTGTATCTCTCAGGAGCTCTGCAGAGGATTCCAGCCTTGCCACACATTGCTTGGCTCTCAAGCTTTTGTTTGCAATCTGGGAGGAAGCTTCTGTGAGCATACTACGCTGGTACTTTTTTTTTATTGTTTATTCAATTGTGCGTGTGTGCGTGTGTGTGTGTGTGTGTGTGTGTGTGTGTGTGTGTGTGTGTGTAGAACCACGGGCAAATTCGGGAACCACCATGGACGCTTCCTCCACCTCCTGGTTTACTCTGCCCTGGAATTCACAGGCTCCGCCCTACCAGGATCAGAAACGCAGGCCGCCCCTGCTTCCGCCCAGTGTCTATACGTGGGGTCTAGGATCCGAACTCAGGACCTTCATGCCTGCAAAGCAGAGGCTTAACCCCTGAGCCACCTCTCCAGCCCCCGCTTGTACTTTTAATGCCAACGCCACCACCATAACAATGATGATTTCTACACCTGATGGAGGTTGTGTAAGGCCTGGGGCACTTGTGCCACAACCAGATAGACCTGGGTATACATTGAGGGCAGAACAGTGAAGAAGCTCCTAAGACAGCAATGGACTTCCCAGGGACCCTGTGTGAGCTGGGAACCCCAGAGATACTTTTTTCTAACATAAGTCTTGCAAATGATTTTACTCTTTCACAATTGTAAGTAGTTCTCAGTTTGACTCCTGAGAAGTGAAGCTTCCAGTAATGATTGAGAGGTACTTTGTAGATTCAGGTTGGCATGGAAATGCTTATGAGGGACTTTCTGTCACATGGATGGGTCAATTCTTTAAGCAGAGGTGGGGTGCATGAGACTTAATGTAAAGGGTCACAGGAAGCTGAACAAGCTATCAATCATATGTGCATTGATTCACTGTTCACTCTCCATTTTGCTATACCATTGTCATAGTGAAGTACAGGTGTCAACTTGAGGGTTGAGGGTTTGGGCATGTTTGTTGATAATTAGTTAAGCCAGAGTACACATGTAGGAGACTGTCTAGTTGATTGTGAAGGCCCAACCTAAAGTAGGTGGGACTATGCCCTGGACAAGTGAATAAAATACATAGAACCTGTTGAGAAAGTTGGCATCTTTCTGTATACTTAGCAAGACATGCTGGTCTGTCAGTAAGGAAAATCTGTCTCTCATCTGCCATGTGTTCCTGATTTTGGTGTGTGCTCTCTTGCCAAACGGAACTAGCAACTGTAACCACACTCTCTTAAGAGTGAATAAATGTCTTGTTCCCCTGATCTGTTTTGATGATGATGTTATCAACAACAATGTAGGCTAACTCCTATAGCCATTATGCATCCTACCTTTTATGCATGGATGGATCATCATGTGATAATGTTCTCTCTCTCTCTCTCTCTCTCTCTCTCTCTCTCTCTTTTGCTCTCTTTCTCTCTCTCCCCTTTCTGAGTATGATTATCAGATAGCAGCCAGCCCCTTGCTCCTCCACCTTGCATTGACCTATCATGGTCTTGCCATGATGGTCTCTATCTGCTCTGGAACCACAAGCCAAATAATAAGCTAATTCTCAGGTAAGTTTCTTTGGTCAGAGAGTATTTTATTTTCTTAGTTGCAGAGTTAACCAAACAATTAGCCTTTAATCACTGTCTCTGCAAAAATTTTCAGTACATATCAAACTATAGGAGCTATTTCCTCTAATGTAATATGACTGTCCTGTGTTTGAATTCCCAGTCTGAAAAGCCATGTCTGGGGCCTTTCTACCTACATTGTGGCTCCAGAGATTTTAGGCAACATGATCAGGATTAGTTACAGCAAAAGCCTTATCTCTCCATGCCAAGTTTCTATATTAATGGTCATTCTTTTGTTACAAAAAATACCTGATATTCAACTAAGAAACGTTTGTAGTTACTTTAAGGTTGGAGGTTTCACTCTACAGTCTTTAATTCCGCTGACTTAGGCCAAGGCCAAAGCTAAGTTTGGCAGAACTTGTGGCACAAACTTCTCACAACACAGCCAACTTGATGTAGAAATTGGTAGGGAACAGAGCAAGATGTTTCTCTCAATGTCAGCCCTTGTTGAACAAATTGCCTCGAATCAGTTCCCATCTCCTGAATTTATCATCTCCTGAGAATTCTGTCACATGAATCATTCAATACATTTTTGATGTCAGAGCCTTCAGTAGCCAATCATTTAGCAAAAGTTCATCAACTGGCACATCTGATCCTCCCCAATACTGATATTTATTCTTAATCTTGGCCTTTTAAAGACAAAATCAAAAGATGCAGGTAAATATTTAAAGGACCTTGCCTGTTTTGTAAAATCACTGACATGTGAGTGACCCCCCCCCAAAGTCTACCACAGATCACAGGGGAGAAGGCTTAAGGCAGTAGGATCCTTAGAACAAGGAGACAGCCATAAGAAAGCATCCCAAGAAGGGGCCCCAAGCCGTGCCCCTGATTCCTGAACCCTCACTAGTGTGGACAACTTGGAGGAGGGAAATTCATTGCCCACATAAACAGATGCTCAGAAAGATGGGAGAGAGAAAGCAGGAAGCACCAAGAGAAGAGGTGTGAAGAAAAGGGGTGAGAGGGAAGAGAGATAAGAAGGGGGAGAATGCAATGGTGGACAGTGAGGGACAATGGGGACAGGGAGGGGGGAGGGAAAAGAAGGGGGTACCTATTAGGCGAATAATGTAATAAAAAGAAAATTAAACCGAATCAAATCAGATCTAAACAGAGAATAAGAAGATGAACCTATTTATAAAATAGAAACGATCACACCAGCCAGAAGCATCAAGTGACAGGGAGGAACCTGAGAATGACCATCTCTCCCCAACCGTGTTTGTCCTAACAGCGTCTTTCTTGCTCCTCAGAGAGCAGCAGACAGCTTCACAGAGCAGTGCCCCTCCGCCAGTCCTGGTCCCACATTAAGGCTGCTGCTGCATGCATCTCCCAGAGAATAGACAGCACGCATCTATTCTTCCCACATTGAACCAGTGCCATTATTTACCTTCTATCTCATGCAGCTCCAAACTGCCGAGGAGTTTGATTCTCTTACGTCATTTTCCACCTTGGAATATCAGTGCCTCCTATTGATGTGGATAGATATCTATCAACTCTGATTTAAAAAATCATTTTTATTCTTCATTTTCCCAAGAGTCCAGATTCAGAATGCTTTAGAAATGATATTTTTTTTTCAGTGAGTCTGGAGATGAACTGCTACTGCCACGGGTCCATGTTTACACAGCATCAAGATAATTTACTGGGCAGTTCATTTTACTATTACTTAATTCTCATGTCCCTGTAGCTACAAAATGAACCATTCAAGATCAGAAATCATTTATATTTTCAAGCAAGAAGAAAGTAAATATTATTCTATGGTGGAGCTTTGAATAGAACACGATGCATAAAGCTTGCAAAGCACTTGGAACAAATCCAGGTATGTAGAAAATGCTACACAAGGGGTTTTAAAAGGCTTTATGAAGCAAAACATCAACACTAAAAACCAAACATGAATGCTAAAGTACCCACCCACTTTTCTTTTAGCATTATCTTGTGAATCTGTTTCTCTCCTCTATCACAAACTTAACATCAGATTGTATAATCACCTTCCAACAATTCCATCGCATCTTCCTTCTTGGTCATCAGTCAGAGGTAACTTACTTGCAAGTCAAGCAAAGGCTACTTTAAGACTTCTCCAGAACACGTTTCTCTCCTTGTCTTCCTATATTCCTCGTTTGTAGCCCTTGGAGAGTCTTCCATACTTGGTACTGCGCACATCTCTTGGCTTACAGGATGCAACTTTCTCACATCTCAAAAGAGCTCTTCACCATCTATTCTGTTTCTATAATTGAATACTAATTAAAGATTTTGATTTGTTTTATTTTTAATGCTGAATCCATTCAGTTCTCTCCCTCTGGAAATTTAATACATGATCTCCAAGGTAAATCTGTATAATTCCTTCCATCTCTACTCACTTATGAAGGCTAACATGGTTTCTCATTAACTTCTTTTTATCAACTTTCCTTAAACTAAGCATAGTTCAATCTTTTAACTTCAGGTTCTCTTTGCTTCACATTGATTCTTCCTTCCATACTCATTCTTGGAACAAAAATGTATTTGTTTCTACCTGTGTTTACTTCAGAAACAAAGATACCTCATTATCTGGCTATTCTAAGCTCCATTGAGTCATGATTATCTAAACAACAGCTTGCCCTTAGACAATAAAGTCAAATATTACTTGGCTGTAATCTTAGTGCCCTTAGAGAAGATGTGGACTTGTTTTTTGTTTTGTTTTTTGTTTTGTCCCCCTCCTTTTATTCCTGTAGATGTGGAAAAGTTAAGTCTGTGAGTACAGCAAGATAATAATGGATATTCCATTTGACATCCATTTGACCTCCAAAAATTTACATATCCTTAGGGAGACTTCTTTGTGACTCTAACATCTATGAAAGATGAATTCATGTTCAAGAAACTTCTAATGATTTTTCTAATATTTTTGTCTCTAGCTACATTATATAACATATTTCATTAATACTAAACCTCCATGAAAAATGCACTAATTTATCATCCTTCTTATAATTCAAGTTCAGTTAATTATTTTTTAATGACTTTTCGAGTTCTAAGTCTCCACAGGTAAATCATTTAATAAACAAGTTGTTATGAGAAACAAGCATTTGCCATACAGATTTAATGTCCCTTAATATTTATTTTTCTGAAAAATGTACCTATGGAGGAAAAAAGAAAAAAAAAACTTTAAATATTTAAGCACATAAAACAGTTTAATTACATAAAAGCCCATTCTTTGTATATGTGTACACTTAATATTGTCAATTTACATTTTGACTCACAAAAGAAAAGAAAAAACAAGATTTTTACTTAAGATGCAAAGTGTAGAATAGACGATAGCATTTTCCTTGGGGAAGTGATAGAAACGAGTATTTACATATCTCATTTTGGAGAAAGTGTATTTTCTCTTATTGACTGACACTTTTTGCTATAATGTTCTATTGTGAGAATCTTAGGATTATAATGATCAATTTCATGAATTCTACGGAGACTGCTGTTTGAATTCTGAAATTATCAAGTGGATATTTAAATGCAAATTTCCATATTAAACACTTTTGATATTAAAACAAGAAACTGGGGAGAAAAATGACTTGTGAATCATGCATTAGGTAGGGCTTTGTCAAGTTGCCAACAGTGCTGGTTATAGGTTGCGTTCTCTGTGCAAGGAGCCCTGCTGTGAAGTAGGAGACTCTGAAGCCTCAGATGTAAGGTAGTTGGGCAACTGAATAGAGAAACTAGGTATTCTCAGACTTTGAACCAAGGATGCACTCTATGCTCCTTTCCAGCAATTGAACAGTATAAAAGGTAAGATTTCCTTCAATAATGCAAGGCTTTGGCTATGGGGACCACAATGGTCAGATAACTTTAGTGTGCTGGGAATACAATGAAGAGGGAGGCATCTAGGGCATGTGAGCAGTACCAGATCACAGACATCTTGTTGAATCATTGGTCTAGCAGAGGGGGCAGGCAATGGGAGAAGGGCTAAACATAGTAAAGATAGATTCTCAAAGGATTTCCAGGATGCCAACTCAGTATGGAATACATGACTTTCTCTTCAAGTGTTCTGCGTGACACTGCTGTAACAGTCTTCTCTGTTTCTTTTTCCATTCTATGCTAGTGTCAATATGCATGTGTGATATATATACATATATTTGCATGTGTGTGGACACCTGGGTGTGTATAGACATGCACACACATCCAACTGTACATGTGGAGGTTCAAGGATGATAGAATGACTTTCTGTCAATCATTTCTCCACTTTATTCTTTTTGAGACAAAAAACTTAATCAAATCCAGAGCTCTCTGAAAGGGCCAATCTGGAGTTAGTTCTGGAAGCTTAGTATCCACCTTCTGAATCTGGTATTGGAGGTAGTTTGCAACACTCACCTAGTATTTGACATGTCTGGAGATTTCAATCTGGTTCCTTTGCTTCTATACAGAAAACTTTAACATTTGATACATACTTTCAGATTTAACCTGCTATTTTTAGCACTGTTCTCCTTTCTGGGTTATATAATTTTAAAGTTTTGTTCTTTGTGACCCCCCAGAAAGACCCCTGAAAACTGCAAAATTGTTGCTAAGTATTGTATCAGGATATTTTTAAGAGTATACATAAATTACCTAGATGTAAGCACCTTTGCTAAGACACAGCTAACTATACACATTGGGGAAAGTGAATATTTTTAAATAAATAATTTTATATTGTAGTTATTTAAAGAGAGCAGGAGCACACAGGAATGCCACAGAGATACAGTGGACAACTTTCAGAAGTTGTTTCTCTCCTATCACATGTGCTCCCAGGAACTAAATGCTCAGGTCCCTTACCCACTGAGCTATCTGCTGCTCTCTCCAAAACAGTAACCTTTAAAGAAGAGAAAAAAGAAACTAAATTCCTCCATAAGCGTTTCACATGACAGAAGCTGAGAAAAATGTGCATCTAATATAAATCAATTGAAAGAGAAAAAAGGAGGACGGCAAGGTGTTCAGATCCTAGACAGTAACAAGATAAGTTTGAACTCAGGATATTGGTGTTTTAGGGCAATGTACACTATCAAATTTGATTTGATTTCTTTACAAAAAGTAAAATTACTATTCCAAAACATGAAGTTGTTTTTAACCCTTCTTTACCTTAGGTAATATTTAGCATAAATTATTGAAGTCTAAAATTACATCATATCAGTTTCATGAAACTGACATGCTATGTACTACCCTAACGTGGCATCTGAGGTTTAGAATTACAAATCCTCTTCCATGGACACTCAGCAGACCCTGAAACATCCAAGAGACTGTTAAAGGTAAATACTAAACAAGAGAAGAGGAGCTTCTTCGTTCAGTGACTTAGCCACTGATAGGCCATCCATGTGTCAGCAAGGACTCAGGTATTTGCCAGTACAGGCATCCCAGTAAAGTCCAGTACATGCAAAAAACATGAAAAAAATAGGAGAGAGATGGACTTGGAAAGAGAAAGCATGTGGATCAGAATTAAGTGGTCATTCATCAGGAAAATGATCACATTTTTCTTTCAACAAATTTTCATTTTTCCCTTTAGTTAATGGAATTTCACTTGATTTAGTTTTTTTATGGGGCTGGAAATTTTGATGTTTTCTTTTTATTGTTTTTAATTCTTCGACATTGTCAGATAAAAAATTCATATGTTTTTGCCCCTTATTCCACAATCCCATTCTTCCTCCTGTCTTATTTCATATTTTCTCTTTCCAAGTATGAATTTAAAACATGTGAAATCACACCTATGGCATGACAACGTCTGAGATGTCTCCTATGACCACTGAAGAATTTAGAACATGGTGGTATGTTGAACAAAAGTCCTTAAATTCCATGAATAGACATTAATACAGAAGTTTTTGAAGGAGAATTTATATGAGAAACACTTATTTCACAATTCACAGCATCACCCCTTAGGCAAGAAATGGACAAAACCCAAAGATTTCATTTCTAATTATATTAGCTTTGTTTGTCACGATGTAGAAGAAAATTTAAATATTAATGATAGTTTCTTCTCCAAACTATTTTGACATGATCTTTGAGAGAGAATAATACCATAATATTTTTGGACAGTATGCAGTATATCAATTATTCATGCAACTATTGTAAATGAATATAAAAGTCAGACTTCTAATAACTCCAACAAGAAACATATTTCATGTAATTGAGGATAGATAAAAATATTTAACAAAGAAGTGAGTTTTATTTTGAGACAAGTGTGCAATAGTGCTTTTAAAATACCTCTATATTCTGCGTTTGGATGCTGCTTAGTAGTGAATCTAACATAGATTGCTGTGCAGTTGTTTTTGCAAACGCTAGTTTCTCTGTTAATGTGTGAAGCAAGGTTTCAATATCTTACTGTCTGATATTATTCACTAATGTGTTTCTTTTTGTAAATCTCCAATACAGGGGGCTAGAGAAGTGGCTCAAGGGTTAAAGCTCTTCCTTGCAGGCAGAAGGTCCCAAGTTCGGATCCTAGACCCCACGTATAGACGCCAGGTGGAAGTAGGGGCGGTCTGCGTTTCTGGTCCTGGTAGGGCGGAACCTGTGAATCCCGGGGCAGAGTAAACAAGGAGGAGGTGGAGGCGTCCATGGTGGTACTCGAATTCGTCCGTGGTTCTACACACCCACATATACATACACACACATACATACACATGCACACACACATACATACACATGCACACACACACACAATTGGATAAATAATAAATAATAATAAAAAATGTAAATCTTCAAGACAATGGCATATTAATAATGTATTTGGTAATTCTGTAGTTCTCAGTCCAGAGTACTACATTTCAACACTGCTAAAACCCTCACACTTGCAGACGTTCAGACTGGACAATTGGATCTATCGTAAAGAAAGGTAAAGAAGAGACTTATGCATCCCCTGAATTACAATCTTAATATATTTAATATAAACCAAGCTATGTCACTTCATGATCATATTTTTTTCAAAAAATTAGTGATAATGTTTCCATTGTTAACATCATCCTAATTTTCAAGTGTAGGAACATGTGACAAACAGGCACTATGGAAGTTCCATAGTACTGGATTTCCAAATATTAGACAATTCTACCCTAAAGACTCCTTTGTTTTGTCTTCAGTGTGATATTCTGAGTGTGATACCTAGCTGTAGACATATCCCTAATGCTTAAGTTGTTTAATGTTAATAATCTTAATAACTTTATTTGGCATAATGATAATTTCATGATTAATACTCCTCTGAAAAGACTGCACTAAAGAGAATTAAAGGAAGCAACCTATGATTATACAGCACTTCATGTGTTTAAACTGATTGTTATTCAGTCATTTTATTTATACAATAAGTGGCTTTGCAAGGTTTTACTACACATGGGGACTCATATTACTAGGCCTGGATTCATCAATGATCACTGTATAAGGTAATCCTTTCAAACTTTTGTTCTTTTCGGGTGGGAGGAATTCAAAGTAACTGTTTTAATTTTTTTCCTATTTTCTGAAAAGGCAGTTTTAAATTTTTTTCTAGTTTTCCAAGCATAATGAGTAGTTCTCCCTGCCCCCATTTTTCCTTTTTCCTTCCTCCTTGTTTCCTTTTTGATCCTCCTCTCCCTTCATCGATGATTCCAACGCCCTCCCACCTTCCTGTCTGTCTGCTTCTGTGGTGGAGTTTCGAGCTTCTGTGGAAGGTAAGTGGCCCTTCCTGGAGTAGACCAACTGGTATGGGCACTCCATACCAGTATTTGTCTAGCCCCAGCTCCTAAGGTGGCCATTGCATGTATTATTTCTCCTGAGTTCCTTGCCAGTCTATAGGAGAGTATCAACATGTAAGATATTGTGGAGGTTTGGAAAGGATCTCTCTCACTGCAGTGAGTTCCCGGATGCAGCAGCCCTGGCTTGAGTGGAACATATTGGGCAGAAGTAGATATCCTCACTTTCAGGCTCTTAAAATCTTAGCACCCACTCCTCTGAAAGATTCCCTGAGCTTCAGGATGGGAAGAGATTTGGTTGGCCTGATTCCTGCGGGACACTCAGGGTCACCTGTCCTTTGCATTTTGGTTGGTTGTTGCATCTTTCACTGCTCTCCCATTGCACTATGCTGCATCCTGTTTGAGTGTTGAGTTTTTTTTTAATCTAAAGATAAAACGAGATATTTAGATGGAAGTTTATTCTTGGGTGTTGGTGCTTAGTGTCGAGGCATTTAACCCTGTCTACTGTCAGTTTTCTCACAGTCGACTGATGCTTAGTCTGATTTACATTGCTGGCTCTGGGACCCTGTCATCAAGAAGGAAGGGGTTAGGAGCCAGTAAGCAGGTGGTTGGTTTCTTGGGTTATCTGGAGGTTAATCGCACTCTTCTTTGCTGTGACCTATTCCTGTTTTTTCTTTTCCTTACCAAGAAGCCTTTTTGTAATGACCTATGTTCTTTTGTTTCTGCTCTTTCGGTATCTTCCACCCTTCTCCCCCTCCCTGCAAGTGTTCTTTGTGCTTGTTGGTGTTATAAGAGTCTCGATTCCATCAAGCTGATGGTTTAGTGCTAGGATCCACTTACAAGTGAGAACGTACAGTGTCTGTCTGTCTGTGAGCATCTGGGATCTTTCACTCAGTATAATTTCTTTGAGTTTCATCCATTTCCTGGCACATTTAATTAGTTCATTTTTTCTGAAAAATGAATAGTTTTCCATTGTATGTATGCACCATCTTTTCATTAATCATTCATCAGCTGTTGGCTATCTAGAGTGCCTTCATTTCTCCAGTTTTGAAATAGGGCTACCATCAAGGTTGTTCTCCTGACTCTGATGTGGAATACAGTGTTCTTTGGGAATATTCCCGGGAGTGGTATAGCTGGTTCATGTTGAATTTCAAATGTTAACATTTTTAGAACACTTTAAATTGATCTCCAAGGGGCTGTATGAGTTCATAATCCTATTAGCAATGTATAAAGCTCACCTTTTCTTCACATCCACACCAGCATTTGCTGTTGCTTGTGTTTGTGACAGAAATGAAATCTTAGGGTGGCTTTAATTTGCATTTCTCTACTTAGTAAGGAGGTAGAACCCTTTTTAGATATTTGTTAAACATTTGAATTCTTTTGAGAAGATTCTTTTCTGTTCTATAGTCTATTTTTAATGAAAATTTACTTCGTTGGTATTTAATTTTTGAAATTCTTTGTATGCTCTGGATGTTAGTCTCCTATTAAATGTATGGTTAAGGAAGATATTCTCCGTTCTGTAGGCTGCAATTTCACAGAATTAACAGTTTCTTTTGTAGAGCAAAAACATTTTTTATTTTTTATTTTTTTCTTCCACATTTCTTTCCTAATCATACAAACTTAATAGGTACCCTCATATTCTCCCTCCCTTCTCTCCTCCCCAGTCCCCCCTTGAACTCTCTATCCTTACCCCCTTCCTTTTCACCCGCCTTCCTCCCTCCCCCTCTCCCAATACCTTCCCCTTCCTCCTTCCCATCCCCTGGAGCATCCTTGTGTGTGAATGCCAAACCTCCTTCTGAGTCCTGCACCCTAGTAAGAGGTAAGGAATTAGTTGCATACTCCAGAGCCTCCCCTTTACCCTTTAGTATGGGAACTCTATTATAACTGGTAATCCCTTGCCTCTAAGGATCATGTGATCCATGCTAGATTTGAGGGGGGGGTCTTTGACATGTCAGCCATTGTCAGGCAAAGTCCAAAATTTGTGTTGAGTATCTTGCATCTCCTTGTTCCTCCCCATCTTTAGGCTCTTAAATCTTGCTGCCCCCTATTGTGCAAGGTTCCCTGAGATTTAGGATAGGGAGAGATTTGACTGCTCTAGTTCCAGGTGAATAATGCAGGGTCTTTGGTCTTCTGAATTATGGTTTGTTGTTTTCAATTTTGCTTTTCCTGCACTGCCCTTGGCTGCATCCTGATTGGTATTGAAGGTCACCTCCTAACCAAAAATAAAAAGCTGAGGATCAGGGAGTCTGCCCTGGTCTGGCCCCAGGCAGAAAGCTAGCACCAACTTTTCAATGTCACATACTGGCATTTGTTTCATGCTGGACTCATTCTCTATGCCTTTGGGGTCCTATGGAGAAAACACTGACCTAGGCCAATCCATTAGAGTGTTATTCCCTATTTTTGAGCAGTTTTGAGGTCAAACATTGAGTTCTTTAATCCATTTAGAGTTGATATTAATGTAGGCACACAAATAAGGATCCAGATTCGTTGGTTTGCAGATATATACCCATTACCAGTACCATTTGTTGAAGATGCTGCCTTTTTTCCAGTGAATCTTTTTTGCACCTATGTCAAAGATCAGTTGACTGTAGGTGAGTGTGATTATATTTGAATCTTCAATTCTAATAAATTGGTATTATATTTTTGATGCCAGTAACATGCCATTTTTATTATTATGGCTTTATAGTATGGTTTAAGGCCTGATACGGTGATACATCCAGCAGAGTTTTTATTACTGGGGATTGATTTTGCTATCTTGGGTCTTTTATATTTCCATAATAAGTTTGAGATTTTTTTATCCCACATTTTATCTTTTTTCCTAATCATACGAGCTCAGTGAGTACCACCATCCTCTTCCTCCTGGCTTCCTTCTCCCTTCATACCCAATTGCACTTTCCCTCTTCTACCCTTCCTTTCACTCTCTCTTTCCCTCCCCCTCTCCAGCTGCCTTCCCCTTCCTCTCTCCCATCCCCTGGAGCATCTATTTATGTGGGCCCAGCTTCCTCTGAGTCCTCCACCTTAGCGAGGGTTCTAGACTCAGTGGCATTGGCCAGGGCCCCTACTAGGACTCCCACTTAATATGGGAACTCTATTATGACTGTTTAATTCCTTGCCTCTATGGATCCTACTTCTCTCCTGTGAACTGTGCTAGACTTTGGGGAGAGTTTTTAAATTTCTGTGAGGAATTAGGTTACAATTATAATTGCTATGGCATTGAATCTGATAGATGTTTCGGGTAGAATGGTCATTTTAACAATATTAATTTTTCCACTCCAGGAATGTGGAAGATTTTCAGTCTTCTGGTGTCTTCTGTAATCTCTTCAGGGAGAACTAAAGATTTCATTATACAGATCTTTCACATCCTTGCTAGGTTTATTGCAAGGTATTTCATTTTTTTAGGAGCAGTGGTAAATGGTGTTGTTTCTCTCAGGTCTTTCTTGGTTTGTGTATCCTCAGTTTATAGAAAATCCACTGATTTTTGAGTGTTAATTTTGTGTTCTGCCACCATACTTAACTTACTAACGATTCTGGCAGAATCTTTGGGTCTTTGAGATATAGGAACCTGTGTGCAAATGTAGATAACTTTTCCAAGTTATATATCTTTTATCTCCCACTCTTGTGTTATGAGTCTAACAAAGATATCAAGTACAAGTTAAATAGAAGTAGTGAAAGTGGGTAGCCTTGTCTGGTTCCCAATTTGAATGGGAATAGTTCTAGTTTTCAGCATTTAAGATGATTTTTTTGCCATGGACTTGTTGTATATGACCTTTATTATGCTGATAAATGTTCCTTCCATTTCTATTTTCTCCAGAGTGTTTATCGTAAAGGGGTGTTGGCTTTTATCAAAAGCTTTTACAGCATCAGTTGAGGGCATTATTGGTTTTTATTTGCCCCATATAATATTCTGAATTTTCTTGACATCTGATGTGATAGCTCCATTTTCATTTCTAATTTTATTAATTTGTATTTTTTCTCTTTTGGCTTGGTGAATTTGGCTAAATATTTGTTAATATTGCTAAGTTTTTCAAAAAAAAGAGCTTTTAGTTTTATTGATTCTTTTTAATGTTTTCTTTGTCTCAATTTTAGTTATTTCTCCTCTGAGACTGCTAATTTCTGCACATCTCCTTCTTTTGGGGTTGCTTTGTTCTGGTTTCTCTATAAATTTAAGCTGCATTGTTAGGTTGTTCACTTGAAAAGTTTCTGAGTTTTTGTTTGTTGTTGTTGTTTTTGTAAGCTCTAGTGCTGCAGGTTTTCCTTTTAATACTCCCTTCATAATATACTAGAGGTATTGAAATGATGTGTTTCTATTATAATTGAGTCCTAGGAATTCATGAATTTCTGTCTTAGTTCTGTATGGACCCATTCCTCACTCAGTTGTATAATGAACTTCCAAGTGTTTATGGGTTTTCTGCTGTTTGCTTCGTTATGGTTATCTATCCTTATTCCCTGGTGGTCAGCTAGATTATGGGTAGTGACTTAAATTTTATTATATTTGTGGAGGCTTCTTTTTTTGGGTAGCTGTGATGTATTTAGAGAAAGTTCAATGGGCTGCTGAAAAAAATGTATATTTCTTGGTGTAAAGGTGGAATATTCAGTAGTTCCAATGAGTCTCTGTTGAATTTTGCCTTGCTGACCTATGTGCTGATGAAAGTAGTGTATTGAAATCCCTTGCTATTATCATGTTTGGGTTGATTTGTTTCTTTAAATATTATAGTATTTGTTAATGAATGTGAGTCAGCCTATGTTTGGAGAATTTATGTTCAGAACTGTATCTCTTATGATGCGTTTTGGTTTGAAATCTATTTTGTCCAGTATTAGGATAGCTACTTCTGCTTCTTTTCGAGTTATTAAGAGTATCTTCAACCGTCCTTTGACTCTGAACCTGTGCCTATCTTTCAAAGTAGGATATGTTTCTTAGAGGCAGAATATTGATGGGTTGTGACTTTAAATCCATGTAGTTAAGCTATGTCTCTTCATTGGGGAGTTGAATACATTGATGCATAAAGCTATAATTGAGAAGGTTTTATTGTTTTCTGTCATTTTTGACTTTATTGGTGTTTTGGGTTGACATTTCTCTGTTTGGTAGTTGTATCGGCATTGTTTTCCCTTTTATCCTCTTAAGTGTTTTGATCAAGTTCATCTGTCTTGAGAATTTTTTTAGTATTTTCTAAAGGCCTGGTTTGGTAGATAAGGACTTTAGCTTATTTTTGTCAGGAAATATTTCTCTTTCCCCTTCAAACATGACAGATAGTTTGGCTGGATATAATAGCCTAGGTTGGCATGAGTTGAAGAATGCCTTTCCAAGCTCTTCTGGATTTTACAGTTTCCATTGAGAAATCAGAGTTTTTAAATAGGCTCACCTTTAAAAGTGACTTGGTTTTTCTCTCTTGCAACTCTCAAATGTTCTATTTGTCCTGTATCTGGGATGTTGTTACTATTATTTGTCTTGTACTTCTATTTTGATATCTGGAAAGTGTGTGATATGCTTTCCTTAGAAATGGGAAATTTTCATATATGATTGATTGAAAGATCTGAGTTGGAATATTTCCTTGGGTTTCTTTTTCTGCAGTGCCCTGAATACATAGATTCGGCCTCTTCATTTATATCCCATGAGATTGAGTGATTGAGTGATCCTTTCATAATTTATTTTGGACTTTTGAGCTTCTTTACTTGAATGATCCCGTTCTCCAAGCTTACCTTCCATGTCTGATATTCTGTGTTCTGCTTTATCTATTCTTTTTCCTCATTTTATTTTATTTTTTTAATTTATTTTATTTTTCTGAATTTACAAGCATATTGAGTGCTTATCTCAACATCCCTTCATCCTCGCACTCCCATTCTCCTCCTTTCCCTTCATCAATTCATCCTACTCACTTTCATTCTCCTGCCTGTCTGATTCTATGGACCACAAGGTTCCTTCTGACTTATCTACTCTTGAGAGTTCAGGCCTCTTGTGGTGCACCAAGCTGCCTCTCAGGCCACTCTGCTGATAAGTGCATTTCCTTTCAGTCATTTAACTTCAGTCCCCAAGATTTTCACTGTATGTTCTTGTCTCTTGAGTTTCTCTATAGTCTATGGGGGCATGTTGGTGTGTCGATTATTATGCAGGTCTGGAAAGGACAAGACTCACTGAAGTGAGTTTTTAGATGCAGCAGTCCTACCTTGAATGGAATATCTTGTCTAATTATAAAACTTCCCATATTTAGATCCTTACAATCTCGATATCCTTCTTCTATGAAGGTCCCAAAACCTTAAAATGGGAAGGATTAGGTTGGCCTTATGCTGGGTGAGCCCTGCATAATTGTTGGTCTTGGCTGTTTACTTCACTGCTTTTCTATTGCCCTAGTCTGCATCCTATTAGAGTTTTGTGATCCATTGCCACTGTTATAGAAGAAGACTTCTAGGTTGAGTGTTAAGTGTTCTTCAATTCTATGGGTATAATAGCAGCTATTTACAAAGCAGTTTGATGTACTGTCTTCCTAACTATAGGTTCATTGGCTATGTTTTTCCTATTGATCTATTTCCTTTCCTTTTTAGGTTTTTGTTCTAGTTAACAATAACAGGAATGTGTTCCATTCTGAAAGTGGGACTTGAATGCAGTTATAAAGCTGATGGTTGTCTTCTTGATACTCATGCCACTATTACACTGGTGGCCCATTATTACCATGGTGATTTTTAGTGCAAACTTGCAGATCTTGTAAGATGATTGCATAATCAATTCTGTGTGTGATATTCTCTGTTGGATTTTCAATTTCAGTTAGAATTTAGCTTTTTTTTTTACATTTTTTATTATTATGTCAGCTCATACAAACTTAATAGGTACACCAGTTCCCTCCCTCCCTCCTCCTCCCCCCGAACCCCCTGTTCCCCCTCCCCTTACCCCTCCCTTCCCATCCCCCAGTGCCTCCTGTCCCAATTCCCAGAGAGTCCTTTCTTGTGCATGCCTCTGAGCCCTCCTCTCCAATGATATACAAGGACCCCGTGGCCATTCCTTGAACCCTTTCCCGCGTTCCCCTTAAGTATAGGAACACTGCTGTGGCTGCCAATCCCTTGCCTCCAAGGATCTTGGTGCCTTTAGCAGATACTAGACTTTGTGAGGTCAATAGTGTGTTGGACATTGCTCATGGCATGCAAAGTCCAATTTTGATTGCTTCAGCCGTAACTTGTGTGGAGTATTGTGCAAATCATTGCTCCTCCCATCCTTTTGCACTTACACTCTTACCGCCCCCTCTTCCGCAAATGTCCCTGAGCTTCAGGATGGGGAGAGATTAGTCTGGCCTAGTTCTAGGTGGTTGATATAGAGTCTCTGAAGTTCTGGATTGTGGTTTGTTGATTTTCTTTTGCAGTTTTGCTGCTCCTGCAATGCCCTTCACTCTATCCTAATGGACATTGTGTGTCACCCCCTGGCCAGAGACAAAAAGCTGTTAAACTAGAGTCTTGTTATAAGAGCACATTCAAAGGTAGATGTATTAAAAGTAGGAAACCACAGTGAGGGAGGGGTCTCACCCATTTACAAAATGGCTACTTTTTATCTGCCAGACTATATGCCCTCCTCTTCTAGTGAGATCATACCCCCTCAGAAGTAAATGATCAGGAAAAAAAGTCTGTGAACTTAATCAGATGTCTCATTACTTTTTTGAGTCCTGAATGGAGGCCTATTTTCTCTACTGTAACATGGTCCCCTCTCTCCTTGTTTCTGGTATGGCCCCCATACCCCATCCCTCCTCTTCATAATCCTTGCAATTACTGTAGATATTACAGAGATTTTTCTTTGAGTGTCTCTAGGTGGCCTGGGTGGGTTTGGTACTAGGAGTATTAGGGAGTACATAAGGTGCTTAATTTTCTGGGTCTGGGATACTTCACTTAATATAATTGTTTCTAATGACATCCATTTCCCGGCAAATTCCAGTAATTCATCATTTTTGATGGCTGAGTAGTACTCCATTGTATAGATGTACCACTGTTTCCTTATCCACTCGTCAACTGTTGGACATTTGGGTTGATTCCATGACTTTGATATTGTAAACAGTGCTGCTATGAACATGGTCATGCTTGTGCTATCGAGGTGAACCTCTGCTATATGGGGGGTTATTCCCAAAAGTGGAATAGCAGGGTCATATGGCATTTCAATCTTTAATTTCTCTAAGAATCTCCAGATGGCTCGCCAGAGGGGCTGTATGAGCCTGCATTCCCACCAGCAATATAAGAGAGTTCCCCTCTCTCCACATCCTCTCCAGCATTTGTTGTTGTTTGTATTGTGGATTTTTGCCATCCTGACCGGGGTGAGATGATATCTCAGGGAAGTTTTGATTTGCATTTCCCTGATGGCTAAGGAAGTGGAGCATTTTTTAAGATATTTGTTAGACATTTTCATTTCATCCCTGGCAAAGTTTCTTTTAAATTCCAGGGCCCATTTTTTAATTGGGCCATGGGTTTCCTTGGTGTTTAGTTTTCTAAGTTCTTTGTGCACTCTGGATAGCAGAGCTCTATCAGATGTGTGGTTAGTGAAGATTTTCTCCCATTCTGTGGGTTTCCTTTGAGCTGGTGTTACAATCTCTTTATCTGAACAGAAGCTCTTTAATTTCACAAGATCCCAACTGTTGAGAGTTGGTAGCAGTGACTGTGCCATTGGATGTCTGTTTAGGAAATGTTGGCCTACCCAATTACCTCAAGGGAGTTCCCTATCATTTGAACTATGGTTTTTATACTCTCTGGCCTGATATCAAGGTCCTTGATCCATTTGGAATTAAGTCTTGTACATGGTGACAAGTATGGGTCCAGCTTTAATCTTCTGCATGTGGAGATCCAGTTTTGCCAGCACCATTTGTTGAAGATGCTGTTCTTTTTCCATTGGATTCTTTGGTCCCCTTTGTCAAAGATCAAATGGCTGTAATTTTGTGGACTTATATCTGGGTCTTCAACCCTTGATCCATTGATCTGTGTGTCTATTTTGGAGCCAGTACCAGGCTGTCTTTATAACTATGGATTTGTAATATAGACTTAAGTTTGGTATGGTAATACCTCCAGCAGTGTTTTTGTTACTCAAGATTGTCTTTTCTATCCTGGGTCTTTTGTAGCTCCATATGAACTTTGAGATTGTTTGGTCAACTTCTTTGAAGAATTGCTTTGGGATTCTGATTGGTATAGCATTGAATTTGTATATTGCCTTTAGTAGGATGGTCATTTTAATGATGTTGATTCTGCCAATCCAAGAACAAGGGAGGTCTTTCCACCTTCTGGTGTCTTCTGCAATTTCTTTCTTTAGGGTTTTAAAGTTTTCATTGTAAAGGTCTTTTACCTCCTTGGTTAGGTTTATACCAAGGTATTTCATTTTTTTAGGGGGTATAGTAAATGGGATTGTTTCTCTCAAGGCTTTTTCACTTCTTTCATTCTGGGCATATAGGAAGGCCTCTGATTTTTGCACATTTATTTTGTATCCTGCCACCCTGCTGAACTTCTCAATTAGTTCCAGGAGCTTCCTGGTGGAGTTTTTGGGATCACTGAGGTATAAGATCATGTCATCTGCAAATAGGGATAGTTTGACTTCTTCCTTGCCGATTTGAATCCCTCTTATGTCCCTTTCTTGTCTTATGGTTTCAGCTAAGACTTCAAGTACAATATTGAATAGAAGTGGTGAGAGTAGACAGCCTTGTTTAGTTCCTGATCGAAGTGGGAATGCTTCCAATTGTTCCCCATTGGGCATAATCCTTGCTGTGGGCTTGTTGTATACAGCTTTTATTATATTGATAAAGGTTCCTTCCATTCCTACTGTCTCTAGCATTTTGATCATAAAAGGCTGTTGGATCTTGTCAAAAGCTTTTTCTGCATCTATCAAGAGTATCATGTGGTCTTGGACTTTGGACTGGTTTACATGATGAATTACATTTATTGATTGGCATATGTTGAACCAACCTTGTGTGCCTGGGATGAAGCCTACTTGGTCCCCGTGAATGATCTTTTTAATGTGTTTTTGCATTTGATTTGCTAAGACTTTGTTGAGAATCTTTGCGTCTGTGTTCATCAGAGAGATCGGCCTATCGTTTTCTTTTTTAAGTGAATCTTTATTAGATTTTGGGATTAAAACGATATTAGCTCATAGAAGGAATTTGGTAGTGTTCCTTCCTTTGCTATTTGATGGAACAGTTTAAGGAGTATTGGTGTTATTAACTCCTTAAATGTCTGGTAGAACTCTGTGCTAAATCCATCTGGTCCAGGACATTTTTTGGTGGGAAGATACGATATTACTTCTTCAATTTCCTTATATGTTATCGGACTATTTAAATAATTCACAACTTCCTGATTCAATTTAGGTAAGTTGTGTTTACTTAGAAATTCATCCATCTCTTTTGTGTTGTCAAACTTCACAGAGTATAATTTTTTGAAATATGATGTTATAATTCTTTGGATTTCTTGGGTATCAGTAGTGATTACTCCATGTTCATTTCTAATATTGTTATTTTGGGTTTTCTCTCTCTTGCTTTTGGTTAATTTAGCTAGGGGTGTATCAATCTTATTGATTTTTTCAAAGAACCAGCTTTTTGACTGGTTGATTTTTTCTGTTGTTTTCTTAATCTGGATTTCAGATATTTCTCCCCTTATTTTGCTAATCTCCTCTCTTCTACTACTTTTGAGATCAGATTGCTCTAGTTTCTCTAAAGCTTTAAGCTGCATTGTTAAGTTGTTTATTTCTGATGTTTCCATTGTTTTGATGTAGGCATTAAGATCTATGAACTTACCTCTTAGAATAGCTTTCATTGTGTCCCAGAGATTTTTGGTAAGTTGTATTTTCCTTATCATTCACTTTCAGGAAATCTTGAATTTCCTTTTTAATTTCTTCCTGAATCCAGTTCTCATTCAGCATCATATTGTTAAGTTTCCAGGAGTTAGTGTATTTTCTCTTGTTTGTTGTGTTGTGGATATCCAGCTTTAGGCCATGGTGGTCCGACAGGGCACAGGTTAGAATTTCAACTTTTTTGTATATGTGTAGATTCATTTTGTGGCCCAGTATGTGATCTATTTTGGAGAAAGTTCCATGTGCTGCTGAGAAAAATGTGTATTCTTTGGTACGTGGGTGAAAAGTTCGATAGAGATCTGTAAGGTCCATTTCTTTAAGGGTTCTATTAAGGTCCAAACTGTCTCTGTTAAGCTTTTGACCTGTTGATCTATACCATGTTGAGAGGGCAGTGTTGAAATCCCCAAGAATTATCATTTGGGGTTTGATTTCTTGCTTTAAATGCTGTAGGGTTTTCTTAATTTATGTGGAGGGGCCCGTATTGGGTGCATATATATTCAGTATTGTGAAGTCTTCCTGGTGAATTGTACCCGTGACTAAAATGTAGTATCCATCCATTTCTCTTATAATTTTCTTTGGTTTGAAGTGCACTTTGTCTGATATCATAATGGCTACCCCTGCCTGTTTTCTGCTTCCATTAGCTTGTAGAATTGTTGACCAGCCTTTTATTTTTAGGGCATGCCTATCTTTTGTGGTGAGATGGGTTTCCTGCAGGCAGCAGATTGATGGATTGTGATTTTTAATCCAAATTTGTAATCTGTGTCTCTTGATCGGTGAATTAATTCCATTAACATTTAGTGTTATAATGGAGAAACTATTTTTGATTCCAGACATTTATTATGTTTAGTAGTTTTTATAAGTATATTGCTTCGCTTTTAATGGTGTTATACTTGCCTTCTGTTCTCCTGGATATGCCTGTTTTTTTCTTCAAGCTTGAGTATCATTTCTAGCATTTTTTGAAGGCCTGGTTTGGTTGATATGTATCCCTTCAAGTTGTCTTTATGCTGGAACATTTTTCTTTCTCACTCGATCATGACTGATAGTTTTTCAGGGTAAATCAGCCTGGGTTGACATTTTTGCTCATTCAATACTTGATGTATGTCTCTCCAAGCTCTTCTTGCTTTTACTATTTTGACTGAGAAGTCATTTGTTATTTTAATAGGTTCACCTTTAAAAGTGACTTGTTTTTTCTCTCTTGAAGTTCTCAGCACCAGTTCTTTATCTTGAATGTGGAGTGTTTTGACTATTTTTTGCCGTGGGGAGCTTCTGTTTTGGTCGTATCTGTTTGGGGTGCGGAATGTCTCTTGTATATGGATGAGCCTCTCTTTTTTTATATGAGGACAGTTTTCCTTGATGATCGTTTGAAAAATTTCCTCAAGGGTGGTATTTTGAGATTCTTGCTCTGGTATTCCATGAATACACATGTTAGGCTTCTTCAGGGTGTTCCATATCTCCTGGATATTTCTCTCAAGTATCCTTTTGGCTTTACCAATCTCTTCCATTGTGCTGGTTAATACTCCCACTTTATCTTCAAGGTCTGAAATTCTATTTTCTGCTTCATTAGTTTTGCTGATAAGACTCTCTGTGGAGTTCTGGGTTGAAGGTAACTTGTCTTTTAGCTCAGTTTTAAACTCTGCTTGAGTCTGCTTTAACTGCTCTATGCCACTTTTTTTTTTTTCTTGCGCTGTTTTTCTCAACTCCTCCAGATGTCTGTTGTGTTCCTCTTCAAAGCGATTGATTCTATTATTTAATTCCTCCCAGATTTCCTCTTTCATAGTATTGAACATGGTAATGATCATATTTTGAAGGTCCTTATCCTGGATCAGGCTTTCTTGGCCATTTTCCATGGGTTTGTTCTGGTTGGAGTCTAACATTATGGGATTTATTCCTTCAGTGGGAAATTTGTTTACTTGAGTGTTGTTTCTCATGGATTTGCACTTTGACTTTGGCATTGTCATTTTAACTCTTAAGATCTTCTTTCAATTTCTGTGCATTTTTCACTAAACTGAATTATTTGGCCTGGGGTTTTGGGGGTGGGCAGAGATGGAGTTTTCCTAGGTTGAGGTGAGTCCATGCTGGACCCTGTGTGTCCCGAGTGGCGGAGTGGAGGGGAGGGAGGATGGGGCGGTAGGCAAGGGTGTTCTTTAACCTGGGGGACCTGGGGGCGGGGCCTGGGCACAGAGTGGGTGTCCTCTCCTCCCAGGCCTTCTGCCCGCCGGCTCCGGCTGGATGGTGGGAGGAGCTGGGTCCCTGGGCGGCCTGAGGGTTCTGGGGGTGGTGTGCGGATGGAGTTTACCTGGGTCGCGCGGTGAGGCCCGGCTGGACCAGTGCGTGGGAGTCCAGGGAAGCGGAATGGAGGGGAGGGAGCTAGAATTTAGCTTTGAATTCCAGCTAAATTTCAGTTTGGCATTTTTTCATATGTTCTAAACTTGTTCTCGTTTCCTCTATTTCCTTTTTCATGTCAAACAATTTTCTATTTCTTTCCAGTTCATATAAGCACATATGACTATTTCCTCTCTGAGTTCTTCAAGTTCCTTTTTTTGTTCCTCATGGTCCTTTTGTAATTCTTCTGGAGGTTTGTTGATTATATTAATAACATTTATTTGGGAGACATTTTCCTCAATATTGCTTTCCTGAGTGGAATCCATTAGGTAAAAAACACTCTATATTTCCATTAACTGACTTGTCTAACATTTTTCATTGTGTTTTTACCCAAATTATTATGGAACGTGGATTTATGATTATAATTACAGCCATCTTCTATAATCATATGATAAGCACTTGATAAAATTATGTTATTGTGACTTCCAGTTTGCTCTGTTGATGAATGATGATATCAGTCATTTCTCATAATTAATGAAAAATTTGTTTATTAATTCAGATATCCTTAAAAGTTGGGACTACTTATACTATAATGGAGACTTAAGTAATATTGATCTTCTGAGTGCCATTTTAGGAACACAAATTTAAACTTTTATTTATATGCCTTCTATTTCTTTTTCAAGACCTTGTACTTGCCTGACACTTACCAGTTGGCATTAATCACATAACTAAACAGAGTTTTTAATCCAAAGTCTGATTTATATTTATTGATCTTCTATTTCTTGTATTTAAGAGTCAAATATCTACGAAACTTTTATTAGAGTAAATAAAAATTTATGCAAATGGACCCTATGTGTTTTTAAGATTTGTTTTACGTATAATCTTCTCTCGATTTACAAAGGTTTAGATATTATATGAGGTCCGGGTCAAATTTCAGGTATTGACATATGCTGTTCAGTTGTTCAAATAGTATTTATTCATTTATTTTTTTAATTTTTAATTTTTTAATTTATTCTTTTTTAGTTTTGCAAGCATATTGTATTATTATCCCTGCTTCTCTCTACACCCCATAAAAGATCTTTTCTCTTTTTACTGAATAGTAATAAGATGTTGTTCAAAAATGTGGCTGATAATAGATACAATTATTACATAATATTTATTATATTATTTTGTAATTCTGATTTTGTTCCATTGCCATTTGTGAATACTTATTCCAGTACCTCTCTCTTATGATTATCATTGCTTTTTCACAGGATCCAGAACTGTAAAGGGTGTATCTCATGAATTCATTCTTTATTCTCATTCGTCTGGTATTCTGATTATAATCATAAGTGAAGTATGACAAGATCCTGCCCATTTCTACAGAGAAAACCAGTTAAAACTTTGAGAGTGATATTGACCCCATAAAGTCTAGCATCTGCTGAAGGCACCAAGATCCTTGGAGGCAAGGGATTGGCAGCCACAGTAGTGTTCCCATACTTAAGGGGAACACAGGAAAGGGTTCAGGGAAATGCCACTGGGTCCTTGTATGTCATCGGAGAGGAGGGCCCAGAGGAGAGTCAGGCATGCAAATTAAAGGATTCTCCAGGGAGAAGTCAGCTTTTGTAGCAAGCAGTCTGCAGCTCTCAGCTTCCAAGATGTCTGCGGTGACTTAGCCTCCTCCAGCTTTGGCCAGCCAGCCATGCCACCTCTGCTTTGAGAGATTGTCCCTTCCCTCTGTAACCATAAGCTGAATAAACCTCCCTTTCTCCCTTAAGTTGCTTGACTTTGAATATTCTCTCACAGCAATAATTAAGGTAACTATTACAGAAATTGGTTCAGGATAGTGGGGTATTGCTGTGAGATAAAAAAAGTTGGTACCACAATGTGAAGTCGTTTGTGAAGCTGAGAAAAGTTGGTACCCAGAAGCATGGTCAATGGTGTGATGTGGCTAATGTGCCTTTGGAACTGTTTCTTGGGAGAAATACAGAGAACTTTGGGACTTTGTGCTGGGAAAGTCTTTGCATCTTGGCAGTTGGGCCAAAGGGACCTTTCTCATGAGAGCTCAGAGGAGAGCAATGCTGTGAGAGACACAGACAGAGAATGCTGAGAGAGAAGCCCAGCTTGTGATGGTCCAGAGGGGAACAGAGACTGCGTTTGCAACTGGACGAGTGACACATGGAGCCATGTGTTGGCCGAGAGTTTAGTGAAGTTTTGCCCTCATCCTAAAAGTTTGCCTGAAATTAAGCTGGAGTGCTTGGTGGAGGAATTTCAAAGCAATGTAGTCTTGACATGTGATATGGCTACTTTTTAGTTGTCTTCAGAGTTATGAGAAAGAGCAAAAGAATCAGCAGGAGAAGCAAAAACTGGTAAGATCCAATAATGAAAAAATACAATGGCAAACTTAAAAGTTGAACCAGGAGAAGCAGAGGGTTGAGAGATAGTCAAAATCAAAGCTGCTCTTACTTGATATGGGAGCCTAGCTTGAGTAAGATCTTGAAGGCTCCCCTCATAAAATGCACCTTTCAGAAGAAATCTAACAACAAGCCGAGTGGTTTCTCTTTTTTTTTTTTTTTTTTTTTTTAACTTTTTTGTTTTTAATTTTTTTTATATATTATTTATCAAGTGATGAGGCCCTTGTATCTAGTGTGTGTGTCTGTGTAAGAACCCAGGGAAGAGCTCATCTCCACTCATTCAAGAAGGCAAATCGCTTTGCGAAGATCTGAATCGAAAAGGTGGAGTTCAAAGCAAGAGTTGGTTTCTCTTACCAAGCAACTGCTCACGAGTGAAAGAGATGGTCAACCTAGAGAAGCAGAATCAGCTGTGATTCAAGGGGGCCAGTCTTGGCAAAGTCATCCATGTGGTTCTGATTTTATAGGCATCAGTGATGCAAAAGGGAGGAGATCATGGAGTCCTCCTCCAATATTTCAAAAATTGGCAGAATCCAGGCATCATGTGGCAAGAAGCCTGCAGTTTAGAGGCCCAAGAAGGGCAGTTTGTGCTGTGGAGTTAAAGCCTTTTTTGCCATTGAGAAGTAAAGATGTTAGAGATTCCAAATACAACATGGGATATCTGCCAAGGACAGCAGTATAACTTGGGAAGAGTCAGCTCAAGAGACCAATGTATTCTATGGGCAGCTGCATTGGAGAGGTAGAACCAAAGCCCTTTGAAACTGAGATGATTTCAAGGAGAGGGTCACCTGTTGGACTTGGAGCTATAAGATTTGGAGTTTGTCCTGCTGGTTTTCGGTCTTGTTATGGACCGATCTTTCCAGGATATGCCTCCATTCCTTCCTTTTGGAATGGGAATGTTAATTCTGTGCCATTGTATGTTGGAAGTATGTAACTTGTATTTTGATGTTACAGGAGGCTTGGACTTTGGACTTCTGTACTGTTGGGACTACCATTGTAGTCTATGAAGACTTTTAAAGTTGGACTGAGTATGGTTTGCATAATGAGATGGCAATGAGCCTGTGGGGGCCAGGGGTGGAGTGTCTTGGTTTGAAATGTGTCCCCCACAGTCCCATGTGTTTGGCAAGGTCATGGCACCTTGAGAGGTGAGCCTTGCTGGAGGAAGGCAGTCACAAGGAGTGGGCCTTGAGGTGGATTAGTCTCACCTACCTCCAGGAGAAGTCAGCTTTTGCAGCAGCAGTCTGCAGCTCTCAGCTTCCAAGATTTCTGTGGTGACTTAGCCTCCTCCAGCTTTGGCCAGCCAGCCAGCTTTGAGAGACTGTACCTTCCCTCTGGAACCGTAAGCTGAATAAACCTCCCTTTCTCCCTTAAAAAAAAAAAGGATTCTCCGGGGATTGGGGGGGAGGCACTGGGGAATGGGTAGGGAGGATTGAGGGGAGGGGGAGAAGGGGGGTCGGGGAGAGGAGAAGGGAGGGAGAGAACCAGTGTACCTATTAAGTTTGTATGAGTGGAAATAATAATAAAAATGTTAACAAAAAATAACTTTGAGAGTGATTTTACTGAATTTATACATGAAAAACTTGGTGAACACTGACTGACTCCTATTTAGAAACATGACGCCTTTTAATTATTGATATTTTCTTATTTCTGCAATGTTTTGCAACTTTTTAATAATTTTTGTACTCCCTGCTAAGTTATTACAAAATGGTAACTTTTGTTGCTTTTTTTTTTTTTTTTTTTTTTAAATTTTTTTTTTTTATTATTATTATTTATCAACTGTGTGTATTGTGCGCCCGCGTGTCTGGTGTGTGTTGTATGGTGTGTAGAACCACGACGAATTCGCGAACACCATGGACGCCTCCAGCTCCTTCTGCCCGGGGGCTTTTAACCTGAGATTATTTTACATTTTTGTATTGCTCATTGAAAAATGTGTAAAACTGCAGATGATTTCCCAGGATCTCTGACGCCAAGATGCGGGTGCACTTACATGTTGCTGGAAATAGTTTTGTTATTTCATCTGAAGGAAATGGATGAGAGAGATAGAAATAAAGAAAGAGAAAACATGAGATTTTTTTTCAAGTACAAATCAAAATAATTTTACTTCCGTCTTATCTTTATGTCTTTTTTACATCTCCTTACCCTACTTAGAAATTCTAGTGCCATGCTGAATAGAAACAGAGTCAGGAGAATTGTTCTGATCTCAGGAGAAAGACTCAGGGCTTTAACTATAAAATTTTCATTTTTTTTTGTAATGATGTTTCTTTCAGCAGCACAATTTCTGTAATCTCACACAACACTAGATCTTAGAATTTTCAAAATTTGAAGGCTGTGTTTCCATGTTTCATTTCCCTTCAGCCTGTTCCTGATTAATTCATACCAGTACTTGTTCAATAGAATTTAATTTACATGAAAAGAGATAAAAAAATCTAACAAACAAAACTCCAAACCTCTTAGGACTAGGTTACTTTTCTCCAGTGTACCACTTAACAAAACTTAATAGGTTGGGAAAAGAAGAAAGCAAATTTTTGTATCACATATAAAATTGTGAAATGATCATACTGGAATATTGTTTTTTGTGAACTTTTAAAAAAATTGATTCTTAAATTTTAGGTCTTTGTACTTCTTAATTTTGTGCATAGGGATGCAATGAATATATGGATGGATTAGGGACCTTCATATACTGATTCATTCCCCTTGGTGATATACTCAATAGTTGGAAATCTCAGTCATATGGTAATTGAGTTTTTTTGCCTTTTTTTTTATTTATTCAACTGTGCGTATGTGCGTGTGTGTGTGTGTGTGTGTGTGTGTGTGTGTCTGTGTATGTGTAGAACCACGGACGAATTCGCGAACCACCACGGACGCCTCCACCTCCTTCTGCCCCGGGATTCACAGGCTCCGCCCTACCAGGACCAGAAGCGCAGGCGGCCCCTGCTTCCGCCTGGCGTCTATACGTGGGATCTGGGATCTGAACTCAGGACCTTCCGCCTGCAAGGCGGAGGCTTAACCCCTGGGCCACCACTCCAGCCCCGGTAATTGAGTTTTTAGTGCTCAAAAACACCTCAATGGCTGCAGTAGTTTGCAGTTCTATTCCTTGTAATTAATAGTTACTAGTATATGTCCTTAAGACTGGATGGGTGTCATAGACCTTCATTATAATGAAATGGAAAAAAATGGTATAAATGGATGTTTATTATGATTTGAATGTTATACACAAAAAAGTAAACAATTTATATGCAGCCCCGTAAAAATGCACTCTATTGGTGTAATAATTAATATTATTACAATGAGGACCAGCAAGAAATGAGAGCAGAAAAAAGTACTTGTTTTCAAGCCTGATGTCTTGAGTTTGATACAACTTGATCACCTGTTTTTTTCTCTCTCACTCCCTCTCTTTAAAAATTTTAAAAGAAGCATAAAATGAAGAATGAGCAGTTGAATTTAAAAGAGAAATAAGAAGCTTGATAATTATTAAATTTTCATATTAATATTCAGATAAAATATTTTAAATAATTTTTAATACTTGAAGCCTCCATGGAAGGTGATTGGGTGGCTTCTGATTTTTGTCTATATTGACCAACAGTCTGGATTTTACAAAATTCTATTTTTACATTAAATTTTCATAATTTATGGCAATAATTTTGTCCATTAATAAAAGTATGTGTTGAAATAATGATTTGCAGTTCAGTTTTAATAATTTTTATTCTTTCAAGGTTTTATGCAATTCTAATTATTTATGCCTACTTCTCATTTGAATAGTTGTATCACATTTTATCCAGTGTATCAAAATAAATATTGGGATTATTCTTTTTCTTTGAAAACAATGTGACGCCCTGGCGAACAATGCAGCACATCATATATGTCCCACGTCTTTTTTCAAGATGAGAAGATTCATATTCTGCCACTCTTAGAAGAGTCAAAGGGCCAGCCACAGAACAGGATTGAATCCCTCTTACAGATGTTATCCAGATACCTGAAGGAGGTAAACGGGTTCTTAGGGGACAAGAAAACAGTAGCTGAGGCATACTGGACATTGTGTCCAGGCATCTGAAAGGATAACAGAGTTTGATGCCTTACTAGTCATATTTAATGCAAAAGTAGATGGGGTAAACATTCCAATTAAAATTGATAATCTGTTGTTTAGCCCCCCTCAAAATAATCTAGGTCTCAAAATGAGTCTATATGTGACTTTTTTATTGTCTCACTAAGAAACATGTGACTCAAGGTAAGTATTATATAATATCATGTAGTGAGTGATATAGCAAGTGATAGAAAGTAAATATGATCACTAAGAAAGTCCTGCCAACAGTTATCACCCCATAGAAACATTGCTTTAGGGACCTATTGCTTCTCTGTACTCTTCTCATACAAATGGAAAGCAAGTATAAGAGAAAACACTGCAATTTGGGACAATTCTAAGAGCAGATGGGTGGAAGACCTGAGAAAAAGTGTCTCCATTTCCCCTTCCATAACTCTAAGCCATGCAATATGGAAAAAAGAGTTAGGACAGACAAATAAACACAGGACATAGCTTTGGAACTCAGAGCTTGGTTTGCAGCAGTTTGACCCAGCCATGAAGAGAAACCAAAGGAAGCCTCCCAAGATAACATCTGTTTATGGAGAGAAACTTGCATGTCAGTGAGGTAGAAAATGTGACTTCTACTGAGAGATAGAGAGAAGAAGGACATAAGCCACAGAGTTCACCTGGGAACTCCTTGAAGGACTGGAAAGTGGAACTCAGAACAGATCCTTAATAGTCCATGTCTCCCAGGCAGCACCCAAGTATATAGTGAATGAACACAGACTTTGCATCATCCTGTACCCTGGTAGACCTGTGAACAGAGAATCCCACATTTCAGACCTCACCTTCTTCATCCTGAAAAACATACCAAAGGGTAGATTTGGGGTAAATTTGGACACAGGGCAACTTCTAGTACTGAGACTGCCAAGTGCCTATTAAGACATAAGATAAAGGCACCATCTTGGAATACTAAAAGTATTCAACATATAGAGTGATGGTTTAGAGAGAAGAAGGCTCAGTGGGGAAAATTGCTCTTCACACAAGCATAACAACCTAAATTCACATCCCAATGACCATTAAAAATAAGGAAACATAGACAAATCCGAAATTTGGTTATGTGGGATGGAGCAACAATGCTGAGGTTGGACAGAGATGAGAGAATCCACAGCACTAGCTTGCCATGGACCTAACTGCAGGTTCAGTTAGACACCTTGTGTGGATAAAGGTAGAACAGAGCATCCAAGGGACTCCTCTGACTTCCGCTTATATGTGCAGTGCCAGATGCTCACATGTACATGTGTGCTTATAGCACATATACACTGCAAATAGACGTAAACAAAGACGTGTGTATATGCACAACACACAGAAGTGATGCACAGTGAGAGCATAAATTATAAAGAGCCTGAATGAATACATGTTGCTCACACTTCTTTTTACTTCTAAGGACACTCACAGAAAGACAGCAGAGTGATAAGTTCTGTCATGCAAAAGCCACAAAAACACACTCACATTCCAATACAAACAAATGAGTAAATATTTGAAAATGTGTTAAAGGAAAGAAACAATAATTTCAATGCTGAATGTTCTGCATATACATGCCCCACACCAGATAACGAGTTTAATATAATTTATCAAGGGCTTAATTTTCTCATGCTTTGCCTAATGTTTTTTGCACACCTATATGCAGTTTTATAAAAATGTTTCTAATGTTTTCTTAATTTCTACCCTTTGTAATAATATGTATAAAGTTGCTGATATTTGTGCTTCTAACATTATTCACTGATGTAATTCACAGGATTTCATAACATTAAAATTTAAGAAATGTTATTTATTAAATTACTTTACTTGCCATAGTTTAAGGTCACAGTGGATTTAATGGATCATAGGAAGACAGAGCATAAAGTTCCAGCTGAGATGGTAACATTGTCTCGTGAATTTATTAACTCTTGTCTTAAATCTGGATTATTCTTTGCTTGTTTAACAAATATAGAGAATTGTGTCAAGGAGGAAAGGAGCAAGTGTGATCCCTAGTTGGTTGAACAATGTCTTTCCACCTGATGTAGCTTTAAGGAATCTTAGATTATTACTTCATAATTCAGAAAGCACTTTATGCTTATAATTAAGACTTTCTGGATGCAAGTGGCCCACATTCCTCCAGGCCATAAATCTATGGATGTTTCCTTAAATGGCACACATAAAAAGACAAAATGATGCACACAGAAAAAGCTAAAGTGATGCACGAGGTAAAAATGTGACAGTGTTCCTGAAGTTGAGAGTTCCAAAAATTCCTGGAAGCGAGAGGTAGAGAATAGAACATTCCACAAGAAACAACTTCTGCCATTCCAACCCTGGCATTCTGAATGGTGACAGATTAAAATTCTATTGTCTGAAGCCCAATAATATCTGTCAAGTTGTCACAGCTGCCCTCTGAAAACAGATAAGGTACCTGCATGCTCCTGGAGTATGACGTAGTGTTAAGGTGTTAGTGTATTGAAAACTGTGATTCAATGCTTTCAACTTCCACGTTGCCTTTTGACAAGTCCCTAAAGACCTTGCATTGCTCTTTCCCACCAAAGAGAAACCATCTGTTTGCGTGGGTTCTGGTTTCCTAAAAAGGAAGATAATTCATTGAACATTTCAGCTCTGGGCATTTGTTCTGTCTGTAGGACATATGCAATGCTTTGACTAACACCCGGCAGATGAAACAAACAAACACTTGCAATATTCCTTTTACTTGTTTTTGAAGCAATCAAAATGAATTTGAAAATAGAATGATGCTACAAACCCCTTTATCCTTTCTTCTTTATACGGAAAAGTACATGGACAGGACAAAATTATGTATTAGTTTGGTTTTGTATCTCTCAGATTTTCTTTCCTTGCTTTAAAAAGAATGCTGACAGAGGCTCGGAAGATATTTTAAGCTGATAAATGTCCGGACATCTAATAGTCACTGTACATAAGATTATGGGTCCCAGTCACTTGAAAATTTGTTTAAGTGCAGTAAAAAGGATTAATTATTTTTATTTAGTTGAAAATGGTAAATCCTGTTAATGTTTGTATTTAAAACATGATTATTACTGAATTCTTTGTTTCAGAATGCATACTCTTTATTGCTTTAGTGTACATATCAGTGCATCTACTGGTCATTCTACCTTTTCGTAACTAACAAATGATTTTTTTCTAGTGATGATTTGGGCACTTTTACAAATTAAGATTGTACAGTCTGATAGAGGAGGCAACAAGGAAACCCGCATATTGTATATGGTATGTTGAATAGTACTTAGCACCATACACATATGCAAACGTGTATGCATTTTAATGATTCTAATGATGTCTGAACCTGAAAGGTAAAGGATTCTATTAATAGTATATGAAATGTGAGATTATAAGCAACATATATGTTATGAAGATTTCAAGTTAAATATTTCAAATATGCGAACCTCATAGGGTGAAACTGGAGGAGCTGCTTTGCACAAACTAAAGCAGAAATGTGTTTCTCTGAGCATGATCTGGCATATGCTGCCCTTCTACCACATCCATGCCAATGAGCTTCAGTTACAGTGGTGCTGTATACCTAAACCATATGTGCCCATAGCATTCCATACACTGCTGTACCTATTCACGTGTCTTGTGTGCACTTGGAATCAATGAAGCTTTTCAATATCTTTTTACCTTGTCATGTCATCATTGATAGCTAATGAAAATTCTCTTACCTCACATAAGATTGAATGTTAGTTAGTAACTATAAGTAAATGTACACATGCAAATGAAAGTTGTTCATGTAAGTTTTGCAATGACAAAAGGAAGCAAAGGAAAGAACAATGTTTAGTTTAATCCTACTTCCTTAAATAAGCATTACTCAACCCATGGTTTGAAATGGACTTAATCACTTGAAAACAGGTTAAAAAAGGAAATTGCTGAATATCTTCGATGTATATTGTTGAATCTTAGTCCACCTTCTCCTGCTACAATAAAATAATAAATGGGGTAATTTATAATCACTTCACTTTATTGCCTTTCCTCTCCGTGGCTGCAAGTCTAATGTAAATATGATAGTAACTATGGTGGCTTTCATCCTGCACCAGCACATGGTGGAAGGTGAGATGAAAAATCCACCCTTATACGGCTGGGATCTTACCAGACCAGAGAATCCAGACCTCACAGACTAAGGACCCATTCCTTAAGACATTTTCCCCTGATACCTTTAATGAACAATGAAATTTCAAGATGTGTTTCGGAGGAGATAAACATCTAAAATACAATAGCATCCTCTTATTAATCATAAATACACATTTATATTCTTTAACTATTTTTCTGTAAATCACAAGTGATTGAGGAATGGTGTAGGACAGAGAGTTACTAGTAACTACTAAGCTTGAGCAGTTCACAAAATTACCTAGCAAGTAATGAAATAATACAGTGACATATGCATTAATGATTTCATCCTAGTACCACACAATGACAACCATGTCAAAAAGAGGTATTAGTTATTTTGCTATTAATTTCTCAACTAATTTATATACAATATCCAATTTATATACTATGATCTAAATGTTCAAACATGAGAGGAAGAGTAAAATGTCTTTAACTGTGGAAAATGCCTGTTGATCCAAATCCAAGTGTGTGTGATTTATGAAAAACACACAGGATTCTGAGTAAAACACTTTACCTAGAAGAGATTTTCTAGTGAGTTTACCACAGCTCTTAAAAGCAGCAAGGTCCTGGCTCTGTCTCACAAACAAAAGGTCCTGAGTTTGGCTCTTGAATCCCACATAAAAATGCCAGGCAGAAATGACAGTGACCTGTGCTTCTGCTCCTGAAAGGTGGAGCTTGGGAAACTCCAGGAGCAAATCAAATAGGAAGCAGAAGCAATCCAGGGTGGTTTCCAAACTCACCCTTGAGCCTCCACAGGCCCACACAATGCCCTCTAATGTGTACACACACACACACACACACACACACACACACACACACACACCCCTTACCCTTGGGACTCCACAGGCACACACAGTGGTCTCTAACACACACGCACACAAATGCACACGCACACGCATACACACACATCTCAAAAAACCAAATAGCAAGGGTCTTGAGAAGCAGCAGTCAGGCTGTACGCAACAGGTGAACCATGATCTTCCCTGTGAAGAAGAGAGAAGTTGGCATGCTATTCTTGCATGACTGGTAGTTGAAAAAATGTTTCTAGAGCAACAGCTAGGGACTCTTTTAATGGCGCAGAGTTTCACATGGATAGAAACCTGTTATCACTAGACATGCTTTTATTTTAATATTCAAGTGAAATAACTTTTATGGTTTTTATCAATGTCTTTTCCATAAAAGTAGAAGACTATATGCTTAAAAAGTAGTTCATTTTTGGATGTTTGGCTAGAGGACTTTTAAGGATTGCTTTGTACTGACAAATGCTTTTATCTATTTGGTTAAAATCATGCTGATAAAATATAATTTCATTAAATTTCATTTTAAAGGAAAATTCATTAGACATGTTCATAAATTTTGAACAAACAATAATATTTATTGCCCAACTAATTTAACTACATTGGTGAAACATTTTCTATATTTAAATAAACAAATATTTCTTTAAATTGGAAACCAATTTAGTTTCAGATACATGATCCTCCTAACATCTGCGTTGCTCTAGGCAAGAGTATAGTTGAAGTGCCCTAACAGAATGTAAACATTTCAAAGAGCTGAAATAAAGCTACCAAATCTAAATAAAATATGTGTGTTTTTCTCCCTTGCCAGATAACTATTCACATCAACAGACTTGAAAGCTATATGCAAGGGCACCAATGTGACTGCTAGATATTACAGTAGAAAAGAAGTGTTCTGGTGATGTACCGAAGCCATAGTCCCTGATATTTAAGATTATTTAACAATTTCATCTAATTTTTCTTTCAGTTCAGTCAGAATAAGTACTAATTAGGTTATTAAATCAAGTTTATTTTATGCTTTTCTTTCCCATAACAATATCTATGATTCAACTATAATTGAATCCAAGAAGCTATTTTATTTATTTGTCCTCAGTATAAATTGAGAGAAATATACCACATGTTCTTTCTTTACTTGCTTTGGAAATTGATCTATAGCCCTGTGAATAGCAGGGGGGGATTTCTTCTCCCAAGGAACTACTCTCTATCCCTGTTAAAATGTTGACTTTATATATTTTATAAATTACAGTTTTTATACAATAGTTGCTGTAATACTTATATAGAAGAGAAAAGCTGTTTTTTAATATTAAATATCATTGAAGAAAGTCATGGTAATCAAGCTATACATTTTTCAATAAGATTTTTCTTAAATTTTTGAATTAGATCACTAACATCTAATCCATTTACCAGATCTTATCTATGTTCAAATTAAGAGAATTGTAGATTGTTTAATACCACCATTGCTCTTCCTTTTCAACACTTATGTATGATGTAGTGATACATGGATCATCCCAGAGCCATGTTATAAGTGAGCTTTGCTTATTCTTTCAAATGTAAGGCTAACTTCTGAAATGCTGAGCTAGTCCACGCTGTGTTGAGCACCGTGTCAAACTGCCAAGTGCATATCTTCCTTAACTCTTTATTTTTCCCTTTGTGACTAGCCTTGGTTAGCAGTGCTCCCCAGTAGACTGCAAGCATATGCAAATTATGAAGAAGTAGAGGTTTCTAACAGACTCATTGGAATTGTGTACTCAAAGTACACTGGATGGGACATAGAACAAAGTTGAGCAAACATAACTAGCTTAGACCTGAAATAAAATCTGAAGAGACAAATTCAAATACTTTTGTGGAAGGCCATTTTCCAGTATTTACAACACACTTTGCATAACAACTCTGTTATGTAATTTAACATTAAATTAAGAATATAAAAATATTTAAAATTCTGTCTTTTAAAAATATACACACTTATGATTTTATATTCCAAACCTATTTGAAATGAAATTAGATAGCTTATGAACTGTTTTCATACACAGCTATTTTTTCAAACACAGTGGAGAATATTTCCTTTTCAGCAGAGTGCCGATAGTTGGGTAATTCTTTAAGTCCCTCATGATGCAAATTTGAAATATATCCAGATATAGAATAATATAAATAATAAGTTGTTTAGCATTTTCCTGTTTCAATATAAAGTTACTGTCAGAAACTGAGAATAAGTGTATCACACATGTCTATCTGTCATTCAGTCTGTTTCTTGAGACAGAGACTGTAGGGAACATAGGTCAGCCTTGAACTTTTGTCTTTCTGCTTCAGCTCCTATGTGCTGGCATTGTAGGAAGGTGCCACCATGACGTGCAGCTCATCTAGTTCACAGCACGATAACATATTAGCACAGTAACTTATGCATGAAAAATAAATGTAAACAAGCCCAGCTCTAGCATATCTACGTCCTTATAGAATTATTTTATTTTACAATTTCATCTAACAGCTCAAATACTGGTTCATGAACATATTGAATCAGGGTTTTTCCATAGGAAAAAAAATGTGCATTTATTCTGTTTCAAATACCATGTTTGTTCATAAAGAAATTACTTTCACTAAATTATTTTTAACCAGAAATACTCGTATTACATACTATGTTATATTCTCTCAATGAAGTTACTGTTATTCTCTCAAAAAAGTTCCAGATATGTTGGTCATTTAGTTCAAAGAGCAAGGGGATCAGGGGAGGGATGGAGAGAAGAAGGGGACCAGGGTACCTATTAAGTTTGTATGAGTGGAAAAAAAGTCAATGAAAAAGTTCCAGATATAACAAAACATTACATTCTCAAACTTATGCTGTTTAGTATCAATGTAAATTGTGTATTAAAAACGTCTTTAATTGATCATGATAAAAAAGAACGTCACAATGTAAAAGATCAACCCGTTCTGTGAAGTAATTTTGCTTTGACATTATTTATGATTTTTTCACTGGCTCTGTTTTTTTATTTTCCCTCTTAAAGACTAAAGAAGATAAGGTTTGAATATTCTATGTAAAGTATAGTTCAGGAGAAGCTTCATTCATAAGCTGACAAGACAATTTAGTCAGTAGGTATGTTCATTGTGCAAATCTGATGCTCTAAGCTCAATCCCCAAATCAAAAATGCACAGTTAAAATAAAATATATGAGAAGCTCTAAACTATTATGATGTGGTTTATATCTGCATTGTAAAGAATTTGGACTTCATATTTAGCCCAATAATGAAAACAATTTTTAAATTTCCAAAGGAATAACAAAAGTAGGTCACATTTTCTTTAGTATTTGTAAAACAAAATTTTATTAATTTAATCAATAAAATATCTGATTGCATGATAATTTTTAAACAGTACTCAGTAAGTTATTTTCCAGTGAAAAAGAACTATGGTTTCATCAATACCATTCATTGACTGCTAACCGACTTCTTCATGGTAATTTGTACAGCTTTGTTTAACTTCAGCATAATTTTAATTTTCCAGTTTTTTATTATGAATGTCTTCATCCTTTCTCATATCTTTTAGCCCAATATGCTTTCTAGAAAGAAAAACTCCTATTACATAACCACAGAAATTTATGAAAAATAAGAACAAAATAAGAATAATAAATGTTGCTAGCAATTTCTGTGTCTTGGTTAATGTATTTATATATTTATTAATATACTTACAATACATTTATATTTTATACATTTATAATCGATTTTATCAAACATATTTCTATATAGTAAACACTATTACAATGTATATCTCATTTGCACATTAGTTATGTTTTCATATATTAATATTGGATGCATATGTTTGTATGCAATATAGTAGGTATGTAAAAGATAATATAATTCTCAAAATGACAAACTTACTTTCAATTTGTTTCAGAAAAAAACTGAGAAGGGCCTATAGATTTCAAAATGCTTCAGAAGAGTCACTTTTATTTTAAAACATTTTCTTGATAAAATTTAGAAGATTTTAATTTATAGAGATTTATTTTCTGTAGTTTGGATTCATTCACTACAAAGCATTTGTCTGTGCTTAAATAAGTGATATATCTGATTATCATTTATTTTGTGGAGGATAAAATGTTAAATTAACGAGAAATTTCAAAGTGCATTCCAAAGATGAGTGGAGCTTAGGAGTAAAACAAATTGATTTCTCTGTGCCTCCATCTCAAAGGTAGAAATGTTGGACTGACCCCTGAGTTCTCCACCTTTTCTCCTTCACTCCCATCTTTCTTCCTCCAAAAATGATTTGTCTTGACATCTGGTTCAATTTTCTAAAAGTTTCTTTTTTATTTGTTTGCTTATTTGTTTTTTTTTTTTAACTCTCTGCTACCTGTACTGCCTACTTCAGAATTTTTGTTTCATGATTTGGAAACTTTTAGAATCTTATTGTTCTACATTGCAATAACAAACACATAGATCTCCAAAACATTGAAGGCTGATAAATAAATTATGTTGCAGATAGATGTTTGGTTGGATATATAAAATGGATATTTGCCATGGACTTGTAAAAGAGCACAGTTTAGATCTATGAACAAGGAACAACTGTGTGCTCAGTTAAAAGCTCATAAGGAGTTAACACTTATTTACCCATTCTTGCTGTTCTTGGAGCCACAGGTGATATAATGTACATTTATGGTGTCACCATTGGGCTGACTTTAAGACATGGTTTCACGTGTACCTACAAAAAGCAAATTAAAGTAATAATTTCTTTTTTTAAACTTTTTTATTATTATTTATTCAATTGTGCGTGTATGCACGTGTGCACGTGTGTGTATGTATGTATGTGTGTGTAGAATCACGGACGAATTCGGGAACCACCATGGACGTCTCCACTTCCTCCTTGTTTACTCTGCCCCGGGATTCACAGGCTCCGCCCTACCAGGACCGGAATCGCAGGCCGCTCTAGCTTCTGCTGGGCATCTATAAGTGGGGTCTAGGATTGGAACTCAGGACCTTCCACCTGCAAGGCAGAGGCTTGACCCCTGAGCCACCTCTCCAGCCCCTAAAGTAATAATTTCATAAGAAATACAAAAATATTAAAGCAGCACGTGACATCATTTACAATGGAATTAGAGTGAAACAAGACCAGTAGCGCTTTACGTTGTCTCATATTCATACTATGAAACATAGTAGATAATTTATGTGATAGAATTCATGTCATACACATCTTCAAAAATAATTAATCCCCATTGCAAAAATAGCGTGCCATAATCATGCTTCAAGGATATTAAACACTTGTTCATATTTCATTAATTTCTTATAAATTATTTACAATATGATTTCACTTTTATTTCCTTTGCTTTGTTCTTTTAAATGTATAAAAGTTAAAATTCAAAGATCCATATATTTATATGAAGAAAGTGAATAAATAAGTCATGTTTGACCTAATATCTGCTGCCATCCTAATAAACATCACCTTACATGCAAATGGACATACATCATCCAGATATATAAAAACAATTAATAATGCAATGTTGGTCTTAACATATATCTATTCTTATTTCAAAATGCATTATTCCTGAATCCATGCCTTTCCTACTTTTCATTTCTTGCCTTCATGATTCAATATGTGTTTTCAAAATAACATCAAATAGCTGGGGATGGTAACTCATGCCTATAATCTCAAGAGTCAGAGGCTGAGGTGGGATAGTCTACAGTTGATGTGAACTTTGGTTATACAGTGAGTTCAAGACCAGCTTCGACTGCAGAGAGAGATATTGTCTCATAAAATGAAAACAATGAAAGTAGCTCCAGATAAATGGAGTGCAGTGTACAAAGCCAAAGTGCTGAAGTGCATTGTGAATGAGCAACAGCATAATGCATAAGTGACTGATAATAGGTCTCAATTAAATTCTGACTTCTTATAAATAAGCAAAACTCACAAAGTTCTCACTCAACGGGTCATGGTATAGTAAAATTAAACATTCGCACTTTAAAAAATGTCTTTGATGTTCATGGAATCCTTAAGGAAAATAAAACATCTCAAAATTTCAAAAATTAGTAAAACTTGTGAATGAGTCTGAGCAGATATTCTATGAGATTTTTTTCTTCATCCAACAGATTTCTGACTTATTTTTTAAAACTTTTTTTAATTATTATTATTATTTATTCAACTGCGCATGTGCATGTGCATGTGTATGTGCGCACGCGTGTGTGTCTATGTATGTGTAGAACCACGGACGAACTCGCGAACCACCATGGACGCCTCCACCTTCTTCTGCCCCGGGATTCACAGGCTCCGCCCTACCAGGACCAGAAGCGCGGGCCGCCCCCCGCTTCCGCCTGGCGTCTATACAGTGGGATCTGGGATCCGAACTCAGGACCTTCCGCCTAGCGAGGCGGAGGCTTAACCCCTGAGCCACCTCTCCAGCCCCAGATTTCTGACTTATTAAGCCATTCTTAAGTATCAAATATTTTCACGATACTAGTGATTTACAATTTTGCAAGTGGTATTTTCAGTATATTAGTAGTTAAACAGTTAACCTCTTTTCCTCTACAGATAAGCAAATTTACAAAACTAATACTTTATTCCTAAAATTTAGTATTATGTTAACAATAGCCTTCCCAGGTGGTTCTCCAATCTGCCACCAGATGAAGTTTGGCTGCAGTTTGACCTGTGACACTGTATGGTAATGTTTAAGTTTGGTATGGCAGTACATGCATCTAACAAAAGTAAAACATATATCCTGTAATAATTAATCCTGATATTAAAATATCATAGATTCACATTATGTTTCACCAAAATTTTTAGAAGTAACTGAAATCATTTCTCTTCTTACATATATGTAAGGAAGGAAGAAAACTGTGCTCAAGAGATACCATTATTTCAGAAGAAGGGAGCTGCCATATAAAATTAAAGATAGGTAGAATTTGCACCTAAACCTTTAATTTAAAAGGTATCTAGATTGACTCTCATTGTCAGTATTTGAAAAGAAAAACACTCATGAAACACTCTTCATTGGTAGGTACATGCTGAGTGATCTTAAAAGTATCAGAAAACTTTTGGTCAGAGGAAATAGGAAAACATTTCTCATAGAAATTCTTGAGACAGTAAAAAGTAATCCAAGAACTCTTCGATAATAAAGAGTTGACCAAACAGGAAAAGTAATTCCTCTGGGCAATATATCATACACAGCAGATAGTGACCCAAAATCAATATGTGATGAATGAATGTAAATTTCCTATGCCTATCAGAATATAATGTAGGAATTGGTAAATAAAATAATTCAACTGATGTCTTCCCTAAGATACTTTAAAATACTTCTGAATTTGGAAGACACATTTCATATCTTTCTGCTGTGGTAGACTTATAAATGGATAATTGGACAATTCATTTTCCTTTTGCCAACACTGATATAGTAATTCCTTCAATAATGATTACTGGCTATTGCAATGTTCTTCTAAATCAGCCAACCAAGTGCTTTCCATAAAATGTTGAAGACCTGAGTTTGATTTGTGGAATACATGTACCAAGGCCACAAGTGAACTTGCTAATCCATTGGTGGTAAAATATATGATCCCCTAAGTTCTCTGGTCATTTGGTCTAGCACACTTACCGAGCTGCAATTCAATGACAGCACCCTTCTCAAAACACAATATGGATACACCTGCGTAATGACCAATGAAGTTGACATCTGACTTCCACATAAACACATACACACACACAAACCTATACAGATACACGTAAAAATTGTACTTTTACACTCAAACTTTTGAATCAAATATTTAGTGAAAATGTTCATTGTTTTATTAAAATGTGAGTGTCCAACATATAATCCAACTATAACTTCTCTGAACCTTAACCACTGTGAACTGGGAGTTTTACATAATTTGTTATTTTAGCTGAAGAACAAATGATTTATGATAGATAGTCTTTGCTATGTGTGGAGTCTCCATTCAGTTAAAGTTGAATCAAAGTTTCTGTTTACATGAAAAAAATGGGAATTTTAAAATGCTGTAGATAGGGAAAATCTTGAAGTAAGTCAGAGAACAATCTAGATGCAATTCTTGCCCACCAAAATCACTATAGAAGCTCTCAAGATTATTCATAGAGTATTTCATTTGAAAAAGGGTTGTTGAGTGATCAAAAGTTGAGTCATCAATAAGGAATCCAATTTTGCTTTCCATTTTGATTTGTTAATAGCACTAAGTTTAGGCTAGACTTAAGTTAGATTGCTTAAGTAAGCTTAAGAATAAGTTAATAAGGCTGAAGAGATGGCTCATGGGTTAAGACTCTTCCTTGTAAAAAGAAGGTTTTGAGTTCAGATCCCAGGTCTCACTTTAAAAACACCAGGCAGAAAAGGTGTTGGCCTTCACTTCTAGTCCAGGTTGGCAGAGCCTAGGAAATCAAAGAGCAAAGCAAAAGGAGGTAGAAGCAATCTGAGATGAATCCTTAAGTCAACTTTGGTCCTACACAGGTCCTACACCTCTCTTCTCTCTCTCTCTCTCTCTCACACACACACACACACACACACACACACACAAACTCACAAAAAAGAATAAGTTAATAAAGTTTAAGAGTAATGAATTAAGGACAAAAGCTTTATGAAGTATACATTGCCTCTATACAAGATAAATTGTATCATTAATTGAAAATATTGTATTGTAATATACAATGGTGACATATAAAATGTTTTCTGTATTTCCACTTTTCAGACAGACTTTTATCTTTACAGTGCACTGTCACTTAAAATATAATTTGATATTTTCCAATGACAGGATAGACATATTTACTGCAATGTCTAAAAATTATCAAAGTCAAAATCCACTCATTCCCAACAATACCTGTGGGCAACTAGAAATTATTTCCAAAGCAATGTATTTTTCTCTCTACACTGATGATGGGGTGTTCATTTGAGAATTTGGTTCTGCAAGTGAGTGCTTTGTACTATGTCTATAATTAATACACATTACAAATATTAAACAAAATCTTCAGGATTTCTTATTATGTCTTATCTTTTACCAAGTTCCTATTCTTTTCTTGGAATAATGCATTAACTAACTGCTTTACAGATATATAAAACTCATAATGTTGTATGTTTTAGAGAAATACTATGACATATACATATACATATATAAGTACATCTGTATTATTTTCATTCATTGTTTTATAAACATTCAGTGCTCTGGAAATAGTAGGTATTATACTCTATGCTGAACTCACCATAAATCTTTCTTATGTATACCAACTGCACAGAGACTTGTCTATTGAACACTTGTGGTCCCTGGTATTCATGTGTTAATGTCTTCATCCCAAGTGAGAAGCAGTTAATCATAAGGGATAGGCTTAATTACTAAGATCAGTGCCCTTTGAAGGAGGATGTGAGGATTCAACCTTTATCCATTACTCCATGTGAAAATACAGTGAAATCTTGTATGTGATCCCAGCCTCATGACTATGAGATTTATGTTTGTGTTGTTTACAAGCCATACCACAAGCATTTCTTTGGTGTAGCAAACAAGGAAAAACTAAGAGAAGAGGGATTGGAAAATGACATCTATAAAGAGGAAAACGAGCATGAGCACTGATTTTACAGTAATTTTTCATGATTATCACAGATGAATTCAGACAAAAATGTGAGTGGAATAATTGGTTTGCAAGCACAGAGACATGAGGCTGACTCTTGTGTATAAATACAGTCAATCTGGACACACAGGCCGCCAAGATTCTGTCATAGTCAAACAACCTTGAGCTGTACCTTCTACCCAGTGTCATATTGTGACCCTGAACTCACAAATAAACGATTCCACTGAAATGGCAATGTGTCTGATCTGCAAAATTCTCTATAAACCACCAAGGATGAAATATTTGACATACTAAACATACTTCACACACTAAAACATTTTCATGTTTTTCCTGCCCAAAGTTTTTCTGTGGTGGTGTTACCCTTCAGCAAATACGCCCACGTGTTTAGTGATTCATTGTGAACTCAGATCTCCACATGTCTGCCTGAACTAGTTCAAATGACAAAGGAGTGTCAGGTAATCAAAATGAACCAATAAATATTGTTGATGCCAATTTGAAGGATACATGGAAATTTGAAAATAAAACACATCTATTTGCTAATGTGATTCTAGAATTAGACTTATACTTGGTTATGATCTACCCGGGTTGGTCAGTTCATGCTTAGAGCAAGGATCTGGAGAGGGACAGTCTATAACAACCTGGAAGTTCTTTCTCAATCATAAACTAAAACTACTTTGTATTGCTTATACCCTGGTATATCTTGATGATGTGGTTACAAACCAGAGTAGTAAACTACTTTCAAGGAAGAAGAGCCATTGCATGTCCAGTAGAAGACATGTTATATTCTATCACTGGTATCTGAAACTTGTTTATGTTTGTATAAGGTATTTCCATTTATTGCAATTGATTCCTTTGGCATTTTCAACTGGTCCTTAAAGGACTTATCTGCTTCTTCCACTTACAACTTTACTGAAGTGCTTCCTCTTTCCACAGTTCCTTTTTTATCTGCCAATAAGCAGTTGGACAAACCTCTGTCTTATCAATATATTAACTGGCCTGTTTACATAATATCTATTGTCCAGTTAAGTATTTAATATTGAACTTCCATTTTGGATTAAAGACTTCATCTTTGTTTCCTCAGTTCTTTGTTTTTTGCTTTCTCAGTTGAGGTTGAACAATTCAATCTATAAAGTTTATTTAAATGAATGGATGAAATTTCATCCTTAAACTTTCATTGAAATGTAGCACTTATATATTTTGAGTGTTCATTTTTTGAACACTATGGAGAATCTCTTTTTAAATCCCTTTTTCAAACTCTGTGTTAAGGGTAGATAGCAAGAAATGGTCACAAATGAACAAATTTTTAGAATATTTGGTCTTGATATGAATTACAAACTAGGGGGACGTTTTTGTAAATCTAACATATTCCATATTCTGATCTGTGATTCTTCTTGAACTTCACTTTCCTTCTCAATTTATGAGTTACTATTGATGAGACTTATGCTTAGTGCATTAAAATGCCCACCTTGTTAAGAGGAAGTCTGTCCATTTTCATTGGTCCTGTCTAGAGGTACATACCAAATGACCAAGCACTGCAGTGCTGCAGTGTAAGCAGAAATGCTGCGTGAGATTATTCGGAGTCAGTGCTGATGGAATTGCACATTTTGAGAGATTGATGGAACATTTGAATGGCGTCTTTCAGCAGATGTAACTCTTACAATGAACTCCATCATCTTTCTCAGAGCATTGTATTGGAAGCTGATAATCCAGCTTCAGACCCTGTATGTGTGCATCAGGTATCACACTTTAAGGAAAACCCTTCTTTTCTCCAGTGTGTGCTTTTGGCACTTTTGTTAAGAATCGGTTGTAACCTGATGGGTATATTTACAAACATTCTATTTTGTTCCACTCATTCAAGTGTTGGGTTCTTTTGTTACCACTGCTCTGTAGCATTATTTTAAATCAGATATTGTGATGCCCACACTATTTCTACTTTTGTTTGTGGTAGCTTTGTCTAAGGGTAGGAGATTTTGTGTGTTCATACATGAACTGGAAGGTTGTTTTCTTCTATTTCTATGAAGACTGTCACTGACATTTTCATAGACATCGTGTTGAATCTGCTGATGACTTCCTGAAACACGGCAACTGTTATTTAGATCTGCTGCCCTGTGATTCTAGGTGCTGTGATGATTCACAGAGCCTTACAGTCTTTTCCTTATCTAGTGTGGCTATATGTCACTATAGAAGGATTTGCTATATTTTCTTAGACTTGACTACTTTCTTTCAATTTTGAGTCTAGTATGAACAGTTAAGTTTTTACTGATGTCTTGTTCATCATGGTCAATATCCATTTGTTGAGAAGCTACTAAATTTTAAATGTTGACTTTGTATCCTGCTTCATTTGTTCTAATAGTATTCCGCATCTGAGGTCTTAAAACATGGGATAACAATATATGAAAATAGAGATACTTTGACTTCTTACTTTCTGATTTATATGCCATTTATCCCTTTTCTTCCCTTATAATTCAGGTTAATTTTAAATACTATATTTAAAAAATAGAGATCATGGACACCCTTGTTTTTCTTCCCTATGTAAAAGGAATATAATAATGTTGTCAATCAAGGTGGTTGTGGTTTTAACATACTTAGATTTTTTGATAGAAGAAAATTTCTTTAATTCACACTTTCTTCAGAGCTTTTATCACAAAGTATTTAAAAATTTTTATTCTAATTATTAAAATTATTGTTTTTTTGATAGAATTCATGTTTGATATCAAGTTAGTTGATTTTCATGTTAAGCCTTGCTCCAACTTTGGAATGGACACAACTTGATCATGGCATATGTAGCTGGTATTGTTACTCCATTTGGGTTTTAGGAAATAGTTTGCAAAGCATTGCCATTAGGTCTTTCTTAAAATGATGGTATAACGTGGCACTGTAAAGAACATGAGGTCCTACTCTTCAATAATGAATTTAATAATGAATTTGTGAGATTTCACATGGCAAAATGAGGAAATTCGTTTTGCCATCTTACAAGGTCAGGAACCAACCTATATGAAATGACAATCATGGCAATCAGGGGTACAGTAGCTGCACTTTAGGGAAAGATTGGTGTGCAAACTTTCAGAATACATGGTGAGAGGTCAGAAGACATTAATCCCTGGCTCTGAAGCTGCATACGGAAACCAGGATTTAACTGCAAACTGGTTTAATACAATGCATATAATATTCCAGGAAAGAATTTGGGTGAATTCTTCTCATAGTCAAGAAGTTAATTGAGGCTTAATTCAAGAGTAAAAACAAAGAAATAGTGTGTTTGACAGGAGAAGTTTCAAGACAGGACAGCATCTAGTGTAGATGATGGTTATGGTTCACTGCTCTTAGCCGGGTCTACAGCAAAGCAGAGCAATGAGTGGAGTAGAGATTATGAAAGCATTTTGCTTGGTGAGGAAGAGGAACAAATTCAAAGTTGTAAATGAGGCAGATTACAAAGCAGCTATGATCATGGAATAAATTATCTAGATTCGTGCTATTGAATAGAAATCTAGTGTGTTGTAATGAGACCACAGGTAAGTAGCTCTGAGCACAAACCCACACACTGAAGATTCCAACATGTGAAAAGGCAAGTATATATGAAAGGAGAGCATTTAAGCTGAGTGTGTCGCAGACCAGCAAGCTGACTCAACAAAAAAGACATCTGCTGGGACGTATGATGACAAGATGCACATGGTGAAAGTTGTCCCACATGAAAACATCATGAATGGTAATATTCTCTCTCTCTGTCTTTCAAACACACACACACACACACACACACACATACACACACTTATATTTCACCCCCTGAGAACACAGTGGTCATTGCAACTGTGGATTCAAGGGGACCAGATTACATATCTACGCAATTATTTTTCATTCATCAAATATGCAAGTGCCAGGGTGGGGGTCACACAAGCTTGCACCAAAGTTTCGAAAAGTCACCAGGATAGGTTATGTGTACCAGGGTTTGCTTCCCTATAAGAACGTTTTGAAACATTTTGAAACCCATTAAGTGAAGTTGGGAAGCTGAGGCCTGGTTTCAATGGGATTCCAGCATATTGGAAAAGCCAGTACTGTAGGATGTCCACCAAGGAAAAGTGAAAACATGGAGTGGAGCCCCTCCCAAAAGGAGGTTATGGTTGTTATATGCAGCAATTCAAGGATGTTGGAGATTGGTTGATTGTATTAGGAACCCAGATGCCAAATATTTACATGAAGACATGAATTTGATTATAGCAATGCAAAGGGAATGGATATAAGGATGATTTTTATTGTTTCATTAGAAGAAAATAGAAAAATTATCTTCAGCAGATTCTTAATGTAGGAAGAATACATTTATATATTTTCCCTGTGCAGATTTCTAAGCAAAGCACTGGATCTGTGGGGCTGTTTTATCTTATTGCTAATGTAAGATGAAAGAAAGTAATTTGTATACAGAAAGTAGGCAGAACTTGATACGGATAATTCTCAGCCTTCAGATGACAAAGAAAACTAAAATGTAGAATGACTACTTTGGGTAAAAAGAAAATTAAGGTCATCTTTGTGTCTTTTTATCTTTGGAAATAGAAAACATTATCAATTATATAGACATATATCAATTATACAAAATTATATTTTATATAACATTATATGAAAAATTTAAAAGATTAGTGCATGTCTTCTAGTATTCTCCATCATCATGGAGTTTATCCAGCAGGTGTTCAGTCATACAACAAAAGATCAAGGAGGATGAGCTCATCTTAAAAGCTTCTCACTTGTGGGTTTTGTAAATCACAGTGAAAGTCTGGTATATTTTCCATAAGACTGACAATATTTTGGAAGTATTCTGTCAAGAACTTCTCTGTGTACTTGAATATTTGAGAACATTTCACAGACAAAATTATTAGTTTCAGATCTGTGTTATATTACATGAAATGGAAAGAGTAATTGAAATTTCAGAACCACATATCCAAATAACAAAACTAAGTACATCTAGAAATTAGAAGCTTTGAAACCCAATTAGGAATCTTCCACATCCATTCCTGACCTCTTTCTGTTTCCATATTCTCCATTTTTGAATAAGCAAGTGTTCAGTTGCTATCCCGTACTTGTATCAGAATTGTGTTTTGGGGTTACAATATAGTTCACAATAAGGTTAGATAACAGATGTACAAACTATGATGATATATGAGGAGTCCATATACAGCTAGGAATTTGTCAGATGGTGGCTTTTTGGATTTTGATTATATGTGGTAATGTTGCACTTACCCTTTCTGTTGCCGTAAGATAACACTAGACTCAACCAATTTAAGGAGTGAAAAGGCATATTTATTTGACTCACAGTTCCAGAGGACAGATATAATCCATTATGGCAGAAAAGCATGTTGGATTTGACAGACTCCAGAGGAGGCTCAGGTAAGTGCAGATATCATGGAGGTCAAATGAGCAAACTGCAGACTACTACAACAGAGTAGGAGAGAGCAAGGCTGGGCGAACACAACCTGAAAGCCCACCCACTATGATGTGTCTTCCTCTAGCAAGATTCCACCTCATGAACCATGTCCCTTGCAAACACCAGTATCCAGTTACAAACCCCTTGAGGGACAATTCACATTCAAACCAGACTGATGGTCACATTAAAATCTTAGGCAGTTTGGTGTTGGGTTGGTATGTGTCACTGAAGCCTAAGTTGCGATTTGCAATACAGACACTAGGGATGTCCTGAAATCTTCGCGTGGCATTAGCTGGTCCTTTCTTAATCTCATTTTCTTCTCTATAATTGAGACTATGCACGTGACTCTTGCAGATCAGATGACAACAGATCCTTTGCCATTTGGATAGAAATTTCAAGTATTTGTGGAATAGATTCTCTAGTGTTGACCTTCCAGGCTCTTCGGATGCCAAGTGGGATGGGCCCAGAGTATCAGTGCTGTGATTGCTGTGGCCCTTGGCTCTAAGTAGCTGCATCAGTCATGACCTGCCTACCACTCATACTGCTTCTGTGGTGCCTTGGTGTTTACACTCCTGGCCCCAGCTGTGTGTTGTATAAGCTCTGAGCCTTATTACCAGAAAGCTCTCCAGAACTCTTCCAGCAGCCAACACTATTGCTGCCTCCTATTCCTGTTACCAGCTCAGTCCACATTACCTATGACCAAGGCTGAAATAAGGAAGCAAAACACTAAATGTTGCAGGACCTAGTGCAATAAAAAGGAGTCCATCTCCTGTCTAACTAAAAAAGTATACCTAGAACACTGATTATATAAATATAGACTATAGCATGTAACTATGTGGATTCACTTTGTACCACTCACAGCATAGTTTCTGGTCCTACAAACAGCAATTTGCAATAAGAACAAATCACAGATTTCAAATAAAAATGTTAACACATGTCTACAACCTACTGCTTGGGGGTCAAGGTGTTGTAATCTGAGACATGTATTTCACATAAAATTTTGTAGATGATCTTGTAGTCAGAGTGAAATCCTATCACACGATAAAAAGGAGGAAGAGGAGGAGGAGAACAAAGAGGAGGAATAGAAGCAAAAGTAGGAGGAAGAAGAGGTGAACGAACAGGAGGAGAAGAGGAAAAAGAAGAAAAGGAGGAAGATGGGAAGAGCAGGGAGGGGGAGAAAGAGGAATTGGAAAAGAAGGAAAAATACAGCAGGGAGGAGGAGGGGAAAATGAGGTGACCTCAAGCCATGAATAGGTACAGATAGATGGATGTCAGTCACAAGTGCTTCCAGAGTGCTAAGTGAGGCTGCTCTTTTTCTTTCTGACCTTTGATGAAGGCAGCCCTGGAAAGATCTGGAGCTGTCAGAGGCAGAGGACTAACTAGCCTCCTGACAGGTCAGGTACAGATGCTGAGATTTTCTGTCACTCATACAACCAGAGAGACTACAACAGGAGCTGGGTTTCTAAAGCCTCAGTGAGGAGGCCGCAAAGTCAATCACTCTGAGGGGTAAGTGCTGCCTCGCGTCGAATCTGTGCCCCTGCACCGTAAGAACCCAGCCAAAAGGAACCTAAGGGAAAGTGAATCCTCTGTGTATTCCAAATTCACAAATAATATGACTAGCCAGCCAGCAGAGTGGTGGGAAACAAACTCTTTTTGTTTTTAACCTTCTGAGATGATCTAATTTGGCACAATGACACACATGAACTAAGTCAATAGTCTGGAAAACGTGGATTTTATCAGAAATGGTTCCTTCCCCAGTGAAGTCTAAGGTGAGACTTCCAGACTTGATCCAGAGGGGCCAGGAAGTCAATGGTGGGTGCAGTGTTGAAGCAGCTATGTGAAAGCAACTAAGCGGCTAAGGAGGCAGCATGTTGCAATTACACTGGGTATTAAAATGCACAATATTATTGTATATATCAGACACTAAAGACCACTCTGCTGGTTATTGCTTATTGGTGAGAACTGTCTTAAATTTCTGAGCTAAAGTTGTTTAGATGTTATTTTTTACGTTGTATTCACTATATTCCAGTTATATAAAGAGGTAACATGTGTTGATTGATGTATCCAAATCTCTGACAGTAAACAAAAATTTCAACATGTAGAGAGGTTAAGATTTTTGGAAAGCCATATGGCTAGGCAGTTGTATCACTTTTTCTAGAAAGTACATAGTATGTGATTTAACTCAGTGGATTTCTCTTATTTTTTCATAGTTTCATTTATCCTGTTGCATATTCTAATCCATAAATGAAGAAAACTTGAGTCACTACCATTAAGTTTGAATCTGAGAACTGCTTGAATACATCAGCATAAAATTACAGGAAGAAAAGTTGGATGCTTGTCAGCGTGTACCATCACATTTTAATTGTTCAGAAACTCAGAAAAGAAGAAAATGTTATATATACCACTATTGAGTGTAATACTTATTCATTAGTTTTTGGGCTTTGATAGACTTGGTTACAGGCTTGAGCACTTCAAGAAAATCCCCAATAACTTTGTGTTCATCATTGGGGGGAATTTGAGGAATAAAAACACATTTCTATTATAGATTAGGTTTTCATGTATTATAAATTTGCATGAATATAAAGGTCTGATCTCGGGAGATCACAAAAGTGTAGCAGAAATTACAAGTCAAACACATTATTTCAAGAAGAATAACTCAGAGCTTGGATATCAGCTCAATCAGTCTAGTGTGTGTTTGCTGCATTAGCTTTAGGAATTGAGTTTGCTCCCAGCCTTAATGTAAAGAAACAAACTTGGTGACATTTTCCTGTGATCCTGCCACTAGAGACCTGGAGACAGAAGAAGCCAGTCTGGTCCTATTAGTGAGCTACTGCTTAAGCAAGAGACCCTGCCTCAAACAACATCATGATTAGTGATTAGGGAACACATGCCATGTGGAACTCTGTCCATTATAACTCTAAATATCTCTTCCCAATATTAAGAATACCATATGCACCCAGTGACCTAAACAGTGCCTTAGGGCACAGAAATATAGGCTCTCAGAGGGAAAGATTCACAGGACAGAGTTCAGAAAGAACAGGCAGGCCAAAACTTTACATTTAATTTGGATTATAAGCATGACTGTATATTCAGGCTATGAGACCTCTGATTGGGTGGAAGGCGATTTAGGGAATAAAAGTGCCTGTTTAGTATCCAGCGATCAACCTGTGCTATCAGGGGAATCAGAGCTGTGAAGTTTCTCTGGCCTGAGAAACAGATCAGCACATTAACTTCCCACTGCAGCAAAATTCCTGATTATCTGAAGCTCTTACCTTAACACCAGAAGCGTCTCTAGGAATGTTAGTAGACCAAACACTCATCCTGCACCTCTGCATTCTTGACAATTGGTGATCTAACCACTTACAGCCTTTTTATGCTTTTCTCAGATAATGAGATCTCCTTTGCAACAGACGGTGCCTGCACACCACATTACATAAGGTGGAGCTCCACACACCAACACACATGCATACACATGTTCGTAGTCACCAGAACTCATACATGCTCACACACATACAGAGATGAGTAACTAGAAGCACATGTTCTGCTTGCCTATTAAGAACAGCACTGGGCAGAGGTGTTTCCTCAGCAGAGCTACAGTCTCTGTCAACTCCAGTTAATTTCATCACCATGAGATTAATTAAGCATCACCATGAAACTTTACATGTGGACATCTGCATTTGGAACTATGACCTATTTGTGATGATAGAGATTTAGTAACCAAAGATGCTGGAGTGTACTGGGTGGAGAATACATCATAAATTAGCCTAGACTGGACTAAAAACCCAGAGTATCAGGCTGTTGAACTTGCATATTTATCAACTCCTAGTGTGTTCTTCTTATGATGAAATGCAACCTACTCTCCATAGATGATTTTTAACCAAACTTTGGGAAAAAATTATACCAACCCAAACACATACACACACACACACACTTTTCACATTTATGCTTCATGCTTTCCAAAATTTATATGATCATGTAAATGTAGTTTGCATGATTTTGCTTTTGGCTTATATAAGTATGAATGTTATATACATTTTAATATATGCTGTAATTATTAAATTAATTTTACTTGCACCATTTTTTTGAATATTCATATCTGGAGTCCACTACTAGTTTCTATTTGCTCATGTCTTTAAAACAGATCACTGGGGGCTGGAGAGGTGGCTCAGGGGTTAAGCCTCCACCTTGCAGGCAGAAGGTCCTGAGTTCAGATCCCAGATCCCACGTATAGACGCCAGGCGGAAGCGGGGGCGGCCTGCGCTTCTGGTCCTGGTAGGGCGGAGCCTGTGAATCCCGGGGCAGAAGGAGGTGGAGGCGTCCATGGTGGTTCCCGAATTCGTCCGTGGTTCTACACACACACACACACACATACATTCACACAGTTGAATAAATAATAATAAAAATAAAAAGAGTAATCTATTTAAAAAACAAAAACAAAAACAAAAAACAGGTCACTGGTCATGGTGATACACACGCTTCCACTTTAATTTGTAATGTCATGGTAATTGTTGAAGTGTCTGTGAAAGATGACATGGTAAGTGATGAATGAACATCATATTTTCACATTTAGGCAAAGATGAAAAATAAGAAAGCTCTTTAACTAAACCAATGGAATTTTTAAATAAAGATAGTGGCTCCATATATTTGCTTTGTTATGTTACATGTGACACCAAACATCTCTATACTTATTTTCTTTCAGTGTTAACTTGTAGTATATCATCCATCTTTTTCATCATTGTAATGGTTACTCTTAACTGTTGCTGTGAGAGAGCACTCAAAGTCAATCAATTTAAGGGAGAAAGGGAGGTTTATTCAGCTTACAGTTCTAGAGGGAAGATAGTTTCTCATGGCAGAGGCGGCATGGCTGGCTGGCTAAAGTTGGAAGAGGCTAAGTCACCGCAGACATCTTGGAAGCTGAGAGCTGCAAACTGCTTGCTACAAAGCAGACTTCTCCTGGAGGTAGGGTGGGACTAATCCACCTCAAGGCCCACCCCTTGTGACTGCCATCTTCCAGCAAGGCTCCACCTCTGAAGGTGCCATGACCTTGCCAAACACATGAGACTGTGGGGGACACATTTCAAACCATGACACTCCATGCTGGCCCCCACAGGCTCATTGCCATCTCATTATGCAAACCATACTCAGTCCAACTTTAAAAGTCTTCATAGACTACATCAATATTCCCAACACAATCCAAAAGTCCAAAGTCCAAAGCCTCCTATAAAATCAAAATACAAGTTATATACTTCCAACATACAGTGGCACAGAATAAACATTCCCATCCAAAAGGAGGGAATGGGGGCATATCCAGGAAAGATTGGTCCATTACAAGACTGAAAACCAGCAGGACAAACCCCAAATCTTGTAGCTCCAAGTCCAACAGGTGAGCCTCTTGTTGAAATCATCTCAGTTCCAAGATCTTTGGTTCCACCCCTCCAGTGCAGCTGCCCATAGAATACATAGCTCTCTTGAGCTGACTCTCCCAGGGTATACAGCTCTCTTGGCAGGTGTCCCACATTGTCTCTGACATTTCTAACATCTTTACTTCTCAATAGCAAACCAGGCTTTAATTCCACAGCACAAACTGCCCTTCCTGGGCCTCTAAACTGCAGGCTTCTTGCCTCATGATGCCTGGATTCTGCCAATTTTTGAAATCTTGGAGGAGGACTCCATGATATCCTCCCTCATGCATCACTGATGCCTCTAAAACCAGAACCACGTGAATGACTTTGCCAAGACTGGCCCTTTTGAATCACAGCTGATTCTGCGTCTGTATGTTGACCATGTCTTTCACTCCTGGGCAGGTGCTTTGTAAGAGAAACCAACTCTTGCTTTGGAACTCCACCCTTTAGCTCCAGTCTTCTGAAAGGATTTGCATTCTTATGAGTGGGAGCCTTCCTTGAGCCTCTCCTATTATTCAAATTGAGAGCAGGCTTTGATTTAAAAATGGAGCTAATCTCTTTAACTGCCATTTTGTTCTCTGCTTCTTCCAGGATCAGCTCTTTAAGTTTGACATTGTATTTTTCATCATCAGATCTGACAGTTTTTGCTTCTTCCTGCCTGATTTTTTTGCTCTTTTTCATAACTCTGAAGACAATTAAAAGGTAGCCATACCACATTGTCAACACTACATTGTTTTGAGATTTCCTCCACCAAGCATTCCAGCTTAACTTCAGGCAAACATTCAGGATGAGGGCAAAACTTCACTAAACTCTCGGACAACACATGGCTCCATGTGTCATTCCTCCACTTGCAAACACAGTCTCTGTTCCCCTCTGGACCATGGCAAGCTGGGCTTTCACTGCCTGTGTTTCTCACAGCATTGTTCTCCTCTGAGTTCTCACGAGAAGGGCCCATTTGGCCCCCTCGCCAAGACACAAAGGCTTTCCCAGAACATAGTCCCAATGTTCTCCATATTTCTCCCAACAAACAGTTCCAAAGTCACCCTAGCCACATCACAGCATTGGCCATACTGCTGGGTACCAACTTCTCTCAGCTTCACAAACAACTCCACATTGTGGTACCAGCTGTTCTTAATCTCACAGCAATACCCCACTACCCAGTACCAATTTCTGTAACAGTTACTCTTAACAATTGTGTGAGAGAGAACACCAAAAATCAAGCAACTTAAGGGAGAAAGGGAGGTTTATTCAGCTTACAGTTCCAGAGGGGAGATAGTTTCTCATGCAAGAGGCAGCATGGTTGGCTGGCTAAAGCTGGAAAAGGCTAAGTTACTGCAGACATCTTGGAAGCTGAGAGTTGCAGACTGCTTGCTCAAAGGCAGACTTCTCCTGGAGGTAGGTGGGACTAATCCACCTCAAGGCCCACCCCTTGTGACTGCCTTCCTCCAGCAAGGCTCCACCTCTGAAGGTGCTATGACCTTGCCAAACACAGGAGACTGTGGGGGACACATTTCAAACCATGACAATCATGTACCTTTATTATACTCAATTTGCTAATAGATTTAAAATACTTCGAAAATAATTATTGACTTTCAAGTAAGTTTGCAAATATATTTTGATGTTTTCACTTATTTTTAAGCTTGCAGAATATTCCTTCCTAATAATTTTTTGTTGTTGTCAGAGTTAGGATCTTGCTATGTAGTTTAAGCTGATCTGAGATCCGCTCACTCTACAGTACGTTTGCTAACAACAGTAACACTGTTGCCTCAGTCTGAGACATGAAAGGCTTATAGCAGATATCACAACAAATGGCTGAATTTTAAATTAATCTTTTTATTTATCTTATTAAAACGTTTCAGTGTTTGCATTTTTAGAGTTTGGGTTGTTTCTAACTTGTGTTGTCCTGATATATGGCTGTATTTCCTATACTACAAATTGTAGACCCATATAATTATACTTTCAGGAACATGTGTGTATTTTGTGATATGGAGACTCTCTTTGCTGTACAGTCATGTACTGAGTAACCCGTCATCCCCTCCACAGATATTGTAATGTCACTTCCAAATACCACAATGCTCACAAAGTTTCTTGTCTACTCCAGTTTCCCCAAATAATCCCTAAGTAGTAAGTTGAATTTGCAATATTATTTGGTATAGAAACTTTTCATATTTTCTGTCTTCAAATATTTAAATAAAGATTTGCATATGCTTTGTATGAGTGTATTAATGAATATTTAAAGAAGTTCCTTTACAGAATATAAATAGATGGCTGGATTGATATGTTCCATTTTTTTTTTGTAATGAAATAAGAAATCTAACTAGTGTGACTTAGTGCTACTATAGAAGTACATTAAATATATTTATTTACTGAGAATAATGGCATGTCTCTGCCACGAGACCACAAACAGATCAATAGATGGACACAAGTTATTAATACCCAAGCCAAATAAATCAATTCAAAATGTTGTGTTTATATGGAAACAAAAAGAAGTGAATATTTGAAAAGAGGATTGAATTTAATTCTCAGCGAATTTTACATTCATTAACCAAACCACCATGGATATGTGGAAAACCCTAACTTTGACTGAAGTCCTCCTTTATTGGAGACATGTTCAAGACATTACGGATGATTCCAGTTAAATAGTTATCTACGTGGCTATTTCCATTCTATCAACTCATTGACAAATACCAGTGAGGAAGATGGGTCTGTAATCACCAGGAGAATGTGCTGCATACATTCTCAACATAATTTTCCTGGTGAAAAATTGAAAACATTTTAATTGTTCATCTAAGCCACACACCAGTAGGAATAACAGTGTATCATAGCTTCTCCTCTCTCTGGATTTTTCTCTCATTTTTTTCCAGAAAATTCCTTGTTCTGTCTTCTCTTACTTGCTGCTGTTCCTAAGCATTCAGTGTGAACAGAACAAGCCAGTACCAATAGAGGCACCTCTTCTGGTTCTTCCATCCTTTATGTCTCCCATTCTTCCTACTACTGGGTTGGGAAGGGGAGATGCATTCCTACATTCCTACATGGAGAACATAGAAAGCATTGCAGAGCAGTTCCTTAGGAGATGAGACTCTCTTCATAATAGAAGGTCGCTCTGATCATTTTCTAAGAGAGAAAGTTTGTGCACTCCAACTTTTGCCACAGAAGGGTTTTCTGATGTCTGTTTAAGTTTCTCAGTCTTCAATGGCACAAATGAATCATGTATCCATATTTACACACAGTTGTTCCACCTTGGGATGATATTTTCACTTTCAGAGAAGTTGCTGAAGCCACGGCCATTGCGTCATTTAGCTGGGAATTGATGCCAGTTCTCCTAGATGATTGTTTTCTGACCTGAGCCTTCTCACTCTACAGCTGTTGACTCTGAGGAGTCTGAGGCTCAGCACTTTCACCATTGCAGGACATTGTCAGTGAGAGTGGGGATGGACACAGCGAGCTGGAGACCGTGTGAGTGGGATAAGAAGTCGACAGTTCTATCTTTTTCCAAGTCAAAACTATCGCTACTTATCTCCGGGCTTTCTCTGAGACTGGAGCTGGCCATGTTTTTGCTCATGACCTGAGAGTGAAATGCGTCAAATCTGGGCTGGAGCTTCATGTGCTTAGGCTGATGTCCCTGGCAACTCATTCTCTGCTATGTTACAAACCATGTTCTTTGCTGTTGTCCAACAATTTGTGTTCTGGGGCAAGAAAGAGAGGAACATGAGGCCAGAGGCTCGGAAGGTTAATTAAGGATAGAGCATGAATGAAAAACAAGCTTTTGCTGTCTAATGTACGTTAGGTTGGTTTAGGGTCGTCTAGCTTCTCATCATGAATAAGCTCATCTTTGTATATTGATGCATAAACCTGCTTTTAGTTCCATATATTTGTAAAGAAATAATTGATTTTTATATCTATGATTTAATTGTAATTTTTATAGTTGTGATTTTAAGAGCATTTATTTTTTACACTCACGTTCTGAATTGGTTGCATAAGAAAGTATGCAATGCCTCAGGTTTACATTAAAATAATCCAGGGGGAGGAACAGGAAGGAAGCAAGGCTGACTGGTACTGGTATTTATTGAGAGCAGTGGTGAGTATATTGGATCCATTGTGCTAGTCTCTTAAGCTGTATAAGTTTGAAATTTTCTCGGCAAATCTTTTTCCCATAGTTTTATTTTTCATTTATGAGTGCCCTTTTACAATTCTCTAAGTTTTTAAATCATGAGTTAATTGAAATCAAGTTTCTATTAAATTCTTTCTGGCGTAGGGACTTTCTACTACAATATTTTCACTCATCTGAGAGAAGCAAGCTTGTGTTTTATTGCTGCGAGAACCAGGTCTTTCATGAAAAATAGTGTGGCACTGGAGAAAAAGGGTGACCATGTCGAACTATCCAACTGTTACGTTTCTGTCTTATAAGTTTTATGTGTTTCCTTTTCTGAAAAGTCAGATATGGGGCTGTAGAGTTGGCCTTTCCTAGAGAGCAAAGGATCTGAGATTCCAGATGAGTTCTCTTTTCAGTATAATCATAGAGAACAACATGTTTATGAGGCAAAGATTTCCCATAAGTTCCTTATTAGCCTGCAATTTCCTAACCAGCAATTTCCAATAACCCTATGACTATCATTTTCTGAATGAAATGATGACAGAGAATACACCACTAAATTTATTTCTTTGAGGTTTCAGAAAGGTAAATATGAAGTCATATTAGACTTGGATGACTGAAGTGTCACTTATTCCACTTACCAGAGGAAGCCAGTGGTCAAATTCCTAATAAGCAAGATAGGTTATGTGTGTGGAGACTGAGAGAGAGAGTGAGAAAGCACATACAAGCAGGAAATGGCCCATGGGTGGATCAGGAAAAACTGTCGCACATTAGTCCTCTCCCTGCACCATATGGGCTTTGAGGATCAAAGTTAGTTGGCCCTATTGGAACCTTAACCACTGGGCTATAACTCCAGCCCAACATTTTATTTGCATGTGTGTGGTGGGGTGTAGATGGGGTGCAGAAAAGGACACTTAAATGCTTGTGCCTGTGTAAGCCCGAAGATGACTTCAAAAATCAACATGGTCCATGGTTTCTTACTGGTCAGAGTTCAGATTTTGCTCCACTTTCCCTGAACTTTACTGATGTTCTTAACAATGTTCACCATATTCTTTTTTAAATTATTTCATTTTTTTCTTTTTTGATATTTTAGTTATTAATTTTAAACTGATGCATAAAGGCATAAGAATTATTCATATTTATTGGTATCATGTAATGTTTCCATGTATACAGATAGGTAGTTAGATATTCATGTAAGGCTAAGTCTATATACTAAAATATTTATCCTTTTTTTGAGTACATGAGACATTCTTAGTGAATGCCTTACTATTTTGATCAATAAATTGTAAACTCAAAATTTCTTAATAAAGGACCAATATGATCCAGTTTCAAAGCAGAAAATATGAATAAACTGGATGTCAAAACAAAAAACTTGCTGGTGAGGCTCTGAGCAATATGTAACCTTAGGATCAGTGGAAGATTTGCTCTAACCAAAACAGTTTTTCTATATTCAAATAATTAAAGAAAATTATACTGTTAGACAATAGTTAACAAGATTATCCACTCATTTTTGGCTCCTAAAACTAGAGTATAAAACATAGATGAGTCAGGCAGTAAACCATTTTATTGGATGGGCTGTTATAATTCAATATCAAAAAATTTTTAAAATATCTCATTTCATTGTACTATATAAGCTATACTGCAAAGAGAAAGTCCTCAGTCCAATTGCAATTGATATATTTTGTCCATGTTCTATGATACATTTGTGTTGCATCTTCAGTAATAGGATCTTACTGATAGTTTTTGAAGAGCAACCAAGAGCAATGGCAAAAGCCTATAATGTTTGGGGGCCTTTAAGACCTCTCTGATCAACATTTTATCAGAAAATGCCACATTCCTATTACTTCTAGTAGAATTTTGTCCCTTGACTCTAGGTGGATCAGCTCAAGGCACACTGTAGAAGCTGCTAAGGGAGAGAAATAATCACAAGCCCTATCAACAGATGAGATCTATAAGTTGCAATATAAATCATTATTCCAACAAGTAGAAAAGCAACAGCTTTCTGATTAGAGTCAAGACCCATTTGTCAGAATGGTACTCATCCCTATTACTGTAAACTAGAACAAGAACTTTATAAAAGAGAAGGAAATAGATCAATAAGGAAGACAGCTGATAAACCTATAGGTTGGAATATAGTACATCAAACTGTTCTATAGGTAGATGCTATTATAACAAAAGAATGGGAACTCGTAGTGGAGATCTTTAGGTCTAAAGCTGGATGGGTGAAGGAAATAGAGGCACATATCGGTGGGGTGGCCTGAAGAGAGGTAACTATGGGGGCCTGAGCCCCACAAATGTAGACAAGCTAGAGCGAACTCAAGGGGGCCATAGAACCATACAGGCAGGAGGATGAGTGGGTGGGTGTGGGAGGTAATGGTAATGGAAGCGCAAAGATGGGAGGGAAAAGGGAGGGAGGGAAGCTGGGATGAATACTCAATATCCTTGTAAAAAGTAGAAAAAATATCTCATTTCCCAAATTATTTTCATAAAGTAGTTTTAGGTTTCCTTTGAGTGTATTTTTTATTTTTTTTATTCTTCTTGTTTTACAAATGTAATGAGTTGTTGTTCCTGCCCCTCCTTACCTACCTACTTCCTTCCTTCTTTCTCTCTCATCCTCTTCTCCCTTCACCAACCCAACCTTCTTTTTCCCACCTTCCTGCCTGTCTGCTTGTGTGGTCTCCAGAGTTCCCTTCGGGTTGTCTACTGCGTAGGGGGTCAGGCTTCTGTGGCTGATTAAGTGGCCCTTCCTTTGGTAGACTCACTGATAGTGACACTCCCCCTTACCTCTCTGGTCTTAGCCAATCAGTTTCCCCCTATATGTAATTATTTCTCCTTACATCTGCACTAGTCCGTAGTGGAATGTTGACATGCAGCCATAGTGCAGGTTGGGTGAGGATATGTATCATTGCAATGAATTCTTGATGTAGCAGCCCTATCTTCAGTGGAATGTTCTGGCCAGCAATGGACCTCCCCATCTTTAGGTTCTCATAATCTTATCACACCCTGATTCTGCAAGTTTTCCTGAGCCTTAGTATGGGGAGAGATTTGGATGACCTGATTCTAGCTGAGCATTTTAGGCTCACTGGTACTCTGCAATCTGGTTGATTGTGTTGTCTGTTTGCTTTTCCATTACAGTGGGCTGCGTCTTGTTTGGGGGTTGTGCTGTAGTCTTAGGGATTATAAGAAGGAAAGAGCCATTGGTATTTATGTTGAAGAGTACTATTCTGATGTTCCTTACCTTTCTCAGAACTATAAACCTTGAAATATGTCAAATCAGGGATTCATTTCCAAATTCTGTAAGAAGACAGTATTGATTCCTATGAGCTACTGAGTATAGTGAAGTATCAGCAGACCTGGGGAAGATCTACCCAGAAGACCATGTATCAGGAAAATGTCAAATCAGAATGGTTTGTGTACATTGCTTCTAAAATGATGAGACAAACTTACAGACATTGAGATTTCTCCTTCCCTTTTGGTTCTCTGCTCCCTTAATACATTCTTCCTGGCAGATCTGTTCACTGCTGAAAGGTCCTTGTCTCAATCCATGCAATAGAGACAAAGGTATGGTTATAGGTCCTTTGTACTGCCCTCATTAGTGGAACCTTGTTGCCAATGCACAGCTAGCCTCCTGGGTCATTAGTTACTCAAAATAATGACTCCACCCTCTACAGAGGCTGCTAATAACAAGGAAACATGTACTAAGAGCATAGAATGCTCAGTTAATACTGCAAAGGCCCAGGATTTTCATTTTATTTTTCATCATCATTCAATACATTTTTCAGAAAAATAATAACTTCAGTTTATATCTTTAGTAGCAAAAAGAAAGCTTTACTTGTAAGAAAATGAAAACATTCATAAATTACTAGGTTAAATATAATGCAGATGTTCACTAATTCACATCACTGTTTGGAAGGTCACACAACTGAAAATCTGCTACAACCAGTGAAAGCATAACCAAAGCACATGTGATTTTAAATGCTCCAAACTGTAAGTATAGATCTCTAAGATAAAGCTTCATATTAATAATGATCCCCGTAATTTGACTGTGAACATGGTAATCCTGCAAGCAATTTTGTATGCATATTGTCATTTAATCTAAGTAAAAATCATGTATTATCATTTCACAGTATTAATGTATATATCTAACAAAATAGAAGAAATTTTTCTAAGTTTTTAGTAAAGCCATATATATCTTTCATATGATGGATGGAGGAAATACCAAATACAATAGTCCAATTCAAGGAACTTAGTTTATTGAAAAAAAACACTTGGTTATGTTAATTTAAGTATTGGCATATTATATTATGAAAAAACAACACTATCAGTTAAATTTATTTAAGACTTTTGTATGCTTTTTATATTGACTGGGTTTCCTAGTTTATTTAACTCAAATATGTAGAAGATTTGTTGAGAAATGAAAAGAAAATGTTTTGATGAAAATCTGGAGAAAATCCTTTCTGGCATGAGTCCCTGAGATGCAGTAATCACAGCTTGCTATTTGTGTTAACCTTCTCAACAGGATATGACAGGAGTTCAATAGAAATAAAATATCTTTTCTTAGGCAGTTCTTTGTGTGTCAGGAGATATAATGGCCCCAACGTTCTTGAAGAAAAACAAATATCTGTGATTGAGTAAAAACTATTTTTAAAGTCTTCAAGGAAAAACCAATACAGGCTTAGAGCACATCACAGACATCCTGTCAGAACCTGTTTAATAAATAGCTAAGCAGGTTCTGTTTCTTGACCAGAGGGCAGACAGTCCTTTCTCATGTGTTTATATCATCATGTACTATAAATTTTTTGATTTAATGTTCATTACTATAAAACACAGTCAATGATACTTTATTCTGAAATTTGGCAATGAGTTGCAATTTGTAAGTATTCGACAATAACAACTAGAGATGGAAGCAACTTGGAATGCTTACAGTATTCCTAAGAACTCATCTCTGAAACTGAACTGTAAAAATAATGTAAAAATAATGCAAATAGTGAACAAGCATGCATTACTGTAAATACTATTAAAAAGATAGTAGGAAACCATCACAATTCCCAAAGTAACTGCTTCATGGCATAGGATCTCAAGTTACACTACTATAATCAGGACTTTTAGAACATAAAACAACTAGAATTGAGTTTAAAATCGATAGGTTTCTAATGATGGGAAACCTTAAAATGTAACAAATTGTCATTTTAGGAAGTCAGCCTGTATAATAGCTCTTGATTCTGTGTGACAACAAAAGATAAAGAAAAGGAAAGTAAGGTTAAGAGCTGTTATTATTAATGTTTATTGGGTGCAGTAAGAGTGACACAGAGAGAATTCTCCTTGGCTTCTTCCCATCTTGCACCTACATCTCCAAGGTCTCATGAAGTGTAAACAGGTGGGTTTGAGATAAGCACTTGATTTTTGAACTGTCATCTTTGGAGGAAGATGGCTTGAAGGTTATGGTTTGAGGAATGCAGAAAAGTCAAGTACTGAGCTAATTTTTTGGCCTAATTTTTATGTGTGATGTAGTTTATGTAGAGTGATAAGGACTTGAAAGAGAAGATGATGTAGTGAATGAAGAGGGTGGAACATGGAATGAGTATGCCAATGCATTTAAAAATATATATAACAAACAAGAGTTGCAAAACAAGATTAGCATTGTAGTTCTCAGTGCCAGAGTTGGTGGCAACGTGTCTTCAGGCAGGTAGGAAGTGAAAACAGAACTGGAACACCAAGAGACTGAAATCTCCAGAATTAAAGGTTATTTGGAAAAAGATTAGTAAACAATCAAAAAGAAAAAAGAAACAGATCCCAAGAAGGAAAACAAAAGAGTGTAGGAGAAAGTTAGATGAAGAAAATGCTTCAAGAAGTCCATGGTAGCTTGTGTAAATTCTGCTAAAAAGATATAAATATGTAATAAATAATATACATATATGAAAAGTCAAAACAAGTTAACTTTTAATTTGTACCTTATTGAATTTTAAATGTACTAATATTTAATACCAAATGTACTAATATGACCAAATGTACTAAATGACTAATATGACTAATATTCTAATATTATTTCAATATATTATCATGTCTATTATATAAATAGTAATCTAGAAGGAGGCAATGTACTAATTGTCACTGTGTTGAAATGATCACATGTAGAAATGTTTTTTTTGTAGAAGATTCTATGCTGGTTAGAGAAGGACTTGGGTACAGTAATTCACAAGATGCTAGATCACCCTTTAGACCCCTGTTAGCATTAAAGATTATTTGAAATAGTGACTCCCAGGAGAGTGAGATTGAGAATGAGTTAATATATTCAGAGACTTCTTTTTCTAAGTTATCTGGCTTTTTAAATACACAGCTATATAAGTATAAAAATGCAATAGTCGTTGAATCAAAATTGAGAGGCAGTTACTACTAAAATTTTCTCTAATTTCAGCACTAGGTATTATGCATATAAACAAAGTTACTTACATCTGTGTGCCATTGAATAAATTTACCTAAATAGTAATAATGTATATTTTCTATAGAAAAATAACCATGATATCAATGAAATGAAGATTGAATCATCTTTCAGTGTACCTAGTATTAAGTTGTACAGTAGAGATTAATTAGAGATGGATGTCTTAGGGCAAAGACTTTTTTCATTTCTTTGATATGGAAGATCAAAAGCAAAATTAATAGAGATCCTGCCTGGGTTAGTGCTTCTCCTAATTTATCAATTTTATCATCCACCAATCATCTTGTGGAAAGAATGAACCAATTTGTGAGATTTGAGAATGGGCCTGAAATTCTCTCTTCCTTTGAGTCCCCCACAGACCAGCGCTATTCCTTCATGACCTTCATTTTCAATAAGAAGGTTCTGGGTGTAAACAGTCTCAAAAGCTTCGCCCACTGTTAGACACAATGCATTCGATTCTGAGGGAGGAGGTGAAGGATGATGGGCACATTTGGTCAAATAAATTACATGATTCTTTTATTAGGCTAGCTGTAATTACCTTAAAATGAGCCATAATATGAATATTTGGGGAGATGGACCCCCAAGCAGGACCCTTCTGTCAGAGAGACCATTCCAGCAATCGCCCTGTACAATGACAAATCCTTGTTATCTGCCCCTTTCCTCTCCTCCAGCTCTCTTCTAACTCAAAGACTCAATCTTCAAGAATAAATTTTAAATAGATTTTTACCTCAGAACTCAGTCTTTTAAACCCAGACTAACTCATAAATTTTTCCCATGATCAAAAACTGTTTGAGATCATTTCCCTGTATCAAGAACAACAGATTTTAGTATCTGTAAAGAAGCTGTTATGAATACACATCATGTCATATAATAAATAAGTCAACTTTTATTTCTAAAATTAAGGAAACAAAATTACATTTTAAATATATTTCATTGCTTATGTATTTTTATTTATTTATTTTTGTTTGTGTGAATTCTCAGTGCCATTTCACACAAGAGTTCCACTTAATATAGTACTACATTCTTTATAAACACATACAAGTAAACAAGCTATATATAAAACCTTGAATGTGGGAACATGTTATATTTACAATATTATATTTGTATAAAGAAGACTTCTAAATACTTAAGTAGCAAAGCATTTTGAAGACCACAGAAGACTCAATAGCATAGATACATATGAAAATAACTGATGTGAAAATAAAAGAAGGAAAAGAATATTATCTTTTAAAAATTATCTTCTAATGTTTATTCATGTATGCAGAATTGCAGATAGTTAACAGATTAGTCTTAAATTCATGTAGACAATGAATAATAGAAGTTTTGAGATTATTTTGTGAGTATAATTGCTATAAAACAATCAGAAAATGAACTGTAAGCCTATATTACATAGAAGTTTTCACTCTTGACTCTATGCATATAAAAGCAAAGCTAAAGAAATAGTCATCAATGAAGCAATAAATTCTACGTCATGGAATACATAATCACATTGTGAAATTGACTAGAACACATTCTATAGGGGCAACTGTTTATTTTGAGGACGGAACAAAGCAATATTTCACTAAGAGTCCTGAAAATGTAACTACGTAGTATCTTATATTATTTTAAACTTTGATTCTTTATATAAGTCAGTGTCAAGTCCAGAAAATGCAGGACATGTCAGGTATTTGATAGTTTGAACAAATAAGGAAACTGAAGGCAGCCAAGGAATCAGTGGCAGAAAGACTTGAAGAGGAAAATACAGCAGTTCATGCAGCCGGGTAAGAGACTGCATAGTTGTCAATCAAAGAAGATATCAGCTGTGGGATCCCGGACCATGAGAAGCTGCTGCCTCACTACAACAACAATGAAGAGCCTATTGGAAACATTACCAGAAACAAAGAAAGGGGAGACCCCATCAGAAGGACCCTCCCACCCCTGCCCAGTCCTCCATAACCTACACAGGTTGTTCCTGACCAAAGCTGGAAAATCACAAAACAGCAGAAAGGCAGTAGGAACACGGCATGCTAGTTGTTCAATGATAAAAGACAGAACAAAAGGAAACATGCCACACACGCATTTTAATCACATTTCTTCAGTCGAACATGCAGCAATGTTGCTTCAGAATGTGGCTTGAGAGTTAGATTAAGAAAAGAAAGATCTTCTAAAAATTATTATGCATAGCTCTTGGTGCCATTTTAAATTATCCATACATGCAATTTGTGGGCAATTTGACAAAGCAGATGGCTCTCAAGTGAGAGTTAATAAATGGTAATTCTACTACTAAGTGGTTTAAACCATAAGAGTTCAATTCAGTGTGTTTATTAATTCTATAAAATTGAGCTATAGGTTCCCATTTACTTTATTTAATGAATGAAAAATAGCTAAAATGAACTTTAGTTCATTTCAGAGTAATGTCTTCACTAACATGTGAGAAAACTAATTTGGGAATCACTGCTTTCCAAAAAAATTGTGTTTGCTGAAATGGGACAATTACATAGTGCAGCTTAAAATTCATAAAAATGGAGAATTTTGGCAACAGAGACCAGCACACACCTGTGATTACTGAATTTCTGCGAAAGTTTCATTTTCTCACATGAAATTCTAAAAGCACTTGGCTTTTGTTCAGGCATGGTCCAAACATCAGCCCCAGCCAATTTTCACATAAATAGCATTTAGTTCCCCAGAGCTTCTGTCAGACAAGCCTCACAACTTTTTGAGTTTTCTTGTTAAATTTGTAATAAAAGTTTTTAATGCTTTTGACATATTTCCTTCAAATGTTGAACGAGTACAGTTCGAGCATATGGTACAGACCTTAGATTTTTGGCAACATTGTGTAAATCTATAAAGACTGCAAAGATTATAAAGAAATTTTTTCCCTGAGATTTATGTGAAATCATTTTCATTACTTTTAAAGTACAGGCAAGTGATTAGAAATACAAAGTGGTATTCTTACAATGGACCACACTTGCCATTGTTATTTAACTTAATACACCAAAGTAGATAATTTCTATTGAAAGAATGGACAGCATCTGTCTTTCTGTATATGTTATAAAATTCTCCCAAGGTGTGTATTAGAGACTCAGGAGTTAAGACTCTGCCTCACAAGCAGAAGTTCCCAAGTTCAGATCCCAGGACACACTTAAAAATGACAAGGGGAAATGGCAGACTGGACCTCAGACCTGGTGGGCAGAGATTGGAGAATTCCAGAGTGAGCAAAAAGGAGGTAGTAGCAATCCAGGATGATTCCCAAGGTCACCTTTGGGACTCCACAGGAAACACTGTGCCTTCTAATACACACACACACACACACATACACACACATGAAAAATGAACGAAGTTTTTGGTTTTTTTTAATCCCCGAGGTGATGCTGTAGTGCGTGAGACACTGTCCTAAGGAATATTTACCCTGACTAAATAGCCTTCGGACAGTCACCAAATGACATATTATTTTAAAGAAATTAATTTAAATTTAATTTAAATGCTAAATGAATAAGACAAGGAGAGAAAAATACTATTTGTATTTAGAATATATTCTGCTAAATATCCGCATATGTTGCAGGGCTGTGTGACAGCAGCTGTACCCCTTATGTCTGGTGAAAGGTCGCATGCAAATTTACCTTGTGGAGACTTGATTGCTTTTCCAGGTTGTTATGGTTACATTTTAGCGTCACCATGGCAGTTGCAGACTGTTTGGGGCACAACTGTGGAGAATCAATGGTTGGAGCAGGGCCCTGAAGGAGTCTGCAGGTACTTGTTTAATTGCTGGGGAAAACCTAGCTCACAGTGGGTGGTTCTTTCCAGTGGTGGACCATATAATAGGAAGTGCAAGGAGGAGGGACTTGCTCTTCCCTTTTCCTGTGTCTACTTGCCTTTGACTTCTTTGAGTTTCATTACCTTCTTCTTTGCTACTGCTGCTGCTGCTACTGCCTCTGTCCTTGGCTGACTCAGCACTGCATCCTTTTGACCTTGTTGCTGTTCCCATTGCCCTGTTGCTCAGTGTTCTTCACTGACATCTTTGATCCTCCAGCAAGATACAGGCTAGAGACCTTCTTGGGATCTTTCAGTTTTATGGACATTCTGGTCAAAAATGAAGCCGCTACAGGCAGCTACTTTGAAGGACACTATTTTTATTGTGAGTTTATTGAATAATGTTATTTATATATATATTACATTCTAGAGATTCTGTTCTTCCAGAGAACCCTATCTAATATACAGGTCAACAGTAATTTAAACAAAGAGCTGGCAACGATTGCTATGTCAATGTCAGTCTTTTGTTTTTTTGGTCAGTCTTCATTGCCAACTTAACTGGACTTAGAATGGCCTAGAGGATTGAAGTATAGCTCTGGGTATGAGTTCATGCAATTACTCAAAAAAAAAGTGAAACTGGGTACTAATTTACTTGATGGAGTTGAAGATAAATAGCAAATTTAATATATTTTGCCTTCATCCTCATGTTCTTGGGAACAACTCTAAGCTACATAATCAAGATTTTTATTTTTAGCACAGAGAGTATGCGGACCTGCTGATTTTCTTCAAAACAGATGGTATCAAAGGTCACATCAGTGTGTATCAAGAGTGATGTTGCTACTTAAAATATTGTTAATAAACAATATTACTACAGTGATTACTGAAATTGTATGAATTGCATGATATCCAAATGGAAAAATATGTTCAAATAACATGTGTTTCATGTTGATAACCACCAATGCACCTACTCATAATACATTCCTCAAGGTGATGTGAAATCCATCTCTTCTTTTTTCTGCATTACAGCAACCTGAGGGAATCTTACAGGTGAGAAGGAAAGTCCATTTCACCAAGTGTAAGGACAGTCTAGAATACAGAATCTTTGAAGCCTATTCTGCCAACAGTATGTTCAGAAGTGCCAGGCGTATGTTTATACTAAGGTGATTAGGTTCTAGAGATAAGGCCCAAATGATGAAATGAAAGAAGTAAATGTTGAAATTATTTCTAATACTTAAAAGAGGAAGTGCTAATCAAATAGGGACACATGGAAAGATACAGAAGGACATGGAACTCATTCCTTAAGATGCAACAGTTCAACTCTAGAGCCATACTCAACAGAATTGCCATAACCCGAGACATAAAACTATCCAATGTCTGTCAAAAGCAGAAAAAGGAACCAATGGTATGTGTTGATGTATGAATATTCTGGAAAATCATGCACCAATGAAAGACAGTGGATTGACACTCTAGACACGGCGGATGAGTCTGCCAATCTAACATTGTTGCTGTATGCCCCGCCAAGCCAGCCAGGGGAAAGAGAGGGCCTCGAGGCAAATGGGTGAGCTGGCGACGGGGTCACCACCAGACCCCAGGAATCGGGTGAGAAGCAGCAGTGGACAAGATCCCACTGATTCAAAGTCATTAAGGGCGTTTTGGGCTTATATAAGGTCGGGGTCCAATCAGGGGTTGCCATCCCTCCTCCGGGGGACAGCCACCAGTCATTTAACTGTTCACTAGGTGTCCATTGCAGGTCCAGGTTAGACGGCCGCTTCCCATTGGTTGTTCATCCCTCTGCCTGCACAGTCCTCTGTTGGGACATGTCTGTACGTGCCCAGGCTTGTCCGTAGCTAGGAGCTGGGCTAGGGCCTCCCTGCATCGGTAGTGCCACAGGTAATGAAGCTAGAGATAGAAGACCCAGTTCTTTGTGGCTGAATTTTCATAAGTTCCCAACCCAGGAGGTTTTGCTATGAGAAAGAAGAGCACATAAGGAAGGTGTCGTGGTGAAGGTGATCGGCCATAGAGTGATGTGAAGATGCAGCCTTCCAGCCTTAGAGCATCGTGTCGTGCTCAATTGCAGTGATAATACAGAATCATCACATTTTGGACGAGTAGCCATATAACTTAGAATATGATTGTTGTTTTCATATATTATGTGCAGCATTAAAATGTTTGCGTTAAAAAATTGCTGCAATTAAATACTTCATAAAATGAAGAGGACCCAAAACACCAATGGACTAACAATGCTATGCAGTGACGACGAGGCCCTTGGGGAGTAGGGTGGAATTCTTTGGACCACTGGCCTGCCTGACGTTCTGAGATACTGGAATTGGACGTGAACGCAGTTGGTCCTTCATAGTACAGAGAAAGGCATAGTGCAGTTGACTTTATTCTCCTAAATTTATCTTTACAATGTTACTTGAATTTATTTTAATGATATAGTCCTCTTGATATTTCTTAGATATTTACCAGAGTTATATTGTATACACTGGCTTCTCTTTTAGGTTCACTTTACTTTATTCCTAAAAGATTTGTTCAGGAATTTTCATCTCATGGCTTTTGATCTTGTTTAATCAGGAAAGATGTTCTCTTGGTTTTTATGTATTTAGCTTTCATATACATTTAATTTTATTTCATTTGCCAATTCATATACTTATTTTTTGCTCATTATTTTACCTCATTTTAACAAAATGATACTTTGAATATTTCACCTTAAATTTTTGTCACTTTTTAAATTTTGACTGCATCACCACAAAACTATACATTTTTTTTCTAGTTCATGCATGATTGAGCAATGGCACAAAAGTAAAACTTTTCTACATACTCTTGTGAATTTCCACTCAAAATCCATTTAAATAATTGTTGAAAGTACAACCTCTGATTCTTTTTGAGCCCTAGTGTTAAAGTATTTTTGTATTTATCTTGTTTTGATTCTGAATAAGTTAGTGATACTTTATTAAGAATTGAGCAAAAGGTTTACCAATCATTTTATGTACTATGATTTGATCATCCAACATAAAAAACAACTTGGGTGTAAGAATTTGCACACATACTGACAAGTAGCATGTGTTTGCAATGATATGTGGATTGTGTTATTGAGATAGTTAAAGCATGTTCTGCATTTATTTCACAAACCTTTTTTTCTTACATGTTAAATTTTTAATCACTGTAAGTGTCTCTGGAGAGAAGAAAGAATAAGATGCATTATTCTGTACATAAATAAATTCCTATGTTCTGCACAAATAAATTCCTATTTTAGTGTACAGAAACAGATACATTTTGCTTCTGGCTCAGGATGAACAACATTTCCACAATTGCTTTATTTCTCAATACTTTGTATATTAGGACATTTTTTTCAGACATCAGAAAGAGGCCCTGTGTGCCAAGGATTCTTGGAAGATTTGAAATGGACAAAAGGAGCTCAGTGTTTACACAGAATATTAGCCAAGTAAATCTCCACCCAGAGGTAGCCATCTCCCTGAGTACATTAGAGTTCAAAACTAAGAAGGAAGAAAACTCCAAGACTGTTCCAAACCTCTGTTTTTGCCTTTGAGACTTGGCTTTCATGGGTTGAAATTCCACAAGAAAATGTCCAATGCTTCTGGAAAAGAACGACGACAGCTCACAACCCAAGTTGCACTCACAGTGGACTGGTGGAAATAAGCCTTTCAAGTACCACAAACTATGAGGGAAAAGGCTTTCTTGATTACAAGTGTCTTGCATTTCCAGTCCACAACATTAAGCATTTGCTATGTAATGAGGAACCACAAATAATGGGTCTGTGTTTCTTGAAATATGTATTTCCTTAGCTTCAAACTGGCATTGCCATATTTAATGTTGTGACTGCTAGTTATTCATTCTATGGTATTATCATGAATATTACCTTAAATTGCTTAACATACTGAATATAATAACCAAACTGAAATATAAAATATTGCTATTTCTATGAGTGTTTCTATGTGAAAAAGAACAAATTAATAAAAGGACTGTACTTTGACTTCAAAGGCCCAACAAAATAGAATAATTGGGAAAGGAATCCAGAATCCACTTGGCATATTTTTATTCTGATGATCATTACTAACAATTTTTTCAAATGCTTAAAATTTATTTGAAAATAATACAGATGGAAATAAACATTTATCCTTAAATAGTTAATCAATCACCAAAAACTTATTTATATCTTTACAGATGGTTTCTAAAGTACCAGAGTACAAGAACATTGCTAGCTACCAGGATTAAAGGACATAAATAACATGATAGAATTTATTATATTAGTGACTATCACATAGATTACAAAAATCTAGAGTTGTTTCCTGGAAATGAAGGAAGAAAATAAGACTTTCAAATCTTTTTTCAAGTGCACTTTTTTTCCTAGTTTTACAAACATATTGAGTAGGCGTCCTCACTCCCTCCATCCCCCTTCCCACCCATCCCTCTACTCTCCCCTCATTAATCCATCCCGCTCTCTACCACTCCCCTGCCTGCCTATTTTCTGGACCCTGGGGTTCCCTTTGGTTTGTCTATCCAAGCCAAACAAAGATGCATCAAAGAAACAGAATTATAGGCCAATCTCACTAATGAGCAACCACTTGTATTTAAAATAAATGTCAGTTGTTTTGACCATCTACAAGCTTTAGGCACTGAGGGAAGTGATTCTGGGTGACAGGTAGCAGATGAGTTGAACCCAAAACTGTCTTAAAGGTCAGTAGTCCCTCCAAGCTTTATTACCACTGAAGGGCATGACTCTCTATTTGCTTACAAGTATTAAGACCATCAAAGGTCTCCAGAATTTTATTCTAAGAAACTGGATGGTCGTGCATGCTCTCCAAACCAGTCATGCTATTTTGGGAAAAAATAATTGGTAAAAGAATCTCAAAAGACTTTAATAATTATACTTCAAATTGACACTGTACCACCTGTAACCTCCTTTTTACATGGTATCCTATTATCATTTGGAAATCTACAAATTGACACCAGAGCCTAAATTACTTGTACCATGATTGATGGGAGATCATTTTAGAGAGAATCTAAGCTTTTTAGAACAACCAATTATAATGTCATTTATTGATTGGTCTCTGTAATATAGAACTAGCTGAAAAATACTCACAACTTGATGGATGCTGTTCATAATGAATAATGGAAATCTGATGTATGATTAATGATCTATTAGTCCAAAGTTGACATTTGAAGCATATCTTCATCGTCAAACTTGGAAAATTCTGCTAGAATGTACAATAAAGTGAGGACATCATTTTCTTTCATATTTAGTAAGCTGAAGCATGCTTGACATTTAAAGTAAAAAGGAAAAATGACCAGGATCTCACATCAGGAAGCACTTGGTGCTGGCAACATAGTTTAGTGATAATGTGCCTGCTTGCCTATTTTCAGGAAAGTCACATGGTAGAAGGAGAAAACTTACTTTCTGACCCCTACCCATATGCCATGGCATGAATGCATTTCTCTCCCTGCACTCTCTCTTTTTATCTCAAGTAAAAACAAATAAAATTTAAAAAGAAGGCATACTCTAGGAAAAGAGTGGGCCCAGCTGAACAGAAAAGTCAGCCAGTGCCTTTCAACATCATGGCATAACTAATTGCTTTGATAGCTGACTATAAACAAAGTTCCAGGCTTAAAATATTACTTTCATATGGATCTTTGACTCTTAGTTTTTTATGTACAACATGATGTACCATCCTTACCCCAGAAATTAGGTAGTGGGTAATGGGTGCAAAAATATAGAATGTGACTTATCACATTAATTGCAACCCAGTTTAAAAAAATATATTTGGAAATGAGATATTCTGCATAGTTAGATAATTGATGATCCTGAAAGCAGCTCATTGCTAAACAAAATCTCTGGTATTTGATGCAAGTTATCTCATAGGAGTTGTTAAAGAGAAGCCCCGATATATCCCCCCAAATATAGAGGACATTAAATCCTCTGATTTGTCTACCAGAATGAGCGCCAGATTTCATAAAGTAAATGGTGCTAGATAATCACTGTGGGTGTAGAAAGATGAATGGTCTTATTCTGCTGTGAACTTTATAAACAGTAAGATAGACCTCCTAAGCGAGACACGCTGATTGGCTCAATAGTGTTCTGATTGTTTTGTGGGTAACCAACCATTCTCCAATGGATTTGAGTTCTGTTCCATAGGAGAAAGTCACACCAGCTGCTGTAAATGAGTTTACAACACACACACAAGGATTTAAGTCATAAAGGAAACCCAAATTTAGCTTCTTGGCCATACATGATACTATTAAACTGCCTGCTAAAATCTATGATTTTCATACACAGATGAAGACTGCTTTTACCGTTAATTAGAGAAATCTTTCTTTACAGTGAATGGAGATACAGAGGCCCAGAGTTGCATAAGTGTTCATCAGTTGATAAGTATTAGGCCAGGTCTTGGACTTCAACAAGACATTTGTATCACCTAGATGAGACTCAGGAATTATCACAGAGGGGAAACTGGGAAGAATGCCAGAGTCAAAGGCCGAGCAAGGGCAGTGAAAAGTCATCTTCTAAGCATGACACAGCTTGGCAATCTGGAAGTCACAGCACATAAAGCCAGCTGCACAGGACACACGAATGATGGTCTCCAAAAGCAAACATGGACGTGTGAGCGAGGGTCAGGGAACTATCCAATGTACTGCTGAACTACTGGTAACTAACAGATTGTGTGTGTGACAGCGATCAGTACAATGTCTAGCTATGTGCTCTCCAGTGACTGCACCACGCCCAACCAATCAGTTCTAAATCCATAATAACCACACGGTTGGCCCCGACTAAGCACACTGTGACACAAACCACCAAATGCCGTGCATCTAAATTCCCAGCTGGTCAGCTTGCTGATCTGCCAACCAGTGCTCTCTCCATCTGATGCACAGCTTTGGGGATAATCCTCCCCACTCTGGGCTGGGTCTTCTCATAGCAGTTACACAATTAGACAATGTCCTATAGGTATGCTGGTGAAGAACCAGGGCTGGTAAGCCTTGGCGATAGATGATATAAGAACAATCAGGAAAGAACAATTTGAATGTATTATATATGAACAAACAGAATTACTAAGGAAATTGTTTATTAACAGAAAGCAAAATCTGACATGTATACTTTAGTAATGTATTTGTAATATTATCTTAAGTGTCCAGTTATATTCTGCTTGTAAATCTATGTGCATTGGCTAAGGATTTCAGTTACAGTCTTAGAATTCATTTTACTTCTACAAGTCTGTGAAATAAAGTTTGCTAAAGTCTGGGACAAATGTTTTAATGGACTTCCATTTTGTTAAATGTAATATCATAGCCTATTTCAGTTGTGCTTTATAAAGATTCTATTTTGCAGTTCATTTGAAAGGTAGGATCTTGGTGATTATTTATTTTCACTAACACAAATGCATAAATGAATTTAATTTTTTCCACTTCCCAACTCCCCCTTCTACTGTCCTTTCTTCTTTTTGCATGAAATGGACTGAATTTAATCTAATGGACGGCATTTAATCATATTTTCTTATGTGAGCATAAGCAACTTATCAGTGGCCATATCACTGAAGAAATTAGACACCTAAAAAGCAGCTATTAACTTTTAATAGTCTCTCAGTGTGGGGCATGGTCTAATGAGCCCTTCTGTAAGTGATAAAATGTTAGCAGGCCTAATCTTTTTTTTTTAACATGTTTTATTATTATTTCCACTCATACAAACTTAATAGGTACACCAGTTCCCTCCCTCCCTCTTCCTTCCCCTGACCCCCCTGCTCCCCCTCCCCTCACCCCTCCCTTCCCACCCTCCAGTGCATCCCCCCCAATCCCCGGAGAATCCTTTAATGTGCATGCCAGACTCTCCTCTGGGCCTTCCTCTGCGATGACGTACAAGGACCCAGTGGCATTTCCCTGAACCCTTTCCTGTGTTCCCCTTAACCATAGGAACACTACTGTGGCTGTCAATCCCTTACCTCCAAGGATCTTGGTGAGCAGGCCTAATCTTGAGTTAGGTTTTCATCCTGAAGAAATGGGACACAAGAAAGGCCTTGAAAGTATATAAGCCTGTATTTTGTTATTAAATGTGATAAAATATTTCTCAGAACAGATCACATTTTGTGTAGTAATAATAAAACAATAGATATTTGTTGCATCTGTATTGCAGTCATAGTCTTACTTATCTTAGTTTAAGAGACTTGTGTCAGAGACATGTAAGGTTCTCTATAAAATACCATAGTAGCTTTTATTTTTGTAATCTATACTGACCTTTTGCTAGTATAATCTTGCAAATATATAAGTTTTGATGTAGTATTTAAAGCGAAAATGTTTTTAAATATACTAACTTTATTTGAGAAAGGGAGAGAGAGAGAATGTGAATACGTGGCATAGAATGGGTGGAAGAGAAAGGACAACTTTCATAAGTCAGTTCTTTCCTTCTACCACAAGGGCCTCAGGGGACTGAATTCAAGTTACCGGGTTTGTGATTAGGTGTCTAACCTGCTCTATCTCACTGACTCATAATATGAAAGTTTTTATTTCTTTTTGCTTATTTGCCTCATTAAATTTATAAAACAGAGAAATAATTTCCTGGCCACTTGCCTAGAGTTAGATCAAATCACATGTCTTACATGTTTCAAGGTCCTCCGCAAGGATCTTCTTATTTCTACTTGCCCAGGCTGAGGTTAAGCTTGCCAGTTTTCCATGCTTCCTCTTGTCTCTGCAAACAACCTCACTCTACTTCTCCATCCTGTCTCCAAACCCAGAAAAGATCTGTTTAAATGAAAGCAAGGATCCTTCTCACCTCACCTTCTCCTTTTGTGTCTAGGACAGAGGATAAAGGGCAGGAAGCATCGTTGGGAATGGTGTAGTAGATTCCTATCTTGCTTTCAACCTGAATGGCAGAATATGTAAGCAATGCATGGGGGTCTTCCACACAGCCTTCCTCAAGTCCATCTAACACACAATAGTTCATGAATAACTTAACAACCCACTGCTCACTTTGGATGTGTTCCACCCTATTTTCGTGGCATGTCACATCTGTGTTCTGCGTGGACCTGAATAACCGAGTGCTGCTATAGGCAAAGCACATCTAGATTCTAGGGTGTCCTTGCAGTATTAAGTGGCTGCAATGTATGGAGGAAAGAGGGTGGTGTTATGTTGTTTTCTTCTGGCCGTGAAAATCACAGGACATAGCTGAAAACTGTAGACCAAATGCTACTTTAGTGGAGAAAAGGAGAGTATGTTCAAAACTATTGTAAACTTTAGGGAATGAGTCATTTCATATTCAACTACTTTTGACTTTCAGTTCCTTAGGAAATGAAATTTCTCCTGAACCCATGTATAATTAATGTTGTGGTAGCTATCTATGGTTGGGAGCTGCTAATATCATTTTGATGCATAAAGAAAGGGTGAGTGTTGAAATATAATTCAAAATGGAAAGTTAAAAAGGCAGAAATTTGAAATAGACAACAATCAATTAAGCAACAACCCCTTGTTTCCATCATTTTGCCAGATTTTATCATCTGTGTGATGGTTTAGTGTATTCTGTGATACATTAGTGCATGGGCTTCATAAAATCCAAGTTTATATGTTTATGCACGATGCTCATCATATATTATACTTTCTTGGAAAAACTTAGATGATCATGTATGGACAGAAAGCATGTCAATTACATATGTATTCTTTATCATTACTTGACTAATGCATAGCTTCCAGTCTGCCAGTCTGCCAGTCTGCCAGTCTGCCAGTCTGCCAGTCTGCCATCTTAGCTTGCCCGCCAGTTCTCTCTCCGACTTATCCACCTGCCTAGGGACGGGTCTCACTCACTGTGGGTCAGATCTTACTACATCAATTATGCAATTAGACAGACTTTTAGAGGCTTGGGCTTGTCTTAAGATAATTCGTCATTCATAAAGCTCAGCCTTGGAGTGTCAAGTTCATGATTGAAGCCAGATGCCATAATACGTCCATCATTCTTCATTTGGAGTTGTAATGTAAATGTACTTGATTTCTTCCAAGAAAAGTGAACTGCAGCATCAATTCCATTTTTGTAGGGAAATATTTTCTACTTTGCATTTCAAGAAAATAAAAAGGAAATTTCATAATCTATTTTAATAAAATATATGTATGAAATAATTACATCCAAAGTTTTAAAATTTAATATATCAGGTAAAGAAATGTTTGTTTCTCTAAAAGTAAATTATCACTGAGTGTATTATGATTCTCAGAATGAAAATAAGTTGAAAGATCTACAGAGCATGATAGTTCAGGCACATTACCTCAGCTACCTCAGAGGCAAGAAGATTGCAAATTCCAGTTTTTCCAGGTTTACTTCATGAGATTTTGCACCAAAACAAACAGACTAAACAAGCACAAAGATTAGAGTTTGGAATCTAACTTGGTAATAGGTTAAGCAGAAGAATCATGAGTTTAAGACTAGCTTATAATATATAGAAAAGTCATGGTCAGGCTGGTGGATTCCATTCAGTAATTCTCTGTCTTAATAAGTATAAAAAAGGAGGCTGGAGAGATGGCTTTGGGGTTAAGTCTCTGTTTCACAAGCAGAAGGTCCTGAGTTTGGATCCTGGATCCCATGTGAAAACTCCAGACAGCAATGGCAATGGCCTGTACTTCTGATCCTTGAAGGCACATCCTGGAAAACTCCAGAGCAAAAAGCACATGGGAGGTTGAAACAATGCAGGATGATTCCTGAAGTCACTCATGGGCCTCCCCAGGACACATAGTTCCCTCTCTCTCTCTCTCTCTCTCTCTCTCTCTCTCTCTCTCTCTCTCTCTCACACACACACACACACACACACACACACACACACACACAATAATATGTAGGAGAAAAAAATACATTGATAGTTACTGACATGAATGAACTGTTCATATGGAATAGGTGTTACTGAGGCTATTATATGTCTACTGTTTGTTTTTAATAATTTCCCTTTTTAATTTCATAATTAATTCTAATATGATATTATTATATATTTCATCAAAGAAGAAAAAGACTGCTGCCTTAGGTGTTCAAAGGCATGTAAGCACCAGTAATCTCTCTCACACATAAAGTGAATAAATGAACATTTGAACAAAGCATTATTAAATAGTAAAAAGTAAAAGAATGTTTTACATTTTAAACATGATTTAAAAGAAACAATGAGTATTCACACAGCATTTAGAATTATTGGGCCATTGTGAGATGAGACATAATGTGTATCAAGTTTGAGTTGAAAGAAAATACAATGTTCTGCAAAAATAATTTTAAGGTTTGAAGTGATGGTTCAGAAGTTAAGACTCTGCATCACCAGCAGATGGTCCTGAGTTCAGATTCCAAATCTCATGTAAAAATGCCAGGCAGAAATGGAAACAGCCTGCATTTCTGGTTCTGGTGAGCAAAGCCTGAGAAATCTCAGATCCAAGATGATTCCTAAAGTTGCCTTGGTCCTACCCAAGGACACACAGTGTCCTCTCATACACACTCACCCACACACACACAAATAAATATATGATCTAAGACTTTTTAAAAGAAAAAATATTTTTAAAATACAGTTGTAAAATCGTATAATGCATTCTTTAGCTATCCTTGTGATTCTAGTGAGGGGCATACTTACGTAGATATGAAAGTTAATTTAATTTCAATTACAAAAAATGTTATTTAGTAATGAAAATAATAATTTTAGGTGAGAGGTATAGTCTTTAGCCAGAAGAATGCAGCAGAATATCTTATTTATCATAGTTCGACATGACATTATGTAGGTATACACTGTCAATCTTCTATGTTCTCCAGATCATTTGAGGAAATTGTAAACAGACATGCGTGTAAATGCAATATGCATACTAAAGACCAGGACTTCAACCTCCTTATAAGGAGCTCAACATAAAAAAAAAAAAAAAAAAAAAAAAAAAACTAAAGTAGGAAGGGGCCAGGCTGGAAGAGAAAGTATGTAGTGAGAAAGGAAGGAGATTAAATTGTGTAGGAAAGGGGTTGAAATATCATAAATTCTTTGGATTCACACCTGAAAACATCAAAGAATTAAAAAGCATTTAAAAGACATCTGAAATCTTATTTCACAATGACTTTTATGTGTTTGTGTTCACACTAAATGTTTACAAATATGTGATACATGTATCTATATATGTATGTTTACTAAGTTAATTTAACTGTTAACGGAAGTAGGGGTTTTTAACATGATTTTATATTAAGATAAATAAAAAGCAATTCCACTTGTTTCAAGATAGTAACTGACCCATACTAATTAATTTTCATACAAATAGATGTCAGAAAGCATGAAAATGACCTCCGATCTTGCTGATTGTCACTGATGCAGTTAGGTGCTGGTCCTCTTGCGAGTCTTTGCTCCTGTGGTGAAAAGAAGATGTAGTAATTAATTCAGTGCAGCAGCCTTAATCACTGAAATCCCATAGGAAAGAAATGACATAATTTCTCCAAAGCAACAAATTTTACTGTGTTGTTGCAAAGGTTCAAATATGCCTGTCTACACATATCAATGAGCCAAATGGTTCGTGATTTTCTGATTAAAATGATGCATAAAAGCACTGAAAGCTAGCACAATGTCTTCTTCTTCTTCTTCTTCTTCTTCTTCTTCTTCTTCTTCTTCTTCTTCTTCTTCTTCTTCTTCTTCTTCTTTTCTCTTTCTTTGAGTGTGAGTGTATGCATATGTGTGTGTGTGTGTGTGTGTGTGTGTGTGTGTGTGTGTGTGTGTGTGTGTCTGTGTGTAAAAGGGCACTTGAATGAGGGTCTATGTGCCTGTGGAGGCCAAAGGGGACATTGCATATCATCCTGGATTGCTCTGCCTCCTTTCTGCCTTGTTCATCATTTCCCAGGCTCTTCATTCCAGGGACATAAATGCAGGTCACAGCCATTTCTGCCTGGCATTTTTACTCGATATTGGGGATCTGAATTCAGGTCCTTTTGCTTTGGAGGGAAAGCCTTTAACTCCCCTGAATTATCTACCCAGCTTAGCCCAGGGCACACTATCACACTTTAGTTGTTATTAAATGAATGTGACTCACAGGTTTCTGAAACTACTGGGTGCACAGTAAAAAAAAGCAGGTAACAGGAAAATAAAAAGGCTGTTTAAGAGGAAGAAAGAGAAAGGAGTATACTGATACAGAAAATTCCAAAGTAAAAATGTCACACAGTATAAAATTTCGTAAATATTAGCTTGGTAAATGATATATATATGGCAAGATATTATTGGTCCACTTATTTGTTGTTTGATAAGATTTTTTAAAATCTTTAGCATAAATAATATAAATACTGCATTTAAGAATCATTTATATTAACCAATGCTATCTATTTCCTTCATCTGGATAGACATATAGACATAATGCAACTACTGGAACAAGAAAGGAATGAGAGAGAGAGAGAGAGAGAGAGAGAGAGAGAGATTCACCTTAAAATTGTTTGAGCCATAGACAATTCCAAGACAGACTGAGCATGAGCAAAAACATAATGGAAAAACTGAAGAGGAAATGGGGACAAGTCAACCAAACGAGACATAACATGAATCATGAGACAAAAATCACAGAAAGTAGAAGGTACATAAAGTCACCACGGAATTTTAACAGAGATGTGATCAACAAGTATTGTCACATTTATAATGAAATTATTTTCCTTATTTATGAGAGCATTCCAATTTGACTTGCAGAAGAATAGCATATGTGATACATGCCACACAACACATTCAATGCAAGATAATACATGTGGTAAAACTGAAGCAATTTGCAAATCTACACTAGAGAATTCAGAGCTTGAAATCAGATAAATTAGAATATAAACAGCAACATGAAAGGAGCTGTGGACAAAAGCATTTCAGATTTGAAACTGTTTTCAATAAATAAAGACATAACTGGAAATCATCCAAAACCATTTTTCTATGCTTTCAGCTGTTTTAGTAAAACATGACTCTCTTGTCCAAACATTACATGTTCACTACTGGGTGTAAAGTTTTCAGGTAATGCAAATATGACCAAAGCTCCTACTTTACATCCTCCCAAGGCAGAGTATGTGTGACTTCATTTGATCTGTGACCACATACATTATATGTACACACATGGCTCAGACTTTTCATATTTCCACATTTAATTTCAAACATATGTAAATATAAATATATTTATATATTTATATTTTGAAATATATATATATATATATATATATATATATATATTACAAAAGCTTAGTTTTGGAAGCGTAAATGCACTAAGCATAATTATAATCACTCTTCAGGATTTTTAGGTGAGGTACCACACTATCACGTTGCAAGTTGAAGACCACTAAGATAAAATTTGTAAATGAAAATCTTATAACCAGAAGAGCATGAATGACTTACATATACATTTATTTATAACTGTGTGAATTCATTCAGGAGATTTAAGTGAAATCATGTTTTAAAATTGTGTTGTTTCTCTAGGTAGATGGCTAAATGGGTAAGAATGTTTTCTGCACAAGCACAAGGACTAAAATTGGTTCCCAGCACTGACACATGGGCCTCTAGACCCCATCATGGGGATGGAGGATCAGGCACGGAAGGACTATGGATTAGTCTAGTTGAAAAATGCTAAGTTCTGGATTCAGTGAGAAACCATGTTTCAAGGTGGGATGGTGAAGAATGATTGCACAACATGGTACCTTCCTCTGTTATCTGCATGAAAGTACTACCTCACTACATATCACATTGAAAACACTATATTTAACTTGATGTTAGAGCATAGTTATCGATCACTTTAGTCGTATTGAGGAAGCAATCTACACAAGCTGGAAGAGTCCTCTCAGTGAGATTTCATAGAGTGAAAGTAAGCTGCTAAAGGGTAAGATGCCAGTGTTCTAACGCACCGTAAACCCTGCAAACTACATAGCACCAACCTGCCAGAAACGATGTGTGCACTAGTTCAATAGAGTCATAATTGTGCTGGGATAGTGCAGATTTCTGATTTTTCTGGATCTAGAGAGATAATTCAGAGGAAATGGCACCAGTTCTCAGATCTAAAGTATTTTAGATATATTCCTTCAGATCTTTTCAAGGACAAGACCATGTCATAATCATACAGGAGTAAACTGACTTTTTTTCTTGTTTTATCCTTTTTATTCCTTCCTAGTGATATGATAGTGATAGAGAACCTCCCAGAACGAAAAAAGGATACATGATTGGACCAGGGTACATAACAGACAAGGCTACAATGTGACTGAAAGGGGTTATTCAGCTTATTAAGTATATAAGTTCACATGTCAAACCCACTGTATACTGGAGATAAAGATGTAAAGGAGCATAGTTAACACAAAGTCCTACTGCACTTAGGGCTCAGAGTTTGGGTCTGTACTGGTGTGAAATAAAAGTGCTCTCTGAAGAGAGCCTTCTTTCCTGCTTCTGCACAAGGTACCTCAAGACGGTTCTTCTTTCTCTTCCTGTTGTACTTTATGTTTACTGGTTTGCCTGGGTTGAAATCCCCTCTTATCCCTGGAATGGTAACAACTTTTTTTGTATGCAATACTCTTATCAAATTCAGTTTGCAAGAATTTTATTGAGACAATCTGCATCGTCATTAAAGAAATTGGTCTTTAATTTTCTTTTTTGAAAATTGTGTTCTTTTCTTGTTTGGATATCAGGGTAGAGTGATGGCTTCCTACGAGCTGGGGTAACATTCTTTTCATTTTCAATTCATGAAACAATTTGTGGAACACTGATGCTAGTGCTCCTTTAACTCTTTGATAGAATTATTTGCCAAAAAAGAAAACCAGGATTTTCTTTATTGAGAGAACTTTTCATTATTGTTTCAGTCTCATCACTAATTATGTTTCTGTATACTTAAGTTTTGTGTTCTCTCAATTTTATTTTGATAGGTCGTATGTGTCTAAAAGTTTTGCATTTCTCTTAGTTATCCATTTTTGAATGTCTGTTTTAAGTACTCCAATGGTGATTTGTACTTCACTGAAATACATTGGAACCTCCCCCTTCCCATCTCTTGAAGTTATTTTTCTTTGTTCTGGTCAGTTTCATTAATGTTTTGTCAATCTTGTGTGTCTTTTCAAAAAATCAACTGTTTCATTGATTGCACAGGTTGTTCTTTAATCACCATGTCCCTACGTCCCTTCATGGCTGTTTTCACCTTCCTTTCTGCCTCTTCCTGGTGCATTGGGATATACTTGTTCTTGCTTTCATACAACCCTGGCATGTGTTGTAAGGTAATTTATTCAAGATTGCACTGATTTAATGCAAGGACATTTGAGTGTGTATCCTGAGAGTCATGCCCTGTGTTCTGATCTGTCTCTACGTCAATGGTAAGAATGGAAACAGGGAGTACATATACAGCACTTAATTATCTGGGTCTGTGATACTTCACTTAATATAATTGTTTCTAATGACATCCATTTCCCGGCAAATTCCAGTAATTCATCATTTTTGATGGCTGAGTAGTACTCCAATGTATAGATGTACCACATTTTCCTTATCCACTCATCAACTGTTGGACATTTGGGTTGATTCCATGACTTTGCTATTGTAAACAGTGCTGCTATGAACATGATCGTGCTTGTGCTATTGAGGTGAATTTTTGCTGTATGTGGGGTTATTCCCAGGAGTGGAATAGCAGGGTCATATGGCATTTCAATCTTTAATTTCCTTAAGAATCTCCAGAGGGCTTGCCAGAGTGGTTGCATGAGCCTGCATTCCCACCAGGATGGAGTGAAGGGCATTGCAAGAGCAGCAAAACTGCAAAAGAAAATCAACAAACCATAATCCAGAACTTCAGAGGCTCTATATCAACCACCTAGAACTAGGCCAGCCTATTCTCTCCCCATCCTGAAGCTCAGGGCAATTTGCGGAAGAGGGGGCGGTAAGATTGTAAGAGCACAAGGATGGGAGGAGCAATGATACGCAAGATACTCCACACAAGTTAGGCCTGAAGCAATCATAATTGGACTTTGCATCCCCTGCGCAATGTCCAATACACTATTGACCCCACAAAGTCTAGCATTTGGTAAAGGCACCACAAGATCCTTGGAGGCAAGGGATTGACAGCCACAGTAGTGTTCCTATGCTTAAGGGGAACACAGTAAAGGGTTCAGGGAAACTCCACTGGATCCTTGTATGTCATCGGAGAGGAGGGCCCAGAGGAGAGTCTGGCATGCACATTAAAGGATTGGGGGGGAGGCAGTGGGGGGTGGGGAGGGAGGCGTGAGGGGAGGGGGGAAGTAAATTACTTTTCCTCCTAGCACCAAAGAGCATTGCTTCATCTCTTTTGTTTCCACCTTTAAATAGATACAATGCCTACCTTTGCAGTACAGTGTTTACTATTGATCCACACAGTGAGAAAAACAAACCAGAAAGCAAACAAACATAATGCAGCAACGTGTGTGGCTTTATTAAGAGTCTGGTGTATGTGTAAACATGTTGCTACTCTTGAATGGATGCCGGAATGTTTCACTTTAAACCTAAAATTGGTAGAGCCATTTCCAACCAGTTGGAAGATAAACAAATACTGCAGTCCCTGTTAAGTCAACCTGCTATAGCTTTTCAGACATAGTTAAAATAATATTCAATTGCCTACCAGTATTTGCTAGTTGTCCCGGACATGTAAAGGAGATTATAGAGAGGATTTCCACTTTCTCTACTAAAAGATGCTGAAGTACAAGATTGCTTTCCAGTCTTTCTCAACAGATTTTCTGCTGTGCTGATTCTGACCTCTGAGGCAATTTTCTTACATTGGAATTCAGAGTATTATATTTTTATGTTCTCTTTGTTTTAGGATTAACTGTGCCTTCTGGCTTTTATATTTCTGTGTTTGTGTGTGTACATATTCAGCACTCTATTAGAATATATTCCCTCCTCACCTGCATTTGTTATTTAAATGCCACCTTCCCCCAAAGGCTGCTGTCTTACTTAGGCTCCTGACAGCTGGACCATGACTTTAGGCGCTGCTCTGGGACTGTGTGTCTTTCTCCTGGGCTGCTGGGCCTCTCCGTGATTTCCCACACGGTTTGCATTGTGCCTGGCTGCGTAGAGAGCTCTGCCTTCTGCTCTTCTGTTTCGCGGCTCATAAATGCCGTTTGTTTTCCTTTTCAAATAGATTGCACTTTTAAAACAATGTTGCCACCCTTGTACTTCACGATTGCCAGCATTCTCTCAAGGAGACTTTTCAAATTCTTTGTATAACTGAGTCTGAAAACCTGTGTCTTGCAAAGTATTCATTTGATATGGATTGATGACATATTTGTTTTCTTTCAAACAAATTTCATTAGATACATAATATTACATTAGACCGAAAAACACTATGGGAAATGTAAGGTAGAAAGAAATGTGTGGCAAAATGGTTCAATTGGTAATTGTAGGAAAGAAACATGGTTCATTTTAAAAATCATTATTTTAATTACCTATAAAATATACTTTATTGAGTGCATTTATTTTATTTAATGTTTTATTGGTGATTTTATTTAATATTATTCTTGCATAGTGTCATGGTTTGAAATGTGTCCCCCACTAGTCTCATGTGTTGGGCAAGGTCATGTCACCTTGAGAGGAGGAGCCTTGCTGAAGGAAGGCAGTCACAAGGGGTGGGCCTTGAGGTGGATTAGTCCCACCCTACCTCCGGGAGAAGTCTGCCTTTGCTGCAAGCAGTCTGCAGCTCTCAGCTTCCAAGATGTCTGTGGTGACTTAGCCTCCTCCAGCTTTGGCCAGCCAGCCATGCCGCCTCTGCTTTGAGAGACTGTACCTTCCCTCTGGAACCGTAAGCTGAATAAACCTCCCTTTCTCCCTTAAGTTGCTTGACTTTGGGTGCTCTCTCACAGCAATAGTAAAGAGTAACTATTTACACATGATCATTTTGTACATAGTTAAAACCAACTAATTCTGCGAATATGATAGTTATTTTCAAGTATAGACTTCATGCTTCAGAATAAGCCTGTGATCACATCTATGAGGAATTGTGTAGTTGAAGAAAGACCACAGACTATGTAATTATTTAGTTGATGTGGGAAAACCGAGGCCGTGATGCATGATGCCTGGGTCCATTCCTCTGACAGGTGGATTCAATGCAGAGAAAATGGGTTACATCCGCAGGCTGGCAGCCTCACAGCTAGAAGGTACACAGGGGTCCTCTTTTCTCTCTCAGATTTCCTCTGCGGCCAGTTGGTTCTCTTCTCCCCTTCAGGGAACTCCCAACCATGTGATCAGCAGAAACATGAAATAATATGCTGGAATAAAAATCTGCTTGCTTTCTTAAATGGTTTTGGTTACACATTCATCAGAGCAATTGAAATATATCAGGATGGAGCCAAGGGTGGGGCAGGAACAGCAAAACTGAAAACAACAACAAACAAAAATTCAGAACACCAAAGACCCTACATTAATCACCTGGAACCAGACTAGCCAAATCTCTCCCCATCCTAAAGCTCAGGGAAACTTGTGGAAGAGAGGATGGTAAGAGTATAAAGATGGGGAGGACCAATGATATGAAGATACTCTGCATAAGTTAGGGCGGCAGTATTCATAATCGGACTTTGCATGGCCTGAACAACAACTGACATGTCAACGACCCCCCACAGTCTAACATGGATCACAGGCACTAGGATCCTTAGAGGCAAGGGATTGACAATCATAATAGTGTTCCCATATTAAAGAGAAGCCCAAGAAAGGTCTCTGAGCAATGCCACTGAGTCTTTGCACCTTACTAGAGTGGCAACTCAGAGGGAAGGTTGGCATTCACACAAAAGGATGTTCTAGGGGATGGGAGGGAGGAAGGAGTAGGCACTGGGAGAAGGGGAGGGAGGGGGTGAAAGAAAGGGAAAAAGAAGGGGAGGGCGCAAGGGGGACTGGGGAAGGGTGGAGGGAGGGAGAAGCCTGGGGTACCTATTGAGCTTGTATGATTGGGGAAAAAAATTTAAAAAAAAATCAGTACCAGAAGAGTGAGTAGTGTGTTACTGTGGAGACAAAAATTGCTTTGTTCTTTTTCCTCCGAATTATTAGATGATATTAAAATATATGCACATGTAAAATACTGTGCACAATATTAAATACATGTAATAGGCTATAAGTAGAATAAATATCAATATTTCCACATATTTTATCTGACTAAAGAATTTAAGGAATTTATATTTTATAAATAGATAGCTGTTTCCTGTATTCCGTTTTCTTAAGCTAATTATTCTCTATATAATTTTCTGTATTTTCAATATACATCAGGATACATAAATAAACATACCAATATAAGCAATCCTATGGGTGAGTAAAGTGAATATGAACTGTGCAAATATTTAGAGTTGTACACACCCACTGTGCTTTAATTTTAACTGTGTTATTTACAAAATAATTTTCCCATGTTGCAGAGATGGCTTGGGAGTTAAAGTCACTGCCTTACAAGCAAAAAAGCCAGTATTTCCCCTGTCCTTGAAACCAGGCAGATGCTGGGAAACCCCAGAGTAAAGCAATAAGGAAGTAGAACATTCCAGTATGATTCCCAGAGTTACCTTTGGCCCTTCATAAGTATTGACACTCAAGTGCCTCCTGTGACACACACACACACTACAAACACATATATGTACATTCAAAAAGTACTTTTGTCAATCCTACAGAATTTTCTGGTCTTTTCCTAGCCGCTGTCCCCTATTTCTTTTACTCTTTTCTCATTTATACTGGAGATTAACACTTGAGAATTGTACTTGTCCATCACTATAACACTGAGCTACATTCCTAGCTGCATGGCTTCGTACTTATTTCATTCCTTTAGTTTCATACATGGGTTTCAGAACATCACAACTCAAATCTCTGAATGAGGGCTAAAATAATTTTCAGGATTTCATTTTATCTAAACTAAAATAATTATGCTTTTCTAAAAAAAGTGTGATTGCACACCACTTTTTAATTCTGTGATAATTGTCATTGACTAAGTGATTAAAAATTGTTGGTTAATTTAATTGCATAGCATAGGAACTTATAAAGGGTTCAATATTTGCATGTGATGTTGAGCAAAACATGGTGTTTTCCCGTATCCTATTTCCTAATTCTATGCTGGGCTTTTCTCAGTGTGTCCTGAGTATGCTGCATATAACTTTGAAGCTTGTCGTCCTGGAAAGCTCAGAAAGTAAAGAGCACATCAGTCGCAGGAAGTTCCTGACAGTAAGAGGGGTGGAGGTACTCTACCAGGCAAAGAAATAAGCAAGTAACTGCTTGAGAAGGAGATTCCTTAGCCAGTGAGCATTCGGAAAAAGACTCCAAGCAGCCCGGCAGTCTGAAGGAGACTCAGTAGTCCAGTCATCTGGACAAAACTCTCCTAGAGCAAGTCATGAAGCAGAATTTTGAATCCAGAATTGTTCATCCTGGTGATGTAGCTGCTTTTGAATTATGCTGTCAGACTTAGGCACATATGTAACTTAATGGTTGAGGGTTTGAGCTCTGGGCACATTTGTGGAGAATTAGTGGTTGAGTTGGGCCCAGAGCAAACCTGCAGGAGAATGTCTAGCCCATGATTGATGGGATTAAGCCCTGGAATAAAATACAGAAAGCTGGTTGAAGGACTTGGCATCCTCGTGTACACTTGACCAGACATGCTGGTCTGGCATGTAAGGATCATCCCTCTCTCAGCCATTATGCAGAGATGGTATGTCCAGTTCCCTCTGCCCTGGTGTTAGTGCATGCTCTCTTATCAAGCTGGACTATGAAATGTAACCAGACTATCAGTAAGAAAATAAATCCTTTGTTTCCTTATACCGTTTTGGTGGTCATTTATCAGCAACCCTGTACACTGACTGTAACATATGCCTATTCTTGAAAGTAACCCCAGTAATATAATAGTTTTGACAAGCTGGACTTTGGTGTTATTGTTACTTTGACTTACATAGAATTTCTTTTTGCTGTAGATAGACATTTGTGTGGTATCTGCACATGAAAAAATATCATAAAACAAATATTATCATTGCCATATGTTTGGTGTAATTTAATTTTAGTTCTTCACTTATTCATACAATATAGGATGCTATTATCAATTTTATCAGACTGACAGTATTTAATTTTTGTAAAACAGTCATGGACATTCATTATTCCCCCTCTTCATTATTGTACAGATACTAGTGATCACAGTGTTGTAGTCCATTTTTAGATAATAATGTATTGGAGAAACCATGAGGTATTTGTCCTTCTGCGATTCCATTGTTTCATCTGACACATTGTCTTCCTTGTTCATCCCTAGTACTACAAATGGTAAGATCTCATTTTTATGTGAATATAGTTGGCTATATTCAAATTTTTACATAATTATTTAAGTATGAACATTATAGACTTGAAAAATATATTGATTAAAGGGGTTGGCAGTTTCACTATAAGTCGTGCCACAGTTATGACTTTATTTATTATGTTATAATCTGGATGTAATAAAAATATCCATACTTGACAGTATGCACTCTGTCTTCGAGGGTTCCGTATGTTATTCAGTTGGGAGAGAGCTTGCCTAGCATCCATGGAGACTTGTGTTCAGTTTTCAGAATAAACTACATGCTGTATGTAGCACATGCCTATAATTGTAGCACTAGAGATGTGGAAGAAGATCAAAACCATCCTCTAGGCTATATAAAGCTAAAGCTATTATGATCTATATGAGATATTGGTTCAGAAAAATAATCATTTTATTCTTTCATGTATGTGTACATGATGTTTGTTATATGTGTGCGTGTGTCTCTCTGTCTGTCTGTGTCTGTGTGTGTGTGCCATGTGGGCATACTTGTGGTTGAGCACATGTGGGTGAGTGTATGTACACAAGGCACTTAGCTGTGTATACCTGTGACAGACAAGGGTGATGTCCGGAATCATCCTCTATTCCTCTTCAACCTTATTGTCGTGACATTGGGTCTCTAACTAAACCAAGCACAAGCCGTTATGGTTAGTCTGGATAGCTTGCTCCAAGGATTCCCAGGCTCTGCTTTCTAGTTTGTAATTTTTACATGTGATCTGGGGATCTAAACTCAGTTCCCTTTAACCACTAAGCCATCTTCCCAATTCTAAGTCTCTAAATAATATTAAATCAATGAAAGCTACACTTTACCACTCTGGATATCTTTACATAGGTAGGCTGTAGCATCTAAATATGTGCTTATCAGCTTCATGCTCCTGAAATAATTTGTTTTCATTTAATAGGCAAGAAAATATAATCACATAATTTCATTGCAAGGTATTACTTTGGGTGATCACTAGTTAATTCAGTATATTGAAGATACTTCTTTTATGCCACTTTTATCAGTTAATCCAGCAGGAATCTGGGACTCTGTTGATATGGACTATACTTCATAGAATGATACACAAATGCAGGTGGAACTCAGCCTTGTCTGAATTTTAGGCAGGCCTACTGAGGTAAGCCTGCAATGCCAAGTATTTGAAAGCCAAGGAAGGATGATAATAAGTTAAAGGTCTGCCTGAACTACAGACTGAGTTCAAGACTGTCCTGGGCAATTTAGGAAGACTCCAAAGAAAAAGCAATAAAAGTAGCTTTGTGGATGTGTTCACTCAGGCACACAGATATGGAGTCAGCAACTGATCTCTGCTTTCTGTTCTCTATCACTTTGACATGAGAACAAAGCATTTTATAGTTACTTTCCTTTTCTCTTTTTCTCAGTGAGATAGTAATGAGACTCAAGCAATTTAGGGGAAAAAGCGAAATTTATTCAGCTTACTCTTCCAGGAGAGATTCATTTCAATGTGGTAAGATTTGCATAGCAGATTGCATGGTCAGAGGTGAGAGCAGGAGACCAGTTCAAGTCACCACAGCCATCAACAGAAGGTAGAGAAAGCAAGAGAGCAGGAAGAACCAGTGCCTATCCCCTGTGATGCTCCTTTCTCCAGCCAGGTTTACTTTTAAAGTCTCCACTACCTTCCCAAACATTAACATAAACTAAGGATTCAAACACATGAGCTCACAGGGGCAACTTGCATTCAAACTATGACACAAAGTGTCTCATTGAAGAAGCTTACCATTTTGAGGAAACTGACTGTGCAGACCGCTCTTGGGTTCCACCGTCTCTGAGTCTCTGAGTCATGTGAGCCCAGCTGATTCTGCTCTACGGTGGCCTGGATAGGAGCGTGTATTTAAGCTCTCTGTTTAGAACTATATTAAAAATGGAAGGTTCTACTTATTTCTTTTTCACAAATTTTTCATTAAAGACAAGATGGACCATTTGTATTAGGCGTACAGTAGATTGGAGGTTCATTTCTAATGCTGAAGTGACTCTTCCTGTCGTTCATATGAATGCATGATCAAACAACTTAAGGGAATAAAAGGTTTATTTCTGTTCATGATTCTTGATTATATTTCTTTAGCTTGTCAGGAGAGCTTCTACCAATATTTAGAACTAAGGAAATTTGCCATAACGTATCTACATAAAGTACTGTGTGTGAGAGAGAAAGAGATGGGGAGGATGAAGGGTTTATTTAAGCTCATGATTCTTGATTATACTTCTTCACCTTGGCAGCAGAGCTCCTACCAATATTTGGAACTAAGAAAAGTTGTCATGCTGTATTTATCCAGAGACTGTGTGTGTGTGTGTGTGTGTGTGTGTGTGTGTGTGTGTGTGTGTGTGTGCATGTGTGTGTGTGAGAGAGAGAGACAGACAGACAGACAGACAGAGACAGAGACAGAGACAGACTTTCTTACTTGTCATTCTGCTTTTATGCCTGTGTCCTGACTAAAATGTGTGCTACCACCTCTCCCTCCCCTCCACACCCCAACAAGCTTATATACTTTAATCCTGAGAGTTATTAGTAGTTGGAAAGGTTGCTCTGCCTTTCAAAGGTAAAGCTCTGAACCCCCACAAAAGTAGACAAGCCAGAGTGAAACCTGAAGTGCATAGAGGCATGTGGGCAGAAGAGTGGGAGTGAGGGGGTTATGATGAAAGAAAGAGAAGGGTGGAAGGGAGGAAGAAAAGAGGGAAGCTGGGATGAATAATCAGTACAATCGTAAAAGTAGACAAAAAAATAAATATCCTGTAGGGCTTTTACAAAAAAAAAAAAAAAGGCAAAGTTCTGCTGGAGGACAGCAAGTCAGAGCAGGCAGGGTTTGGTGTGTGGCAGCCCTTCCCTGCTTCATCTCACTGCTGCTTTCTCTGCCTTCTGAGGGCTGCAGAGGTCTAAACTGGCCTGGTGCTTCTGTCTGTCTTCATGCCTTCTCCTATGCTTGCCTTGCCCCCATTTAATAGCAGTACTCCTCTGGAACTTTCAGCCAAATAAATACCCATTTTCTCTTCATTTCCACCTGGGTCTTAGTACAGTCCCACAAAAAAATAAAAAAAAAGATGGGTTATTGCTACAATGTGCATGCCAAAATACTGAACCAGCTCTCTGAATTTTATTCAGTGGGTAAGAATGGACCTACCCACTATGAGCAAATCAGCTAACATATCAGCATTACCCCAGGAGGAGTTAGAATCTCAACTGAAACAACTACTACTCAGACAGAATCTTTGAGGCAGGTTATGAACAACAGGAAAGGAGTTTTTTCACCTGTGGGTTTACCCACTGAAGAGCGACGTAACGACCAGAGTCTTCTTCTTTGCTAGTATAGGGCCACAAAGGGAGCCTTAAGGGCCACAGATGCAGAAGGACATAAGGGTGGGAGGGATGAGGCAGGACTAGAGAAAGGAAGGCAGTGTGGAAGAAAAGGGGGAGGGAGGGGAAAGAGGAAAGAGAGAGGAAGCATAGTCATAAATATATTGTTTGTAGGTAAAAGAGTTCTTAATACAAAACATGTGGACAGTCAATCAAAAACTTCTGAAAACTGTGGAGAAGGTAGATTATACTTAGAAAATACTTTGAAAATGAAGAGATGATTATGAGCAAGAGTTAAGAGAAAAAGAATGTGGGGACTCATCAGTAGTGACAGTACAATTCCCAGAACAATATATTTTCAGTACAGGAGGAGATAGAAAGAGTTTTAGAAAAAATGTGGAGAAATTACCCATGTCTTCAGTTATGGATGGTCCAGATGCAGTAAGATCATGGTAAGATGTGGATGAACAGGCAGTAGGTGTTTGCTTGAAAAGGATGACTCTGGAGGTTGGTTCTGGTTTCTTTTGGTTTCTCAATGAAGTGGGAACAAAATAACTAGCTGAGTAAGACAATTACAGAGTAGATGAGGAAAGAATAGTTGGAACATACTCTCCTTGAAGATCGCAGAATTTTCCTTCAGCCATGTCCAATTGAAGACTTGAAAGATAAAGGCAAGCTAGATTAGACAGGGATCAGATTTATTTTCCTCAAGACATACTGGAAAAAAGAGAAAGCCATGGAATTGTTTCACAAAACTGCAAATTGTCTGGAGCATTGGTCTGTGATAGTTAATCCTGGGTGTCAACTTGACACACCTAGCATTAATTAAGATCAGCTGAGACCACCTGAAAAGATTATCCAGATCAACACATAATAATACAAAGACCATGCCCCAGATCTCATTGGATCCTCCTAGATCTCATTGGAACCTTCCAGTAAAAGAGATACTCTCCAGGAGTAATTCAGCCAAGTGGATGGGCGTGACTTAGCTTGCCTGCTTCAGCCGGCCAGCCATGCCGCCTCTGCCATGAAAGACTGTGTCTCCCCTATGGAACCCTAAGGTGAATAAATCTCCCTTTCTTCCTTAAATTATTTGACTTTGGTGTAAAATTATTTGACCTTGGGTTAAGAGTAACCATTACACAGTCTAATGAGAGAAAGTACCATGAGTCAAAAGAAAGGGATTTGGCAGAAATTTGGATTATAAAATAAGGAAAAATGATTTTTTTCAGTCCTGAGCAATGTTAAACTTTATAGTGACAATAACTTTTAGACTATGACTCTCCCCAAATTATGTGGGATACACATGTAATAAAAATAATATCTGATGTTTATCTGACATTCAAATTCATCTGGATGTTCCCTTTCTATTTGTTTATTTATTGATACTTTTTTCTGTTTTTGAATTTCTTTCATTGGAATAGCCTCAAGATCGTGGGGGAGTATGAACTTCATGACCTGAAACATGAGACATGATAATTCATGTCAGGAATGGGGCAATTAGAGTTGTTTGTAGTGAGTACTTGTAGAGTAAGACAGAAGCAGATCTGTCATTATGAAGATCAGGGATTGAGGAAAACATTTACGGATTTATTCACTAAGCTATTTCAGTCACCACAAATTAAAAGAGAGATGAAGACAGACATTTATAATACTGAAGTATCATGACAAATTCGATGAGACACAGGCCAATGGATTATGAGACTGAAATAAAATTCTATAATGATGACCTTGGAAGAAAATCACAGCTGAAATGAGGAAATAGGATTAATCAAGTAAAATTTGCTTCTACTGGTTGTCCACCAACTGTAAAAGAAATAGGATGTCGCAGGAATGAGCACTGCTCCGAGGCATACAATCTCCTCCCAGGTGTACAAATATTTCCTCCATGTACAAATATTTAATGTTGTTTCCAAAATAGAGAGTAATCATAAAAATTAAAACAGACATGAGTGCTTTAAAATATATATCTTTTAATCATTTTAAATGTGTGGTCATCACCGACAAATATACCTGGCTTTATGTCTGTTAAGTGGCATCATGTGACTTATTTGAGAGTAAAACAAGTATTTCTTGTGTTTATATTTAGCATTAACATGGCCTATTATTTGACTAAAATATTGTTAGAAATTGTCCATCTATGTGTCTATACATGTAGATTCGAACTTTTAAAATTTCTCCTGAAATGAGATTGCAGATTCTAAAATGGAAAAAGTCATATATACATGCACACACAGGAAAGGAAAGCCCACATCTGCATGTACACAAATCATTACCCATACCAGAAAACCAGTAAGACAATCAAGAAACACCAATTATAGACGACACTATGTGTTTTGAGAGAGAACAAACATATGCAAAATTTAGAATTTTCTACCAATACACTTTTGTATGTGGGTGGTTGTAGGAGTGGTGATAGAAGTGGTGGTAGTGGAGATGGTGTGTGTATTATATATTTTAGCTTGTAGGTGCACTCCTTGGCATGTGTGTGCAAAAGACAGAGCTGGATATGGGGATTTTTTCTCTACCATTATTCTACCAAGATAGTGCCTCTAATTAAGCTAATCATCTTGACATGGGTGATTGGCTAAAGATTTCAGGATCCTAGTGCTGGGATTGTGAACACACAGCCATGCTTTTATGTCTATTTTGGGGATTTGAACTCAGGTGCTCTTGTTTGCGGAGCAAGCACCATTAAGCACTGGACCGTCTCCCTAGCCTGGGAAATATTTTAGTAAGGTTAAAAGGAAGCCAGATGTCTGGATGCAGCATGCATGGTGATATGAGAACATTAAGCAAACTGCTTTAAAGTTTTGTACTATGGAATGGTACAATATGTCCTAAAATGAGAAAGTCTGCAGCACTAAGTTAAATTCACAGCATTCATGTCCCTTTCTCCTTTATCTTCAGTGGCAAGCTCACAAAAAAATTCCCAATGTTTGGAAATTGTTGAAATTCTCAATAGTTGGCATGCAGCTTAGCTTAGTATTTGTGTTATGATTTGTTAAGATACAGATAATAAAAATCCGAGGAAGGACATAAGATTAGACATGACACTGAAGGGATAGAGCTAAATTTCTCCAAGAACAAACATATCTATGTCATAAGCAACCTTGAACGAAGCTTGAAATCATCAGCTCAAGTGGTACAGTGAAGTAAAGCTTGCGTGTGAGGGTACCAAAGCTGATGAACCTGTGTGAGGGACGACCGCAGACCCTCTCAGGTGAGCGTTGCCAAGAAAGCACAGAGCCTTCAATGTGGACTTGAGCTGCTGGGTTTCCATTGTGTTTTGTGACTTGTCAGCTGAAGCTTTCAGAAAGAAACTTTTCAGCTCTTTGTGCACATATGACTGATGGTAGAAAAGAACTCAGATGGTGTGTCCTTCTCAGTCATGGAAGGTATAATATATATTTATCTCTCAACTCCAAAATATCACTAACATAAAATCATAACTATCTTCTTTACAAATAAAAGCTGAAGGGAATAAAAATGCAGGATTTTTATTTATACCTGTGCAGAACTGAGTTTTTGGCCAAACAAGACAGACCTGATTTGAAGAGAGTCCATAAACAGAACACCAAAGAGGCAGCTTTGACAATCTTATGGAAACAGAGGATGCTGTAATTTTTAAATTACAGCACTATCAGGATTCTACCATTATGAATTTTGTCTCATAACCCAGGTTGCGTTCTCACAATTAAAAGACAAAATTTATCCATGAATGTGGATAGAATTGAGAAGTATACACATTAAGACATCTTGTGCCAGCCCCGCCCCCCACCCCGGAGCCGCCCGGCCAGCAGCACCCGCGCGGCTGCCCACTTAGCCCCCGGGGCCCTTCCCCGGACCCCAGCCCCTCGCACCCTCCCGCCCCCCGCGCTCCTCTGCCCCCCCCCCAGGTCGCAGGTGAAGAATTCTGGCATCAACATCAGCCCCTCTGCCTCTCTGGCCCACCGGGGACCTACGCACGTGGTCCACGGAAGACACACTGCTACCCAGAATTCAATAGAGCCCAAAGGAAACTCAAGCAAAACTCTAAGGGACAAAAGACATACATCTGGACTCCACTACAATCATCCTATCACATGGGAGAGATTCTTCACATCCAGCCCGAAGATAAGTAAACCTTTTTTTTTTTTCTTTTCACCTTACTGATCCTTTCTAGTATCACTGCTGTGGATCAACTTCCTCATACAGCCACCCCCAAAACATACAACTCCAGGGAGTACACTACTCACCCCCACATTTCACCAAGATACTAAATCGTAAAAGTGCACTACCAAACTAATATTCACCCCCTGGTTACATAACCTGATTTAACTGACGTACTAACAGCCTAATAGCCTCATCTAGGATATAACAATAACAATACACAAACATACCCAATCCAAGGCAAGCACTAGTAATAACTGGCAAGTGTAACAATACCAACTACATCAGTTCAGTGAAAAACACACAGAAACTGAAAGGTCCTAAAAAACAAAACAACAATGCCCAAGTCAAAATGCAGATCCATGAGAAAGATATCTTGTAAAGTTTTCCACAACAGAAACTCTCTTTACATGGAAAAACTTGTACCTGAGGCAAGTCCTAACCAAGAGAAGCATTATCTCATTTTCAGTGCTTCTAGGTTTTTATTTTTGCACAGTCCATGAGCTTCAGAGGAAGTCTATTGGTCATTCATGATCATCAAAGGCAGAGGTGTAGGCCAAATAAAAGACACTACCCAATCTTCTCCCCACTTCATGTCACCATCCCAAGGAATAGACTGAGCAGAGTTGCAGTTCAAAGGACTGCAGGGCTCTCAAAAAAATATTCCTAGGGCAAGCTAAGTTTGACAAGAAAGAAAGTAGAATTTAATACCTCTTGTATTCATAGCTGAAGTGTCTTTAAACATAGTCCACAAGCTTGGTAGGTTAATATAAACATGATTCACAGGCTTGGTAGATTTATACAATATCATTTAAAATTGGTTTAGCTCATCCTCTGTTAATTTATTTAATTATTCCTTCAAAAAATAAAGGGATGGTTGGAGGCCAAGAAAACACACAGCCTGATAACACAAAGTAATTATGAGAACCAGAAACAGATGTGATAAAAATTATTTAACTATCAGTAGAATTTAAAAATAGCTCATTGGTGTTTTATTTTGAAAATAAATAACCGATAATAACCGAAGCCCAAAGTAAAAAGAGAAAAACTAGCTACAGTAGCATACCAACAAAATCAAGGGAGGGAAGAAAGGAAGGAAAATAGGAAAGGAGGGAGGGAGGGAAGCCGGCGGAAGAAGGGAGGGACTGAGGGTGAGATGGAGGAAAAGAAGGAAGAAGGATGGGAGGAGAGAGGGAAGGAAGGAAGAAGGAAGGAAGGGAAGGAAGTAACGAAGGAAGGAAGAAAGGAAGGAGGGAGGGAGGGAGGGAGGGAGGGAGGAAAGGGAGGGAGAGAGGCAAGGAAGGAAGGAAGGAAGGAAGGAAGGAAGGAAGGAAGGAAGGAAGGAAGGAAGGAACAAAGGAACGAAGGAACGAAGGAACGAAGGAACGAAGGAAGGAAGCCAAGACATTATCTTGGCTCACAGTTCTAGTGTACAAGGCATCTTGTCAGGCAAGTCAAGACGACAGGACCATGATGCAGCTGGTCACATAACACCCATGCTCTGGAGACAGAGAGTAATTAGTGTCTGTGCCCAGCTCACTTTATCCTTTTCAATTAGTCCAGGACTCTACTCTACAGTGGGTTGATCTTTCCACCTCAGTGAATCAAAGTAACCCTCTTCGGGACTGCCAAGAGGTCACTCTCTCAGGGGACTCTAGACTTCATCAAGTTAACTCTCAAGATCAGCCATTACATGTGGCTTGTGCCTATTATTTCCTTCTAAAAGGTAAATCAAAAAATTGGAATAACTTCATGGTGAGAAAAAGGTCAAGCATTCCCCCAGTCATTGACCAAGATCAAAGTCAAGAACCACAAGTCATAACAATAAGAAAATTTTTTATGAGGTGAAGACATTGGTAAAATAACTCTGTGTTCTACCTCAGAAAAACCATAACCTCGATCCAATATTGGAAAAGAAAAACAGATACATCATCCCAGTAGAAGAACACTCATGAAATATACAGCTGTTGTTCCTCACTGAGAATCTGTCAGGATGTAAAAGAACCTCATGCATCATGACAGTTTGATGTAATCTAGTTCTTGAACGGGACCCTGAGGAAACAGGATAACATTAGATAAAAGATAATAAAGTCTTCAAACACTCTTTTTTTAAAAAGACAATAATTATGCATTACTGATAAAAATGTTCTAAATATTAATGAAGGATGACCACTAGGCACATGAGGGCATACATTACATAAAATATGGATAAGTAAGTGGTAATGTTAAGTCTTCTAAGATTATGTTTAAATTTTTTTAAAAATTAAATATGTTAAAATAATTGCTTAAAAGTGATTGATGTCTTTAAACACATGTAAATTTGAGTTGAAACAATAATATGCTCTAAATTTTTTATTGTATTGCAAGAGATAGAGAACAAAAATAGTTTCTTAGAGACTGACAAAGTTTGCACAGCAATGACAAGTGAAGAAAATAGATAAATTACTAAGAAAAATGGATAGGAAAGAAATCTAGACCAAAGGTATGATGCCAAAGGAGGTAGGATATCAGGAAGGAAAGAAGGAAGACAAGAAAGAAGGAAGAAAAGAGTGAGGACTATAGGAGAAGAGAAGAAATAAGGAAGAAAGAGAGATAGGGTTATATTGATTTATATTCTTTCATACACACAGACAACCTTACACACACACACACACACACACATACAAACACACAGTATTCTCTGTCAATCTAGCTTTTCATCAGACAATGAGAGACCTACAATTTGGGGAAAATTTATGTTGTCTGGAGTAAATTTCTTTCCAATCATATATACTCAATTAATTTTCCCCTTAATAAGGGAACTGTTCCTTGTATATTATAACTACCAAGTTCCAATGCTGGTCTACTTGTTAGATATTATGATCTGGATGTGTCAAAAATCCTAATACAATGTCCATGTCATACAAGTTTCACTTAAATAAAGTATGCATAGTGAGTGTCTGAGAAATATTCAAAATAAAATATTCAGAGAGCCATGTTAAGCAATATTTTTCAGCAGTGCAGGAGCACATTTTGATTGAGAAGATGTTTCTACAAAAACCAACCTTATGTAGCACCTTTATGTTCAATGGCTAAATACTGTGTTCTTAAGTATCAACCATATGTTATTGGCACACATAGCATAAATGTTTCTTACACTTACCTGTATGGATCTAATCTGTATTAATCTTTATATTTGTCTTATCTGTGTTAATACATAAAATAATAAACTCTCAAGATTTATCAAAATGCAGAGATATCCTGAGCCCCATACCTGAGCAATATTCTTTTTGAACTATATGTGATGGTTCAGAGAGCACCTTCATTGGGTTATCATTTTACAGACACAATTTCAGAATATCCATTTCAGTTTTAATTTCAATATGGGCTAGAAATTATGATTTCTAGGTGTTTAAATGTTCAAAGTGACTCTCAAAAATACATAGGCTATTTTACTTTAGCTATTTCATAAACAATTTTGAATATATTATGTAAAAGAAGTTTAGGGATCTATTGTATTCAAAATAATACAATGAATTCATAATATTTTCAATTTTGAATTTCCATTCCCTTCCTTTTCTCCTGATAAACCTTCATCTCCCCTGCCAGACTCCCTCCAATTTTCAGATCTTTTCACTTGTATGGGCCACTATGTTTCATCTAGATTGTCTTTGATGACATATGCCTGACATGATTCATGCTCCAGTAGGTATTATAAATCAGTGGGTACACCATTGAGGAAAGCATCTTCCTTTTCATCTCCATCAGCGTTAGTTCTCCTCAGTATCTCAGAGAGATGTAGATCTTCTTGAAATATTCTAAATTCATAGTGAAATGTTGATAAGACAGTTTCCTTGCAATTCTTGTATAAGTCTACATACCCACAATGAAATCTTATATATCACAACTCTGTCGTGCCCAGGAGATAATGTCTGAAGCACCACTATCTTACTTCAGGCTCTTACAGTCTTACCTCCTCCCCTTCTGCAATGTTCCTGAGCCTTGTGATGGGTGAGTGTCATATATATGCCCTGTTGATGAAAAAATAGTCCATAGTTACTTGTTTTCTATATTTTGTCAAGTTGTGTTTTTCAGCAATAAACTCCTTCTGCTATAGAAAGTGAACTTCTAGAAACTATCATCTTGTCCAACTTGTTTGATTCTGATTCCACTCGTGTAGGTTTTCTGTATATAGTGAACACATGGAAATATTTTAACGGACATCAAATATATCCAGCTTGTCTTTGAGACATGGTATAATACTCGAGCTCTAGTGTCTATAAAAGCAAATTTAGCCCTTGATTTTCCCTTCAAAATTTTTCTGGTATTTTCACGTGGGTTGATGAGCTAAACAAATACCTAGAAAAATGCTAGCCAACAGGAGGACATTATGCCATTTATTAAGTTTTTAATAATCCTGTAATTAAATGAATGCAAAAATTTATTACTTCCAGATGGAAAATAGAAATAGTCCCCTAGGTTCAGTGAAGTTCTTTGACATCCTCAGATTTTCTCATCATATACTTTCCATTATTACTTTTATGTTGGGATACCAGTTTTTCACAGAGGAAAGCAAACACTCAATACTGAAAAATTTAATCACACCAATAAAGTACCCCTGAACACATTTGAAGCTTAATTTTTTAAGATGTACAACTATTATCTCGAAATGCAGACTAGTCAATATATATGTATATGATGCATATGTGTATATATACATGTATATTATGTATATGTATATATGAAAGAAATTATTAAAAAGAATTGTCCTAGAAAATTATAATGACTTCTGACATTCTTCTAAATGGAAGGCAATCAGGCAGAAAGAAGCTCCTCTTAGTTGTGGGATATTTAGTAGTTTTGTCTCATTTGACTATGTAAATAACTGGAAGAGGTCTAACAATATTCTATTTTTCTCTCTTTAGTACTATGATCATGTTAATATGATCCTGAATCTTCCTGCGGACTCGCCTGTTCAACAAACTGACCAAGTATCAGGGAAGCTATATGTAAAATTCACTCTCAGGGTGTTTATTTTGTTGCTGCTTCTATTGCAAGTATTTTTTTAACCAGGGTTAGAGGTGTATGGATTCATTCTTTTTTACAGCAACCGGAAATAATAATGAGCATATAATCTAACACATGGGGCTGAGTGACTGGATTTCAATTTTTAGGAAGTGTTTCTGAACTGAGGACCTTGTTTCTTCAATTGAATACATGATTAGATTTTCAAGATCTTAGACAATAATTGAGGAAGACAAGATCAAAGAAACTAAAACCTAATATGTCTGCATGGACATATTATGAAGCTGCAATCAGTGATCATATGAAATGTCAGGGGATCCTGAATTCACTGTAGGAAAAAAAAACAGCCTTATAGGATGAGCATGGAGTCATACATAAAAAATGTGTCCACATTCATGTTCTCATTAAAAATATAAAATATTGCTTTCCATGAATAAAGATATGGAAGCAAATTAAAGATAATGATAATAATGTTTCATTAACTGTATAAAAAGCAAGAAATCATTGGCTTTTTTTAGAAAATTAATTTAATCATATTTTCAAATTTAAGAAGTCAATGACATTATCAATTTCTACAAAATAAAAAATCTGAAGGCTTTTCTTTGGTTGTATTGTATCAAGACATATAAAAAAGAAATAATGGAACGTTGGAAACTTGCCACATACTGGAAAGTATACTAAAATATAATTCTAAGAAATACAGACATTGTATGGATAAAAATGTGTTTGCAGTTTCTAAACCATCAGGTATTATGCTTCAGAGAAGAAAGTTGTAAAAAAAAAAGTACTTTTGGTGTACATAATAAAAGGAAATAGAAGAAACATGGGAATACATTTTCCTGAAAGAAAATAAAAAAATGAAAGCAGTTGTACACATTCTTCTTTACTACCCTGCTTACAAGCAAAGAAGCCAACATATTCACCATGCTAACACTTCACTTAAAAGAAGAACCTAATAACAACATATCTCCCAACAGACAAGTTACTAACTACCTATGATACATACTACCCTGTAATAGAGAAATCAACAACACTTCTTTTTTTTAAAGTTTTTAAAAGAACCTTTTTTTTTTTTAACATGTGCATTACAGGAAGCAAAACACAAGAAACAAAGAACCAAGTCATCCAGTCACAAGCTCAGCTGACATGTTCCAGATCCTGCGTGTGCACACAGCATTCCGCGAGGTAACAGCTTGTACCGTGTGTAGCATGCATTCCCACACATCATGAGCATTCACCAATTCAAAACCCACTTAATGTTCAATTTAAAACCAAACATAAAACAAGCCTACACTGTACGGTGTTTCTAAGTGTATCCTATGATCTATACTAAGATCTCAGCAAGAAGTTATGCTCCTGATGAATGAATAGGTTCCTACAGTGTAGCCGGAGAGTGCAATCAATGGTTCCCTCCAAAGCTGGTGAACACCTGTGCAGCTCACGCCCTGTAGCATCCCACCTCTCTGCTGCCAGCTAATGCATGTCTTGACTTACACTGTGCAGAGGTGGTGTAGCAATTCTATGTTTAAAAAGAATCTGTTGATTGTAGCGCATATTTACAATTTGGATATCTCACTATACCTTTTACCCATACACTGTCACTAAGCTTGTCTACGAAGCTTAGATGTTGTGAATGAACTTTGTCATAATAAACACAAGTACTTTACCAAAAATGCACGTATAGACCTATGGTTATAATTGAAACTGTCTTCCAGGTGTGGAGATGCTAGCAAAGAACTCTTCCCTCTGCCCTCTTCTCCCTCAGTACCACTCCAGGTGACACAATCAGGGTGACAACTAGCTCTAAGAGGTGGATTAACAAAGGTCCTTCCCAGAAGACAATCCTTCCTAAAAACTCAAAGGACATTTACAGAGATTTATTTTGCTACTTGTAACATACTTTCAGCATCTAGACTTATCTTTTAACACTCAACAATATTAACTGAAATACATATCTAGAACAATGGCTTCACAAGCTAAACCAATCATCAGGCACAGAACTCCCCTCTCTGCACAATTCTTCCCCCATCCTACAGACAATCACATCTGCTCCAAGTTTAGCAATTCCATTTACCCAATGCAACCACTACAATGAAAACAAAAACAACCCTGAAAGGGAGTTGGTGTCTGCACTTCTAAAGACTAGCTATCTCCATAAGTTCCCCACTACATAGACAGTGGCACTGAATAAACCACACGCACCTAGTGAGCCTACAACCAAAGTGTCTTAAGAGCATTCTGGCCTAGAACCTTCCCAGTTCTACCAACCCACTGGTCAAATCTATGCAACTGTGATGTTTTGCAGAGATGTCACTATTTCACTCCCTAAAAGGCTCTATGAATGTTTTTCCTATGAATTTTAATATTGGCATTGGAATTTAATATTTCACTGGCAAAATCTGTAACTCCAGATAGACTAGATGTACAATATTTAGACTTGTCCATCCTTTATATTCGGTATACATTGCAAAATAAAAAGGACAGACACAGGACAATGTTGCATTACCAACCGCTTATAGTACAAAGCCCTTTGTACTTTTCCTTCCTCCCTTCCCAACCAGCACAAATATAATGTTCCTAAAGACGGTATTCACTATGAATTTTTAACAAAGGATATCTATAAAATGTGTTATTTACTATATCTACTTTTAACATACTTTGTGCACTTCCAAACATCTAGAAAGAGTAGATGTTTCAAGTAAGGACTTAAATTTGTCCACTATATACACAGTAGTGTTTAATAAACTACACACATGTAACAATGGTTATATCTGAAAGTATCTTCTAATAAGAGCACTCTGGTCTATCTAGGAACCTTAATTTTTTTTCAAACTCCTCCTTTATCACATTTGATAAAGGCACAAGTCACTTACATATGCAATTTTACTTTCAAAAGTCCCTTTTAGAAGATAGTCTTCCTATGAATCTAACGCAAAGTATACAAAATGTGTTAGTTTACTAATTCTACTTTTTTGTCATACATTGGCAACCTCTTTAATACCTAGAGACTAGATATTATAAAATTAGGACACATTTGTCCAGTATACAGTATGTACAGCACAGCAAACTTAAATGAAATGCATATAACATACAGGGTAATGGATAAGCTAAAAATTTCTAGCACACACTAATGAAATAATTTGCAGTTACTTCCCTCCCACCCTCCCTCAATGCACTAAGTACAGACGATAGCTTTTTCTCAAAGGTGGTTTCCACACACAGTATTTCCCAAGCTTAAAAAACAACAAAAACTATTTACACATCAGTGAGTGATGGTAGCTAAACTTGTGAAAAATCTGATGCTGAACTATCTCATGGACCAGGATCAAAAGCACTGAGAAAATTAATACATTCTTGCAAAATACACACAGCCTGAAGCAGATCATTCATGGCATAATCAGTAACATGTGACTGAGGTCAATTTAAATACACAGTCATGGAAACTGAAGATTAAATCATCCAAAAGAAAAACAGATGGGATAAAAAGAGACAAATGACAGATAGATAGATAGATAGATAGATAGATAGATAGATAGATAGATAATAGGTAAATGATAGATAGATCATAGATAGATAGATAGATAGATGATAGAGGGAGAGAGAGAGAGAGAGAGAAAGAGAGGAGGAATCACAGTATGAACATTTTCTGGAGATGGGATGGGTTTGGAATGTTAAAATCTAAAAGGACTGGGAATATGAAAAGTTTTGTGGGTCCATAGCCTTAGAAGACTTTCCCATCATTCAGTGACTGATTATGAAGCTGATGAAAATTTACTAGTGTTTAAAACAGGGGAAAATTTTATCAAACAGAAACATGCTTGGATTGTTTTAAGCTCTTGGCCAATCCTAGATCTCAATAGACACCTTTGAACTGATCCTAGTTAGCATACATTTAAGGTGGACCTAACAGAAACTAATTAGCATGCATTTAAGAAGGAACAAGCATCATCTAATTAGCATGCATCTTTGGATGACCTAAAACTCTTGGATGATTTGTCTGTCCTATATCAGAGATAGAAAACAACAACAAAAAAGAATCTTTGAATGCCCCATTTTATTTATATATTTTCTATTTTTTATTAGTGTGTGTGTGTGTGTGTGTGTGTGTGTGTGTGTGTGTGTGTGTTTGTACATCAGCAGGCACTGAGTATCTCTGTGAGGAGGCAAATGTTATGATAATCATCCTGGATTGCTTCTACTTCCTCTTTGCTTCTTTCTGGAAATTCCCGGCTTCTGCCCATGAGGATCAGAAGTTCAGGCCCCTGCCATCTGCCTGGCGTTTTTTACATGGAACCTGGGATTTGAACTCAGGACCTCCTGCCTGTAAGGCAGTGTCTTAACTCCTGAGCCATTTCTCCAGCTGAAATGCTGGAGTTAAAATCACAGTACTCAGGAAAGATTCCATTGTCCCACTTGGCACCACACCAATCTTTGGGGATCAGATAAGATAGCAGATTTGTAACTGAGGGAAGTGCAAGGCTTTCTTTGTGATTGTGTAAGACAGAGTCTTCAAGGAAACTGGAGAGATACAGCAGAAATTGAAGCTTTTGACTTTCACAGCTACAGAAAACTGTAAGTTCAGACAAAGTCCTGGCCAGATTAAAAACCTTACACTAAGATTTACTGCACTTTCTTTCCTTCACTATTTCATGCCCTGCATTCAAAAAAAAAAATTGCAGAGTGTACAAATCCTTTATCAAAAAAATCTAAGTCCGAAGAGAAAGGGCAAACAGAATCAGAATCAGCTTCAGAAAAGAATTAAGAATTATTAAACCAGAGATACAAAATACCTTTCAAGATGAAAAAGGAATTGAAGGAGTATGTGAAGAAGGTTCAAGTACAGATGATAATTCAAGCTGACTAACAGAAATGTTACAGGAGAAACAATGAGATGTCTGTCAAAAACACCAAAAAATCCAGTTTTTTTCTTTTATATGAGAAAATAAAGTATTCTAAGCTATGTTGATGTTATTTTGTGAGAAGAATTAACATCATCTTCAGACAAAACAAATAAAAACTAAGAATTGCCAATTTATTTCCTTCTTGTCATAACACAGTCATAATAATCCGACATTTCACATTAAGGCTGACAAGAGGTTAATGACATTAATTAGAATGACAGTGAATTCTTTTTGGAAACATCTTCTAAGTATTGAACTTATAAAGTAGTCAACTTAGAACTCTTTACACAGAAAAATGTCACTCAAAAATGTTCAGTGTATACTATATGCAAATATGAAAATGTCACAAGTAAAATATTATTTTGTAAAACTACTACACATTAAAGAACAGTATAAGGAAAGGGAATGGAGAAATGGCTATTCGCCTGCCCAGGCAATTGTCCTTCTCCATGAGCTGGACTTTCCCCACCCACCAGCTAGACAATTTCCTGCATGTTCACTCTAGGCATAACTCAACTGCTAATTCCCTGCAAGTGTACCCAGAGCTCAAACTCTCCACTGAAAAGTTGACACCTATATCTATGACAGCCTCCATGGGCACATTCACTCAAGTGCTGTCTTGCGAGAATGCACACACACACACACACACACACACACACACGATCATGCACGTACCAATAAAAACAAATAAAAATCAAAAATTAATTACAGATAAAACTTTTAAAATTATTGTAAAAAGAATAAGGGATGCTAGAAATGATATATAAGGATGAATATGCATGATACTTGACATAATTAATATATTTTAAACGCAAAATTAACAGCAATAAAGCATGTGATTAATAGTGTGCACAGAAGGGAGTGTGTTAAGGAATGTCATACCATAAATGCTGCCTGGCAATAAAGGAGGATAAATTGACATATTTTAAAAAAAATGCTGTGGAAGTGAAAATGTCTCAACTTTAAGAAATGCATTACAAATCTTAAAAAACAGCAGACACATAAACATACAAGAATTATAGATAATTAAATAATGAAAGCATTAATATTGCCTATCTGAATAAAAATGTAAAGAAAGGAAAATGAATCATATACATTAATAATTAAGTGTAAGACAGCAAACATGGGGCTGGAGAGGTGGCTCAGGGGTTAAGCCTCTGCCTTGCAGGCAGAAATCCTGAGTTCAGATCCCAGATCCCCATGTATAGACCTGGGATGGAAGCAGAGGCGGCCTGCGTTTCTGGTCCTGGTAGGGCGGAGCCTGTGAATCCCTGGGCAGAGAAAAGGAGGAGGTGGAGGGGTCCATGGTGGTTCCCGAATTCATCTGTGGTTCTACACACACACATACGTACATAAACACACGCATACATGGACAACTGAGTAAATTAAAAAATCAAAAAGACAGCAAACATGAAGCCATTTATACCAACAGCCATAAACAAAATGATGTGAAGACTTAAGCTCAAATGTGATGTTTCTTTGATATACCTTTAATTAATTGATCTATTTTCTTCCTTTCCTGTGTCAGTATGAACGTGTGCTTGTGTGTGTATGTGTGTTATGGGGCACTACATATCCCTATGGGGGGAGCTGTGGCAACTTTGCTAATCATCCTGAATTGTTTCTACCTCCTTTTTGCTTACTCTGGGATTTCCCAAGTTCTGCCCACAAGTTCCGGAAGCACAGGCTGCTGCCATTTCTGGCTGGCACCTTTATGTGAGACCTGGATCCCAGGACCTTATGCTTTCGAGCCTTAACCTCTGCTTTCGAATCTTTATTTTTTTATTATTCAATTGTGTATGTGTGTGCGTGTGTGTGTGTGTGTGTGTGTGTGTGTGTGGTGTGATGAATTTGGGCACCACCATGGATGCCTCCACCTTCTCCTTGTTTACTCTGCCCCGGGATTCACAGGCTTCGCCCTACCAGGGCCAGAAACCCAGGCCGCCCCCACTTCTGCCAGGTGCCTATACATGGGGTCTAGGATCCGAACTCAGGACCTTCTGCCTTCAAGGCAGAGACTTAACCCCTGAGCCACCTCTCCAGCTCTGCTTTCGAGTCTTAACCTTATGCTTTTGAGTCTTAACCTCTGAGCCATCTATCCAATACTAGATACAAATAATTAATAGCCACTGCATGTTGCTTTTATATAGCTACTCTAACTCTAAAGAAAAACACATAGTATAATAATGAATGAGCAGCACAGCAACACTAAGTTTTGATAGGCAGTAAATTGTGGAGAAATTTTTAAAAATACATTAAAATATTTTATAACTATAATAATAATGAATAATGAATAAAGAATAAATAATGAAATCTATTTCAGTGGTCAATATCTGTGCATCATACAAAAATCTATGCTAAGCAAAGAAACACAGGAAAAGAAAGGCAACTATCACACATCTTCCTTCACATATGAAATAAAGACTTAAAAACAAAGTAAAATACCCCAAAATACAAGTGGAACTTTTTGGGAAACGGAGGGTGATGAATGAATGAATAGAAAGAGAACAGAAAGAGATAAGGGGTGCTGCATGATCATAGGAAACTCTATACATGCTCGACTCTGTCCAGGGAGGATTTACTCCTGAAACATCCCTTCTCCCCAAACTCATTCTTTTTTCAGCTTGATCTATTTCCATTGTATATACATTGTATTATTCAGAGTTCTCTGAAGAAACTGAATCTCTAAAATATAATATATATGAATAAGTTTATTAAATTAACTTACAATAAAAACTAGTGTCATTCAAAGTAGCCACCTATAGCTGCTTCATTCTTTACTAGAATGTTCCACAAAGCTGAAAGATCCCAAGAGGCTCTCGAGCCTTTATATCTCTGTAGGGACAAAGACCCTGGGATCTACCATCACCGAAGAACATCTGGACTCGGATGTCAGCAATGAACAGTGAACAGCAGCAAGGCCTACAGACCAGGCTCAAAGGTGGCCGCAACAGCACAAGTGGAGAAGATGAAGCTTCGAGTCAGACAAGGACAGAGGCAGCAATGGCCGCAGCAACGAAGAAGGCCACTGAGCTCTAAAAGTACACATGCTCAGAGTGGACTCCACAGCAAGTTGACACAAGATAAGAGAAGAGAAAGTCCCTCCTCCTGCACTTCCTATTATCTGGTCCAGCACTGGAAAGTAGCACCCACTATGGGCTGGGTTCTCCACAGCCATCAGTCAGGTAGGTACCTGTGGACTTGTTAAGGGACCATTCCAACCATTAACCTTCCACAGCTGTGCCCCAGTTTGCAACTGTCAAGTTGACACTAAAATGTAACCATAACATGATTCAAACCTACCTTCATTTTATTACTTTTCTTAATATGAAGGTATTCAGTCTCATCCATTTCTGTCTGCAATGAATTCTACTAGCTAATTGACACTAGTAATAAACACAGATGTGCTGGTATCCTCTGCAACACGATGACTTATATTCCCAGAAGTGCTGCTGTTGGGTCATCAAGCAGATCTATTTTTAGTGTTTTTAGAAAATGCCACACTGATTTCCACATGCACAACACTACTTACTATACACATTGGTACCAGCAATGTAGAAAGTTTTTGCCTACATCCTTGTCAAAAACTGGTAATCTTTTTCCATTAAGATTACCATCCTGACTGAAGTGAGACTGGATTTCATGTAGTTTTGATTTTCGTTTCCCTGATGGCTAAGGATCCTGAAATTATTTTTCATGTTTTACTGACCGCGTGTTCTTCCTCTTCTAAGAAAATCATCTTTATGATGAAGAAAGCTTGTGGAAAGAATTAAAGATACTTTATAAAAGGGGTTTTCATTTTAACTGAGTATATCTAATACAATAGAGCAAATTAGTATTTTCTCACTAAAAGAAAAAAAGAAAATTATCTTCATTTCTTCTGCTGATTTATTAGCTTCATCTCTGCCACTTTGCAATATTTTAGCTCTTTATCTATTCTAGTTACAGTTGATCTCTGAGCTGAAAAGCTGGTGGATTTTCTCCTGTTATTTCTGCTCTATCTTCAGCATGTTACAGTTCCGTCTCGGCACAAAGTAAAACTAATTTTATGAAATTCCATTTGCGAAGTCTTGGCATTCTTTCTTGACATATTTATTTTAGTCCTTTTTAGAAAGCCTGGCTCTAAGCCTATATGTCGACAGCCTAGGAATGTATGTCGAAATGGTTTCCCTTTGTTTTCCTGTAAATATCTAAGAGTTTTAGGTCTAGCATTAAGGTCTTCTGTGCACTTGGAGTTGATTTTCATACGGGGTGGGAAGCATGGAGCTATTAAATTCTCATTCTTCTGTCATCATGTGTGATAGAAGCTTTCCTTCAACATAGGTTTTTGGTATCTTTATCAAAAATGAGGTGTGAGTAACTGTGAGTTTATGTCAGGATGCTAATGAATGCTTGAAGTCTTATCTAAAGAAAAGGAGGAACAAATTTCAGTGATACTCATAGGAAAAACGAAATCAAATTACTCCTTTTGCCAGTGATTTCACTAGATACTTGAGACTCTAAAGACTTGTGGTTTGAAATGTGATAGGCTCAAGTATTTGAATCCTTAACTGCTACTAGTATTTCAGAATTTCATGGCACCTTTAGGAGGTGAAGTCTTGCTGGAGGTGTCACAGAGGGTGGGCCTTGAAGTTGGTTAGCCCCGCCCTGCGTGAGTGAGTCTGCCCTAGCCTGCACGCAGCAGCTCTTTATCTCCATGATGGGTGTAAATTAGACTTTCTCCAGCTTCTGAGACCAGCCTTGCCTTTGCCACCATAGTGGACTGCATCTCCCTTTTGGAATCATAAGCTGAATAAATCTCCCTTTGTCGCTTAGGTTGTTTGAGTTTGAATAGTGGTGTATCACTGCAACAAAGAAGAGTAGCTGCTACAAGACTACACCAGTTAATTCTTAGAAATGATAAACACATTCAGCAACTTAGTGAGATACAAAGTCTACAAATGAAAACGATAATTTTTTGTGTGTATCAGTAACCAACTTGTTGAGAAAGAAATCAGCTATTCATAATACTTGCAAATAACAATGCCCAGAAAGTAAAATAGATGGCATCTTTTTCAATGCATGCTCTATCCACAGCTTTTAGGGCAAAAATTTATTGTCCACAATTTTGCCACCATTAAAGTTTCACAAAGCATAGATATTTCATAAAAACATCAATGGTTATGTAATTTTCTCTGTGTGTGCTAGAAAAAATGAGTTTTTAAATGAAGAGGTCGAAATATAAAAAGGAAAAGATATTTTCATCATTTAAAATGTTGATGTCTTAAGCTTCTTGTTCTGAATATAGAACTCTGTTTACTAGGTCAAGGATTATATAATTACCCCTGTAATTGGTGTCATCTGAAATATCTTTTCTGAGTCTCACTGCATTTTGTGAAACAGTGTTAATTATGTTGACTTTTATGTAAGATCAAATGAATTAAAATCTTTCCACTGGACATATTATGATCAGAGTTTTCTAGTTAATATGATACAAATGTTGCATGGAAACATATACCAACAATACAATATTATGAGAAAGGATTCATGAATCTACTTTTGTTCTCACCTCAAAATCTGTACAAAGCAATATCCTTGAACTTCACTTTTCTGAAAAGTAAAATGATATTGATTGATTCTATATAAGTAGAATTATACAGGGACAAAAATACTTGAAAAGAGAATACAAAAGGCTTTCAATATGAAAATTTTTGAGAGATGGTGACCGTAAGGAGTATTTTTTTCTCCTGCTCTTCTCTAGAAATTCTATTAAAACATTCCATTGTGCTTCTGCCTGACTGAGTATTGGATTTTCTTAAGTACTGGACTTCCTCATTTAATAACAGTAAATGAACTATAAAATGACTATAATATGTTATTTTCAAATATAAACTATCTGCTGTGCGGTGTCCATGTCTTTTGCATTCAGATAATATCACCACATATTGAATCACAGTTCCGTAATATGTGGATATGATTCCTAAATCAAAGAATATCAATGAAACATCAAGCATCCTACATTTCCTATGTCCTACCTAGGGACATTTTGTGTACTTGTGTGATAAAAAGCAAACCACTATAAGGAAGAAAACTGTGTTTGGCTTCTGTCCAAATCTTGCAGCAAAGAATATTATAATTCTATATCTGCAATGAAATTAGAGCTTTAATCCTCAGCCCATCTGTGGCTGGCCTTCTCTTCTTCTAAGTTGTTAAATTTACTCCCTTATACTAAGTGATTCTTATGATGAATGTAGGAAAAAGCCATCTCTCATGGTTAGATACAGGTGTCAACTTGATGCTGAGAATTCCAACTCTGGGCATATTTGTAGATAATTGGTAGATGAGTTAATCCCAGAGCGAACCTGAAGGAGATTAGTTAGTTGATGGGTGAAGGCCCAGCCCTTAGTGAGTGGGAATAGGCCCTGAACAGGTGAATAAAATACAGGGAGCTGGCTGAGAAGTTGGAATCCTTTTGTACACGTGGCCAGACATGCTGGTCTGGCAAGTAAGGATTGTCCCTCTTCAGCTGTTATGTGACGATGGTGTGACCAATTCCCTCAGCCCTAGTGCCAAGTCGAACCAAGAACTATAACTGGATAATCATAAGAGAAAAAAACCTTGTTCTCTTAAGCTGTTTGATGGTGATTTATCAGCAACCATGCAGGCGAACTGCAGCACCATCTTTCCTTATAGCACATGGATAGCTAGCACAGACAAGTAGAATGTGTTTTCTTGGTAAATAAATAGATGTTCTGCCTACTATTTATGGAAATGAAAATTGATTTATTGCCCAGGACTTCTCTAAGACACTGTGCAGCAGCTGTGCTCTGTGGGAGTTAATTAATGAAAACGGAAGCTGCCAAGAGGCAGATAGTCTAACTGAGGGAAAGGAAAATGCAGCCGTGTGAAGCACAGACAGTTCGTTCTAAAAGTGCTCGCCTGAGTTCATGTCCCAGAGCAGATGTAAAACAGCTGGTTGTAGCAGACCTGCATTTTTAATCCCAGATCTGAGAAGGCCAAGACGGAAGGATCATGGAAGCTTGCTAGCAAGCTCATCTAGCTGAAGAAGTGGACTGTGGGCTCAAAGGCAGAGTCTGTGTGCAAAAATCAAGGTGGAGATTTACTGAGGAAAGCACCAATGCTCACTTCTGGCTTCCATTCATATGCACACCCTCATGCACACGTGCACAGGCACACACATACCACACACACAGAAATGATGCCTTTGGACTTGGGAAAGAGCCTTTGCATAAAATTATGATAGTTGTAAAGGAAAGCAGATCTGGTGTCATTGTTGAATAGGTAGAGTTTGGGAGAATGCATGTGATGAACTAGGACTTGATAAATGTTTATTGGCCTGCCTGAGCAATCTATAAGAAGGAGGAGCAGAAGGAGGGGGAGGAGGAGAATAAGGGAAATTAGAACATTGCCCAAAGAAGGATAATAATAATAAAAAAACATTCTAAGGAGATCATACATTTGCACAATTAAAAGGAAGGTAAAGCCAAGTATTGAAAAGGTGGAGGTACAGAGGGGAAAATTTGGATGTTTACAATATTACTCACAAACCTTGCAGCATCCAGTCACAGGAGAAGCAAATGTTGCTCTGACTGGAAACCCTGGTGTTATGGTTGTTCGTATCCAGTGTGAGTTCTAGTTGTAGGGAACATCGCAGGTGTCTTCCAGTTTGATTTTTCATTTAAAGATTCTGTTGTGTGTTCATTGTGTTCATTAACACATATACATATGCATGCAAATATATACATGTTTATTTGAAACGATGTGAATACATAATGTGTTGAATATACATTAATGTGGACCAAGAATGAGCCTAACATGTAACATTGGCAAGCGCTGTGACCAATGAGAAATTTAGTGAGTACCCATCTTGAAAAGGAGACAAACAGCAAATGTCAGAAATTCTTCCAGGAAAACCAGATGGGAAAAGAAGTCAATGAACATTTTCAGAAGGCATCAATTTAAGTCGCTATCTTTCCTTCCCAGGAGTGCTCTTCTGAGTTGTAGGGGCTTTTGATACCTAACCCAGGGGACTTGCAAAGGCAGTTAGTTGATTGGCTGTTGCTTCAGTGAATTTGACATGGAAACCATTGTGAAGCTTCTTTTTGTGTTTATGAATACATTGTGCCTGGCTACAATCCTTACACAGAAATAAACCAGTAGCATTGAGGCATAAGGAATGAGATTTAAAATAAATGTGCTGAACTATTTACACTATCAATTTGTAATGTGTTAAAGCACAAGGTTATATGAATAAAAACTCATTTGGAAATATTGTACATAATTTAATATTTATCATATAACTGATGGTGCTGAAGTTAACTTAGTGTATTTCAAGCTAAATTATTTTTTATTTTTCTGCTCATACAAACATAACAGAAACCCCTGTCCCCTCCCTCCCTCCACCCCTCCCTGGACCTCCCTGTTCCCGCCCTGCTTTGTCCTTTCCTTTGCCTCCTCCCTTCCTTTCTCCCAGTGTCCCCTCCCCCCATCTCTGAAGCATCCTTTAATGAGTATATCAAACTTTCCTATGGGTTCTCTTATCTGATGAAGTGTAAGGACTCAGTGGCAATTCCTAGAACTCCTTCTTGTGTTCCCCTTAAGTATAGGAACATTATTATGACTGTTAATCCTAGTGCCTTTAGTCCATGCTAGAATTTGAGGGGTCAATGACATGTTGGTCATTGCGCAGATCATGCAGAATCCTGTTATAATTGCTTCAAACCTAACTTGTGTGGAATATCTTGCATATCATTACTCCTCCCATCCTTGTGCTCTTACAATCTTACCACTCCCTGAGCTTCAGGATGGGGAGAGATTAGGCAGGCCTGATTTCAGGTGGTTAATATAGAGTCTCTGATGTTCTGAATTATAGTTTGTTGATGATGTTTTTTTTTCAGTTTTACTGTTCCTGCAATGCCCTTGGCTCCATCCTGATGGGTATTGGATGTCATCCCCTGACCAGAGACAAAAACCTGTTAAATTAGAGTCTTGTTATAAGAGTATATTCAAAGGTAGATGGAATAGAAGTAGGAGACCGCAGTGAGAGAGGGATCAGTCACCCATTTGCAAAATGGTTACCTTCTGTTGGGCAGCCTATATGCCCTCCCCTTCTAGTAAGATCATACCACATCAGTTGGAAATGATAAGGAAGGAAAGTCTGTGAACTTAATCAGATGTCTCATTATTTACTTGCAGTCATCAATGGTTGCCTACTATCTCTGCTGTAACATGGTCCTCTCTGTTTTTGGTGGGGCCCTCCTTCCCCATCTCTCCTGTTTATAATCTTTACAATTACTGTAGGTATTACAGAAATTTGTCTTTCAGTGTCTCTAAGTTAATTTGGTACTAGGATCCACCTATTGGGGAGTATATACAGCGCTTAATTTTCCGTGTCTGGGATAGTTCACTCAATATAATTGTTTCTAATTCCATCCATTTCCCGGCAAATTATATTAATTCATCATTTTTGATAGCTGAGTAGTATTCTATTGTATAGATATACCACATTTTCCTTATCCATTCATCAACTGTTGGACATTTGGGCTGATTCCATGACTTTGCTATTGTAAACAGTGCTGCTATGAACATGGTCGTGCTTGTGATATCGAGGTGAATTTTTGCTGTATGGGGGGTTATTCCCAAAAGTCGTATAGCAGGGTCATATGGCATTTCAATCTTTAACTTCCTTAAGAATCGCCAGATGGCTCGCCAGAATGGTTGTATGAGCCTGCATTCCTACCAGCAATGTAGGAGAGTTCCCCTCTCTCTACATCCTCTCCAGCATTTTTTGTTGTTTGTATTGTGAATTTTTGCCATCCTGACAGGGATGAGATGATATCTCAGGGAAGTTTTGATTTGCATTTCCCTGATGGCTAAGTATGTAGAGCATTTTTTAAAATATTTGTTAGACATTTTAATTTCACACTTGGTAAAGTTTCTTTTAAGTTCCAAGGCCCATTTTTTAATTGGGCCATTTGTTTCCTTGGTGTTTTGTTTTCTAAGTTCTTTGTGCACTCTGGACAGTAGAGCTCTATCAGATATGTAGGTTAGTGAAGATTTTCTCCCATTCGGTGGGTTGCCTCTGTGCTTGAGTTGCAATCTCTTTATCTGAACAGAAGCTCTTTAATTTCACAAGATCCCATCTGTTGAGTGTTGGTTGTAGTGACTGTGCTATTGGATGTCCGTTCAGGAACTGTTGGCCTAGCCCAATCAGCTCGAGGGAGTTTCCTACCCTTTCAACTATGGTTTTAATAGTCTCTGGCCTTATGTCGAGGTCCTTGATCCATTTGGAGTTAATTCTTCTACATGGTGACAAGTACGGATCCAGTTTTAATCTTCTGCATGTGGATATCCAGTTTTGCCAGCACCATTTGTTGAAGATGCTGCTCTTTTTCCATTGGATTTTTTGGGCCCCTTTGTCAAAGATCAAATGGTTGTAGTTGTGTGGGCTTATATCTGGGTCTTCAACCCTTATCCATTGATCTGTACATCTATTTTGGAGCCAATACCAGGCTGTTTTTAAAATTATGGATTTGTAGTATAGACTAAGGTTTGGTATGGTGATACCTCCAGCAGTGTTTTTGTTACTCAGGATTGTCTTTGCTATCCTGGGCCTTTTGTGAATCCATATGAATTTTGAGATTGTTTGGTCAACTTCTTTATAGAATTTCTTTGGGATTTAATTGGTATAGCATTGAATCTGTATATTGCATTTGGTAGGATGGTCATTTTTATGATGTTGATTCTGCTTCCCAGGAACATGGGAGGTCTTTCCATCTTCTGGTGTCTTCAACAATTTCTTTCTTTAGGGTTTTAAAGTTTTCATTATAGAGGTCTGTTACTTCCTTGGTTAGATTTATCCCAAGGTATTTCATTTTTTTTAGGGGCTATAGTAAATGGGATTGTTTCTCTCAGGGCTTTTTCACTTCTTTCATTCTGGGCATATAGGAAGGCCACTGATTTTTGTAAATTTATTTTGTATCCTGCCCTGCTGAACTGTATTAGTTACAGGAGCTTCCTAGTGGAGTTTTTGGGATCACTCAGATATAGGATCATGTCATCTGCAAACAGAGATAACTTGACTTCTTCCTTGCTGATTTGAATCCCTTTCATGTTCCTTTCTTGTCTTATGGCTTCAGCTAAGACTTCAAGTACAATATTGAATAGAAGTGGTGAGAGTGGAAAGCTTTGTCTAGTTACTGATCGAAGTGGGAATACTTCAAGTTTTTCCCCATTGAGTATAATCCTTGCTGTTGGCTTGATGTATACAGTTTTTATTATATTGATAAAGGTTCCTCCATTCCAACCTTCCTAAGGTTTTGATCATAAAGGGCTGTTGGATCTTGTCTAAAGCTTTTTCTGCATCTTGAACTTTGGCCTGGTTTATATGGTGAACTTCATTTATTGATTGGCATATGTTGAAGCAACCTTGTGTGCCTGGGAGGAAGCCTACTTGATCCCCTTGGATGATAATTTTGTTATGTTTTTAAATCTGATTTACTAAGACTTTATTGAGAATCTTTGCATCTGTGTTCATCAAAGAGATTGGCCCATAGTTTTCTTTTTTAAGTGAATCTTTATTAGGTTTTGGGATTAAAACAATATTAGCTTCATAGAAGGAATTTGGTAGTGTTCCTTCCTTTGCTATTTGATGGAACAGTTTAAGGAGTATTGGTGTTATTAACTCCTTAAATGTCTGGTAGAATTCTGTGCTGAATCCATCTGGTCCAGGACATTTTTTGGTGGGAAGATTTGAGATTACTTCCTCAATTTCCTTATATGTTATAGGACTATTTAAATAATTCACAACTTCCTGATTCAATTTAGGTAAGTTGTGTTTACTTAGGAATTCAACCATCTCTTTTGTGTTGTCAAACTTCACAGAGTATAAGTTTTTGAAACATGATGATATAATTCTCTGGATTTCGGGCTGGAGAGGTGGCTCAGGGGTTAAGCCTCCGCCTTGCAGGTGGAAGGTCCTGAGTTTGGATCCCAGATCCCACGTAAAGATGCCAGGCGGAGGCAGGAGCGGCCTGTGCTTCTGATCCTGGTAGGGCGGAGCCTGTAAATCCCGGGGCAGAAGGAGGTGGAGGCATCCATGGTGGTTCACGAATTCGTCCGTTGTTCTACACATACACAGATACAGACACACACGCACACACACACACGCGCGCGCGCGTACATACACACGCACATGCGCACAATTGAATAAATAATAATAAAAATAAAAAATAGTAGATACTGTTTAAAAAATTCTCTGGATTTCTTGGGCATCAGTAGTGATAACTCCATTTTCATTTCTAATTTTGTTAATTTGGGCTTTCTCTCTCTTGCTGTTGGTTAATTTAGCTAGGGGTGTATCAATCTTATTGATTTTTTCAAAGAACCAGCTTTTTGACTGGTTGATTTTCTCTATCTTTTTCCCAATCTCGATTTCAGATATTTCTCCCCTTATTTTGCAAATCTCCTCCCTTCTATTGCTTTTGGGATCAGATTGCTCTAGTGTCTCTAAAGCTTTTAGGTGCATTGTTAAGTTATTTATTTCTGATGTTTCCATTTTTTTTTTTTTTGATGTAGGCATTAAGAGCTATGAGCTTACCTCTTAGAACAGCTTTCATTGTTTCCCAGAGATTTCTGCAAGTTGTATTTTCATTATCGTTCACTTTCAGGAAATCTTGAATTTCCTAGGAGTCGGTGTATTTTCTGTTGCTCGTTGTGTTGTGGATGTCAAGCTTTATGCTGTGGTGGTCTGATAAGGTACAGGCTAGAATTTCAACTTTCCTGTGTATGTGGAGATTCGTTTTGTGGCCCAATATGTGATCTATTTTGGAGAAAGTTCCGTGTGCTGCTGAGAAAAATGTGTATTCTTTAGAGTGTGGATGAAAAGTACAATAGAGATCTGTAAGGTCCATTTCAGTAAGGGTTTGATTAGGTTCCAAAGTGTCTCTGTTAAGTTTTTTACCTGTTATCTATCCCATGTTGAGAGGGCAGTATTGAAATCCTCAGTAATTATCATTTTGGGATTGATTTCTTGCTTTAGACATTGTAGGGTTTTCTTAATGAATGTGGGTGGGGCCCGTATTGGGTGCATATATGTTCAGTATTGTGAGGTCTTCCTGGTGAATTGTGCCTGTGACTATAATGTAGTATCCATCTGTGTCTCTTATGATTTTTTTTGTTTAGAAGTCCACTTTGTTCAATAGCATAATGGCTACCCCTGCCTGTTTTCTGCTTCTATTAGCTTGTAGAATTTTTGACCAGCCTTTTATTTTTAGTATCTGCCTATCTTTTGTGGTGAGATTGGTTTCCTGCAGGCAGCAGATTGATGAATTGTGATTTTTAATCCAAATTTGTAATCTGTTTCTCCTGATTGGTGAGTTAATTCCATTAATATTTAGTGTTATATAATGGAGAAACTATTTTTAATTCCAGAAATTTATTATGTTTAGTGGCTTTTGTAAGTATATTGTTTCACTTTTAGTGGTATTATACTTCCCTTCTGTTCTCCTGGATATACCTGTTTTTTTCTTCAAGCTTGAGTATCATTTCTAGCATTTTTTGAAGGCCTAGTTTGGTGTACATATATCTCTTCAAGTTGTGTTTGTGCTGGAACATTTTTCTTTCTCCCTCGATCATGACAGATAGTTTTGTGGGGTATATCAGCCTGAGTTGACATTTTTGCTCATTCAATACTTGAAGTATGAATCTCTAAGCTCTTCTTGCTTTTACTGTTTCAACTGAGAAGTCATTTGTTATTTTAATAGGTTTACCTTTAAAAGTGACTTGGTTTTCTTTTTCCTTGAAGCTCTCAGCACCATTTCTTTATCTTGAATATGGAGTGTTTTAACTATTATTTGCCATGGCGAGTTTCTATTTTGGTCATATCTGTTTGGAGTGCAGAATGCCTCTTATATGGATGGGCCTCTATTTTTTTAGATGAGGAAAGTTTTCCTTGATGATCGTTTGAAAAATTTCTTCAGGTATGGTATTTTGAGATTCGTGCTCTGGTATTCCATGAATACGCATGTTAGGCTTCTTCAGGGTGTCACATAACTCTTGAATGTTTCTCTCGAGTATCCTTTTGGCTTTACCAACCTCTTCCATTGAGCTGGTTAATACTCCCACTTTGTCTTCAAGGTCTGAAATTCTGGTTTCTTCTTCCTTAGTTCTGCTGATAAGACTCTCTGTTGAGTTCTGGGTTGAAGATAACTTGTCTTGTAGTTCAGTTTTAAACTCTACTTGAGTCTGTTTTAACTGTTTTATGCCAGTTTTTGTTTCTTGCACTGTTTTTCTCAACTCCTCCAAGTGTCTGTTGTGTGTTCCTTTTCAAAGCTATTGATGTGGTTATTTAATTCCTCCTGGATTTCCTCTTTCATAGTATTGAACATGGTAATATTCATATTTTGAAAGTCATTATCCTGGGTCAGACTTTCTTGGCCATTTTCCATGGGTTTGTTCTAGTTGGAGTCTATCATTATGGGATTAATTCCTTCAGCGGGAGATTTGTTTACTTGGGTGTTGTTTCTCATGGATTTGCACTTTGACTTGGGCATTGTCCTTTTAACTCTTAAGACCTTCTTTCAATTTCTGTGTGTTTTTCACTGAACTAAATTATTTTGCCTGGGTTATTTGGGGTTGGGTAGAGTGAAACGTACCTAGGTTGAGGTGAGTCCCAGCTGGACTGTGTGGGTCCTGCCCGGAAGGTGTGGAAAGGAAGGATGTGGCAGGGGCAGGGCGCTATTTAACCTGTGTAGCTGGGGCGTGGCCCAAGGGGCTCCTCCCTGGCCAGGTGCAGGGCAGGCTCTGGCTGGCTAGTGGGAGGAGCTGGGTCCCTTGGGCTGCCTGGGGTTCTGGGGGTGGGCAGGGGCGGAGCTTACCTAGGTCTTGGTGTGTTCTGACTGGACTGTGTGCGTCCAGTGGTGGCGGGTGGGGAAAGGACTAAAATTTTTGTTAAGGGCATACTTTTGTAATTATGTTATATTACCTCAGTTTTCATGTATTGGCTGATGGCAAACTAATGTTTTTCATATAACATTAAAATACTTAAAAATTTTGTATGGCCATGCATTTATCTTTGAGTTTATTTCACCTAATATCTACAGTAACTCCTATATTTTAGTTTAAGTTTTCTACCTTGAAATTACACTGTCTCTAAGCTTTATGATAACCACTCTTCCAAGAATTTCTGGATGGTACATTTTCATTTTGTATTTCCTGGATTAAATAAGAATACGTTTATTTTAGCCTGTTGTTGATAAATATCTCCATATCTCTTTGGAAATATTCTATACAAAATACCACAGAATAGTCTTGTATTCTATTTTGTCTCTATTAATGTTTTCTTCTAAAAGAAAAAAGTCACTAATATTATGCAAAAAACAAATGTGAGGTAGAGGGGATGCTAAAGTGTGTCAAATTGTGAAATTGGCACTGCTTCATTGTTTATATTTATTACTGTTTTTATTTTCATCCATGCAATATAATGTAAATAACCAGTACATATTATACCATGTATAGCTTAACTAAAATTGTAAAAGAGCATTGCAAGTATGCATTGAAGTACTGAGCACATATCCTGAAATCCAATGGAAATCCAAATGGAAAGTATAAGATGACATATATTATGTGCCACTGTGCTTTAACTTGACAAAGCACAAAGTCTGTAATTGTAACTGCTGTTGGAAGCAATGTGGGACCTTGAAATGCAGTCCCACCACACAGTTCAGTGTGTTACATCCATCCTTGACAACACACATCCTGAACCTGTCAAATATGTTGAGTTGCCATGACTAAGCAATGACAAATGAAACCTGACATACAGGAAGTGGTTCAACCTTTCTCCTTGTTGTTAATAATCCCACACCCACTGCACAGAGGCAGAAAATCATCATAGAATGTTACTCAAAGATTGGAATACACTTATCCAGTATTATTTCCACAGACTTTTGCTAATTTATCTATGCATTAGATGTTGTCTTCTTACATTGAGGCTTCAGTGCTGTAACTTTTTGTTTTCAGGACCTGATTGTCAGAAGGGTACACATCCTTGTTACTGTAAACTGAAATAAGACCTTATAAAAAAGGGGGAGGGAATCAATAGGGAAGTCAGTGTTATAACTTTTTGCATGCAATGTGGCAGTAATTCTGGGAATGGAAAATGTAGCCTCAGACTATTTTCTACAAGTACTTTAATGTTAACTTTAATGCTGTGACCTTGTATCATGGGGCAGTTCATGAGGCAATCGATACCTCCTAAAATCTTTAAAAGACATCTTTGAAATATAAAAGATGAGATAATTTTATCAAAAACATGCAAAAATGTAGCTGCTAGGGCTCAGTATGTAGCTTAGTGGGAGTCTGCTAATGCGATGTGAACAAAGTCCTGGATTAAATGTCTAGCACTGAAGGACAGCATGTGTGCTTTACCACTGCATGTTAACAGCATAAAGCCTATTATGACTGTGTATTGAAAATATGAACTAGGACAGAAGGGGGGATGCAATTGACTAGTAAGGTGTAAAAATGACCTAAACTCATTGTGTTCCGGTGTAGATGTGTTCAAGAATAAAATGAATAATGATAAAAAAGAACATCCACAAAGTTCTCTAGAATCTCAGGTACGTTCATAAAGTACATGGAAGTCAGCAAGCTACAGAGTGCTCAAGAAATTTATATTGATTTTGAAGAAGCCCAGGCACATCATGTCACACAGGCATAGAAGTATGAAGTGCGTCTCATCATATATTTGACTAAGGAAGAAGCTTCAAACCTCAGGATTTACTGTGGGTCTGGTCACCTCACAGTGCACTTGACCTTATGAATCCCTCAGTCTCTGTCTTCTGTTCCTAATGCTGTTTGTTTTCATCTTCCTAGTAGCAACTCCATTCTGACTCCTGAGCGCCTCCTTCTGCTATCCCTTGAAGAGAGAATGGGAAAGTGATGTGTGACTCATTTGAAAAATTTGTATGTCAAAACCACATCTTAAAATTTACAATAAGTCACATAGAGGCCACCCTCAGGGTTCACAGCACCAGAAGGACTCAGGAGAGCAAAGGACTACTTCTGTCTGCTTCTGTGTTCATGGATTACTTCATGGATAAGCAATCCTTACAGTTGGTCCAATACTTCCCATTCATTTGTCTGTGTATAATTATGACAAAATGCTTCTAAAGTGATATGTTTAATTAATCAATTCTGTATTTTCTGGAAATCATGGAACCCAAATATCTCTAACTCCAAATCTTGAAAATAAGCCATCCTTTCAAGAATTAAATTAATTAATTTAAGGAACTGAAAAAAATTACAGTAAGTGACTAATAAAAGTAAACTGAGGCAATACATAAAACTTTTCAAAGTAAAATTGTATGAAACTATGTGGATGACCATCTGATATATTTGCATATTCCTATAATTATAAGTAATACTCAATAAAATGTACATTCCATTTCTCAAATTTAAATTTTGCTAGTAAAATAATGATAGTACAAAATCAGAAATGCCTTTGGGAAATTTACCAAAATGAAATGATGCTATTTTTTTTTGCAAACATTTCACTAGTGCATGTGCACACATCTGTGTGTATGTAGGGCAGGTGTGTAAGTGTGTGTGTGAGAGAGGGAGGGAGAGAGAGAGAGAGAGAGAAAGAGTTATTGACTTGCTCTGGCATTTCCTAGGTTCTATCTTCTAGGTCAGATCTTGTCGGTCACTTCTTTATTCACCCAGTATTTCTTCATAGTCTGGGATTGGAACTCAGGTCCTTTTACTTGCAAGGCCAAAATTTTAATCCTGAGGCATTTCCCCAATCCTGTCCTAAGCTTTTAAATTCTTTGTTCTTTCAGTCTTTCTTTCCTTTGTAATTCTTTCATTCTCTCCTCTATATCCTTTCTCTGTACCATTTCTCTGTCCCTCTCTTCACCACTTATATTTTCATCAGACACATCTACAATGTCCACAGTATGGGAGATAATTGTATAAGGAAATTAAGATATAACAATAATAATTATAAAATAGCAATAATAAACCAAAAACACTGGTCTTTTTTAAAGTTAAATCCCATTTGGATGACTCATTATGCAATGATAATATATAATGAATTCATGTAAATTGTGTGTTAGAGGAGAATTGGAAATGTTGGAATATAGCAAAGTTGACATGGGGACACACTGAGAAAATAGGCTTCACATGTTAATAGTGAAATCCATGAGTCAGTCAGGACGTGAACTTTAGAGGGGGCTGTGTTAAAGATGCACTGTATTTCTGGGAATGTCTGAGAAAGACTACTGGGTGTAACACTTGGCATTTCAATCATGTGATCTTTTGCATGTGTAATATTTGTGATGGGCATGCATATGTGTACATGTGTTCACAAATGTGTATGTATGTGTATGTGGGTACATAGCAATGGGTGTGAGGTATCTGCAGAACAGAGGAGGTAAAAGGAAGATCCATGTTCCAGAGTGGACAATACAAATTGATGGAAGATACCATTGTTACTCAGAAAAGTCAAAAATTACAACTAGTGAATCATTTTTTTCTTGCAATTTCTAGTTAATATTTTGTAGTACACCTGAGTGTGGTAATCAACACCATATAAAGTGAAGGTGTGGGTAAGACTTAGACTATTAAAATTATGCAGCAGTTACATTATGTTGAACATTAACAAACTAGTGGTATATGCCTCATACTCTTCATGCGTATGCAGACACTTTCATATACTCACATGTACATGCAGACTTTTACACATTAATGAAATATAAATTAACTTCATTTGTAATAAGGATAAAATCATAAAATGATTTTAAGTGAAAATTTTGTTTCTTATAATGTCTTTGATTTATAAGGGAAGACATTTGCCCACTTTTTATAACCAGCTTATTAAAGCCATTCTTTTTCATGTTTTCAAATAGCATGAAAATGTTCTTTTTAAAATTAGGAATTCCAATCAAATGTCATTTATGTATTGATTAATTTATCTACAGTCAATTGCTGAGATCTGATTTTTCATAATGTCTTAACTAACTATATTATCTGTGTTATAATTCACCAATAACCTTTTAAGAAATTAAGTAAACTAGTAAATCAATTTCCTTATAAAACAGTATGACTAATGAGATTGTGTTAGTGACATGATATAAAGAGTGTACTCATGTTCTGTTATCTCTTTCAGCTGAATTTCTTTTTGTTCATATTGATTTTTAGATTTATACATTTATACAAGGAGCTATATCATTTTTTCTTCTGTCTTTGCCTTTGAAGATACAAGAAATACAGCCCAGAACTTCGGTTCTGAATAACAGGCATGTGCTATAGTTTTCAGCCACATCCGCAGCCTCACATCTCTCTTCTGCTATTGAGCTCAAAAGAAAGAGGATATCTTGTTTGCCTTATTTCTCTAGCACTAAGCATTATAATTACTTATTAATGACCTTATGATTAGTGTAGTTTAACAAATCATACTGTTAATAAAATGCTGTGAAAATAGCTTCAGGAATTGAGAAATTAGCAAAAAAAAAAAAAAAGATTATCACCTTCCAAAGCTATTTAATGATCTGAGTTTTATGTTTCTTCCCTGTGACAAAATGAATAACACTAGATATGATTAAACTAATAAGTATTATTAGCTTCTAATCTGATATAAGATATAAAAATCTTGAATTTTATCATTGGTGCCGTCTAGAATGGTAAAAATAAACAAACCAATTTCTACCATAAAGAAGAGGGTAATAGCTTTTCTTACAAAAAATGTAAGAAGAAAACATTTAAATTTCTTTATGAAACAGAAAATTAGAAACCTCTCATCTCCTGTTTGCTCTTGATTGCTTTATTTCAGGTCTGTGAATTTTCACTGGAATTTGTGAAATAAAATTTAAGATTACTCTAATTGTACTTCAGTTGCAATTCTTACAAGTGTACTTTTCAATAAAGCTAATCATATCTTTGAATTGAGTTTTCATTGATATGAAGAAATGTTTCCTGTTTGAATTTTTGGTGTGCTTTACAAGAAGAAATCCATGCCTGGCAATAGAAACCTGATCAAAACCCCATAGCAATAGAGGTCATAGGTTCTACAGCATATGTTGTTCTGCGCACTTGACACAGCATCAATGCTTCCCTCAGTCTTAATCAGGCAACATTACCTTTTCTATGAATGATTGGGAAGGCAAAACCTTATTGCTGGTCAAGATATTGAGAATTGGTGAAGGATGAGCATTCAACCAGAAACAAGATATTTGTATCATTATCTCTAAATCTCTGGAAGAAAGAATGTAAGAGTCAGAAAATAGGAGGCTGAAAAATTCCATCTTCTTGCCTACACTGGTTCAGCACAAGTATGGATTTCTCAACCCCAGGCAGAGACGGAGCAGTGCCTCAAGGGAACTCCACCTCACCAGCGAATTAATTACTTTCTACTGACAGACTCAAACAGAAGGGAAAGAGTGCCTTCCTTTGTATAGGACCCCACTAAAATCCAGTGGATAGATCAGTGGTCACACTGGCACTGATTACACTAAATGAGTCACAAAATAGAATAAAAAGTCAAGAGTATGGAGTCTGACAGGTAGGAGGGTAATTCATAGGAATGGATGAGAATTGAGAGAAAGTTGTGGGAGAGAATAATTGGAACAAATTATGTACACACATGAAATTGCCCAAAAAATAAATTTTGTAAACATTTAATTTTAAAAAGATTACCAAGATTTGGTAAGGCATTCACTTCTAAACACAGAGTGTTTTCCTAGTATACATAAGGCACTGGGTTTAATCCCATAATCAAAAATAATTTTAAAAACAAAAATTATCATGATATCTACATGTTTAAAATTGAATAAAATCTCCCTAAAATATTTCAAGTGCTTGCTCCTCTTGCAATTGTGTTTAGAAAATTGTTTCTTAAGCCTTAAAAGCAAAATTTTCAGTTTTTTATTTTAAAAAAGATTAATAATTTTTTGATTTATCTTAAGATAATGTGAAAATATTTCTAGTATATTTTCAAATTATCGCTTTAAAAAGTCTACTAGTCAGCATATTACACAATTATGTTTTCACTATGAAGCGACCCCCCCCCCATTTGTGTATGTGTTTGCACCTTTAGCTGCATTAATGTTTGGGAAGGCAGTAGCATCTTCAGAAGGCAGAACCTCACTGTAAGGAAGAATGTCATAGGAGTTTGGTCTTGCTTGATTTGACAGCCCAGATCTGTTTCTTGTTTTCTCTTGTTCATTTTTCCTAGAAGGTGCAATGATGAATTGAGTCCATCATATGCTTCTGTCTCTAACCTTGCTTCTGCTGTGAGCTTTCTGCTACGATGGACCATGTTCCCTCTGGATTGAGTAAATCTCCTTTAAATTATATCTGAGTTTTGTCTCACAACAGCAGAAGAAAAGTGATTGCAACAATAGTATAATGGGTCATAATAACCTTGAACTGCTCCAATTTCTTCTGACATATTATTGACTTAAATATTTCAGTAGGAATATGTCAAAATATTGAAATAAAGTTTTTAAAGCTGATTTTATATTTTAATATTAGATATATAATAATTATTTGCAAAGTTATGTGACAAAACATTAAAGAAGTTAGTGGAAATTTTTGCTTCTTCTTTTAAACTAATCTCACAAAACATTATGTCCAATATTGAGTGATTTTATCTGTAGGTGTCTGTGGTTAGCCATATTCTGTAGCATGATGAAGCACAATGTATTTACCTGAAGAATCAATTTTTGCATCATCATGTTTTCCTTATGTACTGTTTTAAAATTCAATTAAATACAATATGTGTAAGACTATTGTGTATATCTGAAAAATTAAAATCCAGTAGACAAGATATGTTAAGGGACAAGAAAAGGATATACTAGCATGGAGTTTGTGGAAAGAGGAGTAATGGATTTTCTAAGGGCACATATGGTAGAATTCAGTGTAGGAGAAAAATGTAAGCAAAACTGGTGGGATTGTTGGAGGGTCAGTGGAAGATGATTGCATACATCTCCACAGAAGGAGAAAGATAAGTTTCTCATTCTCCTCATTGTAAATGAAAACATTCTATGAAGAGATATTGTCTAGTGATCCTCATGAAATGTTCAGGGATATAAAATAGTTTTGGTGATGCTGTAATTCGTGACAAATATTTATGAATTTTGGAAACATCATCAATTAGATGCAACTTGGAAGCATGAGACCAGATTAGGTCACACTGAGAAACTATGGATATATAAATAAAAGGAAAATTCTTAAGACAGATGCTGAAGGACAGAAAAAGGAGAAAATGGATAGGAAGATTAATCTTGAGGAAATACAAGATACATTCCAGCATGCTGACTGAAGCAGAGGCTGATTTGAGAAAGCATAATAGTGAGATGATGTCACCACCAAGTCAAGTAACAATTTAGAGGTGTGAATAAGCAGTGAATCAGAAGAGGAAATAATGGAAAACACTGCAAATTTATTTGAAATCCAAAAATAAATGAATGTGAAATGGAAATATATGCATAAAGATATACAAGACAAAGGTTGAAAACTGAAAAAGATCAGTAAGTATGAACAATCTCATAAGTATGACTGAGAACATCTCAGATGAGGAATCACAGCTACAATAGGTAAAAACTATGCAGCAAGCCTTCTAATTTATGTCATCTTTTCTCATCCAAGTAATTCTAACATAAACCTGAAAAATCAATAATTGCTATAAATGAAGCCTAATAATTCCCCTGTGTAAGGCATGGACTGCCTCGATATTCAGAATGATACTGCACAATGGTAGCAAAATAAGTTTATTTCATAAACAATTTTTATTATCAAAGCAAGAATTGTTCATAAATTTTAAATAAAATATTCAGTAAACTATAAACAAAGAAATCCATATTTCATAAGTGTTGATATGGTATACTGAGATACATATGTGGAAATAAGTAAATGTAATAATTTATTAGAATTTATACACTGGAAATGTAGTAAAAATTTTATTGCTCTGCATATTGTCTCTTATATATGAGAAATGATTTTTCAGAATTCAATAATTAGTGAAAGGAGAAAGAGATTAATTTTTCTCACAAAGTAAAAACAAAAGACAACATCCTGACTCACACAAATGGCTTTAGCCACGTCAGTAGTGTCAGCATTCTGTTAGATGAGCAATAGTATTTGTTTCACAAAATGAAGGAGAATAATGTTTGTAATAAAATCTATTGTACAAAATATCTCAGGTAGTATTATATGGAAACTGATAGTCATCAGAAATATATATTTTGATGTCAATGCATGTTTATAAATACTGTTCTAATATTCAAACATATAGCAAGATTACAGCATAACAGATCAATATAAACATAAAGTGAAATTTCAATACTAGTTATGATACCTAATAATCATTCTCTGAAATCTGTTTACCTGACTACTGAATCCATCAACTAACAAACTAACTACATTTCTACCCCAGTCTTGCCATATATTGTCAATGATTAATGGCCCTTATCATCTCATATCAATAATATACTTTTATCATGAGCAATGTGTGCTCTCATATTCTCTCTCGTAACACTCCAAATCCAACACTGTGCAATTATGGCAGAACCAGTATCCATTGGCTTTGTCACTTATTTTATCTATCATCATTTCATATTCCTTCATTGCTTAGAATGAGTTAGATCTTTCATAAGTATGATTTATTCCTTTCAATATGTGTCACTTGATCTCAGAGTCAGCTTTACACTTATGAGATTATCCTCTTAGTATAACTATTTAGCTAACACAAACCTTTGGAAAGTCTTTAGGAGATTGTTTTAATTGCATGGTTGACACAGGGATATTCAGCTTGTAGGTAATGGTACCATTCCCCAGGCAGGCAAATAAGATGGAGAGAGCTAGTTAGGAAGTTGGCAAGCCAGAAAGCAACATTTTCTTTCTCCACATCTGCTCTTGACTTTGGACACGGTGTGCCCAATTCCCTTGGTTCCTGAAAATAACTGGAATTATGGAACAATAAAATCTTGTGTTTCTCTAACTTGTTTGTGTGCAATATTTATGTCAGCAAGGAACTTCTGAATCTAAGACCACATAAATTAGTTCCCTTGTTCCAACATATGGATGGGCATTTCATAACTCTTGTTGAATTCATGCACCTGCTTACTCCATGCTTGTCTCTACAGAGCTGAACATGTTTGGCAGGAAGAAGCGCATATAATTTCACATGGCTCTTACTAGAAGGCAGTGTTTTCAAACCTTATATAAACTCTTTATGTACTTTAAGTGTATGGCGATATATAAAATGATGCATAACATATCCTTAGCCTCTATGTTCTTATCCTTCAAATTTGCTGATTCATCTTCTGTATTCAAGTAATGACCATTTCCCTCAGCTTGTATAAACTTGAAACAGCTTTCTTCCCATATTACAAGTTCCCAATCATTCTATCTTCCTTTCTCTCAAACAATTTGCTTTTAAGAACCTGAAGTTTTAAATATTTTTGAGTATGACAAGCTATACCAACAGTAGAAGTGTTACATTATTCTCTCTGATAAGAAGATGCTAGTTTTGACTTTTTAGCTATGTGTGCTTAACTTGTAGCATTTTCTTGAAGTCATTAATCTAAAATAAACTTTATTTTTGTGTGAGTGTGTGTGTGTGTCTCAGAGGGCATTGTATGTTCCTGTGGAGGACCTAGGTGACTTCAAAATTTATTCTGAATTGCTTCTACCTTCTTTTTACTTAGGTGTGGGATTTCCCAGGCTCTGCCAGAACTGGAAGTGCAGACACCCTTCCTGTTTCTGCCAGGCGTTGATTATGTGGGACCTGGGATCTAAACTCAGGAACTTCTGCTTGCAAGCAGAGTCTTAACTTCTGAGTCATCTCTACAACCCAGAGCCATAAATATAAAAGTGAGATATTGGGGAATGCCCTATGAAATTGAATAACCCAACACATGAATAAAGAGTGTATCCTTGGGATGGGGTGATTTAAGAATAAAGGTATCTGGAAAGCTTAGATATAAAAGGAAAGTGGGAAGGAGAGTGGGTTGAAATGAAAGGTCAAATGGAAATTACTACCTATAATCCAATTAAAAATAATATAAAGTTGACCTTAAAGGAAGATACTCTGCATGATTAGCTAATACTGATCCTACAAGCAATAAACAAAAATTGAAGTACCAGATGTGAAAAAAGTTGTTGTGAGAGTTTCCAGAGACTCCAAAAAACAGTACAGACTCTTGCCATTGCTCCTGGCTGCCCACCACAGGTAGATGATAAGTAGGTACTCTAGCATAGACTACATACTTGCTTGCAAGATATAGAGGAATCAAGTTGGAACTGACGTGGGTAGAAGGTGCTATGCAAGCTGCTGGGGGAGACAGCCACCAAGGTCTACCAACCTGTAAACCATATATGCTACCACATCAATCTGCTAGGCAAGATGAGCACGCTACTAAAGAGCATACATTAGTGACATACACATTATGGAGGTAACCAATCACTTCATCGATGGATTTGAGGTCAACTCTACAAGAAAAAAATTCATGTCCAGTCCCTTAAACCTAGTCAAAAACCAATGCCTAAAGATTTCATAAGATATTCAGAGGGACGTATTACTGTTATTGAGCCATAGACAAATGCTACTCTCAGCTTCTATTTGAACAGCTCCCTTTGGAGTCAATAGTGAAGAATAGAGTGTTGTGAGTGGTTAAGGTACCAATAAGAAGGAAAGATTGAGTGCTCAATAGTACACAAGTTTCTTATGTCACAGCATTCCAAGTTGAGGAAGCATTGTCGAAGAGAAAACAGAAGGTAGAGAAGAGTATCAAAATGAATATGACACAGAATTGTAGTCATAATTCATAGCACCGTGGTTCCATGCACTGGACCTCTACAAGACAGACTTAGTCAGCAGTCTTCAAGGGGAAAATCTCATAGAGACAACCTGCTAAACTGTGGAATTCTGACATATTCTGGGAAAAGGGAAGTGCTCATCATCCACTGTGCACCCACCATTGAGCACACCAGGCCCCAAGAATCTCTCCAGAGTCCCAGTTTCTATATTGAGCAAAGGAATTAAGAGTTGCATCTTTTTTGAAATAAGGGAGCAGGTGCATGAATACAGTCAAGTTTTAATCTGGGCAGTATTTAGAAATGTGTTAAAGACAGGCATGGTTGCATGAGTATAAAAATCACAATAGAATGCATGATAATGCAAATAAAACAGAAATTCTCATTATATAAACTTTAATGACTATTGTAGCTCTTTTCCTGAGTCTCTGTGCAATCTCAAGAATGAGGTTGTGCTTAGTTCTCTTTCAGACACACATTCTCTATTCCACTAATTAATAGCTATCTCTAAAATCTACAGTTGTTTTGAAAAGGTAGTTCATGGGATCCTCAGTGTGAGACTAGATATACGTTAAGTGTTACATTATTTTTACATACACTGAACAGTCCAGAAACACTTAGATTTCTATTTGTCCAATCAGCTTCTGTTTTGAGGCGAGTGGCACTTTAGAATCATTCTGAAACCTATTTTAATACAAGCCATAAAATCAACAACTGTGACAGTATACTCTGAGCTTCACATGTTCTTCCGTAAGACATGGGAACGATGAATGAATTTCTAAGAAGACTAAACATGGTGAAGCATTTTAACCCTATAATTTGACTCAGGGGCAAGAATGATTTCAATGACAACCCAATGAATTAACAGATGTATGACTCAGGAGAATAAGACAGCCCTACAGGGAAAAAAATTACAACATTGGAGTGCACAGTATGAGGGATTTGAGTCTTTTTAAGGAGATCAAGCAATTTTTTACAGCCATGATCATTTGCTATACATAATGTGCAGTAAAATAGAGTTGAAGGCATAAGTAAATGATGGTCACTATTATATATTATATTTATATATAAATATATTAATATTATATATAAAACTCCCAACTGGAATATTCTTGGTTCGCAATAGTTCCTAATAACACTTAGCTACTTTTCTCTGCATAATGTGTAATTTGACTCTTTAAGTTTTCAATTATTTCTGTGAGACAAGAACATGAGCATATGGTAATACTTTAACACAAGATAGATTGATACAAAACCCCAGAAATTGAACAAAGTTGTTCCCTAGCAAGGACCAGGGAAGGTAACACAGTCTCAATGATGACTTTGTTCCTAGTAGTTCTAGGAATTTAAGCAAATTAAACTTCACTGAACTTTCTGATCTGTTTAATGGAAATATAAGAATGGATACATTTCATTTTTTCTAGCTACTGTTTAATGATAGATGTAGCATCGTAAGAACAGCAATTCCTTCAGAATTGGTCATGTAAAATCTATATAATAATACATATTACATATTGTATCTTGGAAAAATTTGGAGGATTCCACTAATATGGTAAAAAGAATTAAATTGCGTGCTACTTAGATATAGACCTTCAATGTTTGAGGGTTTAAATTTTAGGCACATATGAGTAATTGTTTAATAAAAGTAATCCTTGAAGAAAGTTGTGGAGATAATTTAACTAATATTGAATGATTAAACCCATAATGAGTGGGATCAATACCTAGTCAGGAAGATAAATTGCAAAGGACAGATTCCATATTTTGGCATGTAGGCCAAAATGTGAACAAATGAAAAATAGGACTAATATGAAACTGCAGTTCTTTGATTTAACAAAATAGTAGTGGGCTCAAGAACAGCAGTGGCTATTAGACAGATCTATGTAAGGCTTACATAGGCTTCAACTGTGTCTGTAATTATTGTAATCTACACACTAGTCAAATGAAGGTGACTCTGCTACAAGAAACTCTTGAGGTTGATCAAGTCAGGCTATTCTAATGCAGAGCTTAATGAACAGTATGACATTTCTTTTATAAACGTGCCTTTGTGTGTACAAGTGCAGGTCTTCTTTAAAAATGAAACCAAAGAGGGGGACAATGGGGACAAAAAGATCTGGCAGATATTAGATATCAGAATGTCTGTTAATTAATCAAATCAATAGAGTCAGGATTTAGAGTAGCATCAAAGTCTACTGATTTCCTCTATTTTAATATTATTGCAAGTGAACCTAATCTCCTTCTAGTGAATATCATGATTTAGATAAATTCACCAAGACAGGAAGATGGGAGAAAGTGAGATGGATTGATGAAGAGAAGGGAGGGAGGGTGGAAAGAAGGAGAGGGAAAGAATGAGAAACAGAGAGGGAGGCATAATTACTCAATATGTTTGTAAAAGTAGGAAAAAAGTTTAAAAAATTGTTTTGAAAAATGTAAACTAAACTAAAATTATCCCTCAGCAACTAGAAATCATGTGTCTCATGGGTATTATCAAGTAATCAGAGGCTAACTAGAAATAACTTTGAAATAAATTAATTAATGAGATAGCACTCTCTTGCATACATTCTATAACTCAACTGCTGACAGATTTTACAGTTTTCTGATAGAGATGAATTACAATTAACAAATGAAGCCTTTGTTAGTGCCAACTTTTTCACACTAATGAGATTAAGCTGATGCCAGAAATCACTTTAAATTCATTCTAAGGAATTTTAAATCAGTACATTAAATATTACTTTTACTAGCACTTGGCAAATGATATCTCAAACAAGAAGGGATTTGCTCAAAGTATTTTTACAAAGAAATTTGGGAGATTGAATTAGAGACCTAAAGAATGGAATTGGAAAGTCTCAAAGTGTATATTTCATGTACATATTACTCATAAGATAACAATTTTCCAGCTGAGAAGATAGTTCAAGAGTTAAAACCTTTGCCTTATTTATAAGTAAAAAGACCTTAGTTCAGGTCTCCAGATGTCATGTGAAAAGCAGAACAGATACGGAGATGTCCTGCAGTTCTAACCTTGGAAGGCAGAGCCTAGGAAACCCCAAGAGCTAAGCATAAAGGAGGTAGAGCAATCCGGATGGTTCTGGATTTCACTGTTGATCCTCCACAGGTATACATATTCAACTATCCTGTTAGAGAGAGAGAGAGATAGAGCATGTAATTAGAGTTTATGAAGTCTATTCCTTAAAGTTATTTGTAAGTGTAATGAAACGATACAGTGACATATTATTTTATGCTATTTGTTAGCCTTACATTCAGGAATCAAGTGTGTCTCACTTGAGTGATACTCTCTCGACTAAGGCTATGGTTGACTTTTGGAAGACCTATGAGGGATTGTCTTGATTGCACAATTGATGTTCAAAGAACCATCCCTTTGTGGGTAGGAACATTCCCGGGAGTAAGGATGGGAGAAGCTTAACAAAGATGAGCACTCATAGATTTATCTGATGCTTTCTATTCTAGACTGTGGATATGATGTGATCAATTATCCCAGTCCCTGATGCTCTGATCCTCCAGAGATGGACTGCACCTCAAATGGTGATCTGAGTAAACAATGAAGATGTTTGATACATGCACTTTCGCCATACAAATGTAAACAACCTAATGACCAAATGAAATGTAAAATAAAATAATAATAATGTATACTTTAAAATAAAATGAAAAACTTGATTTTCTTTTAGTTTTTTATATAAATATACATGCATTTTTTACTTCCAAAATATTTTGACCACAGATTTATGAACACGGAGCAAAGGGAAACTACCAACTATTTGAAAACATAGATGAGTAAGTTTTCTTAAAAAAAGATTCAAAATAGTGTTATGATAAATTGAGAAAAGAAAGCAAAAATCCTAACTAATGTGGAATGAATAAGAAGTGAATGAGTAAAAAGAAGCAAAAACAAATAGTTTGCTTCTGAATATATTGAATTTCTATTTTAAAATTTTTAGTGTAAAGACACACTGCATTACATATTTTATACAACATTAAATCTGTGAGGAAGTCCAAAATGAAATACAAGTGAAACACAAAAAGGGAAACCACAAACTTTTTTTATTTTTTTTTATTTCCACTCATACAAACTTAACAGGTACACCGGTCCCTTCCCTCCCTCCACCCTCCCACCCCCCTGTGCCCTCCTCCCATCCCCCTTCCCTTCCCATCCCCCAGTGCCTCCCCCTCCCATTCGCGGATCATCCTTTAATGAGCACGCAAAACTCTCCTCTGGGTCCTCCTATCCAATGAGGTGCAAGGATCCAGTGGCATTTCCCAGAACAGTTTCCTGTGTTCCCTTTAAGCATAGGAACACTACTGTGGCTGTCAATCCCTTGCCGCCAAGGATCCTAGTGGCTTTAGCAAATGTTAGACTTTGTGGGGTCAATAGTTTGTTGGACATTGCGCAGGGCATGTAAAGTCTGAATATGATTGCTTCGGCCCTAACTTGTGTGGAGTATCTTGCATATCATTACTCCTCCCTCCTTGTGCTCTTACAATTTTACTGCTCCCTCTTCCGCAAATTGCCCTGAGCTTCAGGATGGGGAGAGATTAGGCTGGCCTAGTTCAAGGTGGGTTGATATAGAGTCTCTGATATTCTAGATTATGGTTTGTTGATTTTTTTTCAGTTTTGCTGCTCCTGCAATGCCCTTCACTCCATCCTGATGGGTATTGGATATCACCCTCTGGCTAGAGAAAAAAACATGTTAAATTAGAGTCTTGTTATAAGAGAATATTCAAAGGTAGAAGTTTTGATTTGCATTTCCCTGATGGCTAAGGATGTACAACATTTTTAAAGGTATTCATTAGACATTTTAATTTCATCTCTGGTAAATTTTCTTTTAAGTTCCAGGGCCCATTTTTTAATTGGGCCATTGGTTTCCTTGGTGTTTAGTTTTCTAAATTCTTTGTGCACTCTGGATAGTAGAGTTCTATCATGTATGTGGTTAGTGAAGATATTCTCCCATTCTGTGGGTTGCCTTTGAGTTCGTGTTACAATCTCTTTATCTGAACAGAAGTTGTTTAATTTTACAAGATCCCAACTGTTGAGAGTTCGTAGCAGTGACTGTGCTATTGGATGTCTGTTTAGGAACTGTTGGCCTAGCCAATCATCTCGAGAGAGTTCCCTACCCTTTCACCTATGGTTTTTATACTCTCTGGCCTGATATCAAGGTTCTTGATCCATTTGGAATTAAGTCTTGTACATGGTGACAAGTACAGGTCCAGTTTTAATCTTCTGCATGTGGAGATCCAGTTTTGCCAGCACTATTGGATTTTTTGGGCCCATTTGTCAAAGACCAAATGGCTGTATTTTGTGGGCTTATATCTGGGTTTCAACACTTATCCATTGATCTAAAACCGCAAACATTTAACGATGTGTTTGAGTTGAACATCTGTCCTATAAAAGAAGAATGAAAAGAGGTAGAAGAATAAGTTGTGTTCTGCATTTTAACCCTGAGGTAATCTCTAATCATTAAAACTCTTTTATGTATGTCATAATGAGAGTCTTTACAATGCATACCGAAACTTTAATTGGAAGAATGGTCCGGAAGATAGCATTTCCAGGGTTGTGTCATTTGAAAAAAACAAATGGTATAACACTGTTTAATGGGCTTTATCAGAACTTAGACACTCTTAAGTGCAAATTCTTCATGTACGGAAGTTCATTTAATATTTTTGGACTTAAAAGAAGCAGAAATAGGAATATTTTCTTAATAAGTAAGGAAGAATATTGTAATATTAAAATGACTATATTCAGGAAATATCACAGTAAGATTTTTATACATGTATTTTAATTATGTTTAATGCTATAAAAGAAAATACATTTGCCATGAATAAAAGATAAAAAGAAGGATAATAGAATACATTACAAATACAAACAACAGGAGAATTCAAGAAATATAACTATAAGTAAAAAATATATCGAGAGTAACATGATAATGGATATTCAGAACTGCTAAAAAATGCACAAACTGAGGGCTTCAAAGAGAAGAAATTTATGGTCTCAGGCTTCTTGACATGAGACAGCATTATCAACATTAAGGACTGGCAAAGTCGACTTGAGTCTTTCTGATTCCTGACCTGAAAATAAATATACTTCAAACCCAAAGTAAGATAAACTGCATGGAGTTAGCATAAAAACAGTGGAGTCATATTAAAAACAAGCAAACAAAAAGTGAAATAGGATTGAAAGCTTACAAACACAGGCATGTATCTATAATAAACTGATTTTTAATCAAAATGGGAACAGCGTGCTAGAATAAAAGGGAGTCTTTCAATAAATGGTAATGGAAATTTATGAATTCATAAGGAAGTCAAGGAAAAAAGCTCTTGTCTCTTACTAGTTAAAAGTAATCAACACCAAATAAACTAAAGATTTAAACTGAAGACTTATTTCCAGGAAATTGCTGCTTAAAGATATTTGAATAAAGATTGATTTTGTGGGCTAGTCTGTCAAAGCACTGTGAATGAAAGGAAACAGATAAATTGCTTGAAGCAAAGTAAAAAGCATGAACAAAGATAAGGGAATCATCAATGAAGTGGAAATATAATCTACAGAATTAGAAGAACTACAAAGTCTGTATCCCAAAATGCTTTGATTCACAAACAGGTGAGGTTTGAAAACTCAATGAAACATACAAAATAAAAGTGGACAATGAGAAGTAAAGTTAAATAGATGAGATTCAAGATAGAAAAGCAGTCCTTGATGGAGGCCTATTTTCTCTACTGTAACATGGTCACTTCTCTCCTTGTTTCCGGCGCAATGTCCAACACACTATTGACCTCACAAAGTCTAGTATCTGCTAAAGGCACCAAGATCCTTGGCGGCAACGGATTGACAGCCACAGTAGTGTTCCTATGCTTAAGGGGAACACAGGAAAGGGTTCAGGGAAATGCCACTGGGTCCTTGTACGTCATCGGAGAGGAGGGCCCAGAGGAGAGTTAGGCATGCACAAGAAAGGACTCTGGGAATTGGGGCGGGAGGCACGGGGGGATGGGGGGAGGGGAGGGAGGGGGAGCAGGGGGTTCGGGAGGAGGAGGAGGGAGGGAGGGAACTGGTGTACCTATTAAGTTTGTATGAGCTGAAATAATAATAAAAATGTATTAAAAAAGATAGAAAAGCAGAAAGATGACTTCAAGCAGAATAAAAAGCACCATCTCACTATCATGGAAACACAGCTCAGTACCCCGGTCTTTAAAACTTCACTGCAATAGGACTGGCCATTATCAAGGATTGATAGCAAGGATTAGAAAGAAGAATACGAGTGATAAAAATCTATGTTATTACAACCACCATGTGAAACAATGTAGGACGTTTATTGAATAATTAAAAATAAATCTCCACATGAAGCAACAATACCAGTCTTGACTATGTACCTAAGGGAATGAAAGCGGTTTTAGAGAGAACCTGCCTTCTCCTGAAGTCACTATAGAATAGTCATTAATAGACAGGAAATCATAGCAACTAGATGTCCATTCTTTGAAAGATGGATAAAGAGAAACTGCTATATATACATGTGTGAAGCTGTGAACGTGTGTATAACCTCATAGTGTGAATAGAACCAGAGCTCAATTTAATTAAGTCAAATAAGGCAGGCATATAAATATAAATATTTCAAGATTTCTCTCACATGTTGAATCAAAAATCATTTACCTTACAGAAACAGGTAGATAAAGGGGCGTTACTAGGCAATGATAGGGCTAGGGAAGATTTTCGAGTGAGATAGATTACACTAATGAGTAACATTAGATTAATAATATTAGATATAAAATAATAACAAGAATGTCATTCTATGTTAGCAAGGCCCATAGTTAGAACTGTGTACTATGATTTTCAAAAACTAGAAGGGATTCTATAAGGCTTCTCAGTGAGAGCAATGGTAATGTTTACAGACAGCTGTTTCATCAAAGTTAAACATACAACATATCCATTTATAAAATATTAAAATGGTATTCCTTTGGTAGGTCTATATTTTATGCACCAAAATAAACTTAATCTGATTTTTTAATTTTTAAGTGTATTTCCATGAAGTGTTTATTGCAGAGTGATAAATGATTGATTTAAACATTAGGTTGTAGTGTCTTATCAATGCTTGCCATTTGCTGTAACAGCCTTTTAGCTAAGCTGATGTGCTCTTTGAAGTCATTCTATTTCCCTTAGACACTGCAGGACCAATGCAATGAAATGGTTCACTCAAGGAATGATTTCTTTGAGTAGCGCATGAGGAAGTTACTGATCCTTATATTAACTATTCATAGTGCTACCTCCCCCATGTTCTTTAGAAAGAATGAAGTCAAGGAAGGGAAAGCCTGGCTGCTCCTGGAATTCTGGAAGTAGAGTATGACAATCCTTCTCTGTCTATGATGCTAGAGAGTTTGTGCTTCTCAGCCTTGAAGTAAGCCCGGCTTCTGCCTGTCCATATAGATGGGGAACCTTGCATGCCCTGCTTTGTAATTGCACTTCATCCTATGTATGCGAGTGATATCTGCACTTCCTAATAAAAGGCAGCGCAAGTATCTGAAGTCCTTTGGTTATCCTCAGTTAAACTCATGTCAGATCTCAGGAATTGGCTCTGGCATAAGTGAGCAGCAACATCATAGAGCTTCCTAATCTGATATTGCTGTATTTATTCTGTCTTTCTAGTTCAATGAGGCAAACTCAGCTCACTATATCAAGTATAATCACCTTTGTAAGTCTAAGTTGAAAAATTAACAAATCAAGACAAGTGTTCCCTATACATTTAATATGTAATTAATTGTCAATGTTTGTGAAATAAAACTTGTTTCTGTTTAGCTGCATTTTAAAAGATTGTATAAATATAGTGCATATTGTATTAGTTTTAAATGCGCAAAAATTTGTGATTGCTTACATCTGTAGTATACCCTTAAATTATCTTCTTGTATTTAATATATTGGCACGGTGAAAATATAGGCATAGCTCATGGATAGAGGTTAGAGGACAACTTTCAAAAGTCAGTTCTGTCATTCCAACATTTTTCCAAAGGCTGAACTCAGGTCTCCATGTTTGGTTGGGAGTTATCTCTGTGAGTAAGTGGACAATTTCCACAATATTGTCTTTGTTTATATTCATAAGAATTGATGGAATATTAGTGCAGCACTTACTGTAACTAACTAAAATCTGGGATATTATTTCATGGATTATTAGAATGATAAATTAGTAATAGTGATGGTTATATTGTAAAAGAGGTTGAAGAAGTGGTTTACATTTAAAGGAAAAGCTAATTTTCTGGATAATTATGCTAAATATGTATATTTGGCAAGCAAATATACAGTACATAAGAAATACAAAACATCAAGAAGACTAAATATCCTAACTGAAATTTTTATTTTTAATCAGATTATCTTGAAAAATTTTATTCTGAAAAATAAAGATTTTGAGATGATAATGTTGATATTTAATATGCTGATCAACTTCAGTACTAGTTTTATTAATAAGCAAAAAAGATTTTTATATGTTATGTATCACTCTGAGCTACTTTACATTTAGAAGTGTAAGTGCAATGTGTATGGAAAACAGAAACTCCCTTAGTGAGCCATTGGATAATACATGGTAACTGAAATTACTCTTTTTTTTGTTGAATATTGCAGATACGAGTTCTCCAGAGAGATACTAATGTGGAATATTTTGCTAATTTTATACAACTGAAAGGATTTATTTATTTACTCTCTATTTATTTGCTTACTTTTTGTGTGGGCACACATGTATGTGTGTAGAATAAGGAACTTTGTTTATCATCCTGGATTGCTTCTATATCCTTTTGGTTTTTTGTCTGCGGTTTCCTATGCTTTGCTCTCCAGGTCCAGATGCAAAGGCTACTTCCGTTCCTGCCCAGTGGGGTTTCGTTGTTGTTTTGTTGTGTTTTGTTTTCTCATGAGATCTAGGATCTGAATTCATGTCCTTTTGCTTGTGAAGCAAAGACATTAACCCTAAGTCATGTCTCCATCCCAGCTGAGAATATTTATTAAAGAAATTTTCCCTCATGATCAAGGAAGCTGAGTGGACAAACAGACTCTCTCCTTAGCTAGAACCCAGTAAATAGAGGGAATGACATCTCCATTCAATTTTAAGCCCTTAGTGTTCCATTCAAGAAGCTTCTTAATGGAAAGCTGAGAGCAGCTCTAATCTGTAGGCATGTAGAGAACTCTTTAGAAAGAGGTTTAAAATCATGTCCATACAGCAAGTAGTTTGTTCTCTTGGTAGTACTATGACCTCCCATCCACAGGCTCTTAGATAGGTTTTCAGTGTAAGACATGAGTTGCCCCCCATGTAACAAGCCTTAAATCTAATTAGAAAGCAACTCTATAATAGTCGGAGTGGGTCTTGCTAGTATAGCAGGGTTTAGAGCTCATGAAATTGTAGAGCTACCAGGTGACTAAGACCTTGATGAGTTTTCTCCCCCGGCTTCCTGCATAGCATCTTTTGTTACAGAGAAAGCCAGAATCGAGAAAGCTTCCATATCAATTCCAGAGTGATTTCTCTAATGGTTTTATGCACAAAGAGTAGTGTCTGACCAAAATGCAGCATAGATGGCGGTAGAGTACTTGGCCCGAAGCAGGACATAGCTATTGCTGAATTCTTCCTCAAGACACAGGGAACATCTTGCAGAGGAGGTGGAAAACTTTCAAACACAAGGCTGGAGAGAACTGCTACAAAAATGAACTCACTTTGTACCCATGAACTCACTGCGGCTGCACTAACTTTCATTAGGGCAGAGCAGGTTTGGCTCTGTTAATATGTCATTATAGATTGTCTTAGGAAGCCCCACTCTTCCCTGAGAGACTATGACTGGTAAGTCTTGGATCTGGGAAGGGAAGTAAGTTTAATCCTCTCAGCTATTTAAAATTAAAAAAATATTCCATATTTGTATTTCTAGAAAACTTGTATATGCAATATTCAAACAAAATAAGAGTACTTTCAGTATACACTGATATATGTCCACTACAGAACATTGCCAAGGATTTGGTAATGCAGTTTATTCCTTATTAAACTCAATCTCCCTCTTTCTCTTTTATCACTCCTTTTCTCTTTCCTCTCTCACACTTACCCACACAGATATAAAAGATTTTTTGAGAAGAAAATGGTGTTCAATGGGAGAAATCGATTGGATGAAAAAATGATTTAAATTCATAGTATGCACATATTAAACTATTAAAGAATATAGGAATAATTTTAATAATTCATATAATATAATTGATAAGAAGTCCAGATAGCAGGAACATTATCTCTGAGGCAAATGCTGAATCCTGAGAATATAGAACTTTGGGCTTGGGGAAGGGGTTAGAAGGAATCTGAGATTCAAATGCTGGAGGATATGGAGTACTGAGGTCTAAACAGAAAGCAGATATCACAGCTCCTGGAGAAAGAGAGAGAGAGAAAGAGAGAGAGAGAGAAAGAAGAGAGAGACAGAGAGAGAGACAGAGAGAGAGACAGAGAGAGAGAAAGAAAGAAAGAAAGAAAGAAGAAAGAAGAAAAGAAAGAAGAAAGAAAGAAAGAAGAGAGAGAAGAGAGAAGAGAAAGAAAGAAGAAAGAAAGAAAGAAAGAAGAAAGAAAGGAAGAAGAAGGAAGAAAGGAGAGAGAGAAAAAGAAAGGAAGGAAGGAAGAAAGGAAGGAGAGAGAGAGAGAAAGAAAGGAAGAAAGGAAGGAGAGAGAGAGAAAGAAAGAAAGAAAGAAAGAGAGAGAGAGAAAGAAAGAAAGAAAGAAAGGAGAGAGAGAGAAAAAAGAGAGAGAGAAAGAAGAGAGAGAAAGAGTGAAAGAAAGAAAGAAAGGAGAGAGACAGAAAGAGAGAAAGAAAGCGAGAAAGAAAGAAAGAAAGAGAAAGAAGAGAGAGAAAGAAGAGAGAGACAGAAAGAGGAAAGAAAGAAAGAGAAGAGAGAGAAAGAAAGAAAGAAAGAGAAGAAAGAAAGAAAGAAAGAACGAAGGAGAGAGAAGAAAGAAAGGAAGGAAGGAAAAGGAAGGAGAGAGAGAGAGAGAAAGGAAAGAGGAAGGAGAGAGGAGAGAAAGAAGACATGAAGAAAAAAGGAGGAGAGGAAAGAAAGAAAGAAAGGAAAGAAGAAAGGAGAGAGAAGAGAAGAAGAGCGAAGGACAGAGTGAAAGAAAGAAGAAGGAGAGAGAGAGAGAGAGAGAGCAGACGAGGAAAGCGAAAGACAATAAGAAGGAGAGAGAAAGAAAGAGAGAGGAAAGAAGAGAAAGAAGAAAGAAAGAAAGAATGAAAGAAAGAAAGAAAGAAAAGAAAGAAAGAAAAGAAAGAAAGAAAGAAAGAAAGAAAGAAAGAAAGAAAGAAAGAAAGAAAGAAAGAAAGAAAAAGAAAAGGGTGAGGGAGTAAAGTGAAAGAGCATGGGTGTGCATTGCATGTGAAAGAGAAAGACAGGAAGAGAGAGGGGGGGATTTTCTTTTTCTCTACATTGCTTTTCTCCTTCTACCAACCACATAGGGACCTCCTCATACTGGGAAGGTAGCTCTCCCTTACTCTGTTGTTCTGAGCAGCACAACTCTCTGAGAAGCTTCTGAGTTCTCCCACAGCCAGAGAGCACTATGACCTTCTCCTTTAGCTTCGAGCCATGTAGGCCGACAATTGATAGGACAACTACATGCTTTGTTACCTTTTTCAAAGCTAGTCCCTCCTGAAAACCTTTTCAAAGACATCAAAATAAAGGGTACCATAAAATGTCTTGACTCAAATTTATGCTTAAGTTAATTATTCTGATCACATGCTACAAATATAAAACTTGAGAAGTATTAGGTCAAAATAAAGTATAATAATTACATTACTGATTATTTTAATTTAATATGTGTATATTCACATGTATTTATAATATATACACATCTGTATGGCAAGATATTCCATTTGAAAAATAGATGTTAATATGTGTGAGGAAAAATATGTGTGTTGTAAAAATCCAAGGTTTGGAATAGTTGGAGTTAAACAGGATGCTCCAAGCATCCACGCCTGGTTTTGTGACTCCATGAGGGGCTAAATTCAGCATTGCTGGTAGCTGCACTAGCTTTGTCATCTGTCAAAACCCCTCACACACAGCCATTACAAGAAACCTTTGACTCCACCCGACTCAAGAAGCAATTTGTTACATGATGTGCTCTGATGGGATGTGATAGAACCAATTTTCATTCTGGAGCAAATAGTAAACATCTTCTTCCACAGGTGGCATTGAGGTCAAAACCTCACTGAAGAAATGCGGAGAAAACCACACATGTTGCAAGCAAGCTTCATAATCCCTGAAACTGATTACTTTAATTCATTGTGTCTGTGTACCCCAAAATGCCCATCCAGTGACTTCAGTTTGTTGGGTTGAAGTGGATCAACTATTCAAAACTATCATGCTAACACACAGAGAAAAGGTGATAGATACAGTAACAATCCACCATCATTTCTAGTAGGCCAATACATTGACCAGAAATAAATAACAAATTCTCAAATGAAACAAAACAATGGTGAAATTGCCTTAAGTATATATGCTATATCTCAAGTGATGGCATGCAGTTGTGTACAGACAGGCATGGCAGCCTATCAATATTTGCAATAATAAAAATATGCAAATATTTGCATATTTCCACAAATTTCTAAAATAGAACAAAACATGATACTAGCGAGAATTTGGTATGTTTGAGTTCTGATTCATGGACTTGAAAGTCAAACTAGTGAGGATATGGTATGGATCATATTTGGTTGATTATCTCTAAAGTTAAATTAATAAGAATGCGTTATAGTTGAGCTGTGGTTGATGGTCTCTAAAGTCAATCTCCCAGAGAAACATGAATACCTATGTACCTATGTTGATTGCTCATCTAGGCATGATTGCCAGCATGGAAATGGAACCAGTGTACATATTCATCAACAGAAAATGAGTCAAGAAAATATGGTGCATATGCACAATCAGATTTTATGCGCCATAAAGGAAATTAAATTGTGAAAATTAAAATTTAATAAATTAAAATTGTAAAAGTTTTAGGGATATGGATAGATCTAGAAAAATGTTGTATTGAAGTACTTCCGGTATAGAAAAACAAGTGTCAACTATTCCCTCTATTATGTGTATCAAAGTGTTGAAAACTCAGACATACCCCATACACACATGCACACACAAACATGTGCACACACACACAGTGCATGTTTAATGATATGTCATGTTACTATGTTACTAGAACCATGAGAGGGGAAAAGAGGTTTTAAGAAATGGAGTTGTATGCGTGGTGTTCAGAATAGAAGGATCCAAAAGGAAAAAGGAAGAAATGCATGGGAGACTGAAGTATGAAGAACAAAGTAAACATTTTACAGCTGTTATAATGAACTATGTCATTTAGTGTGCCGATTTAAAAAAGGAAAAATAAAACTTTTTAAAGAAAAGTGTTAAGCAGAAGTCTAAGCAGGAACGTCAGGAGCCTAAAAGGAAAGCTAGCAAACAGTGGTAGAACCACGAAGGTCACCAGCGCTCTGAAGGCCAGCACGCTGCTGATGGCAATACACAATCCCAGGCTTTATGCCGCTGCCCTTGGACCAACCATTTTCATTCTGACTCTGAACTTCCCACAACTTCAATATGACTAAATAAAGACGTGGATGATTCTGTAGTGCACTCCTTTACTGTAGTGAGTATCCTTCATCTAAGAAAAAAAAAAGAAAAAAAAAGTGTTAAGAAATTAAATCACACTTAAGAATCTTCTGAAAGCATAGAAACTTACAAAATTTTAGTGCTTGTAAAATGCATTATTTGTATTAGAAAAGTTATTGCAATATGGTTTCTAGTCTATCATGTATTTTAAAATATGCTCTTTATCAAATTATTCATTACATAATATACAAATGATAGATTTCAATATGTTTTAAATATAAACTATGCAGAGTTCTGACTGAGAAACAGAAAATACTTCTGTGCTTTGACAAGTCTAGACATAAAGAAAAAATTGGGGAGAAGTAATTTTCAAAGCTTAATAATGACCGTGGAATTCAAGTGATTGTTATTTTAAATAGCACACGTTAATTCTTCTTCTGTGGAATAAATTAATTTCAAAATATGAAGAAAAGAGCACATAAGAAAAAAAATGCTGTGCCACTTAGTCATGTAGCTCTGTTTGCTCAGGTGTACATTGATTTGAATGACAGATTGTCAGGTATACATCGATTTGAATGACAGATTGTGGGTTACTCAGGCCCATGTGGAGCTGTGATCTGAGTAAACTCCTTCCTCTCCTTCTCTCTTGCATGTGTGTAGGTGATGGTGTGCACTTGTGTGTGTTTGTGTGGGGTGCGGGGGGACGCATGTGTGTATCACTATGTGTGTGCCTGAGTAGGCCCAAGGGTGACTTTGAGTATCATCCTGGATTGCTCTGCTTCCTTATTGCTTTTCTTACAGATTTTCCCTGTCTCACCTTCCAGAGCCTGAAGTGCAGGCTGCTGCCATTTCCACCTGTCATTTCTACATGGGACCTAGTATCTGAACTGCAAGGCAAAGGCTTGACTCCTGAACCATCTCTCCAGCCCAACTCTCTCTCTCTTAAGTTTCCTTAGTGTCATTGCATCCGCAGTCAGAAGAGAGCGATGAGTCGCTGCTCCTGCTCCGCTTACGCAGTCCAAGACTCCTGTGCAGGAAACGATGTCTCCACAGGGGTTTGTTCTTCCCACTTCAAATAATCCGACTAAGGTAATCACCCAAAGGGATGTTCAGTGGTTCCTCTCACAGGTGATTCAAGTTGACACTTAAGACTATTCCTCACAACAGCTAATCCTGAACTATTTTTCATTATTATTAAAATTCTCTGAATACAAACAAAATATGTCTATATTCTTGTCGCTCTCTTTACCTTCCTCCTCCTCTGCTCTCCATCCTTTCCCCTCTTCACTAATCCAGCCATGTCCCTCCACTCTATTGTATCTCTACATGTAATAAGAGGTTGAACTACTCATTACATGTTGAAATACTAAGGGACAGGCCTTTGTGGTGGTGCAAGAAGTCCTGCAATGGGAAAACCCACAATCCTGAACTCGAAAGGTAGAAGTTTGAGTTTGAGAATTTTGAGAATCATTTGCAAAACCATTAAAGCTAACCCTATGATCTGGGAATAATACTTCTTCTATATGTCTTTTTAGACATAGATTAAGAGTGCACTGAAACCTTCAGTGGTTGACAAGTTGGCTCAGCAAGTGAAAATACCTGTGGGGAATCTGACAATCTTAGTTTTATACTGAAACCCGACATGATAGAAAATTAGAATCATATAGAATGCTGTCCTCCTGTATCATCTAACCACTCAGCATAACACAGGAGAACTTGATCTCTCTCTCCCTTTCTCTCTCCTATATGTATTTCTTCCTTGAATAAATAAAAATGTAAAAAATTTAAAATATAATTACTTAAAAAGGAATTCTAATGAAAATAGGCTACTATAATATGGACATAAAACATGCCTTTGAAATTTCCCAAGATAGGAAAGAATAGGCAAAAGCCAGAAGATTACACTATATTATTGAAGACATAGGCTTGGCATGCAAAATAATAATTTAGGGCTATTGAGTGGTTTTTCTATTTCAATAAGAAAGAGATTAGGAGGAATCAACAATCCCCATCTCTGGATAAAACTGAGATTTGCTGAGCTTAACTGCCTGACTATTTCATGTTCACAGAAGGTGAAATATTCACTCATTGACCAAGGTTGTCTGACAAACTCACAAGCCTGAGAAAGGGACCCTTCTGATAAGCTCTTTTGAGTCTGTTTCTCTTTCTGGCATTGCTGTCCCACATTGGATTAATCATTAGATGAATGTGAGGAACATTTAGTGTACGTAATGAATTCCAATTTTCTCCAAATATGAGCATCCGTATTAACTAGCAATAGGAACACTTCTGAAATTCAGAGGACATGATCATTACTAATAAATACATATCACTGTGTATTTATATGGTTACAGAGGTGACTTTCATATACCTTGTGGAGTCATAGTCATCAAACTGCTGGGTGATTGTTTTGTGTTGTATTTCAACATGTCAATTTCAATGTCTAAATAATATAAATTCTATTTGATTTCATTATCCTGATGTAAATATGCCCATTCCAATTATTAAAATTTTTTAATATTAATCACATATTTTATGAGAAATAAAACATGCAGTTACCATAAAAATTAAATTTAGATAGTTTTAATAACTATTGAAAATAACATAGTTTCACTTCTACTGCTTTTACTGAAAGCGGGTGGGAGCATGGTAATAATAAAATAAATGTCACTGGAGTTCATGTATATCTGTATATTTATTCTCTACGATGTTTTCATGCTGCATTAGATACATGCTATTTGATCTGCATGACATGAAACACTGTTTTGCTCTATAGAGGAAGGTATGGAATTCCTCTGATCTAGGAAGTATTACTTTCTACAATTAGTTCTATTGATTTATTTCTGTTTATTAGATAAATTTCCAATACCTAAGAAGATTAAGAATTTAAAAGTCCTTTCAGACCCAGACCCACCTAGACCAGGATGGACCCCCTGTTCCTCAGGTAAGGCCCCTAGACCTGCCCCAGACCCCAGGTCGCCTGTGCACCCAACCGGTAGCCAGTCTGCCTTTCCCACACAGGGGAAGATCCCTAGGCCACACCCCAGGTTAGAGGTGATCTGCATACACAACTAGCCACTCTGCTTTTCTGCCCCAGACTACCCCCATACCAGGGTGGATTCCCTGCTCCTCAGAATTCAAGACTCCAGAGAAAACCCAAGTAAAGCTCTAGGACAAACATCATTCATCTGAATTCCTCAAAAATCATCACATCACATGGGAGAGAATCTTCACATCTAACTCAAACATAAGTAAACCTTTTTACCATCCTGTTCCACTCAATTATTAGTCACTGTAGTTTAACATTCCCATATAATCACCCCAATACCCATATAACTACAGGGATTATACCATTCACCCTCACATATCACCAAGGAAGTAAATCTAAAAAGTGCACTACCAAACTAATCTCCGTTCCCTGTGTACTAAATCTGACTTAATTCATGTACCAACAGTCCAATAGCCTCATCCAGAGAATGCATCAATACCAGACAAGGGTACCCACTTCAAGGCAAACACTAGTAATAACTGCTCAAGTGCAGTAATACTGTCTAATTCAGTTCAGTCAGATACACACAGAAACAAAAAGAAGGTCATAAGAGTTAAAACGAAATGCCCAGGTCACAGCAAAAATCCATGAGAAACAAAAACCAAGACAACAAATCTCCTACCGAAAGATTTAACCCCATAATGATAGAGTCCAACCAGAACAAACTCACAGAAAATAGCCAAGAAAGTCATACCCAAGATAATGTTTTCAAAGTCTGATCTTTACTATGATCAAAACAATGAAAGAGGAAACCTGGAAAGAGTTAAATAACAGCTTCAAACACAAAACAAACACTAGGAGGAGATGAGAAAAGCAGTTGAAGAAACAAAAATAGGCATAGAGCAGTTAAAACAATCTCAAGCTGAGTTTAAAATTGAACTGAAAGACAAGTATCTTCAACCCAGAACTCAACAGAGAGTCTTAGCAGCAGAACTAATAAAGCAGGAAATGGAATATCAGATCTTGAAGACAAAGTGGAAGAACTAATCAATTCAATCGAAAGGTTGTTAAAGCCAAAAAGATATTTGAAAGGAATATTCAAGAGTTATGCGACACCTTGAAGAAGCCTAACGTGAATACATGGAATACCAGAACAAGAATCCCAAAATACCACACCCAAGGAAATTTTTCAAATTATCATAAAGGAAAACTTTCATCATCTAAAGAAAGAGAGGCCCATGCAAATACAAGAGGCACTCTGCACCCCAAACAGATATGACCAAAATAGAAACTCACCTTGGCAAATAATAGTCAAAACACTTCACATACAAGACAAAGAAAATGTGCTGAGAGCTTCAAGGTTAAAAAAAAAAAAAGTCATTTTTAAACCTATTAAACCTATTAAAAATAACGTAAACCTATTAAAATAACGAATGATTTTTTTAATGGAAATAGAAAAGCCAGAAGAGCCTGGAGAGATGTACTTCAAGTATTGAATGAACACAAATGTCAACCCAGGCTGATACACCCAGCAAAACTATCAGTCGTGATTGAGGGTGAAAGAAAAATTTTCCAACATAAAGACAACTTGAAGTCTTACATGACCACCAAACCAGGCCTTCAAAAATACAATTCACCAGGAAGACTTCATAATATTAAACTTATACACATGTAATACGGGCTCCTCCACATTAATGAAGTAAATGCTGTAATGTCTCAAACAAGAAATCAATCCCGGGGGCTGAAGAGTGGCTCAGGGGTTAAACCTCTGCCTTGCATGCAGAAGGTCCGGAGTTCGGATCCTAGACCCCACCTATAGACACCGGGCAGAAGTGAGGGCGGCCTGCGTTTCTGGTTCTGGTAGGACGGAGCCTGTGAATCCCGGGGCAAAGTAAACAAGGAGGTGGAGGCGTCCATGGTGGTTCCCCAATTCACCCGTGGTTCTACACACACATATACACACATGAGCACACACACACACACACACACACAATTGAATAACTAAAAAAAAAAAAAAAAAGAAAAAAATCAATCCCAAAACAGTAGTACTCGGGATTTCAATACTGCACTCTCAAAGTGGGATAGATCGACAGGCCAAAAACTTAATAGAGACCATTGGAACTTAATCAAACCCTTACTGAAATGCTGCTGCTGAAACCTTCCACTGAGATACTTTATATTCAGGAAGTCACGGGACTGCCTTCAATTTTATTCGCCTTGCAATAGTCCCTTCCATTTAAACCAGGAAGTACCAATACTAGTTTTCTCCACACACACATTTTTCAAGGTAGCTAGTTGTATGATAGTACTTGCTCTGTTGTTTTCTAACAATAATCTTTAATTTTCTCATTGAATAGTACTTCATATTTCTTCTCTCTTCTTCCTGTTCTCCTGCTACTGACCATGTCATAGATGCTCTGTCTTCTTTCTTAGCCGTGTGGCCATGGTGACGCTCCCTATTCTCTCTGAACTTAAGCTATCTCCTCTGCTCTAATGTTCTTCCACCTTACTGCCATGACTTCCTCCCTCCCTCCCTTAGACAGAGCAGCCAAGAGTTTCTTCCCCTTTTTCTCAATATCAATGGAGTTCCTGGCCTAACCTCTGAAAAATTTATACTTTATATTTCACAGTTACTCAACCACGAAGTGGTTTCTCTCAGAATTATCAGTAAATTAAGTAACATATAATATTATGACATATCTTTATTCAATTCATTTTTTTCTTTTCAACAGTTTGTAGAAAATTATACTTTAGCAATAGGTGAACTATAGGTATTATGAAAAATGTATTGTTGTCAAAGTTACATTGTGATATCCAAAGAGCCATCTAGGCTGTTCTGACCCTGAGAATCTTTTTCTTAATAGTTATTTATTTTTCCCCAATCATACAAGTTTAATAGGTACCCCGGTCCCTTCCCTCCCTCCACCTCTCCCCAGTCCCCTTTGCACCTTCCCCCCTTTTTCCCTTCCTTCATCCCCTCCTTCCCTTCTCCCAGTGCCTCCCCCTTCTCCCCTCCCATTCCCTGGAGCATCCTTTTGTGCGAATGCCAAACTTCCCTCTGAGTCCTCCACTCTATGTAAGGATGCAGTGGCATTGTCCAGAGCCCTTTCTTGGGCTCCCCTTTAGTATGGGAACACTATTATGACTGTTAATGCCTTGCCTCTAAAGATCCTAGTGCCTGTGATCCACGCTAGACCTTGGAGGATCATTGACAAGTCAGTCCTGAGAACTGTGCTATCAACATCTGCCAGAGACAGATGCTACATATGATAGCACAGGAATAGTAATACACACTGAATACTTAGATGCATAGAATGGTATTAAGGTGTGGTGTATAACAATGTGAATTAATTAAATATTTGTATAACAACTGTTTCTAAATAGCTAAGTGTTTTGTCCAATCTGTAAATCCTAACACTTAAGAGGATAAGTGAGTTTGAGATTATCAATGGCTACACAGTGAGTCCCCGGCCAGATTGGTTTACAAAGTAGAATCATCTCAAAGGACAAAACAAAAAGAATGATAAACAGATAATGTTCAAGGTTACCCATAAGTTATAGTTTTCCTGTGACATTGTAATGAGATCCATAAAAAAAAAATCTTGCTTTCATTGTATATTGCAAGGAACTTTCATTGTTCCTGCTCTATCTTCTAGCTTTCAAGGTCAAAGAGTTCAAGTTTCAATGTCAACAGCCTTATTCTAAGATTTTTTATTTTGAACAAGACTGTCAGTAGTACCGTGTTAGAGAATATTTGAAGAAGAGGGAGGAGGAGGAGGAGGAAGATGAAGATGAAGAGCAGGAGGAAAAGGCGAAGGAGCAAGAGAAGGATAAAGACACAGAGAAAGAGGAGGAGAGGAGGAAGATGGAGGAAAAAAGAAATGAGGAGGAGAAGAAGGAAGAGGAAAAGAAAGAAAAGGAGGAAGGAGGAGTCCCAGCCCTAGTCCAGGTTTTTCTGTTTAGCTGAGAAGCTCATCATGGGCATTTTCTTCTAAATTTCAGGGACGCTGTGAAAATTTAAGTCATATTTTATGTGTAACAATCTTCAGTTAGAAGAGTACTTATTTGCATAGATCGTTCATCACCCAAAACCACTTAACTACTGAAATATGGAGACCATTTATTAAATGGAAAGCTGTAAAATACAGAGGAATCAACTGTCTGCAAGTCCCTTCTAAAGTGCTTTGTAAGAACATGTGCTAGGATTTTGTTCTTTTACAAATAATTTATTTTTTTTTCACTTTGAAACTTGGACTACAGCATAATATTTAGATACAATAAAATACAGATAAAATACATCAAATACATCAATAATACATAAATAATACAATAAAATACATCAAAAAGCACATGTGCTGCCTAATTTTACTGACTAAGCTTAAACCTGCCTGGCTGCTTCTTACCATTACCACTACTGATACCACACCCTTCTCACCACAACCAGACTCAGTCTCCATGCAAATGCTTCTATGAATCTACTCAATTATAAATGCATTTTCTAACAGGAAGATAATATAGTTTAATCCCCGCCCACACCTTTAAGTTCTACAACAGATGATTTATACACGTTTGCATACTCCAATGAGATGATTTTCCGTATGAAATGCATTGCATTTGATGTAATTAAATTCCAACAAAAATGTCTGCTTGCAAATGGCAAATCATTCTCAATTGAAAATGATGTCAATATTAAGTCATTGAATTAAAATGTCAGCGGCATCATTGATTCTGTTGAGTGACTTTACCTAAGGTCTCAAAAACAAGTGTTGATTAACCCCGTATATAGCACAGAAACCAGACTAGAGAAATGATTCTTCCCAAGTCTAGCATAGTGAACTAATGAGGTATATTTACATGAGTTAGGTCAGTAGTACTTACAAGGGTATTGGGGACTCAATGGCTACATCACCAAAAGACCTACCCCAGCAGGGAAGGCGCATGCATCTTTCTCCAGAAGTTACTCAGAGAGGCACCTCTTGAATCTTGCTGCTCTTGGAAGATTTTTCTGCCTTGTTTCATGTAATTCTACATTTTACAAGCCAACATTCTCTGTACAGAAAGAAATGACTCATTTCAAAGAAGACTGCTACAACAATTCTTAAATGGTTTAGCTTACCAGATAAAGAAGATTCTTGCTGCTTGCAACTTGTTTCTAAATGGTGACTAAAAATAGATATGGAAAAGGTTTCCTCCATGAAATAAAAGACCTTGAGATGTCTGGGTAGTAGAGCTACATGATATATGCAATGGTTTATCATACACTATATATTATTCTTAAGATTAGTTCAAGAACGGCAACAACAAAAAATCTACCCACAGTAGACTTATGTGAATCATTCCAAACACAAAAGAGCATTCAAAGGAATTGAGAAATATAAGCAGTGTATGGACAATTCTGCAGTTGGTGATTTGATGATTGAGAGAATCTTGAAATTCTTTCCTGACACCGTGTTTGATACACCAAAATATTCCCACTGTTCACTTGCTGAAGCCTTTTCAGAAAAATATAGAGCTGCTTAGTGAGTTTACAGTGAATGGTTTAACAAAAATTATCTACTGAGAAACAGGTAAGAAGTGACATTTCATAAACAATGACTGGCCAATTTCAACACATAAGTAAGAAGGGAGTGCTTAATCTTACAAGAAGTTTAATTTTACTTCTCTTAAATTTCTATAAATGTCTCTCCCAAGGAATAGACAAATTTGTTTTATGAGCTCAGCTCTTCTCTACTCTACTAACAGAAGGTGCACTCTATTAGTATCTTATTAAAGCAAATGCAAATATGAAAAAACACATCAGGAATCTGGCAACAATACAGTAAGTTGCTATGGAAGCTTCAACCTCCCAATTTTCACTTTCACTCCAGAAGAGGATAGCCGCTGAATTTGGAGGATCAGAAAAAACAGTACACGTGTCTTCAGGAGGAATTGTTTGGATTTGGATTCTCTTCCTACAATACTCTGATATCCATGCAAACAGAAAATCATTGGCACAATCCTTGTCCATCCTCTAGCCATACGAGCTAGATTATAGATTCATTATGTATTTCACACTTAGAAAGACTGAATGTTTAGTTCCGAATCTAGGTTTATAAGGAAAAAATAAGTTTCAATTTCATTGCTTTGGAAAATGTTACAAGGAAGTTTATAGAGAGGTCCATCTGTTCGAGTCAATCAATCACTGTCTACGGAGTCCTCTGAGAGTACAGCATGCTTCTGAATCTGTTTTCCCAAGATACAAGAGATTTGGGAAAATAGTCATAATGCTAATCGGATTGTTGGAAAGAAAGATAAGCCACCTCATTGCAAAGTAACTTGAAGCTTCAATAATGACTTTCTAATATCGACTAAAAAATCAGTTATTTTAATTAAATTATGATTCCTTATCAGAACTCAGTGTAATAATCTAAAACAATTTGACAGTTTGTTCAAAAATTTTTAAAATTGCTCATAAGATTTATGCAGATGACCTTTCTCCTAAAATGCTACCAAAAGAAACCACCAAAAGCTTATGAATAATGGTAAAATAAGGGTTGGAGAGACAGCTTATTCATTAAAGTCATGATGATCTGATTTCAAAGTGCTGATGGCACTTATAATCTTAGTGCCGGGCAAAGAAAAGTACATCGAGGTTCATTCAGCACTGACTCTGCATTGAAAAAGCATATATAGAGTGATATAGAAGGTGGTGATAGAGAGGGACATCCCAAGTCAGTCTCTAATCTTCATATGCAGATGTTCACAGAAACACCAAATGGAAACACATACACACTGTAAATACAATGGCAAAATATTACAACATAAACCCAAAATTCAATACCAAAATAACAATGGTAAAATATTCCAATATAAACCTGAAATTTAATATAAGGCATAAATTGAAGTTAATATACTATTCTTGTCTCTAAAATTAATTTTGTTTTTACTCAAAATGTTTTGGAGATTAAAAACAACATAAATGCTTGCTTGTGATATGTTTGGATCCAAATTTCTCAGCTTTAAACTAGTGATTGAATTTTTCAGGAATTACATAAAAATGTAGAATATTAAAATGTGACATAAATATTCAAATTGCATGAACAAAAAGACAAGTATTGAACAACTGCAAAATAGCAACACTATGTTCATTTCATACAGGGAAGCATTATACACTCATTAGAGATTATTAGGAAAATTTCCATTACTATTTGTTACTATTTGCAAAAGAATTTAAAATTGTAAAGTATAAAATTTATATATAATATAATTCTGAACAAATGTAAATTATGAAATAATATAATACAACTCTAGACTAATATAAATTATTAAATATTTTACCCATGAAACTATCACCATTAATTCAACACTTCTAAGATGCATGTTCTCTGTTATTTCTTTTTTTGCCTGTGTGCTTCTGTGTATGTGTGTGTGCGCCTGTGTGAGTGACTCTGTGTGCATAAGAGTGTCAGAGAACACTATGTGAATCTGTATAGACTAAAGGGGGATTACTGGAAGCATCCTGGGTTGCTCTATCTCTTTACTTCTCTCTGCTGTCTCCCAGACTTTGCCTTCCAGATCACAAAGTGCATACCATCACCATTTTGCCAGGTACTTGTACATGATATCTGGGATCTGATTTTTACATGATATCTGTTCCTTCTGGTTATGAGGCAGATGTGTAATCTATGAAACATCTCTCCAGCTTTCTGTGTTATTTCTTAAAACAGCATGTAAATCAATCTTTCTAAATGTTAAATAAAGTTAAATCTTGAGATTTAAAGAGGTACATGAAAGTATTTTATATCTGGTATTTATTCTTATTTTGACTTGATAGCTCTATTTCTGTATAGAAAACATGTTTCCACATTGTTAATTTTAAATTCTGTGTTGTGCATTTCCTATTGCCTTACAGGCTTGTCCAATCATTGGCACAAAGGCTGTATGTAGCCATAGATAGTTACTAGTATGCTTGAATAAAAATATTATTGAATCTACTTAAGATACAATACAATTGTGTGTGAAAATATTTGTGCAGAATTGTGTATGCATGTTTGTATAAAAGCACGTGGAGATTAGAGGGCAGTATTGTCTATCATTCACGGTCCCTCTCACTAGCATTTCAGACATGCTTGCCTTTTTATATTGAGCTAGAAAATTGAACACCAGAGTTTACATTTGCAGTGTTGAGTGTTTTGCCACCTGAGGCACTTTCAGGGATACCACATGAATTTTTGACTATGCTGTATCATGTCCTTCCTGAGCGTGAACTTGGGAATGACAGCCTTAGGTTTTTCTGTCAAAGGTTTAGATATGTCCATGTGGTTAACACATCTTAGCCAAGACTCACTGCAGAAATTGTTTCTTTATTCACTCATTTCCATTATTGACTGTGAAGACATTTTCATTTCTAAATCATACAGTGATTATGCTTCCCCTGTAGGAAATTTTTCCCTCAGATTAATGATTTTGAACATTGATATGAATCATATACAAACTATTTGACTGTATAAGATGCAAAGAATGCTCTATGGATCTATGGTAAGCTTCATTTGGAAGGAAAACAACTGAAAACAATGCTAACTAGGGTGAAGAATAGAACAACAAAGGGCATGGAGATTGTAAGAATTGAATAGAAATAGGAAAAGATGGTGGTGGGAAGTGTCATTGTTATGAAATGATCATTGAGTGACCATTCATCTCCTCTTGCCAAGCACTTCCGGTAAAATTTAGAAAGTGCGAGTGAGAAAATTGCTTATTGAGGTGAAAAAAATGAGAAGAAATGTTTCCCGTTGCCAATGTCAGATAGGCTACAGCTCATTTTACTAAATCACTATGGTAATATTGAAGCTAGGAAGATTGCAAAGAGCATATGTAGCTCTTCTAAGTTGACATATACAGCATAACACACAGTAGTTACTGAGGTCATTATTCTTGCTGTGTAGTAGATGGTGAGGCTTTACGTTAGGCAGCTTTTAAGTTGGAGATGATGAACTCCACCAATAAATTATGCCTTCCTTCCCAATATCACCAGGACCAGATGGGAGTCATTCAAAGATTCTGCAGGGACTGTTAAGTTAACTCACTGAGCTAAAGAATAAAAAGTACACCATCTATCACTGACAGAAACTATCCTATCTGATCTCTAAATCCAGCCCGTGTTATAAGAATGATTAAACTTTCAACTTAGCTGTTTTAAGAAGCTGCTGAAAATCACACCTAACTAAACCTTTGTTCAATACAGTAGTTCCATTGACGATTGATGTCTGCTAAAATTATTCAGATTAGAAAGCATATCTTGGCTTGCACAAAAGAACTTTTCAAGGCTTACTGCAAAGTTATAGATTTTGGTTGCTGTTGAAGAAAAGGCACATTAACAGTGATCTGAAAAATTTTGGCTAGGTTCAAATTCAAAAGTATTTCTTTATACTTAGCATCCATAATTATAGAAGGTGGAAATATCATAAACTACACAGTATATTTGAGTATTATCTCAAATAAAAATCTGTTGGCTCAAGAGGTCTGAAATTTTATAGCATTTCTAATAATGAAATTAGAAAGTAAGAGAGCTTGCAGATATTTGTAAGCAATTCTATTCTTTTGTCAAGGTGTATGTCCATGAATATAAAGACGTAGGAAAATGAGATAGTCAGATGTTGTTTCATTTGGGAAATTAAATAATACACAGAGAAGACAGATTTTTCAACTGGGGTCAATTATCTTTTATATGACAATGATTTTGCGCATGTGGCAGATCCTGCTTGTGTGATGACGACTTGCTTTACACCAAGTTGCCCGTTCACAGATCTCACTCATAATCAAGGGAGAGATTTTGGCTTGTGAATGATTGCCCTCACATTTTTCCTAAGCTGAAAGTATATTTTAAAGAGTGTGTACACTATTGGTGACTTTTGTCATCAGTGTGAACAAATACCTTTCAATGAGCAATTGATGACAAGATGAATTTAATGCGTCTCTATCCCACTTTTTTCTCTGGCATTCACTCTGGAACCCCAGATTATAGAATCGCAACCCACATTCAGAGTGCATCATCTTTTATTCTCAGATATACCTCTCCAGACACTTCACTAAAGATATGCCAGAGATATGTTTCCTACGTGACTCCAAATCCGGGCAAGATGACATTGAAGATAAATCATAAAAATCTCACATATTGTTAAGGTAACACCTGTACACATCACTTTTAAACCATATCTGCCTACTACTGGTGCTTCATGACTCACAGTGCTCTGATAATATAAAATATGCTTAGTTCATATGCAAACATCACCAAGTCTAAGCATTTTAAATATTTTCGAAGACTCAATTTCCCAAAACTCCTCTAAAACTTCTCTGTGAGACCCTGTAAAATAAAAACTAAGCTAAGTAATTCCAGTATGCAGTGGTAGAGAGCAACCAGTTCCATTCCAACCAAAGGGGAATGGAAGAATATCAAGGAAACAAAAAGGCAAAATCCAGCCAGAAAAACACAAAAATCTTTACTGCTCCAATACTGGTGCCTGGGAATCACAGTGGCATTTCCTGGTCTATAGGAAGCTCTGCCCTTGCAGCTCAGTTGGTTTAAACATTCTCTCTCTCTCTCTCTCTCTCTCTCTCTCTCTCTCTCTCTCTCTCTCTCTCTCTCTCTCTCTCTCCCCTTCCCTCCCTCTTCTCTTCTCTTTCTCTCAGAAGCTCTACTTTTCTAAAACCCTGGCACACCTGCATGCCCATGCCTACTAAGACTACCCAGTCCCTGCAGAGGATACCAAGTTCTCCTGCAAGTATGAGATGTAGCTTATCCCTATCCTCAACGTGTCAGAGGCTAGAAAAAAAATCTTCCCTAGGTGATACTGTGGAATCAGGACTTGCCTGCACTGGCACTCTCAGGTTAGACCCTGTCTTTTCAAATTTGCAACTTCACAAGACAGTTTTCTAGGGATGGGTTCTGCCTTCAGGCCCTGTCTTCTGCTGTCCCATTCCAAAGTGCTGGATTTCTCCTAGTGAAGTCAATATTATCAGCAAGTCCCTTTGCTAGTATATGTCCTGTTTCCTTTGTGCGAGATTTTAACTTCAATTTTTCTTCCTTTTCTTTCCAATTTGCATCCTTCTCATATTTTTTTTCTCAGCACACATACTGGATAGCAACCATTCCACAACTTAGGCATATTTCCCCAACCAAGCAACTTGGTCCTTTGTGTTTTAATTTAGTCTCAACTGAATTTTCAAGACATAGGCAAAGTACAACCACATTCTTTGCCATAATGCAATGCACTGGCCTCTGGAACTGTCCATAATGGAGTCCAGTTCTCCCACGGAATCTTTTGAACATGCTCTCTCTTGTCTAATTTTTATTGACATTTTGTTCTCTGGAACTATCATGAGAATGTTCCATTGAGAGCTGCTTGTGGCATCATGGGTCTTTTCTGCATTTCTTATTCAAACTACTTCTGAAGGCCTAACAAGCCACACGGTCTACTAGTCAGAGTACCAGCTTCATTTCTCATCATTTAGTTTCCATGATGGTTATGTTTCTTGTGACTAGAGCCAAATAGGTGACCTCATATAAGATGATGGGAAAGGTTTATTTTGACTCCTGGAATAGTCCATCCTGTTGTGGAATGCATGGCAGGATGCGGAGAGAAAGGCAAAAGTGCATCATGAATGGAAGAAAGAGCTTTGTGGATCCTCATAGGGCTTTCTCCCTTATTCACTATTTATTATTTACTCTCTTATTTATTATGCAACCCTAACCCATGAGATAGTACCCCCAGCCATCTAGCATGTAGAAATACCCAGAAGTGTGTTCCTTAAATGATTCTTTGTCCAGTCAAATTGACCATGAATATGATAATGCAAATTATATGACTATCAAACAAAAATCTTTTTATCCTGTACTCAAGATATAAATTCTTAATAAATTTGTAAAGCAAGAAAATCAAAGACAAGAGAAAGTAAAATACTTCAAAGTACTATGAAAGCTACTGTGTAAAGATGAAGTTAAAATGATCAGCCTTGTGATGGCAAAGAATCTTCACTAGTTAAATACAAATAATAAATATTCTTAATTTATTTTTTAGGCAGAATCAGCTCATAAATATGTTTGTAAAAACTATAGGCATTTTTACAGAAACTCGATTTCTTTGCATTTAAAAAATAACTCTCAATTATAATTTTATACCCTTTTGAAATTCACATTCATAGATAGAAATCTATTTCTTACATCTTTTCTAAGCTTTCTCATGATGATTTCTAGAGTATATACAGAAGCAACTGATGCATTTATCCTGGTTGTAGTGGAGCAAATCTGATTCATGCTCAATTGTTCAATCTGATTTTGTATCACAAGTTGATGAATACCAGTTATTCCTCAGTATTATGAAGTGGAAAATTTATTGGAAAAGCAAACTAGACTCTTAAGCATGGTGCTATTTATAGGAGTTGTTTGTTAAACACATGTTTAAACCTGGTAGTATCAATAAAACAAATGCTTACTGATTTTTGCAGATCATAGTTATTGTGTGTAAATTGCTCAGTAAATTCTAAAAGAAGAAAGTCTTCCTTATGTGAGGAAGTGTCAGAACATTCTGCAACAAGGTTACCAACATCATCGATGGTCTGTGCCGATACTAGATGTGCTCTCATGATACACCCTGCAGATGATACAACTTCAAACGTGTCATATCTCTGCCCAAAACTCATTAACTGAACCTGCTGTTGCAGTCTATCTGCCTGGTTGCTGATAAATGACCATCACACAGCTTAAGGGAATAGGATTTACTTTCTTATGACAGTCTGGTTACAGTTCTAAGTCTAGCTTGACAGGAGAGCATGCACCAACACTAGGGCTGAGGAAACTGGCTACACCACCACCACATAAGAGCTGAGAGAGGGACAATCCTTACTTGCCAGACCAGCACGTCTGGCCAAGTGAACAGAAGGATGCCAACTGTCATAGTTAAGCACAGGTGTCAACTTGACTGTTGAGGGTTTGAGCTCTGGGCACAGTTGTAGAGAGTTGATGGTTGAGTTAAGCCCAGAGCAAACCTGAAGGAGATTATCTAGCTGCTGGGGAAGACCCAGCCCATGGTGGATGGGATTAGGCCCTGGATAAATCAGAGAGAGCTGGTTGAGAGAGTTGGCATCCTTCTGTATACTTGGCCAGACATGCTGGTCTGGCAAGTAAGGATTGTCCATCTCTCAGCCGTTATGGTGGCCAGTTCCCTCAGCCCTGGTGTTGGTGTGTGCTCTCCTGTCAAGACTCTGAACTGTAACCAGACTATCATAAGAAAGTAAACTCCTTATTCCCTTAAGCTGTGTGATGGTCATTTATCAGCAATAATGCAGGCAAACTGCAACACCAACTCTCTCAACCAGTCTCTGTGATTTATCCAGGGCCTAATCCCACCCACCATAGCCTGAGCCTTTCCCATCAGCTAGACAATCTCCTTCAGGTTTGCTCTGGGATAAACTCAACTAGTAATTCTCTACAAATGTGTCCAGAGCTCAAACCCTCAACTGTCATGTTGATACCTGCGCCTAACTATGACACCTACTTATGATGAACTGTTCCAGAAAACGCAGCTGAGGGACTTTCTACAAAACTCTTGGTGTTTTAGAGTTTAAAAATGTTAAGAAAGGCTGGTATACAGTTCACAGAAAAATGATTATAGTGATATATTTAATCTGATAAAGAGCACATTTTTATACTGAAGATTATTAGCGTTCCAATTTATGTGAAACGTTTTTATTAACTTACTGTGTGTGTACGTGTGTGTGTGTGTGTGTACACTCATGTTCAGTCTGTATGTGTAGAGGCCAAGTTTCTGGAGTTGATTACAGGGATTTTCCAGGTCATCAGGCTTGTATAGCAAGTGTTTTTTGTTTACCTAGTGATCTCACTATTCTTCATATAAACATTTTCAGTCAAAAATTTGCATCAATTGGATAAAAGTTAAAGACATTAAGTCAAGTAAATTCCCTTAATGTTTCCCATATACTATAGCCCCACAAGAATGCTTTTGTCTAATTTAGGATATGCCTATTAAAATATTTAGAGCTCCAGGAACTTACTGAGCATCACTCAGTATCAGGTGTTTCAAAATAAAAATGAGTCAGCTCCTCATTAGTGTTGTCTGGAGAATCCCTACACATGAAAATACAAACGAAAATAATGGTAATCTTAATTAATCCATATTTATGAATACATGTAATAAATCAGCAAGTATTCAAAATCTATGAATCTAAGCAGGCTGAATGATTAGTGGACTATTATTCTTGCAAATTGTGCTTAGGTGGGAAGAAATACCAAAATGTAAATCTAATTACCTAATATGAATTTATCATTTTCTTCTATTCAAATATTTGTCACCTTTAAAATATCTAAAGAATTCTACAATATTTAGTTATTTATATATGCTTTAAACAGTATTATATCAATCCATTGATGACTCCAATCACATGATACATTGTTTATAATGCACAATAACATGAGGACTTGTAATGCTACACTAAATAGCAACAGTTTTACTGTCCACATAAATTCAGAAATGGATCCCTGATCCTTGCTAAACTAGCATATTATTTAATACAATAGTCCCTTCTGTAATATGCGCTTCCTCAGACAGTGTCTATTGCCGGATGTGTCAGTTTATCTTCTTTCCAAGAGCACTCACAGTGTTCTTATTCAGGTATGCTATTTAAAAGGATGTTCCAAAAAACTTTCATATAGAAAAGAAGTAATGTAAAGTGAAAAGGCATTATGTAAACTAAGCTATATCACTGTTATCTTTATGAAAAAGGATGCCTAATCTCAATAATGCTTTCTGAAAAGCATTATGGAATAAATAGCCCAACTAAGCAGAATCCCACTAAATGCAGGATTTTGTAAACTTGGACTCCTGTTGATCATTGTCTGTGTGCTCATAGAGTGTACAAGACGGTAGGCACACAACTGTGTGCTTGACCATATCCAAATATAGAAGTTATAGCCTCTGAAGTAACTATATCTGAACATAGAGGTTTTAAGAAGTGCGGTTAAGTAAAATGCTGAGAGCAGAAGTCTCACTGAAATGGCTGTATTCTTATAAGAATCTTATTTCTTCCCACATATGATATCACAATAAAAGTTGACTGTGAAATGTGAAATGATCCCTTTTCAGAAAGAGGATTCTATTTGGACTTCCAGCATTCCAGGACTATGAAAAAACAGTATATTTTATGTATCCTAATTATGATATTTTATACGGAAGCCAGAGAAGATCAACAAAGAAGCCAAGGGGACGTGAAGGAGCAATGATCTCTGTCCTGTGGATAGATAGTCCTCATGTAAGGTTTGAAAATTGATGCTGACATTGGAAATTTGACAAGGATGACAAGAATGCTGAGAGTAAATATGCCAATGGGGCAGATGAGATATTGTGCTGACAGTCATGGGTATAATTGCATAATTATAGAAAAAATATGTATTTGAGGAACATTCTTCTTGAAATACATTAGGTCTGACAGAATCTTAAGACCCTTCAAGAGCAGGTAAATACTCTGCAGACAGATTGTCATAACTCTAGGATTTAAGTGGAAGAAAGATGTTTTAGTCGGTTAGCAACAGTTGAGTCCCTTATCTAAGAAAGCGGAAAATTTGGCCATTTTGCAATTAGAATGCTAAAATAATTTGTACTGAATCTGTTTAAACTCAAAGTAAGGTAATTAAGATAGATTGTTGTTAAGAGCCAATCAGCCACTGGAATTTAAAAATCAGTCAGAATTTTATTTGGAAAGACATTCTGTTTTCCTGAGGAGCAATATGATTTATAGAAGGGAGAAATCAAAATATTGATTATGGGCTTTAGCTATTATGTCATTTAAGAGCTAGGATTCAAAGAGGAACTCAAATCATTATTTTCTGACTTCATTTTGGAATCTTCTTTATTATGGGAAACCTGACCATATGAAGTGACTTCTTTAGTTGCACTTTGCTAATACATGATATGTCAAATATATGGTATCTGTAACTGTTTTTTTCTTTTAAAAATATGGATTCATATTCTAAAAATATATATTCTTCAGTTTTGATATTAATTTTCACATTCCTACAATATAAAAGTATAAAATTTATTGCATAAGTTTTATAATTCTAATGAGGTTTAGTAAGTCAAGATGCATGATACTCTACCTTGTTCAAGTAGCAAATGAAGCTCTTTGGCAAGATGGAAACCTTCCTTGATTCTTGTGCAATGGACAATGTAGGAAATGGTCAACACTGCCCTAATAAGATTATTAATAGGAAATTCTCTAAACATGTTGAAGACATTGATTTTCTGTGCTCTTTGCTTTGCCCATATTGGCTACCTCAGGTATTACTGAAATGAAAAGCAGAAATAGCAATTATTACATATGATCTAAAGTCCAATGGAGTGTAAAATATACCTCATTTTATTCATGAAGTCAGTATGTGTATTCAAAGTTACATCACAATAATCTAAAGACTTTGAAACACAAACTTTTAAATAATGATGCCTTAAATATGAAGACAGTTATCTTGTAAGTAATAATTTATCACTAATTTGTCATCTTATATGAGTAAGTTGTTCATTTAAACAAAAAGTCATATTTTATTTCTGATGGTAGAAAATTCCAAAGATATAACACAGAAAAAAATCTACAGAGGCTCAATGGAGAAAAACCCACACATGCCTTTTCTTATTTTTATGTATTCTTGCATTTTAAATTACATTCAAAACAGTTATGTATTCTAGCAACTAAACATAGAGATAGAAAAGAAATAATAAAGGTTATCTACAAGACTAGAAACTGAAGGAACAGAACACATGGAATGAATAGATATTAAAATGGGGCTATTAGATTTTTCAATCACGACGCATTGTGGGAGGTCAACAATGCTGTCTGTGTCCTGGAGAGTCTGAGAACCAGCAGAGAGTGGATTCCTGTGCTCCCAATTTAATGCTGAAGGTCTGGAAGATTCCTGGAGTACCAGGGGTCTTCAGTTCACTTTGGAAGGCTGAACAACCTGGATTCCAATGTCAGTGAAGAACACAGACAGCATCAGCAGCCGAAGAGACATCAGGATGGATGATCTCCTGTTGAGGGTGGAGGATCTGCTTTGTAACCAGCTGGATGAGCTCTTGACCCAGGGTGACGTTCTAAACAAGGAGGATGACTTCATGATCGTGGTGTATGAACTCCTGGCCACGAGGGATGACCTCCTGTCAAGGTGGATGACCTCCTGACCCTGGTGGGTGACCACAGGACCAAGATGGATGAACTTTCCAGAAAGACTCAACAGCAAGCAGGCCAGAAGCTAAACACAACTATCTCAGATCTTCTTACATATGGTCACCACCAAAAGGTGCTGCCCATTACTTCTGCAGATCTTGCCACTCTGATTTACCTGATCAAAACCTTTTTTCTACTGGTGTTCCTAAAGGCTTGTCTCTCAGTTCATTCCAGATCCAATAAGCTTATAACCAACATCAACCACGCCAAGGGTAGAGCACCAATATGCCCTTATTTTTTAAAATAATTTGCATTATTTAAAATTCAAACATAGCATGAAAATGATATATCTTTGTACTTGCTCTTTTTATGTTCCTTCAGGCTCTGAGCTATATAACTTATTGATGAATTCATACATTTTATATAGTTGGCAGATATTTTTAAAAAATAGCTTATTTAATTGTGTCTGTGTGTGTGTGTGTGTGTGTGTGTGTGTGTGTGTGTGTGTGTGTGTGTGTGTCTTGTTAGAGAGCACTGTATGTCACTATGGAGGACCAAGGATGACTTCTACAATCACACTGGGTTGCTTCTAACTCCTTTTTGTTTCACTCTGGGATTTTCTAGACTCCACCCACCAGGGCCAGGAGTGCAGGCTGCTGACATTTCCACCTGGTGTTTTCATGTGGGACCTCGATTCCAAACTCAGGATCTTTTTGCTTATGAGCCAGAGCCTTAACCCCTGAGCCACCTTCTCTAGCCCTACATTTTTCATTATAAATTACCCTACCTTAAAGAGACTACAGAGGGCTCCTGGGCACATTTGCCTCTGTTTGGTGGCATATAGCAATTCTTGTCCTGTGTATTTTTCCTAGCAGCGTCCTTACTCATCTTAAGCAGGGATACTACCTAGGTATATATTTGTAATTTAAACTGAATAACTCACCTTTTCTTTGTCCTTCTTTCATAGGTAATATCCCCCCAAATGACTAATACCTACATTATTTATTCACAAAATAGCAAATATAATGACTTTCAAATTCAATCCTACATTACTCACTATTCATATGGAAGAATTTGTCAATTAAATCTTATTTTTCCCTAGTTTTACACAAACACAATACATAAGAATCCCTATCTCTCTTCTCCCTCCCTCCCTCCCCTCTATTTTCCCTCTCCTCTTCCCTCCCTTCCTCTCTTTCCTTCATAATTCCATCCCACTCCTTCCCACCCTCCTTTCAATGTGGGAAGTATTTTTGTACTTATTAATTTCATTCACTTAAAATATGTCATTGAAACACTGTAAAAATTGCAGTATTGTCCAGCTTCTCAACTTCTCTTGATACACAGTGTATATTTTTCTCTCATCACTTATTATTTTTTATTATTCTTGAGTTTCATATGTATGATATTTTTACACCTTAATCCCCAATTCATTTCCCACTTTGCACAATGCCACCCAGTGAAAAGTAGTGCTTATGATGTCTTCTTTACAAAGGGATTTCATATTATCTGAGGAATTTTGCACAAACAGTTGAGAACAATAAATGGTGATTCTCCATAAAAATAATAGTTCAAAATATTGGACTTACCCACTGATGCTTTTAAAGTTCGTTCTTAGTCTCAGGCAGAGGTCCAAGGATGAATTACTTTTTGTGTATCTGAGAGATTCATAAAATCTGTCTCTCAGGCCCGAATATAAGCCTCAGAAATGCTGATTATTGGTGACACAGTGGTTCACTAGAGCATGATGGTAAAAAGAGAACCTCTGGCTTTCTTATCTTTCCTTCCACCAATCAAAGACCTACCAGAGTAACCTGACCCCTGGCCCTGCTTTACATTCTTTTATAAAGAAAGTTCTCAGGAAATGAGGAGGGAAGACTTCATTGCTCTTCCAGCAAGACACTGAGACATTTTATTACCCTCAACTGGACCCCTAATCTTCTTAATCTTGTTTTGATAAGATTATCTGCATTGTCCCTCCCCTGAGGGCTTATTATATAGTGTAATGAGAAAGGACATGAATTTCTTTAATTTTGAGTAAGAGAAAAAAAATGAGCATTTTATAAACTTCCTTTGCGCATTACCAATTTTCCTCACCACCAGTGTCCCTTATGTTTTCATGTATTTTTTCACATGTGTGGCCCGCTGAATTTCATCTGGGCTCCCTTTGATGGCATGAGTCTGAGCACTTCTGAAGCATGAATCCTTTATCAGTGGGTAGACATGATGAGAATAGCATTGCAGGAGCAGCAAAACTGCAAAAGAAAATCAACAAACCACAATCCAGAACTTCAGAGACTCTATATCAACCACCTAGAACTAGACCAGCTTATTCTCTCCCCATCTTGAAGCTCAGGGAAATTTGTGGAAGAGGGGGCGGTAAGAGTGTAAGAGCAAAAGGATGGGAGGTGCAATGATATATAAGATACTCTATACTAGTTAGGGCTGAAGCAATCAATTGGACTTTGCATGCCCTGCGCATTGTCCAACACACTGTTGACCTCACAAAGTCTAGCATCTGCTAAAGGCACCAAGAGCCTTGGAGGTAAAGGATTGGCAGCCACAGCAGTGTTTCTACACCTAAGGGGAACACAGGAAAGGGTTCAGGGAAAGGCCACTGGGTCCTTGTACGTCATCGGAGAGGAAGGCCCAGAGGAAAATCAGACATGCACAAGAAAGGACTCTCTGGGAATTGGGGCGGGAGGCACTAGGGGATGGGGAGGGAGAAAGGTGGGGAGGGGGAGCAGGGGGTACGGGGGGGGGGGAGGAGGAGGAAGGGAGTGAACTGGTGTACCTAATAAGTTTGTATGAGCTGAAATAAAAAAAAAAAAAAAGACCTGAGTTCAATCCCTGGGGCCTACATGGTAGGAAGAGAGAGCTGACTTCTAAAAGTTGTTCTCTCTTTTTTTTCTTTCCCTCTCTCCCTCTAATAAATGAACAAAATATATTTTTAAAAAACTATAAAAAAAAAGAATAGCTTTTCCTCCCCATCCCACCAGTGTTAACCTTTAACAATATCACAGGGAGGCACGTAAGCTGTTGAGATCCTTCCTCTTTCATAGTGAAATATTGATAGGACAAATTCCATGCAATGGAAAATGTGGATGTGCAGTGAATTCAACCAAGTGCCCAAGAGCAAGCTAATAATACAGGTAAACATTATGAAACTCACACACACACACACACACACACACACACACACACGGAGACAGGAATGACATGAAAGCAGAAAGCAAAATCAGAATGGCTAAAAAAAACTGACATTCATGGGAGCAAAGATATTAGGCCAGATAATATGGGGTAAAGTGACTGAAAGTCACTGCTTACAAGCTTTTCTGAAATTTCTATTACATTCTACCGATATATGCATAGACACATATGACAATCTCTCTGTGTAGATATTTCAAAAAATAGCTCAGTACTTGGAAGATACAAACAATGAGGCTTACGATTAAGATTTTGTGCGTTTCAAACTATTCAGTTGGTTTATGTCTGTAGAAAGAAAGAAGGAAATTGCAAAATGTCTAAATCCAAAAATTTTAATGTCTTGCTTAATTTCTACAAATGTTCCTGCAATAAAATCCTTGACCCAGGAAGCATAGGAGCAAAGGATTGAATTCCACATCACAATTCCAGGTTCCAATCTGTTCTTGCTGGGATATTACAACAGCAAAAAATCGAGGAAACTGGTCACATCACACTCAGAGGCAGGAGAAGAGAGGAGCAAGAAATGCACACATGTTGATTCTTTGTCGCTGTTCGACTAGCTTTCACCAGAACGGCCACTGGGGAAGAACAGAGAGAAGAGCATTTATGTAAGATTTAACTGAAGACAACTTGATCTCATCAAATCCACTTGAATACATAGAGATAGAAGCTCTAATAATTCCATAAATACTAGGCTCATAATATACACATTTCTTCTGTTTTAACTGTTCTAAAGCATACTCTTTAGGGTTACTTTATAAGTGCTAAATAAGTTTTTTATTTTAGTTTATATTTGCCTACAAGCCTCCATTTTTATGTCATATGATTCTGAATTTCAGACCTCACTGAAAATGATAAGAGTGCAAGCATTTTCAAATCACAGCAATAATATTAATCACTGTATTTATGACAATGGAAATATTTTGACCACACACTGGGAGCTTTAGATTACAATGAGTTTAAGATTAGACAGTTCATGATTTACTATTTATTTATAAGAACTCACCTTGAATTTTCTACTACTACTTTAATGACTGTTTCCATTTTAATTACCAAGTTGTTGAAATAACTGTGTGTTTGGTTAATACACAAGAAAATGTGTTAAGTCAAAGGGATTAAACAATTTTTTTTGCCTCAGAATTGTTTTGATTATTGAGCCACAACTTTATTTTAAATAAAAACATTGTGATAAGTTTTTCATCAGGCCTTTTGCTTGATACAGAAACAAATTAAGCAGCTATGCATTCCTGCAGAGTGTATATTCATTGCAGGTATCACTGCATGACTAGTAATCTGTTTTAAGTGTTCTAAAACACACTCTTTAGGGTTACTTTATGAGTGCTGAGTCTTTTCTTTTAGCTTATATTTGCCTACAAGCCTCCAGTTTTATACCATATGAATCTGAATTTGTTTCAGACCTCATTGCAAACCATTAAAAGTAGGGGAAAGATTGTGCCTTCTAGTAGCAGATCACATTACCCCACAAACACCTGCTTTTCAGATTGGTCCAACCATAGCCCTGTGTCTTCTTTCTGTTTACAAAAAGCATGGAGGAGGAGAAGCAGCGTGTACAGGAGAGTATGACACAACCTGATGCACTAACTCATGAGCACTTGATATGAACATGAAGCTTGGAATAAGACCCAGAAATTTCTATGAACTGCCAGAGATTCTGAGCATTATTTAATTAGCTGCTGTGTTGAGATTGGATTTTGTCTCTTTTATTCAGCAAGGATTGAATTAGATCTTTGTGTGTGGCTGAAGACTGCAAAGCCAGGAGGGAAGACTATGAAGGAGTCTTTCCTAATGAACTCTGCTTCTTTATGGTGCTCAGTAGAGACACTCAGACCTGTGCAACTATGACAGCAACAATTGGAGGTGAATATTCTTGGGTAGCCATAACACATGATACCTGCGAGTTGGATCTGTGATTTCTGTCCTTTTCCTCATAATATTCAGGATAATTGCTTTCATTCTTAATGTACCAGAAGAAAGAAGACGTATGTCAACATTAGTGGTCAAGATTGGTGTCCTATAGGAATTGGGAATGTTGCTACTTCACTGTATTTACATCAGCATTGACTATCTTCAAGTGAACAAATATTTAAAACATCATTACATTGCAATGTGGTTCTCAAAATATTTTATATGTATTCACATATATGTATGTATGTGTGTGCACATATTTCTATTAAGTCACTGTGAACAAAAGTTCGTGGCACGCCCTGAGCCCCCCACAAGAGCAGACAAGCTAGAATGAACCACGGAGTCCCTAGAAGCATGCAGGCAGAGGGTGAGTGGGAGTGGGAAGAAATAGTTCAGGGAAGGGAGGAGATGAGAGGGAGGGGGAAGGAAGAGAGGCTGAGATGAACACTCAATATCCTTGTAAAAGTAGAAAAATAACAGAAAATGTGCAAATAAAAAAGTTCACAGTTCACTTTTTCATAGTTATTTAAACAAATATGACCTGAAAAGATAAGTGCAATTTAATAAAGAATGTAAACAATAAAAATTTCCTATGTAAGCTATCAGCTACTTTTAAACACCTTGGAAAGAAAAACAGTGGCAGAGTTCATACTAATTGAAAAAACCATACTCAAAAATAAACAATTAGACTGTATGTGATTAAATATCATCAATACATGAGAACATAAATTAGGAAGATAAATAGAAGCACCACCTTCACTGTCTTCAAATAATATTCACTCTAGCATATTAAAACCCATCCATGATCAGTTTTACTACTGTAAACCAAACAGGAATTATCACGTCATTCTCTCATGTATTCTGTTGCTACATTTTAAAGTAACCACGTCCTTAAAATAAAGTCAAAGTTTTTTAACTAGTCATTAACATTAACTCATAAAACTTCACCTTATTCATAGGACATATTTAAATTGTAAGAGTTCTTGGAATTAATCATCACCACTAATGAATTTGAAAAGTCACCTTTTACAAAATATTCTGTAATGGGATTATTACTCTGTCACTGACGCCTTATAAAGCTAATTTCATGATGAAACTAGTGGGACACTACAGGAAATAGCTTTTAATGTCTCATATATTGTTCTAGTTTGTCTGCATGTTGCTGATTTGACTATAGGACCCAAACAAATTACAGAAATAATGGATTTTATTCTTCCTTGAACTCTCAATTATAGCTCATAGTTCGTTTTTGTGAAAGTGTTCATACCAACATCAGGGCTGAGAGGATTGGCCACAACCATAACCACTGTGATTCCCTAAAGAGGGAAAACGTTCTCACTTGCCAGACTACAAGTGTGCCAAAATACAGTGGAGGTGTGTCAAGCTATTAAACCAGCTCTCTCCATCTTATCTACCTGCCCAGGAAATGGCATCGCTCTCCATGGGCTGGGTTAGGAAATCTCATGCACCTAAATTGCTAATTCTTTGAAAATATGTCCAGAACTCAGCTTTCAATTGTCAGGTTGATATCTAAATATATATTGGATAAGTACTTGTACCACCATTTAATTATTCTTGAAAATAATTTCAATATGAAGGTCTTGTCCCCAGAAATGTCTTCTACTCTGTCTCCTCCCATTAATATACTGTGACTCTCTGTTCCTCATGCAGTTCCTGAGATAACCTGTGAATTATAAAGCAGTGGTCTGTAATCTAAACTATATACTCATCGGGTATATATTTTTGTGATATGCTATACCACAGCACTGAAATTTAATGATCTGGATGTTATATGTGTGAAGAGTATGTGTGCAAATATTTATGCACTGTGTGTGTGAAAACTGGATCAACTATACAAGCTAAAAATAAAATGAATGCAAGTCACTAAGTATCAAATCAACACTTACACATATAAAAATGTGTAAAGTATATAAACTATTAGTTTAATCGTTCTCGCATGATCATAAAAATCTCCTTCGAAGATTTAATTTCACAATAGTCATATCGTTTAAACAATTGTGACTTAGTTGTTTATATAACCCATTTTAGTCTTATTGAATGAAGTGATAATGTGTTGATTGTCACCTTCACATTCTAAGGATTCTCAGACATGCAAATGACATACTCAGTGAGGTCTCATCAAATGAGCTCACCAATTATGAATAAGGAAATTTTAAAAAATAACAAAATATTTAGACAATAGCCTATCCTGGATATTAATTTTTTCAGAATATATATAGTATACTCATTTTGCATAGCATAGATTAAAAAGCAAACACATAATCAAACATAGAATTTGCTCTCCTGCCTTGAGTCCACCACAAGACTCAGCCAGAGTCTGTTCTCAAAGGAGCACAGAGGAGCCCCAACTCCCGTTACTGCCAGGCATGACCTCCACCACGGATCCACCACACTGTTCAGCCCTTGCCCTATTTGAAAGGAATTCAGCCTCCAAGAAATTTATAGAAGGCACAGAAACCTCAGGCTGGGGACCAGCAGACTAACACTACACAAACGAGGAAAGCAAGAATCTCACCTTTCAGCTGAAGAGAATCATCTCGAGTAACCCAAAGATAAGTATCCCATCTTATTTTCCTTTTCACCTCAGTTGACAGCCACCACTACTCAAGATTCTCTGCAGCACACACAAAGTCCCGCACACCCACCCTTCAGAGTCCTAGCCATTTACCATCTGATACCCCTGACAACTTACAAACTGCCATATCCCACTCAATTCCAAACCTTGCCTACTGTCTACTATACCTGCCCTCTTTTATTTTCTTGAAGGTGTGCAGAAACTTAATCCAAACCTTTCCTAAATAACTTTGATATCCACTCTATCCTCTTTAACCTTTCAGCCATAACTAGACTGAAACCCTGTCATCCCCCCTTCACTAGAACTGGGTTTATACACTTGATGGACACTGCAATAACTGTTTACAAAACAACACCTAGCACCCTACACTGAACCTTACCATTCCATGAAAGCACACACAGCTGTCCAAGTATGGTGACTCTATCAGACTGAAAAGAGCCAGAAACATTCCAAAGAAAGAAACCTGAACCAAACACAAAATGCCCAAGTCATACATCAAAAACTGGATAGAAAACTTCTTACAGAAAATTTTGATTCATAATGATAGATTCCAACCAGAATAACTTCTTGGATATAAGGCAAGAAAACAACAACCAAGATAATGATTTTCAAAGTTTGATTATTAATATGATCAAAGCAATGCAAGAGGAACTCTGAGAGGAGTTGAATAACCATGTAAGCAAGTATGAACTGGAAAATAATTGGCACCTGGATGAGATGAAGAAAATGGTGGTGAAACAAAACTGAGCATAGAACAGTGGAAAAATTCACATGTGGAGATTAAACTTGAAATGAAAAACAAGCTAAGTGGAATCCAAAACTCAAGAGCTATCTCACCAATAGAACTAATGAAGCATAAAATAGAATATCAGAACTAGAAGATGTCAGAACAAGATTGTTCAATTAAGGGGCAGAAAAAAACTAAAATAAAAATCTCAGAGGAATATTCAAGAGCAAAGGGGTAGCAGAAGAAGCAGAACCTGCATATTCTTGGAATCCCAGAACAAGAAACACGAAAAGTCACAGTAGAAGAGATTTTTCACACTATAATAAATGAATATTTTCTACATGTAGGGAAAGATGATTACAATTCATGTAAAAAAGGATATCCCATGCCAATTAGATATGACCAAAATAGAAACTTGCCACAGCAAATGTTAGTCCAAGCAATGCAAATACAAGAAAAAAAATGTTTTGAGAGCCTCAAAAGAGGAAAACAATGGCACATTTTAAGGTAAGCTTACTAGAATAACAGCTGAGTTTTCAGTGAAACCAATAAAAGCCAGAAAAGGTTGGAAACATGCACTTCAAGTCATAAATGAGCACAAATGCTAACCCAGGCTGTTATACCCATGAAAAATATCAATCATGATTGAAAATACAAGAAAAATTTTCCACTATAATAATAAATGAGGGCCTACATGAAAACCAAAAGTCTACAAAAGATATTAGAAAAAAATACCTAACTGTGAAGAAAAGAACAAACATATCTAAGATACAGAAGGAAAAAATAATGCCAACACTGCTAAAGCAAAGAAACACACATATTAAACCCACAAAACTTAGAAAATGACAGGAATCAAATTATTATCCTAAATGTCAATGGAATTAATTCTCCAATCAAGAGACATAGACTGTAAACATGGATTAAAAATTATAATCCATCATTCTGCTGCCTTCAGGGAACACATCTCACCATGGAAAATAGGTTCAGAGTGAAAGTCTGATCAAAGACACCCCAAACTAATGGATTAAGGCAACAGGAAAGAGCAGATTTTGACGATAAATAGTGCTAAGGTAGATACGTCCAAATTATCAGTACAGATCTTAAACCACACAGAGGAATCTAAAGAGAAAAAGGTGAATGAAAATCACCACAGGTTACCTAAGTGTGGGTCAACTCCTGTATGATCATAATATCATGAATATAAAAACACAGGACCAGCTAGAGGGCTCAGCAGGTAAAAGTACTCCCATAAAGCCTGACTATCTGAGTTTGATCACAAGAACCAATTTGGTAGAAGTACAAAATTGGGACCTATGACCCAGTTTTGTTATCCTGTGACCTCTCCACATATGTCATTTCATACATACATCCACAGATACATATAAGCATACGTGTGTGATAGCATGTACATACACATATCTTTTGTTTGCACAGATCCACAAGTATACATAAAAACACACAAATATATCAATGCATATACATACCTACAGGCTTACACACAAGCATCCTCACATATAAATTAATTCATTAATTATTGTTAAAAATGTAAAGGAACACAACATTTGATGCTTATAACCAAAATGTGATTAATTAATATTCATGGAAATACTTCTGTTTTGAAAAGATCTGAAAATTTCACTTCATTACAGGGTGCCACATTTTTATTTTTCAATCAGAACACTTGTTTCCATTGGTTATCTCAGATTTAATACTTCTCTTTCAGACATTCACCTCTAGACCTACAGCGTGTCACAGAGTATATAAGGATCAGTATGAGTAGACACCATGAAGGGCTCTGTCAAGTGCCAAAATATTTGTACCCTCAGATGCTCTGTGCTTTAAAGAATTACCCTTTAGATTTTTTTCTAATGTTTCTTTCATTTGTTTATTTTCTCACCCTGCATATCGTCACCTTTGATTTTCATCTTAGGTTAAATTGCTGCAAATGTAAAATTCTCAGCAGACATACATATTGTTCAGTTTCCTGTAGTATGTTTCATAATTTGAATTTTCAGAAAATTAACATGCAAAGTGGTTGCATTGATTAATGGAATCTTCTTCAATGACTTATTTTATTTTTCTGGATTCTTCTTTTCCCCTTCTGTTATTCAATCATGTTGTATAGAACTTAAAGTTTTGCTGTATTTGCATACAAATTGCTTCACATTTTATTGGGAGATGACCTCCTTTTACTTGTCTTAAACATTAATTATTTCTTAGCAATTACTATTACAACTACCTGAAAACATTAGTTTGTCTCTGTGAAGGAAATGTTCATGCCTTATTGTATTAGTCTCATATACCTCCATATTTTTACCTTTTTCCACGTGAATTGAATTAATTTAGTTTTACCCTGCACGCAATAATACATGGTAGGACAGGAAGTATTAACTGTCCACTTAAACCTCAGAGACAAGTCTCTAGATGACACACATGAGATGCATTCTTTGGATTAAGGTTGTCTACTAAACATGTATGTGAAGATTTGCCTTAGTCCATGTGGGGAGACCCAGCCTATTCTGGTACTGAGCACTCTTGAGTATGAATGTTACACGTAGATCTCTTGATCCTGCTGCTTTGAGTTCCTTGCCATGATGGACTTTAACCTGGAGTTTTGAGCTGGAATAAACCCCAAAATTGTTTGGGTCAGGTCTTTGTTTCAGCAATGAACAGTGAAACTAAAACGCACATAATGATCAAAATAACCCATAAGCATTCAAGTGAATGGAGGCCAACTTTCACCGGGGAGGCATCCAGAGACTTGGCTTTCATTAGCAGAACATGGACCCAGAGCTCTTCCTGTGGTTAATCCTGTTATGACTCCATTCCTAGCATTATCCTTTGTGCAGAAAAGTGAAAGCTGTGTACAGGTTCCCTGTGCTGGAATGTAGAGAGAAGCCATAGCCTAACTCACATGCAGTTGTGAGAGGTATTCTGATACCCTTAGGCTCATGAGAAACCAAAGAAAAGAAAATGTATTCAAGAGCATGATGTCCACATTCCCAGAAGTCTCTGTCTTGTCACCTGAACCCTGACTGCCTGTCTTCAAGTCAGGGGCAGTTTGCTTTATCAACTTAGGGTATTTTAAATAGTAAATTTGAAAGACTCATGCCATAAAGTTAAGTATTTATTTAGCATGTAGGAGGACACAGAGGGAAGTTTGACATGCACACTAAAGGAATGGGGGGTAAAGAGGGACTGGGAGAAAAGGAGGGAGGAAGGGAAAGGAAGGGGAAAAGGGGGGAGGGAGCAAAGGGATCCAGGGAGGGGTGGAGGGAGGGAGGGGAATGGGGTACCTATCAAGTATATAGGAGTGGAAAAAATAAAAAAAGAATCTTATCACTAAGTAAACATTCAAAACACATGTAAAAGAGAAAACCAGAAAATATAGATCCTACTGTCTCTTATCAAGTACAAGTTTTCTTCTGGAGAGAAATGCATCACATTTAAAAGCATGTAAACTTATTACAGGTGTTCATTATGGTCACAGAAAATGAGAGACTAATTGAAGCATTTAGGTCTTTCTTTTGCAAGTCAAATTTTGTCACTTTTATCCAGTCTTTAACAGAGAATGACTGATTTCTTAATTGTGAAATAAAGGTAAACTGTTCAACTATCTTTAAGAATTTCCTTTAAAAGTTCAATGTCAAAAAATGTAGTTTTTGTCCTACATAATGGTAATGAACACATATATGCACACAGAATTTGAAGAATAGTTCAGGAAGCATACACTTAATTTTGCCAATTTTTCAAAGATAACTCAGTTCCAAGATCCAAGTTAAATGTTGACTAAATCCTGAAGACTTTAGTATTTAGAACTTGGACCATAAAGGAATATAATTAGGAGGTTGTACTATCTTTCAAAAGTATAGCTCAGGGGGAATTACTTTTGTCATTGGGAATATGCTCTTGAAGGGAGTATGGGGACCTTAGACATTCCTTTACTCACTCTGAATTCTTTATTATAGATTAGTAGTTTTGCTTCCATGATAATCTGCTTTCTTATTCTTGGACCAAATGAGAGGGAAAATTAACCACAGATTGAAAGCTGTAAGTCTGTGAGTCAAAACTTTCATTTTTTGTCTAGAAGCTTCCTGAGGGCTGAGATGGATATTGAGGACTTACCACTCTTCCTCTTTATTCCTTAAGGTAGAATCTCTCAATTGAACCCAAACCTTTTTTTAAAAAAATTGTTTATTTATTTATGTGTGTTTGTATGTAAGACAGTACTGTGTGTCCCTGTAGAGGACCAAAGATGACTTCAGAAATCATTCTGGATTACTTCTACCTCCTTCCTGCTTTGTTCTGGGAATTCCCAAGCTCTGCACACCAGGGTCAGAAGTGCAGGCCACTGCCATTTCTACTTGGTATTTTTATGTGGGAACTGGGGATCCAAATTCAAGACCTTCTGTTTTTGAGACAGAGTCTTAACTGATGAGCCATCTCTCTCGCCGTAAACCGAGACTATTTCAATAGAGCTAGTCTGACTAGCCAACTTGCAGTGGGGATCTGCTGTCTCTGCCTTGCAATTGTGGGAATTTCAAATGGGACCCTACCCCACAGTGGTTCTGTAGACCTGATCTGGTCTTCATATTTGCCTAGGAAGTGCTCTAACCACTGGCCATCTTCTAATTATTTAAACTTTTACAAAATAATGTTTGTGTGAGAAAATGGGGAAAGAAAAGTCTTGTGCTGATCCATTTATAACCCAGAGGACAAGATTATAGCAGAAGTAACAGGAATGTGGTGCTTCTTTATAAAATTTTGGTCAGAGAGGCCTTGAAGATCCCCCAAAATTATAGGCTCTTGCTAATGCTCTTGGTTGCTCTCCAAAAATTGTCAGTAAGACCCTACTACTGAAGATGCAGCACAAACGGATCACTGAACATGGGCAAAATATATCTATCCAGTGGAACTTGTCTGAGGACTTTCTCCTTGCTGAATAGCTTACACAGGACCAAGGAACACTACAGACTCCTGGGGAGAGAAATAATCATGAGCCCCATCAATGTCATGAGATCTGTAAGTTGCAACATAAATCACATGGTAATAGGTGTAATAGTGGTTGAGTATCAAGGAGAAAATCAACAGCTTTCTGATTATATTCAAGACTTGCTTTTCAGAAGGATACCCATCCTTGTTACTGTAAACTAGAACAAGAACCTATAAAAAAGGGGAAAAAATCAATAGGGAATATAGTAAATAAACCTATAGGTAGGGTGATAGTTCATCAAAATACTCCATTGGTAGCTATGACACCCATGGAATGGACACTTACAGTGGAAACCTAAAGCTGGACGAGCAAAAGGAAATGTTCATATCAGTGGAGTGGCCTGAAGAGAGGTAACTTAATATACCACAGTGGCCTGAACCCGGACAAGAGTAGACAGGTCAGAATGAACCCTGGGATCCATAGAAACATACAGACAGAAGGGTGGGAGGAAGTGGGAAAAATGGTGAAGTGGAGGGGAGAGAGTATAGAGGAGAGGGAGGAGGAAGGAAGCTGGGATGAGTACCTAAAATAGTAAAAAATAGAAAATATTAAACAAAACAAATAATATTTGAGATAGGACACTGCCCTTATCTAATCCCAATATTATTTCACCAAATATTCACATTATAATATCTTGAAGTATTCCATGATTAAGATAAGTTAATGATAAACCATTTTCTACACAAGCAAAAATATTTTCCTATATAACATGAATGACAAACTCTATATTGTATTAATTATAAAAAATAAAAATATTTATGTAATTTACTAGTGAGTCAAAAAAATCCAAACCTATTATGTAAACTAGTATTGTCTGATCACAATTAGCATGCAGACAACTTTGCACTTGGAGAAGACCTAGCATTTACTTTGTCTTACTGACCTTGAAGACAGTGAATTAGGCATCTGAGCAACTTATATTTTCCCCATAGCTTTCTTCCATAGAAAGAATAATTTACAAAAGCTTTGAATTTAGAAAAGAACAAATCAAAGTAATTTATTCCATTTACTGTTTCACATTAACAATTTTGGTAGCTAATTTTTAAATTCAAGCTTGTAGAAAAAGATCCAAGTAACAGACAGGTGTTTTACTTACTCTAGATATCTACAATGCAACATTGGGAGGAGTATCATTTCCAAATACAGGTATTTACCTTGTGATATAATGGAAATGTTGTGTATAAATATGGGTATACATTTCCAAATACTTTCAGGGTGAGAACACACCACGTATGATTTTGATCATTTTCTGTTTATTAAGACTTATTGACCACAATAAGTTGTGGGCTGGACTCAGGAGTCTGGCATATTTCTATTTGAAAGCGAGTTCCACGCATTATTGGATTTTTATTCACACCTCATTTAATGGAATGTTCAAACTGATTTCTCTCTTTTTTTTATAGATTTGAAGTTTGGGGAATTTATTCTCCTTCTAAGTAATAATACCGGCTATAATTTCAAAACTGAAATGCCAGATGCAACACAAGACAGTGTAGGACATAAATTTTACAAAATGCAATCTGAAAGCAGAAAACGATATTCTGATGAAAGCCCCCAGTGGAAACGTAACTGCTGAAAGCAATGGCAATTCTGGCTGCAGTTAAGAGCTTTGAAGATCGTCCCACAAGCAAAATTATTTTGTGAACATCTACAATCTCATGCTAGCCTGGATAAAAAATATTTTTCAATGTACAGCTGTTACATCGAGATGACCTTTCAGAAATGAGTTTGACTACTTACTGTATGAAAGTCACAATGTTTTATTTCTTTACGTGCACAAATCTTCAATCACTGTATTCAAAATCTTGCAGTGGAAAATGCCATAGAGCATTAGATAAATAGTAATTTCTCACTCTATCTGAGAGTACTGTTTGACTCTATAAAGCTGCCAAGTTATGTCTTAAAGTATAATGTATTTATGGCCTCTACAGAAAACATGGCATTTTGAGATATAATTACTAAATTTCATAAAAGGAAAAGAATATTGCGAACCGTTTCCTAACAGGGGATATTCAATAAGGGCAGTGTTCTGCCCACTCAGTAACCTTTATATCAAGTTGGTGGGGTTGGAATTTGGGGGCATTTTAATAGCTCCCTGAAGAAACAAAAAATGCGGTGCCCTTCCATAGCATCCAGTATCTTTTAGTGACTGGATTGTTTAAAATATGCAGAGAGTAAAAGTAAGATTTACCACCAGAGGAAAATGTTCATGTGCAGCTTGTTACCCGTGCTATGGAGCCTCTTTCTCATGTTTCTTTGGTGTCCTCACCCACTTCGAGTGAGGACACATTCTTAAACAAAAACAAAAAAGAAGAAGAAAAGGAAAAAAGAAGGCAATTGTGGGGCTAGTAAGGAGCCTGCTTGCAAATATGGTGAGTTGAGTTTGACTTTTAGGAAACCTTTTCGTCCTCCTTCCCATCTATTCTTCCTCTTCTGCCCCCCCCCCCCATTTCCTGACTTTTCTTTGTCTCTTTTCCTCTTCTGGGTTGAAATGAAAATTTCCAGCATGCAAGTCCTCAGTAGATGCAGACTTCTCTACTTCAGACTTCCTTTAAGAAACAAATTTTTCTTTTCTTTTTTTTTTTTACTTTTGCTGTTTTATTTTTTTTATTTTGTTAACATTTTTATTATTATTTCCGCTCATACAAACTTAGTAGGTACACCCGTTCTCTCCCTCCCTCCTTCTCCCCCTGACCCCCCTGCTCTCCCTCCCGCCACCCCTCCTTCCCCATTCCCTAGTGCCTCCCCCCAAAAGCCCTGGAGAATCCTTTAATGTGCATGCCAGACTCTCCTCTGGGCCCTCCTCTCCGATGACATACAAGGACCCAGGGGCATTCCCCTGAACCCTTTCCCGTGTTCCCCTTAAGCATAGGAACACTACTGTGGCTGTCAAACCCTTGCCTCCAAGGATCTTGGTGCCTTTAGCAAATGCTAGACTTTGTGGGGCCAATAGTGTATTGGACATTGCGTGGGGCATGCAAAGTCCAATTATGATTCTTAGGCCCTAACTTGTGTGGAGTATTTAGCATATCATTGCTCCTCCCATCCTTTTGCTCTTACAATCTTACCACCCCCTCTTCTGCAAATTTCCTTGAGCTTCCGGATGGGGAGAGATTAGGCTGGCCTAGTTCTAGGTGGTTGATATAGAGTGTCTGAAGTTCTGGATTGTGGTTTGTTGATTTTCTTTTGCAATTTTGCTGCTGCTGCAATGCCTTTCACTCCATCCTGATGGGCACTGTATGTCACCCCCTGGCCAGAGACAAAAAGCTGTTAAATTGGAGTCTTGATATAAGAGCACATTCAAATGTAGACATAATAAAAGTAGGAAACCACAGTGAGGTAGGGGTCAATCACCCATTTGCAAAATGATTACTTTTTATCTGCCAGACTATATGCCCTCCCCTTCTGGTGAGATCACACCCCCTCAGTTGTAAATGATCAGGAACGAAAGTCTGTGAACTTAACCATGTGTCTCATTACTTACTCACAGTCCTTGTTGGAGGCCTATTTTCTCTGCTGTAAAATGGTCCCCTCTCTCCTTATTTCTGGTGTGGCCCTCCTACCCCATCCCTCCTGTTCATAATCCTTGCAATTACTGTAGGTATTACAGAGATTTATCTTTGAGTGTCTCTAGGTGGGCTGGGTGGGTTTGGTACTAGGAGCCACCTATTAGGGAATACATATGGCACTTAATTTTCTGGGTCTGGGATACTTCACTTAATATAATTGTTTCTAATGACATCCATTTCCTGGAAAATTGCATTATTTCATCATTTTTGATAGCTGAGTAGTACTCCATTGTATAGATGTACCAAAGTTTCCTTATCCACTAGTCAACTGTTGGACATTTGGGTTGATTCCATGACTTTGCTATTGTAAAGAGTGCTGCTATGAACATGTTCGTGCTTGTGCTATTGGGGTGATTTTTTGCTGCATGTGGGGTTTTTCCCAGAAGTGGAATAGGAGGGCCATATGGCATTTCAATCTTTAATTTCTTTAAGAATCTCCAGACGGCTCGCCAGAGTGGCTGTATGAGCCTGCATTCCCACCAGCAATGTAGGAGAGTTCCCCTCTCTCCACATCCTCTCCAGCATTTCTCATTGTTTGTATTGTGGATTTTTGCCATCCTGACAGGGGTGAGATGATATCTCAGGGAAGTTTTGATTTGCATTTCCCTGATGGCTAAGGAAGTGAAGCATTTTTTAAGATATTTGTTAGACATTTTAATTTCATCCCTGGTAAAGTTTCTTTTAAGTTACAGGGCCCATTTTTTTAATTGGGCCATTAGTTCCTTGGTGTTTAGTTTTCTAAGTTCTTTGTGCAGTCTGGATAATAGAGCTCTATCAGATATGTGGTTAGTGAAGATTTTCTCCCATTCTGTGGGTTGCCTTTGTGCTCGATTTACAGTCTCTTTATCTGAACAGAAGCTCTTTAATTTCACAAGATCCCAACTGTTGAGAGTTGGTAGTAGTGACTGTGCCATTGGATGTCTGTTTAGGAAATGTTGGCCTAGCCAAATTAGCTTGAGAGGAGTTTCCTATACTTTCAACTATGGTTTTTATAGTCTCTGGCCTTATATCAAGGTCCTTGATCCATATGGAATTAATTCTTGTACATGGTGACAAGTATGGGTCCAGTTTTAATCTTCTGCATGTGGAGATCTAGTTTTGCCAGAACCATTTGTTGAAGATGCTGTTCTTTTTCCATTGGATTTTTTGGGCCCCTTTGTCAAAGACCAAATGGCTGTAATTTTGTGGGCTTATATCTGGGTCTTCAATCCTTATCCATTGATCTGTGTGTCGATTTTGGAGCCAGTACCAGGCTGTTTTTATAACTATGGATTTGTAGTATAGACTAAGGTTTGGTATGGTGATACCTCCAGCAGTGTTTTTGCTACTCAGGATTGTTTTTGCTATCCTGGGTCTTTTGAGCCTCCATATGAATTTTGAGATTGTTTGGTCAACTTCTTTGAAGAATTGCTTTGGGATTTTAATTGGTATAGTATTGAATTTGTATATTGCCTTTGATAGGATGGTCATTTTTACGATGTTGATTCTGCCAATCCAGGAACATGGGAGGTCTTTCCACCTTCTGGTGTCTTATGCAATTTCTTTCTTTAGGGTTTTAAGTTTTAAGAAACAAATTTCTTTTCTTTACAAGTAACCAAATCCCAGATACTTAATTTGGAAGCATACCAAGTAGATTAAGATGATATTTACATTTACTTGCACACATTCATTGTGAAAAGTGACTGTCCTTCAAACAGAAATTTGATCAGAATTTTAATGCCTCATGGTAAGACACTAGTTTACTTTTTATAATTTATCCTAGGAGATTTGCTTCTGCATTACAAAATACAAGTATGGTGTTTTATATCATATGTTTCTACTCTGCAACCTGGATGGTTACCATCTCTTTGCCCTTTTGGTCAACAATGTAGCTTCCTTTAGTTGCTGTGATGTTGCTCTGAGAGATAAGAACTAGGCCTTTTATGAACTGCATTAGTTAGACTTGTTCTTTGTTCTGTTAGAGCTCCGTGAAAATAGAATATCCAGGTAGCCTGCACTCTGGGGTTCTAGAGTAGGAATAACAATTGCTCTCACCAAACACTTTCATTTTCATATGCACAATGATGAATATGTTATTACTACAAAGGGGACTCTCCAAATGTGATCTAGAAAAAAGGCTTTAGATATGGAGATAATCTTTAATTATTTATGTGAATCCAATAAAATAATTATTTTGATTAGACTTAAAGGGAAGTGGGGATGAGGAAACACAGAGAGGAAATTGATTAGTATATATTATAGCATATGACATGTAAAATTGTCAATGAGCAAAACTGACCATTTAAAAAAAGTTGAGAGAGAGAGAGAAAGAGAGAGAGAGAGAGAAAGAGAGAGTTGAGTAGTGGAATGGAGAAAGAAGGGAGATGCATAATCCCAGTAATACAAAGAGTGTAGCATTCGTGGCTTCTCTTCCCAAGAAAGAGTGTGTGGATCTTAAAAATAGGAAATAAAAGAAATAATCTTTTCTTAAAGGGTCCAAATAGAACTATTAATTCATGGCCTTTTTAGCACTTTAATGTTTGCTTAAGCACATTAACTTTTGAAGCTCAAATTTCCATACCCCTTCTATAACACACACATTTTTAAGGCAATAAATTTGAGAGACTTTGTTAGAATAGCAGTATAAGATTAAAATAATGCCACAAACATAGTGAAACAAATCTGAACCTGGCTACTTAGTGACTTTAAGTTTAAAACAGCACCTCAGTGCTCAGAGAAAATTGCTTTATGCTTATCTGTTTCTTCTTCTCTCAGTGAATATGTGTGTGCTTATACATATGTGTGTGTGTATTATTTATACATTTTGGTATATGTATATATGTGTGTGTGTGTATGTGTGTGTGTGTATGCACGCACATGTGTGTATGTGTGGTCTATTCTGCTTTCACTCAAATGAACAGACACAAAGAGAAGTATAACATAGTTTCAGCTGTTTGCTTGACACTACATCCACTTTGTCATTTCACACTCCCACATGGAAACATGTTTGTTTTTGCATATCTCCACAGTTTAGTCAGTCAGCCTCACTACTATTACTTCAAGAGAATTTTGTAATCTTGGCATAGCTTAAAAAGGTTGTATTGGAATGAACTTGAATTATAAATTAATGGTTCAGAGTCTGCTAATTACATAAGCACACGAATGTAATTCACGTGAATTATCAATCTCACATCTGGTGTGAATGGCAATGATTAAAATTTAAATGAATCCCACTGAGTGGAGAAGTACAGGCAGGGTTTCTGCTTTGATTAATTATGCTAAGCTTTATTCCTGAACTTACAGAAACAGATAAATAGATCTTCAAAGTCAGAAAATAGCCTATTTCCAATGTTTGGTTATTTCATTATTTATTCATTTATGATGAATGATAAGAGAGTGACTTGGACCATGATATTTGCCAGAAGTGTGTTACACAAGGAATAACCAAAGTAGCGAAAGACCAGCAACTATTACTACAGTGCTTCACTGTACATAGAGGTGACATGAAAAGTGGAGATACTGAGTAGCCTATGAACAGAGGAAGTAAGAACTGGATTTGTTACATGAGAGACTTTGCTAACCAGGACAAAGGCAGTGAGGATCATCTAGTCAGCTTCCTTCATGGCACAAACAACTGAAGAATTTGTCGTTGAAGTTGATAATGCTTGGAGACTCTCTCTCTCTCTCTCTCTCTCTCTCTCTCTCTCTCTCTCTCTCTCCCCCTTTCTCTCTCTCTCTTTCTCTGAAACGAAAAGTTAAAAAAAAGTTAAGACACAACAAATATGAAGCATAAATGAACTTTTCTGCAAGCATTAAAGAACACAGAAAGGGGGGCTGTAGAGGTGGTTCAGGGATTAAGCCTCTGCCTTGCAGGTGGAAGGAAGGTCCTGAGTTCGGATGCTAGACCCCATATATAGACGCTGGGTGGAAGTGGGAGTGTCCTGCATTTCTGGTCCTGGTAGGGCAGAGCCTGTGAATCTCAGGGCAGAGTAAACAAGGAGGAGAGGGAGGCGGTCCATGGTGGTTCCCGAATTCACCCGTGATTCTACACACACACACATACACACACACACACATACATATACATGCACACACACGCATACACGCACAATTGAATAATAAGTAAATAAATAAATAAAAAGAACACAGAAAGGGAAAACATCTCACATTGTCATTCTCTGAACATGACAATGACTTGATACCCAAGGCAAACTCAAAGACAGAGAAACCTGCAGACTAATATTCTTGAAAACAGCTTCACAAATATTCAACTGAATATAATCGTACACAAAAATATACACCAGACAAAATGGGGGGGTGTATCTCCAGGAATAAATAGACAAGTCAACACCGGCAAGCTAAAATTAAAGTATAACATCAATAGAATGAACCAATTTATTCATCATCACAAAGGATAGAAAACTCATTTGATAAAATTCAACTTTCTTTTCTAATTTAAAAATATTCTTAATTTACTGCAAAATCAAAGATAAGTTATAACAAAGCCACAGTCAATCTTCTATTGAATAGGGAAATTTTAAATCAGTTTTCATTAAGCTTTATAATAAGATAAGATAGTTTTCTTTAAACATTTTTCAATAGAATAACAAGTCTTATATAGTTCAATATTTAAAAAAATAAAACAAATTAAAGACACAAAAACAGAAAAGAAAAAAAATTATTTATTCTTACTTTAAATGATGTGATTTCATATATGGAAATCCCTTGAAGATTCTCTAAAATACTATCATAACTGATAAATTCAGTAAGTTTACAAGCTTAAAAAAATCAATGTACAAATGTCGGAGCTCTTTAAAATACCAGTAATTGCATTTCTGTTAAAAAAAAAACTCTTAAATATTCACAATAAAAACAATGTAAAAAACTTAGGAAAAAGTTAATCCTTATGGTTTAATTTTTTTGTTCCTTCACTTCTTTGTAATTGATTTCTGTAATAAAAATTATATAATGCTGATGAAGGAAAATTGAGGTGGAAATAAAAATTTTAATGGATTTTATATTTATTATGTTAATTTATGGGGAAAATTTGATTGAAATAATTAATTTTAACATAATTTGCATGTGACAACACAATCTCCAGACTAGGTATAGCAGAATCAATGATGTTCTTCACAGAAACAGAAGAAAAATCTTAGAATTCATAGATAAACATAAAAAGAACCTGAAAAATCAAAAGTATCTTTTAGAAAATCAAAGCTGGAGATATTATAATGCCAGATGTCAAAACATATAACGAGTTAAAATATTTAGCACTTGAATATAGGCATTGAAACCGACAGATCAGAAAGACAGAAGAAAACACACAAATTAGCCTGTGTTTGCAGACAGCTTCATTATAAAAACAGGAAGGACCTTTTTCTGAAAGGACAGTTGTTTAATGTTCCTGTGAAAACTCAATCTCCACAGGCTTTAGTATGAAACTAAAACTCTGTTCTTCTCTCTAAATAAAAATTAATTAAAAAATAGGTGACTGACTTAAATTTCAGGTTCAATCCATGAAGTTCTTGAAGGACGCTCAAGAATGTGCCTTCATATGATGGTATGTGTAGAGGAGTTGTGCTGTGATAACCAAAACTTTGGTAACCAAGGCAAAGCCGGTACTTCTGGCCAAAGTAAATCCAAAGCTGTAAGGTGGCTCAACCATTCAGTCACATGAGGCTCAAGCATGATTCATTTGTTTGGTCCCCAGATCCTTAGATCCCAGAAAATAGAGGGCTGGGAATCCCCAAAGCAAGCTGGCTGGCCACCCCTTCCCTCTGAGTTTTATTACAGAACCTGTCTTATAATTTCATGGAACAGTGATAAAAGCTGATTCCTAATATCACCCTTGGGTCTCCACGCACATGTGCATAAAGTTATGGATACATGTACACTTCCATATACATGCAAACACACACATATTTACATACAATCCACATGCATACACAAGAAAATGCAAAATTAGCAAAGGCAAATTGCCTGTTTTACAAAATGAATAATTCACTATCTAAAGAAATACACTTGTAACATCTACTGAGATGCTGCACAGATAAATGAAGTGGTTACATCCATGTAATTGAAGTAGTATTTTTTGTCCAAATAATAAATTATGAAGGTGCAAGTCATGTCATAATATAATTTCCAGAGCAACATAATTATACATAAAGAAATTAAATTTAATGATCTACATGATCTGTTTACATGGTTATAATACATTGATTTGTACACATTTTCATAGCAGCACACTTAACTCAGTATTTCTAGATATCTACAAAAAAAGACTTTTGAGGCAATAATGATTGAGAAAGATAAATTCCAAGAATAAAAGCAGATAATAATCAAATTTCAAGTTCCACTATCCTCTTATGTTCTATAACATTATCAATTACATGAGTTTAACATCAGACAATATAAAGAAGATTTTCCAGTCACACTCCATTATTTGTATGGTAAGTCAAAGTTATCATCAGTGTAAAAATCTCGTGAATACATTTAATTTTTTTACTCTCATCACAATGTTGAATAGTAGACTAGGATCCCTCTTAAAACTGGTAATGTAAAAAGCATTGGTTAGGTATTTACTGCATCTATCTTGATTATGTCATATACACTGAAAAGTCATGCAATTAAAACCATAATTAACTAAAATGAATTTTACACTGCTGTATTGCAATTAATACTATGCAAACCAATATAATGCAGTACTATACAATAAAATACAGCACAATAGAGCTTTGGGACAACACAGTATACTTCATAACAATATGTGTATACATAAATATATTTACATGTATGTGTTGAAGGTACATTTATTATATTTTTATGTATTGAAACCACGGTTTTACTCCAGAAAGCTTTTAAGGTTAATATTTAAAAAATTACTCATGGGTTACCCATAATATGTTATTACAAATATGAATATATATACATTATATATAATGTATATAATTATGGGATGGTTAATGTATGTCATAATTTTATTCTATTGCAAATAATTTTTGTAATAACACTAATCTACAATTTTGGAAACAGTCAAGAATTCAGTGTTTCCAACTTACAAACTGAAATTAAATTCTTTTTCCAATATTCTTAATATATTTCTTTTGACTGACAACACATTGTCAGATATTTTCTAAATATGTTTATATCATAATTGTTGGTAATATGAGACTTTTCAAAAATGTGTTAATAAAGTATTTTATATTTCTTGAGTGTATTTTCAATGCTGTGAATTTGTCGATACTGAGACACTTATTAAAATTACAGACAGAAAATGTATCGCTATCTCTCTCTAATTAGAATATTATCAAGAGAAAATTGATGATATCACCAATGAGAAAAATAAAGCACTCTTGTATTTTTATTTTTTGATTATTTTTCTGAATTTTATAAGTTATTTTTGCTATGTTCCAAGAAAACTTCCTTTTTTTCACCTACATTTAATATTTTTCCTAATCATACAAGCTCACTAGGTAATCACCCCATCTTCTCCCTTTCCCCTCCCTAGTCTCCCTTCTTCTCCCTTTTCCATTTTCTTTCAACCCTCTTCCTCCCTTCTCCTCTCCGAGTGCCTCCAACTTCCTCCCTCCAATCCCCTGGAGCATCACTTTATGTGGGCACCAAACATCCTTCTGAATCCTCCACCTTAGTAAGGCTTCTTCCAGACTTAGTGGTATAGCCAGGGCCCTTCTTGGGCTCCTCTACTCTAAGGATCCTACTGCCTGAAGCCTTCTGCCCTGTGATCAATGCTAGACTTTGGGAGGTCATCGACTTGTTAGCCATTGTGCTGGTGAGCCCTAACTTGTGTGGCGTATCTTGCATATCATTGGTCCTCCCCATCTTTAGACTCTTATGATTTTGCCAACTCCTCTTCTGCAAGGTTTCTTGACCTTTTGGCTGGTCTGGTGTCAGGTGACTAATATAGGCATCTGGCATTTCTTTGATGTTCTGAATTATGGTTTGTTGTTTTGGTTTTGGTATTCCTGCACTGCCTTTGGCTACATCCCCATTGGTATTGAATGTCATCTCCTAACCAAAGATAAAAAAGACTTTTTAAATGAAAATCTTAATATAATTGTAGATGGTTACTGATTATTTGTGAGTCCTTTATCTCCCTGACTGGTGAGATCAAACCTGTTTAGTTCCAGACGATCAGGAAGGGAAGTTAAGAGTGAGCTGCACCAGATGCCTCGCTACTTACACGCAATACATGATGGTGGCCTAATTTCTCTACTGAAGTGTGCTCCCCTATCTCCTTTCTTTTGAGATCCTCCCTTCCGTTCCCTCCTGTTTATAATCCTTTGCGATTATAGTGTGTATTACAGAGATTTACCTTTGAATATGTCATTAAGTGAGTTTGAAACTAGGATCCATTTATTAGGGAATACATATGGTGCCTAATTTTCTATGTCTGGGATACTTCACTCTATATAATTTTTTCTAATTCTATGCATTTCCAAACAAATTTCATGAATTCATCTTTTTTGATAGCTGAGTTGTATTCCGTTGTATAAATGTACCACATTTTCATTATCCATTCATCAACTGTTGGGCATTTGGGTTGATTCCATGACTTTACTATTGTAAACAGTACTGCTATGAACATGGTCATACTTGTGCCACTGTGGTGAATTTCTGCATTATGGGGGATGATTCCTAGCAGTGGTATAGCAGGGTCATCTGGCATTTCAATCTTTAACTTTTTTAGAAATAGCCTTACTGCTTGCCAGAGTGGTTGTATAAGGCTGCATTCCCACCAGCAATGTAGGAGAGTTCCCTTCTCGCCACATCCTCTCCAGCATTTTGTGTTGTTTGTATTGTGGGATTTTCGCCATCCTGACCGGGATGAGATGATATCTCAGGGAATTTTTGATTTGCATTCCCTGATGGTTAAGGATGTGGAGCATTTTTTAAAGATATCTTTTAAGACATTTCTACTTTGTCCCTGAAAAAGTTTCTTTTGAATTTCGAGGCCCATTTTTTTTAATTGGGCTATTCATCTTCTTGGTGTTTGTTTTTTAAGTTCTTTGTGTACTATGGATAATAAAGATCTATCAGATACGTAGTTAGTGAAGAACTCCCATTCTGTGAGTTGCCTTTTTGCTCAGTTTATAATCTCTTTATCTGAACAGAAACTCTTTAATTTCATAAGACCCTATTTGTTGAGTGGTGGTTCTAGTGCCTATGTTATTGGATTTCTGTTTAGGAACTGTTGGCTTAGCCCAATCAGCTGGAAGGAGTTCCCTGCCCTTTCAATTAGGGTTTTTGTTGTCTTTGGCATTTGAGGTCCTTGATCCATTTAGAATTAATTGTTGTGCATGGTGACAAGTACGGTTCCAGTTTTAAACTTCTATGTGTGGATATCCAGTTTTTCCAGCACCATTTGTTGAAGATGCTGTTCTTTTTCCATAGAGTTTTTGGGGCCCGTTTGTCAAAGATCAAATGGCTGTAATTGTGTGGGCTTATATGGGTTTTTCAGCCCTTATCCATTCATCTACGTGAATATTTTGGAGCCAGTCCAGCCCGTTTTTATTACTGTGTATTTTTAGTATATATTAAGTTTTGGTATGGTGATGCCTCCAGCAATGTTTTTGTTACTTAGGATTGTTTTTGCTATCCGGGGCCTTTTGTGCTTGTATATAAATTTTGAGATTGTTTGTTAAATTTCTTTAAAGAATTGCTTTGGGATTTTGAGTAGTATAGTGTTGAATCTGTATATTGCTTTCGATAGGATAGTCATTTTTATGATGTTGATTCTGCCAATCCAGGAGCATGAGAGGTCTTTCCACCTTCTGGTGTCTTCTGCAATTTCTTTCTTTAGGGTTTTAAAGCTTTTCATTATAAAATTCCCAGGCACACAAGTTTGGTTCAATATGTACAGGTCAATAAATGTAATCCATCATATAAACCAATCCAAAGTCGAAGACCACATGATATTCTTGATAGATGCAGAAAGATCTTTTGACAAGATCCAATATCCTTTTATGATCAAAACCCTAGAGACAGTTGGAATGGAAGGAATTTATATCAACATAATAAAAGCTGTATACAACAAGCCAGCAACAAGGATTATACTCAATGGGGAAAACTTGAAACATTCTCGCTTAGATCAGGAATTAGACAAGGCTGTCCACTCTCACCATTTTTATTCATTATTTTACTCAAAGTCTTAGCTAGATTCATAAGACAAGAAAGGAAGATAAAGGAGATTCAGATCAGAAAGACAGAAGTCAAGATATCTCTATTTGCAGATGATGTGATTGTATACCTGAGTAATCCTAAAAATTCCACCAGGAAACTCCTGGAACTAGTACAGAAGTTCATCAGGGTGGCAGTTTACAAAATAAATGTGCAAAAATCAGTGACCTTCCTATACACCAAGGATGAAAAAAGTGAAAATGTCCTAAGAGAAACAATCCCATTTAATATAGCCCCTAAAAATGAAATACCTTGATATAAATCTAACCAAAGAAGTGAGAGACCTGAATTTTATAATAGTTTATTATGTACTTCATATTGATTTCTATCATCTCCTTAACTCTACAATCACTTCTAAACCTGCAAAATCTGTACCTTTTTTTGTCCACAGATATGAAGGTCATATTTTTGAGTCTATGTTTTGTTTGTTTCCACTATTGTGAAAAATTAGTAGTGTATTTTTTGTATGCTCTGTTGTGATAGACAGTTGAGGTTTTTCATATTTTTACTTTCACAAAAATATGTGCCACTTGTACTATCAACCACATCCTGCGTTGAAATACAACGTATTTAAAGTTTATGAGATGAATTGTTTTAGAAAATGGCAGCACAAATTTACAACTCTGAAAAAAACGACAATTTCTTAACAACGCTTGAAAATTTTGACTATTTTTGTGCATATTTTGCCTATACACATGTTTGAGCTACTGTTATGTCATTATTTCAACATGAATTACTGAATTTTGACATGCCCAATATTTTTCTCTATTTGTGATGGCTGAATTATATTTTACTCATCATGTTAGGTTAATGTTTACAAACACTGTATTCATTTTGCACATCTTTAGTAGTACAATCATATTCAATAAGAGCATGAATATTTTTGTGACAAATTTATAATTCATTCACCTCAAATATTTAATGTAGTGGTTTGAATATTGCTATAGTAGGTCATTTTCAAAGTTTTATTCATGTACTCACTCTGCTTTCCAGATAATTTTCTATTTGGAAAGGGTGGAGGTGTTTCTGTTTGTTTAGTTTTTGAGATGGGGGGGTCCCACAGAGCCCAGGAAGTTGTTAAGTTTTTTTTTTAATGTACTATTTTATGAAGGAGAGAGAGAAAAAAAGGCAAGAGAGAAAGAAAGAGAGAGATAGAGAGATAGAAGAAATGAGAGGGAGTGTACACACACACACACACACACACACACACACACACACACACACACACAGATACACACAGCCCAGGAAGTTGTTGAGTTTTTTGTATGTACTATTTTATGAAGGAGAGAGAGGAAAAAAGGCAAGAGAGAAAGAAAGAGAAAGACAGAGAGAAGAAATTAGAGAGAGTATACACACACACACACACACACACACACACACAACTTAAGGGTAGAGATCAGTATCAGAGCAATGACTTTTGGAAAAGTCAGCTCCTGACTTCCACCGTGTGGACACCTAGGGATGGTGAGCAGGTCTATAGGTTTGTGAGCAGGCAACTTGCCCACCAAATTATCTCACAGGCCCATCGTCTCCAAACTGCATAAAGATACAGAACTTTCGTACACATTTTCATATTCTGGACTTATTTGACTGAGAATGTTTCCTCAAATTCATTCATGTCTTTATCACGACCATTTCTCTCCATACCAGACATGTGATGCATTTTATAATTAACAAGACTGTATCTCCTCAATTTTCTATCGCTCTGGCATGCTCAGTTGCTGTGATAAACCCCATAGGCTGCTTACCACTTGTTCGGTAAATCATGTTAGACAGTGATATATCATCCTTTCTACAAGGGATTATACTGAGGTGATGATTTATGTGTTTTTGCTCATGAACAAATTCACTGGAATTTTTTCAAACTTGTGCCATTCTGATCCAAAGTAGTCCATGAGGCAGTGTTAATCTATATTTTTGTTGTTTTTGAAAATAATTTAGCATATTATCATTTAACAATACACAGTATAATTCAGATTTTTTTATTCTCATTTTATCCGTTTTTATAGTTCAAATTCAAAATGTTACTCAAAGGCTCTGTTCACAATTCTTGGTCCTTAGTTGTTACCAGTAGTTTAGAAGGCTGTGTAAGTTGTAGAAAGAGGAATATTGTCAATTTATTAATATTTAGACACATTTCTTAAGGTTTTTTTGATGATCAAGATACAAATATAGAACTGTATGAATATTTATCTCTAATTAGAACATTAGTATAAAACCAAAAGAATCTAAAAGAATCAACGATGAAAAATGGGTCACAGGGCAAGGAAGGTGAAGGGGGACCCTTGAAGATACATTATTCTTTGGGTCACATGAGGGGTTAACCCTTGGAGATGTTTCACCCTTAGCGACAATATCTCTGGGTTATTCCTCTCTCCTCCTACTGTTCGTGGTGTGTGAAAAGGATGCTTGTGCTTGCTGCTGATTGAGGCATATCTGCCTGCTCTCCATCCCACCATGAAATCATTATCATAGATGACAGAGGCATGCCAAGCCAAACTTGTTCTAGTGTTAGGTATTGATACTTTCTAAAGAAAATTAAATGTTAAGAAAAAATCTAATATCTTTTACTATTTCACATACTGTTATCTCTTTTCAATACAGTCTGATTCATGTCCTTTCTTACAGAATTTCTTTGACATTTCTTATATTTTTTCTTCTCATGATAAAATTATTCAACTTTTTTGTATCTGAATTAATTGATCTATCCCTCTATTTTTCCAAAGCTGTTTTCAATAGTTACAAACATTCAGAAAGCCATTGGATTTTCTTCCATAATTAAAAATACAGTGAACTATTATAGTCTTTTCAGCTTTTTTGTCCAACAAAATGTTACTTGACATAAATGAATTAAGCCAATTACAGAAGACAGGTATGTTTCTTCACTTTTGTACTTGCTAAATTTTATATAAATGTGATGAATGTGGCACCCTTACAAAAAAGAATTGACTATATTCAACATTCAAAAATGTGAAATTTGTAGGAAAATGAATGAAACTGGAAAAAATTATGGCAAGGTAATCCAGCCCTAAAATATAAGTATGTTCAATATTCTATCCCATATATGGACACTAAATTCAAAGTTTTAGAAATATTTATTGAATTAGAGTGTATCTCTAGAGATCAGAAAATTAAAAAGTAGCCATAAAGTATGTGTGTTGAGGGAAAAAAGGCAGCAGAATTGAAATGCTTTTATTTTTATATATTGCATATCATGTATAAGTTTATATATTACTCTTGTTACTTTTTATCTGCCAGACTAAAAAAGTAACCATTTTGCAAATGGGTGATAGACCCCTCTCTCACTGTGGTTTCCCACTTTTATTACATCTACCTTTGAATGTGCTTTTATCACAAGACTCTGGTTTAACAGCTTTTTGTCTCTGGCCAGGGGGTAACATACAATGCCCACCAGGATGGAGTGAAGGGCATTGCAGGAGCAGCAAAACTGCAAAAGAAAATCAACAAACCACAATCCAGAACTTCAGAGACTCTATATCAACCACCTAGAACTAGGCCAGCTTAATCTCTCCCCATCTTGAAGCTCAGGGAAATTTGTGGAATAGGGGGCGGTAAGAGTGTAAGAGCAAAAGGATGGGAGGAGTAATGATATGTAAGATACTCCATACTAGTTAGGGCTGAAGCAATCATAACTGGACTTTGCATGCCTGCGCATTGTCCAACACACTGTTGACCTCACAAAGTCTAGCATCTGCTAAAGGCACCAAGATCCTTGGAGGCAAAGGATTGGCAGCCACAGCAGTGTTCCTATACCTAAGGGGAACACGGGAAAGGGTTCAGGGAAAGGCCACTGGGTCCTTGTACGTCATCGGAGAGGAGGACCCAGAGGAAAATCAGACATGCACAAGAAAGGACTCTCTGGGAATTGGGGCGGGAGGCACTGGGGGATGGGGAGAGAGGGGGGTGGGGAGGGGGAGCAGGGGCTACGGGGGGAGGAGGAGGGAGGGAAGGAACTGGTGTACCTATTAAGTTTGTATGAGCTGAAATAATAATTAAAATGTGTTTAAAAAGTTTATATATTACTCTGAAGTATTATTTTATTCAAGAAAAAATAAAGGACTATGATAAATACATAGTTATAATCTGCTTTCAATAGAGTGTTAATTTATATATTAGACAATAAATGTCAGTTTTCAAAATGTTCAGTGCACAGACAGCATTAGTAGTTTCCTTAGTTATTTTGCTGAAATCTATTGCACTCATTTGTTACACATATATTTCAAGAACTCTCTTATCCAACATTCATTCAAATGTAGTCACCATTATTCCAGAAAGTCTGCATTTTGGAAGCCACATAAATATTATACCTTCATAATTGGAAGGATGTCTTAATGGTCTCTAACAGTTCCAACTGGTTACATTGACTCACAACTTATTTGAGATTTCTGAGTACTCTACATAAAGATAGTATAATATAAATAATATAAAATAATAATATAAAAATACATATCTGGAAACATAGAATAAACAATTGATATCATTTTCAAACATGAATATTAATACACCATCTAAAATAAATTAGTGTATTTACTTCATTGTTAATCACTTAGCATGCCAAAACAAGGCCAAATAACATTTATTCTATGCATATAAATGTGCTTCAAACTTATGGGCTCTTTACTTTAATGTGCAGCATTTATTATATCTAGGTAGAGATAACTTATGTTCTCACCTCCATATATTTTCAATTGACATTATTTAAAATCAATGTATGACTAAAATTAAAATATGACTAATGCTTATATGCCAGAAGACATGTAAGCTTCATTTTGGTGCTAATATACTTAAATATAAGTTCTATTTAATGAAAAAAAACAGATGAAATATTCACATGACAGATGGTAATCTGAAATAATTAAATTCCTGTAAACATGGAATTATTTGTGCTTATTTTCTGAGGGATTGAAGATGTCAATGTATGTAACTATAAATTGGTAATGGAGAAGTCTTATAATTATAGTTTTTGGTTATTAAAATTAATATATTAAAGAGCGAATATAAAACAATGATAAAATTTTAAAACAAATTTATTTGACTAGAAACCTAAGTGAGATAAAGGAAACTGATCAGAATATTTAGAAAGTGTTTTAACTTAGCGAGATTCATGTTTTCTTTCTTTATTTTATTCATAAATATTTGTTGAGTTGAAATCTTACAGTATTACCTAGGAAAGTCTTAAATTTGACATCAGTCTACTTCAACCTCTGTAAGTATGCATGACCATAACCAGCTCTTAAGCAGTTCAGTACAATAAACCCCAAAGGATGTTTCAAATGTGAATCAATGTAGTAGTTTTGGATTACTTATATATTAAATTTTTAAATATTTGTTCAGCAACATAGAGATAAAATTATATAGAAATAAATGAGGTGTATTTTTCAGTGAATATCATATTTAACTTTAGAAGTTACATGTAATTTAATTTATAAGCTAATGGCATTAAAATTCTATACCTTGAAGAATTTAAGTTGGATGATATTAAATACCTAAATTGGAATATACGTAAGTGGGGTTCTTGAGGTGGCATGTCAGATAATGTGCTTGCCCTGAAACCATGAACACAAAATGCCAGACAAGCTTACTGGCATCAAAGACAGGGAACTCCCAGCTAGAAACCGTAGTCAGATGTCAAGTTTTAGGTTCAACTTTGAAGACCCTGCCTTAATAAAAGTGGAAAACAATGGAAGAAAAACCCAATGAAACCTTGGGCATAAATATATTATGTATCCCACATAATATACATATGTATGTATGCATCTATTTATCTAATATTCTAAAAGTATAGACCAAATATTACATATAAAATTTACATATTAGGAAGATTGTTTATCAAATACATATGCTTGATTTTGTCAACTTTGGACAACAATCCTTTTCATTCATACAAATCAATTGTTTATTGATGGATGTATATATCATTAGTTAATGGATGTAGTCATCATTTATTAATGGATGTATACAAATTAGGACATGATTTGCAGGCACACAATTGCTCACCACAGACACGAAGAAAATCCCTGAAAAAGGGAGCAAGTCTCACCTATCAGGACACCGTAGTCTTTGATATTGTATCTCTTTTTGCTACCTTCCTTTTCTCTTTTTCTCCTTTTCTCATCCTTTTTCTCAGCTTTTAATGATCTATTATTTATTCTCCACACATATGTTCATATATAGAAAATTGAAATTTTGGATCCTCATATGAAAGACTAGATATGGTATTTCACTTTATGAACTTGAATACTTTGTTTAAGAAAAAATTTCCACTTGCATCCATGTTCCTAAAAGTATCAAAATTTAACTTTTTTATATATGGCTAAAATTGCATTTTATATGCACAGCATTTTCTTTCTATCTATCAGTTGATGAAAAGCTTGTGTGGGTCCTTTCTCTAGCAACTGTAAAAGCTACAGCAGTAAAACTTTTCTGTTCTTCATCCTGCTTTCATGTTCTTCCATGAATTTATGGCTTACTAAATCCCATCTGTGTTCCTGCTAATAACAGGAGTCTGGGCATCTGCTGGAGCAAGGATAATATAGTCATAGATTAGAGGAACACTCAGTGTCAATCCTCGAAGATTTGCAATGGACAGTGTTCATAACAGCAAAGCACAATTGGCCAGAGTGCAATAGATAAGGAAGGTACTGTGGATTGCTCAGTTCCAAACAGTAAAGGTAAATCACACCCCAACCATAGTAGAAGAGGGGGCAGTGCTGCTGTGAGAGCCTGAAGGTGGTGAGACACACAGCCAGGTTATGTCTTCTGGACAGGACTGAGTCTTTGCAACCTTGAGCTTATTGCAGCTGGGTCTGTTCTTACAAAACATTTCATCTCTTCTGTATTTTCTAGTATTTTGCAGTTTCATGTATCAACACAACTACTTCATACCATTTTAACATACTACTACCCAATTCTGTCCCCCTCCTTCACCAACTGAGAACTTTTCCCACCAGTTTTCTTCTTATTTTTATGACTTTTTGTGTCTTCCTCACAGAGGTTCACCAAGACTGCCTGCATTATCACGTGCTTTAGTATTTGCTGGAATATAGATGGCATATCAGTGGGTATACCACCAGAGAGTTCAACACCTTTCCAACAGGCAGCATTCACCCTCAGGGAGGGGTGATGCTTCTTGAGGTCTTCCCCCTTCTGTGATAAAATGTTGAATGCTGTTTGAGTGAAGCAAGGTACCTTCCTGTAAAGTAATTTCTGTTGGGATTATTGACAACTTACTCCACTCAATAATTTCACTGATAAGTTTGCATGTATAAAATTTCATTTAATTGCAAATATTGTTATCACATTAATTGGAATACAATTAATGGGTTCTATTGTGAAATTTTTTTACATTCAAAACATTCCTATATTTGTCCTTCTTATTTTCTCTTTTCTTCCTAGTTCCCACACTGTTGTTCCCACACAACCCTCCTGTTAGTCCGCTTACTCACATAAATACTACTTCTTATGTTTTTATATAGTATATGGCATGTATGTGACATGAACGAAAATATGTATCTAAATATATATTCCATATTTAAATCTTGGGTACTATTTGCATACTCTTGATAATTACAGTAAGATATATTCATTTTCAATCAAAGAGGGTAATATATGACTTATGAGGTTGCAATAATTTTCTGCTTAAACTTAAAAACTATTTTTCTTTGCTCTAGTTGACAATATGAACGTGGAATAAAGAAAATGAAATAGAAAGCGAGCAAACTATGAAACATTTTGTGCATCACATAATATTCAGTAATAGAAATCATTACATTTTGCTTGCTGTATTTCTCTTGGAAATGAAGAAATTGAGAAAAGAAAGTACAGAAAGATTTTTCTAACAAAAATATACAGTGAACACAAACAGGGTAAGGTTAAATTATTTTCTTTTATAATGAACCCACAGTAGAGACAGAATTTATATTAATTAAATTGATTACAAGAACCCATTCTTTTATGAATTGATAGACCACTAACTGCCACAGGGAAAAGATGAAATCATTCTTAATTTATCATCTTGTAGTTAGTTTCATAAATATATTTACCAATGTTAGAATTCACAATGTAATTCTTTTCTCTGTTGTCATGGAGATTTTTCAGACTATATACCTTGCTTTCTTGGTAGGGAAGGAGTTAGATATCAGAAAGAAAGCTCCAAGGCAAATGGCAGATTTAATAAATGTCCTGTTAAGATGAGGTACTACAGTTCAAATTAAGAAAGTTCTATGGTAAAGTGTATCACAGGTTCCTACTTCGATTATTATGCTGTGCTCCCTGATAGGTACAGAAAATACAATTCATTAATCAACAGAAGAAAAAGGAAAAGAAATTTTAAGTTGTTAGAAAATTAGACAAAACTGATTGCAAAGAGATCTGAGAGATGCATTTTTACTTTCAAATTCCCCGTTATCTATAATTTGATGACCCTGGATATCTTGGGAAGGAGTAGAGAAGAATATGGCTAAGGTAAGGAGGAATTCTGAACTCAAAAAATCCCCAGAGGCAATGTCTATAGCTGCACAGTCATTTCCTTATCTAGCAAAAGACAAGAGACTCTAGACAATGGGAATGCTCACCAAAAAACACAGTAGAGCTGACTCTCACAATCCAGTTCTGTGTCTTCAGTAACTTCTGTTCACTGGAACTTGGTGAATTTGGACAGAAGGAACATTAAAATTTAACCGAACAATGCAACACTACTAAACTATGTTAGACAAATATTACCAATCATTTGGGATGCTCAAAAAAAGTTTTAAGCCCGTTTATAAAATGAACAAGCCAACAAGCTTCAGGAACAATTGCAATATGAAAGAGATGCAAATAAAAAGGAACTAAGCGTAACAACCTTATATTTATGTTGAACCACAAATATGCAAAATCATCTTGAATAAGGAGAACAATGCAGAAGGCTACACAGCTGGAATAATCAGCTCTGTACCAAAACAGATACATAAATCAATGGAGCAAAGACAATCATACAGATATAAACAGTTAAATGAATCTTTGCCTGGTTACTGAGAACACCCAGTGAGGAAAGGGTAATGTTTTAATAACTAATGTCTGGATAATGAGATATCTGCATGTAGAGAAATGAAACTGCACTCTATTCTTTCATCATTTGTGAAGAATGATGATCAACTCTGAATGAGAAAATATTTAAATATAAAACCTGAAATAATAAAGCTACTGGAAGAGAAACATAATCTCGTTTTAGAATACTAGAGTATACAATGGCTATTTGCATAATACCACAGAAGCAAAAAAAGGCAAATATGAACATAAAAATTATAATATCATCTAACTTAAAAACATGTTAAATCAAATGAAAGTCAATAATGGTAGAAAAATTTTATGAACATTTAAGTGTTTGATGTCCAAATTATATAAGGAACTCTAAAAATCTCAAAAGAACATTTAAAAAAAACCTAAAGAACCTCTTTACACTGCCACCATCAAGATGCCGCTGCAGAAAGACAAGAAGCCTAAGAAGGCCACCTGCAAGTTCAATTTGAACCTTACTCATCTGGTAGAAGATGAAATCTTTGACTCTGGCAATTTTGAACAGTTTCTATGGGAGAAGGTTAAAGAATTAATGGAAAAACTGGAAATCTCAGAAATGTTGTTCACATTGGACGTTTCAAGAACAAAATCACCGTTGTTTCTGAGAAACAGTTCTCTAAAAGATACCTAACGTATCTTACCAGAAATACCATAAGAAGAATAACTTCTGAGACTGCTGCGGGTGGTCGCCTTTGACAAGGAAACATGAGCTGCGATACTTCTAGATCAGTCAGGATGAAGACGGCTCCAAGTCTGAGAACTAGTTGCCTTGGTTCCTGACTTGCTTCTCAGTCGATGATTACACTTGAGAAGCATCCAGAGATGGACTTTGTCAGTAAAGAATAAAAATCGTTGTGGTCTAACAATTGTCATTAAAAAAAAAAACTAGAGAAGAGCAATAGACTTAAATCAATACTTTTTTTACTCAAAAGAATGAAAACAAATTATGTACAATATCTGAACCAACATCTGCTGTTATTCTTAAATGCAAATAAAACACAAATGAAATATGACTTCGGTATAGTAGGAATGACAGAATCCAGCAAATTCCACCAGGAATGGGAAGGAGAGGAAGTATATGTACTACTAGTGGCTATTTCAATTGGTACAACCATTATAGAAAACATATAACAGTGTGGAGATTTTTCAGTCTATTCAATTCTACAGCTAGACACATATGTATAGGAAATGATGTATGTATGTCAAAGAGACATCTTCAAGAAATAGAAACAATCTATCTAACCATGAACTAATGAATGAAGACATAACACAAGTTTATATTCAGTGCAATTCAATACTATTGATGTAGCTATAGGCCATTAAGTCTCACCTGAAATATGCTCATTCATATTCAAATTCAATGAATTTGAAAGCAACAGTGGCATGCTAGCAATGAAGAAGCAGAGAATAGGATGGGGTAAGGCAGGAAAAGTTCTTTCAATAGGTCCCATTTGCAGTCAGGTCCAGCAAGCATTTCTGGTGTGTTCTGCAGTGGCAGGATGAAGATGCATGATTACAGCGCATAGAAATCAAAGAATCTTGAAAGTCTTCAGCATGAGAACTAATGTTTATTATTATCCTTGAATAGCATGAGACCTGACACTACATGCACATACACCTAAGCAGTGTGTCATTCCACTGATAACGTGTCAGTGTGCTTTTGTCCTTTCTATGCTACTTATATTGTGCCCCAAATAGCACAGAGGCCTTGAGGAGTTCCAGGACAGAGAGGGCTAAATAACCACATTGTGCCTCAAAATAAACAAATTAACATATGTAGAAATATTTTGACAAGTATTGTGATGACTTTGTCTACGTAAATATTGTAGCTTCCATCAAACTGATTAATGAATCTGTCAGATAAAAAGTTTCTTTCTTTGTGCTGAGACCATTAAAAATTTATTTCCTAACAAATATGAATCTATGGTGTGCTTTTCCTTACATTTTTTAAGCAAATAAAAAAGTTTATTTATTCTAAAAGGCAGTACTTCCAAATCCATTCAATAATCAAAATCACAGAAAAAAATAATTAAATATACTATGTTAAAAAAGATCATAATAGGAATACTGAGCAGTTGTAACATATGTCTCAAGGTAGGAACCAGGTTGGAAAGACAAATATAAAATATTTTTAAAACAATTGAGGAAATTAAAATATAAACTATGTATGAAATGACTCTGCAGAACTTATTGTAATTTGGGGTACAGTGCTGACATTTTCATTATCGTAAATGGAGAATGGCATTATTAGAACCGAATAACCACTTAGAGATGCCATGTCATGATGTTTGGAACTCATAACAAATATTGTTAGTATACAAATAGCACATATGCCTATGCCTATATACAGTGAGAATGACTGATCTGATTTTAATCAAGCCCTTAGTAAGGGTCATAGTTGGGCACGGGTGTCAACTTGACATTTGAGAGTCTGAGCTCTGGGCACATTTGTAGAGATTCAGTGGTTGAGTTAACCCCGGAGCAAACCTGCACAAGATTGTCTAGCTGATGGGGAAGGTGCAGCCCATGGTGGGTGGGATTAGGGCCTGGAATAAAATACAGAGAGCTGGTTGAGGGAGTTGGCATCCTTGTATTCACTTGGCCAGACATGCTGGTCTGGCAAGTAAGGATCGTCCCTCTCTCAGCCATTACCTAGAGATAATGTGGCCGGTTCACTCAGCCTTGGTGTTGGAGTGAGCTCTCCTGTCAAGCTGCACTGAAAACTGTAACAAGACTATCAGTAAGAAGATAAATTCCCTGTTCTCTTAAGCCATTTGATGGTCATTAAACAGCAACCATGCAGGCCGACTGCAATAGTAAGCAATTTTAGTTAAATAAATCTTCAGAGTAAACAAAAAATTGATCATGCACAGAAACAGAAATGGTCGTTGCAAGGATTCTGTAAAGAATTGGTAAGGCAGATGTTGGAGGTCATTAGTTCAGAGCTTCAACTTGGATACATCAGCATAGAATTGATATTTTGCCAAGCTCTCAAGGACTGTAAGTCATCCGTACTTACACCTTTCTTTGTGGTATCATATTCAATAAGTCATCCGTACTTACACCTTTCTTTGTGAAATCATATTCAACATGTAGCAATTCAGTGATTATTCTGTTTGCCTTAGCCATTTTCCTATGTATTTACACAGTGCTCTGTTCTTCTCTTATATTATTTTAATGTTAGATTAATTCTGTTTTCTTTCCATCTGAATAGAGAGCTCCTACAGGACAAAACTAGTGTTATTTCAGGATTTTAAAGTAGCTACTGAATTGTCTGGCATAATCTAGTCACTTGCATATATATGGCTCATCTTGGCATTCACAACTGAATTTCTGATAATTCCTTTCTCTCTTTACTTTTTGACAGTTTCCTACAAGTAGCAATGACTTTAAATTACTCCAACCAGTATTATCTGATATCATTCCCTGCCTCTATGTGAGCATTTTCTTCCCAACCAATCCTCTTCCTCTTTTCACACATTTTTGCACGCAGGTGGCCCACTCTAAAAATCTGTCATTTTTAACCATGGCCACAGAAATTCATTCCTCACCATTATTCTTCTTGTCTTTCATCAATATGTCTTTCTCTTCGTTTTACAACCTCTGTGAAACACAGGGATCTGGATCTGTAGTGACTGACTTTCTTTTATTATTTTATTTATTTATTTGACAGAAAGATAAAGAGAGGGAGAAAGATAGAGAGAGAAAGATAGAGACAGAGACAGAGAGAGACAGAGACAGAGAGAGAAGGAACATGCCAAGACACTCAAAGGATATTTTTCTGATATCAGTCCTCTGCTTCCACCGTATAATCCTCTGGATGCAGTCTTTCTTCTCTGTTTTTATTAAATCAACTTTCAAATTCTATTTACTACTGAGATTATAAAACATCTGACAGCCTAGTCTAAATTGCACTTAAGACTTATTTTTATCTCACTGAGTGTGATTTAAAAACACACAGCAAATTTTCCATTATCCGCAGTTCTTTGTAATATGATACAGAAAGTTTGTCTTTCAGAACAGAAATATTTAGATGTAATAATTGGTTGTGTTTTAATTGCTTACATTATGGAAATCACTAAAATAAATATTCCACATTGAAAATGACCAACATTAAAAAAGGTTGCATCTTTTGCACCATTATTACAGAACAGTTCTGTATACTACCAATTAAAATGATAGATATATGATCTATATGGCTTTGTATTGATTCAGTGATTATAAATATATAAATGGATGACACAGCCCAATTAGCATATGATTATTTCTAGAGAGTCAATAAGAATTTTAGCCCTAAAATTAAGGCAACTAAGAAGTCTTTTTATCTGGAATTGAAATCATTTATTAGGGTCATTTTCATTGATCTTAATTGTCAGTGTCTTATTACAATTTCTAATCCAGCAAGTTTCACATAGTGATACTATTTTCTCTCTGTTTTCTAGAAGTAAGCCTCCTAATAAGGTTGTCAGTGAATTTATGCAGAGATGAAAATTTAAATTTCATTCTTGTTAGCTAGCAACAGCTATAAAGCAATTCTTCAATTTTGATGGCTATCCTCAAAGGCTCATTGTTCATACTGGCTACTGGTATTTGTTTAGAGAGAACAGAACTACTGAAGTACTTTCACAATTGCAGGAAGTCTCCATAATGCCTTTAAATACTGGCTTTGAACTCTCATTGAAAAATATAAAATCTTAGATAAAATCCTAAAATCCCTTCATAGTTAAGACTTTGGAATTCTTTTAACATTAAAAAATTAAATAATTCATATTGATATCACATTTAATAACAATGTGACATCAACATAAATGTAAAAGTAAAATTGACCTATGAAAATTTTATAGAAACTTTGATCCTGTTTGAACATTTTTCCTATATTTCTTTAAATACTAAAAGAGTCATCATTCTTTCATAATTTTTTTTAATTTTTTTATTATTATTATTTATTCAACTGTGCGCATGTGCGTGTGTATGTGTGTGCGCGCGCGTGTGTGTCTGTGTGTCTGTGTATGTGTAGAACCACGGACGAATTCGTGAACCACCATGGACGCCTCCACCTCCTTTTGCCCCGGGATTCACAGGCTCCGCCCTACCAGGACCAGAAACGCAGGCCGCCCCCGCTTCTGCCTGGCGTCTATACGTGGGATCTGGGATCCGAACTCAGGACCTTCCGCCTGCAAGGCGAAGGCTTAACCCCTGAGCCACCTCTCCAGCCCTCTTTCATAAATTTAAGAATGACTTTTATATTGAATTATTTGTGAATCAAAGGAATCTTTTCATTGACACATATTCAGTTATATCTAAATGTTAGATGCTGGAAATAAAAAGCAAAGACCTTGTCTTTAGGATGGTTTTGTATATGTCATTAGAATGTTGGATAGTTTGAGGATTCAAGCATCTGTTAGCATAAAAACAGCAGAAATGTGCTTCTGAGCAATTCCCTGCCAGGGTTGACCTCATGAAGTCTTGGAAAATAAGACGGCTTAATATTAAATGTGCCACTACTGTGAATAGAAGGAAGGATGTCTGCAGATTTCCCACTGCTGAAGAATATAATGTAATATTTTTATGATAGCCTGCATCACCAAGCTCTTATACTTATGGCTCATTTTAAGGTTGGATGAGCAATGCTGTCCTTGTGCACAAAGCCTCATTGACCATGACTTGCCTGCAATTGACTAGTAATGACTGTGTAAAGAACTGCGGGAGATAAGCACCCAGCAGCTGACAGGGTGAGGACTCTCCTGGTGTATGCAACAAAAGCAAGAGAGAAAACTGCTAGCTGGGAAATTTAGAATAAAAGAGTAGTGAACTGAATATGTATATGTGGCTACATAAAGGCGGGGTCTTGGAATACTTCATGATATTTCTATCACTTATGTCTGATAGGTATTTTTTCTACCAAGTGAGCTAGAAATTAGTTTGCCAAGTATATTGTTCAGTATCTATTATAATGACCAAAGTAAATGATTCACTATAAAAATTCACTGTTAATAAGCTATTCCTTATTAGATTGTTTTTTTCATATATTAACTGCGAGAACAAGGACTTCCATGAAGTTGAATTTTTATATAATGGATTCATTTTTGTGATGGAGGAAATCTGTGAGGATAAGGTTGAAATTTGAGACAAGAATCTACCACCACTGAAGAATCTACCACCACTGGGAATGACATCCAGGGATCAGAATCCTACCACATGGAACCTCTGTCTTTTGATGGAGAAATTTGCTTAGAGAAGGAAAGCATTAGTTGAAGGGGTTCCCTTCATGAAAGTGGCTGCACCGGAAAGCAGAATCAGAACACAGAACGTGATACAGCTGGGGTCCAAGAAGGCCGGGCCGTATCTCAAGTTGCTAGCAGATCAAGCAGTGTCTTCTTAATGACACTGGCTTTGCAGACCTGGGACATGCAAATCCCAGGGCGCCTGGGAAAACAAGTGACACCTGGTACCTTGTGGCGTGTTGGAGTGTCTGCAAAGGAATGTGAAGTCTGCCAGTTGAGACTCCAGAATATTGGAAATGTTAGGATCGTGGGATACATGACAAGGAAGGTAATATGTATGTGTTTGAGCTGAGACAATATGTGCTCTGTTTATCACCGATGAAATGTGTAGCTGCACAACTTTTCGTACATTACATACTCCAGACGATGAACACTGATAACTACAAGATTTTGTATTTATCTTGTTGGATTTTGCTCTTTCGATTTGGTAGTTTCTTGTTGAGCCTTGGTTCTTCTATTTTAAAACAGAATGTTTATGCTCTGTGCTATTGCATGTTGGAAGCAGTTACCTTGCTTTAGATCTTACCAGAATTGGTAAAGTGTTGGAACTAATATGGAAATTAAACTTGTACAGTTGTTCCTTTTTTAAATTGGGACCGGTGCATATTGAAATGATGGTTGTACAATATGAGGGTAACATTATGATTTCAAATCAGCATGTTTGTATGTTATGGGGACGAGGGGTTTAGTTGTGATGACTTGCTCAACTGTCCACTTAACACACAGGAGGTGATCCTCCAAGCATATCTGCTAAGGCGGGCCTCTCAAAAAGTCTATGGGAGACTGATCTGAGTAGATTGAATGATTGATATGAGAATTGTCCCCCATAAGAATGGGACCATTGCCTGGGCAGCTGATTAAGTATGAACAGAGACACAGACCCTGGGAGGGCTTTACCTCTGCTTCACACATTTGATGGCAAGTGGCCAGTTCTTATGGCCTCTGCTGGTAGAATCTTCCTGCCATGATAGACTATAAGTCTCTCACCTAGACTTGTGATCTGATAAAACTCATCTTTATCTAAAGTATCTGGGGCAGATATTTAGTTCTGCGGTAAGTCATGAAACACACACACACACACATGCACACATACAAACACACACACACAGAGGAGCAATGAATATTCCAAAGTGCTCCTCATATTTTGTCAGTTCGAGAGTTTGTCAACATTTGTGTATAGGTTGAAGACAATTTTTTCAGAAATAAAATTCTGCCTCAAAATGCTGAGATCAAATAGGAATAAATGCCCTGAAACAAAATCCTGAATGTAGAGGAAATGCTGAGTTGAGCCATCTAGCTCAGAACGAAATGCTGAGTTGAGCTATCTAGTGCAGGAGAAAATGTTGCTATGAGGAAGTTGCTTAACACATACAAGCAGCTTCAAGATATTTTCACAATTTAAACAATGACTTGATCAACAACGAATATACCTATTAACTTTTAAATTTATATTTACATTAGCTGATTTGCAAAAATATGAAGAATTTATATGTGCATAGATTAATGTGATGGTTCAATACATGCATACAAGTAAAATGTTTAAGGCAGGCTGAGCGATTTAGCTTCTCAAACATTTACTATTTCTTTGTGGCAAATCATTAAAAACTCTTACATCTTTTAATGTATTTAGTATATTACAATTATTTATATTCACATTGCTATGCAAAAGTACAAAAACTTCCTTTATTGTAATAATAATGGGCATGCAGAAATTTCTTCAGCAGACTGAAAATCTTTGCTTATGATATCTAATTATGGGAACACAAGCTCATATATCTTTAAGTTTTTGGACATCTGGCATATTTTTCTCTGTAATATCTATATTAATTTCCTTAACCAACATGCATAGCTGGTTTCATGGTTTCCACGTTGTCCTCGATTTTCTTAAATTTTTGTCCATTTCATGTTTTGTATCACTGATACTTAAAATTTCAGGTAAGTGCTGTAATAGACTTGAAACATCCAAGTTAAGGAAGGAAGGACCTCACAGAAATAGTCCATTTTTTCCTTTACACTCATTTTATTGTGGAGCTGAAAATCCCTTTTATTAGTGGTGTAAGCCAGTTAAGCACAATGAATGACTATATATGAGCTGCAAGCCTGAGAGCCTACAGCCTGAGAGCCTACCAGCCTGAGAGCCTACCAGCCTGAGAGCCTACCAGCCTGAGAGCCTGCTTTGCCACTTGCCTGACTCCCAGAGTCTGTGCTGTTGACTCTGCGCCAGCTTATCCCTGCCCCCAAAGGTCTGCGTGGGCCCCTGTTACACTGTTACATCTGACACCTCAATGTGGGGTTCCACACAGCCCTTTCCTCGGTTCGGCACCAGTGTGGAGCACTGTACCCCCTTCCGCAGCTGTTGGGTAAGCTGGCCCCTTTGTGTTTTTGTCTTCAGGAGAGGGGAGTGTGAAGGTCCCTTTCCCTTTCTCTGTGTTTGTCTGTCTACCAATAGGGAGCATGTTCTTAAAGGATATTAGTAACTGACATGAGCCTAAACTTCCATTTTGGTAAGTTCTGTGTATCTTTACTTACATACATACTTATATACAATAGTACACTTATATAATAACAAACCTTGATAACTATAACAATTCAACAAATAACAGTTTGAATATGTGGAAAAGTAGAGAAACTTTTGGAAAAGGGAAGTTCTGAAATATTTTATTCAACACAAGTAGGTAATGCAAAGTGTAGCTACAATAGAACTACATTATTTATAATTAATTACTCCTGAGCTTTTCAGACTCAAAAGAATAGTTTAGAAGAATCCTTCAGATTTCTTGATAGTTATATTTTCCAATGTGTTCACTTCAACAATACACTGATGGGATAGAATTACAAGACAGAAAAGTCTCACTCAATATATAGTGCCTGATTTCCCCTCAGAATCGAAATTAAATAATGCAGAGTCATTATTCTCCAGTCATCCAAGATCTAGTGTAACGTCCTTTGAATTCTACCTCATACAATATTGTAGAAGCACAAATAGTAATTTGGTGGTCAGAGTAGCAGGGGACACTCAGAAGACAAGAAGGTCAGAAGGGGCATTTGGTGCAGCAACATCTCCACCAGGGAAATGAAGGTGCATTGCTCTGTGTTTCCTTGGGACTGGAGCAATCACATGTAGCAGTGAGGTATCGAGGCTCATAAGGCCCAATAATTAAATGAAATTTACCGGGTTTGGATAGTTCCTAAAGCTCATAAGGCTCACAAGACTATTTCCTTGGGACATAACACCAGTAAACAATTACTAGAGTAAAGGAATTATGCAATCATCTGAGCTGAGACGTGCAAGGAGCTCAAGCTGCACAGTTTTAACTAGTCTGAATTCTGAAGTTGATGACTCAGCTTGTGTGTGAATGATCATCTTGATGAAACTAATTTGTATGGGAAGACAACCTCTAATTATGATTAGGGCCACAATTCGAGTAGAGGTTTCTGTACTCTATGACACCCATTATTCAAGCTCTGGGCTTTGCAGTTGTGGATCTAATGTGAATGACTCCTTCAAGCTCCTGCTGCATTGACTTCTTAACCATGGTGAACTGCCCCTTGGATTAAGAGTTGAAGTGACTTATTTTCTTTTAAGTTTCATTATCATTGCATTTTTCTCACAGCAATCAATGAAAAACTAAAGCAAATGGGAATTCCCTGCAGGAGCAGACTATCTCCCTCTGCATGGTACGGAATGTCATGAAATTTTGGTGAAGAAGATCCACCTTGTCGAATTCCAGAAAGTATCACCTAGAGCAGAGAACACGGGAACATTGGGACATTGTTCAGACCATGGGTCAGACAGACTTGGTTGTACATGATAGGAAATAAAAGCAACATCACCTGACCCCTAAGAAAAAACTGGTCCCTATAGAAGAAGAATTACAATAGAAAAAACGTATCAGTACTGTCTACTATGTTAGTCTCCGACTTAATAGAACGTTGTAAATGTGAGTGGATGAGTTGAACTGTTCTTTTAGTATTTTTATGGCTAACATGACACAAGGAAATAATGCAAAATAGATTTCTACAAAAAATGTGGAAACCCTGGGAAAAGGAGAGCAAGGAAAGAAAAATCCTTGACAAAAAATAAAAATGGGGACTTCATGATTTGTGTATGTGTGCTTGTGTGTGTGTGTGTGTGTGAGAGAGAGAGAGACAGAGAGAGAGAGAGAGAGACAGAGAGAGAGAGAGAGAGAGAGAGAGAGAGAGAGAGAGAGAGAGAGCACTGTATATTCCTGTGGAAGCCCAAGGGTGATTTTAGGAATCATTCTGGATTGTTCTATCTCCTTTTTTGCAATGAGGGCCTCAATAGTGAACCAATATGACAAACTAATTATCAGTAAATTAGTAATTATAGTTACTATCTCTGAGCTGCTTGAACTGTAAACAGTTTTAATCAAGCAACAGAAGCACTGCTTCCAGCTTGGTCCATGAGACCATTTCACGTGAGGCAGATAGGAACATTGTAAATGCTGTAGAAACAGAGAAATTGGACATTTTAACTGCCATGTGCACTAGTTTGTCTTCTACTGCTTTGATAAAAATTGTGACCAAAGAAACCAAATGTTGAGTTTATTCTACTTTTTGATTCCTGAGGAATGTCAGGGAAGACATAGAAACAGTAGCATGTAGAGAATTAAGAAAGAACTGAATTTATCAGGATCTCAGGATTGGCGTGTTGCTTTGGTTCTTTACTGAGCCCTATGTTAGGATATGATCCCTACTAAGTAGAAGAAGCTTTGGCACATATATTGACAGCAGAGACTGTCTGTAATGGGGCTCCAAAGGGTTAAAGCAAGAAAACTGTCCTGGTTTTGAAATCAAATGTGGAAATATTTTCATCAAATCTGAGTTAGTAAGGAAAAACATGTCCATAACAGAAAGTCAAATGTTGTCCTGTTGATCTGTGGAAGGTTTTAAAAGCAAAAGAATGATTCACTGAAGAAACAATTTCAAAATACTATAGAGGAACTATGATTAAATTTATAACAGGGCAAGGGGTTTTATCCCCTCAGAGCGCCCTGTACTTTTCCACTAGGGACAAAGACAGTTTGTGCAACATGATGCCTCTTATCAGCCAAGTATTTTCAATGAAGATACTAAGATCATTTTAATGGTTCAGTGCCTGCTAAAGCTAGAGCATCTGTGTCAGAGGAAGCCACAGAGGAGCAAAGCTTGGCTCCCTTGGTAATGATCTAGACAAAGGATACAATCCAACTACCCATCAACTGCTCAGTGCTCATGGGAAATTACCATGGATATTAAAGGACTAGATTGAGTAGTGTTTTCACCCATCTCACCACACCCAACATTTATCTTTTGAAGGAACAATTGATATACATGATACAATCCTTCCATTCTGCATTGGACTTTGCTAGCATTTCCTTTTTTATCGTCCTCTCAGCTATTTGTGCTCACTTAGCACTTTTTGGAAGTTATAGTGGTAACTCTAAGAAGATTCTGCACATCTTCCACAAAATGCTTTCATCATGCAATACTAACCTTTGAGAGTCCTGCAGATTTGCAACAGCATTTGGAGAAGCAGTAAGACAAGAGTTAAAGAGTTTTAAAATAGCTGGTAAAACTTTTCTTTTATAGTCCTGCCATGGTGAACATAAAAAAGCTCAGAGGAAAACTTTGAAGCTGCTCCTCTCCTTCCAACTTCATCGGGGTTTCAGGGATGAAACCCAGGTCATTAGATTTGCAAGAAAGCACCTTCACCTGCTGAACCATCTTTCTGACTCTCTTTAAGGAATGAAAATAACATCACTTTGTGTGAGTATAAAGGGTACTTCCAGATGACAGAAGGGTATCGGGTAAAAAAAATCCCAGCACCAGTAGGGTACCTCTTGATTTGGCCAGGTAGCATCCTGAGACCCTAGACACTGTAAGGCTATTGTAGTGGCTGTTGGCTGTATAAGGTTCTATTGCTCTGGGGGCCAAACATGGAGAAATACACCTGTTGGATGGTTTCCATAGTAACTGAAAGATCCACTCCAGCTGGCAGGGGATAAATGCCAACAACGTTTATGTTGGACTTTGGATACTGTGCATTATAGTACCAACAGGCCAGGAAGGATGTGTATGCTGGTGTGATAATGGGATGAGTGTTATGGGTGGGACCAACTGTTTTGTAATTGCATTGAAGGCCTGCCAAAAAGGGAAAATACACAACTGGTACTGTAAACTAGGAAAAATTCCTGGGGTTGAGGAGGTCTAGACTCCAGTGGGAAGGTCCATGTTATTATCCTGACAGACGGATCTAGCATATTCGTCAAATAACCAGCTAAATGTTTGTGCTTATAGTCATAGATAACTGATATAGTAGCTTCATTCTTTGAAGTAAACTTCTTTCTGATTTTATTTTGTTTTTTGCTGTGGAGAGGAATTACTTCAGAGATTCAGTCTCTTTATACAACTGTTGCTGTATCTTAGTGACCTAATCCTCTATCAATGGAAGAAAGATAATTAGCTATTTACACTGTCCTTTCTAAGAAGCAGGAATATCACGAAACACAGGGAAGGGGGAGGACTGAAAGTATGTGAGAACCAGAAGAAGAATTCAAGTGTGGTATAAATATTTCCCTCAAGTTGAAACTTTCAAGAGGTAGGACAAGGTTCATGGGGCTTAGAAAGTTGACAAAACTTACAAGGCTCAGAAAACTCCTGAACAGGTTTATGAGACCCTCCGTAAGCACAAAAGCAGCTAGATTTTGGGGACCCTGGTGCTCCGATTGGGTAAACCGTATACACATCACAAAGAGAGCTTCAGGAGACAGTTTTCTTCAGCCATTATTCTCTCAGGAGGATTTTTTTTTTTTTTTGGTACTTGTACTGCTTCTAGTCACTTGTGCTCTTTTAAGTCGCCCCTCATCTTTGGTATTGTAAGTAAACCAATGTTTTCATTGGGTCTTTAAATTAAAGTTGGGTAGAATCATTTCACTGTTCTTTGCTCAGGGCACCAAGAGGAAAAAAAAAACAGTTCAGATGGCAAGCTTTTATTAACGCCTTGAAATATGGCATTAAATTCTCTGTAACCTAACTATCTCTTTTACTCAGAACAGCCAGAACAGAACATGAAGCCATAGAGATTGAGCTCCTAAAAGTTGTCATGATAGATTCATGCTGAGGAAGACAGCTTTTCTAAAGGAAGTGCAGCAGGAATCCTCAGATGAAGATAATAAGTAATTCATTAGATCCTTGGCTTATTTATATGACATTCGAGATGCAAAATAAGAAAGTAGCTAAAATAATTAAGAAACTCTTCAACATGCAGTGCTATTACCCTCAAGGGACATGACAGAAGGTACCTGATGTTTGAAAATACACATTTTCCACTCTACCCTACTCTTTGTGGAATATGGAAGAAGAAATGAGAGGGCAAATACTGCTTGCAGGAACTGAACATTCTTCCCCTGAGAGACTGTAAAGTGGGTGGAAAAATAATTATAAGAACATCTGGCCCATAAGTCTTGCTAAGTAAAAAGTGAAGAGACTTTTCAGCACACTGTTTCCAAAATGCTTTAGGGAGGAGGAATCAGATTTTCTGTATGGTACATAAATACTTTAGTTTTGATGTTCATACAGTCTCTCTTAAGACTTTTTAGTTATGCACTTTTAAGGGACAAGTAACTCTGGACTATGCAGAAATGAAAATAATTTTATGTAAAAAATCATGCGTATATTTTGGGCTGGAGAGGTGACTCAGGGGTTAAGCCTCTGCCTTGCAGGCGGAAGGTCCTGAGTTCGGATCCCATATCCCACGTATAGACGCCAGGCAGAAGCGTGGGCGGCCTGCGCTTCTGGTCCTGGTGGGGCGGAGCCTGTGAATCCCGGGCAAAGTAAACAAGAAGGAGGTGGAGGCGGTCCATGGTGGTTCCCGAATTCGTCCATGGTTCTACACACACACAGACACACACATGCCCACACACATACATATGCACACATGCACAATTGAATAAATAATAAAAAAGTAAAAAAATCATGCATATATTTTAGTAGAAAAATAAATAGACCACTCAAATAGATCTAAGTAGTCTGTAGTTACCCAGGTTTCATTTAGAGTTTAGAAAAGTATGTATTATTTGATTATGAAAATAAAGGTGAGATACCTTTTGAAAGGTCTGATATATAAGACCAAAGTTTTGTAGGTACGGTCAGGAAGGGAGGATGGAAAGAAACAGAGTGGCAAAACCAAACATTGAGTCAGGTAGTTTAGTTCTAGGGCAAATAATGGTAGAAAATGATTCTTGTTGGTTTATTTGTGGTAACCACGAAGTAAGTATTATCAAAATTCATGTTGCATGTGCAAATGATGGGTAATGCTCTCTGTCTTTTGGGCAAAATTTATTTTACAGACTCTTTTTATGTACACTAAGATGATTTTTGTTCACATATGTTTTTAAACTGACTTACACAGAGATAATTAAGGAACAGTAATTGAGCCACATATGGAGTTGGAAGGGATTGAAAAAGTTAAAAGTGCATATGTGACAAGAGCAATATTTTGTGAAGAGTATGACAAAGCATGAAATTTCATCAGGGTAAGTTCTTCAAAGTGTGTTGAATAAAATTTAAAGGACAAAGTGCAGTTTGAGTCTAAAAATTCTAACATTATGTAAACTTGGAAACACATACATACAGGAATTGAGAAATTCATTCTGTCAGTCACATATTGACAGGTTTTAAAAAGACATATGTTTGTTCTGGAAGTTATTTAGCATGAAAATCCAAAATCAATGTTTACTGAATACGGTTTCAAATTTGATTGAAACACTGTATAGTTATTGCTTTTATTCCCTCAAAATATTATTGGAATTCTCTACTGGGATTCTTGCTTATTAGATTAGTTAGGCTTTCATATTTTTGTAAAAGTGCTCGTACAGACATTTCTCACACACTAGAAAGCTTGTAAATCAGTAGACATAACTGCACATAATTTGGCCAGAAGGTAAGTTCCCCACTTCTGCTGTGACTACTTTGTATCAAAGGACAACATGGGAGTTTGCATTGCTCTAATAAGAAGGGTCATAAGGACAGAGAGAACAGGCCTGCCCCAAGGAGCACTGGACCACACAACAACCATAGGAATTGCAGGCTGCTAATACAAAATCACAATTTTAAGCCACAATGTTTTTTTTTTGTGTGTATCTGAATTCATAAATTGTTGCACACAGTTATCCTTATTAATCACTGTGTTAGCAAATTTTGTTGTCAGTTTTACTGGATGTGGAATTAACTAACAGATCAGTCAATAGACCAACAAAGGAGATTATCTGGATTAAGATATTTGAAATACAATTACCAATGCTGCATGTAGGTGTCACCAACCAGTAGAATAAAAAGAAACTCAAAAAAGAATCTGTCTCTGTCTCTGTCTCTGTCTCAGTCTCTCTCTCGCGCTCTCTCTCTCTTTCGTGCTGACAAGCTCTTTCCTGCAGTCACCATTCTTTGCTGACATCATATCTAGCTTCTTCAACCCTGAAACGTAGCCAAAGTAAAGAAACTCCAGGAACCCTCCAGCCTTCAGCATCAGATTAAGGCTGTCCAGGTATTCAAGTCCAGAGCTGAGCAGCTACAATCATTGCGAATTATGTAGACCTTATATAATAAGCCAATCAAACAAATTTTATGTATATGTGTGAGTGTGTGTGTGTATGTATGTGTTTGTACTCATTCTATTGGTTCTATTAGAAGGGGAGAACTTTTCCATTCAAATTGCATTCAATTATATCTATTAACATCTAAGTTCACTGGCATATGTCTCAGAATGGAAAGGGTACATCTGTCAGCCATGCCAGATTTTTTTCTCTGGGAAAAAACTTGTAAGATTAATTTATCGATATTCTTGTAGAGTTTCATATATGAACACAATTAATTTATCTCACTTTCATTCTTTATTACCTGATCACTGAAAAGCTTTGATGAGTTAAATAAACTAATAGAATAAAATCTACGGGCTCTTACTGTAAGTCATTAAAATTAAAGAAAAAGATAACTCAATGAGATGAACTTTACAGTGAACACCAACATTACTTGCCTTTTATTTCCTGTAGCTCTGTCATCAGCATGGAGACCCAAGCAAAGAGACCCTTTTTTGTGTGTTCCTTGAGGCATAGAAAACCCTAAGTATATCATTAAGGTTGTATGTGAAAGCAAAAGAACTAATCTGGTATGCCACAAGATCTATTTGTAGGTGATGAGATCATAATAGAATTTATCAAATTTATGTATTCTACAATGAAATGTGTTGAAATATCTTATGAAGATTAATCTGAAACAATGATGCAAAGAGATAGAAAAGGATGTGATTGGTTCACAGGAACTGAAGGAGAAAGACATAGGACTTCCCCATATTAACAGCTGTGCAGAAACATGAATGGAATGAAGGAAAATCCATCCTGGTGTCCTCAGGAATGTGGATGGAAAGCTCAAAGCCCTGGGGAAAGAAGGTGATTAATCAATGTGGGTAGGAAGCTTATACACTAGGCAATCCTATAAATAAGCGTCAGATAATGGAAACATGAGTAAAGTACAAGAATGGATTTTACAGGCAAATGCAATTGAAGAAATTTCTGAGGACTGGTATATAGGGTCAAAAGTCTGGTAGTGTAAGACTTATCCATGACTCCTTAAACCTCTAAGTGCATTTGTTTAATGATATGCTCTTGAAAAATATGGAAGTGCCTGAATTCTTTGAATATGGAATGAATATCAAAAAATGAGTAAGTTCATGCTTTTTCTTGCAATGCTTTGCAATGCCAAGTGAAATGCAAATTATAGAAGCTCTCAGCACTTAACCAAACAGTGTCTTCTTGCCACAGATGCTCTGTGATTCAGGTCTACAAGGGACAAAGAACAGAGCATAATTGATTATGTTGTGCTCAGCTCCAAACAAAACTTCAAAAATCATTCCACCTTGCAAAAGAGGAGTATGAAAGTATGTAATGAAAGTCAAAGGTGAGGAGTGACACTGCCAGACAGTATCCTCAGGGCTACTGCACCCAAGAACTCAATACCTCAATGTCCACTTTCACTGAAACTGAACAATACCTAGAAAAGATCTCAGGAAATAATGTACTTCCATGAGAAACAATTGAAAGTTCATGCTGAACAGGAAGAAGGGAACTTCCTCATGATAAATGATAAATGATTGATTTATCTACGGATGATTTATCCATTCCTTAGTGGGTGCTCAGGCAACTGTCAGAGCAAACATCCAAAATGAAGCTCAGAGGATCACATACGCAAAAAAGACTTAAAAGTAGATGAGAGACTGTCTGAAGAAAAGACATGAAATGGGAAAGGGAAGTGTGGATGAGCACACAGAGATTCTTTATACTTATGTATGAAATTACTAAAGAATATATCAGTTTTTTAAAAAAAGAAAACTCACAGTCATGAAAGTATTTACATTTTACAGGGAGCAATTGTTATCACAATGAAGAAAGAGATTAAAACATAAACTTTTGGCATTGCAAGGAAATTGTTCAATATTTTAAGCAGAAAATGGAAAAAAAGGAAGAGAAGGAATAGAAGGAGGAGAAAAAGAACTAAAATATATCTCTAGATACTAGGAGTGAGTAATGCTGTGGTGTTCCAAAAGAGACAAGAGCAAGCAATTTTACATTTCTGATTTAGGAATAGGCTGATTTTAACTTCATGGTTTGCAAATTGAAATATTCAACTTATTATTACATGATTATATCTATATAATTACATTCAACTATAATTATGATGAAATTGGTCAGCACAGAAAATGTTAGGATATCTCCAAGATAAAGTATATAAATACAGAACATGCAAATGCAAAGTATAAATATAGATGACAAGATTTGAGGAAATAGGTCAATATAAGGGTGAATAAAAATTTTTAATATTACATGAAATATTTAGTATGCAAAACTAAGACTGTTTAATAATAAGAAAATATATGTACATGCATCAGTATTCTGTAAAGCTGCTCTAAAGCAAACAGCCAGAGATTATGCAAGATAGTATTTATGAATTTCTAAAATGTATTAACTAATGCAAAATCACTTCTGTGTATTATTGTATTATTTTAAACAACATACATTAAACATTACTAATGTATACATTTATGTGTATTTCATGTATAAAAAACATTCTGTATTGCAATAATAAAGACACACAAAAAGACATTATTGCTATTTAAATAATTATTTTAATAATTATTATATCATAAAATAGTGTTGTTTCAAGTAGATTTCATTGCAATTTTTCTAGATTAAAATTAAAAACCCAACTCATAATAATTATTAATATCTTCTGTTATTTTAAGTAATTCAAAAGTGAGAAGTAGAACAGAGAAACTTGATAATTCAGTCAATACCCTAAATCTAGTAGCTGGTAAAGCAAATTCAGATGCCTCTCTTGTCTACTAGTAATATTTGTACAATTCAAATATGAACCATTGATATTAGAGATATTGTATATGCAATAGTTCATTGTTTTATAGGTACAATACATTTTATATGGTGACTTGACCTGATAAAGAAGACATACCAAAATGCCTCAGGACAGTGCAGAGTGAAGGATTAAAAGTTATTCAACTCTAAAGTGTTAAATCCTAAACTATAGGGATTTTATCTATTTTACCATAGAAAGCAAATGGATGTGAATGATTTTATTTAGTGCCTTTCTAAAGAATGGTTTATTTTATTTGAATCTATGACATGACTAAATGCACACAGAGAACCCACTACCCACTACCTATGACAAGGTCCATGATGAAGCTTTCTTAGTGTTCAGCGTGCTCTGAGGGAGTTTTCTGCATATTTGACACACCCCTCTCTTAGGCCCTTGTTCACAGCTGCAGCATTGCATTTTTTGTTTTAAGAGTAACTGGGTAGACCCTTGCCTACAAATTTAGAAATGTTGTAAATACTGTTCTTAATCTATCATATAAATCTTCATGTTAATGGTCGTGGTTTCCCTTTCAAAAGTCTATCTTTGATATCAGACAACAAAATCTTAATTGGAAATATCTTTTCAAAGCATGAAATTGAACGTTTGTAATTCAAATCCATATAACACTGATGCAAGGCACATAGGACGAAAAGTTTCCAGGTGACACTCCACGATCCATCAGAGTTACAGGTATCATAGCAAATTCTTAATTTATGGAATAACACATTCTGTAATCCAGGCTCCATTATTTTTCACCAAAATTTACCCCATATAGTGCATCTGTGTGAATGAAAAAAGTTCAGGATTCATTGCCAAAGCATCTTCTTACTGGTACACATTAAAGACCTTTGCATGAAGTGCTTTGAGACTTGCAAACAATAAGAAATTATTATTCTGAAAAAAACCATTCTTAAAGGCACTCTCATTTTTAAAGTATATAAAGAAAGTGACTTTTTTTATTGTGATAATAAGAATAGTAGCTTGATGAATTTATTATAATCTTCATGTTGTTGTTACTCTTAATATTTTTCTTCTTTGGAGAAACATTACATAGGTTATTATGTCTTTCCATATTACAAAGAAGATTGTGTTATATAATGATGTGCATGTTTAAGATACAATTTACATAAATTACCTTGAATGTTATACAGGAATCTTTTTTCTGCATATCATACAATTTTAGTCTACAAAGAAATTTGAATTATGTTATTGATTTTAAGTTGTCATAAAAGTCTTCCATATACTTTCTTCAAGTTTTTGAGCTATGCATATTCCCTTGGACATGACCTTTCCTTGTCCTTATATTACGACAGAACTATTTAATTTTCTTGGGTCTCCCATGATTTCTTCAGAGTTACCACATTAGTTTCATTTATTTTCCCATAGTTTGAGAATGAGTGATGCTGCATTTACCCTTGTTGTGTCAAAGTTTGGGGACCCATTCAGAAATGATAGGGCAAGCCAACATCTTCTTGCTTTACTACACTGTAGCATTGATTCATATTCCTCCTCACAAGAGTGTTCCACGTATGGCATTGTAAACTTAATAAATCCTACTATGATCTCCTCACCTCAAAGTAGACTATGTGAGATAACATTTTAGTTCTTCGGTTTCACATGTATTCTTAATTAGGTACTTAGGGTTTTCCGTGCTTCAAGGTAGGGGTGGATAGACTTTTGTGTGGTATCTCTCCAGAAAATGTGTTCATACAGCACAATGTATGTTGTTCTTTAGATTAAAATGATATATAAGGTGGGGAATGCATTTCAAACCATGAAAATACTCTGTGCTTGATTTCCACACTAGAAAGAAGAGAAGGAATACTTCTCTACGGCAAGGGGCGTCTTGTTATGGCTAATGTTGGTTGTTAACGTGACTGAATACAGAAATAACAGCGAAGCAGTTAGTCATACATATAAGTGATTTTCTTGGTCAAGTTATTTGAAATGTGCTAGTGTGATTCATCTTTCATTGTAGACACAGAAAAGAATATTGATAAATAACCAGTTCACAACCTGAATGTTCTACTGTCTTGAAATATATTCTTCCAAACAATTTAGTCCCTTTTGTGTGAAATCAGACTCTTGTGTGATCTCACAAGACTGGAAAGAACAGAATAGATCTTTACCAGAATGTAACACAAATAGCCTCTAATTCAGTTTTTGATGACCCCTTAATACACTAGAAAACCTCATAAACTTGGCTTCCATGGTCCATGTTTCTCTTTACATTCTGCTCCCCTGAACTGGCACCAGAAGGACCCAGTAAGCTCTGCCTGTAGCTTCTTAAGGCTTCCCTCATCTACAGCTTCAAATTTCTCCAGTCTTACCACAAATGATTCAGAGCTAAGCACCAATTAGTCATACTACTGCACCAACTCCACTTGTCAATTTCAGCTATCAGTTTTAGTACTCTCATTATAATGGCAGAAATATCTTTGAAAAACAGCTGAAGGGATCAAGTGATAATTATGGCGCATGGCTTGAAGGTACAGTGCATCTGATCTGTTAACAAGACGTGCTCCAGCTGTACTGGCTCTGTTGTATCTGCAACCAGGAAGCAAAGTGGAAATGAATATTGGTGCTCTACTCACTTCCTTCTCTTCTTTCTAGTGTGGAACTCAAGCACAGAGTACTTTTCATGGTTTGAAATGCGTTCCCCAGAGCTTCATGTGTTTGGGAAGATCACGGCTCCGTTAGGAGGCGGAGCCTGTGTGGAAGAAGGCAGTCACAGGGGGTGGGGCTTGAGGTTGATTAGTCTGACCCTACTTCTGGGAGAGGCCTGTTCTTGCAGTTGACAGTCTCAGTTCTCTGCCTCCAAGATGTTTGTAGTGAATTAAGCCTACTCTGGGTTCTACCTTGAAAGACTGTATCTTCCCTCTGGAACCATTAACTGAATAAATCTTTCTCCCTTAAGTTGATTGACTTTAAGTGCTTTCTCATGAAAAATAACTAGTATAGAACTGACAGCTCATGTCCAGGTTGAGTCCTTCCAGCTCTGATAACATCTCCTGAAACACCATTATGACATTATCCAAAGACTTTTGCCTCTGAGGTGATCACATGTCTCGACTTTAGTATTCAGTATTTTCAATTTACATCTCTATTTCCTCCAATTACTCTGCACAGACTTGTGCCTGCATTTAACTTTGCAAGAAGTTTTGGTTTGTGAAAAAAGATTGAAACTCTCTATGTAAAGAAAAGACATCATTTTGTATCATTGTCAAAACTGGAATTTAGATAGCAGCACTGATAAAGCTATTTCTAAAAAGTAGCATTTTTCCTATTTTTAAAATACTTATTACTTCTTTATATTTTATTTATTATTTATGCATTTGAGAAAGACAGAGAGAGAGAACACATTCATGCCATGGTGTGCACATAGAACTCAGAGAACAAATGAATTTAGTTCTCTCCTTACATTATACCTGGAAACAAACAGAGCCTAGCAGATCCCTTACCCCTTGAGCTATCTCTCCAATCCCCAAGTAACAACTTTCTATAATTTCAACCTGATAACCATTTTCCAGAAATGCTTTGTAATATTTTGTCAAACAATCCTATACCAAATGAAAGAGCCTGTGGATTTGACATCACTAAAACATTTGCAGTCTCTGCTTGTGATTAACATACTAAGCTGGGCTGGAGAGGTGGCTCAGGGGTTAATCCTCTGCTTTGCAGGCGGAGGGTCCTGAGTTCGGATCCTGGATCCCACGTATAGACGCCGGGTGGAGGCGGGGGCGGCCTGCGCTTCTGGTCCTGGTAGGGCGGAGCCTGTGAATCCTGGGGTGGAGGAAATGGAGGCGTCCATGGTGGTTCCCGAATTCGTCCGTGGTTCTACATACACACTGACGCGCGCGCACACATACATACACACACAACGCACAATTGAATAAAAAAAAATTTTTAAAAAAATTAAAATACTAAGCTATGCACTGCTCTGAGATAGTCTCAAATTCTCCTTTAAAAGTATTAAACAAAGTTCAGAATATATATATTACCCATGGTAGCTTTCATGAAATATAATTATTAGTTCACATGAGCAGGGTAGAGTAGCATTTTGATCCTGTCTTCAAATTGTGAATTATTAGTGTTCTCTGTGAGCTTAGGGCACAGAAAAGGAGTGTTCACTGTTACAGTTGCCTGTTAGAGTTTACCATGACTTGAAAGTTCTGAAAACATAAGATAAGACTAAATTGTGTAGTCTTTTCTCAGTATTTGTTTAGGCAAACTATAAAGAGAAAATATCCAATTCCAAATTTTCTCTGAAGGTTTCTGGTACATACATCAGAATGATGTATGAATATTGAGCACAAGGTTTGAAAATTTTCTTTTAGTTAATGAGCCATTTAAAATATACTTCCCCTTTAAAATGCCTATCCATGCAAGGTTTTAGACCATGCCTCATAGGGAAAATGTGTAAGAAGAGAATTAAAAATGAATTTCAATTAAGATTATAGTCATATATTTCTGATGTTTTGAGGATTCAGAAATCCTCCTTATGAATGATTAAACAGTATTTAATATATTGTAAAAATATGAGAAATTTGTGTACACATTGGTACTACATAGGGCAAACCAGTGGTGTAATAAAAACATATTGAAGTTTGTTTACTTACTTTGAAGATGAGTGCTATAAATATGCATGTATATGTAGAATTGCCTGGGAGATGGGCTTTGAATGCTCCCATTGAATTTGTCTTGATTATGTCATGTGGGAAGACACTTAATGGTGACCAGGGACTTCCCTTGTGTGTGGGACCTTGGGCTATATAAGAGACTAAGCAGGAGCAAGCATACATGCATTATTCTTGTATCTCATTATGCTTGTGGATGTGAATGTTCTCACAAGCTCTGGCTGCGGTGATTTCCTAGATATGATGAATTAAATCCTGGAATTATGAGCCAAATGACTTGTGTCTCCCTTTCGTTCGTCCTAGAATGGTATGTAATCACGGCAGCAGGAAAATAAACAAATAAAGTATGTAACCAATAGATAAATTGATTTGGAAATCTTAATAAAATACATCATGAAAACTTCCTTGTGAATGACATGAAAAACTATGGAGGTCGTGGGTATTAGATGGTACCCTCCTGTAAGTTAGTTTATCCAATAATCCTTGAGAATAGACTCGTCCACCTCCAGCTTGATTCTTCCTTTACTGCCTTCAGACTTCGGGTAGCTGTGTGTACTCTATGTTCTTACTTTCTTCTTCAGAGTTATAGCAGATAATGCCTGTTAATTTAATTTAAAATATGGCCTTTAATCTGTTTACTGTAGAGGAGAATAGATGGCAATTTTTTTCGTGTAAAAATCTACCTTGTTAATTATCTGGGTACCTTAGGGATACTGTGATCTCTGTATGTCATTCTATATCCATCTCAAAATCTTCATCAAAACGTAATTCAGAACATCAAGCCTACATTAATCACCTGGAACCAGACCAGCCAATTCTCTCCCCATCCTAAAGCTCAGGGAAATTTGCGGAAGAGGGGACAGTAAGATTCTAAGAGCCTAAAGATGGGGAGGAGCAACGATACCCAAGATACCCCACACAAGTTAGAGCTGCAGTAACCATAATAGGACTATGCATGACCTGTGCAATGACTGACATATCAATGACCCCCCCAAAGTCTAGCATGGATCACAGGCATTAGGATTCTTAGAAGCAAGGGATTAGCAGTCGCAATAGTGTTCCCATACTAAAGGGGAGCACAAGAAAGGGCTCTAAGCAATGCTGCTGAGTCCTTACACCTCATTAGAGTGGAGGATGCAGAGGGAAGTTTGACATTCACACTAAAGGATGCTCCAGGGAGTGGGGGGGAAGAAGGGGGCACTGGGAGGGGGTGAAAGGAAGGGGAAATAGGGAAGGGAGCAAGGGAGTCCGGGGAGGGGTGGAGGGAGGAAGAGGACCAGGGTACCTATTAAGTTTGCATGAGTGGAAAAATAATAATAATAAAAAAGAGAGGAAAAATAAGTCTTACCACTTTATAAATTCCTTTCATAAACTATAAATATATTATGTAGATAAACTTGTAATAGAAAGAAGAGAATATCTTGAAAATGATTGAATTTTGCTTGTAAAAATTTAAGCTAGGACAACATCACCTATAATTTTTTTAAAAAAGTAAATAGACATAGTCTAACAAAAATTTTTATTGTAAAATTTATGATCAGGTAAAAGATAAATTTCCAAATAAAATAGTGGTATTTGTTGCCTGGAAGGAGAAGCTTCTGGTTCCTTATTGTGGAGAATTTTAGTATTATTTAATGATACAATCCTAGTTATTTTGCTTAGTATCTTCACATTATTATAATTTATGATTTCTATTTTGTTGAGTTTCTTCGCAAGAATTCTGCATGTCACAATGTTTATCAGCTGAGAAAGTTAAAAGAAAAATATTTTAAAGATGCTGTATATGTGGCAAGGTTACAAACTTTTTTCAGTAGTTTACATAAGGAAAGATTAATTTTTTCATATAATAGATATTTCAGAAGGGTAAATATGTAGATAGACAAATGAACAAACACTTGGAAAATATCAGAAAAACAGACAAGGTCATCATTTGAAAAAAACAAAGATATAGTTCTCTGTGGTATTTCCAATAACCTCTGTGTCATGTCAGAGGGGTTTTGTGTGTGTGTGTGGCATGCATCTGTGCATGTGGTATGCATCTGTTTGTGTGGCATGCATCTGTGTGGTGAGCTTATATGTGTGTGCATGTGTGTGTATGTGAGTGTGTGTGTGTGTGAATCTGTGTATATGGTATGCATGTGTGTGTGCAGATGCTAGATATTGACAATGGTACGGTGGTCAGTCATCCTTTGCCCTTTTTTTGATATTTCTTCATTGAAAAATTTTTCTCTGTAACAATTTCATACATATATGCAAACATTTCATTACTGTCCTTTCTGTCCTGCTCCATCTTCCTCCTTCCCTCCCAACTTTTCTTTTTCTTTTTAAGTTCTCCTCTATATGCTTTTGCTTTGATTTGTGTACATTTGGTTCAACCAGGGTGCACTCTATGAAGCTAGGGTAGTATGATCATCAGATTTTGGGGTTATAGGCCAGAAGCTTGTTTTTTTGTTATTTTTCATGTTTATTTTCTTTTGAGGCCTCTTACTGGCAGGAAGTACTTGTGATACTTTGTTACAGCACCTAGCTCTGCTGTCACAGTACATGTGTCATCCCACTCAACTCCCACATGCGCATTGACAATCTGAATTTAGGTCTTTAGACTTTAGCAGCAACTACACCTCCCACATAACCACCTTCCTAATACTTCAATTAAAAGAGTCTCCTGTTTCAACAAGTTCAGCTTTTGAAACCATGTATTTTATCTTAAGTACTATACAGAAAACAAGCTAAAAACAGAAAACAAACAAGTCAATAGGCTAACATCTTTAACCACTGTATGCAGATCAAACGGATAATTACAAGAAAATACAAGAATTTGTTGACAGATTTCTGGTTAATCTATCATTGTTTTCCACGTTTCAAAGTGAACAGGTAAAGAGACTTAAACTCTGTATCCAAAGAAGCCGTGACTATGATGATGTCTGACATCAGCACAGCCTAAAGGGAAGCCCTGATATGGTGCAGACTGCTCTGAGCCTTGGGCAACTGCTGTCCACACAGCACACCACACTCTGGGCCTGCCTGCAGCTAAGAGGCTCGCTGCTAGGACCTGGGAGGAATCTCAGGGGTGCTATTCTGGAAGGGCGTGGCCACACTCAGATCAGCCTCCTGCAGGAGGGGGAGGAGCCAACCAGCGGGGAACCTATCTATCTTAGAAATCTCCAAAAGCTTAAAAGTTATACCCGATTTCTCTTCTATTTTCTTCCTCTTTTTCTCCTCCTCTTTCTTTGATTTTTTTTTTCTTTCCCTGTTCACTCACAATTATCTATAGTCATTTTATGGCTGGAGTTCTAAGTTAGTAATGGAGTATTTGTCTTGCCTTCATAAGACCCTGGGTTGAATCCCGCCCCCCACTGCCAAAAGACATGGATGTATCAACATCGTTTTAAAAGTCCTCTTAGCCAATTGTTCCTCCACAGGATGTGGCAGTACATTGGCAGACACACTTAAAGCTTGATTTCCATACTTTATAATTTTTTAAAAAATTTAAAGGTGAATTTCTTCTTCTCTACATATTCCTTGCATTCCCTCTACCCAGTGGCACCTCCATATCTGTCCTGGATTCTCAGGAACTTTTATAGGAATAGAAAAGAGGCATTTTTCAAAGTCTGAGTCTCATATAATACAGACACATTTATGCATACACTCACACGCACACACACACACGCGCGCACACACACACACACATACACACAGAGCTCGCCATACATTTTTACAAATTACTTCACCACCAACATTAACCACATGTGGAGTGAGTTATTTTGTTTCTTTTTTAAATTTTGAAGCTATATTCCCTTTTCAGCAAGGCTTTCATTTATTCTGATGTTCCCAAGGGAGTTTCCCACCCCCTCCACGTGCAACTCTAAGCAGGGATACCTCATATCTCGATGGCAGATTATCAGTAACTGAGATGAAAGACCGGCAGAAGCCTGTGGTATTCACTCATGTGTGGACATAGAACACCTTCATTAATCCTTTTCTTGCAATGACTAATGTGTTGCATTTCTTTCTAGTTTCCCAGAGTCTCTGCCATACAGTTACTGTCAGACATCAGTTCGTTCATATAGTCATTGATGAGTCTAATATATCAATGCCATCAGTAACAGATAAAGTAGTTCATATTCAATACCAAGTGAATCTACTTAATAGAAGGATTTTAGGCTGCTTTGTATTTTCAAAATACTCATCTAACTCATATTCTAGTGAATGACATGAATGTTATTTTGAATATTAATATATATTTGAACTATAATTTGCTAGAGAAAATTATGTGATCTTTTAAATACAACAAATACAAATACAATACATGATGCATGCCTCTTTCTGTAGTGACAATTTGCAGCAGGGAGTGAATGTTTTATGGTGAATTGCAGAAGATAATTTACTTACTTATCTCCATGCTAAATCTTAACAAGGTAATTACTTGCAAAAAGAACATGCATTTGAAATTCATATTTCAAATTTTATTTAGAAAATAATCCCATGTGGGCATGATTATATACAGTTTATACCATACCAGAATAGCCTCATTCTCCTACAGATTATATCTTAAAATTTTACATCTTCTCATGGAAATATGTTGAATATGCTAGCTTATATCAGTTTTTATTTATGTCTTCTTATCACACAAAATCCAAACCACTTTGAGTTTCAGAAATGACTAAAGTGCAATCATTGTGCTGGATTTTGGCAGATAAAACTCTTTTCATGACAAATTCTGAGCATTACTAAAAATGACATTAGAATAATTTTGAAATCCATCCCATAATTAAGTAATAATTTCTCAGGGCTCACTATGATTTGGACACCTCAATGATAAATGCCTGACATAAGTTTCAAGAAGCTTCTGTTCTTTACATGAATAAGAGTCAGATGATTAGGATCAAAAAGAATACAATTCTCATTTCAATTTAAATGTTAGAAAGCAATGCCGTATGAAGATAAAGGGTAAATCACTTTGGAATTCAGGTACTGGATATTCTCTGAGAATGAAAATTTGCCTTCATACAGAGACATGTACCTGGATATGCATAACAGTCCTGTTCACCACTTGCAAAACAGAGAAGTAACTTTGTTCTGCAGTGGACAAATGAATAAATAAACTCTGTGGAAACAAAACAAAGCTATCCAGCACTAAAATGATAAGATCTATCAAGCCATGTGAAAGAGGAAGAAATTTTAAAGGCATGCAAATGAGTGAAAGACATCTGTTTGCAAAGACTGCTTAGTATTGGCATCTGATTACATAATAATTCTGTATAAAAAGTGCTAATGTAGCCAAAAGGTCAGTGGTTGAAGTTAGGGATGAATGTATGAAACACAGAAAACATTTAAGGCAGCAAATCTATTCCATATAGCATGTCAGTGGAGGTCGCATGCCATTAAGCATTTGTCCAGACAGACTGTGCATCTAGACTGACCCATCACATCAGGACAATCTGCGGGCAATAATGTTGTCAAGTTCATATAGATTGGAGGATTGTAGAGTATGTTCCACTTTAAACGTGAAGCTGATCTACTGTGGGGATTAGAGCATGTGGGAAATCTCCGTGCAGCCCGGTTTTCCTATGGACAGACCAAGATGGAACAAAATAAAATTCATTTACAAAAAGGTATAGAAAGCAAGCCCATGTGGAGTTAAACACTGGAATTCATTTCTGCTGATGCCCACAGAAGAGCAAGAATGTGGAAGTGTCCAAGGTTGGTTGAGCGTAAGATGTGAAGCACTGATAGCTTTGGACAAGGTTAGCGTAATTTTGATTTTGGCTTACTTGAGCGTAGATAGAGTTAGATGCGTCAAAATGGTTTGCATCATGAAAGGAGAAACACAATTACATTGAGGAGTAAGGTCCTGGCGAAGAAGGAACACCTCTTCATGTGTTATAAAACAAAAACGATTAAGTAAGTATAGATACAGTGCCCTCCAGATGCCCGAGGTGGCCATTTGCTCATCCAGCTGTGCAGTGGACAGCCAGGCTCTGAGGCCAGTGTGGGGACCAGACCTGAGAATGAGTTCTGCAGCAGCAGCTGCTGTGAACTGTGTGTCCTGTTGCTTGCTCTTCACCTGTGGCTGCCCGAAGAAGAGAAGACAGTGCTGTGTCCTGGGTCATTCCTTCCATGCTAGGCCATCGGCATTATGCAGGCAGTATGGCTCTGTCTTCTGCCATAGCTTTTTCCTAGAACGTTTTTCAAATGGAGGGGAAGAGAACAAATACTTTTAGCCATTATAAGACCTTCATAATGTTAACGCAGTTCAGAGAAAAAGCTGCCTATGTCCAAATACTAATGACTTTTTTGGCTTCAAAGTTCTGATCAATGTTCAAGAAAAACTCCAGTAATCAAAGTATATGGTAAATTGCTTGATAGCAAGAAATTACCTGTAGGAAGCTGTAGGCGGAGAACCCAGACAACTAACACAGCGTTGAAGTTAAACCATTATCGGTTGTTTTTCCAGCAAGCAAGTCCCTCTTGAAATTCAAAGGTATATGTGAAGGTTATTTTAAGGTTCTGAACAAGTCATTTCTCAGGTTTCAGGAACACATGTAGAAAGTTGTTTTACTCTAAATTCAGGGAAGAACAATTTGTAATTTGATGAGCATTTCCATTTTTATTTCTGTTCGTATGAATTTCATACCTGCTGATAATGCATTATCTTTCAGAAATGCATGTAAATTACCTCCTAAAAATGCCATTAAATATTTGTTTTTCATCTGGATGTATTTAATTTGTCACATATTTTACCTTGACATACAGAAAAGGAGATAAGTGAGAAGTCATTTTTTTCACATGTGAGCAACAGGCATGCATAATGTCTCTGGTTTATATGCAGACAGTATTCAAAGGCATGGAAAACTTATTTGAAAGGAGAAGCTACACTGCCATTTGACTTTTTCTACAGAGCCATATTCAATTGGCAAAACAAGAATGAGTGAGTCTTCCTAGACTGCCTAGGCCTTTAGTAAAATTCAATTTTTCCCCCTCATTGAGCATTTCTTATCCTATTACGTTATAACACACATAAGAAAAAACACAGAATAGATTAGCAAATCTTAAGCATTTGATGACAATATGTATGTTTCAGCAACAAAACTTACCCAACAGCTGTAAACTCCCTGGGTCCTCCTCATTATGACTTTTGCAATGCAAACCACTCATTGGCCTACAACCCTAACCTTTTGCTTTTTCTGGGCTTCACGTATACAGAAGCTAATGGAATGAAATTTTATGCTGTTTACGTTTTCATAGTTGCAATTTAGCTATACAATTGACTCAGTTTACTTTCCTGTTGCTCCTACAAGTTGTCCTGACACAGTCAAGTTAAGGAAGAAAGAGTCCATTCTGTGACCAGTTCATCACGGAGTGCAGGCCAAGGCGGCAGGTTCTGGAAGCAGCTGCTGACATCACAGTCAGAAAGCAGAGCTCAATGAAGATTGCTGTTTGCCCACCTCTCCTTGCGTGTTGGGTACCTATGTGTGAATGGAGACTCACATGGCCACAGCACATGAGCGCAGATCAGAAGACCATTTTCTCTCCTTTCCACTTTTAGGTGGGTCCCAGGGATGAAACTCAGATCATCAGCTTTGTATGACATCACTTTTGTCTCCTGGGAACCTCCCTGGCTCCAGTCCCTTTGACTGAATCCAGGATCCAAGCCCAGAGAACAATGCCATCTATCTTCCTGATAAATCCCCTCATCATCTTAATATACCTAATCAACATAGTACCCAGGCAATTAGCAAACTGGAGGCTACATATTTCCTTACAGGTTTCTCTGGAGCTTTGTCTTCTAGGTGATTTAAGAGCCTGGAATTTTGACAATTAATACTCTTGCAACTGCCTAACCCAATCCTACATAACCAAATCACTCTCATTTCTCCTTGAGATTCATTGAATGAAAATATCTGTAAGTTTTTCAAACATTTCACTTTTGAAGGAACATTTGACATTTTAATCAGTGTATAAATTTTACATAAGGTTTCATGTACATGCTGGCTTTGGATTCTTGTCTCATAACTTCAGATGACAAAAGATACCTTGGTACTAGTTTGCATGTGGGCAGCTTCAGAAGCGGCTGCTGCAGAGTTTCTATAGGACTGGATTGATCTATACTCCCCCAGCTGAGCATCTGTCTGTCTGCTGTTTCACTTCAGTGTGCACATTGGCACTGTATGTCTTTTATGCAATTTCTGTATGGTTCTTTTGTACTCTGAGCACTTCTCCTAAAATTAACATTTTAAGTAATGATTCATTCAGATAAACTATTAACTTATATTTCTATATATCTTGAGTTTCTGGGAATTTTTTGGATAGTCTTAATATTTCTATATATTCTTAGATTCTAATCCTTATTGAGGTATCTGTCTTGCAAATATTTCCTCCCATTCTAGGATAGGCTTTACATTTTATTCATGGTATATTTTTACACACATGTATACATACCATTGACAGATACCCAGAAAAAGAAAAAATAAGAATACTAAATGCTATTGTAAAATACAAATTATGACAGTGCTATACAACTAAAATAACAACATAATTGGAAATAATCTTTCAAAAAAAGAATCAGATTAAAGTGATATTTTCCAACCTCATGATAATATCATTTTAAATTAAATTAAATGGTAATATCTTTTTAAATTAAATGCTATACCAAAGATCATGCTAGTAAATATGATTGTTTTTCAGATTATAAAAAGATTTGGAAAAAGGACTCAGGCTGAGAAGAACAATACATGGATCCTTTCTTATAGAATGCATATTCTTTTCGTGCCACTCCACTCTGAAGGATGCTGATGTAATCAATCTGGCAGCAGGCACTTGGTTAGTCCTCTGGTACGTGGTTTCTAACAAGAGGTCAGCACTCACAGTGCAGAACAGAGCAGTTATTGTGGATACATTGAGTACATCTACTCCTGACTCCAGCTCATTCAAAGGCAGCTGGTGAGAAGTAGAGAAGGAGTCTGACAAAACCCAGATCCTAATCATCTCTTTTCTTGAACTTGTGACTACAGACCATATTATTTGCAGTGCCTAACTTACCTTTTCTCAGAATAGAGTGCCGTCTCCCTTCTTGTTCATCCACAGCATTGTTACTGGGACTTCTCACCACTTTTTTCCCCCTGATCTCATCTCTGCTAGGTTGCTGCTTGTTCAGCTAACAAACCTTGGGCACAGCAGAGCAGCTGATCAAGTGCTTTACTCACAATGATTCTTACAGAACTTGCTTCCCAGTAAAGAATGCCATCACATAGGGGTGATATCACAAATGTGGGAATAGAGAACTCATGATGTCGTGAGTAAGAATCAAGGAAGAGACGGCAATGTAGCAGCAAAGCAGTTCTGCAAATTCACATTTCTTGGTTTTTCTATTTGTTTTTGTCTTCAGAATCTCCTTGAGTCCTGAACCATGAGGCTATTCTCACTAAAAGATGGACTGCTGCCCAACTTCATAGTTTCTCTATCCATTTAATGAAACTGAAAGGCTTAGTCTCATAGTCCATCACATCACAGGAGGGATGAAGGCAGAAGGCAGTGGTCACAATGCTTCTGCTATCAGAAAGCAGAAAAATCAATGCTTGTGCTTAGCACATTTTTTTTTACTGAGCATGTGTAGACTTACTGCTTATCATTACTCATGTTTTTATTTATTACATACTTTTTTGCCTAATCATACAAGCTCAATAGCTATCCTCCCTCCTCTCCTTCCCCCATCACCCCCCATTGCACTCTCTCCTCCTTCCTCCTCCCTCTCACCCTCCGTCCTCCCCCCCCCTCCCAGAGCCTTCTGGTTTCTCCCATGGATCCCCCAGAACATTTGTATGTGCGCCAAACCTCCCTGAGTCAAGTAGCATTACCCACATTTAGAATAGATCTTCTTACCTTAACTCAACCTAGAAACTCCCTCTAGAAACTTACCTCATGCCCAAGGACCCTTTGATGATTCTAGATCATACCAAGTGAACAATATCAGCTATCACACAAAGAACTCTTTCTTCACATCCTACGTTACCAGTCATTAAGGGTTCACTGGGTTCCCTTTCTCCAAATTGCTTGACTTCTTTTTATCATAAACCACCATATTGCTAAAGTATAGTCAAGTAGTGTTCTTGACAAATGAATTTTCACTTGACATAATCAGACATCTCAAAATTTTTCAGCATTGATTTCATTTAAAAACCCAGGTGAATTTAGAGCTTTTCAAAATCATGTCATCTCTCTGCTTTCTCTATCTCTGCCTTCCTGAGTATGTACATGTATCATCTTCTTTTATCTTTCCTTCCACATGTATTTTGATACATTTCATTATAAATATTCAAAATACTCTCAGAAAAGGTCAATACAGCAGTAGGAGCAAATAGAAACTGAAACTTAAAATGGAATGATAGCTGAGGATTAGGAACTTCTGACTTTGTTTTGTTTTAAAATAAGCTCTGTGGTAACATTTAATGAAATATCCATATGGACTACTTTTTTGGCAAAAAAGGCTAAATATCCTCCAGACAGCTTTTTTAAAAACAATATAAACTCAATAATACTTATTTTAATTTTTTCTATCATTTAAATGAAGGGAAAAATAATTATATTAGTGTAAGATCAATTTCCATGAACTTCCATAGAAATTTGGGATTTTAGTTTACTTTTTTTTACCTCTGAAACATTTTCATACATTATACTTTTCAAAAATACTTTTGCATATCTAAATTATTGAATTATTTAGTATGGTTAAAAGAATTTTAAGTTAGAGGGATAATTAATGACTTTTATCATGTAGTTAAAAAGTGGAGAAATAATGTTCTGGGTTATTCTCTGAAAGCATGGTCTGTCATTACATTCCCGAAACTAAACCTCTTATATAATAAAAATTCCTGCAGTCATAATTCTAATATTTCTTCCCACTAAGTGTACGTGAGTTGTCTCCAACAATTTCTGATGCTATATTTGGAGTTGTGTTCCTAGTTCACTTTTTTGTTGAGTAGAATATTCTTAGGAGCCATGGGTCTCCTTTCAACTTCTTCTTCACTGCAGGCAGTAAAAATTCACAGTAGCATTACAAATATAAATACTCAAGTCCAATTAATCTGCCCTCAACAATGTTTTTCAGGCAACCTCAATTAAATATTGGGTGATAGCCACAGAAATAAATATATGAAGAGATTTGTTAAAGGAAGAAGTGTAGATAAGAGGATAATAATGTGAAGCTAATAGTCACATACACATATTTCACATATCTTGAAATATAGAAGAATAAATTTAAAAAATGACAGATTGAAAATACTTTGAAAAACAACAAGGTAGAAATCAGGCAACAGAAATCACCATTTCTCTTTAAATTTACTACTTGAATATAACTTACAAATTTGGGAACCATTGTTGACTATACACATTTCATTTAAGTCTTCCCAGAAGAAAAACTAAATAGCATTCACAGTGTTTCTTTACATTGAACGTCTTTGTCTAGAAACCGTTGTACTACAGATACAGTTCTATGGCAAATAAGTTGCTTCACTATTTCTTTTCTTGGGAATAGGCGATTAAAAGTGTTCTAGTCATTCTTTCAAACAACTGGCTGTGGCTTTACCACTCTTCAGGGACATCTGCTCCACTTGCAGTCTACAGAGTTATTCACACCTACATTCACATGCAGAACAAATCCTGCTGTGAAGTTGGGCACCAAGACAAGAGGAAAATAAAATTATCCTCACAGCAATGAAGCAAAACATTCAGAAGAAAAAAATCAATTCAAGGCATAATCTTAACTGGCCACTGGAACTTTCTGTTCATGCCATAATTCCACTAATCTTCAACAGAAGTAAAGAAAAGAAATCATGCGATGTCTACATTGCAGTCTTTGTTTCCACACTGGTTCAAAACCCAGAAGTGTGGACAACACAGTTAATTCATGAAATCTGGAGAATATCTATACAAGATGTTGCTGTTACTCTTTCTGCTGCTGTGAGACAACACGCAGACTCAAGCTTGAAGGGAAAAGAGGAGATTTGGCATGAGGTTCCACACGATTGACCAAGTACATTTTGCTGGAAAGGCACAGGCACAGCAATTTAAGTCATGTCCCTTATCGGGGGGGTCAGTGAAACTGAGTGCTGATGGCAGCAGGGGGGAAGTGGAGTTTGTCACCACAGGGCCAGAATGTCTTCAAGAACTTCTGTCTTGTGATTCCTTTTACCTGTTCTACTAGTAGGAGGTTCCACCCAGATTTAGGACTGATGCTTGTGTTGCAAACAACTTAATTCAGACCATCTCTCCAAGTGGTCCGACACTCGATAATCCCATGTGTAGTTAAATTGACAACCAGATTAACTATCACACAAGGCTTTATGGAATAATGCTTTGCCAGCATTCAGAGAATTTCTTAAATTCCTTGAAGCCACAAGTTCTTTTTCTAAATTAACATTTATTAAAATGTCTTAGCCTCATAGTGATTCTTTTAGAACTATGTTCATAGCAAGTACATATTTTGCAGTTCAATGCACACTTTCTGAAATAATGACTTTTACATAGAATGATATGTTCTGGAACATAAGAGGTACTATAAATTTATCAGGTGATTTTATTTCTGAAGATATTTTACATATTATTGTAATCATATACATATTATCAACATTTTGCAGTTTAAGATTACATAGGACTTAATCATTTTAGCTAGTAACATGCTTTACTCCTTGCATTATTCCAGCAAATAAACACAATAATTTGAACATAATGCAGACTTGAAAAATATCAGCCACAGTGAAGTGACTCTTATGTAAAAGATTATATAGTGCAACCTCACTGCATTGGATAGGCGTTAATTTTCTTCTTTGCTTCATTAAAAATTCATGTGTAAAATATAGACTGTGCTTAACCTTTAAGAAGTCTGGCTAGAAGCAAAGTGTATATGTCTTAATAAAAAGCAAAGCACTCTACAATGTGAATAAATTTATTCAGTATCTTGATGTGCCCTTGTGATGAGCTACGCAGATCAAGGACCAACAGCTCTTTATAAATCACTTTAACATTATATTCTGGGGTTGAAAAATCCAGTTTTCAGCTTAGTGAAAGTAATTCACTCCTAGGAGATCAGTTAATCCAATAGGAATTTGGCAACAGTATTGCCTTCAAACATTGGTCGAGTGTTTATATTGGTCAAATATATACAATCTTCGTTCACTGAAAAGCATATAAGCATATAGATTAGGTTACATGAACAAAACAGTAATTTAGTTGATGAAGAATGAGCACAGAACACTGAAGAGGATAAATCTCTTGGTTGAATGAAATAGAATAATAGCCTTAGTAATAGTTATGCTTATTTTTCCATATATTTCTCAATTCTTGTCAAATTCACTGAAATCCCACTAAAAGTTAATGAAGATGGATTGCCATGGGGAGGTAAATAGATCTCAAAACAAATCCCCACTGCTCTGTCTGTAAAACTGACTTATAATCACCAAGATTCTATGACACTTGTACTTGTTGTCTATGTGCTTATTTGTTCAATGAGAACTCAGCAGCTTAAAGGCAGCAGTAACGTCACAGAGACCACAGGGGTGCCCTGCATCAAAGCTGTCAGGTTGCAAGTAAAATTAAATGAACAAATGGAAACTGATCTCTGAACAGGTCCCAACTCTACAGGCTGTGATGGCATGTTTACTCTTGCTTTAAAGAATACCTTAAGGGGGAAATATACCATTGCAACAAAGTCAGCTTCATTCATTTTTAAATTGTGTTGTTTTCAGTAATTTTAATAGCTTATACATTCATTTCATCCACATTGTCTTTTTTCCAAGGAAACATTTATAAGAATCTCATAAAAGGAAGAGAAATATAAAAATAAGTCTGTGTTTATGATGAGAGGAAGATGTTTATTTACTTGTCTTTTTGTTCTACGGCGAAACAGGAGAAAGCTGTTAGCAAAATAAATAATATAAATATGTCTCTGTGACTATAAGAACAGGCATATGGGAAAGGCACTGCTGTTAAGACATTTGATGAAGAAAAACAGAAAGAAAAATCTTACAATCTTACTGCCCCATCTTCAGTAAAGTACCCTGAGCCTTGCGATGGGGAGAGATTTGGTTGGCTCCATTCAGGGTGAGCATTGATGGGTCACTGTTGTCATCTATGATACTCTACTGTGCTAGGCTGTGTTCTGTTTGGGTGTTGAGATCTCCTATCTAAAGATAAAATGAGATTTGTTAGATGGAAGTTTAATCCTGTGTGTTTATGGTGAGTGTTGGCACATCTAATCCTGTCGGACTGTTAGTTTATTCCCCTTCCTCTATTGTTAGACTGGTTTACAATGCTGGACATTTGTGTTCCCATGTCATGTTACCTAGAGGCTAACCCCATTGTCTACTGCTCTATTCCTGTTCTTTCTTCTCCTTTTTTGATATAGAAGAACATGGGCAAAGTGTTAAAAAAAAAAGACATAAATTTTTATGGAAAACTATATCAAGAGAACATTTGCATTTGGAATATTTGCATTTTCACTTTCAGTAAAGTAATAATCTCTTAAACATTGTTATTAGTTTGACTATGAAAGAATTATCTTTTTAATAAGATATTCTGCTCCTCATAAAACTCATGGTAGAAAATATTTGTGAAATCATTTAAATGTCATTATTTTATGTCTTCCTTTATAGAAGACTTCTGTCTCATTGTTTAGATTCATTCTTAAGGAAGAAAACACAAAAGATAGACTGCCATGAACACAGGTTCATGAACTTCATACTTTAGAAATGACAATATTATGATCTATAAATCCCACGCAGTACTCATAGACATTTCATTGACTTTCCTTGAAAAATTAGAAACAATTGTTTCTAAAATTCATGTGGAAACATAAAAGAAACCGAATGGTAAAGTAATCCCAGCAAAAAAGAAAAATCTGAAGCTGTCTCATAGCCAATTCAAAATTCATTACAAAGTTACAGTAAAAACAAAGTAATTGCATTAGCGTAAAACAGCTAGTACATAGACTGTGGAATAAAATATAGAACTCGGAATCAAAACTGTATGGCGACAAAACTCCAATATTGGCAAGGATTCAAAAAGCAGACACAGGAAAAGGAGAGATGTTCTTGGTCACCCGGTGACAATCTTATCAGATGATTGAGACTAGATCTTTATTTCTCCCCTTGCTAGAAAATTGACTCAGAATGGATCAAGACCTGAGTGTCAGCCTTACATTATGGACCTTGGAGAAGAACTCATGCTGATACTTCAAAAAAAGGCAGTACCAACCACTTTCTGATTGGCCCACTAATATCTGAAGAAGTAGAACTGACCAGTAAATTTGTGTTGTACCAGAAAACATTTACCAGCAAAAGGCTCTCTTGAACAACAGAGAGACAGCCAGAAAAATCAGAGAAAGCCTTTGCCAACCATTTTGGGGGCAAAAATAATAATATCCAGAATGTTAGAAGAACTCAAAAGAACAAAACAACCAGTAACATAAATAACCAATACATAAACAATGAACCAAACAGACATTTCTAAAAATAATAATTTGAATAAGAAGCAATTGAAGAGGCATCGAGATTCCATCTTGCATCTGTCAGAATGGCTATCATCAAATATCCAAGCTAAAATGAACACTGATGAGAGTATGGTAGGCACTGAAGTGTTGTTACACATTACTGGTGCGAAGATTAATTAGTACAATTATGGAAATTAGTCTAAAAGAGTATCAAAATTTTAATAATACAAAGTTCATATGATGAAATTATATCACATTTTACGCATACGACTAAGTGAATTCAAAATCTGGATTTGAGAGAGACTCCCATATATACATGATTATCTGTCACCACGAACAATAGATATTAATGAATTAGCTTAACTGCCCATCAGGAGAAGAACAGATAAAAAATGTGGCATATCTGAAGAATGTAATATTATTTATTATTAAAGAATGTAATATTATTAAAGAATGAAGTATCATCATTTTCAGGACAATGAATAGAACTAGAGTCCACCAAGTTAATTAAGTGAAAGAAGTCAGACTAGGAAAGACAAGTTGGACTGCAGAGATGGTCCAGGGGTTCTGCTTCTCAGCAGGACGACTTGAGTTCAGATCCCAGATTCCACGTAAAAACACCAGGCAGAAATGGTGGCAGTCTGCACTTGCAACTCCGGATGCAGGAAGAAGCTCCATACTTGAAAAATTTGAATAATTTTTCCCTTGGAAATAGCTAGTATCTGGATTCAGTTAATGTTTTTTCAGCCCTGGGAATGTGACCATTTCTTATATACTAAGCTAAACCCTCTTTCTCTAACTACATGTAAACAATTGCTTGAAATTCTAGTGACTCTCATTTACTTTGTTTTTATTATTATTATTATTTATTATGTATTCAATTGTGTGTGTATGTGTGTGTGCACGTGTGTGTATGTATGTGTGTGTGGGTAGACCCACGGATGAATTCGGGAACCACCATGGGCCACTTCCACCTCCTCCTTGTTTATTCTGCTCCGGGATTCACAGGCTCCGCCCTACCAGGACCAGAAACGCAGGCCTCCTCGCTTCCACCTGGCGTCTATACATGGGGTCTAGGATCCGAACTCAGGACCTTCCGCCTGCAAGGCAGAGGCTTAACCCCTGAGCCACCTCTCGAGCCCTGACTCTCATTTACTTTGTTGAAAATCGTAAAACTATAATGAAAATTGGTTAAGATTTTTTTTGACAAGAAAATCAGTGTGCCATATAAGGTATATATAATGTCTGAAGTCTTCGTGAAATAAAGTGTCAAACAGAGCTCAAGACACAAGGAACTACAGAGGACTGACTCTATGAGCAAGAATAAATGAAGTCTTGGTTTCAGCTCTTTCTCACTGTACTGCAGAGGGATTGTACACTAAGAAGTTGTTTCCCTGATTTTATTGCTATTAATATTTCATGAACTCATAACTATGTCAAACTTTTAAAGTCAACTCTTTTTTATCATTACAACATACCTTCTCCAAAATCAGAAAACACTCAAGAACATTATTAGCTAGAAACATTTTTATTACAAGGCAACAATGCCCTATCATTGGTAGCTCATGTCAGAGAATTTTTAGGGTGAAAAATGATTCATGCTAGTTTATTTAAAACATAATTCCAGGATGCAATTATGTTCCATGATTGCTTTTCTCAAGATGATGATATGAGAAACATTAGGTTGAAGCACATCAAATATAACATAAAAATATCTTTATCACATATCATTTAGAAAGATTTACATTTTATTGCAGAGTTATTTGCTCATTATGATAACATCAGAATATTTTTAACTATCAAATAAATGTATGATACAAACAAGGTTTAAGAATTTTTACTTCAACATAAGCTACACTGTGTTTGGATGCTTTCTATTCATTTAACATAATCTCTATGTGTCTCTGCCTGACACATTTTCAAGTCTCTGGAGTAAATAGGCTAGCAAAGTGTTTGTGTAACACCTGGTATCAATAAAACTAAAGTGCTGGGTGGACTGAGCACAACATAATGAAAAACCTCAAGGCTTGTCTCCCGTGAAGTACCTTGTAGACCTTCCCAACCCTGACAACGTCTAAGAATGCATGAGGGGACAACTCACACTCAATCCATGCTAGTAACTACACTTTCCATTGCCACACTTTCTGATCAACAAGGCTCAAATTCCCTTTCAGTCAGCTTGGAATGAAGCCTCTAGGAATCCACACAGACCTCACCCACATCACCTGGCTCAGTCCCTGCCTCTGTGGGCTCTACGTGAAACTTAACGCTATTCAGTATTATTTCTGGCATCCCCAAACTGAACAAAGATTCACAGAAAAAGCAATTATGTACCTTATTCTGTTTTACTATTTCTCTTCCTGTACTTAGGATAGGATAGATTGAAAAGCCCCAGAACCCAAGACAAAACGAGGAAAGAGGGGCCTGGAGAGAAGATTCAGCCAGTGAAGTGACTGATAATAAACAAAAGGAGTTGATATCTGATGCCCAGTGCTTGCTAAAAAATCTTGGTATTTTTGCAAATATCTAACCCTAGGGCTGGGTGTTGTCTGGATTTCATTGGTGAGATAGTCTGGCCAATAATGAGCTCTGTTTTTCTTAAGAGTTTCCAAAGAGAGAGGGGAAAGGAAGGGGAAAATTGGGGAGGGAGTAGGGAGGTCTACAGAGGGGTGGAGGGAGGGAGGGGACAGGGGTACCTGCTATGTTTGTATGAGCGGAAAAATAAATAAATTAATTAGTTAAAAAAAAAAGAGTTTCCAAAGATAAGGTGGAGAGTGCTTTAGGAAGACATATGACTTTGATATCTGCCCATACATCTACACATGCAGAAGTCTACACATACAATACTTTATACACACACAACCACACACACATGAAATTTGGGTGTAGAAAATCAAAAATAAAATATATGAGATTTTATAGTTTTTTTAATTCAGTTGTGCGTGTGTGAGTGTGTGTGTGCATGTGTGTGTGTGTGCGTGTGCGCGTGTGTGTAAAACCACGGACGATTTGGGAACCACCATGGACCACCTCCACCTCCTCCTTGTTTACTCTGCCCCGGGATTCACAGGCTCCGCCCTACCAGAACCAGAAACGCCTGCAATGCAGAGGCTTAACACCTGAGCAACCTCTCCAGCCCCGAGATTTTATAGTTTAATAGAAGAAAAAACTAGTTATGGAGCTGGAGAGGTGGATCAGGGGTTAAGCCTCTGCCTTGCAGGCGGAAGGTCCTGAGTTCGGATCCTAGACCTCACGTATAGATGCCGGGTGGAAGCGGGGCGGCCTGCGTTTCTGGTCCTGGTAGGGCGGAGTCTGTGAATCCCGGGGCAGAGTAAACAAGGAGGAGGTGGAAGCGGTCTATGGTGGTTCCCGAATTTGCCCGTGGTTCTACACACACACACACACATACACACACACACACACACAATTGAATAAAAAATAATAAAAAAAATTTTTTTAATGAATGAGAGATTTGAATAGACACTTCATTAGAGGAAAAATCCATGTGGCGCATGACCTGATGAAAACGTATATTAAAATGTATCCAACTTCATTAAAAAGCAAGAATACATAAACAAAAGCATGAACGACATGTTATTCCATGCTCATCAGATGAGTGTAGACTAGCCAGTTTGTTAACGTGGCTCCTCCTTTTGTGTGCATGTGCGTGATAGTGAAATTTCATTTTCTTTATTTTATAATATCTTTTTTAAATGCCACAAACATAATCAAAATGCAAATATGAAAAAGTGCATCTCATGGGAAAAGAAAAGAATATTTGCTGATTTAAAGCAGATGAGCTGTTTTATATCTGATCTTGGCTCTAGTTTTGTGTGTAAGCTAGTCCTAACACATAGTTCCTGCTTTAATAAAGAGGTAATCTATATTGACAAAATGCAAAAACCCTAACGCACAGTGAATTTCAGAATGATGTTTTCTTTTTGTAAGAGATTGTTATTAAGGGCTATATATAGCACAAGAGAACATGGAAGATATAGGAGAAGCGGTTTTTTCTCAGCTGTTCTTAACCGGAAGCAATTAAACGTTTTTACATCAATGCAAATAAGAGGCACGCAGTACAACTGATTAATGGTATAGACAGAATTGTGCTCATTGCAGAAGTGTAAAAGGAGTTTGTTGCTCTAGGAAAGAAATATGGAGCTTCTGTGTAACATTCAAAGTTCGGTTATCTAATAAATAGTGAGCTGGTTGTTTAATACACTTTAGCAGTCTTTCTGAGGGGAAATGTTATATTTTCTCTCAACATTGCTTTGGGGATGCATTTCAAATGCAGGCATGCTATATCATCACAGCTTGAAATGTCAATAGAAATAAGGAGAACATAAATGAGGTAAATGTAATCTATTAATGTATTTTAGATTACATAAGAAAATGCGTTACAGACAATTATGACTACATTATTAACAGCAGTAGTGGAAGACAGCTCTTGTTGGTGCTCAAAGTCAAAATGAATCTGGCTATCAATAGTGACTGGAAATAGTCACATAACCATGAAGGACAGTTAAGTCATGTGTCATCACTCTTCTTTATACTGTTTTGGGCTTTGGAGGATAAATTCTCAAACATATATTGAACTGTAAGTAAAAGATCTAATCATTTTTGAAAATACAAATTGCATCCTAAAACATTCATTATAGTAACTTTTTTTCAGACAAAAACATGTCATACATGGGAGATTTTTTTTTTTTTTATAAAAGCATGGTTCCCTGAGCCTTGGGATAGGGAGAGACTTGGTTGGCTCCACTCAGGGTGAGCATTGATGGGTCACTGGTACTCTGTGTGATGGTTGGCTGTTGTCATCTATTTCAATGATACTCCAGTGTGCTAGGTTGTGTTCTGTTTGGATGTTGAGATCTTCTCCTATTTAAAGACAAAATGTCATGGGGGGTTGGTGGGATAGGGGTTACTATGCAGAAGGTTGGTTACCTAGAGGCTAATCCCATTGTCTGCTGTTCTATTCCTGTTCTTTCCTCTCCTTCTTTGATATAGAAGAACATGAGCCATTTATCTCCTTGGTGTTTAGTTTTTTAAGTTCTTTGTTCACTCCGGATAATAGAGCTCTATCAGATATATGGTTAGTGATGGTTGGTGAAGATTTTCTCCCATTCTGTTGGTTGCCTTTTTGCTTGTGCTGTTACATTTCTGTTTAGGAACTGTAGGCCTAGCCCAATCAGCTCGAGGGAGTTCCCTACCCTTTCAACTAGGGTTTTTTATAGTCTTTGGCCTAATATTAAGGTTCTTGATCCATTTGAAATTGATTTTTGTGCATGGTGACAAGTGTGGGTCCAGTTTTAATCTTCTTCATGTGGACAACCAGTTTTGTCAGTACCTATTTGTTGAAGATGCTATTCTTTTTTCATTGAATTTTTGGGTCCCTTTGCCAAAGATCAAATGGCTGTAATTGGGTGGGTTTATATCTGGGTTTTCAACTCTTATCCATTGATCTATTGTATATTTTGGAGCCAGGCTGTTTTTATTATTATGGATTTGTAGTATAGATTAAGGTTTGGTATGGTGATACCTCCAGCAGTGTTTTTGTTACTCAGGATGGTTTTTGCTATCCTGAGTCTTTTGTGCCTCCATATGAATTTTGAGATTGTTTGGTCAACTTTAAAGAATTGCTTTGGGATTTTGATTGGGATAGCATTGAATCTATATATTGCTTTTGATAGGAGGGTATGAACTTATTTTTAAAATTTCTTCCTACTGCACCTGCTTACTGAACCTGTCTTGAGATATATTTTATAAACTGATAATAAGATGCTATATATTCTTTGAAAGCAAGCAAAGAGAAAGAAATGTATTTACTGAATGACATTTGATTAATTGATGAGTAGGAGGAGTTACTTAAGAGCTAAATGGAGGGCTTCCTAGTGAGGGAAGGTTTACAGACTAGGGAAATAACCAAGTTAAAATCCCCATGACATCTTCTATCATGTCTCAATGTGTCCTGACACTCATTGTGCAGAACAAAGCAATTTTCTATAAGACTTGCCACTCCCCTTTACCAGCATAACATATTTTGTGTTGAATTATTATGCCGAAATGTGAACTTGAAATCTTTATTCCTTAGTACCTGTAATCTTTTTTGGGAATTGGGTCTGTATAGATATGATTGATGAGGTAATATTGATGTAAAGCGGATCTTTATTCCAATGTGACTGGTGAAGAGAGTGATATCCACAGAGGACAGTGAGAGCACATAGGGCCAAAGAAGAACCCATGTGACAGTGGAGGCAAAGAGCGATGCTTCTTGCAGCCAGTGCTTGGGTGGATGGTACACAGGCTGAAGCATGCAAGTGCGATAACCAGAGCTGGGATGCAAAGCTCCCCAGAAGTGCTGAATGGGCATGGCATCCTATCTTTATTTATAGTACACAGGAAATCCCAGAGTCAGCTGCCAGTCAGACTAGCAGCACTGAGTAAGCTGCAGAGTTCCAGCAAAGACCCACCTCAATGAAAAGTTGGGGAACTAATGAGATTCACATCCAGTGAAGAGCCTTCACATGCACATGCAGGTATCTGTATGAATATTCACGCTCACATGTGTGTTTATACAAATGTGAACACACACACACAACACACACATACAACACACATACGCATGCACACACACATACACGCATGCATACACACACCAAAAATGTGGAAACTTCAGCCATGAAGCTAAGAAAAGTTCATGAAATGAAGAATTCCCAGATACACTCGACCATGCCTAGCACACTGGTGAGTTGGCTCCTGGTTTAGAAATGGAATACTCACCATCTCTAATCCAAGTGATCTTTTCCATGCACCTTGATTTTCTACCTGTTTTTCAGTGCCATGTGATTAAATCCAGGCTCAGCACAAGATATTTTCACTGTTGCAGACAAAATGTAATGCATTTAGTGTCCAGAAATGAAGAATTTCGATAAGAATAGAAAGCATTAAGAATGCTCATTTAAGGGGGCTGGAGAGGTGGCTCAGGGGTTAAGTCTTTGCCTTTCAGGCAGAAGGTCCTGAATTTGGATCCTAGACCCCACGTATAGACAAGCAGGGACAGCCTGTTTTTCTGGTCCTGGTAGAGAGGAGCCTGTGAATCCCGGGGCAAAGTAAACAAGGAGGAGGTTTTGGCGGTCCATGGTTCATTCATGGACCTGAATTCATCTGAATTCATCCGTGATTCTACACACACACACATACATGCACACATGCGCATACATGCATACACACACAATTGAATAAAAAATAATAAAAATATTTAAAAAAGAATGTTCATTTAAAACATGAATAGAATAAATCTTTTAAAGACATTAATCTTGGAGAAACAATTATTATCTCTATTTTCCCCTACTTATTTGTTGATAGAATGTCATAGACAAGTGTAAGTATTAAAATATTTTTTATTTTTCCAAGAATCATGAGATCCTTATCCCAATAATTTATCTGTATTTAGAAAATCTTGTAGTTTTCTAAATAAATATATTTCCCCTTAAACAGTTATTTCTTTAGCTTTTACAATATTCTCTATATGCTCTAATGGAAAATATGTCATAAAACATAAACCCAAAGTGTAACACAATTGAATCAATGCAAGAACAAAGTATATTGTAGAATGTTTTTCATAGAATGGTCAAATCTTATTTTTATTTTGCTATTCTACCAAAATATGATTTCACTATTAGTCCATAACAAATTTATTAGTTAATAAAATTCTCTTAGAATATTTGTTGTCTACTTTTTACAAACCTCTTTAAATTGATCTTTTACATGTGTTTGTATCTGACTATGTGAATCACCAAGCAGAGAGCCAGTTAATCAGAAAATGCCTGTTTCTGCTTCACCACACTGGGAACACAAATATACATACAAAACTTTCTCCCTGCTTACATGGATCCTGGGAATCACAAGGCAAACTTTTGCCAACTGAAGAATATCCCATTCCCTACAATGATCTTTATTTGGTATACTAACCAACTTTAAATATCTTAGCTTTCATGTATCGTAGAAGATTTTTACTTTTGTTTGTACACTCAAACCTAATGAACATTATAAACAATTAGCCAACCCAAAGCTTCATCAGTCAATGTACACATGCTCTTATCATTAAGAGAAAATTCCAAGAAGTAACAAATTACTAAGTAGCTAATATGTGTGGGCTCACATGTGGATGTGGATTTGTGAACATGTATGCCAGAGGCCTGAAGTTGATGTCAGAATCATCTAGAATTGCTCTTCTATCTTATTTTTTTGAGGCAGAATCTTTAATCAAGCCCAGAGCTCATTGGAAAGACTAGTCGCCTTGCTGCAAGGATTGCCAGTCTCTCTGCCTTGCAATGATGGCATTCCAGTCAGGCTTTCACCCTGAAATCTCACTGCACATGGCATCTATGCATTCAAACTCTGGATGTGGTAAGCCCTTTAAACACTGAGCCAACCTCCCAGCCCTAGAATAATTTTTAAATTCTGTAATGACAAGGGTGTGAAGAGTTACCATTCTGCAACTGAAGTCCAGGAAGATAATAGGCAGGTAAATTGCCTGCCACAGGAAGACTGTGCAATCAGAAACAGACTGTGATTATGCTGAATGGCCAGAAAGAGAGCTGCAAGATAGAGATAGAAAGGTTCAGAAGTAAGTCACTGAGGTGAACAAATGACCCCACCCCTTTCTCAGGATGTTCTTAGATGGACAGCAAAAGAAACTAAACCAAGAATATCGGAGACCGAATCTACTTTCTCTAAATTTAAATGATTTCAAACCTCACAGCCACTTAGAAATGACATGAGAAGACAGAGACAGACTGGCTTTCCAACAACTCTATCTCAATTCAGCTTGCCTTTGGGAGTAAGCCGGACCAAGTTACAATCTGCCATGAAGGTGAGACTGAATCCCCTGGGAAGAGAAAAGAACAGAAGCAAATGCTCTCATTCATCCAAAAGGCTTCAATTTCTGAAGTTTTCATTTGGAATAAAGCTAGATGTTCATTAACTGATGAATCACTAAAGATAGTGAACACACATAAAATGGCATTTTACTCAGGTGTTAAGAAATATTTTCTGATAAATAGATGGAATAGGAAAATATGACACTGAGTGGGTAAATCAGATGCAGAATAACAATTGACACATGTCCTTTCTCACATACATAACTTTCAGAATTATGTGCTTAAATAGGAATAATTTTAAAAGCCTGAAAATGCTAAAGAGATCATTTAGGGAGGCACAGAAGAAGAAACTCAATAAGTGAAGGGAGGTATAATAGCATAGGTTTTACGATGATGGGATATGAAGAGAAGAGTGTATTGGCAGAGAATATGAGGATGGAGTAATTAAGTATATATGATAAAGTTTTATGTAAACATACTATGATATAAGATTATTAAAAGTCAATTAAAGAAGAGCTTTAATGGAAGTACAGTACAGCGTACAGAAGAATAAAAGGAAGAGCAGACACTTCCCCAAGATGTTCTTACCAGAAGCCACAGGCAATTAAGAAAAATGACCAGTATCAGATGTGAGATACCTCACATGAACCTGTGAAGTCTGTTTTAATCATAATTGGAATATCTAAAAAGTATCTAACTGTGTAAAAACTGTGAATATCCTGTTACTATTTATACTAGTCCTTCTTCTCTGTTGCTATGAGATCCCACTGAGGTTCGAACAAGCTAAAGGGAGAAAGGCAGATTTATTCAGCTTGGGCTTCCAGAGGAGAGGCACTCCATTATGACAGGGAAGGGATGGCTAGTGTCAGAAGCTAGAGAAGACCCAAGTCACTGCAGTTATGGTGGAAGCTGAGGGGAGCTGCAAACTCTAGAACAGATTCAATTAGTCAAGCAGGGCAGGACTAACCAACCACAACGTCCCATCCTCTGTGACTGTCTTCCTCCAGCAAGGTTCTACCTCCTAAAAGTGTCATGACTTTCCCAAACTAAAGATTCAAACACTGAGCCTATTTGGAGACAATTCACATTTCAAGTGATAACATTCCGACCTTGGCCCACAGGGGCTCATTACCATCTCAATATGCAAACCATACTCATCTAATTTTAAGAGCCCTAACACTGTCCAAAATTCCAAAGTCCAATGCCTCCTGTAAAACCAATTTTATGCTTCCAACATATAATGACACAGAATAAGCATTGCCATTCCAAAAGACAAGAATGGGACAAATCCTGGAAAAATCAGTCCATAACAATACTGAAAAACAGCAGGACAAACTCTAAATCCTACGGTTCCATGTCTACCAGATAAAGTTCTTGTTGAAATCATCTCAGTTCCAAAGGGCTTCAGTTCCACCCCTCCAATGAACTGCCTATAGAACACATCATTCTTTTGAACTGGCTCCTCCCAGGGAATGAAGTGTTCCTTGGCAGATGTCCCATGTTGGCTCTGGCATTTCTAACATCTTTACTTCTCAATGTTAAACATTACTTCTTAATGGTAAACCAGGTTCTATCTCAACAGCACAAAATGTCCTTCTTGGTTTTTTCTGCAGGCTTCCTGTCACACAATGCCTAACTTTCACCATTTTCTGAAACCATGGAGGAGGGATCCACAATCTCCTCCTTCTTGAATCTTTATGCCTCTAAAACCAGAACCATGCAGATGATGTTGCCCGTTCTACTGTAACAGGCAAGTAGAAAGTGGCCCCTTTACCTCACAGCTGATTCAGCTGTCCTGTAATGACTCTCAGAATTTCTCTTGTACAGATGCTTTAGTTGAGCAGAATCATAAAATTCCCTTAGAGCTCTGACCTTCAGTTCTTCCCTTCTAAAAGAATTTGCATTCTTCTGGATGGGAGCCTTCTCTGAGGATTTGCCCTCACAATGCAATCTCTTGTAATAACTTCTATTAACTAAACATTCAAACACATGAGCCTGTGGGAGACAACTCACATTTCAAACCATGAAGTTATTTTTTTATAAACATTTTAAAAGTTACTTCCATTTACAATGGCTATAACAGACTGTTCAAGAACTCTAGGCACTGAAACAATCTTTCCTATAATTTTGTAGACCAGAATATTCATGTTTTATAGTTCTATAGTCAAGGCCTAGAATCTTAGTGCATCAACAAAACCATTTACCGTGACAAAGTCATCATGGTCAGAAAGTCTGCTCAGGAAATAACTGGCCTGTCTTCCCATGAAGGCAGTACACAAATAACCCGGGTATAAATAGCCTGGACTCAGGACCTGGGATCTGTGATCTTATAATGTCATTTCCTTGCTCTGGATTACAGAACTTTTTCATTCATGCAGATTTGAATGTCAGGGGTTCTTAGTGGGAAACATGTTAAACAATTTTCAGATATATTTGAAGTTCACCTTAAGACAAAATATCAGGACATGCTGTCAATCTGTCACTCTGCATGAGGAGCTATGTAAAATTGATAGTAATACCTACTTACTAGATTTTTGTCAACCATACATTATGGGGAGAATATTGGTAGCTAGGGTATAAGAGGTGTCTGGTCTGCTTTTCTGTGATTTCTGCCAAATTGCCAATGCATTTTTCATGTATTATTTCATTGTCTGTGTTAAGAATACATTCATCTGCTACTATCTCTGAGAATACTTTGTGCACTGTACATGTGAATGCTTACTAAAGAATTACTGCTTTTAGATAATTCATGTGTTTTGAGTTTCACAACTGCTTTAGCTAGAACAAATTGCAACAAGATCCCCAGTCTTTTGAAGTCTTTAGAGATCACTTGTCCCAAATACCTCATTTTTCTCTGAAACTGAAGCAATGGTCTCACAGTCTCTACCTTACAGACAATTTTAGTTTCTCTTTCTATGTGGCTTCATAGAAAATATATTTTAATCTATGCTCAATCTTTATGATAAATGTATATAAAATGCAATGGCCTAGCTGTATTTAAACACAACATATTTATCTGCATGATGAAACTATGAAGAATAAATATAGCCATTCATTCTGTCTTTAATTGAATAGACACAGAATTTCATATTTAAATAGTTACCTCCATCTCTAAGCCAATATTTAAAAACTTAAATTGACATTTGCTAAACCTCTCTGTCTAAATATTCTATTCTAATCTTTCAAGCCCTAATTAGGCAATTCAAGTGTCTTAAGTGACTTCAATTTCTTTGATTCAAAGGCATGTCTTCCATTCTAACAAACAAGGAAATTTTATTAATATTTATGCTATTATTCTTTCCTTAGTGAACTGTAGGATATATTTCATTTTAAACAAAATTTTAAACAGATAAATGTTAATTATGAAATAATTCAAGATTATCCTTCTAGACATTTATCACCAATATAATCAACAAATACTTTCTGTAGGGCAACAAAAAATTGATTTGTAGTATGTTGCCAGACCTCAGGAAGTTGATATTTTAGGGCTGAAGAGATCGTTCAGGGATTAAACGCTCTTCCTTGCAAGAAGAAGGACCCGTGTTGGGATCCCAGATCCCAAGTAAAAATGCCAGGGAGAAATGGCAGTGGTCTGAACTTCTGGCACTGGAAATCAGAGCCAGGGAAACCCCAGGACAATGCAGAAAGGATTAACGATTATTCCAGAAGTCATCCTTAGGCCTCCACAGGCACACATAGTATTCTCTGTTAAACACACACACACACACACACACACACACACACACACACACACAAATACACACACACACTTACATACAAGCAGTTTATATTTAAGTATGAAATGAACACAACCTAATTCTTTTATGATTTTGCATGTATAATTGTGTCATCTTCATGCAACCACAACTTGAATTTCTCTCCACTAAAGTTTTTCTCCTCCTCCTCCTCTTGTCTTCTCCCTTCACCGTGTCCTTCTGTGCATACATGTCTTTCTATGTCCCTGCATAGACATACATGTGTATGTCCTTACTAATGTGGACAATATTTGTTTTTTTAAACATAGTGAGTGAGAAAACACCCAGGTATTGCCTTTTGAAAATTCAACATATTTTAAATGACTAATTTCATATTTCAGGTTCCAATGAGTGAGATGCTGTGAATGACCTTGGTTTTGTGGTGGGACCGAGGTTCTCTTTCCCCACAGCTCTGGGCAAGGTGCAGGCCCTGCAAAGCTGTGACTGAAACACTTCTGGGACACCCAGCAATGGAGATTCAGTTAACCTTCCTACAGCTTCAGACTGTATATGTTAAATATGTTTCCCTTAAACACATTTTTGTGTGTATTTGAACAGATTCCCCATGCTATAATAAATCTCAGAAGAGTTCACATGTGACTTTCAGCCCCTTTATAAGCATATGATTTCCCAAATGCCAAATCTGGATTTGCCTGTATACTAATGCACTGTGAAACTCCGATTTATTATTCAGAATGTAAAATAAGAATCAGTCTATTAATCCATCAAAATAGCAAAGAAGTTTTAATACTTCTTATAAATTCCACAAATCCCCTAAGTTTATTAAACTCTTTATTCAGAATGCTAACAAGAAGCTAATGAAATACACCACTCCCATTTGTTTTATATAAAGTGCTGAGAAGATTAAAAATGAAAAAAACCCACATTTTGAAACAGTACTCAAAACCCATGAAATGGCATGAAAACATTCATACCAAATTGAAAAATTCTATTTTATTTTTAAAAGTTTACTTACACAAACTGGGTTTATGTCTTTGCCCTTATTTGTGTTCCTTTGTTTCTACATTTTGGGTCTTCTTTCCCCTACTCCTCAAGTTTTTTTTTTCCTTTACAGTTATACTGGCTGTTAATATGTGATTATGAGGGCTTAGGACTAGGTTTCCCTTATAAGGAACAAAACGAACCATCTCATGTTTTTTCTAGGGTCTTATTGTCTCTTGTCTAATGTCAAGTTCTTGATCCACTTGAAGTTGATTTTCATGCATAGTGATAAGTAAAGGTTCAGTTTCAATCTTCTGCATATAGATACACATTTTTGCCAGTACCATGTATTGAAGATGCTGTCCTATATTTAATGATTTTTCTAGCCTATGTCAAAAATCAGCTAACTATAGGTGTATGAACTTACATCTGGATTTTCAATTCTTATCTATTGATCAATATTTCTGTTTTGGAGCCAGTACCATGCTATCTTTATTACTATGGATTTCTAGTATAGATTAAGGTGTGGTATGTTGATACCTCCAGCAGAGTTTCTATTACTTAGGATTTTTTTTACTATCCTGGGCTTTTTTATGCTTCCACATGAATTTTAAGACTATTTTGTCAATTTCTGTGAAGAATTGCCTTGGAATTTTGATTGGAATATACATTGAACCTGCATATTACTTTTAGTAGGATGGTCATTTTTATGATGTTAATTCTACCAAACTAGGAGCATGAGCATTTTTCTAACTTTCTGGTGTCTTCTGAAATTTCTTTCTTTGGGATTTTAAAGTATTCATTGTATAGGTCTTCACATTCTTGTTTAGATTTATGCCAAGGTATTTCATTTCTTTAGGGACTATGGTAAATGGAATTGTTTCTCTTAGGACTTTCTCATTGTTTTCATCCTTGGTGTATAAGACAACCACCAATTTTTGAATGTTAATCTTGTAACTTGCCACTCTACTGAACTTTATTTGTTAGTTCCAGAGTATTCTGGTAGAGTTTTTGGGGTCACTACAAAACCGAGAACCCCAACCATGCCATGTACAAATAGGGATATCTTGACTTTTACTTTTCCTAGTTGTATTCCTTTTATTTCCTTCTCTTGACTTTGGCTCTAGCTAAGACTTTAAGAACAAAATTGAATAGAAGTGGTAAGAGTGGACAGCCAGGCCTAGTGCCTGTTTGTAGAGGGAATGCTTCAAGTTTCTCACCATTTAGAATGAACCTTGCTATAAGCTTGTTGTATATACCCTTTATTATGTTGACATAAGGTCCTTCCATTCCTATTGTCTCTAGAGCTTTTATCATAAAGTAATGTTGGATTTTGTCTATCAAGAAAATCATGTGACTACGGTCCTTGCATTTGTTCATATGATGAATTAATATTTATTTATATGCCTATGTTGAACCAGTCTTGTGTGTCAGGAATAATTCCACCTTGTTCACAGTGAATGATCTTTTTGATATGTTTTTGAATCTGGTTTGTGAAAAATTTGTTGAGGATCTTTGTATCTATGTTCATCAATGAGTCTGTCCTGTTATTTATTTTTATTGTTTCATTGTTCTATTATTGTTTGTATCTTATTTGGTTTTTAGGTCAGTGCAATAATAGTTTCATGTAAAGAGTTTAGAAGTGTTGCATCCTATGCTGTTTTGTGGAATAGTTTAAGAAGTAGTGGCGTTAGTTGTTCTTTAAATATCTGATGAAATTTTGCACTGAATTCAACTGGTTCTGGACTCTTTGGTGGGAAGATTTATAATCACTTCTTTAACTTCTTGCTTCATATAGGACTATTTAAATTGTACAATTCATCTTTATTTGATTTTGATAAGATGTGTGTTCAGAGAATTTCATCCACTTTTTTTCTGATTGTTAAATTGTGGGGAATATAAGTTTTGTAGTAAGTCCAGGGTCCCTCCCCTACCTGTGCCTGGCTTCCTCTGTGAATCCACTGGTAGCCTGATTCATGTGGTCTTTAAAAGAAATTCAGGTGGGCCCACAGATAGGTACCCACCATCTCCCACTTCACTTCACTCAGCATCCTCACTATCTAAACAACTCTAGCTTTCATCCAGGCCCCTCCCCTGCTAATCATTAGCCTCCAAAAACTTAATGGAGACTACAGAAACCTCAGGCCAGGGGCCAGCGAACTAACACTACAAAACTGAGAACCCCAAGAATCTCACCATTCACCAGAAGAGAATCTTTGCACCTAAACCTCATATAAGTAGCCCACTTTATTTTCCTTTTAAGTTCAACTGATAGCCAACACAGCTTAAGCTTTCTATTCAGCAAACACAAAGCCCCACATACTCACCCCTTCAGGGTCTTAGTCATTCATCCTCTCCTATCCCTAACAATTTATAAGCTATGGTGTCTCACTCAATTCCAATCACTGGCTACTATACCCACCCTATTTATGTTCTTAAAGTGGTTTTGATACCTAATCCAAACCTCACATAACAAACCCTGACACCCACCCTTTAAGTAGGTAATAGAATATGAGAACTAGAAGACAAGATTGCAAGACAAATTTATTCAACTAAAGAGGTTGAAAAAGAAAAAAAAAAACAATAATACTTGAGAGGAGTATTCAAGAGCTGTAGGATATCCTGAAGAATCCAAACCTGCACATTCATGGAATCCCAAAGCAACAAACCCCAAAATCCATATGAGAACACATTTTTCACATTATCATAAATAAAAGTTTTCCACATCTAAGGAAGGAGACCCCATTCAAGTACAGAAGGCATAAAGCACACCAATCAGATGTGACCAAAATAGAAACTTACCACAGCAAGTAACTGTCAAAACACTGAAGATACAAGGCTAAGAGAATATTTGGAAGCCTCAGGAGAGAAAAACCAAGTCACATTTACAGGTAAGCCTATTAGAATAACAGCTGACTTTTTTCAATGGAAACAGTTAAAAGCCAGAAAAGCTTAAAGAGATGCACTTCAAGTTACTAATGAGCACAAATTCTAACCCAGACTGCTATTCCCATTAGAGCTATTGGTCATGATTGAAAGTGAAAGAAAAATTTTCCACCATAAGAAAAAACTGTAGAACTACATGACCACCAAACCAGAAGATGCTAGAAAAAAAATATGCAAGTGCTAAGAAAGGACCTACTCATCCAAGATGATAGAAGAGAAAGATAATGACAACACAACTGCTAACCAAACACACAGATAAAACCCATAAAGCTCAGAAAATTACAAGAGTCAAATAACTTTTCTCAAGTATAACACTAAATGTCAATGGACTTAACTCTAAATAAGAGACAAGAGTACAAACATGGATTAAAACTCACAACTCATCAATCTGACGTCTCAGGGAACACATCATACCATGAAAGACAGGTCCAATCTTAGAGGGCAAATCTGGTCAAAATGCTGTTTTCATGTTTTTCATATTTATCCATCTATTATCTAAAATGCAAAGCATATATGGATATGAAAGGAACTCTAGTTCACTGTGTAAAGTTGTTAGAACAACTTTATTTTCTGCATGTTGAAAGACTGCAGGGCAGAACTATTGCTTCTGGGTTCAGCACAGCAGTGAGAAATTGCAGTTAATTTTTAGTATCCAACCATGCACCCCTTCGAGGCAACAATGTGCGTGTTGGAAAACTTTGGATTCTTACCATCATTCTCAGATGCTCTGCCCAAGTCATGCATAGTAAATATTCTTTCAAACTTTGAGAGTTCTCAAAATTCTATTTCATCACTTTTTTTCATCCACTGATCAGTTTTTCTCATTAATGTTTAAAAGTTCTGCGACATATTAGAATGTTTAGAAAAATCAATGACAATGATGTCAGTTAGTAGTCCTGTTGCCCATATCTCAAATGTTAACTTCGGTAAAACCAAAATGTTTGGTAATTGTCAGAATAGTTTAAGAATAATGGCATATACATGATGCAACATCCTAAGATTGTCAAAGAAAGATATTATCAAAATCGTTTAAATAAATAATGGCATACCATTAAATAATTAGAATCGCAAAGCAAAAAATGCACATTTTTAGACACTGGATAGCTAAGCACGCTCATAGAGATATAATGAAGAGCTAGGAAGATGTGCAAATTCTGGAAATACACACACCACTATGTATTTTCAGTGTACTTCCACCTGTGCTAGGGCAAGTTCTGGGAGTAGGTGTGTACTTCCACATGCAGAATCTGGAGATTGAAATCAACTCATCAGTGTTGGTCACAAGTGCCTTGATCCATTGAGCCATCCATCCGGCTTTTTGTATTACCTTTAAAATTACTCCTTCTAGCTTCATCTACATTGTTATACATTAAAGCATTTCTTTCTTTGTTAGCAGAATAGTGCTCCATTTCTATACCTTTATATGCCTTATTTTCTTTATCCATCTGCTGATGTGCATTTATATAGAATTCAAACATTACCTATTGTGAAAATTTTCCTTATTCTATAGAGTGATCATACGCAAAATAAGTAGAAATGTTGACATGCAGACTTATTTACTTGAATATTAATTACTGAATTTTGGAATCAAATGCCATAAAACTATGGATTTTAATCTGTTTTCTGAATTATTGTCTTCTTCAAAGTTAATATTGTCTTTTGTTTTAAAATGCTTGCTTTTCCTCAGAATTTTACAGTAATGTTGCTTTTCAGTACACCTTCAGCTTTTTGTCTATGCACAAAAGTGAGAGAATTGCAGGCTGGTAAGTGAGGAGGTTTGCCCCTCTGTCAGAAATTCCCACACATATTACATAGTCAGTTCCCTGAGATGGTGGTGCTTATGAACTCTTGACAAATTGGAGTGTGAAAGGTAAAGGAGAATTCTAAGAAGGAATAAATCCCCTCCATTCTCCTATGCTGTTTAGCTCTTCTATTCATGTTATAATAGGCAGAGTAACTGCAACAGTATCAAATAAGCTACAAGAAATGAACTCTAAGACCTCTTACTTCTTTGAATCAAAATTTAGGCAGCAAGTCCACCAAACTCTTTTCTATCCTTTAACAAATACTCTGAATAATTCTGATACTGGTTGATTTGTTTGTGAATAACCAATATGTAAATTAAAAGATACTCATTACTGAAGATTTTGAGCTATGGTATGATATGCACTCACCCCAAGGAATTTTTGTTTCTGGTGGTGAGAAGAGATTTCTAAAAATTTCATTTATGCTTTTGAGAAAGAGAGAATGTAAAATATGATCCATGGGTAGAGGTCAGAAGACTAGTTTCAGTTCTCTCTTTACACCATGTGAATGTCCAGGGATCAAAATCAGCACACCAGGTCTGCTACCCTGCACCTTAACTACTGAGCCACCTCCCTGGTCATGGGCACCAAGAAAGTTATGCTTGATTCCAAAAAAAAAAAAAAAAAAACAAACTTTAAGCCATATGTACTATCACAAAATTATAAGCAGAACAAAAGAGCAAAATGAAGCATGAAATGAAATATTATTATAGAGATTATCCTATTACATTTTACAGGTCATGCTCTACTTTTACACAACCTCAGATTCCCATAATCTCAAAATTAAACCCTGTAGCTTTTCCCTATTTTATCATTTTCTTAACATGCAATTTAGACTTTAATTCATGGATCTTACTTGTGCAATGGGAAGACTTGAATTTATTTTTATGACCTAGTCTCTCTCCTACAGAATGCTTTATGTAGTGACAGACTCCACCTTGTCTTCTGCAACATCATGAACTCTAAGAAGTAGTTTCCTCATGTATTCATCCATCACTTATTCTTGCTGGGTAAATGCACAAGCATGTTAATGATCCTAACTGGGCTGCCGTGGCAATGTAAGCCTTCCATCAGACAGCACAGCATGCTTATTTTCCTATCAACCATCACAGTGTTGCTGACAATTATAGCTAATTCCTCAGTGCTGAGAGATACTGAAACATTCCCGGGCAGAGGGAGCCTGTCACTGTCATCAAGTCTTATCATCTGAGGTAAATGACTTGAATGGTGATCTGTGCAAGGAACTAGCAAGCATGATCTTAAATTGTATTCAGCAATGTGGTGCAGACCACTTTTCAAGAATATGAGTCTGACTGGTACCCAGTGGCTATCAAATAACCTAATGAATATTTTATGAAGACATAGGTAACTGTGCCAAACACTATCTGTTTCCATAACCACAAGGAATGTACAGCAGAAATTAGAAAATTCAAACAATTTTAATGATAAATTTCATCAAGCATAATGTATTATATGAACATTGTACAACATTACATTTTACATTACATCTACATTACATTTTATTTATAGCACTCATGCTTGTGAATTAATTGCATTAATAACTATATTGAGACAGTCTTCTAGTGATCAAAATAGAGCTGAAATAAAGGGATATAGAGTTTCATACTGATAAGCATTTTAGTGGAACTTTAGCAATAGGTGTATATTTGAAACAACTCTGAGATAAAAGAAGATGTACTACAGTGCTGGACCAGATGGACTGAAAGGCCAAGTTCAAGGCTAGTCACTGAGGGGAATGATATTTCATATAACATGCTAAAAATGAAAATCTGTGCTAATGCTATCAAGTGTGAATATCTTTATGAACATACCTTAAAAACTATTGTCAGAACAATATAGCAAGTGAAAAAAAACCCTACAAAATCCAAACAGTAAAAACATTTCATAGATTTTTGTCACTTTTTCCTTTGTGCCTTCATTTGTCTGATAATAAGAAAAGCAAAAATTACAAAGAGAATGTCTATATTTAGAATCAAAATTAAGAAATGGAGTAACATATGCGTAGCTTTAGGTAGAGCAGCATCGTAAGCAAACTTACACATTTTGATAGAATTGAAGTCAATTTCTTCTGCCCAAAAGAGTTGTTAAACTTCATTTGAGAATTAATCTTCATGTTTGATTGCAGTTAGTACTTGTTGAATTTATGATTTATTCAGGACCTGCGACTTTTTCATTTATTGTCCTTTGCTGGAACTTTCTGCCACAATGTCAGCATCATTTTGAGGTCAATTTCACCTGGAGACTGTAGGCTGCCAAGCAGCAATGATAAAAATCTCATGACCACTGCTACCTAATGCAGCAAGTAGACATGTGCATTACTGATCCTTTTCCCTAGAGGGTGAAAGACCCTCCAAGATATTTAGCAAATATGGCTCGTGAACATACTGAACAAAGGCCAAATTCATGACTTGGAAATAATTTGTATTTGCAATGATTTCATAAGCCCTGGGTGACTTTTTGTTTCTTCTTTATATATTTTAAGTTTTTGAAATTTCTCCAAATACATGTTAATAGGTAACTGGATACAACTTTATTTCCTGATTTATTTCTCAGATGTTTATATGGGCTTTTAAAATGTATTTAAATATATTTTATATACTTAATAGAAACAGAAAAATTTCTTAACTCTGATGTATAAATCTTTCTGCACACAATTACAGGATACAGAGTTTCAATATTCTAATCTTTACATTTTACTATTTTTTATATTTAATATATAAGAAATAATAGGCAAGAAGTATGCCCATATAAAACTGTTATCATTAACAAAGCAATTCAAATGAAGCAATTCATATTAATTATATGGAAAAAAGTGATGGGGAAAAGTTTCATTAAAAGACAGAACTAGGAGCAAAAGATACTTGAAAATGTTATTAAATATAAGTGAACAAAGCACACTGTGTGTCTGAATTCATCTTGTGAGATACATGTTAAAAAACACTGTTATAATTATTCTTTGAGCACTTCCTAGAGAATGCAGCATCTCCTAAGCATTCTACGTTTAGATATTATCATTTGCATGTGGATATAAGTGTGAATGCATAAAAATTAGAAATAAATCTCCACAGCATTTCCAAAATTAATATATTTCATATATATCTATGTATGTCTGCACACATGAAAATATACACCCACACATAGATTTCTGTATTTCTGTATATATACTCCTTGAAATTTCTTTTTTGCTCTCTGGATGAGTGCAGGGGTAGCCTGAAGAGAGGTAAATAAGTATGCCACAAGATGCCTGAACCTCCACAGGAGCAGAGAAGCCAGAAGGAACCCGGGGGTCAACAGAAGCAGAAAGGCAGTAAGGTGGGAGGGAGGGAGATGGATTGATGAAGGGAAGGGAGGAGGATGGGAAGATGGGATGGAGAGAAGCAGGGATAAGTATTCAATATGCTTATAAAATTGGAAAAATAAAAATAAATAAATAAAAAAGAAACCCCAAATAATGTATTGGATCTGATTATAGAAAGTTTACATCACCACAAATAAGCTAAAATGCAATAAATCATAAAAGCATGGTTGTATTTTCTGACAGCATGTGCCCCTGTAAAGTATGAAACGTTAGGTCAAGTAGCTGTGAATCACAACTTCATAGCAATATTGTTGATGGCAAGCTTTAAACCACAATTTAATGTTAATTTCTTCTTAATAGTATAACTATATACTAACTCACCTACTTGGAAAAGCTTCTAGAAATGCAATTATTTTGGAACAATTGAGAAACTTGGTGTCCATGGTGGTTCCCGAATTCGTCCGTGGTTCTACACACACACACATACATACACACACATACATACATACACACGCACACACGCATACACGAACAATTGAATAAATAATAAATAAATAAATAAATAAATAAAACAAATAAACAAACAAAAAACACAATAAAAATAGACATTGTCACCAGTTACACATTCTGCATGCATAACTCAATGGAAACATCACAGTTTCAAATGCTTCAAGATTAGATTTTGAATAAAACAAGTAAGTCACGCAAAATTTGACTGCTGTATTTTACAAATATGTTAAACAGGAGATTAGGATCTTTGTCCCACCCACTCAGGTCTCTATGCTGTGTTAAGGTTGAAAGCTACTTTTGTTTCTAGTTACTTCTCTTTCAGGGTTCATGCAAACAGAGGCTACTCTTGAATTCTCTCACTTTCTTATTCTTATACAAATTTTGAGGAGGGCAGTAGAAACTTTGATGAACTATTTCTGTGAAGTTACATACAAACACTGAAATGATCATTGAAAAATACTCTTTTTGTGCACTTAAAAATTATTTTTTTTCTTGTCTGTTATAGTACATAGTAAGTTCTGATTGTAGTTATTAAGAAAAGCAAATGAAAGGTTTGTTTTCTTTTTATTTTCTGAGAGATAGAGTTTTGATGTTATTGCTCTTAGAAAGCATTTGTTGCATTTTATTCAAAACATCTTTGTGATTAGAAACTTGGCATCTTCTACGAATGTTGTTTTCTCTCACCTGTTATGACATTTGACATTGCTCTGTGGGATGCTGATGATCCGGAATGCACATGTCTTGTGGAAATGTTGTGTAGCTGTTTTCACAATGGACATGAGGTCACTGTGAAACACTTCTAGGATATTTTATATGAAAATGATTTTTGAAAAAGGTATTAGGCACAATTTAAATTTTATTGGTTCTACTTCAAAAGGCTTCATAACTGCTTTCAAGATAAGACTTCATCCAGCTCCACTGATCTCTATGAGGTAAATAAGAATAACGAGCCAACTGTCACAGAGGAAAATAAACCATTCTTGGAAAATGAACAAATATCTATCTACCGCACAAGGACCAATGACAGACCAAAGAAATTCTTTCACTAAAGTCTAACTTAGCAAAAACAGTAAGTTTATTGTGGCTATTTTTGTGAGAATGGGTGACTCAAAGTAGCCAAATCAGCAAAAAGCCCACCTAACCATGACTGGTGCCTGGAGAGAGGTGCATCCTGGGACCCACCTGAGCTAATTGCAAGAAGCTGGACCAGACAGCCTCTCTGGCCAGATGTCAGCGTTTTGTTTATGTATTTTGAGGAGAGGCTTCTTCTGCTAGCTTTCTTAGTCTTAACAGCTTCTCTCTATGCTTCAGGTAGAAACTTTTTGATTCAGCAGAAAGAGCTATAAAAGAATAGCCAGTGAAAATCTCCCATAATTCAGAATCCATTTTTTGACCCAAGTAGAACGGCAGGGTATAGTAGTAAAATGCTATTCGGGCCTCTCACGTTTTTTGTAATACTAATTTTGGTTCAAGGAAGAGACCTGGCCATGCTACATCCAGCCCATGACATCACTGAATTCCAGTGTCTGAGGAGGAAAATAATGCCAATTCTAGGTTTCCAAAGTGGCTCCTGTCACCACAAATAATAAGCATGCCAGCTTCAGCAGGCCAGCCTCTGCACTACATCGGCTGGAGGTTTCACCTATCCCAAAGACAATCCTGAGCAAATTCTGCCATTCTCAACCTTCAACTATATCACATGTTTTGATAATGCCAATCTTGTGAACAAGCTAAATGAAGATGATGAACTTTTGTTTTTCCTCCACAATACAACTGTGGAGGCTCTGCAAAAGAGGATTCAAAGAAGCGTTTTAGTCAGATGTGTATAGACATTGATGAGGTTTCTCAGCTCACTTCATCTGTGCTTACCTGTGCAAAGGGATTGTTCATATCTCACTGTGGAAGAGGGAATTTCTCATGATACATTACACTTAACTGAGGTTCTAATAATAGTTAATGCTGGTATCAGCAAGGAGACTGCACTGGTTGCTCTTTTATGTTGCTGTGAGAAAACATCTATAATCAAGCAACATAAGGGAGAAAGTTTATGGTTCTAGAGGGGAGATACAGTCTTTCAAGATGGAAGCAGCTTGGCTGGCTGGAAGAAGCTGGAGACAGGCGATGTCACTGGAGACATCTTGGAGGCTGAGAGCTGCAGACCTCTCCTGGAAGGAGGGTGGAATTAATCTACCTCAAGGCTCCCTGTGACTGCTTTCCTCCCACAAGGCTCTACCTCCTAAAGGTACCTTGACCTTCCAGACACCTGAATCTGTGGGGGACACATTTCAAGCCTTTACAGAGATACTTTAATTCATTAAAGCTGCTGATAAGTTACCCATGCTCTAGCATGTACCCTTGCATATACCAACACAGGCAACCCTTATTAAACTAACTGGGACACACACACACACACACACACACACACACACACACACACACACACACATACACACATACAGACATAAACTGGAAAGTGAATTTCCTAAAAAAGTTTTCCAGTGCTAAAAGGAAAGGGGGTGAGACAAGATAAGATGAGCAAATGATGACCAAAATTCTCCATATGCATGAATGAAACTGCTAAATGATAAAAATTTTAGGATATTACATGTAATGTGCCTTAAGAAGTGAGTGCGATTGTGCATTCCTGTGTTCATAGCACTTAAGAGACAGAAGTTCCCTAATCTGATCCGAGCCTGGTGGGGCTGTAGATTAGATCCTATCTCAAGACAAAAGCAGAGTAAAACTGCTGAGCTGCCAGTTTTCACTCATCATATTGGAAAATATTAAAAATATGTAACAATTCAAAACAATGATACAGCAAAAGCTTATACATATGTATAGTTTTCCTTCAAAATTAGTACAGTAATGTTGTTGACTGTTAATCTTAAAGCTCATTTTGACAGTTACCGTTATGAACAGGGCAGACTCTAGAACCACCTGGGAGATGGGCCTTTGAACTTGCCTGTAGGGCATGACTTTGATTATATTAATTGAGGTGGAAAGACTGCCCACTGAGGATGGCATCATTTCCTTCTTCTGGGATCCTGGGCTGAAGACAGTGAGATGATCAGCAGAATCATTGCAGTCTTCTCTCTGACCATGTACACGACGTGATCTCCTAAGTTCCTGATGCCTTGATGTTTCTGCCATAAAAAATGGTACCTTGAATTTTGAGTGCCTTAAGATTACTTTTGGAGGGCTGGAGAGATGGCTCAGGGTGTAAGCCTCTATCTCTCAAGCAGAATGTCTTGAGTCCAGATACTTGATCATCAGTAAAAATGACTGGCAGAAATGGCAGCAGCCTGCACTTCTTCATGAGCACTGAGCCTGGAAAACTCCAGAGCAAAGCAAAGAGGAGGTAACACAATCCAAGGTGATTCCCAAAGTCACCCTTGAATCTCTACAAACACATACAGTAAGGTCTGATGGATAGATCCACACACAAAAGTAAATATATATATATATATATATATATATATTTGAAATATATATATTTCAAAGGAAAATACATGAAATAGTCACTGAATAGCATCATAAATAACCCATTGTTCTGAAGAGAAAAGCCAATTTGCAGAGCCAAAATATAGTTTCTACATACATACCAGTACCAGGTCAAATGAACCAAATCAAACTGTCTAAAGAATTCCATAATCTTAAGAGGGATTAATTAGCTCAGTAATTATTCATTATGATTTAAGAAATTAAAATGTGATAAATTATTTTGTTAGGCGATCATTGTGGCTGTCAACTTGTTATAAATTCTCCTAGTATTTCTTATAATAACATTACTTATACACAGCTGCTCTGCTCTTAATGTAAGGAGCAATTCCACAGCAATGCATTAGTTCATTGTCTTTAGTTTTCAGGAGGGAATCTGATTGTGTAAAGACAGGTAACAATAGATCTATGAGATTAACTTCTCTTGTGCTACAAATTGGTTTTAAAAGGCTGAAGCATCTTTCTTGGTGAAGTTCCAGATAAATTTCTGAAATACTTCATTTCTAATATGAGTTCTATAGCACCTACTTTCCCTCATTACTGAACAATGCAATTAAATTCTATTAATGTAAATCACTTCTTCGTGCACCATGAATTTCAATGTCTTCTGATTCCCAGAGAAAAGGTTAGTTCACCCTAACTAAATTAATTATATAGTCATATTCCAGCGTGTGGATTGAAAAATGGGGCTTTCTACTTAATATTCCTGCTTCAGCACGAGTCTGTCAGTTCCTTCCCAAGCACAGAATCATAGGAAGGAACTTGTCTAGACTTCTCTTTGCTCATCCCCTTGTCTTAAATGATTCTCATTCAATACATACATAGCTGAAAAGATTGACAAGTGTATCAGATGGTGAAGGAATTTGCTTTTTTTAGATAGGTGGATTTATCTCATCTAAGAAGGATCAGGACTCCAGGGCTCCCTCTAGTCATTGCTTCTCTACTGGCATGAAGGCCTGTTGCAGAAACATCCTAAGAGGGTTTTTGTTTCCTTAGTTCTCTCTCTGCTGGGTTTCTAATAATCCACCAGATTTTTACCTGCTATGATTTTTTTTCTGTTAGGCAGAAAGGGAAAGATGAGATAAAACCTTCCTGATATGAACTCATTGCACATAATATAACACATGCAATTAATACCTAAGATATTCTCATAGTTTTATGACCTGTTACACGTCTGCTGCATCTTGCCGATTTTATCATTTTTATCTTTTATTTTTAAACAGTGATTAATTTTTTTGCATGTGTATGTGTGTGTCCTGGTAGAGGACCAATGGTGACTTCAGGAATAACCCTAGATTGCTTCTACTTCCCTCTTGCTTCCTTCTGAGATTTCACAGATTCTGTCCACTAAGGTAGAAGTAGAAGCCACCACATTTTCTACCTGGCGTTCTTATGTGGGATCTGGGATCTGAACTTAGGACCTTCTCCTTGTAAGGCAGAATCTTAACCCTGAACCATTTCTCCAGCCCCCTGTTTTATTATATTAGCTCTTCTGTTTTCTCAGTGTTTGTCCTTTTAGATGTTTTTTCATAATACATAAGGTGAAGGATAGTGATCTCTGTATTGTCTTTAAAGCCATTTCATTTCGTATTGTCATTTTTATCATGTTTGAACTTTTTTAGCATCCTCACAATTTGATATTTTATTAACATTAATTATACCTGTATCTTTAAATTTTAATTTTATGCTTTCAGAGTTTCATACAAGAATACAGTTAATTCAGCGTAATTTTACACCTTAATATCTTTTTTTATTTATTTCTTCCACCATACAAAGTTGATAAGTACCCATTCTCCTCCTTCCCTCCACCCCTCCCTGGATCCCCTTGCTCCCTCTCCCCCTCCCCTCTTTTCCCTTTTCTTCACCCCCCCACCCCCGCGTCTCTCAGTGCTCTCCCCCCCATTCCTGGAACATCCTTTAGTGTGCATGTCAAACTTCCCTCTGGGTCCTCCTCTCTGATGAGGTGTAAGGACTCAGTGGCATTGCCTAGAGGTCTTTTTTGTGTTCCTCTTCAGTATAGGAACACTATTGTGGCTGTTAATCCCTTGCCTCTAAGGATCCTAGTGCCTGTGATCCATGCTAGACTTTGGGAGTTCAATGACATATTGGTAATTGCACAGGTCATGCAAAGTCCTATTATGATTACTTCAGCCCTAACTTATATGAAGTATTTTGCATATCGTTGCTCCTCTCCATCTTTAGGCTCTTCCACAAATTTCCCTGAGCTTAGGATGGGGAGAGATTAGGCTGGTGTGGTTCCAGGTGGTTGATGTAGAGTCTCTGATGTTCTGAATTATGGTTTGTTGATTTTTTTTCGGTTTTGCTGCTCCTGCACCACCCTTGGCTCCATCCTGACGGGTATTGGCTATCACCCACTGGCCAGAGAAAAATGCTCTTAAAATAGAGTCTTATTGGGCTGGAGAGGTGGCTCAGGGGTTATGCCTCCGCCTCGCAGGCAGAAGGTCCTGAGTTCGGATCCCAGATCCCATGTATAGACACCAGGCGGAAGCGGGGGCGGCCTGCGCTTCTGGTCCTGGTAGGGCGGAGCCTGTGAATCCCGGGGCAGAAGGAGGTGGAGGCGTCCATGGTGGTTCGGGAATTCGTCCGTGGTTCTACACATACACAGACACACACGCGCGGGCACATACAAATGCACATGCGCACAGTTGAATAAATAATAATAATAAAAAATTTTAAAAATAGAGTCTTATTATAAGAGTAGATTCAAAGGTAGATGGAATAAGAGTAGGAGACTGCTGGGGGTTCAGCCTCCCATTTGCAGGATGGTGACCTTCTATTTGCCCTAACTTATGCCCTCCTTTCTGGTAACATCATACCTCATCAGACACAAGTGACCAGCAAGAAGTCTGGTCACCAGATATCTCATTACATACTTGCAGTCCTTGATGGAGGCCTATTTTCTCTGCTCTAGCACGCTCCCCTCTCTCCTTGTTTCTGGCAGGGCCCTCCTTCCCCTTCCCTCTCTGCTTATAATCCTTGAAATTACTGTAAGCATTATAGAGATTTATCTTTGAGTGTGTCACTAAGTGGGTTTGGTACTAGGATCCACCTATTAGGGAGTACATATGGCACTTAATTTTCTGTGTCTGGGATACTTCACTTAATATAATTTTTCTAATTCCATCCATTTCCTGTCATATTTCATTAATTCCTTGTTATGAGGGCTGAGTAGTATTCCATTATATAAATGGAATACCTTATTTTCCTTATCCACTTGTCAACTGTTGGGCATTTGGGTAAATTCCATGACTTTGCTATTGTAAACAATGCTGCTATGAACATGGCTGGGCTTGTGCTATTGAGGTGAATTTTTGCTGTATGGGGGATTATTCCCAATAGTGGAATAGCAGGGTCATATGGCATTTCAATCTTTAACTTTTTAAACAATCACCAGACGGCTCGCCAGAGTGGTTGTATGAGCCTGCATTCCCACCAGCAATGTAGGAGAGTTCCCTTCTGTCCACATCCCCTCCAGCATTTGATGTTGTTTGTATTGTGGATTTTTGCCATCCTAACCAGGGTGAGATGATATCTCAAGGAGGTTTTGATTTGCGTTTCCCTGATGGCTAAGGATACAGAACATGTTCTAAGATATTTGTTAGACATTTTAATTTCTTCCCTGGTAAAGTTTTTTTGAGTTCAATGGCCCATTTTTTTATTAATACATTTTTATTATTATTTCAGCTCATACAAACTTAATAGGTACACCAGTTCCCTCCCCCCCCCCCCCCCCCGTACCCCCTGCTTCCCTTCCCCACCCCCCTCCTTCCCCATCCCCCAGTGCCTCCTGCCCCAATTCCCAAAGAGTCGTTTCTTGTGCATGCTTGACTCTCCTCTGGGCCTCCTCTCCGATGACGTACAAGGACCCAGTGGCCTTTCCCTGAACCCTTTCCCATGTTCCCCTTAAGTATAGGAACACTGCTGTGGCTGCCAATCCCTTGCCTCCAAGGATCTTGGTGCCTTTAGCAGATGCTAGACTTTGTGAGGTCAATAGTGTGTTGGACATTGCGCAGGACATGTGAAGTTCAGTTATGATTGCTTCAGCCCTAACTTGTATGGAGTATCTTGCATATCATTGCTCCTCCCATCCTTTTGCTCTTACACTCTTACCGCCCCCTCTTCCACAAATGTCCCTGAGCTTCAGGATGGGGAGAGATTAGTCTGCCCTAGTTCTAGGCGCTTGATATAGAGTCTCTGAAGTTCTGGATTGTGGTTTGTTGATTTTCTTTTGCAGTTTTGCTGCTCCTGCAATGCCCTTCACTCCGTCCTGGTGGGCATTGTATGTCACCCCCTGGCCAGAGACAAAAAGCTGTTAAACTAGAGTCTTGTGATAAAAGCACATTCAAAGGTAGATGTAACAGACTTTCGTTCCTGATCTTTTACTACCGAGGGGGTATGATCTCACCAGAAGAGGAGGGCATATAGTCTGGCAGATAAAAAATAACCATTTTGCAAATGGGTGATAGACCCCTCCCTCACTGTGGATTCCCACTTTTATTACATCTACCTTTGAATGTGCTTTATCAATGGCCCATTTTTTATCAGTCATTTGTTTCCTTGGTATTTAGTTTTCTAAGTTCTTTGTGCACTCTGGATAATAGAGCTCTATCAGATATGTGGTTAGTGAAGATTTTCTCCCATTCTGTGGGTTGCCTTTGAGCTCGTGTTACAATCTCTGCCTGAACAGAAGCTCTTTAATTTCATAAGATCCCATCTGTTTAGTGTTGGTTGTATTGACTGTGATATTGAATTTCCGATTAAGAACTGTTGGCCTAGTACAATCAGCTCAAGGGAATTCCCTACACTTTCAACTAAGGTTTATATAGTCTCTGGCCTTATATTGAGGTCTTTGAGTCTTGTACATGGTGACAAGTACGGGTCCAGTTTTAATCTTTTGCATGTGGAGATCCAGTTTTGCCAGCACCATTTGTTGAAGATGCTGTTCTTTTCCATTGGAGAATATATTCAAAGGTAGATGTAATAAAGGTAGGAAACCACAGTGAGGGAGGGTCCATTTGCAAAATGGTTACTTTTTATCTGCCAGACTATATTCCCTCCCCTTCTGGTAAGATCATACCCCATCAGTTGTAAATGAACAAAAGTCTGTGAACTTAACCAGATGTCTCATTACTCAATTGCAGTCGTTGATGGAGGCCTATTTTCTCTGATGTAACATGGTACCCTCTCTCCTTGTTTCTGGTGTGGCTCTCCTACCCCATCCCTCCTGTTCATAATCCTTGCAATTACTGTAGGTATTACAGAGATTTATCCTTGAGTATCTCTGGGTGAGTTTGGTACTAGGAGACACCTACTAGGGAGTATATACAGTGCTTAATTTTCTGGGTCTGGGATACTTCACTCAATATAATTGTTTCTACTAACATCCATTTCCCGGCAAATTCCATTAATTCATCATTTTTGATGGCTGAGTAGTACTCCATCATATAGATGTACCAGTTTCCTTATCCACTCGTCAACTGTTGGACATTTGGGTTGATTCCATGACTTTGCTATTGTAAACAGTGCTGCTATGAACATGGTCATGCTTTTGCTATCAAGCTGAATTTTTGCTGTATGGGGGGTTATTCCCAAAAGTGGAATAGCAGGGTCATATGGCATTTCAATTTTTAATTTCATTAAGAATCTCCAGACAGCAAGCCAGAGTGGCTGTATGAGCCTGCATTCACAACAGCAATGTAGGAGAGTTCCCTTCTCTCCACATACTCTCCAGCATTTGGTGTGGTTTGTATTGTGGATTTTTGCCATCCTGACTTGGGTGAGTTGATATCTCAGGGAAGTTTTGCTTTACATTTCCCTGATGGCTAAGGAAGTGGAGCATTTTTTCAGATATTTGTTAGACATTTTAATTTCATCCCTGTTAAAGTTTCTTTTAAGTTCCAAGGCCCATTTTTTAATTGAGCCATTTGTTTCCTTAGTGTTTAGTTTCTTAAGTTCTTTGTGCACTCTGGATAATAGAGCTCTATCAGATATGTGGTTAGTGAAGATTTTCACCCATTCTGTGGGTGGCCTTTGTGCTCCTGTTGCAATCTCTTTATCTGAACAGAAGCTCTTTAATTTCACAAGATCCCATCTGTTGAGAGTTGGTTGCAGTGACTGTGCTATTGGATGTCTGTTTAGGAACTGTTGGCCTAGCCCGATCAGCTTGAGGGAGTTCCCTACGCTTTTAACTATGGTTTTTAAGTCTCTGGCCTTATATCAATGTCCTTGATTCATTTGGAATTAATTCTTGTACGTGGTGACAAGTATGGGTCCAGCTTTAATCTTCTGCATGTGGAGATCCAGTTTTGCCAGCACCATTTGTTGAAGATACTGTTCTTTTTCCATTGGATTTTTTTGGGCCCCTTTGTCAAAGACCAAATGTTTGTAGTTTTGTGGGCTTATATCTGGGTCTTCAACCCTTATCCATTGATCTGTGTGTCTATTTTGGAGCCAGTACCAGGCTGTTTTTACAACTATGGATTTGTAGAATAGACTAAGATTTGGTATGGTGATACCTCCAGCAGTGTTTATGTTACTCAGAATTGTCTTTGCTATCCTGGGTCTTTTGTGCCTCTGTATGAATTTTGAAATTGTTTGGTCAACCTCTTTAAAGAATTGCTTTGGGATTTTAATTGATATAGCATTGAATTTGTATATTGCCTTTGGTAGGATGGTCATTTTTACGATGCCAATCCAGGAACATTGGAGGTCTTTCCACCTTCTGGTGTCTTCTGCAATTTCTTTCTTTAGGGTTTTAAAGTTTTCATTGTGAAGGTCTCTTACTTCCCTGGTTAGGTTTATACCAAGGTATTTCATTTTATTAGGATCAATAGTAAATGGGATTGTTTCTCTCAAGGCTTTTTCACTTCTTTCATTCTGGGCATATAGGAAGGCAACTGATTTTTTTTTTTTTTACATTTATTTTGTTTCCTGCCACACTGCTGAAATCCTGTATTAGTTCCAGGAGCTTCCTAGTCGAGTTTTTAGGATCACTCAGGTATATGATCATATCATCTGCAAATAGAGATAACTTGATTTCTTTCTTGCCAATTTGAATCCCTTTTATCTCCCTTTCTTGTCTTATGGCTTTAGCTAAGACTTTAAGTACAGTATTGAATAGAAATGGTGAGAGTGGACAGCCTTGTCTAGTTCCTGATCGAAGTGGGAATGCTTCAACTTTTTCCCCATTGAGCATAATCCTTGCTGTTGGCTTGCTGTATACAAATTTTATTATATTGATAAAGGTTCCTTCCATTCCAACTGTCTCTAAAATTTGATTATAAAGGGCTTTTGAATCTTGTCAAAAGCTTTTTTTGCATCTATTGAGAGTATCATGTGGTCTTGAATTTTGGACTGGTTTATATGGTGAATTATGTTTATTGCTTTGCATATGTTGAACCAACCTTGTGTGCCTGAGATAAAGCCTACTTGATTCCCATGAATGATCTTTTTGATATGTTTTTGAATCCGATTTCCTAAGAGTTTGTCGAAAATCTTTGCATCTCTGTTCATCAGAGAGATTGGCCTATAGTTTTCTTTTTTATGTGTATCTTTTTTAGGTTTTGGGATTAAGACGATATTAGCTTCACAGAAAGAATCTGATAGTGTTCCATCCTTTGCTATTTGATGGAATTGTTTAAGGAGTATTGGTGTTATTAGCTCCTTAAATGTCTGGTAGAACTCTGTGCTGAATCCATCTGACACAGGACATTTTTTGGTGGGAAGATTTGAGATTCATCAGTTTCCTCATATGTTATAGGACTATTTAAATAATTCACAATTTTCTGGTTCAATTTAGGTAAGTTGTGCTTACTTAGGAATTCATCCATTTCTTTTGTGTTGTCAAATTTCACAGAGTATAAGTTTTTGAAATATGACATTATAATACTCTGAATTTCTTAGGTATCAGCAGTGATAACTCCATTTTCATTTCTAATTTTGTTAATTTATGCTTTTTATCTCTTGCTTTTGGTTAATTTAGGTAGAGGTATATCAATCTTATTGATTTTTTTCAAAGAACCAGCTTTTTGACTGGTTGATTATCTGTATCATTTTCCTAATATCAGTTTCAAATATTTTCCCTTATTTTGCTAATCTCCTCTTCTACTGCTTTTAGGACCAGATTGCTCTAGTGTCTCTGAAGCTTTAAGCTGCACTGTTATTTATTTTTGATGTTTCCACTTTTTTAATGTAGGCATTAAGAGCTATGAACTTACCTATTAGGACAACTTTCATTGTGTCCCAAAGATTTTTATAAGTTGTATTTTCATTATTGTTCATTTTCAGGAAATCTTGACTTTCATTTTTAATTTCTTTCTGAATCCAATTCTTATTCAGCATCATAGTGTTAAGTTTCCAGGAATTAGTGTATTTTCTGTCTTTTGTTGTGTTGTGGATGTCAAGCTTTAGGCCGTAGTGGACTGATAGGGCACAGGCTAGAATTTTAACTTTCCTGTATATGTGGAGATTCATTTTGTGGCCCAATATGTGATCTATTTTGGAGAAAGTTCTGTGTGCTGCTGAGAAAAATATGTATTCTTTCATGTGTGGACAAAAAGTTAGATAGAGATCTGTTAGGTCCATTTCAGTAAGTGTTTGATTAAGTTCCAAATTGTCTCTGTTAAGCTTTTGACGTGTTGATCTATCCCATGTTGAGAGGACGGGTTGAAATCTCCAAGAATTATGGTTTGGGGGTTGACTTCTCCCAGTAGATTCTGTAGCATTTGCTTAATTAATGTAGAAGACCCTGTATTAGGTGCATATATGTTCAGAATTATGACGTCTTCTTGGTGAATTGCACCTGTGACTAAAATGTAGTATCCATCTGTGTCTCTTATGATTTTTTTTTTTGTTTGAAGTCCACTTTGTCCAACTGCACAATGGCTACCCCTGCCTGTTTCCTGGTTCTATTAGCTTGCTGAATTTTTGACCAGACTTTTATTTTTAGGATGTGCCTATCTTTTGTGGTAAAAAGAGTTTCCTGCAGGCTGCAGATTGATGGGTTGTGGTTTTTAATCCAAGTTTGTAATCTGTCTCTTGATCAGTGAATTAATTCCATTAACATTTAATGTTATAATGGAGAAATTATTTTTAATTCCAGACATTTTTTATGTTTAGTGGCTTTTGTGTTTGTTTTGCTTTTAGGTTTTGGTGGTATTATATTTCCCTTCTGTCCTCCTGGATATGCTTGTATTTTTCTTCAAGCTTGAATATCATTTCTAGCATTTCTAGGCCTGGTTTGGTAGATATGTAAGCTTTCAAGTGTCTTTGTGCTGGAAAACTTTCTTTCTCCCTCAATCATGAAGGATAGTTTTGCTGAGTATATCAACCTGGGTTGACATTTTTGCTCATTTAGTACTTGAAGTGCATCTCTCCAAGCTCTTCTTGCTTTTACTGTTTCGACTGAGAAGTCATTTGCTATTTTAATAGGTTTACCTTTAAAAGTGACTTGTTTTTTTCCCTTGAATCTCTCAGCATCATTTCTTTGTCTTGAATGTGGAGTGTTTTAACTATTATTTGCCATGGCAAGTTTCTATTTTGGTCATATCTGTTTGGGGTGTGGAATGCCTCTTGTATTTGGATGGGTCTCTCATTCTTTAGATGAGGGACGTTTTATTTATGATATTTTGAAAAATTTCCGCAGGGGTGGTATTTTGGGATTCTTGCTCTGGTATTCCATGAATGCACATCTTAGGCTTCTTCAGTGTGTCCCATAACTCTTAATATTCCTCTCAAGTATCTTATTGGCTTTAACAACCTCTTCCATTGAGCTGGTGAATACTCCCACTTTGTCTTGAAGGTCTGAAATTCTATTTTCTCCTTTGTTTGTTCTGTTGATAAGACACTCTGTTGAGTTCTGGGTTGAGGGTAACTTGACTTTCAGTTCAGTTTTAAACTCTGCTTGAGTATGTTTTAACTGCTCTATGCCTATTTTTATTTCTTGAACTGTTTTTTATCAACTCCTCCAAGTGTCTGTTGTGTTCCTGTTCAAAGTGTTTGATGCAGTTATTTAACTCCTCCCGGATTTCCTCTTTCATAATATTGATCATGGTAATGATCATGCTTTGAAAGTCATTATCTTGGGCCTGGCTTTCTTGGCTATTTTCTGTGAATTTGTTCTGTAGCTATGGGGTTAATTCTTTCAGGAGAGATTTGTTTTCTTAGGTTTTGTTTCTCATGGATCTACACTTTGGCTTGGGCATTGTTGTTTTGTCTCTTGAGTCCTTACAGTTTCTATGTGTTTTTGATTGAACTGATTTAGTTGGTATTACTGCTCTCTGGCAGTTATTACTAGTGGTTACCTTGGAGTTGGGTGTGTTTGTCTGTTGTTATTGTTATTTCCAAGATGAGGCTATTAGACAATTAGTACATCAATTAAATCAGCTTTAGTAGACAGGGGGTGCCTTACCTGGTCTGAGAGTGAGCCAGAGGACGTTCCTGGAAGGCAGAAGGTTGGGAGGGGCTAAGGATGATCTGCATCTTCACCTGGGACCTGGGGCGTGGCCAGTAGTCCACCCAAGCCCTGGACAGCTTTGGAGCTGCTCAGGCTGGATGATGGGAGGGGCTGGGAGGAGTGGGTGACCTGGGTTCTGGTGGGGAGTACCCGGGAAGCAGAGTGCCCTGGACCTTACAATTGAGCATGTGTTCAGGACCAGAGGAAAGGGGGAAGGGACACCTTAATTTCTATCCCTTCGTCCTTTTCTTATTAACCCCTCTTCTACCCTGACAGGCTCCCTCCCACTTTTACATCTTTTCAATGAGTTGTCACTGTGCTTCATCTGGGTTGCCTTTGATGGCATGTGGCTGAGCATTGAAAGAAGCATGAGTCATTCACTTATGTCAAGCACAATAGAATATGCTTCACTGATACTACCAGAGTCAACGTAGTTATTCTGAGGTGATTGAGGCCACTGCATGGTGTCACCCTCTCATTTTATTAGTGTCTTTGGCACAATTCTCTTTTCCATAGATGGTAAATTATCAAATATTATTTCATCACTAATCTGATCATTTATAACAGTATGCCATTTTTGCTTTTTTTCATGATAGTGTAATCAAAAATACTTTTTCTCCGCAAATGATCTTTTGTTTAACTTGCTGCTCTTATGGCTTATTACCTGTGTCTTGTGCTACTTTACTCTCCTCTACTATCATTTAATTTTGACCAAGTTTTTTTTTATATATGACATATTCATGCATTGCAAGCTGAACTTGAATTCCCTAAGTTTTGAGAATGACCTTGAACTTCTGATTCCTCTGTTGGTACCTCCAAAGAGAGAATTGATGACAGGTCTGCACACTATGCAAGGTTGATACTATACTGGAGATAAAGCCCAGGTCATGTGTATTCTGGGTAAGGTGGTCATGTGCATGCTGGATAAGGAGGTCATGTATATGCTGGGTAAGGAGGTCATGTGCATGCTGAAGTCATGCATATGCTGGTGAAGAAAGTCATGTGCATGATGGGTAAGGAGGTCATGTATATGCTGGGGTAAAGAAGTCTTGTGCATGCTGGGTAAGAGATCTGCCAACTGAGTTACATCCCCAGCCTTAAAGGAGTGTGTTAATTCACTTCACTCATTAGTGCTTGGTCTGAGACATGCAAAATGTAATTTCATTTGCCAATTCTACTCAGTATTTACATTGACTCTTTTCTACTGAAAGGTAGACATTTTATGCATATATGTCTCTACCTCTACATTTTGTGTATTAATACATGCTTATTTTAACAAGTATTTTAAAATATAACAGCTAATAAATTTTGAAATTAATATTGAATATGTATGTATATATATGAATATATATAAAGCTTAGAGAATGAAGCAGAAAATGCCAATGTAGTTAGACTGACATAATATATCATTATCTGACCTTGTCTGTCTCTTCATTTCTTACAGTGAATAAAACTAGCATCTCATGTCATTTTCACAGCTTTGCTTTCTCATTATGTTTATCAGTTCCTGCAAAGATTCATCTTTACATAAGAAACTGTGATATTCAGTATGCTTAATTTCTTTTCATACTAAAATAGGAATATAGTCATGCATGAGTAGCCTGGGAGACCCCAAAGCAAGGCAAGTGTCACAGAGGGGTTTCTGTCTAGGAGTGTTATCTGGTGAGACTAGAATTTCTAGCTACAAAGACTAAATTACTCTATTTCAATGACATAAATTCCAGTGTTACCTGTGGTTATGGAGCAGCAGATCCACCACGGATCCTCATTACTGGCCCATTAGTGCCCTCAATTCTGGTTACAAAACATAAAACTTTCAAAAAGAATATTATAGCTATGATTTTATATTAGCCCAAACTGGTGTTCAGACAGGCTTGCTAAATTACTTGTAGATCTTAATGTGAAAATATTGCTGGTTTTAAGTGTGAGGGTCACCCAGTGATTTCATGTCCTTGTGACTCAGACTTGGCCGTAACTCAATTAATGCAGTCCTTCTGTAGAAGTCAAATTTTGTTGAGTAATGTCATAGTTCCTCATTTTGTACTAGGCATGTCAATTTATGCTCTGGTAAATTCTGTATTTCTCATCTATTTTACACTAGCAGACCAAGTTTTCCTGACTGTGAAATTAATTTTATAGCAACAAGAACCATGCTAACTATATACTTATTTTTGAGCAGTTTAATTCTTCATATCAAAGTCAAAGATTTATAGAACTTTTAAATGAACAAACAGAATTCTGTTAATGTGTTTGCAATATTGTCCACTTTCTCTGGTATCAAATTATGTTAGTTTAATATTCCTTTTACTGGAATGAATGCATAACATAAACAATTTAAGGGAACAAAGGTATTGGATTCATCCTCAGTTTCAGATCACAGTTAATGGAGAGTTATTGGAAGAAGCTAAAGAACTAGCTACACCATATCATATCCACAGCAAGAGCAGAATTAGAATCCAGTTCTCCAAAGACATCCTGCTTTCTCACCATCTTATCCACCTGCCTAGGGGATGATATCAGCTATTCTAGGCTGGGTCTTACCCCATTAAATAGATGATCTATGGGATTAATCAGAACTTTCCTTAACTAAATATTCATCACAGGACTGCCCAAAAGCTTAGTCCTTAACTGTAAACTGATAGCTGAAACTATGCAATTATATAAAATATAGAATGCAATTGTATAAAATATATGTGCACAAATATCTATATATTTGTGCATATACATGCACACATAGAATTAAATTTTATATTTGAAATTTCCTTTCCTTAGAAAAATGGATACATAACTCAGGTTTCTCTAGTGTAAAATACCTACTAGAATTAATCTATATTATTAAAAAGGGAATGTATCAGATTTCCTTACATGACATGAACTACGTGATTAGCAATGTCTGTCCACACACTCAGAAGCATAAAACCTGCCGTGTGGTCAGTCCAGAAGGTTGGAGACCTCCGTAGTCTTGTTCTGAACCTAAAAAGCTACTGCTACACATTGGGTGGGCAAAGAAATGGGTTCCAATGGCAGCGGCAGGAGGGTGGTGAACTCCCAGCAAGGACAGAAAGCAGACATCGACAAAGCAGCTTGGCTTTTTCCTACATGTCTCTTTATATATGGGCAGAAAGTGCCACCTATTCAGAAAGAAGGCCTTCCCTTTTCAGTTTAACCGTCCAAGAATGTTCCAGAACTCACTTAGAAGCAATCAGCCTTGTTGATCTTAGCTACAACCATGCTGACATCCTAGATTTGCCAGCCCAGTGGGGATTTTATGTGTCCTTCTTTTACTCATGCTATATAGCAAATGGCCAATATTCTCCATTTAGAATACATGTTCATCTCAGTTCACAGAAAGCCATTTTCATGGCGAGTCTCCTGTTGTTATAGTAAGGCTCATTTTTTTTTCCCTAGGAAAAATATTCAGGGTTTGTTTATATCCTTTCCCTTTGGCCTTACTGTGCTGCTTTTGTGGTTTTGGTTCAGCAATGACATTTTAGAGAAGAAAGCAACGTTGATTCCTGGCTGGGATGAACTAAGTCAGGTGTAAGCCCACAAAGGACTTTACCCCTCTTTACTTATCATCTCACAATTAACTCTGAAGGTTTCATGGAAAAAAGAGGAGTTGGGGCTGGAGAGGTGGCTCAGGGGTTAAGCCTCTGCCTTGCAGGCAGAAGGTCCTGAGTTTGGATCCTAGACCCCACATATAGACTCCGGGCAGAAGCAGGGGCAGCCTGCGTTTCTGGTCCTGGTAGGGCAGAGCCTGTGAATCCCAGGGCAGAGTAAACAAGGAGGAGGTGGAGGCGTGCATGGTGGTTCCTGAATTCACCCATGATTCTACACACACATACAGACTACACACGCACGCACACACACACACACGCACACACGCACGCACAATTGAATAAAATAATAATAAAAAATTTAAAGAGGAGTAGATCCCAAGACCAGTACCTTGGTGGGTTTGAGTATTTCAGCTCTTAGTCTTCCAGACAGGATTACAGGGAGATTCTGAAGTAAGCTTGTGTTGGATTGGGCATGGTTGTTACCAGCTATGATTAATTATCCTCCATTCTGCTTTGTTAAAGTGTCTATTTATTTTATGAACTTGTGGCCAAGTTCTAATACAGATCTTAATGTTCAGAATGTGTAATAATTAATCTATCAGCTTTTGAAAGATCAAATTTATAGACTCTAAAAGTAAAATTAAGCAAGCATATCGTTATGTGAAAAAAATTTAAATTTTGTACGCCTCTAGTATGATTTGAGAAATTGTTGTCTTGCACAACAATATGCAGTAACCAACCAAATGTAGGCTTCATAACGTAATAGTGAAATGGTAAAACTATAGTTTATGAAAAATAGGCCATTCTTTTTACATAAAAATTTCTCAAACTTCTCTGAGGACAAAAATGTAGTTCATATTCAGACTCTTTCTAAGAACGAGTTATCCTCTAACTTTTCAGGATTTAAATTAAATATTGTTACTAAAGTCAAGGAAAATGGAGTTTGTTATAAAAAGTACTCCAGGTTAGCAATCAGTCAGGACAAGTAGCTGTGTACATTGACATGATCTATATATATATGTATATATAATTGTATATATAATGTATATAATTTTATTTGGGCATGATTTTATCCACTATAGACTGTGTCTTTCAATACCAGTTATGCAATAAAGACAACCTCTTGAAGACTTGTAAGGGTGTACCTTTACTAAATGATTACTCATTGCTCCTCATGGAAGTTTCTTAAAGACCTATTTTTAAAGTTTTAAATAGATAGCTGACATTATAGGCACAAGCACTCCCCCCCAAAAAATATGCAAAGGGCAGAACAGAGAGAAAAAGAGAGAGAGAAAAGAAGGAGATGAAGGAAGAGTGAGGGGGAAGGGGGAGGGAGGGCCGGAAGGGGGAGGGGGAAATAAAGGGGAAGGGAGGGAGACGAGGGAGGGGGAAGGGGACGGAGAAGGAAGGAAAGGGGAGGGAGGAGAGAAGGAAGAGAGGAGAGAGGGAAAGGAGAGGCAGGGCGGGAGGGAGGGAAGGGAGAAAGGGAGGGAGGGAGGAGAGGAGGGAGGGAAAGAAGGAAGAAAGGAAGGGAGGTAGGAAAAGAAAGAAGGGGAGGAAGGAAAAAGAAGAAAGGAAGGAAGCAAGAACAAAAAGAAAAAGAAAAGAAAGAAAGAAAAGAAGAGAGAGAAAAAAGAGAAGAAAAGAAAGAAAAAAGAAGGAAAAAAGAAGAAGAAAGAAAAAAGAAGAAAAAAGAATGGAAAGAAGAGAGGGAAGAATGGAAAGAAGAGAGGGAAGAATGGAAAGAAGAGAGGGAGGAATGGAAAGAAAGAAAGAAGAGAGGGAGGAATGGAAAGAGGGAGCAAAAGTAAAGCAAAAAGAAAAGAAAAGAAAAAAAGAAAAAAGAGAGGAGAGGAGAGGAGAAAGAGAAAAGAAAAGAAGGTATACCATATGCATGACCATTGCCAATGTAGGAAGAAGACAGTTCAGGTTTGGAAAAGCAGGCAGCATCTACTTGTTCAGACAGAAAGAATTATTATCCCTAGAGTAGTGGAACAGACTGCTCTACCTGCGCTTGGATCTGCTCTGGAGTCCCCTCCAGGGCTAGAAGTGCAGGACACCATCATTTCTGCCTTGACTTTAAAGTGGGATCTGGGATCTGAGCTCGGGTCCTGCTTTTGAACCAGAGGATTTTCTCCAGTCCAACATTTTGTATTACCTTATTAATATCAATATTGTACATAGTTATTATGCTATATTGTATTTCTGAAACCTGATCTTATCTTTCACTTTCTTAAAACCCAAAATAATTTGACAATTACTGCCAACTAATTCATGAAAGAATTTTCCATCTTGGCACAAATATTGCTTTCTCCTCTCACAATTCTGAAGCAGCATTACTACTGTGTCCTGTCCATGCTTCATCTGCACCTTGGGCAAGATGTCTTGCCTCTTGGGAAGTATCAGCCTTTTGATTATTTCTGTAACTACCACCAGCACTTTCAGCCAGATTCTCTCACCAACATTTTAATGCACTAAAAGCAAATGGCTGAAAGTGTCGAGTCCTGGTGTGTAGCTTGTCTTGCTTTCATCCTCTCTCAGGTCATTGGTGGCATTCTGTAACTATTCTGTATTGAGCAATCGAACTTTTCTTTTCTATATTGAACTGGGAAAAATATTATAATGAAATCATAAATGGAGTCATTACCATAATGAAATGAGAATATATGTATTTTCCATATTTTAGTGGATCTCAAGATTACTGAGAGAAATGTAAGGATAGCAGCTGAATTTTTTAAAAAGGTCAAGAACTGAACCCAGAATTTTTTTAAAGAAGTTTAAAAATTACATTGTTAATGAAATGAAATGAAATGCATTTTCTTCATAAAGTAACTGAGGTCGCAGTTTACAAAGGTGATTAAAGAAAAAAAAGACATTTTTCTTCATCAAGAGAAATTCTTCATATGAGATTTATATAGGTATGTATGTTTAATATCAAGGCTCTAGAAGAATCATGAGGGTCAATGTGTAACCAATAAGATATTAAAAGGAAAAACTCTTTAAAAGCAGCCTGAAATAATTAGCGTAAAGAGAACTTTGTAAAAGTGCGGCACTAAAGTCTGAAGTGATAAAAACAGAACTAATGCTAAGCTTTTAACATTCTCACAGCATTATAGTTAAGTTTGAAAAGGAAATTTAGAAAATGGAAAATTAAAAGAGAACTGAAATTGTTGGCCCCAAATTACACTTTTTACCTACAAACCTAGAAGTGTCCTAATAGCTATGGAGGGTCAAATTGATGAGGCCAGAGTTAGAGGTCAGTTAAGTTCAAGATTTTAGTTAAGTGTTGAAATACCAGGATATGTTTAAAACTTACCTGGGCAGAAGAGTTCTATTCACAAAATATTAAAATTATCTTTCAAAGCAATTTATTTTGAAATGAAACATTCCCTCCTCCAAGAAGCGAAAGGTTCCAAAGCCTTAAAAAGTAAACGAAGTGTACAAAGGCCAAGCACAAATAAAACTTACAGTGCTCAATGCTCTGGAAGATCATGAACGTTCCAATGATTGCTGCCTTGCAGATCAGCTGCTTGTTAGCACTGTGATAGTCTGAGCTGCCTTCAGGCTAACAAGTTTGAATGGAGCTTTTATGAATTGTCTCCTATACTGTGTGTGTGGGGGGGGGGATGTAACTGCATTTGAGTCATCCATGCTCTTGTAACATCAAATCCATATGCCTATAAATTATCCTGATAGACTCTTGCTTCGTCATGCTAAATTTGGTATAATCATTACTTGGGTCTCTCATTAATACCCTATCAAAGGCCAAAAAAAAATAGTTATGCATTTTTCCCCAGGAGAAGTCACAGAATGAAAAATTCATTGAAAACATAAGATTGCAAGCTATCACTGTGCAATGCTTACATGTTTCTGCATAGCAAATTCAGGACACAGAGTTGGACACAAATCATCCTTCTTATATGTGGTTTTGCTGTATGTGATTTCAAATATGGTCAACTACGTGTCTGAAAAATACTGCATAGAAGATTCCAGAAGCAAACAATGTATAAATATCTTGACATCTTTCTCAGATCCTCTTGGGTCTCAAACTATCACTCAGCCACAACATGGGCTATGTGTTGCCTGAAGGCAACTGCTTATGTCCAAATAATCCTTGCTTATGTTAAGAATGATAGCAAAAGCGGTCCATTTAAATATTCCAAGAGATGGCCATAGCTAGTTCCTTTAAGGGAAGACGAATATTCCTGATTTAACAAAGAAAAATGTCACCTAATGAGATAGAATGAGACACACTAAATTATTGCTTTCAGTATTTTCGTTTTACCATTCTTGTACATGATGCCTTGCCATGAGTATGCATAGTGGAATATATATATATATATATATATATATATATATATATATATATATATATAATCTCAGAATTGATCACTTTTAAATATTTAGAGAGATTTTTGCAACATATCCTCCAGAAAATAGCGAGATTCTTACAACATATCCTCCAGAAAGAAGGGGAGCTATTGCCCCTTACAATAGGGAATTATAAGTATGGGTTATTTAGGGTGCTACCTTTGACTTGGAAATGTATTCATGAATGTGTGACATGCTGACACAACAGGAAGAAGATGTGTCACTAGACAAACTTGCAATCCGCTCAGCTCCAAAATAACAGAAGCTCAGATAGCAAGTGATTCGCAGGCAGGAAGAAATTTAGTCAGTTCAGTCTAGATTTTCCAGGGCAAACAAAAACAATTAAATAATGCTAGCACACTTACCATGTGAATAAGTCATGTGATACAGGTCTGTGCACAGCACCTTTGCAAGAGTGAAAGGACTGATGGAAATTCCTCCCAGCTACATGTGTGTTCTCAGTATGGAGGCTCCTCATGCACAAGACTCGCGAATCATTGAAATGTAAAATTAGTCATTGGTTTTTTTTTTTTTCTTACAGCTTTTTTTCTTCTTGCATTTTGTGTTTGTACAACTACCTCGAAATATGTCAGGATATGTGAGAGTTTCCAGAAACATATCTATATGGACTTCTTTAACGAGTCTTCCAGTGTAACACATTTCAGAAAATTACTTTGGAATTTTATGATTTCTTTGTGTTCTTCAATGTTTTCAAATTCTAATAAGAATTTGAAATTCATTAAAGCAACAGCACAAGTGGTAGAATGTAAGACTGAATAAAGATTGGCAAATGCCAAGCATGCAGTTGTTGGGAGAAATGGATCAAAACCCATCCAAGGAAAATGTATTGCTTCAGTTACTACCAATTCAAAGTATATATTTGAGTTTAAAGAAAAGGGAAGGTAGAAAATTAGATTTAAATTATATTCTCATTAACATTATTTTTTAATTTCATTGAAATTTAATTTTAGAACAGTTTGGGATGATTTATATTCATACATCTAATATTATCATTTGGATTACTATTAAATCTAGTTTATAATTTTGCGATGTCATTAAATTTTAAGAAATATAGCAGGTGTTGAATTTCTAGCAAAGAATATATGTCATTCAGTATTTGGACTCAGTCCTTCTCTTAGATAATACATATTTTGAGGACCAGCAAAATGGTAGCTCTTGCTTCAGAAAATCAAGTTTGTGACTTAGGAAAAATGCTAATCTTGTCGAATGATGCAATGACATTCATTGTTGAAAATCAGGTTGTTACTTTAGACAGCTGGATGCAATCGATGACTGGAGTAATAAATCAAGGAGGACAATAAAACATAATCACATAAATTTTCTCTATTCTAACTCACCTTTATATTTTTCATAGGAATTCTGTTACTAAAATATACTAGCAACCCGGGACGTGTCTCAGAGAATAACTCGTGATGCTCAAGTATCAGCTGGAGTTCTGATCCAAAGGAAGCTAGTCAGATGTCAATGCCTATAATCCCAGCACGCTGAGGCTAAGCAAGGGGACTAACTCAATAACTTGTATAGCAGCTGACGTAGACATGTTTATTAGTTACTCTTTGTGCTATTGTGAGACACCACCGAGGCCCAAAGGGAGAAAGAGAGATTTATTCAGCTTACACTTCCAGAGGGAGGATACAGTCCTTTGTGGAAGAAAAGGCATGGCTGGTTGGCAGAAGCCAGGGGTGGGCTCAGTTACTATAGACAAGAGCAAACTCACTGACTTTAACACCACCCACAGCCTGTGACTGACTTCCCCCAGCAGAAGTCTGCTTTTCGCAGCAGGCAGTCTCCTAGCAACCAGCCTCTTTGATGGGTGTGACATAGTCGGCTTCCAGCTTCTGCCTCCGGCCATGCCTTTTCTGCCATGAAAAGACTGTATCATCCCTCTGGAACCCTAAGCTGAATAAATGTCCCTTTCTCCCTTACATTGCTTGACTTTGGATGTTTTCTCACAGCAACAGAAAAGATTAACTATTACTATGACATTGTGAAATCCGTTTGAGTTTATGATACAGCCGAAAGGATTGTTGCCCTTGGAGACCTCATGCAGTGGAGACTCTCATTCTGTCACTCTGTTAATCATCCTCCAACCCCTTTCTCTTGCACTATGGATGTTTATTTCATGACTACCCCTGTGAGCCTGAAGATATTGTTTAGAATTATTATGCATCAATGTGAAATGAAAGGTAAAATTATGTAGTTTCTGCTTCATAAAGGGATAGGAGTGTGAAGTAAAGGTACATGAATCACTGATAAAAATGGTTTGAAATGAGCAGAGATATTACCATTTCTCTAAAAGTATTATAAGTAAGACTATTTTAATTCCAGCTTGTAAAATGGTATAAAGTATATATTTTATAATAATTATATTGTAAATATAATTTATAATATATAATTATAATAAAATATATTATAATGATATATAATAACTTATAATAAATATAAATATTTTATAAATATATATGGATATACTCTTGAAGATTCAACATGATGGATCATTTACCAGCTACAATTTCTTAATAATACATAGAGCTGAATTAATTCATGTGAGAAAGAAAGGCAATGTTTGTTTATTTTTTCACAAGCATACATAGTATATTCATTAAATATAATGTTATTCAATCCATTATGTTATTCAATCCATTTTTCTTTCATAAAGACCTTCATTATCCTTTCAACCATGTTTCTCTCCCATGAAATCTCTTCTTTCTCTCGAGCTCACATCCAATTTCTATCTTTTATATTCATATATTTTTCATCCATTGAATGTCTGTGGGAATTGAGTACGTTTGGAAGAATAGAAGAGGTGAAACATCTTCTCAGGGACAAATGGGTTTCTGGTAGCCCTGTATGTGTCCAGAGTTCCCTTGCGCATAATGTTAACTTTAGTAACTTCTCTTTTAATGATTCTTCCAGACTTCAATGTACCTTCTCAACCTTTAAAGATAAATGCCTATTTCCCACTAGATATCTCAGATTTTCATTGAGCAATCTAAAATCCATTCAGAAAAATTTTTAATTATATTTATTTACTTTGTGTACAGGTATATATGTGTGCCAGGGGTTTGATATCTGGTTTCTTCTTTATTCATTCCACATCTTAATTGTTCTGAGACAGCCTCTCTTACTGAATATGTAACTCGCCAATTTAGCCAGACTGGTATCCCTGCAAATCCCAGGGATTTGTCTCCCCTGTCCAGCACTGTTCTGGACCTCGTACATGGATGCAAATCCTCAAGCTTATGTGGCAAACACTTCACTGCCTGAATCATCTGCTCATAACTAAATATCCTTTCATTAATTTGTTTTCTTATTTTATTCAAGTCCTTTTTCTACACTGAACTGTTTCTTATGGCAGCCATGCAAATTGATATACATTGAGTAGCATAAAAGTACAAGGAGATATTGTTTCTTAGTTCTTGAGGCCAGGTAATGCTCGTTAGGTTATCTGAGTTACCCTAATTCCAAAAGCAAGTTACTTAGAATAGGAAGAATGCAAAATGAAGACAAATGAAGAGTAGGAAGGAATGCAACCGTGTACACTGATGTCAGAGTTCGGTAGCCACCTGATGACCCAGAACTATGCCATTTCTGACTGTTCATTACATTAGCAATGATATATATTTTCAATAATTCACCCCATTCCTGAGGGACAGGTTTTTATATTTTTCATAGTGCCACTTATTGTCTGCAGATGGCAATTTTTGTGAATACAATGGCTCTATTAATAATGGACACAAATACATCTCAAAATTCATATTCATTTTAATTAAATTGTTTGAAATGTCTATGAAAAGATGAATCTCACATATCTCATGTTTTCACAGTCTCAATTCAGAAACGAAGGCAATATGAATGTATCCACACTGTCTTTGTCTCTGCCCATCATCTGCCTATCTACTTCAAACATGGTCTGGCAGATATTAGTAACATCATGTCTCATCAGACTTTTACAATTGCCTTTTGGAAGAAATGGGCACATCAGCTGTCACCTGTACAGTGAAACAGTCATGCACAAATATTTCTTTAGAGTTATGGTCTCGTAAAAATGAGAATTCCTAATTGAAAAGCTGATTACTGTGACAGGACATTCCTGAAGACTGCCTAACATTTCTGCAGACAGACATAATTTGTAAGTAAGGGGTATTCATTACCATAGACAGCCTTAGGGAAAATATTCATTATCCTCTGATAGGAGCAGAGATACACACAAGGACTCTAATACATTCACATTGTTGAGTTGTGTTTGTTTAAATGTAGATAAACAAATTTCACATAGAATGATTTAGCTGATCTAGTTACCTTTTAACTTAGAACATGATTTTCCAGAGAAAAGGGCTGAATTTCTTCCCTTCAATTTCGATGATTTAAAACTTTCTGAATAGTTTCCAAGTGGAACAGTACTGATTTGTATGGAGGACTGTGTATGGATGCCAGTTTAATAAACATTCACAGGTTGTTGAAATGAATTGCTAACATGAAAAATCTATCATATTGAGTGAAGAAGTTTGCTGAAGAACTGATCTTGTTTAGCTTCCGTTCATTTAATACCACACTGCTTGCTATCACAGAAATTATTGAATGGTTTTGCATTTAAGGATCCACTTAGTACTTTGCTTTTCGATTCAGTACTTGTACTATCATCATTTATTTAATGACTAAAACATAACATTACCTGTCCTCTGTTAGCCTACATTCTGGAAAAAATGATGGAATAAAGCTCAGTTAGAAAATAAATATCAACAAGATGGGGCAACATGACTATGCAAAATATAAACATACTATAAGAACAGTTGCAAATGAAAATGTGATTTCAGATTTTTTATCACAATATTAATTTGTTTATATATTCATTTATACATTTTTAGACTTTGAAGATCATATCTTTTTATGTCTTATTACCTCATCCCAATCTCCATTTTTCTCATTTTGAAACTTTTCCTTCCTCACCTATCTCTCTTCTGCTCTCAAGTACTTCTGTGAATTTATGGTTCACTCAGTACCATCTGGGTTCCTTTTTATGACATGTATTTGGGAATTTGTTGGAGTGATGACAACATATCAGTGGGCATATATCTGGGAAGAGCCACCACCTTATTCCCTCATTGTTACTCTTTGAGGAAGGTATGGTGCTTCTTCAGATCTTTCCCCTTTCATGTTGCAAAGTAGACAGGCCAATCTTGTGATCTCCTGGAAGTAGACTCAGCTGCAGTGAATTTATGATTGCAGGTGCCCAGTTGTGTCTTAATATGCCATCTGGCTTTGCATCTTGCTATCTTCAGGCTCTTACATTCTTACAGCCCCATCTTCCTTAATGCGCCTTGAACTTTCTGGTAGGAAGTGGTCTAAATGTCCTTTTTAAGACCAAGTAATCCTTTAAGAAGCCACAAGCAATTTGACAAAATTTCCAGAACTGGGTAAGTGATAATCTTAATAAGCTATTGGAGAGAGAGACCTTAAAGGGTCCTCAAAGAGTATAGACTTTTGCAGTTGTTTTTGGTTGCCTTCCAAAAACTGACAGTATGACCCTATTTCTAAAGAGGCTACACATATTGATCATAGGACTTGGAAAAATGAAAGGAAGATGTGATCTTTTAGCTTCCTTCTAACAGTCAGCTTTCATAACACCAGAAAGTGCTATGCAAGGGAGGGGAAAAAACATTCAAAAATATCGTCCACTTGCCAGGAGGATCTGAGCTGGGGACAGTTAACTGCAGTATGATGAAGATGTAATGATATAAGTAGGGTGAGAATGGAAGACATATATTAATTTTTACAAGAGTGAAGGATCAAATGAGTGACTTGAAGAGTCACTGATGAGCTATGACTTGAGAGGAAAAAAGTATTCTCTAATTTTGAAATTATATTCCGCAACTTCTTTTTTAAAATTTATTTACATTTATTGCCATTTTCTTTTTTTTTACTTTTCATCTTTTTTATTATTATTTCCACTCATACAAACATACACCGGTCTCCTCCTTCCCTCCACCTCCCCCCAAACCCTCTGCTTCCCCTCCGCTCTCTCTTCCATCCTCCAGTGCCTCCCCCCATCCCTGGAGCATCCTTCATTGCCATTTTCATACACAATTATAATGAATTTATGTCATTTCATTGTCCAATCCAATAACCCCTTCTTTTTCTCATGAAAACCTTCTCAGAAAGGCTGTATCTTAATTTCTAGCCATTATTTATGTGTGGCTCATTTGTCTTTGATAGGATTTTCCTCTGACATTTTGGAAGTGGTCTAAGAGAGAGATTTGAGGGCTGGAAAATGAAAATAATGACAAAATAAGTCCAGTTTGTCAAATGATAGATATGGACAATATTGAGTAGGGTAAAATATTTGGTTGTTTATAAGCAGTTGATTTGTAATCATTTTGATACAATGTTTTTACCAAGAAAGTTTATTGAAAGATCAATTACTATGAAATCATAATAATAATAACATCATGATATTGACAGAAAAACACATGGACAGAATAGAAGATCCAAAAATGAACATGCAGAACCACAGATATTTTATTCTAAATAAAAGTAACAAAATTTTTCATCGGAAGAAAAGGAAATCATTTTCAACAAATCATAGTAGTAAAATTGAATGTCCACATACGGAGAAAGAAACTGTGTCTCTCTGACAGTCTGTACAAAGATTGATTGCAAAGGGACAGCTATTTTAAGGGAATGTCAAAGCTTCGAAAATCTAATGCACAAAATTATTTCAAGATATAAGTGTAGGCAAAGAATTTATGAACAGAAATCCCTCCAACAGGAAAAAAGATTTGATTAATTAGGTTTCATCAAGCCAGAAGGTTTATGCAAAGCAAAAGAAAACATTAGCAGAAAAAAGGGATATTCAAGAGAATTGGAAAAAGTCTTTGCCAGGCATTCATGCAAAATAGAATTCATGTTCAGAATATATAAACAACTCAATGAAGTACTCAAAAATGAATTACCATATGAACTGAAAAAATGCTCTTAAATGAAGGAATATAGTCATACAGTAAATATATAAACAAAGTGTTCAATGGTTTTTAACCATTAAAGAAAGATAAATTAAACCATTCAAGAGAATCTTTCTCTTTTCAGCCAAAATAGCCAATAATAAGAAGCAAAAACAACAAATACTTATGAGGATACAAGGTGAAAGATTCCTCGCAATGTTCTAACAGGAATGTAAATTTTCCCAGACTGTATGAAAATCAATTGAAAAAAAAAAGAAAATCAATTAGGAACTTTCTGAAAAGAAAATGACATACCATAAAATCCAGCAAGAACATTCTGTGGGTACCAATGCTGAGGGTTATAGCCTCTCACAGCATATGTACTTGAGTTCCTTGGTTCATACTGGCACGAGTCACAGTGGCCATGTTAAAAATAGGTCCAGGTTTCTGCCATTGAATGAGCTATAAAAGAATATGTAGCTGGAAAACACAATGGAGTTTCATTCAGTCGTAAAGAAAACAAAATAATATTATTTTCAGGAAGACAGATGGAACTAGACATTGCCATTTCAGGGAACATAACCCAGACTCAGAAATATACAGATCAGATATTGTCTCTTATAGGTTACCTGTAGGGGAAAAACAGGGAAAGGGAACTAAAATATGATAACCAAAGACATGCCAAGGATGGTTAGGGAAAATATTATCAAAATCAATTATATGATGAAACTTGCTGGACTATAAAATTAATAGCTGCTAATAATTATAAAAATAAAGAATTATATAAATTGTATAAGTAGCTAAATCACTTTTTTATTTATTTTTCCACTCATACAAAGTTGATAAGAACCCCATTTCCCTCCCTCCCTCCATCCCTCCCTGGATCCCCTTGCTCCCTTCATCCTTTTCCCCTACCTTCCCCCCCTCCCTTCCTTTCTCCCATCCCCCATCCCCAGCCCTGTTCCTGGAGCATCCTTTAGTGTACATGTCAAACTTCCCTCTGGGTCCTCCTCTCTGATGAGGTGTAAGGACTCAGTAGCATTGCCTAGAGCTCTTTTTTGTGTTCCCCTTTAGTATAGTAACACTATTGTGGTTGTTAATCCCTTGCCTCTAAGGATCCTAGTGCCTGTGATCCATGCTAGACTCAGGGAAATTTGCAGAAGAGGGGGCGATAAGATTTTACGAGCCTAAAGATGGGGAGGAGCAATGAATCACTGTTAACATGGATGGACAGTGGAAAACCTTTAGAAGAAGTTTTCCAGAGATAGGAGGTCATTTTTTCAGTTTAGAAGCATGTATTAAGGACATGCAGATTTCTTGCTTATATTTGACTCTATGTTCTCCTGTTATCTGCTCAGTTTTTCATGCTTTCATCAGAAATTCATATATATATCTCCAAACTTTATCAAATATCTGCCTTTAGTGGGAGCATAAATTAATTGTCCACTATGGTTTAATGCACACAACATATAGAGCATGGTCCATGCTTATCACTGTTTGTTATATCAAATGAACTTCGTCCTGTGAATGGCCATCTAAACAACAATGTATTGTATAATATTTCTAAAAAAGTAGATTCCACTTGTTTTTACCATGCAAAAATCCTATGTTGGAGCTAAGGAGATGGCTCAGGGGTTAAAGTCTTTGCCTCACAAATGGAAGAAACTGAGTTCAGATCACCAGAGCACATGTAAAAATGCCTGACAGAAATGGAGGAGATCTGCAGTTCCAGTATGAGAAGGCTAGGCCAGAGAAACCTCAAAGCAAAGCCTGTGTGTATGTGTGTGTGTGTGTGTGTGTGTGTGTGTGTGTGTGTGTGTGTGTGTGTGAAAACCTTCCCTTTTCTAGATAATTACTTAGAAAAAAAAGAAAGTTTGTGAAATAGATATCCACTGTGTAATGACTATTTAAAATTCAACTCTTACTCTTTTTTCATGAATGCAATGCAGCATTATTAACTATGGTAATCACATGTTATCATAGATACCGTGAACTTAATTTCTGTTTTTTTTTAGTTATCTCCTTAAGGAGCATCGTCCCAACCTTGTTAATCATACTTTTCCTGTTCACCTCAAAACTGTGTATATACAGTAAATATACAGAGCTATGATTATGAGTTAATAAAACAGGCGTGAGGATTTGGTGGTTCTCTTCAGCAGCCTTGGTCAACCTCCTGATACATGGGGACACAGATGGTTCCCTCCAGTATATATGTTAAAAAGTAAAATTCAATAAAAAATGAGAGATAAAATATAATTTGTAGATATTCCTTGATGCTAATGAAATGTGGATCTTAGTCAATTTCTCTCACATAGCCTACTTTGAAGCCTTGAAAAGAATCTCAGGAGAGTTTTAGCATAGTCACTCATAAAAACTAATAAAAATGTTCATAGGTAAATAACATGCATTATTTGTTTTACTAAAATGTATCATTAAAGTAGGGAATTTCCCCCCAAAATCACTTCACCCTCATTTTCCTAAGGGAAATATTTTCATATAGCTATTATGACTATAATAACATGAGTAAGAATTAAATATTTAGAGACTGGAGAGATGGCTCAGGGTTAAGACTCTGCCTGGCAAGCAGAAGGTCCTGAATTTGGATCCCAAGTCCCATGTAAAAAACATCAAGTAGAAATGGTGGGGGCCTGCACTTCCAACCCTGGTGAGCGGAGCCTGGGAAATCCCAGAGAGAAGCAAGAAGGAGGTAGAAGCAATCCAAGATGATTCCCTAAGTCACCCTTGGTCCTCCACAGGGACACATAGTGTCCTCTGGCGCGCGCGCGCACACACACACACACACACACACACACACATACACACACACACATACACACTAAATAAATAATAAAATATTTTAAAAACAAAAATTTCACATTTAATGAAAATAAGAAGTTGAATTACGTGGAAAGGTAACCTTCACCTTGTCCGGACACATGGACAGGAAAACCTTAGACGTGGAAGAGCCTTACTGTGTAAGAATATGCTCCCATTACCTCAAAACTATGTTTCTGAAAGCTTTCTCATTAAAAAACTAAACATGCTGTGGAGAAAAGTGCGTGCTCTGAGGATAATGAAGGAGGCAGGCGGTGGGCAAGCCATTTCCAAAGATTCAGTAAAATCCCATGGTTCCTGTCTCATCTTTGCCTCAACATGGAAGAATACCTTCTGCTATTAAATAGTCATATATTCAGGATGGAGTTGGAGTTCTGCAGTAGAGTGCTTGCCAAGAACGTTGAGGACCAGAGATTCAACAGAAGCCCCTGTGAACACTACATTTGGTGTACATTGCTTGGTTTGAAAGGAGAACCAAACTTTTCTTCCTGAAAAATGTGAACCCTTAGTAGTCCTGGTTGGATGAAACCGCTTCAAGGGCCAATTTTATAAATGAAAAACTTGCAAATGTTTCATTTACCTTTCTACTTCCTACATCAAAGGTGAAAAATGACTGCTTTGGGAATTTAATATCACATTCAAAACTTTTATGTATTATTGCACATTTTTATTCATGAAAACGCAAAGATATGTCAAGTCATATATCTAATGTTATGAAAGCCAGAAGAATGATTACTGATGTGTAAGACAAGTTTTTGCATCTAAAGTGTAGAAAGTTGCAGCATTAAAATATTTTCAAGTGTTTGTGTATAAAATTACACAGTTGTGTACCCAAAATAATGTGATTGTGTGTGTGTGTGTGTGTGTTCATGTTTTTAATTCCAGCAATCTACCTGTAAATTCCAAAGGTCATTACTTATACCCTGCTTATTTTTTCTTTTAATGTCAGACGTAATACTCATTACCAGATAAATTACAAATGTGCTGCTTCTGTGTCTGCAATTATCATCTCTATTCTCTGTGTGATTTTGGCAAAATTCATATAGAATGTATGTTTCTTACTAGGTAGGATGCACTCAGCATTTGCATAATAAATTTAGCCATGTCTAAAACATCAATGAAGGTGTGTAGTTCATAGGGTTGTGAAGAAGAATAAGTTATTGTCTCTCTCCAGTTGTAGTTGAAATTCTCATTTTCAAACCCTTATGATCTCTTTGAATAACACATTTTTTCATTTGTTTTCACTCTCCACAGTTAAATTCTTTTCATGCAAATGAAAATGAATTACTCCTGTTAATTTTGAAAGAATGCTATGAAATGTTTGACGTGAATGAGGCAATCAGTCTATCGAGGTGGAATGAACACAAATAAGGTGTAGCTTTGCTCAGTGGTCCATGAGCAAGCTCACATCAGAAGCTGAAAAATGAAAAATATTATCAAGAAGGAGTTCACAGTGGGATTTCACAGTGACAGAAGAGCAGTGCACAGCAGAAACTTCTGGAGAAACCAGCGAGTGCTGTAAGTGGAAAGAAAAGACTGATGATTGGGAATGCCTGGTTTTAAGAACAAGACAATTCAGTCTTTTTTTAAATTTTTTTAAATTTTTCTTTTTTTACAAACATGATGAGTGATTTTCCCTATTCTACTTTCCCCTTCCCTTCTTCTACCTTCCTCTCCCACTCTCCCTCTCCTGCACCAATCCATCCATCTCCTTCCCATGTTTTCCATCCAGTGTTTGTGTTTTCATGGCTGTTACTTGTAAAAAGTATACTAACTACAGAGAGAACTTCTTTGAAATGTTCATCATTAACATCATGAACTGCACAATGGATGAAAAATTACTAATTGCTGTGATGTGAGAGCACCTCTTGGTAGTACACTATCCTGTGTTGCAGGCCCATGAAGAACTAAAACAGGTCAGTCCCACCATGACAAGGAATCAAGGTCTGAGTCACTTCATAATAAAAACAACCAACACCAGTTGAGATTCTGGCTGAGATCAAAGAGAATGCAGAACCAGTAGAGGAAGAAAGTAACAACCTCAGAGCCCTTGGTTGCCTTCCTGAGGAAGGAATTGGTGGTTTTAATCCTGTTCATATTTTCTCTACAAAATGGAAGCTATTTTTTTTTCTCCCCTACAGTGGGTTTGGATCCTCCAGTCCAAGACCTCAGAAGAACAGAAAGACTGATCCTCCCCTCAATGATTTCCTTCAAGTTGGGAGATGGTGCATGGTTATCTTGCTTGTTTATCTTCACACTCAAAGACACTCCCTTCTCCCCCAACCTTGTGAATTTCTGGCCTTCATTCCCTTGGTATTCAGGGTTCTGAACTTTGAGCTGAACCTGCTACCCTCCTGTTTCGCTGACATGCCTAATGCATGTCAATGCAATTCTGAGGCTTCTGACTATGAATACACTTGCCAGTTCCTATGCACATGCAATTGAGAGAGATCCACAGATATGTCTTGATATAACATTTAGTCAACAGTAGTCTCTAGCTAGCAATATGTCATATGTTAAAACTGAAGTCACATTTTGGATTTTAATTCATACTAAACCAATACATCATATGTTAATTTAGAAACCCATCCAATAAAAGCTTTGATATACACTTCTAAATAGCTAATAATTGATGTGAAGCCTCTGGTCCCTATTAATTCCTTATTTTTCATAATTTATATTGACCATCTGTTACATTCAAATAATAGGAACATCTAAACAAGAGTCATTTACCTTTAATGACTGTATATAAATTCAAAAGCAGAGCAATTATAGTGATTCACCAGACTTTTAATTATTTTAACGATTTAAAAACATATATATATATATATATATATATATGTTTTTTCTTAAGGAATATTACCAGTTTTCTATCATCATCTTCTGATTCCAAAATGTTCCTCACTATGCTTGCCACGACCACATCACTAATGACTGAGCAACTGCTACTAAATTTCCATAAATTAGAACCAGGAGAAATAAGATTCCTCTATTGCCAGCACTGTATGGTGCTTTGTTATGCCAGACAAAAATGACTGAAATGAATGCTAATTTATATCTTAATCACCGTAATAAATACATACATGAGTTTACCTATTTAATTTTATTTTGCTTTTAATTTTTAAAAATTATTTTTATTATTTATTTTTTATTCAATTGTGCGTGTATGCATGTGTGTGTGTGTGTGTGTGTGTGTGTGTGTGTGTGTGTGTGTATGTATGTATATATATATATGTGTGTGTAGAACCACGGACGAATTCAGGAACCACCATGGACCGCCTCCACCTCGTCCTTGTTTACTTTCCTGGGGATTCACAGCCTCCGCCCTACCAGGACCAGAAACGCGGAGCCGCCCCTGCTTCCGCCCGGCATCTATACGTGGGGTCTAGGATCCAAACTCAGGACCTTCTGCCTGCAAGACAGAGGCTTAACCCCTAAGCCACCTCTCCAGCTCCTATTATTATTATTATTATTATTATTTGTGTGTGTGTACATGCACACATGTACATGTGTATCAGAGGGTGTTATATCATCCTAGATTGCCTTTACCTCCTTCTTTTGGGATTTCTCAGATTTTGCTCACCAGGACTGAAGTGTAAGACAACTCCATTTCCCCCTTTGCAATTTTTTCATAGAACCTGGGATCCTAATTCAGTCTTTCTGCTTGTGAGAGAGAGTCACAATCCCTGAGCCATCTCTCTCCAGCCTATCTTTTGTTTTTCAATAATCCTTCTATAATCTTTCTATCTATCATCTGTCAACTATCTTAACTATCTGTAATCTACCTGTTTATATATCCACAAACTATCTACCTGTCAACTACCTATTTATGTAATTCCCATTTTGTTTTCTATTTCTCCATAGCTTGCATTTCCCTGTTTTTCTCATGTTCGCACAAATACGTACATGCTATGTATACACAGTGGACCGTATGCATATAGAGAGAACCACAACTCCAGTTTCATATTGTCACGGTTTGAAATGTGAGTCGCCCCAAATGTTCATGTGTTTGAATCTTTGGTTTGGGAACATCATGACACCTTTAAGGAGGGGTAGCCTAGCTGAAGGAAGGCATGTACAAGAGGTAGGCCTTGAGGTTGGTTAGACCTGCTTTGCTCTTAAGCTCTCAGAGCCATGATGTCCATGATGTAATTTAGATTGTCCCCAGCTCTTGCCACTTGCCTTGACTTTTCACCATAGTTGACTGCAAGCTCCCTCCTGGCCTGGAAACATAAGTTGAATAAATTTCCTTTTCTCCCTTAAGTCGCTTGATTTTGAGTGGTGCCTCACTGCAATGGAGAAGAGTAACCAGTACACATATTCGTATAGCAAGTATTTCTTAACAAAATTTATAGGACTAATAATAGTCAATATTCAAATAAAGCCTAAGAAGGAAGATCATAGTCAGGGTTACTGCACCACATGACTTCAAAATATTCCACAGAGATGCAGCACAAAGACAGTTTGACACAGGCATATATTGGGTATATTTGTCAGTGACACTGAGTAAAACAAACCCTAGATCTCAAACAAAAGAATATGATTAGAATCTTGTCTCCTGCTTCCAAAATGAGCTTCAGTAGATTAAAGGCATAGAAGGAAGATATACTCTATACTATAGCACTCATACAATAGTCATTTTTGGATATTAGTTTGCATTTATATATCTGAGATCATTTAATAGAACTCACATAAATTTATATTTATAAAATACAGTGTACAGTTTGTCTTATACAAAGTAGCTAAGCATATCTTAAATATTTGATGATCGAGTCTCATGGGTATATGTGGTGCTCAGTGTGTGAAAAATGTAAATGTGTTAGATGCATCAGTCTAACTCCAGCATTAGCAACCAATGTCTGAAAACACCAATAATCAAGTTTAAAATCACCTGTCTTCAAAGGCAATTTTGAATTTCCAAAAACTTTATGAATTCCGTATGAAATGGAAGATATGTAATGGACATCTAAATTCTATAGTTTATTTGCATATGTATTAAATGCATACCATATGTTAATTTTGTAAGTCAGTGTTTATAAATCCAACTCTATATATAGTAAATGTACATGTACATGTACATAATTGCCCTAAAAGTTATTCAACAGAGCCAAGCACAATTTTCAGTGGGTATTGGGGTCTTTTCATCTTTTGTTGCTGCACAGCTTATATCCTACATGCATTTCTTTTTCATCGTTTCTAGCTACCTTATAGATCCTGTTGGGAAGCAGTGTTTTCCTCCTTCATTTATGAGGACAAGTCTGTCATTCTCTTCAAGTGAGGTCTCTGTGCAGTATTCAGACATCCCATGTTATGCAGCCCTGCAGTATCATCGTGACAGATGAATTCTAATTACACATGGGGAAAGGCTGTGAAAGATGATTATGCAGACACCAGAAGCAATCACTTGTGATTCCCTGTTGTCACACCTCTAATCATGCTTTTGGGGGAATTAGAGCTGAGGATTTCCTTTTTCTCCCACTATTATCTCAGTCATATAATTTCTATTCTAACTAAATTAACTACCAACTCTGCCTTCGAAGAATGAAAGGGAAATGTTAATATTTATCTACTGTTCTTCAGTAAGCATCCTATATTTCTGGACTTACTTTCATTTCCCCTGTGGCTTTGGCTAAGTCTCATAATATAGTTGTCGAATCTTACAATCACAGGCTGTGAAATCCATCCTCCTGAAAAATCCCCATGTTCCCTTGTGATCCATTAAGTAATCCAGTCCTATAATATATCAGCCACATACTGGTCTAATAAAAAGGTACAAATAAGAACTTTTACATTAAGTTTATACTCCACATTGATGGTGTCTTTCCTTGAATGTTATCCCAGAAACCTGAGTTAAGTCTGCTAAAGTTCTAAGTTGCCTGAAGAAACCAGTCCCAATAGTACATTTGCAATATTTTTTAAATCCTTCTTTTAAGTACTTTCAAATTGACAGAACTCTGGAAGGTAGATTAAACCTTGACACCTTGCTGGATTGAAAAACCACATGCCGGAACACTCATTGACATGTAATAATAGAAGCACAGCAGCTCACACTATGCAATAAATCCTCACATTTCCATGACTTCCTTTAACGTACATTGTTAACTTACATGAATTCAGGAAGTCTTCCTTTGTCTGTAACCATTCTTGTTTCATTCAGTTGGTCTGGTCCTTCACCATTGAGTCACATACATGTTTGTCAATGATTTGCTTCTGCTTCTGCCACTCTGTATGATGTGCACTAAAAGCAGACATATATTTTAATTCTTTCACAGTTTCATACACGAATACAATGAATTCATGTCATTTCATCTTTATAATCCAATTTCATTCCTCCATTTCCCACTTCAGATTTTCTTCCCTGTCTCCCTCCTTCATGCTATTTTGTACACGTGGCACACTAAGTTTCATCTCAGTTCTTAAGCACTTGCTGGAGTGTGGATCATGCATCAGTGAGTATACACACCAACGAGGAGAGTAGCTCTGTTTCCAGCCATCCAGCATTAACTCTCATTAATTTCTCAGGGAAACATGGTGTATTTTGAATGTTTGCCCTTTTCATGATGATATGCTCATAGGTCAAATCTTGCGTAGATGTCACAGAAGTAGACACAGTTGCAATGAGTTCATGGGTGCAGTAGCCCTGTGACACCCAGGAAATACTGTCGGCTGTGCACTCCCTGCCCCCTCCCTCCCGGGCTTTTTCATTCTTACCTTCCCTTTGATGGTGTTTACTGAGTTTACTGAGTGGGGTAAGGTAGAGGTTCTATTTAGGGCTGTGCAGTCCAAAGTCACTTATTTTCTGCATATGGGTCAGTTCAATGATTTTACATCATTGAATTATTTCTTCTTTTTGGTGATGGGATTATGTATTTAAACAACAACAAAGAATCGTTGCACAGTTACTCTCTACTCACTGTGGCAGATGAACATGAGAAGAAACATGGAAACAAGATACTGGGTTAAATCCTTTATTTCTTAGTTTCTTCAACGAGTATATGGGAGTGGAGTAGTTTTAATTCACTAATTTATAAAAGCAAGTTTTGGCACAAGATGTAAACTCACTTATCAATATTGTAAACTCACTGATGATCAATATTGTTTCTCAAAATTTTCATATCCTAAATGTATGACTATATCACTGATGAAGATTATGACATCTAAAATATGTCTTTAATTTTTGTGTGTGTGTGTGAGAGAGACAGAGAGAGAGAAACAGAAATGCAAACAGAGATGCAAAACAGATGATGAAGGTAAGAAGACAACTTTTGGAAGTCAGTTCTGTGGCTGGAACTCATATCTGCAGATTTGTGAGGAGATGCTTTTCCTGCTGAGTGATACTGCTGGCACAAAAGTTTACAACTTTAAAGTAAAATATTTGTGTCATCATGAGTTTTTAGTTGTAATATTGAGTAGAAGTGTTCTTGATTATGATTTAGTCATTTAAGATTTGGAAATGTATGAACGTTTCATTTTGAAGCTTTAGGTGAAATGTCAGAAACCAAAGCAGAAAATTAATTGTGACATCACATGGGTTTTGAGGATGGGTTGATCATCACAGAAACTAAAAGTACATGAGGAATCAAATATAAAGAAAGTCCAATTGACATGTGCTGACACAAAACACACATTGAACATCACATGAAATATATGCACAGAAAATTTACTTCTATAAAGCACACTTGAAAGCTTCGTCATGACCTCTGGACTTGAGCCCCTATTTATGAAATAGAACTGCTCAACTTCAAGGACTGGATGGAGAAAAATAAAAGCTATAAATACAAGGAGGGAGATCTCAAGGATTCAAGTGTCCATAAGTCAACATGCCGGGCAGGTAAGAATCATCAACTAGTATGATGCACTGCTTTGCTACTAGTTGAATGCTATAATAGAACTCCAGTCTGCCCCATATGCAATAGAATAAGTGTTTGTTCAGATCATTACTTTATGAAATGACTTGTCTGTTAATTAAACTATCAGTTCTATGCCCCAAACAGTATGTGATACACAATCTAAAAAAGACTTGATTAAACCAGAGAAGAATAAATGCTGGTAAATGAAACTATGTCATTAGTTTCAGTCATATAGACTTTTAAGAGTAAGGATATTTTTAGGCACTAAAACTATATTCACTATTGAATTTTGTGTGTGTGTATGTCTATGTGTTTGTATCTGTGAATATCAGAAAGCACCATATGTACTTGTATAGGCCCAAGGGTGACTATGGGAATTTTTCTGGATTGAGTTTTCTTCTCTTTGCTTTGCTCTGGAGTTTCCAAGGCTCTTCCTTCCAGAGCTGGAATTGCAGGCCATCACTATTTTCACCTGGTATTTTTACTTGGGATTCAGGATCCAAATTCAGGACCTTCTGCTTTTGAAGCAGATGCTTAATCTGAAAATATTCCTGCAATGACAAAGCAATGGAGCTCTTACAGAATTCAAATACTATGTAATAAAAATATATGTTTATCATTTGCTTCAAAAAATAAAATTATGAATAGGATAAGAAAGAGCAACAGATCTGTACATTGTTCTCAGATTAGAATCCTATTTCCTTACTTTGGTAATTGAATGGATACTTTAAAAGAAGTATCCAGGTGAATGTCAGCTGATCCCTTGGTCACTAATGGTGTAAATTCCTCTCCCAAATTTTTACTGGGGCACTGCTAATGCTGATAATCTTTCTACATTTTGCTAGAGACGACATTGATGGTGCAATAAGAGGAAACTTCTGAAGGTTCAGTTGACTTGGGCATGGAAGGAATGATGACTGGTTCCCCATTTATCAGGAAATATAGGGGAAAAAGTAAAATCAGTGTGAATTTTTGCAGAAGTTATCAACAGTATATTTCCCAGATTGAAGGCAGTGTGACTGATAATGGAGGGTGTGGTCTTCAATGACTTTCATTGAGAAAGGTCAGGAAGGGTCTGTCATTTCAGGGCAAAGAGAAATGTAAGTATATATTGGTCAAGAAACATAATGAGCAACATCACCACATTGAAATATTCGGACCTCATCTACTACAAACAAATTCTAAGAAGTTGTGAATTTTTTCTCTTTTCTTTCTCCCTATTTCTCTGTCTCTCTGATTAATATATTCACACAACATAGAATTCAAGATGGTCACAAGAAACAAAAATCTATGAACAAATAATTAAAGTTGTATCATAACTAGAAAGTCCAATTTTTTCTGAAAGCAGTTATTGTTTCAGAGATTGACAAGCTCGTCATAAATTTGATTTTCTTCAGTGATATTCAAAATAAGAAAATAGTTTCCAGTAACATATTTAATAATCTGGGGTCTGTGACATTGTGCTCTTGTTCTTGCATGAAATGAAACCAAAAGAAACACCATAGTAGGTGTAGGCCAGCTTGGCAGGGTTGCTGCGGAGGCCTGAGGGAGCCCTAGCTGTGGAGCAAGGCAGGTGCTCCCAGGAAGCCGGATCGCCATAAGGAGACCACCTGGAATGCTATGAGGACGGCACCTGTCAAAAGGATATAGGGCCATGGCAGCAGATGATGACAGTGGCAATGGGACAGGTTTATTTGATATATTTTCTGCCGCTCCTCTTAAAAATAATGATGAAGGTTCATTGGACATAAACGCTGGCTTGGACAGTGCTGTTTCTGATAGTGCTTCTAAATCCTGTGTGCCATTTAGAAGCTGTTTAGATTTATATGAAAAGACCCTGACTGAAGAAGGAACTGCAAAAGAGGCAACATATAATGATTTACAGGTAGAATGTGGAAAATGTCAGCTGCAAATGCAAGAGCTGATGAAAAAGTTTAAGGAAATTCAAACACTAGAACTTGAACTTAAAAAATGAAAGCCAGTCTCTTAAGAAGACTATTTCAGCCCGCCCACCCACACACGCCGCCAGCCTGAGACAGGACTTGCTCACGGTCCACCATCCCAGGTAAGTTCCACCTGTACCCAGCTCGCCACTCGTCCTAGCTCCTGCCACCAGCCAGCCTGAGCAGGCGCTGCTCCAGGCCAGGGAGGACCCCTGGGGCCACTCCCCAGGTCAGCAGGTTAATTGTGCCCACTCCAGCACCTCTGCCCTTTTCCAGCCCAGGACTCTCACACAGTCCAGCGAGGACACTGCGCCCCAGTGCAGGGAGGGCACACTGCTCATCAGAATTCAACAGAGTCCAAAGAACACCCAAGCAAAGCTCTAGGGGACAAAGGCCACACATCTGAAATCCTCTAAATTCACCCTATCACATGGGAGAGAGTCTCCACATGCAGCCCAAAGATAAGTAAGACCAACTTTTTACCATCTGTTCCTTTCAATTATTAGTTACTGTAGAGTAACTTTTCCATATTGCCACCCCCAAAACATTTCAAACTTCAGGGACTATACCACTCACTCTCACATATCACCAAAGTACTAAATCGTAAAAGTGCACTACCATACTAATATTCACCCCCTGTCTACCTCCTGAACTAACTGTCTAACAGACTCATCTAGGAAATAACAATAATAATAAGCATAATCAACACCAAGGCAAACACTAGTAATAAATGAGAGAAGTGATACCAACTAATTCAGTTCAGTCAAAAACTCGCAGAAATAGAAAAAAGGTCTTAAGAGATAAAACGACAATGCCCAAGTCAAAGTGCAAATCCATGAGAAACAAAACCCAAGAAAATTAATTAACCCCAAAAGAATTAACCCCATATTGATAGACTCCAAATAGATCAAGGACCTTAATATAAGGCCAGAGACTATAAAACCCTTAGTTGAAAGGGTAGGGAATTCCCCCAAGCTGATTGGACTAAGCCAACATTTCCTAATGGGAAATCCAATATCACAGTCAACACAACCAACACTCAACAGATGGGATATTATGAAATTAAAGAGCTTCTGTTCAGATAAAGAGATTATAATTGGAGCACAAAGGCAACCCACAGAATGGGAGAAAATTTTCACTAAGCACATATCTGATAGAGCTCTATTATCCAGCGTGCACAAAAAACTTAGAAAAGTAAACACCAAGAAACAAATGGCTCAATTAAAAAATGGGCCAGGGACCTCAAAAGAAAGTTTACCAGGGAAGAAATTGAAATGTCTAACAAATACCTTAAAAATATTCTCTGTGTCCTTGGCCATCAGGGAAATGCAAATCAAAACCTCCCTGAGATATTATCTCGCTTCAGTCAGGATGGCAAAAATCTACAGTACAAACAACACCAAATGCTGGAAGGGATCTGGAGAGAAGAGAACTCTCCTACATTGCTGGTGGGAATTCAGGCTTATACAACGACTCTGGTGAGCTGTCTGGTGATTCTTAAAAAAGTTAAAGATTGAAATGGCATATGACCCTGCTATTCCATTATTGGGAATAATTCCCCCAGAGGGCAAAATTACACCTTGATAGCACAAGCACAACCATGTTCATAGCAGCACTTTTTACAATACTAAAGTCATGGAATCAACCCAAATACCCAACAGTTGACGAGTGGATAAGGAAAATGTGGTATATTTCTACAATGGAATACCACTCAGCCATCAAAAATGATGAATTAATGAAATTTGCTGGGAATTAGAAACAATTATATTGAGTGAAGTATCTCAATCACAGAAAATTAAGTGCTGTATGTAGTCCCTAATAGGTGGATCCTAGTACCAAATCTTTGAGTGACATACTCAAAGATAATTCTCTGTAATACCTACAGTGATTGTAAAGATTATAAGCAGGGAAGGAAGGGGAAGGAGGTCCCTGCCAGAAGCAAAGAGAGAGGGGATCATGCTACAGCAGAGAAAATATGCCACCACCAAGGACTGCAAGTAAGTAATGAGACATCTGTTTGGGCTCTCAGACTCTCCTTACTGGTCACTTGCGTCTGATGGGGTTTATCTCACCAGAAAGGGAGGGCATAGAGTCTGTCAGACAGAAGGTAACCATCCTGCAAATGGGAGACTGACCCCCCCCCTCATAGGAGTATCCTACTTTTATTCCATCTACCTTTGAATCCACTCTTATAATAAGACTCTATTTTAAAAGCATTTATCTCTGGCCAGGAGGTGATATCCAGTACCCATCAGGATGGAGCCAAGGGTGGTTGCAGGAGCAGCAAAACTGAAAAAAATAATCAACAAAGTTAAATCAGTAAATCAGACACTCTACATCAACCACCTGGAACCATGCCAGCTTAATCTCTCCCCATCCTAAACTCAGAGAAATTTGTGGAAGAGGGGTAGTACGATTGTAAGAACCTAAAGGTGGGGAGGTACAATGATATACAAGATACTCTATACAAGTTAGGGCTGAAGTAATCATGACTTTGCATGACCTGCGCAATTGCCAATATATCATTGAACCCCCAAAGTCTAGCATGGATCACAGGCACTATGATCCTTAGAGGCAAGGGATTAACAGCCACAATAGTGTTCTATACTAAAGGGGAACACAAAAAAGAGCTCTAAGCAATGCCACTGAGTCCTTACACTTCATTAGAGAGGAGGATCCAGAGAGAAATTTGACATGCACACTAAAGGATGCTCGAGGTATGGGGGGGAGCAAGGGGATCTAAGGAGGGAGGGAGGGAAATGGGTACTTATCTGTGGCACTACTGATTCAGGGAGGCCCTAGTCGGGGCTCCCGAATGCAGGAGGTCTGGCTGCAGACAAGCCTGAATAAGAAACCATACAGGCAGTGGGATGGACAACCAAATGGCAGGAGGATGAATAACCAATGGGAAGGAGGGATGAACAACCAATGGGAAGCAGCCATCTAACCTGGACACCCAGTAAACTGCTGAATGATTGGTGGCTGCTCCCTTCCCCTCCCCTGAGCAGAGGGGGTGATCACACCTGATTGGAATCTTGACCCTATGTAAGGCCAAACACTTCCTGAGTAAAGCTGAGTCTGCGGCCAACTGGTCCACTGTGTGCTGCTTCTCGCCTGACTCCCGGGGTCTGGGTGGCGACCCCGTGGCCAGCTAGCCCATTCGCCTGGTGCCCATGAGGCCCTGCCGTTCCCCTCTTCCTCCTGGCTGGCTCAGCGGGGGATTCAACAACATCTATCAACTTTGTATGAGTGGAAGAAATAAATATACAAAATAATAATAAAAAGTAGACTATTTCATACTTATCAAAAGTGCCAGAGTGGAAATAAACCATAAGGATGAAGAAATAAATAAAATTCACCAAATATATAACTGAACAGTTTAGGTCTGTTGTAAATTACATGGACATTGATATATGAATTTTTTGCCTTAAGTTTCGAGATGAAAATTGTGTTTTATTGGGGCTGGAGAGGTGACTCGGGTTAAACCTCTGCCTTGCAGGCAGAAGGTCCCGAGTTCGGATCCTAGACCCCACATATAGACGTCGGGCGGAAGCGGGGGTGGCCTGTGCTTCTGGTCCTGGTAGGGCGGAGCCTGTGAATCCCGGGCCAAGTAAACAAGGAGATGGAGGTGACCATGGTGGTTCCCGAATTCGTCCGTGGTTCTACACACACATACATACATACACATACATACACACACACACACATGCGTACACGCACAATTGAATAAATAAGAAAAATAAGAAAATTGTGTTTTATTGAATATTTAAGGTTTTAATGTGAGTAGTGACTAAATGCTAATGCTTTATACTAATAATAGAACATTGCTAAGTGTCTCATTGAATGTGGGATCTTATTGTAATACTCTTTGTTTATGAGAACACAAACTTCTGATATAGGTGTATCCTAGCCCTTTTTACTGATTCTTGAACCCATTCTGATCTGACTTTTGCCTTCAGTGGCCTTTTAAGACAGTTGTTATTTTGACTAGCAGTGATTGACACTATCAATCACATTTAATTTGTTCATTATTTAACACAAGTTATCTTTGCTTTTTGAAATAGCCTCTCCAATTTGACGTTTGTGCTGAGATGATTTTTAACTCTTTCCCTGAGGTTTATGCTCTTGATTGTCATAAGCTTGAATTTCTAAAAATTTAAAAATTGTTCTCTCTTTATCAGTCTTTTCTTGTGACATTTCTCACCTATACAAAGTCAGTTCCATTTGCATGTACATATATACTTCATATCTGTACATAAATGTCTTTTGAAGATTTTTCAATATTAAATCAAAAAGTTTATCACCATTCCTTTTCCATTGTTCTTTAGCTTAGTAGATTTCACTGTCAAGTATTCAGTTAATGTAAGCTAGATATCTAAGTGTTGAGTAGCATTAAAGTGTTTGCTTACACTAGAGTATCTGAGAGGTAGGTTATTTGATGTGTCTTAACATTAAACATTTGGCTGAAATTTTTAATATTTAGTGAAGAGCAAAATTGAGATAATAACTTAAGGTGAAAATATGCAAAAATTTTAAACATATAAGTCCTAGAAAATGTTTAGTGTAGCCAGCACATGGGGCCTAAGATGGCGCTGGGAGCTAGTGTGCAGGGAGTAACCCTGTTTGCATCACAGGGAACCCTGATTGGTTCATAAGAGATCCGTAATGCTGACCCTAGCCCCAGAAGCCTGTGTGCTGCGCTGACCTTTAATATGATTGGCTGCCCATTTCGTGCCTAGTGGTCTTTGCCTTTATAAATTGCTGTGCTGCGTACAATAAAGTGAGTTCATGCTTTGACTTAACTCCCTGCCATGCCTGATTGTCTCCCAGGACCTGAGAGGCAGAGGGGTAGGCAGCATGCTCCCCTCTCTCATTCCTGGAGGCCAGGAGCTGACCCCTGCAAGAAAGAGAATAATGGTCTTATAGACTTACAGAAAGAACAATTCCAGGTGCCACTAATGGAAAGAGGTAGCTGAAGTAGTATTCAAGTGCTGTGGGAAGCTCAGTGTTACTAAGCAGGTAGTTTCCAACTGAATAGATTCAATGGCAGGGATCTTAACTCTTCACGAACAACTCAGGCCACCTAAACTGGACAGTTCCAGCCAGGGCTCTGGGACTGCACAAACCAAGTGCTATGATGTTGCTTGTGTCTGTGTAAATCATCCCATGGAGTTGTGTAGCACAGAAGTCCTGGGTTCAGTAGCCAGGATTCCTTTTTAAATGTTTATCCAATCTAGATTCTACCCAGTGAAATCAGTGGGACGATGCCTGATACATCTTAATGGTAAACCCTCCTATGCAAAGATGAACAGACTCTAAGGATATTAAATAACATATCTCCCTTGGCCAAAAAAAAAAAGTAAAGTTTGTGGGCTACTGTTTGGCCTCGAGATCCTGGACAAGGCCTATTGGAACTTCCTGAGACAGGCTAGAGTTTCACGACCTGTTTAAGCTGCCTCACAAGCATGATTCAGCACAGCCTTGTGGCTGATGCAATATAGCCTTAGGTTGCAACAGCAACTGGCTCATAGTAACTCCCCACTAGTCCATAACAAATCTCTTGAGACTACAAATCTCGCGAGACTACGCCTTCTCCAGAGCAAAGACAGTTGGTGCCATTAAACTGCCTAGCTGAGAGGGCCAATCCAGACAGGACAACTCAGCAAAGACTCATGCTAGGACTTATGGGATGTCGGGTGGGGCATATAAGTGCCTGACTGTTGCAATAAAGAGAGTTCCTGCTTCGACAGATCTCCCCGCTTGGTGTGGTTTTTGTAGCCAGTGACACTCATCATCCCGCTCAGCCCCAGGTTGGCCTGGCTGGACCAGCACTCTCTTCTACACTAGCTGCTACAGGCAGGCTACAACTATTGTTTAGGAATTTGTAACTTAATAAAAGTTTTATGTACATTATACATGTACAACATTTGGATAAATATATTGTAAAATTCTTCCATTCTGTAACTTGCTTGTTGCTGTTTTGTGTCTGTTGAGTTCTATCTTTTAGCAAAATTGTTTGCATATACTTTTTACCATTATGTATGCCCATAAATTTTAAAATATAAATAAAATATAGGATATTAGATATTTATTAACTTTTAAAAAAAGAAACACCATAGAAATGTCTGTCTGATGTTTTTGACTTTAAATATTTAAAAATTTTCTTCAAAATATACATTCATAATTCAGTTAAAAACCTGGCTCCCATTGCAGATGTATATAAGGTCTTCAGAATGGAAGCCATTGCCTTATCTTTTTTCATGCCACTTATTTGTAAAAAGTAGTTTCATTTATTTTGAGTTGCTTTGGTCTTTATTAGTAAAAAGCCCATATGTATACTTACTAAGCATGGAAGCTTTAACAATATTTAAATCTAACTCATGGATTGCTACATCATATATTCATGTTATAGTATGAGGTAGTTATTGTCCAAAGAAAGTATAAAATTTTTTTGGACTCAAAATATGACTTTACAGTTTTTACTTATCAAAGAGTAGAAGTTCTCAAACTATTTGAAAGTCTTTGTTAAAGATCAGTCAATTAATCAAGGAACACTTACTTGTCCATTAGGGAGTTATGTTAGGGAAAAGAATAAATAAATAAGGGAATTCAATGTTTTTCACTGTAAAGGTTAATCTTAGCTGTTAAATTGACTGGACATGGGGAAGAAATTATATGGATTAATATATCTGAAATGCCATGACTAACCTTAAATGTGAGGGGTACCTTCCAGAAACAGACCATAAAAAGGAAGCCTTTTGAGGTTAACTCATCTTTCCTTCTATGATCATGTTGTATTTTAATCAGAATCCAGATTCTTCAACCCTCCAATATGACTGATAGTAAACATCGAAGACTTCAGAAATACTCAATCTTCAGCACATCTAACCTGTGACAGGTTAGAATTAAAAAGCTGTTATATTATTGGTTATATTTTACTATTTTATGAGCCTCCATTGTGACTGAAGCCCATAGACTTTCCAAAAGTTCTCCAACCTCAGCACCAGATTGGTATTTTAGACATAGTCAGCTCCTAAACTGAGCATCTGCAGTCAGCCATTGTTGGACGACCTAGACCTGACGTCAAAGCAAATACTTGTACATTAGTTTTCCTGGTTTCATTATTTTTAAAGACTTCCAACTAATACAATCATGCAATATAAATGTGGGAAGGTTAAGAAAGTGATCTGTATTTATCATTTATCAAATGATAGAAAAGTTAACACAAGAGTCAAAGAAATGAGTTTAAACACGATGTGCACATGTCTTTGTTAAGAGAGGTACAATCCTAAGAAGAGAACTCAAGTGCCTTCCACAAGAAGGAAGAGAAGTAAGAAAAAGTATAAATATGATAAACATCTAACTAATTAGATACATCTTTTATTGATTCTTCTCTTTTCAGTTTTATCTCTCAACATAATTTGATTGACTTAACTAGTACAACTGGATGAAAATGAAACTCTAATATCATTATGCTACTTATTGCCAATCAAATATGTCATATATTATGAAGGATTATATTGTAGCAGTTTATTTATATTATATAGACTCCTCAAGAATATGCATAATTGCTTTAAAATTCTGTCACATTTTAATATAGTTTGAATTATCCAAGTTAAATATCTATAAGTCCTGCCTTGATAATTCACAGTTAGCACTAAGTATCACTTACTTAACATAAAGTATTTTCTTCCAATGTACATATCATTTGAAGTGTGAATGTGAAAACTGCAGTACATACAGTGATTACTAATAATTTGCGTAATATATGTATTAAAGGAAATAACTCTCTAAAGAAAAGAGTCGGTAGATGCTCAATTTGACTCTGTCTAATGTGTATAAAATGGTGCCTAGACTTTAAGCAGCATATTAATTTTGTAGTAGTACTCTAGAATTAAGATGCCATTATATCATTAGTTATATTTTATCATTGTTTTAATTCTATATTTTAAGAATTTATAAACATATAGGGCAAGGAAGGGAGTGGAAGGAGGATATAGCTACAGGAACTGTATGGTAAAGTTAAAAAATGATAAATTCAGCAGAAATGTTTGAGTGACCTCATTAGGTTTCTGGAAGCTCACATGGTAGGAGAGAATTGACATCCAAAAGTTGTCCTCTGATCTCTACCCGTGCACCATGACACTCACATGAACACCTTCTCTTCTCTTCTCTTCTCTTCTCTTCTCTTCTCTTCTCTTCTCTTCTCTTCTCTTCTCTTCTCTTCTCTTCTCTTCTCTTCTCTTCTCTTTTCTCCTCTCCTCTCTTCTCCTCTCCTCTCCTTTCTTCTCTCTCTCTCTCTTTCTCTCTCTCTCTCTAGTGAATACATAATTTAAAAAAGAAATGATATAGTTAAAGACATTGCCCCCATTATTCTCTCTCTCATCTTACTTGCTATGGTATCCTAAATCTTTCCCTTAAAAGGTTTCACTCTAACCATCCCTTCCCACGTTCTCACTAATTGTTCCCTTTCAAATTTTCTGATTCTTACAGTAATTCCAAGTCAAATACTTGGGGATTAGGGCTGGATGAGTGAGGGGGCATGTGTCCATCAGTGAGGCAGCCTGAGGAGGGGCCACTTGGTATGCCAAAGAGTCTGAACCCCTACAAGAAAAGATAATCCTGAGGGACCCTGGGGACATAGACGTGGACAGCCAAGAGGATGAGAGGAAGCAGGATGGATTAATGAAGAGAATGGTGAGGGGATGGGAAGGAGAGAAGAAAGCGGGAGGCAGGGATGAGTACTCAACATACTTGTAAAGCTAGGAAATATAAAAAAATTAAAAAGACATTGCCTATATCAATCCAATATTAGGTAAAGTGAATATATAGCATGAAATTTTAAAAATGCTAAAAAAAATGAAGGTATGTGTTTAAAAAATGGCACCTTCTTTGGTTTACAAATAAGAAACTATAATATCATTGGCATAGTTTTATGATTGTTGATGCCTAAATAGTTAAAAATTTATTAATTTATATAGCAATGGAGGAGAATAACAGGAGAGTACAAGCATGGGGAAGCGAATATGAGATGGTAACATGAAAGAAGTCATGTATTTGGAGGTCGGCAAGATAGTCCAGAAGGTAAGAATGAGTGACTTGATTGATCCCTGCAAACCTACAAGATGGAAGGATAGGACTGACTTCTGAAAGTTGTCCTCTGAACTACACAGTGTGCTTGTCCTCTCTCTCTCTCTCAATCTCTTTCTTTCTCTCTCTCTATCTCTCTCATGTATAATTTAAAAAGAGATGATATACTTGAAAGACATTGCTTTATGTAAAAACCCAACATTATGTAGAGTGAATATATGTCATAAAATTAAAAATATTATGATGCAAGCAGAATGGGTAGTCAGAACAGAAGACTAAAATACATGAACTCATACAACAAAAAAAAGCATAAAATGGAGAATATATTAAAGGTACCTTTGCATACTTACATGAAAATGGCCTCATTATATGCTGTATAATAAAATGCATATTAAGAAACAAAAGATTATATGATTTTGTATGTGCAAGAATAATACTTTAAAAGTCAATATTAAGTAAGTGTATGTAACTTACCTTCAATTTCCCAGACTGCCCTCTTGCACATGAGGAGGAGTGATGAATGACACATATTATCTTCTTCCTTCGTCCTTTGTTCTCTCTGGAGTACAAATCCTAAAAAAAATTAGCACAAAGCAGGTTTTTGTTAAGCCATTCCAATTTATTATCTTTATGAACTAAAATATTACCATGTGTAGATCTCAGAAAAATACCATTCTATGTATCACATGGATGGACGCATCACTTTACATTATGCAGTGGGTAGTAAAGTCCTAAAATTGACTCAAGTCTTGAACTGCTCACATAACATTGTATTCATAGTTTATAATTTTGTTGTGGTAAATGGATTCTGGATAGACGACATGGGCTTCAAAGTCCTAATGTAGTCCGTTGATTTTATATACTATATCATGGCTAAAATATTATATTTCCTTTGTAAATTATTATATTGTTTATTAACAATGTCCCAGAAACCAATGGGTATATAAAGTGACTTATCTCAACTCCTTGCATTATTTTCTGCATCTTTTGTCTTGCACTCTTATTTTATTTATTTATATTTTGCATGTATTGCCTGTATGTCTCCGTGTGAATATCTGTGTGTGACAGAAGGCACTGTTTGTTCCTGTAGAGGCCCAAGCATGACTTTAGTAATCACGCTGGATTGTTTCTACTTGTTTGCTTTGCTCTGGAGTTTCCCAGGCTCTGCCTTCCAGGACCAGAAGTACCCAGGATCCAAAATCAAGATTTTCTGCTTTTGAGATAGGTTCACCCTTAAGCCATCTCTCCAGCCAATAACCTTGCATCTTTTACCAGCTCCTTGCTTAGTTAACAACCTAGTAGATCCTGTGGTAAATGAAATTGCATTTCCGGGAAAGCTATATATCAGTAGTTTCCCAACTCTTTATAAAAGTGGGTCTATATTTGAAAGTGGCAGGGTTCTAGCATGGTCTTGTCTGCAACTGCACTGAGAAGTGCCTCATTTTAATTTGCATGACATCCTTGTCCCCACAGGATGCCAGAACTTGCGCATCATGGATTTGGCACCAGGATTAAATAGGTGAATGTCTGTAATTTATTTATTAGATTTTGGAGATGCCTTTTATGTCTCAAATCACTCCAGGGCAACATGCGTGCCCCATTAGCATATATTAACTGCACAAATTAAAAGGTTTCTTTAAGACATTTCCATACCTTGATTGTATCTATTCCCTTGGTGCTTTTACCCTCCTTCCTCCTCCCCATTTTCCCTCTCTTTCTTTCATATCCCTGGGTGCCTCCCTTTGACTTTCTTGTCCTTTCTTGCCTTTGCTTAACTATAAACCTCACAATCTTATATAAGGTAAGTGTCTGAAATGCCAAAGCAATAAATGTCCTTCAGTTTGATTTCTCCAACTTAATTCATGAATATATTAGACTCCTTTTTATTAAATTTTTTATTATTATTTCTTATTTATTCAATTGTGTGTGTGTGTGTGTATGTGTGTGTATGTAGAACCACGGGCGAATTTGGGAACCACCATGGACGCCTCCATCTCCTCCTTGTTTACTCTGCCCCGGGATTCACAGGTTCCGCCCTACCAGGACCAGAAACGCAGGCCATCCCCGCTTCCGCCTGGCGTCTATACGTGGGGTCTAGGATCCGAACTCAGGACCTTCTGCCTGCAAGGCAGAGGCTTAACCCCTGAGCCACCTCTCCAGCCCCGAGTATATTAGACTCTTAAGACACTTCAAAGGAATTTCAGATAGGAATCTGAAATTTACCACTATTAACTAATTGAAAATAATATTGATAAAATGAATAGCAAGTACTTAGTGTAAAATAGAAACTCTTATTATTTGCAACAAAATGAAATTAATTTATCTTATTTATATTCATGAAAAATATCCAGAATTAGCTATTATACTCATGCATCCCATTATGCACCTGTGTAGCCATTTCCTATTATTCTTTCCAATTGATTAAAGTTTTGTTCTGTACTCTATATCTATGACAACAAATTTAGAATTGAAAATTATTCTCTATTTTATTATATGGCTACAACAAAATCTCATATGAAATCAATCATTTGATTTTACTTGTATGTTCTCTATAATTTTATTTTAAAACCCCATAAAGAAATGTCAAATGATAGCTGTAATATGTGTATCAATGGGAACTCCTTGTTCTATGGACTGAACAGCCTATCTGAGTAGCAACGAAAGTTAAATATTACAGGGGAGATACACCTCCCTCAGTCCATGAAGAATGACATTGTTAGATGACCGTCCTCTAAACAGAAGCTGCTCCCTGTCTCCCAGTTGTTCCTGAGAAGTTGTGACGACATATTGAGGACACACCAATCCCTCATGGATCCCCAGGTATTTACTTAGGCCATAGATTTTAGATTGAATTTAAATTCATATATTCAATAGCTATGATAGTTCTATATGTTCTTGTTAAAGACCTATAGCTAACACTTTACTAATTGAAAGGTTATTTTTATATGTGATATGTGGTATATGCCTTGGCCAGTTAAATACAGGTATCAACTAATAATTGAGGTCCAAGACATTAGGCTCCTTTGTAAAGAATCATTAAGACACAATCTCCTAGCAAGACAGGGTTGAGTATCTAATGGATGTGGAAAGACCAGCACACAGTGGGTAGGACCATGACTCACACAGGTGCATAAGACAGAATTAATTTGTTATTTGGTATACAGCTACTCATAGGCTTTCTGGCACGTGAGAAAGCATGCCCCTCTTAAAAGCTCTTTCTGTGGACATAATGTGGCTTGTTCCATGAGCTACTGACGTTATTATGATCTCACCTGTAAAGCTGGACTATGAGCTACAACCAGAATCATAAGCAAGGATTAAAATCTCTTGTCCCCTTACATTGTTTGGTTCTTATTTGCTCAGCATCAGAAAGATGAAACCTACATGGACTCATCTTTATTCTTTCAATTGTGGATTTCCAAGTGCCCTAAATAACATAAACTGCAACATGAACTGCTTTTTTCCTGGTTATCTTCTTGTGATCTTCATCAATAATCTGTTGACCAAAAATATGTTTTTTCCTGAGATTGAAATTTTATGTTATTGAATTACATGTCCATGTGTGTGTGTTTCTGTAGATTTTTATCAAGACTAAAATTTGGAACATTTCATTAGTCCAATTATATTCACTATTGATTGTTCAGGGTGCTCAGTGACCTCATCGAAACTTAAGAACATGTTTCTGAAAAAAAATGTTGTCACACTGATTAAGATCACAGTAAGTAGATCACTTTGAAGAGTGTTGTAGATATAATATTAATATTTCAAAGCAATTTCCAGACACCGGTTTTCTTCCTTTTGGTTTATGTTTAATTTATTTCTTTGCAGTTTTTATGGTGCCATAACATCTTTTGCCACTTTAGTTAAAGTTATTCATCTAAATGCTGTGTAAAGTGAATTTTTTAAAATTTCCTTATTTGGATCATTTGTTATGAGTGTATAGAAATGTGATTTTTGTCTGTTAATATGATGCTCTGTAACTCTATTGAATTTGTTTGCTGTGGAGTATGCATGTGTGTGTGTGTGTGTGTGTGTGTGTGTGTGTGTGTGTGTGTGTGTGTGTACCTGTGCAGTGCACAGAGGGCACTATGTGTACCTGTGGAGAACAAAAGGTGTCTTTAGGAATCACCCTGAATTGTTCTGCCTCCTTTTTGCTTTACTCTGGATTTCTTGTGAGATCTCCTCAACATTTTTTCTATACCACCTTCCCTTTCCTCCCTTTCTCCCTTCCTCCCTTCCTCCCTTCCTCCCTTCCTTCCCGCTTTCTTTTTCATCTTTTTTCTCCCATTCTCTCTTCTTACTCTTCCTTCTTTCCTCCCTCCTTCCCTCTTTATACCCCTTTCATTTCCTCCTTCCTTTCTCCCTCTTTTTTTCCCTCCCTTTCTCCCTCCCTTTCTCCCTCCCTTTCTCCCTTTCTTTTTTCTTTCTTTTCTTTCTTCTTTCTTTTCTTTCTTTCTTTCTTTCTTTCTTTCTTTCTTTCTTTCTTTCTTTCTTTCTTTCTTTCTTTCTTTCTTTTCTTCTTCCTCCTCCTTCCTCCTTCCTTCTTCCTTCTTTCTTTCTCTCTCTCTTTCTTTCTTTTCTTTTTCTTCCTTCTCACTCCCTTCATTCCTTTCTTTTTCACTTTCTCCTTTCTCCCCTTCCTCCTCAGAACAATTAATAAATAAAGGACATGAACAAATTCTTTCTCCTATGTTATCTGCTTTCCTTCACTAAGGTCTCCTGAATGAGCAATCTATGTTCCCCTCAATAAAAAAACTAACGTAATAAGGTTTTATCATCCCTATTTTATTTACTGTACCCTAAGGTACAGTAGATAAAGGATTGTCTGTCTCATCAGGATAAAAGTAGTAAAGACATAATACTGATTCATATATCACAATGGGCAATTTCTTTATTTCTATGAATTTATCTTATCCAAAAATGAAAATTTTATAGTTTTTAAATTATTTATCATTCCAAAGAGAAACAACTCGGGAAATTATAAATGCTAGACACATGCTCTGTTATATCCATAGCTTCCAAAATAAAAATTTCAATTGTAGAATAATTTCTGTAGTGAAATTCATCACCTCTCCAGTGTCCATTTGTATAAGGAACAGTATTCTAAATACTTTAAATACAGCAAAACTTCAAATTTGCCGAGACTTCTTGTTGCAGTACTGTTTTACATTCAAATTTCTTCTAGCCCAACTAATCTGGTAAATCTTATGAAGAAGTAATCCATAACTACATGTCTTACACTGAAGTGTTTCAAGAATTTATCAGTTGGTAAATCTTATGAAGAAGTAATCCATAACTACATGTCTTACACTGAAGTGTTTCAAGAATTTATTTTAATTCATTTTAATGTATAGTTTTTGTGTCTTTAAAAAGGAGTAATAATTCAGGAACTATTATACATTACTTATTCCAACTCTGTAAGCAGAGAAATTTTCTAGAGCATAATGGAAGCTCTCAGTGCAGGTATAGAGACAGAATTTGATTTATTTCAATTGTCTTTGCGCATGTTCTGCTAATATAGATGGTTAAGTATTTTAAAAAGTAGTTTGCTTAAATTCCATTTTTGGAATGTAGAAGAAGAAAATTTTGGCTTCTGCTTAGCATTGAATGAGGGATAGCATACTGAATTCTCAACTACAAAGGGTATCACAAGGCCCATTTCCAGCAAATCACAGAGAGTTCATTTACAATAATAATAATAATAATAATTGATAAGAAGTCACACTCCTCTATCACCCATTAATCTACTAGTCGAGGAGCAGATATTTCACAAAACTAGGCCCCCTATGCATATCACAGCTAAAGGTCTCTCAGTTGGTCCCATCACTTGCTATATCACAATGGGCATCAGACTTCAGACTAAATTTCAGAAGGACAGTTAAGTCATAGCAAACGTCAGACTGTTACAAATAGTATAAATAGACAGTCAGAAAAATAAAGCCACATTTTATAAATAAAAAGCCGTCTATTGGGGTAAAAGTGTCCAACAAGAGTTGTTAGAATCCTAGTGCCGACAACCATGCTGAAATAGACAGTATTAATTGCAGATGAAGATGTCATGAGGCAACATTACCATGACTGTCACATATAGCACAACAGCAGCAGGAGCTGACACTTTTTTATTTATTTGGGATTGCAGCTTCATTTTCCTTTGTTTACAAATGATTTCATGTTGTGCTATTTAAAAAGAAAAAAGCCTTATCCAAGTAGTGGAGAGAAGACCCATTTTCTTTCCCTGATTCACAAAATCAACTCGACAGTTCTCTGTATACATCATTGCTTCATAATTTCATGTTTAATGGAAGACATCAGGAAAATCTATGTAAATCTTACAAATAAACTTTGCCAAAACAAACTAAACTATGTCAATAAATACTTGAAGTTTTGCTTAAACTAGCTAAATAAAAATAACAAATTACAAAGCATTAGGATTATTAAAACATTAAATATTAATGAATTGCATCCTGGCTTTATGATATAATATTATGACAGAAAATACATACACACATATCAATGGAGTAAGATCATGTGTCTTAAGTACATGTGATTTGCATTTTCATTTTTCATCAATTAAGTTTATGAATTTATTCTTAATAAAACTAAATATTTTGAGAAAAGTGTATCTTTTAAAGATCTGGAAATGAACCCGTTTGTTATTCACTTGTTGCACATACTATTTTTTCTTTATGATTTAGTAATATGGCATTGTAATATAAATGTTAATGTTCAGCACACTAGATGAGACAGTGTCAACTCACTTCCATTTTACTGGTATATATTGTGTTTACAGCATCTATTGTGTTTACTGCATCAATTCCATATTAATTCAATCTACTAAATATTGAAGCAACTTATAAGACCCCGTTTCATCCACAAGGCACTAGTTCCCAAATTTTAGGTGTAACTAAGGCTCTTAGAAACTTAGCATGCACATATGAGGTAGCAAAATTTGTGCCACTAATTGCAATATTTTTTGGCCTTAACTAGCATCTGGTTTATAAATACATGAATGTTTGCTTATGTATTGTAAGTTTTACAGATAATTGACATCAGGATTATTCCATGAAATATTTTGTAATGATCCTTATACACTGGAACAGAGTATCAAGAGGATGAAATTCAAGAAATAAACCTGAAAATTGTTGAATATAGAGTAATTGCTTTATATTTGTGTGGAGAATGCTGCTGTTACCTTCATGAAGGATCACACTCATTCTACAAGTTACTTTCAGTTACTTGAACATTTTATAAATATTAATTCAATTAGTGGTTTGACTTAATATAAATTTTTACATATTTTGTGTCTGGCAGAGGTTCTTTCACCATTACATTGTAAATTTCATTATGCAGATTGTGCATTTCCCATTCCGAAAGAGTTCCTAGTTATTTGTTTTCCTTACATACAGCAAATGAGATTGATTTTGCTACTTTATCACAACCATTTTTGCCAGTGTATAAAATGCTTTTGGAGTTGGTTGTTTTTTCATCTGACAACTTAACTGAGCTTCTCAGTATTATCAGGTATTTGTTGCTGTCCTTAGTCATTTTCACATAGAAAGTGGCTTTTCCTTCTTACAATATCAACTTTTATTCTTTTCTAGGATTGTGTTGATTAAAATCAATAAAAAGGAAAAAATTCTTATGGTGTTCATTAATCTTGTGGTGAACATCATTCAGTATGATGTTCAGTGTGAGTTTGTAATGTATGATTCTTAAGGTTTTGAGTTATTTTTGTCTATGTATGATACTCGAGAGATTCGTTTTATTCGTGATGGCATATTTGAATATTTATACTACTATTTTTTTCAAATTTTAGTGAAATCCCTCAGTGGGTAAAGTGCTTTCATGCAAACCTGGTGACCTGGATCCCACATACTAAAATGAGATGACATACATATTCTCTCTCTCTCTCTCTCTCCCTACTCTTTTTCTCTCTCTCAGCAAATAAATAAAATGTGTAGAATAATAATTTTTAAGAATCTGATTGGATCATCAAATGAGTTATTATCCTTCATTCCACCGATAGGATGTGTTTATTGATTTGTGTACTATGAATCACTCCTGCAGTGCTTGCAATGAAAGGTAAATCCCATTGGATGACAGGAAGTAATCTTGTTGATATGCTGCTACTATGTTTGATTATATTTTGTGCAAATCATTCACATTTGTGAATACTGATATAGATGCATATATGAATATATATGATAAATGTACTGTTAAGAATACTGATATATATGCATACATGCATATATAATAAATGTGCTATTTTCCTTAACTTATATCGGTATGCAGTATGCTAGACTAATTTTATCCTCATAAAATGATTTTGCAAAAGCAAATTCCTTCTTTCATGGTTTTGTAACCTCTTGGAAGTAATTGCTTGATTGGTTTTAGATCTCAGCAGAAAGTTTGGTATATTTAGCAGTGAAGGCAAGTGGATATGGCTTTTGTCTGTTGGAAGATATTTAATCTGAAATCTCGTTGTGTTTTATTGGTGTGTTCAGCCTTTCCTTGTATTCACTGTTCAGTTTTCATAAATAGTTTTTTTCTTGAAAGGGGAATATTTCATAACATTTTCATATATTGGATATATAATTATATAAAGCAGCATTAGTGATCATTGTTGCCATAAGGCATGGCACTGACTGAGGGGTGGGGTGGGGATGAGGTTTTGGTAATCCAGCCCTTTTCATCTGAGTTTGTTTCTCTCTCTCTCTCTCTCTCTCTCTCTCTCTCTCTCTCTCTCTCTCTCTGTCTGTCTCTGTCTCTCTTCCTTCCTTACACTGTGGCCACAGGGAACTGATCCAGCCATTAGCTTCAAGCAGATTTCTGCTATGAAGGACTACATACCTTCTGGAACTGTAAGCAAAATAAATTTCCCTTTCTCTCAAAAGTTTTGTTTGAGTAATCTCATAGAAATAAAGAAAAAGTACGTGTAAAACTTGGTGACTCTTCTAAATGTATGTTCTTTTCTATTTATATTTTTAAAAACGCTCCATTTCCTTTATCACTTCCTTTTTCTCCTGATTGTTGCTCTGGTCTTTTTTCTCTTCCTTCTGCTATTTAGGCTTGGTTATCCTGGCTTCCTTACTCCCTATACCCCACCAGGCTGTTTGAAATCTTTTTCTCTTTTTCATTTTTTAATGTTATTAGTCACTCATGTTTTTTTAAATGTTTTATCTTTTGCCATGTAAACTTAATTTTGTTGTAAATTCTTGGCTTTATTCATTTGTGGACAGAGACGATACATCATATGATTTAAATTCTTAGATAGAGTAGTATAAAGGGTGATTTGTTTCCTCTACAGAGTGCTCCAAAAGTTGATGGGAAGAAAGTGTTTTCTGAATCTCTTGGCTGCACGTTGCCAAGCATCTGTGTATTCCATTTGATCTGCATTAAAATTTAGTCACAATATCTCTATGCTGATTTTCATAGATAGTAATGTTCTTCCATTGATAGTAATGAGGCTTGACATGCACAAATATGGTAATACTGGAACTTACCTCTGTGTTAGATCTAATAACATTTGCTTCATGTGAGATTTTATATATATATATATATATATATATATATATATATATAATAGTTGTATCCTTGTATGGAATGACTATCATTCTGTAAAACATTATCTATACCCTAAATTATTATTTCTATACTGAAGACTTTTTTTGGTTCTCAACTTTGTATACTACTTTTTATTCAGAATTTTTCATACACTAACAAAATGGGTTTGTCATTGCGCTTAACTCTCCTCGCCACTCCCCCTCCTCTCCCACCCTCTTCTCTCCTCTTCATTCCAGCCATGTTCCTCCCACCCTTCTAGGCCTTTGCATGTGTGTATCATAGGGCTCTCTTGGAGGTAAGGGAGTCAGATCTCTGTTGTAGCATATGTGATTCTTCAATAAGAAAAGTCATAGCAGAGGAGGTTTCTCTCCCTCTGATGACATTTTAAAAAATGAACTTTATTGTGTATATTTATGTACATATGAGAGACAAGGAGAGAGTGAGAGAGATGCAAGTCACTGCCTATATATGGAGGTCAGATATTGGTCTTTAGAAGCTAATTTTGTCTTATGAGTTCTGGATTGAACTCAGTACATCAGGCTTATGTAGGATGGTCATTTACCAACTAAATCACCTCAACTCTCTTCCATTTAACTTTAAATTTTTTTATTATTCAATTGTGCGGGTGTACGTGTGTGTGTGTGTGTGTGTGTGTGTGTGTGTGTGTGTGTGTAGAACCATGGGCAAATTCGGGAACCACCATGGATGTCTCCACCTCCTCCTTGTTTACTCCGCCCTGGGATTCACAGGCTCGCTCTACAAGGACCAGAAACGCAGGCCTCCCCCGCTTCTGCCCGGCATCTATACTTGGAGTTTAGGATCCGAACTCAGGACCTTCCGCCTGCAAGGCAGAGGCTTAAGCCCTGAGCCACTTCTCCAGCCCCCTCTTCCATTTAACTTTTATTTCTGGGTTTTCACAATCTTTGTAACTTATAGAGCAGATAAGCTACTTACTAACAATATTAAAAGATGCTTGCTTGTATTAATCACTTCTTCTGACTTATTGTTAGAAAGTACATTTCCTTTATTTCAGCTGTCAATTTATGTTAATTTTAAATCAAATATTTTAAAATATTTTATTTAGTTTTGTGTGTGTTCACTCTACAGCAAGTGTATGGAGGTTAGAGGATAGCTTCCAGAAGTCTATTTCTTTTTCTATTTTTTAATTTTTTTTATTTATTCAATTGTGCATGTGTGCGTATGTATGTGCGCACTCATGTATGTATGTGTATATGTAGAACCACGGACGAATCGGAAACCACCATGGACGCCTCCATCTCCTTCTGCCCCGGGGTTCACAGGCTCTGCCCTACCAGGATCAGAAGTGCAGTCCCCCCCTCCCCCGTTTCCGCCTGGCGTCTATACGTGGGATCTGGGATTTGAACTCAGGACCTTCTGCTTGCAAGGCAGAGGCTTTAACACCTAAGCCACTTCTCCAGCCCCATCTTTTTTCTACCATATAACCTGTGGGAATTGAACTCAGTCTTTAGGTTTATACAAAACCATCTGCAATACACATTCTTTGAGTTTATCTCTTCAGCCCAAAGATAAATCTACATCATATATATATAGTATATGTCTATATATATAACTATTTATATCTATAGTATCTATATCATTGATACATATCCATAAATATATCATTTTAAATATATGCATCTTTTATATAAATATTATATATCATTTATATATGTATATATATAAATATATATGTATATACATGGTCTTCTCTCTCCAATTACTATATTCACTTGCAAACTACTTTGATTTAACAAACTACATGTCCTAAAAGTCTTTTATTCAAAATAACATTTTTGCCGTAATCTGATGTTTCAAAACTTCTTAGATTTCTAAAAGGAACTTATTAATAAAGTTTCTGTAACTGTGTTGCTTGTACCTTTAAAAAAATCAAACAGGGTCAAAGAAACTGACTCTAGGAATTCTGCAGCCTTCAGCCATCACCTACTTGACTACCAAACTGAGCAGCTACCCGCAACCATTGTGGCCATATCGGTAAACCAACTCAGTTCATTCCATACATTCATTGTGTCGATTCTGCATCTCTAGAGAACCTGACTAATACAGTGGTTCATCGTCACTGCCATGGACGGACCTATATGGCTTATAGCCACCACTGTGGACAGAATTGCATGGTTCACGGTCACTGCCGTGGACAGAACTGCATCGTTCACAGTCTACACCAGGTTTATACCTACGGGGCTCATAATCATTGCTGTGGAGGGAACTGGTTAGTACTGTCTTCAGAGCGTGTTTAAGGTGAGTCTTGGTGAGAAAAACGCCCCCAAGTCTTATAGGAAAAGGCATTTAAATGGCTCCCAAATTTTGTAGTCATCTTGAAAATAGCTACAATGTCAGCATGTTGTAAAGCTGAAAAACACTCTTAAGCTGTAAATGACTCAAGGAAAGAGAGGAATATATTGCTGGCTGCAGCGGAGAAGAACTGAACTGTGTTTCGGGCTGGGAGGGGCTCCGGGTGGAGCGTTCATCCAGCACAAGCACTCAGGACGTGTGCCGGGGGCTTTGGGGAGGAATGTGACATTTTTGTTTTAAAACTTTTTTAAAGTTTTTTTTTGTGTGTGTGTGCATTAGCTATTTTTTTTTCTTATTTGGCATATTTTCTTCTAGTATTGACTTTGGTATTTGCTGTTTTCTAGTTCTTTTTTTTTTTAACCACCCCATAAGAAAGGGTCTCAACTAAAAAAGTGCTAGAAATTGCAAAACTTAGTCTGCCTTTGGGATGATGTTTATTGCCATTTATTATTTCACATAATCTAAGTTCTATGGTAATAGATTTTAAAGAAAAAATTGCATATATTACAATGAAAATAGTTTCGCATCTAAAAAAAAGGTCAAACATTTCTTGTTCTTTTTTTTTAATTAAGTGTATTTTGACCTATTAATATTGGAAGGTTCCTATCTCATTGCATCCTATATTCTTGGGGTGTTTCTTAGTTCCTCAGTCTCTTCTGCACTCCATCCTCTCAGCCTCTCTAAGAGTTTTCTCCCATTACCTCTCCCTCACTCTGCTTCCCATATTCCCATCCTATATTTCCTCCTCCAAAATCTTCACCCTAACTATTGCAGTGAGCCTGCATGGTTGCTCATAAACCAACATCAGACAGCTTAAGAGAACAAGGGGTTTATTTTCTTACAATAGCCCGGTTACAGTTCACAGTCCAGCTTGACAGTAGAACATGAACCAACACCAGGAATGAGGGAACTGGCCACACCATGTCTACATAACAGCTGAGAGACAGATGATCCTTTCTTTCAGTGTTTTTCTGTCTATGTTCATTTGGGAGGAGTGCTATTATAACTTTGTTCTCTGTCAGAAAGTCTCTGCTAGGTAATAACCTTATGATCTTTTTGACAGTGGTCTGGTTAGTGTTATTAATCAATATGGGAAGATTCTCCAGCCGTGGGTGACACCTTTCCCTGGTGCAATACTGCACTGTATAAATGGAGACAGGAATGAGCAGCAGCATGCATTCATTGTTCTCTCCTTGGCTGTGGATATAATGATCAGCTGCCTCAAGCTTTTACTGCTTTGGCTTCGCTGCCATGGTGAACTGTTCTCTGAATGTCAAGAAACCCTTCATTCCTTAAAAAGAAGAAGAAGGAGAAGAAGGGAGGAAGGGGAAGGAGAAGGGGAAGAAAGGGGAAGTGGAAGTGGAAGCAGAAGAAAAGTCAACCAAGCAGGATGGTGCATGCCTTCATCTTCAGGAAACAGAGGCAGGTGGACCTGGCCTTCATGGTCATCTTCATTTGCATAGAAACTTTAACACCAGCCTGGTTTGTGACACACTTGCTCAAAACTAAATTTAAATTAAAATATTTTAAAAAGCACAAAAATCAAAGCTGAGAATATTATAGCTCTCTTCTTATGTTATATGAGTACAAACTATTGTTATAGAACTATTAAATAACATGCTTTACAAACCAGGTGCTCTAGAGAAAGAGAAATGATAGAATGAATGAATTTTACAGAAATCTTTGCATGGTTATCATCTTCAAATGCAGCACAACACAGGAATGACTTTGGGTAAAAACACATTAATTTATGTTGATATGTACACACTTATCTACAAAATACAGAGAATGTGTCAAATTTTCAGATCCATTTCAGCAAAAATAAGATATATCATTGTGCAAAATCTAAACTCACTTACTCAGACTGAACTAGATAATTCACTGGACAACTTTGCTCAGATACTTGAAAAGTTTTAAAACAAGGTCATGCCCTCTTAAGATATTTCTATTTTAAAGCAGAAAACACTGAGAGTGAGCCAGGGCAGAGCAGATGGAAATGTTGGTTCTAACAGTCCATGACGCTTCCAAGAACTGATAGAAACAAGTAAAATACAATCAACTTCAGAATTACATTGCTCCAGGGTCATTCCAGATTTCAGTAGGTTAAATAGGCAAAAGAGAAACAGGATTAACCATTATCCACTCCGCTCCCTGATCCCTTTTTTCTGACATTTATATTTTATGTCACTTTGTCTTTCTCTTCCTTTTATTTCTGGACAAGCTCCACAGCTCTTTTGCTTGCCGCGTGGAGCAGCTGTCTTTCTCCCTGACAAGTTCTGAATGCATGGTTTTGTGCCAGAATGTGAGCAATGGAGCCATTATATCAATCTGCTTTATAAACCAAATATGTGGCATAAAAGTTTGAGTTTTTAAGTTTTCATAAACAAGAAGGGTAGTTTATTTTTGGCTTTCATTGAATTCACATTACACTTGGCTAAATCAGCTTGGGGGAAAATAAATCCTCTTTTTTTCACTTACTGTCAAAGGCGTTTTCTTCTTCGGTTACTAATTGCTTCTCTTTTTGAAAGACCAGGAGTTCCTTTTTAACTTTTTTAATCTTTCTGAATCAATGTATGAGACAGAAAGATATTTGACCATTTGCTACTCCTATAACTTCCCTTTCCCTTGCTTATGTCTCTGTTCAAAAAAGTTGAACACAATGATTTTCTTCTTTATCAATTTATTGCTCTTATACAAAATAGGAAATATTAGTTGACATGAGCTCCTGACTTTTTGAATCCTCCCATGTTCCTTTTTTCCAATAACAAACCCTGCCTGTGAGTTAGACACTCTGGTTTTCTTTAGTCCCTCAGTTATGATTCAATAATGTAAAACTGAGCCTCAAATATTATCTGTCTATGGTTTCCCTGATAAGCAGCTGTCACAGGTATTGTAATTCCTTAAATAATCACTCTTCTCTTACTTATGAGCACATGTAAAATTTGAGGATTTTTTTTGCTTTGGTCAGGATGTCAGATTAATTGAAGATTGCTTTGGCTATTTGGTATTTTTGTGGCTCTACAAAAATGTTAGGGTTGTCCACCTCCCTGAGAGACTGATGATGGGAGAAAGGAAGATGCTTTCTACAGTGGGATATCCACCAGTACATGATCCATGCTCCAGCAAATACTAGGCACATGTCATCAAAGTCCACATGATATACTGTGGGCCACATATGTAAGAAGACATGAAAATAAGAAGGTGGGGAAGAGAAAGGGTTGTAATGGCAAAAGGAGGAGAAATAAAATTGAGGATTTGGTGTGAAAATATCATAAATTCACTTTATTTGCTATATTCATATATGAAACACTAAACATTTAAAAATTTTTAAAGATGAAATAAAACAAATTAACTTCCTTCTTATGAGAGGTATGTCATCAGTATATTGCTAGCAATCATGCTAAAACTTCAATGGTTTTTAGTAGTTTGGATATTTTCAGATTGATGATTCTATAATGTTAATCTGGAATTTTTTTTGTTATTTTCTAGATTTCTTTCATTTAGGCCACATAAATTTTACTTCTTTGGTTAAATTAAGATTTCTTTTATTTCTTTCCTTTACTATGGGTGGAGTTAATGTGTCAAATAAACTACATTTACAAACACTTCATGAATATCCATGGAATTGAAGCTATATTTCGATACTGAATTAGCCTGAATTTCTTTTACAATCTGAAAGATATAGTCTTATAGTCTCTATTTTAATGAAATTACTTACTTTAACTCAGTTAACCTTCAAGGCAAGTTTTCCATGTAGTTGATTTCAAAACCATGGTGGAGGGGGGGAAAGCAATCTGACCAAGAGAAATTAAGTAATTTTGCCAAGCCCACAGGCAATAAGAGATTAAATAGAGAGTTGAACTTAAAAGGACACTGTCATAATTAGATGTAGGTATCAACTTGAAGGTTGAGACATTGTTGGATAAAAGTGTTTCAGTGGGAGAGACAAGGATAAGAAAAGATATTAGAGAGTAAAAATATGTAAGTTCATTATACACATGTGTGTAAGTGTCAAATTTTTAAAGGTTAAAAAAAATAAATGCCAAAATGAAACTAAACTCAAAAAACCCATGTTTTGACTATTTTAGCTGAGATGACTGATTAAGCCCGATAGGAAATCCTTTTATATGTATATTTTTAGAAAATCCATTTATAATAAAATGTAACAAAATTTTTACATCATCCTCACAAAGATGATGAGCCTAAAAAAAATCCCTGAAATCCAGAAGTTATGAATGCACAGTGTATTTACGTAACTGTCATTTTCTGAGTTTGGCAAGGAAGTAAATGAGATGAACATAAATAATGTTGTTGTGTGGATTATAGCAACTGTTTTCACACTGCTGACAGAATAGGTTAGGCATTAAGGGATCATGTCCACACAGATAACCTGAGGAAACTAGCAGCTCTTTACCTTCAGATTATACAGTTAATGCTTGAAACTGCCTTGTCTCATTTCTACTGAAGAGACTAAGCTTACAAGAAAAAATTGACCACAGTAGTTATCTCAGGGCAATTTTTAAAAAAAACAGTCTATTTTCAAATTATCATTTATAAGACAGACCTTATAGCCCACTTTTCAGCAGGGGCCATATTCCCGTACTGTAAAGCATGGAAAGAATCTATGAAAGGCGGGAGGACATAGGCCTAGGTGAATGCAAACCACTAGCTGGAAAACCACTGCATTACACTATTTTTAAGCATTCATCATTATTCCATAGATTGTAGAAGTACTTGGCACTCAGCCTAGAAGCTTCTTTCATAATAAAAGGTGTTACAGAAAATCACAACTTATCAAAGTGCAGAAAATAAGTGACTGCAGACTGTCCAGCCCTAAACAGAACATATAATCCACCACACACACACACATCTTAAGGCCTAGGGAATATCTCAGAAGAAGGGGTAGTAATATGGTGAGAGTACGAAGGAGACGGGGGTACAGTCAGACATGTTCTGGACACCACAGAGCTGTTGCATCTATGAACTGACTGAAGGTACTTGAAGTCCACAAACCAGGATTTGACCTATCAGAGTTTCCCCATGGACAAGGAAAAATCTCAAGAGTCCCAAACCTCCTTGAGAGGCTGTCGAGGATTAAGATTCATGGATTGGATAGAGAAGATGCTCTCCTCGATGGTTCAGTCACAGAAGCAGGATTCACATTCCAGCAAGTACTCAGGCATATTCCTGAAAAACAATGTAGATGAAACTCAGGAAGCTACCCAGGGGAGAAGATTAAAAAAAAAAAAAACAGAAATAAGAATGGCAGGGCAGAGAAAGATTGTAAAGGGAAAAGATGTGGGGATAAGATTGGGAATTTAGGTAGGAAAATATCATAAATTTACTGTATTTGTGTATAAAATTCTCAAAGGATTTAAAAACACTTAATAGGAGACCTTGCAGACAAAAATTTAAATTGAATGTGAAATCACTCATTTCTGTTAGGATATAGCAAGACAAAACAAACTCTTTCTAACCATCAACTTTGCATACAGCTGTCCAAAATATGTAATGTACATATGAAACAAAATTTTTGTCAGTGAAGAATATGACAAGAAAATGATATTAAATTCTAATTATTTTAGTGGCTAGACATGTTCAAAAAGGAATTGAGCCTTTTGCTCTCAAGAAGAAAATATTTTAATGAATGAAACAAAATACTCTCTGAGAGAATTGTGTTATCCTTGTTGGGACTGAAATTTAACAGATTTCATACTTTCTCTAATCAGTGTATATTTTTTCACCTATGCAGTAAAATATAATTCTTCCCTTCATTCACATGTGCACTGGGAAGGATTCCAGAGAAAACTCATTGGAACAAAACACATTAAGGCTCTATGTAGTTTCTGACAGCAGCTTCATTTCCTTAGGATTTAAATAAATTTCAGGATCAATAACATTAGTGATTTAGTATATTAACTTATGCTAGTTAACGAATTTTATAGCTTAAGCAAAGCATAAATTATTAGTAAACTATATAATGGAAAATAAAATAATATATTAGTTTATAATGGTAAAATACTATGTCATTGGCAAGTGTCTGCAGTGTACCTATTAGCATGAGATAAATCAGTTTCTATTGTAAACAGTCTGCCTTGAAGTTTCATATACTCATCATCTACTGTGATAGGAAAGCATGAAACAGAAAAAATGAATGAGCAATTTATAAGTTTTAAATAATATTTATTGAAATGCATTATTATAAACTACTATTCCTAGTATTTAAACTTCATCATGAACATGTCCAGGTGGTTTGCTGTTATTTGCAGTTGTAGACATATGTGAAAAAACCTGAATTTTATTTCTCAGGAATAAGGGGCAATATTGTAAATGAAATTGAAGCTCTATGTTTCCCATTGCTCAGTTAATGCAAACAGAATGCTTTGTTTGCATGCGTGTGTGTGTCTATGTCTGTGAGCTTCACTCATATACACTGAATGCCACACTATGAAAGCCACACAAAAGATCTCTCATTACTCATCATGAAATATTTTTCTATCACTATATATGAATCAGGTAATATGTGACAATGAAATGTGAAAATGAAATTGATATAAAAATATGAAAATCACTTAATATGTAATTGTTTTGAAAAATTGTTATTTCACCACATCTATAATGTATTCTTTCCTGTAACATTAACACATACTTATATTGTAAATTTTTTAATTTATATTCTTTGACCCAATAGAATGAGTTCTTATAATTTTCACCCATAAAACCTTTATTTTGTTTCTACAAACCTTCCGTACCAGCCTCCCTCCTGCTTTCCTGCTCTTTGAATGTGTGGCCCATCTGGGCTTCCATTAAAGCCATGTGTGGTCATGCTGGAGCAAGGGTGACACAGTATGTACACCATTGGAGAAAGCAGGTACACTTTGGAAGATCCTTTCAAAATGACCCCTAAATGAAGAAGCCTTAGATAAAATGAAATAAAATGTCCAATAACCAATTATATATGGAGCATTATATAAACACAAAGCAGATCATAAACACTTATGAGATGCAATTTTCACATCCTCAGTGCTGCAGAATTCGAGTGTCTTACAGACTGTTTCCACAGGGTCCTTTGGAAACATCTGCTCATGGCACACTCTGGCTGGCCTGCCTCAACATTCAGGAGTTCTCTTTGCTTCATGTCTGAAGTATGGATGTCAGCAACAAGAGATGGATTGAATACTATAGATTATTTGCATTCCACTTTTGGGTTGCATATCATATTTTAATTTTCTCATTTCTGTGACTAGAGGATATATTTTCCTTTTACTCTCTGTGTAAGAAATTAGAAATAGAATGCTTATAGTATTATCTCTGTAGAACCTAAAGAAACATTATAGGAAGGGCCTGTTGTTTTCCAGAACTTTTTGGAGTGCTACCTAGAATGCTATTTTCTCTCCAAATAATAAAGCAATGACTGACTTTGTGCTACGTTCTCTCATGAGATTTGAACCATTGCCCACATCTAAGCCTCCAATGATGTAACTGTTCATAACTATTCAAACTACCTTCAGAATACTTGAATGGAGGAAAATTTCTAGCAGTGCATTTAGCAGCACGGATTCCTCTAAACCTACCATGTTTTTGAGGCAGGTATAAGACAAGAGGTTTGTGCACCTGAATTTCCCTAAACATGTAGCTCCACGCCACGGGTTAGAAAGAACCACTTGAGAATATTTTAAGATAAATTAAGGAAAGGTTCTCCAGGCTTACAAGATAAAAGCAATGCTATACGAATTAATCATCCTTGCAGGTGAGCTTCTGCTCAGAAATTCATTTCTGTCCCCATTATGGGTGTGTGTGTGGGGGGTCCTCCTATACCAATTAACCTAATTTAAAAATTATGGTAACTGATAGGAACTAGACAAATTGAGCTAATTGATAGGCTGATAGACTGTCTGATAGATTTTCTTCCTCAGTGTGAAATTGATAATCAATATTAATGATTACATCCTCATCAATTTGATGCTCAAATATGTAATATTTTATCCATAGTCTGCCACATCTCCATAGACTTATGCCCAGCTCATAATGCAAAAATGCATTTACTTCAACTTGAAAAGTCACCACAATCTTTAACAACTTGAAAACTGTTTGAAAGGTCAAAGTATCTTCTGGGACCCCCAAGCACTCTATTAACTGTGAGCCCCTGTTATATCAAAATACACATTAAACACTTTTAACATGCAATGACACGGAGCAAACATAACCTTTTCAAAACACCAAGTAAGGAAGGAAATATCAAAGGAAGAAATAAGAGCAAGGCTGGAACTCAGCAGGACAAACATCAAATGCTTTAGCTGCTAGACCTTGCGATGGAATTTATCTGGACTTCCATGGTCACTTGCTCAGCTGACTCAGTTGCTCAGTTGCCCAAGCTCAGCATCTCTTGCAGCTCAGTTGGCTTCAATCTAATCAAGGTCAAAGGTACAATGTATAAACCTAAATAAAGGTGGCCCATGAGGGGGGATAAAAGATATTTCAGAGGTGCCCACCTTTCAGAGCCCCCTTTATCGCCAAGGGTGTTTGATGCTTGTCCAAAAAATAGCTGGGAAACCTCTGCTTTCTTACAATTTTTCTTTCTCCCCTGGAGTAGGCAAGTCATTGCCTACCTTAGAGAATAAACTCCTAGGTTCATATATCACCAACCATACTCTGCTACTATATAATCAGCTTTCCTCAGTGGGTATTGTACATGCCTGACATTTCCAACATGCTAGTATAATATTACAACCTGGCTTTCAACCTCACAACATCATACACTGGTTTCTCGGGGTTTCCTAGCAGGGACTGTGTTTGTATAACAACAGACTTCAGCAACAGTGTGGCGCATGGAGCAGACTCCATGGTCATCAGTCTTGCCTCTTTCATGCCTGCATGACACGTCATGACACGGCATGACACGGCGGATCAGTCAGAACCATGGAGCATGCAGACAAGTTTTCTGTCAGTTTAAGAGAGAAAACTGGAGAGGCGGCTCAGAGGTTAAGCCTCTGCCTTGCAGGCGGAAGGTCCTGAGTTCAGATCCTAGACCCCATGTATAGACGCCAGGCGGAAGCGGGGGGCGGCCTGCGTTTCCGGTCCTGGTAGGGCGGAGCCTGTGAATCCCGGGGCAGAGTAAACAAGGAGGAGGTGAAGACGTCTATGGTGGTTCGCGAATTCGCCCGTGGTTCTACACACACACACACACACACACACACATACACGCATAATTGAATAAATAAATAAATAAAAAAAGGTAGAAACCTGCGCCTTGAACTAGATGTAGAGCAGTTTTCCTATGCCTTGGTCGCTGAATTTGAAAAAAATCACTTTACTATCCCGACATTGTCAAACAGTGGCCAGCTTAGCTTCTTCAGCATCTTCATTTAAAGCTCTCTTCTTTCAAATATATTTGCATTTCAGCCTGTTGCCTTTGATAGATGGAGTCTTGCCTTTAGAGCCTATTTTTAATGACCCAGTACAGAAAACGAGGCTTTATTCAGTAAGATCAATCTCTTCAATAATTACAGAGATTTCTCAGCATCTCTATCTCTGAACTAGTGAACACGTTCATTATCTCATTCTACATGGCTGGAAGACCTAGATAAGTTGAGTGAGGAAGAAGCCATGGCACAGACTGGATGACATATTTCCTTGGCATTTCTATGAAAAACAGTTTTATTATTTTAAATTCAGCCTCACTTAAGTTTTAACTAGATTATAATTTTAATGGCATTTCCAGATAGAGTCACTGTTCCCCTTTGAAACCTGAGAGCCAGGCCTCTACTCGCCATCTTGGTTATCCAAACTCCCATCAGGATGGCCCATTGGCATCGACTGTAGAAATATAGGGCTTTTCAAACTCAAAGTGCAAAAATCTTCCAAATTCTCTCTAGAAACCAGTTCTAAAGGCCCTAGAGCACGGCCTTTCTCATTGCCATCTTCCTATATTAGTATTTGCTGTTATTTTTCTCATGGTATTAAACATCTGACAGATTGAGGTTAAGGAAAGACGAGATTATTGGGCCTCCATAGTAAGGAGTTGTAATGGAAAAGACATGACAAGAACAGAGGCTCCTGGTCACCTTGAGTACAGTCCTACAGCAGAGAGAAACAAATTCTCGAGGTCAGAAAGATTTCTTCTTTTTAGTCAGTTTGGGACCCCAGCCCATGCAACGGCACCCCCCCAAACTAAAATTTGTTATTGTTATGGCAATTAATATAATCTAGAAAATCCCTCATTGGCATGCCCAGAAATTTGTCTGCTTTCTGTTTCTGGATCCAATCATGCCAACAATGATTTTTGAAAATACTAGCTCTATCATTTGTATTACATAGTTTCTAACACAAAAATTTGTAGCTGACTCATTTAAATTGCCACAGCATGTTTTTGATTTGGGTAATCATTTGCGAATTCATAAAAATATTTAGAACTGTCATAAGCATCAGGCAGGCAGATGAATATACTTGAATCTTTCTAAAAAGCCAGAACTTATTGAATTATTATTCAATAAAGGTAGGATGGTTTCATTGGTAGTAATTTTTTTATATTACCACCCAAGACACAAACATTTATTCCAATCATGTTACTGATAAAGGCACTTACTTTACATCATCTCTCACAATGTAAATTAATTTATATGATCTATCTTTTATCTACCTTCACCTATCTATCATCTGTAATCTGCCTCTATCATCTACTTATCATCTGCAATTTTCTGTTATATATTAAAATCTACCTATATTGATATCTATTTATATTTACTTACATATTTAGTTATCTATGTCTTTCATATTCATCTATGTATTATATATCTATCTATAGATACATCTAGTCATTATATATATATTATATATATATATATATATATATATATTACTGAACAGTTGTAAGGTGTTATGAAACTAATGCAGGATAAAAGAGTTTATAGAAACCTTGGACAGAAACCGCTAAGAAACTCAAATAAAGCTCTGTGTTGGATAAGTTAGCAAATCCATTAGAGCTTAGGAAGTTTCTGTATGTAGAATAAAGGCTACAGATTTAGAGTTGATCTTTAGGACTGGAGTGTCATAAAGGTAAGACCCAGTAAGGAGAGTAGAAAGAGGGATAGCTCAGCAAGTAGACTATGCCAGTAGTGGAGATAGAGGCAAGCTGAAGTTTCTGTGGTAATCAAGAACTCTCTGCCAATCAGTCCCTTGGACAGACCAGGTGTCAGATGGCATGCCAGGGGGGTTATCCCCACTGTAGCACCCCCACTGCAGCATCAGGTGTCTTTGTCTTACTTTCTATTTGTTATATGGATTTGTGTGTGTGTGTGTGTGTGTGTGTGTGTGGTGTGTGTCTGTGTGCGCGTGTGTGTTTGCAGGTTGTGCTTGATCAGAGGAGAACACTAGAGTGGGCATTCTCCTTACACCATGTGGCTTCCTGGGAACAAGTAGCTTTTCTGAGATTTGGACAAAACGTGCCTTCACTAACCAAGACTTCTCATTGGGGTTGGTTTTACTGTGCTCATTTGCTATTATGGAATCATTCCATAATATTCAGCCAGGAGCAAACTTATCAGTGCTAAAAGTTGTCCCATGTTGCTTATAAAATGGAGTCTCTTGGGGTGAGACACAGATGGAAAAAGTACTATTTTTCATAATATGGAGTAACCTAGGGCAGAGCATAGCTTCATTTCAACAATAAGGCAACATTAATGTTATTAATGATTTTCAAAGTGATTCTCCGACAAGCGCCACTCTTCTCTTGGCCTTTCTCCTTTTCCATCCCCCTCTTTCCTTTGGCAGAAATGGTCTATTACATAGGTTATCCTAGTATTTTACTTGAGTAGCTTTTGCTTCATTTTTATTGTCTTCTTTATTTTCCCAACTCCACTAGATGCCATTTGAAATACCTTCTTTCCTAGTTATTCCTTCTTTCTAGAATGTCATATGCCTACGATGGCAGCAGGTGACAGTTTTATTCCTTGTATTTCAGTGCTCTTTTGCAACCTTTGTTGATATCACAGTTTCCCATTCTTCTACAATTATGTCCTACCACTTTATTACATACATTTATTTTCACTCTGACCAAAATATCTTAGAGAACCACTTAATGCAGAAAATAATTATTTTAACTCACAGTTTCCAAAATCTTAGGTGAATGACTACAAACTCCTGCATAAAATATCATGATAATGGAAATGACATGTGGCAGAGGATAGCTATCTACTTAACTGCCATACCAGGAAGCAAAGAGAAAAAAGGTAGCAACTAGGTATCTTGTACTCCAAAGGACTAGATCTCAGCGACCTGTTTCTTCCACCTGGTATTCTAACTCTCAAAGGTTACAGACCCTCCAAATGTAGAGCTACCCTCAGGATACTAAGCATTTAAATCATAAATCTCTTTGGGAATTTTTCACATCCAAATCACAGGGTGTTACTACTGGCTTCCAAAGTCCTTTGGTCTTCTCAAATGGAAAAAAGAATGTAATATAACTTCTGAAGTTTTCCAAATCTTAAAAATTGCAGCATTTTTAAGAGCCAAAATTAAATGTCTGCTGAGACTTCAGACTCTGTCTTAGCTGTGAGGCCACACAAATTGAAAATAATTTTTTGTACATCAGTAATCTAAGACTCATAAAAGACATTCTCATTAAAGTGGAAGAATGGAGGCCTAGGAAGGAAAGATGAAATGAAATACATACACAAATCTAATAGGTTAAACATTAAATCCTGTAATCTCAGGAGTGATATCAAATGGTGTAATACCTAAAATAGTCTCTGAAGACTAACATTTGCTTATGGTTAGGCAGTCAGGATATTCTTTTGAATAATGGATTGCAGCATCTTAGACATGTTAATTAAATTTTTAGCCAATGTATTATTTCAATACATTGAATTTAATGAATTTAATGAAAGATGAGTTGTCTAAAAATCACTTGGAAATTAGGAAAGATTTTTTGTCATTGTCATCATTAATATATAATTATCAAAGAAAATCCAACTCAAAAATGATAAGTTAATTGTGCACACTTGTTTAAACTGTCTAGTTTATTCACATGAGTCTAATGAAACAATAAAATAAGTCACTTAGGGCCGTTTTCCTAATGTGACATGACATCCATGTCAGAATGAGAATTTCTCATCATGCCTCCTCGAGGCAGATCCTTAGGAGAGACATCATACTTCGTGTGGTGCAGCTTGTAATTGCATAAAATGTCAAGAAAGTAAATGACTCTCAGTAAATTGCAACACATAACAGCTCAAAGAATTACATGAAAGAACCCAAAGCAATGTTTATGGGCTGTTTTCCAACATGGATAATAGCTTTGCTCATAGGAGTGAAAGCAGTGCCAGTATCTCACAGTGTCAGGAGGGGTTGTTGAGACACCACATTGCATACAAGGGAAGCACAAGCAGGTTACTGATAAAATTAGATCTATAAAATGAAATTTGCATATCTATAAAATGAAATTAAAGATTTTTTCTTTTCAATTTTATTTTCAGATGGTGCTACAAAATAATAATTATTGAATCATACCATATATATAATAGCTTAACTTTACTTTTTGCTTCAGTGAGGAACTAAGAACCATGACCATGTGTATGCTAGGCACATGTTCTACCTGTGACCTACACCCCTGAATGTAAGGTTATACTAATGCTAGACTTACACCTCTGTTTACATTATTATGCTTCATAAATTTAATCTACCATAATATCCAATTTTCATCTTCATACTTAATTTGATACAACATTAAATTTCCTAGAAATTAATAGAAATCTCCTCTATTATGGAATTAAAGAATAGATATTAGGCATTCATATGCTCTCCCCTTCTGGTAAGGTCATAACCCCATCAGTTGTAAATGATCAGGAAGGAAAGTCTGTGAACTTAACCACATATCTCATTACTTACTTGCAGTCCTTGATGGTGGCCTATTTTCTCTGCTGTAACATGGTCCCCTCTCTCCTTGTTACTGGTGTGTCCCTCCTTCCCCATCCCTCCTGTTCATAATCCTTACAATTACTACTATAGTTACTACAGAGATTTATCTTTGAGTGTCTCTAAGTGGGTTTCATACTAGGAGCCACCTATTAGAGAGTCCCTGGGTAGGTGGAGAACATGGAGGGAACTGGTGAAAGAATTTGGCAATATTTGATATACTTAGCCAGATACACCAGTTTGGCAAGTGTGCATTTTATGTTTCTCATTAGTCCTGTGTATACGGTGGGGCCAGTTCCCTTGGTCCCTGACATAAGGTCCATGAAAAGTACTAAAACCTATGACTACACAATTGCAACTAAAAGAAAAGCCTCTTGTTCCCATAAGATATTTGGTCATGAATTTATCAGCAATGATGAAAAGTAACTGCTGATGGATGAAATAAGATAGTAAAAGAGGGGAGAAGACAAAAAGAAACCAAAGCCTGAATGGGTCAGAAAGAAAAGGGATGAGAGGGGAAGTTTGGAGCATGAAGTAAAAACCCTACTGAACTCATGGATTCAGTATGCACTTGTTTTTCACAGTAGGTAAATCTGAGAAAATAACTGGTCATTTAAGATAATGTAAAAGAGGATTTGTGACATTAAAAGTGAATGGGGGATATAAAAAATAAAATTCCCTGAACAGGGAGGTTCAGGGAGGGGTAGAGGGAGGGAGGGGACAGGGGTTCCTATTATGTTTGTTTGAGCAGAAAAAAATAAAAAAATCAAAAAAAAATTATTGCACACAGTACTAGTTAAATAAATGTATAAATAACTGAGTTCACATTCACTGAAGTCCAATTCTGAAAGTTTTTTGTGTACCCAAAAATTTTTGTGTACCCAGAAATCTACAGAAACGTTACCAATTCAGTTTGAATTCTCCCTTGTAGACCACCTGAGCATTGCTTATGAAAGTGAGAAGAGTCCTTTCTAACAACCCAGTGAGAAGTAACTTTAGATTGTTCCTTACATGAAGGTGGAAGACAAGAAAATGTGTTTGCTAAGATGTTCTAAGGAGTCAATACACAGGAACTCATGTAGCTACATATACAGAGAGAATACAGAGCAGGAATGTCGTCAGTCTATGAAATCCATAGTGAAGGGGGTTGAGGAGTCAAAAGTGGCTGTTTGTCAGCTGGTTTTCAAGGAAAAATTAGCTGGTAATACTATTCATACACTTGAAAAGAATTCAAGTAAATGAAGACATAATTGGAAAAAGACAGTGCAGCATTTTTTTTTATTTCAGCTCATACAAACTTATTAGGTACACCAGTTCCCTCCCTTCCTACTCCTCCCCCCGTAACCCCTGCTCCCCCTTCCCACCCCTCTCCCTCCCCATCCCCCAGTGCCTCCCGCCCCAATTCCCAGAGAGTCCTTTCTTGTGCATGTCTGATTTTCCTCTGGGCCCTCCTCTCCGATGACGTACAAGGACCCAGTGGCCTTTCCCTGAACCCTTTCCCGTGTTCCCCTTAGGTATAGGAACACTGCTGTGGCTGCCAATCCTTTACCTCCAAGGCTCTTGGTGCCTTTAGCAGATGCTAGACTTTGTGAGGTCAACAGTGTGTTGGACAATGCGCAGGGCATGCAAAGTCCAATTATGATTGCTTCAGCCCTAACTAGTATAGAGTATCTTATATATCATTGCTCCTCCCATCCTTTTGCTCTTACACTCTTATTGTCCAAATGTGACAATGTTTCCTGAAATTAGTATGTGTCTTATGAGGAGAACAACAGGATGAAGATGGAGATTTCTAGACTTGTGTTCAGCTAAGTGATGATTTCAGATTCCAGATGACCTTACATGAGAAGTCAACTATGGACAATGACTATGACCACTGCTCACTGCCACGTCATATGCTCCTAATTGTATTTGTTATTTTTAATCTGTGAGAGAACATCCAAAATCAAGCAATGTAAGGGAAAAAGGGAGATATATTCAGCTTATAGTTCCAGAGGGGAGATACAGTCTTCCAAGGTAGACGTGGCCTGGCTGGAGGCAGAAGCTGGGGACCAGCTAAATCACACCCATCTGTAAGTCTGAGTGCTGCAAGACTGTCTGCTGCAAAAACATGCATACAAGATCACTTAACTGTGAATAACGTGCATTGGTATTTTTTTTCTCTGCCTCATCATTTGCTTACTCTAAGAATTTCACATTAGGTGAAAATATTAACAAAAAGGTAGTACTGGAGAAAATTAAATTAGAAAAGTGTGCATGTGTGTGTTCAGTGTATCAGCAATAGTTTATAAATCATCCTTTCAAAATATTGTATTAAACAAATATATTCACTTAATGCAAGGTGCTGTCCGTTCTTTGACTTGAGCTGAGCTTGGCTTGCCTCCTTTGCACTCAGTTGGAGTCAGTTGGCAGATCAGCTCTTTGTGAGTGGTCCTAGATGGCTCTGCCTTCATGTTAGGAGACAAGTGGGCTGTCGTTCAAGACAAGTGAGTGACCATGTGTCGCTGCCCATGCAGCAGTCTTTTTCCATCTTCCTTTCATCATGGTTACTCTATCCCAGTGGCCAAAGCTCAGAATCTATGTGAAGGACACAGCTCAGAATGCGCATGCATCCTAGCAACCTTAGTAACACACTACACAAAAGCAATATCATATACAGTGCAAATCATATACAGTGCAAATCACAAAACTTTGCTCAAAAAATTTTTAAAAAACCTAGAAGGAAATGCATTATATCCATAGTTTAGGAGAATTCAATCTTTCAAAGGATAGCTTTTCTTAAAAAATAATATATGTTATTGATTATAATCCCCAAAATAAACAGCAGGGTTTATTACTTTTCAAAATTTGTGAGCATATTGGGTATTCATCCCTCCTTCCCCATCTTCTTCCTTCCCATTTCCCTCCCTCCTTCCTTCATCAATCCATCCCACTCCCTACCATTCTTCTGTCTGTTTTATGGACTCCAGGATTCTTTCTAGTTTATCTCTTCCTAGTTTTATAGTTACAAAACATGAAAAATTATTCTCAAAATGTTTGTGAAAATTTGCACTTCTTCTAAAGATTAAAACATTATGCTATATAAATTATATGACTTCAGAATTGTTACAAATCCATGATTATCAATATAGAGAAGTATTGATATAAGGATGCCACTTCACAGTGGTCAACAAAGAAAGGGGAATGCTCTATGATAATGACATATCATGCAGATTAAAATTAATCATAAACTCCAACACATCACTTGATATACAAGAACTAGATCATAGACTACCCTTCAAAGTAAATCCACAAAAGCTTAGAATAACAGTATTTTAATAGACTCTCTATTACTTTGAGCAAACAAAATCTTAGCAATACAATGTTATAAATACTTTAATTGAATAGCTGTGACATCAATGAGACTAACTATGTTTACTCATCAAAATCCGTCTTGACAAAGTAAATGGAAAAACTACATTCTACAAAATCAATATGCACACCATACTTCTAGAAAAGACTGCTAGATAGGATAATGAAATTAAAATGCCAAAGAAAACATGAAAAACAAACAATTTAAAGATGTTATTAAAACATGAAAGTGATCAATGTGAACATGAAAAAAAATTCATCTCTAGTAATTACTGTAAGGATTGTCCTTATTATAAAGCTGATATGAAAAGACATAGCTAACTGTAGGCAGCACCAGTTCCTATGATGTTGGTCTGAGTTTATATAAAGATGTGGATGTCAAGCAAACAATTGTATATGTATTGTTCCTTGCCCTCCGATCTTCTTAGAGATGTAATGAAACTAGCTGTTTCAAACTCCTTTTACTGTAATTTCTCCACAGTGAAAAATTGTAATTTAGAAATGTGATCTGTGATTAAACTTTTCTACCCAAACTGCTAAGGTGAGGAACTTTGTTACAGCCAAGAGTAATGAAAGGAAAGCAGTAACTAAAATGAAAAAGCAGAAAATAAAAATGGGAACAAGTACATAAAGGAACTAGAACACTCAGCTACTATTAAAGTTTTATGAAGAGTGTAGACATCAACCATGATCCAGAGAATTGTTAATATTAAGGACCTTTCAACATCACACATAATACTGTATAATAAATTTTTTCATGTCTTTGATTTTCATTTGCCATTTTAAGGTAAACATTGGTCAATGCATTTTTTATATAGAGAGACATTTGTAAAACTTTTTCTATTAAACTTTTAGATACTTTCAATGACAGTTCAGACAGCAAAACTTTTCAACTTGATAGTTTATTTTTAGATTTTCTATAGAATCAATTTCATATTGGAAAAACAATTCCATTTTAGGTCCCAGAAGTCCATAAACCATTTAAGTCAGTTGGTACCAAACAATTGGTTAAAGACATTTCAGCATTTTAATCTGTGCATTAATGGCATTGCATGTCATCATTTTATTTTTCACATTCCTCTCAATCTCCGCATTGTAAGTTAAGTGAAGCATCTGTATTTTATTAACCGTTCCTGGCTCTCCCATAGCAATGGTTTCACTAACAAGAAAGAAAATCTTACATAATCCCCATCCCATTCTGCCTTTCCTGTGCTCTTCCTCTTCCTCTCACATCTCTTACACTTTTTCTTTATGCCACAATTGGAGATTTGAGCCACTCTGCTCAAAAAAAGACTGAAGCACTTAATTAGATGAATGCTATTGTCATTTCTCCAATTGGTAAACCTGCATTTCCCCAATCATTTTTGGAATGAAGGCTTTCTGTAGATTTAATGAAGACAATCTCTGCTTTGATGCACTTTCCTAATATTTTACTACCTATGCCTCTCATTTCTTACAGACTCTATCAACTCGCTGCGTTTAATATTGGCAAGCTCTGTTATATTCTTGAAGCTACATGATAATATAAACTGAAAATCTTGTATAAAACTATTTAGACTGTATTCAGAGTTAAGCCAGAGTTCAACAAAACAAAGTTAACGACTTCTTTTAAAATACATAAATGAACAATTTAGATTGAGAATACCAATGTGATAAAATACCTCATTTCTAAATTTGATATTTTTATCTGAGATAATTGTGTTTCATATTACTTTTCTTAAATCAAGAAAGCTTTTTCATTTACCATTAATTCTGTTCCTTAACATATATTTTCTCTGAGTTTATGGTGACTTAGTTATCATGAATGGCAGAAGCTGAGAAAGAAAGATTAAAATAGACACAATGTTTAAGTCGAAATAATGAGTGATCTAGTTATAAAAGTTGTGATTCTAATGGGAATATTCAGATTATCAGCATTGTAGAAACTCAGAAAGGTAGTTGTATTGTTGATTAAAGTACCAATACTACACAATATGTTACAGCCTAATCCATAAGATTATGACCGAAATACAACAGAAAATCCTTATTATGTAATGCAACATAACAGAAGATGGACAGCTGCAAGTACTAATTAAGTGACTTTGATCTAATGGTGTGCGGGCTTCTCTAAACAATAAAATACAACTTTTTTATGAGCATACCATGCCTGGGCATGCACTGAAAGGACTACTTATCCCACCCACCAAAGGGACACTTGTGGATTCATGTTTATAACTGCTCTTCACATTACCCAGGAGATGGAATCAGCTTAGATGTTCATTGACAGAAGAATGGGATATATAGTGTATATATGCTCACAGTGCATATATTTGATTGATTTTATGTAGCTATAAATAAACATAAACTTATGAATCTTACAAAAATTGATGGAACTGGGAAAAACTGTAACAAGAGTTAACCCAGGCTCAAAAAAAGGCAAATACTGCATCATATCTCTTTTGTTGTTCCTAGCTTCCTGATGCTATGTGTGTTTTTATATACAATTAAATATGAATAGAAACTCAAAAAAGGCCTTTTATAAAGGAAAAAAGATTTTACAGGAGGTGCTGGAGGGTGGTAGGACACAGTCAATATGAAAATGGAATGTAGCAGCACTGGGGACAAAGATCAATGGGGGGAGCAGACCAAAGAATTATTACATTAGAGACTACCACTGTAAAGAGAATTAGCTTTTCTAATTTTATAATAAGCCTTTTTTAATTTTTATGATTTAAAATTATCTGTAAGTATTTGAAATAAGGGTTATACAATAAAGGAGAAAAGTCTTATGATTCATGTCTTTTTAATCCTTTGCACTTGGAATAGTTAATTCCACAGTTAATTGTGAATTGCTATGATACAAAAGGCACCTTTTCCTTGGAGGATTAGGGAACATAATGAAAAATAACTTTCCTCCAGGGTTCAGTGGAGGAGAATAGTCAATGCAAAGCAGTGAGGGGCTTCAGTGAGCGCCCCCTTCCACAGCAAAGTCAGTGGCCATCAAGCAGCTGTGCTCTGAAGAACAATCACTTTAAATAGAAAACAGTGCTGTAAGAATAGCAGTGTTTTAGTTAACTCTGAAATAATGAATTGACATAAAAAATTCTCCTTGTATGTGTTTGCAATGCATCAGTAGAAAATTGCTAGTTGCCCTGAAACAAGAATAGAAGGCAATCTTATTGTCCTTAGAGCCAAGAACAGTTTCATAGAGAAGATCCTTATCTCTGACTATAGAAAACCAGTGTTTCTTCACATGAAAAAAATCAATGTCAACAAGATAGGTAGTCACAGCAGAAAACTAGTGTGGGGAAAGTCTTAAATGTATGGTTAGTGCCTGGCAGATAGCATGTTTGCAGGTCAGTAGTAAAGAAGTGGTCCTTGTCAAAGGGACTCAACCAACATGTTAGCAAACTTTAATAATGAAATAAACTTCATGTAGAGTGTACTCACTGACTTATTATATTGAGGAATATCCTGGTTCTATTTCAGGAACTACCATTGTCTTCCACCAAAGACTAAGCATTTTGGTTATCATTTTAAACCATATAACATGATTTAGAGATTACCAGTATAAACAAAGATATAGGGACACACTACAAATACTTCTCTAGATTTTAATAATTTTTATTGTCTGTTGTTTCCTTTTGGGAAAGACTTTAATTTTTCCCACAATTAAAGTGCTCCAGAGAGAATTACATTATGTGTACATGCTTATTTAAAAATGTCTAGCAAGGAGCTGGAGAGGTGGCTCAGGGGTTAAGCCTCTGCCTTACAGGCGGAAGGTCCTGAGTTCGGATCCTAGACCCCACGTATAGACTCCAGGTGGAAGCGGGGGTGGCCTGCGTTTCTGGTCTTGGTAGGGCGGAGCCTGTGAATCCCGGGGCAGAGTAAACAAGGAGGAGGTGGAGGTGTCCATGGTGGTTCCCGAATTTGCCCGTGGTTCTACACACACACACATACATATACACACATGCACACACATGCATACAAGCACAATTGAATAAATAATAAAAAAATTTTAAAAAATGTCTAGCAAAAGAAGAGAAAACCATTTTTGAAGGGACAAACACAACGATGCACTAGCATCCATTAGCACATGAGGCCACTGGAGGAACCTTGGGTGTTTGCCCTTTCGTATGAATCTAATTGCATGAGATGCATCTGGGCTGTAAAGTTGAGTTTACTCATATGCTGAGCTCTAACTAGGAAGACAGGGCTTTCTCCAGTGAGGCTTCTGTCCCTTCTGCAAACTCAGTTGGCCTCATTCTGAAATCTAGTCACATGAATGGCAGGTCTCAGATGTTGCAAAAAGATAGAAATTATTTCAATTGATACTGAAGATTTCAAGCAAGACTCTACCATCAAACCCAAAGATTCTTGATTTTTGCCATGTGATAATTTCAAGCATTTCAATGATTGCTTTAAAACTTCCTTCTCCACCATCTATAACAGGATTCAGACTCAATAATTCTTACCTAAACCTTTGAAATGGTCAGGACTTGTCTTAGCATTTAAGTCCACATTTCTGGTCCTAGGGTTGTTTTGAAAGCTTGGAGCAAGCTTGATTGTCCATGCTTCAGTTTTGCAATGGCTATGAGAAAGCATATTGTAGAACCATGTCATAAGTTTTTCCCAAATTTCCTCCCGTAAGTCAGAAAGATGATGCCTCACACTTTTACTAGGCAAATGATGTGAAATCTAAACATCCCATCATATGGCATTTACTTTGCCTTTTCACCATTCAAGCGATTATTCCACCTAAAATGTAAATATGACACCTCTAAAGAATATTCTTTGATTTACTTGGGCCTGTGTCAAGTTGCTAATTGTTTATCTCTGGGGTTTTCATGATGATATTTTCTTTCCCATGTGTGAATTTTTAAGATTTTGACTTAATTGTTGAAGTTTAATCTTTGATTTGGATTCTGCAGTTCTGAATGGTAGTATTGCTCAATGTATATTCCAATGATCTAAATGTATCATTTTCTATTACAAACACAGAACAGTAATTTTCATATAATAAAAGCTGTAATTCAACCTAACAAATACTTGTTACATATGATAATGTAGAGCAAAAGCTCTGCCTCTTAGCGGAGATGATCATGGTGAAATTTGTAATAAGATCCCAAGATGATAAACTGACAAGGGGTAGAAGGCCCAACATGGATGACATGGTTAGCACATATACCATTCCAGTATCATGGAAATAGCGCCAGAGAAGAGAAGGGATGAGACCAACAGGTCAAGAATCAGAAAACATGATTCAACTACACATAAGACACCTTCATTCTGGCCCATGGTGGTCCTGGAGAGGTAAATAGAGGACTGACTGAGAAATCTGACATTCTTGTTACACTTGGCTAGACAAGCTGGTCTGGCAAGTAAGGATTGTCCCTCTCTCAGCCATTATGTGGAAATGGTGTAGCCAGTTCCCTCGGTCCTGGTATTGATGTGAGATTTCCTGCTAAGCTGGTCAAGAAATTGTAACTGGAGTATCTTAGGAGAAAATAACTCCCTTGTTCCCTTTAAAAAAAAGACATCTTCAGCACAATGAGCTCTGAATCTTGATGGTTCTGTGTCTTCGTCAATTTTCTTCTGCAAACTTAGAAATAAAATGTCGCAAGATCTTTAGAAAATGCAAGATGTTCACAATGTTTTATCTGACATGTGAACTCAGCGTCAGTGTTGAAAGTGGGTAGGATTTCAAACAAGGTAGTTTCCATAGCATGCATTTTATATTCATTGATAAACAATTCGTGTTTGTGTGTTATTTGCTTCTGTGTCACCCAGACTGAAGCCTTTTGTTCTCTCTTTGTGAGATCAAAAGTGATAAACAGATTCTATGTTAAGAGCAAATTCTTTGTCACTTGTGCAGCATAGCTCACACATATTTTTGTACGCATGTGTAGGCAATGATAGAATGTGTGAATTTGTCCTGCTTCCTCCTATATGCCCTGTGCATGAAAATTGTCTGATTTACGGTTTGGCACATCAAAATCTCATCATATTTTAAACATTGTGTTCTCTCCCCTGTGGTGTCCATTTCTATGTAAGTTCACCCCTAGCACTTTGGAAATAATGTTTATTTCCTGAAAGAATACATTATAGTAAATACTACCTTTTATTCATACCAATGCCCAAGTTACTTTTTCTTTCTTGTTATTTGGAATCAAAATCTTAAAAGATGCATTGCTTTTAAAGCTTCCTTCCATTTGTCAAAGATAAGTCTACAATAATTATTTTCAGCTCCTTTGAGAAACCTGTCACGTTAAACTCGAGTGTATTTTTTATTTCCTTCCCCTTATGGTTACAGTCTATTGACATCAAATATTTCACTAAAGTGGTCTAATGCATAATACTGAATGAAAGACATGCAGAGGAGCATTAAAGGAACCACAGCAAGGTGTGGAGGTGCGGGTCCATCCTCCCAGCACTTGGAGACAGTGTAGGAACAAAGTTTGAATGCTTGTGGAACTCACAGCATCCTCATTCAAGAGGAGAATCCCTGTAGGAAGACACACTTAAAAATTGCCTTCAATGTAAGTACGGGATCTCAGAGAGGGGTGTTTTCCCTTGTGTGCTTGGAGAATATTGATGTGATTTCTCAGATGGTCTCAGCCTTGGGCTGCCCTCAATCCTGCTACATAGCTGAGGGTAATCTTGAACTCCGGACCCCCCTGCCTGCAGCTCACAGTAGAGGGTGATGGACGTGTTTCCATTCAAGTAAGAAATAGGGTGGCTCTGACATCAGGTGAAGTGTACTGAGGAGATAAAGTAGAATATATTACAAGGATATTAGGGTGAATTAGTCAATGCAATAAAAACCATATTGATAAGCCATTAATGAAAAAATATCCAGATGCTCAAAGCAAAAATTGACTACACAGAAAGGAAAAAATTGTCATATTTCTCAAATCAAATTCTTAAATTACTAATAAATACTCAGGTATTTATTAGTAATACCTGTGACTTAATCGTTATAAGATACACCAATAGATAATTATACAAAATAAAATGTTTTAAAACACATCAGTTAAGTTTGTCAAAATAAATGGCATATTGCATAATCAATAGCATTTGATAAAACTAAAACCCAGTGAGATTCCATGAAGATAATTTTAAATTGTGTGCTGAATACTTGGACTTTGCTCTTTCCCATTGATAGTCACAAGGTAAACTCTTACCCTTGATGTGACAGAATGTGAGGGTGGGTGTGTGGAATTTAATCAGCACTGGATAAAATCGCAATGATAGAGCTCTCATAACTGTAATTGGCGCCCTGATGAGATCCCATACAGATCCACTTCCTTTCTGTACCTCGTGAGGACACAGCATTCTACTGCAGTGAATGGTCAAGGGGTCCTCCCTCGGCTTCCAATGGCTCTGGTACCGCTACCTAGTCTTCAGAGTGATGAAACGTAAATATTTGTAATTTATGACAACCAATTTGGCGTTTTGTAAAATCAGTGTGTAGCTGTTCATCTTCATGTTCTGCTTCACTGAGTTTAGAATAACCATGGAAACATCCTCCTTATGCCCCTTTAAGGTGTTTCTAGCAAAGTTTAACCCAAGAGTAATGACCTGTGTGTAATGCTGGTGCTACTCTTCCATTATTCAGGGTCCAGCCCTGAATCGAAAGAAAGCAAGCGGAGCACTAGTATTTATCTGCCTCCTTCCTGGTCACGGATGGAACGTGCCCAGGTGTCCTGTGTCTTTCCAACCATGATGGACACAATCCCTTTAAACCATCAACTAAAATAAACTCTTTCTTTCTTACATTGGTTGTCAGAAATTTGGTCACTGAAATGAGAAAAGTAACTAATATACAGACAAGTTAATTTAAATGTACTTATAAATTAACTACATCTCTAGGTAAGACCCTAATATCTTGAAAACAAAGACTTGTAAATAGTTAATATGAATTAGGGAAATATGGTATCCTTTGTTTTAAAAACCAGAAAATCACTATTGTAGGTATCAATTAATGAAATACTTAGAATCAAATTTGTTTGGAATAAAGAAGTAATGTCCAAAACCCTCAGGGATTCAAAAAGTGTTGTAAATCACTGTTTCCCCAGTGGACAAAAGGGAAGAGACAATGAGCAGTTATTGTCTGAGGCAAGAAAAATAAAGTGCATGCAATATTTATTTGCAGCCGATTTTGAATGTTAAATTAGCATGAAATGTGTTGGATATGATAGATAGACCTGGCCAAAAATGGCTGCATGGTTAAGAGAAGATTGAAATTAGTCTGAGAAAGTGGATTGGAACACATATACAAAAGGTTTTGAATATTATAGCCAAAGAATTTCATAAAAACATTAAAGGTCAAACTCTAGATCCTGATGTATGATTGCAAGCAAGCATGCACATATGCATGTACTCGTGGCAGCAGTGACAGACTTTGCCAAAAAGACTTGACAAGTGGGTCCACAGAGGAAACTCTTACAACCAAATGAAAAATTGTTGTTAAAATATTTTATTAAAGAACACAACAACATCAAATGCTTAAATTAATGTAATCCAAGGTTTTTGCCTATGCTATATCTATGCTATAAAAACTGTAGATAACAAGGAGCCTCATTTGAGTTTTGGAAAAAGATTTTTAGTGAGGATTCAGATGTTTTCCTTATCTCCATTTTGCTCTTTTTCACTTTCTTGTTCATGTTTCCTGTGCATATTTGCTGTTTTCAGATTTTAATCCTGGATCTATTTATTTATAGTTAACAGTGCCAAATTTTGGGAAATAACTCAGTTTGGATCTGATTTTTTTAATGCTACACTATCAAAAATGTATTCAAATTCAGAATGAAATAGATTCAATTCATCATGGTGGAGGCAAACAGTAGATTCTCATCAAGTGAATTTCAGTTCATAATTCATGATCTTGGGCAGATAAAATAACACAATCCAGGAAAATGGATGAAAGAAAAGAAACACATTTTAAATTTATATTTGTGTGTTCACAATTGAAATAGATCTCCAAGGAAATGTTTTCACATGTATTATTGATGAGAAGCACCTGTTATGAATTTATTTGAGACATGCTTACATGATGTAGTGCTCCAAAGCAAGCAGCTCAGACACCTTTCATAAAAGACAAAACACTGACAAACCACATCATATAATATGACCTCTATTAGTAATTTCACATGCAGTCTTGGCAATAAGGAGCCAGTGAACACTCTTTACAACATATGTAACAAGCATTAAAGAAACTATTTTTTTTTTATTTCTGCTCAAACAAACTTACTAGGTAAACCAGTTCCCTCCCTCCCTCCTCCTCCCCGAAACCCCTGCTCCCCCTCCCCTCACCCTTCCCTCCCCGTTCCACAGTGCCTCCCCCCCAATTCCCAGAAAGTCCTTTTTAGTGTATTCCTGACTCTCCTCTGCGTCCTTCTCTCTGATGATGTACAAGGACCCAGTGGCATTTCCCTGAACCCTTTCCCGTGTTCCCCTTAAGCATAGGGACACTACTATGGCTGTCAATCCCTTGCCTCCAAGGATCTTGGTGCCTTTAGCAGATGCTAGACTTTGTGAGGTCAATAGTGTGTTGGACATTGCGCAGGGCATGCAAAGTCCTATTATGATTGCTTTGGCCCTAACTAGTGTAGAGAATCTTGCAAGTCGTTGCTCCTCCCATCCTTTTGCTCTTACAATCTTACCGCCCCCTCTTCCGCAAATGTCCCTGAGCTTCAGGATGGGGAGAAATTAGGTTGGCCTGGTTCTATGTGGTTGATATAGAGTCTCTGAAGTTCTGGATTGTGGTGTGTTGATTTTCTTTTGCAGTTTTGCTGCTCCTGCAATGCCCTTCACTCCATCCTGCTGGGCATTGTATGTCATCCCCTGGCCAGAGACAAAAAGCTCTTAAACTGGAGTCTTGTTAAAATAGCACATCCAAGGGTAGATGTAATAAAAGTAGGAAACCTCAGTAAGGGAGGGGTCAATCACCCGTTTGCAAAATGATTACTTTTTATCTGCCAGACTATATGCCCTCCCCTTCTGGTGAGATCATACCCCCTCAATTGTACATGATCAGGAACAAATGTCTGTGACCTTAACCGGGTGTCACATTACTTACTTGCATTCCTTGATGGAGGCCTATTTTCTCTGCTGTAACATGTTCCCCTCTCTCCTTGTTTCTGGTGTGGCCCTCCAACCCCATTCCTCCTGTTCATAATCCTTGCAATTACTGTATTACATAGGTTTACCTTTGAGTGTCTCAATGTGGGCTGGGTGAGTTTGGTACTAGGAGCCACCTATTAGGGAGTACATACGGCGCTTAATTTTCTGGGTTTGGGATACTTCACTTCATATAATTGTTTCTAATGACATCCATTTCTTGGCAAATTCCAGTAATTCATCATTTTTGATGGCTGAATAGTACTCCACTGTATAGATGTACCACACTTTCCTTATCCACTCGTCAACTGTTGGACATTTGGGTTGATTCCATGACTTTGCTATTGTAAACAATGCTGCTATGAACATTGTCGTGCTTGTGCTATCAAGGTGAACCTCTGCTACATGGGAGGTTATTCCAAAAAGTGAGAATGGAGATTCTTAAAGAAATTAAAGATTGAAATGCCATATGACCCTGCTATCCCACTTTTGAGAAAATAATTTTAAATTCTAAAATGTTGAATGAGGGACTAACATGATGAATTGGAGTTAAGCCTTTGCCTTGGAAGCAGAAGAACCTATGTAATAAACCTATATCCTATGTAAAATGCAGGGTGAAAATGGTAGTGGTCTACACTTCTGGCCTAGGAGACCTGGGAAACCTCGATGTGAAGCAATAAGGAGGTAGAGTGAATCAAGGTGATTCCTGATGTCCCCATTGGGCTGCCACAGGGACTCAGTGACCTCCAACATAAACAGGTGTGTCATAGACATAAAGATACACACACATCACCCCATACATGTACACACAACGCCTAAACACATACAAATTTTGACTGAATATAGAAGGTTTGGGGATTTCTAATTTTCTACATAGTGCATAAGTCATCTTAATAATTTTATAGTTTTAATGCAAAAAGTGGTAATAAATAGAAATTAATCACCTGGAACTAGGCCAGCCTAATCTATCCCCATCCTAAAGCTCAGGGAAATTTGTGGAAGAGGGAGCAGTAAGATTGTAAGAACCTAAAAATGGGGAGGAACAAAGATATGGAAGATACTCCAAACAAGTTAGGGCCAAAGTAACCATAACAATGACTGGCAAAACATTGACTTCCCCCAAAGTCTAGCACAGGATCTAGGATCCTTAGAAGCAAGGGATTAACAGGCACAGTAGTGTTCTTATACTAAAGGGGAACACAAGAAAGGGCTGAGTCCTTACACCTCATCAGAGAAGAGGACCCAGAGGGAAGTTTAACATTCACACTAAAGAATGCTCCAGGGAGGAGGGAGGGGGCACTTGGAGAAAGGGAAGGAGGGGGAGGAAAGAAAGAGGAAAAGGGGGAGGGAGCAAGGGGGTCTGAGGAGGAGTGGAGGGAGGGGACTGGGATACCTAAGTTTGTATAAGTGGAAAAAATAAACAAATTTAATAAAAAGAAATGGTTAAACAAGTACAATTATGCATACATTATTCATAAGTATGTTGTAAAATTATTGAAATAGTATATGAAGATACATATTCTTTATCCTTTTCCATTGTGACAAATACTGTTCCAGTGTTAGAATAACACCCCACTTTTAGTTTCAGAACCTGTTGCAATTTATAAACATGTGATTCAAGAATTTAGGGGTGCACTGGAATTCTCTTCCAATTTACCATTCCGGGTTAAAATTCATCATGACTCCAAAATATGAGGCAGCTCCACCACCTGGCAAGCCCAGCTCTAAAGCCTGTGACCCGGAGCTTCCCCTGGGCCAGCTCCAGTCTGCACGCAGCCCTTCTCAGCACAGTCGCACCCTCACCTGGCGGCCACAACATTTGGGTCTCCAACTCAATTTCCTTCCTACAAACACAACCGCACACATTGAAAGTGTCAATCTTCTACTTCCAGCTTCATCTTCCACAACAGTTTCCTACAGAACATATCCTTTCCCTTATCTACAGGGTTAATTCTTATTTTCCTGGGATGGAAAAATATGTCTTCCTTCCAAAAGTTAGCTTAGCAATTCCAAGTAAAACACTAAGAACAGTTAAAATAGAGGAAAGTTAAAAATCAGTCCTCTGTGAAAGAGAAATCCTGAGAATACAATGCATTTAGGAAAGTAAATATAATTAATTTTTAGACTACAGCATTGGACAGGACCAATTACTCATGTTCTCAAAGATGTTTTCATATAAACAAAATATTCTATTCAATTTTAAGTAGCTACCGAATCCCAAAAACTATTTATGTTAAATAATTTTTATAAGTATTGTAACTAAAATTTTGATCTCTGTGATGTTTAAAAATATGAGCATTCACTGGGTCCTTCCTAAGATGCCTGTAGTACTGGCACCAGGGCAACTTCCAGGCATGGATGACCCACCAGTGTGATAGCAGCAGGGTATAGAGTACCCGCATCTCTCTTGCCCAGCACCAGCCCCTCACAGTCTCTCAGGGTGCTGCGTCTCCGGGGATCTCCCTCACTCCATGACAAGCAGAATGCTGACAGGCCAGCTACTGTGCATATATGGTTGACACTTGCAGTGAGTTCTTGGGACGGCAGCCTTGATATGAACAGAGGGTACTGTCTGACATTACCCTCGTCCTCTGGCTCTTTCATTCTTATCCCTCTCTATTCTTCAGAGTTCCCAGATCCTTGAAATGTTAGTGGTTTAGGTGTCTTGATTAGGGCCCAGTTTTCCACAGTCACTTTTAGTTTGTGCTTTGGCCAGTGTGGTTCTCTGCACCGTGCATCTTCCATTGCACAGGAGAGTTGCTTTCAGCTAAGTGCTGAGTGTTTCTCTGAATTGAGTGTAACGATAAGTGTTTGGATGGTAGCATACTGTCGAATATATATAGTTAAAAATAAGAACTGTTCCCTCCTAGGATCTATTGATCTTTTTATATAATGGTATTAGGATTGGTTTCCTGTACCACTATGTTTCCTGCTGTTTGAAGGGCCCCAATTCCAATCAGAATGCATTTGGTTACCTCTATACCATACAAGCCACTATCACACTCTTGACAGAGTTGCTACTGTAGCTTGTAGTATTCATAGGTGGATAAAAATAATGCCTTCTGCTTCTCAAGGGAAGCCTTCATCATGCTTTCTGATGCTATGAAACTAGCAACATGGAAGAAGCTGCCCTCTCCATTCCAGTTTTTTCCCCCATATTCCTAATCATTGGGTACAATACATCTGAGCTATGGGGTCTGAAAGACAACGGGTTACAATGCAAATGCTTATTTTGTTTGGGGACCTTCGAGATCTCACTTCCCAACAGCTTTTTATCAGTGAGTCACACATCCAGAGAATGGAGGAAAGGGAGGGCAGCTAGGGGGAGAATGGTACAGTACACCTTTGAAAAGATGAAAATGTCAAGCAGTGATGAGTGAAGCTCAACATGAAGGGACTCTTTTCCAGTGCTGGTGGGAGCAAGGATACGTGGGATGGATGGATGCTGCAGTGTGCAGGGCTGGCGCGGCTCCTACAGCAAGCTACATGCTTGTCAGAATCTGTGTCAGAAGGCACATTCTACTCTGATCCCTGCACTTTAATAATTCATCACTGTGGGTTCCTCGACTGTTACAACTATGAAAGAGAGAATTGGGATGAACAGAGGGTGCTGTAACTCGCTAATACCTGAATTGACTTTCTTTAACACTAAAGTTACTTTGATTAACTAAAGGACACTCTCTTAGTTTGGATAAAGGTATATTTCTGAGACATATTAAAACTATCTTTTGTTAAGCTGAGTATGGTGGGTCATATTTGTAATTCCAGCACTTAGGCAGGAGGATTGTTTTGAGATTATTGCCAGCTTCTAGGACTACATAATGAGTTTAAGTCGTTATGAACTGCAGAGTGAGATACCGTTCCAAATATGTGCAAACTGTCATGGGATTACAAGATGCACGGGCAAGTAAGCAAAGTTGCTTTGTCTGGCAGGCCTGATCACATGAGCTGGATCCCCGCAGTGCACATGAAGACTGGAAGAGACAATTACATCTGAAATATTGTCCCCTGACTTCCACACATGCACTGAGGGATAAGTACCTCTTCACACACAGTAACAGCAACCATAATAAGTTATTCCCTTAAAAACTTATCATTTAGTATAAACTATATTTCTGCTCATCACTTACGTAGTATTATAACTGCTTGGTATTGTGTGGCAGTCTTATTTCCTGGCTTAAAGCGGTTTTGAACATATTCAATTTGGATAATATAGATTGTTGTAATGTTCTTTTCATAATTCCTGTTCTTGTTTTCATTCTAGCCATGTAAATCCTTAGTCTTTTCTGCAACTAAAGCACTTTGCTCAGTGGATTACAGATACTATAGTTCTTACTCCTTATTAAGAGAAATCAGAGGAAATGAGCCTAAATATAAACTCTATAGCATGTATTTGATGAGTTTTGGCCTGATTTGTGCGGATGAGTATCCTGCATAGGCTGCTGGAGTCTAATTCAAGGCCGTATCTACAGAAGGCAGTTGTTCAATCAATTGTGTCTGCCTGGAGCACCTGACTAGATTTCTAAAAGGCCTTGTCTTTCACAGAAGCAGACAGTCTCTTTGGTCCTTTGGGGAATTATCTTTTGAAGGGCTATGGCAGCAGCACTGAGGTAGAGATTTAAGGGAGGAAATAAGGCCAAGTTGGAAAGTGGAAAAGAAAAATCCTCCTAAGACAGACAGATAGATCTGTGTCCCAGTTGGGACTAAATAGAGAATTGATATGCCAGAATTCTTTGGACTAGACTTGTTTTCATTTACCTTCCATCATAATTGGCAGAAATAGGATAATCAATCAACTCCACAGAAGTCGAGTGCTATTGTTGTCCTGAGTGTGACAAGCTAAGTATTTCTTAAGATTGAAAAAGCTAAAATCACTGACCAAGGAACCTAATGTAAGCAAAATGATGCTGTGAAGTTTCCAGCACCCTTCCTGTCACTGCAGAACTCTCCATAGTTCCTTGGCAGCTCAAAGACCCAAGGGAAATAGGCTCCAAATATGCAGGCATCAGTTAGCATCAATGCAAGCACAGTCTGCAAACTTTCCACATTGCATTTCTTCCATTTATTTGTATTTGAAATAATGATCCTGCAGAAAAGCCCTCCAAGCAAAGCACTTAGTGGGCACATCACTTTCTTCTTTTGATTCAAGGACAGGAAAGCAGGATGTGTCCATCCACCACAGTGACCAACATAGCCAGTGGGTTTCAGGAACCAGTGATGAATCCACCAATAGTCTTGAGAAGCTACATGCATGCATGAGAGATGGTTCCTGAGAACTTCATTGCAAAATCAGAACAAAAATTATTCTGTTTGTAGCACTGAACTGTGGAGTTGGTTGAAAATGCTAGTGTTCAGAGAACTAAATTCTATTTATAAATTATATATATTGAGCAGAGTGATAATCTCAGGCAATTTAACATGAAGAACCTCCAAATTACACATGGATTGACAAAGACCGTGCAAATTTTATCTTTTTTAAACCAAAGGAGGAAGATGATAATTTGATCATGGATTACAAAATAGGGAAGCATACACTAAACCGTAACATAATTACCCTAAGGATTTTAAAAAAGATGACAAAGCAAATGGCCTTCCTTTTTATTGTCCAAATCCCAGAGCAAAACTATATGATATAGAACAATGTCTGCAACAAAACCAAATATAGAAAACAAAAAATATTTAAAATTAAATTGGTATGATCAAGAAGGCAGATCAAATTCAGGCATATAATATATTAAAACTAGTTATGAAATGCTTTGAAAATAAATGTATGACTTTCATAAATAGCTGTAATATCTAGTAAGGACGCAGTTTATGGTGGAATTCACGTTGTTTTCCTTATCACACAGAGACATGAAACTCAAGATCATATTTCCCTTTCTGATGCTTCTACATGAATGCATAATGACCAAAAGAAGTTGAGTATAAGCTCTGTATATCATTGGTTGAGAATTTGATTCCAAATGTGTCATATATCACGTGGTTTGAGTACATGACTGTAATTGTGTCCTTGTACAAAATTATTATTAACTTAAGTTATTTAGAAAGTAGAGATGGGACAAAAAAGAAATGATATTAGAAGTTTAGAATAAGCAATCCCAGGCCAATTTACCAGGAATATTTCCTGTTCTCATTACTACAAGCAGAGTATTTGACAAATACAACTGGAGGTAGGAACACTTTATTTTGGCTCAACACTCGTAGAAATTCTATTCCATCATGGCATGGAAGGCATGGATTTCATGGATTTCATGATTTCTGGATTATCAAAGCTTGATTGATCAGAAACTGAGAAGCAGATGGCTCGCAGGAACAGACTACAACTTGTACAAGTCTGCCCCACCCACAGTTTGTTAAACTCCTTATCCAAAGGTTCCAAACTTCGCTAAATAGCATTGCCAATCCAGGGGGAAGTATTATGCATGTGGACATTACACATGCAAACCATAACACAAGGTGAAGAAATGGGGAATGTGGGACCGGAATGATATGATGATGGACATAGCTTCTGAGTAAAACAGCTAGACTTTGCCCAGATTTAGGGATGCCAGTTAAAGCACAAGATACTGAAGAGTCAAATTGGATTATAACATAATCTGATATCCACAAAACAAATCTGGTCTGCCCTGAATATTTACACAAGCTTTGGGAAAAAGCAAAGTACAGCCAATTGTGAGGAAGACACAGGATTAAATGAATTTTGATGAAAGACAGGTCAAAAGTAAGAACTCAGGGTTGGAGAGATGGCTCAGGTATTAAGCCTCTACCTTGCAAGCAGAAGGTCCTGAGTTTGAATTCCAGATCCCATATAAAAATGCCAGGTGGAAATGGTGGCAGTCTGTACTTCTGGCCCTGGAAGGTGGAGCTTTGAAACATTTATTTTCAAATGTTACATGGAACCTGAAGTGTGTAGTCCAGCACGTGAGGAGTTCGGGATACTCATCCATCACAGAACCTTACAAAAGAGTGAGAAACTGAAGGATCAATGAGATTAATTGTAAAAATTAGGTCACAAATCAAATTACTGCCTCTCATAGAAGAAACATGCCCTATATGGACAAAACCACAGCTTACCCAAAACAAGTAGCATTCTGATGTAGGGAGAATGTGATCTATGAGGAACTGCTGATCCTTCGTGTGTAGGCCTTTGGCGCTCAGAACCCCTTGGGGGCATCCAGAGGAGACCCACAGTTTCACAGAACTCATTCCTAAGAACTCCCAACAATCCTCATGGTGAAAATCAGGACAAAAATTCCCATTTCTGCTTTCATCAGGGAAGAAGAAAGAATTATTCATTGAATAATTCTTATTCAGAATTATTCAGACTTATTCTAGCTCACTTCTCTCCATGCAAAAGAAAACATAGGAGGACTACAGCAAATCAGAGGGTTAGGGAGGAAGACTGAATGACTAGTGAAGTTTTCAGCCTAGTCATGACTTCACTAAAACTTAACACCTAATAAGAAGGTAGGATGCTACCATGCCCTGTGTAACTGACTACCATGTACCTAAAGTACATTGCATAAAAATTCTTTCCACAAGATATATCATGTTGCCTGATTTCAAAATATTATGAGGCATACTGAAGAAAGAGTCTTCGCATAAAAAAGGAACCAACACCTGTACAGAGCTGACCAAATACTCAGCAAAGATGTATTAGAGTTATTTGAGTTATTAAATTGTAAGTTTATAATAAACTTCAGGGAAAAACAGGTGAAAAATAAATGGGTAATATAAAAAAGCTGAAAATTGAAAATATATTTAAAAGAAGATTTTGAGATAAGAATCATCTTCAGCAGAAGTGAAGAATGCCAGTGATCAGCTTCTGAGGGGACCAGGCATGCCTCAGGAAGACAGATGTCACTCCAAAATGCTATGAAAATTAAAGACACAAGGCAGACTTCGGCTCAGCCTACAGAAACTGTAGAAGTTTAAAAATGAAACATGAAAGAAGACATGGAGAAGAGCCATGCAAACATAAAGGCTCAAAGAAGCAATAACATCCCACTTTTCCCCAGAAACCATGAAAAAAGAAAACATAACAGCATATTTAAAGCATATTTGAGATTAGGAAAGAAGATCTATGGACTGAGAATTCCATATTCTGGCATTTCCCCTAATAATAAGCAGAATTAGAGGATAATCACACTGGTTAATTAAATCTATAATTCCAGCACTACACAGGTGGAACAAGAAGGTGAGGCATTCAAGGTCATCCTGAGCTACACAGAGTTCAAGAACAGCCTGGGGCACATGAATCCCTGCGTTGGAGAAGGGGGTTGCTGGAGTCTGTTGCACATAGATTTTCAATGATTCACAGCAAAGTTAATGGATCACAAGGAATATGTCATGAGTAGGAAATCTAGACCTGCATAAACGAAAACCATTAGAAAATAGGTTCTTTTTGTTTAACTGAGCTAAGTAGTAATAGCTCATTGCAAACATAATAACAACTGACATTTGTATACTCGCTCTCCAGTTATCACCATTGATACAAATTTCAAGATGTCTAAATATACCTAAAATTGTCAAAAATCTAAAAACTTTTTGCTTGTTTATTCATTTCATAAAGGCAAACAAAAACCTCTTCCTAATTTAATAGGATAGAGTTTTGTGTATTTTTTATTTTTATATTTTTATGAGCATATTAAGTATTCAATCCTGCTTCCTTCCATCCCCCTCCCTCCCCTCTCCACTCTGTCCCTTCATCAATCCCTTGCACTCCCTCAAACCCGCCATCCCGTATGATTCTATGGACCCCAAAGTTCACTCTGATTTGTCTACTCTTTTGGGGGATTGAGGCCTCTGTGGTATATCAAGTTACTTGTCTTCTGGCCACCCCACTGATATGGGCTTTGACATTCACTCATCCAAGTTTAAACCCAAAGATTTCCACTGTATGTTCTTATCTCTCTTGATTTCCTAGGTAGTCTTTGGTGGCACGTTGGGATGTCAGTTATTATGCAGGTCTGGGAAGGACAAGTCTCACCGCAGTGAGTTCCTAGATGCAGCAGTCCTGCCTTGACTGGAATTGATTGTCTAATGGTGGACCTTCTCACCTTTAGGTTTCTATAATCTCACTGCTCCCTCTTCTGCAAGGTTCCAAAAGCTTCAGAATGGGAACAGAATAGGCTGGCCTGATTCTGGAAGAGCCTTGCTGAGTGGTTGATACTCTGCATTGTGATTGGCCATTACTGTCCACTTCACTGCTCTTCTATTGTTCTAGGCTGAATCCTGTTAGGTTACTGCCTTCCTTTACCTTTGTCATAGAAGACTGCAAGGCAGAATATCAAATTTTCTTCCAGTCTATGGGCATAATAATCGTTATATACAGAGCAGTTTGATGTACTGTGTTCCTACCTGTAAGTTCATTGGCTATTTTCCTTATTGATCTATTTCCTCCTCTATTTTTAGGTTCTTGTTCTAGTTTACAGTAACAGGAATGTGTACCACTCTGACAATCAGGTCTTGAATCCAATCAGAAAACTGTTGGTTGTGACCTTTATACGCATGCCAGTGTTACACTGGTGGACACCTGCTGCCATGGTGATTTGTATTATAACTGATACATCTCATGCATTGATGTGGTCTGTATTTGGTTCTCTCTCTCCTAGTGACTTCTACAGTATTCCCTGGTACTGTGTAGGCTATCCAGCAGGAAAAAAGTCCTCAGCCAGTTCCACTTGATGTATTTTGCCCACGTTCTCTTCATTAATAGGATCTTACTGACCGGTTTTGGAGGGCAATCAAGAACAGTGACTAAGTCTATAATGTTTGGGGGTCTTTAAGACCTCTCTGACCAACGTTTTATCAGGAAGTGCCACATTCCTGTTACTTCTAGTAGAATTTTGTCCCTGGGTTCTAAGTGGATTAGCTCAGAGCTCTTTTATTGCCCTTGTTTTCCTCATTCTATGTTCCTTTACTTAGGGACTGCCTGTTTTTGTTCCTTTCTTTAAAAGACATGGTTTTATTTGACATATTACTAGCATAGGATGTTCCATGTGGGTTACCTCCCACAATCTTAGAGTTTTTCTATAAGTCCCTCTGTCCCTCCTATATCCCATGTCCCTCTTATCTCCCATATATTTTCCCAATTATTCCTTCTCTCATCCTGCTTGTCTTTGTATCCTAAATCTTCTCTTTAAAAGGTTCCACCCTAACAATCCCTTCCCACCTTCCCACTCACTGGTCTTTTTTTTTTTAAATCTGACTCTTACAGTGTTTTTTGTGTATTTTATGAAATTATAAATAACCTTCAACAAGCACTCAGAATATTAAATCTATTTATCATTGTTCAGGGGAACTGGATATGCAGATAACAAAGTCCACGCATTCTTACAAAAAGTGAAACATTCTTTTCATATAATATACACATCTTCTCTTGCATATTTTAAATCATCTATAAACTACTTATAATATATAAACAATATAAATGCTATGAGGATAACTACTATATAGTTATGGCTTATTTATATTTACTACTTATAGTACATTACATTATTTATAATTTTATTTGTTAGAAATTGATAGTAAAATGAAAAAATCTACAAGTAGTAAGATATGTATAATGACATTATTTAGAAAGCAATAATAAAATGAAAACATCTATACATGCACTATACATCTATACATTATGACTATGCACTGTTTTCAAAAGTATGTTCAATTTGTCATTGGCTGGATTTATGGCAATGTAATCTATAGACATGGAAAGGAAATGATACTTCTGCAGTATATCAGTTGATCTCATCATATTTCCCTTTTCTAGGACTTTATATCTGAAAGGCTACTTTGAGAATGATTATTTTTCTTAAAAACGCAGAAAAAGAAGATATAATTTGGACACTTTGTTATATATTGACTCTATCTTGAAAGATCTTTTAAAATGTTATCTTGAGAAAGAATAATTTCAACCACGATTATTTAATCACAAATATTTCGACATTATTTTTTCAGAATTAAAAATACTTTTTCATTTAGTATGTACAGAAGGGCTCAAGTTTGCTGAATCTCTGAAAGAGCACATGCTTAGTTCGTTCATTTTTGTTCTGTTTTTGCCCTTTTTTCCATAAACTGCAAATATAAAATTACCTCTGTGAATTCACTTAGTCAAGCAGTTGTTCTCTCTCTTTCAATGAGGCAAAATGAAAATGTTATGATTTTCATTTGCAAGCTTTCACATAGACTGTTGTAAGAGTTAACCTAAAAACAACCTGAAAGTTACTAGTAATATGACAGTGCTTCTCTTAGTGTGTGTGAAAAGGAATTTTAATTAAATTGTGTGGAGTTTCATGTGAAATTTTAGCATGAAGATGAAGAAAAGCAATGCTTCCATCCTAGCAATAAGAAATCGCAAGAAGCAGAAGCCTTGACACATTCCTTTGGACATCAGGATTCCATACGAAACTGTCTAAAGCCTAAGAAAGTAACGAGTCTGGCCAGTAGTGGTAAAGAAATTGCTTGCTCACTGCCTGGAGTCCGGGGAGAGAGCAAATGGTGGGAGTTCACAAATTGCTGGAACATAAATTTGCACTAATATGAAAATATCAGGCATGGATTGACACTCCACATGATCAAAATAGCGGTTTACATAGACAAATGAACCCCTGGGTCCCACTTGCCTCCAACTCTAGGATGTGACCATCCATTATTGTTATGAATGATTCAGAAAATGCCCAAAGTCTTGCCACTTGCAGGATCCCACTTTAATAAGGTGCTTGCAAACGAACTATCTTGGTGTGTTCTCTTTTTTTTCTCCATTAAACTTGAATGCCTTTCTAACAGCTTGGAACCTTTCCAGAAATGAATATGACAGTGAATGGGATTTATTGATGTCAGTGTCTGAAGAAAAAGCCTTTGTGGTGTTTTTTTCTAGACTTAATTTGTTCTTCGAGAATATAGAAACTACCTTGGAGGCAGAAAAGCTAGATTTCACATTAAATTAAAGATCCTTTCAATATTTCAAAGAATGCTTAGGAAAATGCTTAGGGGAAGAACTAAAACCAGTGGAAGTTGCTTTCCTAGTTGATAAAGATAAAAATAAATAAACATTTAAAAAGTTGGAATCCTCTCTGCATTCTTTTCCTTTATGGATTTTACACTTAAATCAACAACAGAGATGATAATCCTACCTTAGGACCTGCACTAAGATCTGTGCTTCCGCAGGAAAACAAAACCAGCTAAACCCCTCCATGCACAGGAAATGAATGGAACACAGGTCTAGAGGAAGAAGCTACTTGGATCACACATTTCTGAATGCTTAAAAATGAAACTGAAGTCAATTATGGAATAATTCCCACATGAACCAGAGTTCAATTGTCATTGAAAGAGGACAAACCACTGAAGAAACATTAGGAATAAAGCTTATTGATATAGGGCATACTTAATCCTCATCGCACCCTCCTCCCCCCAATAACCAAGGAAGTGTGATTTAACTTATTGGGGAACAAAGTGTTGTTGCTGTTTGTTTCAGCTATCAACCGGATGTTTGAGTCATGAGCCTTAAGGCTCACTTATAAAGGATTACTTAGTTAGGACGAGTCTTTGGGAAGATCACCTTAATCGCATAGTTGATGTGGGAAGGCCCAGCCCATACTGAGCAGTGATGTTTCCTGGGCAGGTGGGAAAGAAGGATAGAGCTAGTTGAGTATTTGATAAGGTTTGGTGCTCCTCCTACTCTGCTCCAGAGCCAGGGTGTGGTCCTCCCTTGGTGCTCCTCCTACTCTGTCTAGAGTCAGGGTGTGGTCCTCCCTTGCTGCTCCTCCTCCTCTGTCTAGAGTCAGGGTGTGGTCCTCCTTTGGTACTCCTCCTATTCTACTCTAGAATCAGGGTGTGGTCCTCCCTTGGTGCTCCTCCTACTCTGCTCCAGAGCCAGGGTGTGGTCCTCCCTTGGTGCTCCTCCTACTCTGTCTAGAGTCAGGGTGTGGTCCTCCCTTGGTGCTCCTCCTCCTCTGTCTAGAGTCAGGGTGTGGTCCTCCCTTGGTGCTCCTCCTACTCTGCTCCAGAGCCAGGGTGTGGTCCTCCCTTGGTGCTCCTCCTACTCTGTCTAGAGTCAGGGTGTGGTCCTCCCTTGGTGCTCCTCCTACTCTGCTCCAGAGCCAGGGTGTGGTCCTCCCTTGGTGCTCCTCCTATTCTACTCTAGAGTTCGGGTGTAGGCTCCCTTTTCTCCCAACATTTCTGCAATGATGACTTACTGCCTTAAATTGTGAGATGAAAAACATTCCTCTTTCCCCTAAGTTTTGGGGCTCATTATAGCAGTGGAATACAAGACTAAAACAGATGCCATTGATGTGCAAGTGTACATGGGGAACTTTGGAAATATGTAAATTTTAGCACTTTTAGTTCCCATCTGCACCAGTCAATTGAGGGCTGAAACTTTAGGCTCATATGTGAAGAATTTGGAAAGGCAAGGCCCGAGCAAGCCTGTGAGAGATTGCATAACTGATGTAGGAAGAATCAACCTGTTTGGGGAAAAATCACTGGGAAGGTGGGCAAAATACAGGTTAAATATATTGGCATATAGGCATGTATACATGTAAGCAAGAGAGAAAGTCTCTCTCCCCCTGTCATCTTCCTATGGATAAGGTGTGAGCAGTTTCCTTCATTCCTGGGGTTGTAACGAGATCCCCAGCCATGATGTTGGAGCACAAGCAAGTTCCATGAGCAAGAATTAAACCCTTGTTCCCTTAAGTGGTTTGGATCTCATAGTCATATTAGCCACGTGAAGAGTAACTGCAACTGCATTTGGTGTCAGAGATGCGGGATGTTCCTAATGAAAACAAACTTCACCTATGTGGTTTTATTTATTCTGAATTATTTTGTTGGAGAAATGTAGAAATATTTAAGAACTTTGAATCAGTGGATTAGAATATCTAATCCATATGTCCGTAATCCATATATATATGTATCATATTTAAGAATGTGAATATTCTTGTACATTATGTGCAATGAATCTTCATATAATCATGTCCCTCATATTAGAAAAAAATTAGCATTGGGATATTCAACACTGAGTCCTGGCATAAGAATATTCATAAAATAGAAAAGATAATTATTTGGACCAAAGTGACTCATGCATTACTTATTTTGACAATGTTCACCTTATCCATGTCATTCACTTAGTCCTGTCTCCTCCTTTTCCTGTCTGGTTCATTACCTTAAGTCTCTTAGTCTCTGTTTTCATATCTTAAGTGTACACATGTTCATAAGTGGTTTTATTAATCTATAAAGAATCCCAAGACCCATAAGTTAAAATAAGCAAGTAATGTATATTAGTACAAATGTAAGACGTTTTCATGCTCTTAGTGCTTTATTAAAAAGATTTTATGTAAAGTAGACAAATTCTCCTTCAAACAAAATAATGAGGCCATAGTATGCACATGGAGGCATGGGTATTTTTCATATACTGTGGATAGGATTACCAAATATTTGAAGAAACTGTGACCAACACCATGAGACTTATCAATTTGTTATCCATCTTACAAAAACTAAACTTCCTAGAGTTCCTTCTATATGAAATATATTTCATATTAATTGCATGAGGTAAAATGGAAAAAAATGGGTCCACCCTAAGTAGGGCATCCATAACACTCCTCTGAGGAAAAGGGAACATGGCAGGAGTGGGGAGAGATTGCAAGGGCCAGATGGTATGGAGAAGACCTGGAAAGTGTCAGCCCCTGCAGTCAGGAAATCATAGGAAGCGCCCCAGAGCCGCCCGAGGCCTGCACAAAGTTGAAATGTCTAAAAGTCACATGCAGCAGGAAGTTGCTTACTGGACTCTGTCTTTCCTTGGTGAACTAATGGCTACTGATGGATGTCGAGAAGGGTAATCATAATCTTCAGTTTTACATCACACTTGTGAGCCCACTAGACTGTAACCTGTAGCTCCAAGCCTACCCTCAGACTGATGGTCCTGAGTCCAAACAAAAAAATCTTTAATGTAGAAAAGAGATTGATAGCTAAGAGAAGTGCTCACAGATGTGCAAGGGATATAAGCGAGGGTCAGGGTGTGAGAATAATGAAATTGCATCACATTATTTACCTGTAAAAATTGTCAAAGAATAAATAAAATCTAACTGGGGCTTTGGTTTTTTGTTTCTGTTTTTGCTTTTTGTTTGTTTGTTTGAAGGAGAACATTTACATATGTCTTGCTCATGCTTTAATGTCAAAAATTTGCCCATTATTTTTTCTATTCTCTAAACAAGCTAATCAGAAAAAGCAAATAAAGAACAGTATTTGAAAATTTTTAAGAATATTTCATTCCCCAAATGTAGTGAGATGAAGATGGGAATGTCAAGTAATATAAATTTTTGATCAGAAAAAGTGGATAGAACAGAAATGCCCACAGGCAGATCTACAGAGAGCAGCATTTCCCAAATTGACGCACAGACTGGTTGGCAGAACCTCATGCCTATAGCAAGGTACCTACTCAGAAAGTTTTCCTAGATGACTCTGAAATCATGAAACAAAAGACGCTAATCTTTCCTGAAGACCTATCACCTTGCACTGCAAATTGCAGACCTCACCTCCTAAACACCCCCTTCCAATGACCAGTGGATAGAGCAGCATATTGCTTTAGTAATCTGAATTATTTACTGCTGCCTAATATGCTTCATTTCAAACAATTCTTCTAGGAAAAAATGCAGGCACATACATGGAGATAAACTGGATCAGCAGTTGGAATATTGACAAAATGATGAAGTAAGGAACCTTAAATTTAAACACAGATGGTAAGAGACACATTTTTGCCTATACATAGAATATATTGGGACTAAAAAGGATTTAAAAACATGCACTGAGAATCTGCTTAAATTGGGCTCAGAAAACTAATATCAAATTCAGCTTTTAAAGGATTATTGAGGAAATGTCAACCCAAGAAAATGAAAATTAATGTAGCTGATGGAAGAAGACACAAAAAGAAATAATAAAGACATACTGTAAATGTCAAAGAAGCAATAGCAAAAGGGAATGGCAAATAGAAATAATATAAGACAGGTAGTATTGTAAGGAAGAAAATAATAGCATTTCTATATGACCAAATGAAATTATGAGAATAGAAATTGAGCTACCAGGTAAATAGTTCATATCTATAAATTTATTATCTGGCCTAATAAAAACATTTCACACATTAAAATAGTATTAAGGGATTGGAGAGATGGCTGAGGGGTTAAGACTCTGCCTCTCAAGCTGAAGGTCTGGAGTTCGGGTCTCAGGTCCTACTAAAAGTGCCAGGCAAAGACCTGCACTTCGGGCCCTGGTGGGCAGACCCTCGTAAGTCCCTGAGCAAAACAAAAAGGAGGAGAAACAATCCAAGGTGATTCCTGAAGTCATCCTTGGTCCTCCACAGAGCTATAGCATGCCCTCTGAAGCACAAACACACACACACACACACACACACACACACACACACACACACACACACACACAAACAAATAATGTTTTTAAAAAGAACAATTTAGTTATTAATTTCATTTTAAAAATATTCTGAAACAGAATATTTCTTCTACAATCCTAACAAATGTATAGTCAGAGAAAACTCGAATTTCATATTACACAGAAAAATCTAAACATGTTTCATTCCAAATTCTATTTTTTAAGATACGTCCTTCATTGATTTTATTTGCTATTTCTGTTTTTATATGATTTCAGTTTTCTCATTTATTTATCCACAAGCTTACTGGGTTTATGTCTTTGCCCTGATGTCTTCCCCCTGCTTCTGTACTCTCCCATCCAGCCCACCCACATTCCTTTCTCCCCTCTCCTCACCTCTCTTCTCTGAATTTTCCCTCTCTTAATCCCTGTTCCCTGTCCCTCTGCTTGTGGGTATACAGGATTCCTTTTGGGGTGTCTGTATTCATAAGTGTCATATTTCTGTTAAACTTTATGTGACTCTTCAGTGGGTAACGTCCTGAGTGGGCAGGTTCCTCCTCCCTTGTCCAGACCCTGTCCCTGACACACTCTCTGAGAGCAGCTGTTTCTTCTAAGATCCTAGTTAATTCCCGGAGAAATGTTGATAATTCGACCATTGTGTAAATCTGGGGGTAGAATTTCTCACTGCAGTGACTTTCTGGGCACAGCAGACCTGTCTTGGCTGGAGTGTGCTGGTCAGGAGTATCTTATCCCACCTTTAGGATCTTACATTCTTAATGCCCCCTCATCAGCAAGGTTCCCTGAGCCTTGGTGTGGGATAAGATTCTGACAGCCTGGTTAGGGTTGAATAGTCCAGGTTTCCCTGATGGTCTTTACTCTGCCTAATGTGGTTTTCCACCTCACACATCTTACAGTGTAGTAGAGAGCAACTGAGTTGAGCTCTGTGAGCATTTGCTAACTAAGGGTTAAAAGAGGAGTATTGAGATGGTGTTATATTATCAGTCTTTTATAGTGAACACTAGGCTATCTCTTCCTGTCCATTTATTTCTTTGCTACCATTGTTTGGATAGGTCTTCAGTGTCAAACACTATTTTCCTGTCCTTGAGAACCCATTCAGAGACTTTTCTTATCAGTATCCTTATTTGTCTCTAAAACTGTGTTCCTTTTTCTCCACTCTCTTGGGGTTGTTTTTTCCCTGCCCCCAAATCATGTTCCTTAATGCCTATAATGGACATTATAGATATTTTCCCTTGCCTAGGTCATTATTAGGGCTTAGTACTAGGTTCCACTTATGAAGGAGAATATGTGACATCTGTCTTTCTGTGTCTGGGATACACTCAGTATAACTTCTTCCAATTCCATCCATTTACCAGCAAATGTTCATTAGTTCATTTTTTGAGAGTTACATAGTATTCCATTTTGTATATTTACCACATTTTCATTATCCATTTGTCAGTTGTTGGGCATTAGGTTGATTCCATGTCTTTGCTATTCTGAATAGAGCTGCAATGAACTTGATGTACACATGATATACACTGATAAGACTGGGTCAGCTGACATTTGAGTTTTTAACATTTTAGAAGTTGTCATACTAATCTCCTGAGTGGACGTACAAGTCTACATCCCCAATAGCGATGTATGAGGGTCCCCTTCTCTGTGTATCCTTTCCAGCATTTGATGTTGTATGTGTTTTGGGTTTTAGACATTTGATCAGGGTATAATAACTCAAGGTAGTTTTGATTTGTTTTTCCCTACTGTCTAAGAGGGTGGAACCTTTTTAAGTTATTTGTTAGACATTTAAATTTCATTCTGGGAAAAGTTTCTTTTAAGATCCAAGGCCCAGTTTCTAATTGGGCCTCTTATCTCCTTGGTGTTTAATTTTTCTTTCAATCTTTTGCATACTCTGACTAAATGTAACATCCTTCTATATCTCTCATGAATTTTTTTGGTTTGAAGTCCATTTTGCCAGATACTAGAATTGTTTCTCCCACATGTTCCCTTATATCATCAGCATGGAGTACCTCTGAGCAGCTTTTTGCTCTGAGAATGTGTCTTTATTTCATGGTGATATGTGTTTTCTGAAGGCAGCAGATCAATGGGTTGCGATTTTTAATCCATGTTTGTACTTAATTTTTTTTATTTCTTCCACTCATACAAAGTTGATAAGTACTCCATTCCCCTCTCTCCCTCCACCCCTACCTGGATCCAATTGCTCCTTCCCTACCTTTTCCCTTTTCTTTCCCCCTTCCCTTCCTTTCTCCCAGTGCCCATTTCCCCCTCCCCCCAATTCCTGGAGCATCCTTTAGTGTGTAGCTTTAATGTTTTGACTGTAGAGATGTTTCCATTGATGTTTAGAACTATAACTGAGAAGTGTTTGTTGATTCCTATCATTTTCTGATTGTTGTGTTTTTTATATGTGTATTACTTACTTAATTTAATAGTTGTGTTTTTATTATTTTATCCTTTTGTACTTTTGGGTATATTTTCCTTTTCTTTGAGCATGAGTATTTTTGGAGCATTTTCTGTATGTTTGATTTGGCGGTCACGTAGGCCTTCAGCCAGTTCTTTTGGTAGAAAATTTTCCATTCATCTTCAATCATGGTTAATATTTTGATGGATATATTACCCTGAATTGGCATTTGTGCTCATTCATGACTTAAAGTACATCTCTCCAAGTTCTTCTTCTTTTTACTGTTTCCTTTGAAAATTTTAGCTGTTATTCTAATAAGCTTAAATTATTTAAATGTGACTTGTTTTACTCTCTTGAAGCTTTCAACACATTCTGTTTGTCTTACATCTATACTGTTTTTGCTATTTGTCATGGAAATTTTTTATTTTGGTTATATCTTTTTGATGTGCTATATGTCTCTGGTTCTTGGATGGGAATCTCTTTCCTTTGATATGGAAACTTTTCATTAATGACAGTGTGAAAAATCCCTTTTGGTGTGTTTTTTTTTGGATTCCTTGTCATGGGATTCCATGAATGCTCAGATTTGAGTTCTTCAAGATGTCCCATGGCTCTTGAATATTCCTCTCAAGTGTTTTTTTTACTCTTTTCAGTCTCTTTCATTAAACAATTTTTTTCTGACATTTTGTCTACTAGTTCTGATATTCTATTTTCTGATTTGTTAGGTGAAACTCTCTGTTGAGCTATGGATTATACTTAGCTTGTTTGAAATTTCAAGTTTAATCTCCACATGAGATTTTTTTCAACTGCTTTATGCTTAGTTTTGTTTCTCTATCTACATTTTTCATCTTATCCAGGTGCCTGTTATTCTCCTCTTTACATTCGCTTATGTGATTATTTAACTCCTTCTGATTTCCTCTTTCATTGTTTTGATCATATACATAAACAAGCTTTGAAAATCATTGTTTTCATTGTTGATTTCTTGTGTAATACCCAAGAAGTTATTCTGGTTGGAATCCATCATTATGAGGTCGATGTTTTTAGTAGTTTTTTTTTTTTTTTGGCTTTGTTTTTGTTTTTTTTTTGTTTTTTTTTTAATTTTTTTTATTCAATTGTGCATGTGTGTGTGTATGTGCGTGCACGTGTGTGTCTGTGTGTGTGTCGTGTGTGTCTGTGTGTGTGTGTAGAACCACGGACGAATTCACGAAGCACCATGGACGCCTCCACTTCCTCAGCCCCGGGATTCACAGGCTCCGCCCTACCAGGACCAGAAACGCAGGCCGCCCCCGCTTCGGCCTGGCGTCTATACGTGGGATCTGGGATCCGAACTCAGGACCTTCTGCCTGCAAGGCAGAGGCTTAACCCCTGAGCCACCTCTCCAGCCCCTGGCTTTGTTTTTGTTTATCTCATGGATTTATGGTATAATGTGAACATCTTCTGTTGGCTCTCCAGTGTCTTTCTTACGTTTGTATTTCTGACCCTTTTGAATAAGACTGTTACCACACTTGGATAGTTGTGACTGTTTGCTTGGATTTTAAAATGGTTAATCTAGTGAAGCTTATTGCTGTTTATGGATAAGGTTATTATAGTGCTGAAGGAGTATGCAAGTTCTGGTTATGACAGTGACAGAGTTTTTGTTTTAAACGAGAGGTTGAAGAGTGGGTATCAAGGCTTGTTAGATTAGGATTGTGTTAAGCAGCAGAGAAGCAGAGAAGCATTAAAATTATAAAATAGGGTGGGTTTAGGAGACAGAGGTTAGAGACAAGTGTGATATGATATCTTTTGGTTCGTCAGATGTGTGTGAAGGTAAATCCCTGAATGGCATCTTTGTGTATGCTGAATAGAAATCTAACTTTGGTGAATATCAATTGATGTCAGAAGGAAAATAAAATGAGCTACTTATCTTATTATTTTCTGTTGCATGGTAAGATTTTTCAGGTTCTCAGTTGTATGGTGTTGGTTCGCTGGTCCCTGACCTATAGTTTCTGTGGACTCTACTAAAGTCTTGTAAGGTTATTTTAATGATTAGTGAGGGCCAGGGGGGACCCCTGTGTATGAGGGGACTGTCCTTAAAGGGTTCTGGTCTAGGGACTGGGCCAACTCATTTGAGGATCAAGAGGAAGATGGAATCCCAAACCCAATCTTGAATGGCACTGGCTTTGGAGCAAGCCCTGGCGTCTGAGATTCTATGTCTGAAACAAATCTCGACATGGATGAAAAAAATGGATTGTCTGGTTCTACAAGAAAACGTACACACAACCTCCAGTCTTCACCTCACTTCTCTAATAGCTCTGAGCTAGTCATTGACAATGGCAGACTATAGAATTTTGTGGCTCCACCTATCACCTCTCTCTCTTCTTCCTGCTGTTTTACCATGTGGACATGCTATGAGAGCTCTTCTAAGCATGTGCTCACCATGGCTCTCTCTCCCTCTCTCTCGGTCTCTCTACGATTTCTCTGACCTTAAATTATCTCCTCTGCTCTAATACTTTCTCACCTTATGTCTGTGGCTGACTCTTTGCCTCTCTGTGATGAACGTCCAAGAATTTTTTTCCTTCGCTCTCATTTTCAGTAAAATCCGTGATTTAACCTCTCAGCATGTTCTAGTTTCAATCTTTGGCAATGGAACACTGAGAACTCCAAAGAAATAAACCCCATGACATACCCAGCTCAGGCAATAAAAGAAAAATTAATAATATCAACAAAGAGTATCTGCAATCTTTAAGTAAGGTAAAAGAAAGATCATTTATTATTTAAATGAACAATAAATATATTCATGAAAACTCATACATCAACTATCATGACATCATTATCCATAGAGCAATAATTAAAGAAAAATTAAAAGTTTTCCACTGAGGTTCAAAGGTTAGCTATTATAGCTTATTAATTGAGCTCCAAGCAAGTGAGAGATGTTGTCTCAAAAACAAGCTGGGTGGGGGCTTCCAAGTTTGATCTACACTTGTATGTTTTTCCCAACATAGATATGTACACCTGCACATATAAATATATACACACATGTACACCTGCACATATAAATATATACACACATAGGAAAAGCAGTACTATAATAATAATTTAATTGGTTTTTGTTAAAACATCATATTGTTTGGAAATGCATTTAGTTCATGCATTATTTTAACCTAGGACCCACAACTTCACTGGACTTTAAAATACCAGGCATAACTAAGAATCTCTCACATAACATGCATAACTTTTAGCATGCAACCAACATATGTTAGTCTCTATTACACTTATTCAGGTGATCTCTCTCAATTTCCACAATTTCTAGACTCAACTCAATTTCCATTTTTTTCAAACTAAAAGTTTCTAGATCTGATGAAGGACTGGTAGAGATAATATAAGCTTTTAAATACTTTATCATTTAAAACATTAATTTAATTGCAAAATGGAGAAAATAATTTGCAGCTAATGTTTAGCACATGCATATATAGATCCTCTAACTATCATTCTTTAAATTGTGAAAGATCACATATGAATGCTCAGACAATTGCCAGCATTGGCATCACAGAGGAAACTAACAGTCATATATGCAAAAAGTATGAACATAGGAGAAAGACTGACTTGAAAGGAGAAAGTATGAATGGGATGGGGGGAATGTGGGACGTGTCAAAGAATAATGATACTAATAAGCAAGCAAGCAAGAAAACAAACCAACAAACAAACAAACAAACAAACAAATAAATAAATAAATGAATTTGGGGAATGTTCCTTTTGCTACAAATTTGCTAAGGTTCTGTAGATTTGTAATAGTGTGAGTACTCTATTAGAGTTTTGCCATGTTTCCAATGTCCTTGAGAAAACCCCATTGCTACTATAATAGAATTACAAGTTAGACACTTGAGATGTGACTACGATGGAGAGGAAGAGTTCTGTTTGATGTGTTTTTCAGTACCTCTTCGAGCTCATTCATTTTTCCACCATCCACCAAGTGATGACTTTCATCAAATGCTGCCATCCAATTCTGGATATCCCTGCTGACAAAATCAAGAACCAAAGAAAATTCTAATACTTGTAATGTTTCAGTCACTGACAATCTGCTATAGCAGCAGAAGGACGGGCTAACCATGTTACATAAATGTTTTGTGCCTTGCCTGTTCTGTTCTCCCATGCCTGCAATATCTGCTAACATATTATTTTCCAGCTGTCATTTTATGCTTTAAGGTTATAGCACCATATGCTTTCCAGAATGAATATACCCACCTAACACTATGTATTTGTTAACATGTCTCAATAAGCACAACTAATAACCTGTATCTCCCTTAAATTTTTTGAGTCAGAATATTTCAGTACTTTAATGAAAAAGTAAAAATACAGAAACTGGTACCAAGGATGGTAATTGCTGGGATGAACCAGATTATGTGATATTCAGACATTTGCAACTGTTTTGTGGGAACCATGCAGAATAATTTGCAACCTTGATCTAGAGAAGATATTGAAGAAGAAGGCAGAGATGCTCGGAGAAATATGGATCAGGTCATTTCAAAGGGGAACAAGGATTTCATCAGGAGCTAGAACACAGAAAATTTAGGCTATAGTGTGTTAGAGAATCTGACCACATATTCCTACTTCATAAGTACTTCTTTTATGCTGAGGACACTTAAAATGTAATGTTCTCTTCTCTTTGATGAAGGAAATTCCAAAGCAGCAGGGAGCTGAGTTTGTAGCATGACTACTTTTCAGTGCTCTTATTTAGGTCTATAGTGAGAGAGAATGAAAAGATTTTTAAAAATGTGAAACTTTCTGCAGAAAGTTTCTGGACAAGTTTGTAATTTCAGGTCAGAGTAACTTTAATTCAATGAGACACAGACATACACATGTGCACATCCACACCCACACACACCCACACACATACATACACACATACACAAAGACATGGAAGGAAGAGAGAAAAGGAAACTGGTTCAAGAAGTTTTTTGTGCTTGTTTGTTTGTTGTTGTTGTTGTTGTTTTAATCATTCCCTCTCACTCACTCCCATTCTTTCCCTTGGATGCTTCTACGGACCTTAGAGTTCACTCTAGCTTGTTTATTTCTGTTGGGGCTCAGGCCTACATGGTATATCAAATTAACTTTCTTTAGGCCCACACCACTGATGTCTATATTTTCCTTCACTCATCCAGCTTTAGACCCAATGTAAATTCCCATTCTTTGGGAAAGGAGGAAGAGGAGAGGGAGGGAAGTTTGGATGAATACTCAATTATTTGTAAAAGTAGAAAAAAAACTAAAAATGGGGAAAATAAAGTAAATGGGAAAGATAGGGAAATGGTTCAGAGGTTAAAACTTTTGCCATGAAAACAAAAAGACCTGAGCTTAGATACCCAGATCACATGTAAAAATGTCAGCAGATATGATGGAGGCCTGAAGGCAAAGCCTGGGAAACCCCAGAGTATAGCAGTAAGAAGGTAAAACAGTCCAGGATGATTGCTGATGTCACCCTTTGGCCTCCACAAATATACACTCTTGATTACCCTCTCCTACACATAAAATACATAAATAAATAAAATTTAAGATAAGAAAAGGTTTTTTAAACCAAAGAAGTAGATTACATGGGATTAGCTAGCATGATGCTAAATTGTTTAAATTTATTATAAACATGTATGAAACCTCTTAAAAAAAAAAGAAAAAAAAGTAAGAAGATAAGTGACTTTAAAGAAAAGTTTCCTGTCCTGTTCTGGAACAGTAGAAAGGTGCCCAGTGGGCAGAACTCCATCCATCAAAAACTTAATTACTGAAAATGAAAATTCACTGTAATAGACAGACCCAAAGGCAAAAATGTCAAGGTGGTTCCTACTCCTAAAAACCCAGGAAAGCTTTCCCTAGTCCCAGAATCTAGACGTTCCAGCAAGTGCGTTAAAAAGAGGCAGGATCTTCTGAGGCAGCAGCAGAACTTGGCATGAACTTGGTCGGGCCACATGGTAATGACTTTTGAGGCAGGAAAAATGCAAGACCCAAGGAGGTTCTAAGTTTCCCTTTGTGGTTCCAGAAACCTGCAGTGCCGAGATAACACACAGCAAGGTTGGAGTTCCTGTAAGGAGACCTACTTTTCCATTCCCTGAGGCAGTATAGTAAAGTCTGGATTGAGACTGAGATCTCAGGAGATTAGAGATGCCAGAGTTACAGGAGGTTTTCCAAGAATCTGCATAGAGAGAATGAAATCAACTCAAGGAATGTGTCTGTGATGAGCAGCGCTAGCATGTTCAGTCACCCTAACTATATGGAATAGCAGTAATGTCCTCTGAAGCCCCAGGTGCCAGATATGGAACTGGACAATTTGAGGTGTGCTCTGCTGGATTTCAGTCTTGTTTTGGCCGTCTTCTCTCCTTTCTTCCCATTATCCCTCTGTTTTTGAGTATGACTATTTATTGGGCGACATTGTATGTTGAAAGTTTGCAACTTGGTTTTTGATTTTTTTCAGAAGGACATGGTTGAGAGATTGTGTTTCAGAAGAGAATCTGGACTTTGGGATTTTGTTAAGTGTTGGGAATGGTAAAGATTATGTGCCATAACAGGGCTATGAACAAAGGAAAGAAGCCCATCTGGTAAACTGTGCTCAAACCCCACTGAGTCTGAAAAGGGAAATTTTGAACCCGGCTGCACACAAGAGAATGAACAAAGGAATGTGAGTTAAAGGTCACGGCTTAATGACAGTTCCTGAAATTTCCTTCAACCAACGCCGAATCGATCACTGGAGGTCCACATGGGGCTAACTGCTATCTTGGCATCTGTGATATTCCACTTGGTTTAGACTCAAGAGGATTTTCAATGTGATTTTTCTGTCTATAAACCTGGTTGCAAAATGACTCACTGCTGTGCTTTGGGGTCCGAATCCCTTAGCATGTGTCTGCTGGCCAGTGAATACAAAGGCTTTCTTTTCTGCTTAACTCTCTCTCCTATGAAGTTTGTTCCTGGTCCGCACCCAGCAACCATGAACTATTGAGGTTGTGCGAGTGAGCTTTGCATTCTGAGAGATCTGTAAGCCATTAGGGTCAGGGATAGGAATGTCATTGTTCAAATCTGAAATATCCCCCACAGCCTCATGTAGATGAATAATTTGCCCTCAAATGATGACAATTGGTAAAATTAAAGAAGTTTTTCCATTTACAGTCTCTGATAGGAGTATGTCACTGAGGGCAGGTCTTGAGGAATAGGTCGTTTTCTCCATCAGAAAAAAAATTACATGAAAGACAAAAATTGAGGATGCATAAGGTCAAAGATTTTGTTTTAACAAAGTATGTTTGAAGATGGATATAAAACAACAGAAAGTCAAAACGAGTTTAAGTGAAAGCAAAGCACCAGAGATTAGACGCTTCATCACCACTATGTGGGGCAGGGATCCAAGGCTGGAACTACTATCTGCCTCCCCTACAGGAAATGTGTTTTATTGAGTATTCAGACAGGTCAGCACCAAATACTCACAGTAGAAAATCAGCTTACTATTTCTTTGTTTTCACAGGAGAAGAATCAGGAAGTTAATTATAATAAAACCTCCCATACCACATGATTTTTGCCTTGGACTTCTCCCCATCTAGGGATCGTTGCTAACTCCTATGATGCCTGGGTTTGACAATCTGATCTTATTTCTTCTGTTTCCGTTTGCTCAGTGTGCCTGTGATGTAACTGTTGGCTCTGTCTTCCTGCCACAATATCTTCGCTGATATGGACACTATACTTTCTGGAACTGTATACAAAACCTTTCTTCCATAAGTTGCTTATGTTAGAGTATTTTATCACACCAATGAGTAGCTAAAACACTATTCATAATGACAGGAAATGAAACACAAAACAAGCTCAGATAATATATAAGGAAATTTATGTTGTAAGCCATTTAAAGATCAAATGGAAAATCTGAATTGCACTGACAATATGATTAAGATTATTCACACTGGAACTTCTAAAATTATGCCAGCTTATATCATAACCTACAGGCTAGAAGGTTCTTTCACACAAGCTAATCATCTGAAATGTGTATATAAGATTTATTTACTAAAGTAAACTGAAATAAAAATAGTTTTAAAAAATGTATAAAAAGTATGAAAAGTGGTAAGTGAATTAACATCAAAGGAGAAGGTTTCACCTAATATCTTATTTTGTGCCATGTTTTCTAATCCACGTTTGGCCAGGATTAGCATTCCTGTATTTTGAACAACAATCGAGGAATCTATCCGCAGTCAGAGGACCAAAACATCATATAGCAGTGATTATTCTGGTTTGAGGTATGAGTGCAGTTTAGAAGATGTTGGTTAGAAAAGGAGTCACTCACTTTAATGATGATAATTGTATTCTAGGGTGAAATAGGTCAGGCTTTAGCAGGCTCTGCCGGTGGCCAAATGAGTGATAGTGGTCATTAAGATGGGTGGAAGGTCTGATTGCTAATTAGAATAGTCTGACCCAAGTTGGCCTTGCACAACAGCAAATGAATTGTCAAGCACCAGAAGGGCTAGGGAGGGGCAATAATTCCCCATCAGAAACTTAAAGTGCACTAACATTACAGACCTGGGTCTGATTGACAGATGGTTCACTCGAGACTTGATACTAAATACAGGCATTTATTAGCTCTAAATTTCGTGGATTTGAATCAAGTGAGTCTCAGAGCCCACTGAATGACTGACTACAAGTCACATGTGAATCCATCACAAGAATTCATTGATTTAAACTTTCCGTCAAATTATCAGTAACTATATCAGAATCTATGCACATTAACTAATATATGTAAGAGAATATTTAATAATATGTGCTATGTAATATCATGTGTATAATGATGGATACATGAAAATATTTTTCATATAAATTATTGTATACAGGACAGAAGCTAGAGAGCATTTCTTACATTCAGCACATTTATTAATCAAGACATGGACTTCTCAACATCAGAGATAATTATCATTGTCATTACAATATTTTAAGTTACTAAACAAATTGCTTGGCTCATTATGTACAGTTTTTGCCATGTAAGCTTGAGGACCTGAATTGAGACTCGATCCATCCCTTAAAAGTTGAGCTTGGTGGCACAGTCCATAAATCCAGCACAAAGAGGAAGAGCAGAGATAGAGGGATCCTTGGAGTTCATTGGCTAATCATGATGAATAAATAAACAGGCCCTAGTTTCAGTGATAAACTTTCTTAAAATAAAATGTGAAAACTCTTGATGAAAACACACTGTATTAGGGACAGGCCTCGATATGTTATTCAATTGCAACAAAAATCACACCCACATGAACATGAGCAAAGAACACACAGAAAATTTTTGATAAGAAGACATAGATCAAATTTAGAAACATATTTCATTTGTCATTTAAATATTCTTCAGTAGCTATAGAAAATAATGCTTTCTTTAGTCACTTTGATAACATTATGGGGTAAAAGAGAATAATATGATTGACATATTTTTGCACATGTGTGTGTATGTGTCTGTGTGTATCAGTGGGCACTGTGTACACTTTCAAAGGCCTAAGGATAACTTTGGGAAACCTCCTTTATTCCTTGCTCTGGGATTTCCCAAGCTCTGCCTTCCAGAGCCATAAGTGCACTGTCTGGTGTTTCTACACAGGATATGGGATTCAAACTCAGGTCATTCTGCTTGCTAGTGGCTTAACTCCTGAACCAACTCTCCAGCCCTATAATTAACATTTTGATCATTCTACTCTTCCAATCCAACACTCCATTTAGTATGAAGTCTACTTTCTTTTAGAACAGCTGTGTTCCATATGGTGCCTATTCAGGGTACAATAAGTTCATTCACAAGTATTTTGATAAAAGAAACACTCAAACTTAGTTCCCATTGTGAAACATTTTAGCAATGTTGTGGGTTAAACTACTTTCTTCACAAAATTTTGATGTTTCAACTCTTCAAAATTATATCTTCAACCCTTCTGTTTCTATGTTAAACACACTGATGACCAAATCATTCCCAAAACCCTTTACATATTCTTTAATTATAGGTAACAAAATATATAAATACCAGAGGGTCACATTTATTAAGTACACTTAAAGAACACTTAGAGAAGAGCTGCAGATCAGTGTTTTGTAGCTGGCGAGTCCCTGGTCAGAATGTTTTCGTTGTTAAATACTCTCATTCTAGCAGCTGGTATCTCCTCACCTTGTGTCTTGGAGATGCTGGAGTTCAGCCATCACAGCATAGAGAGGGAATATGAACATAAACTAATTAATCTCTTCTAATTAAAAACTATTTTTCCAGAAAGTTTTAGAAATGTTGATTATAAATCACAGTCCGCTATTCTGCATGTTCCTTCATTACCTTCCTATATGCTAAGGAGAGCAAGACTACAAATGGTCACGTGTTCCACTCTAAAAAGAAGTGGTTTGGAATAGAGCTTAGAATAGATGATATCCAGTCAGAGCATCAGCCAAGTGCACTAGCAGTGTTTACCCTGTGTTTGATCATTCTCTGAGCACCAGCTTAAGACAGCTTTTCATGTGCAATGGAAAGAACTTGAGTCTGCACTAGCCTAGTATATGCAAGGAAGAAGTCAAAATATAGAAAACCTCCAGTGTCCCTTGAGTCTCTAAGATTCCCCTTCAGCCCCACTTATATGCACTTGCACATCTCTAAATGATACAGGAAGGCATCTGATTAAAAGGCACTTTAGTCTCTTAACTCTTCATATTTGGGCAACCAACTCTACATGATTTTTTTTTCCTACAGGGTCAGAATTTCAAGAATTATTACTAGTATTCCCTGTACAGACAAATAAACATCCAGAAGAATGTATTTGCACTGTATACACATTGTAGCCACTGCACATTGTTATAATATTAGAATATATTATGATCAAGGTATTCTCTTCAATTTCATGTTTTGCATTTGATTATACTTAATAAGAAATGTTTGTTATGGATATGATAGTCAATCTCTATTGTTACACATGCCTATTATCACTCACCACAATATTTCTTTCATTAATGATGTTTAATGCTTCATTTTTCTGTTAAAATAACCTTTCCTGAATGACCAATTTGATGAAGATCTAATGACCAATAACCAATAATAAAACATGAAGTCATGGAATGATTGGCCATGCAATTTATCCCCATTTCATTCTTGCAAATGTATCGACAGGAAATCTAGAAGAAATAATTTTATTAGAAAATGAAAGGCTTCTCATTGTTATGATTTTTATAAAGTAAACCTAGTGGAACAAGAAAATAAAAACTGAAAATTAAACCAAGATTTTCGGCTGTAACAGTCTGAAGTGATTGCAAGCTGAGTTGACTTAGGCACCATTTACAACCAGACAGAGAGCAAGCACCTAGACTGGAGCTGACTAAGATGCTAGGTAAATATTTTAAGAATTACACTTAGCTTCCAGTTATAGAACTATAGCTTAGGACCTGGCTAAACATATGGAAAGTTGTGTGTGTGTGTGTGTGTGTGTAACATGATAGCAATTCTCTATCACCAGTCTTCAGTCATTACAGTGGTTCCAAAGTGATACATTGATTTGTTCAGTGATTAGCAGCAGGAGACTCTCAGAGCCCTGCACCTTGTTGATGTTACTATCACGAGGCAGAAAAGGAAGTTTTGGGCATCACATCACAATTGAACATGTTTTTAAAATGTTTTTCTAAAATTTATAAGTAGTGCCTTTCATCTTGTTATTTGTGCACTATGAAAATAAAAGATATTTTTCCAGAAAATTTATCTTGTAAACTTGAAAAGTAAGGTATATAGTTCTACAAAATATTTGAAACTGATGCAAATATTTCTGCTAAATATTTAATTTAAATCATATGTACTCATACAGTAAGAAATGTCTGTTTCATATTGATCAATGTCACTTATATTCAACACAAAGCTTATATGGATAGACTTCAATTTCCTGAGAAAAATTCTGTCAGTCATTGCTTTGCCCTAAAATGTGTTTTAAAATTTATTTTAATAGAAAAAAATGTATGTATTTTTGGCACACAGTATAATGCTTTAAGGTTTGTTTACTCTGCATGTCTAAGACAAGTTTTGATATATCCATGAGTTTGCATAGTTTTCCTTTTTATAGCAAAGTAGTTAAAAGCTAGTCAGTACTAATTGTCAAGTAAATAAGATACTTTAATATCAATATCTACTATGGTGAACACTAAATGATTTGCACCTACACAACTTTACTAAATTTTGGTCTTTTGACCGTTGTCTTCTTGGTCCCATTGAATAAGCACTGGGGTTTTTTGCAGGAACTATCTCAAAAGAAAGACTGATTGAAAATGCTTCCTGCCATTACTCTCAGACCTATAGAAGCACACACAGAGGGATGTGCACAGAGTCATGTACAAACATTTGCCTGCACATGTGCATGCAGTGTGCGCGCGTGCACAAACACACACACACACACACACACACACACACACACACACACACACACACCAATTTCCCACACATACCTAAGGAAGTGGAAAAATGGAAAAAGTAAAAAGTGATCAAAATATTCTTCAAAAAAACAAAAAATGTGTATCACTATATGATCTTATCTTTCTTGTGTCCCTAGGTAGTCTATGGGGGCATGTTGGGATGTCAGTCATGATGCAGATCTGGGAAGGACAAATCTCACTGCAGTGAGCTCCCAGATGCAGTAGTCATGCCCTGAGTGGAATGTTTTGTCTAATGGTGAATCTTCTCACTTTTAGGCTCTTTCAATCTTACTGTCTCCTCCTTTACAAGATTCCCAAAGGCTTAGAAAGGAGAGAGATTAGGTTAGCTAGATTCTGGGTGAGCCTTGCTGAGTGGTTGATACTTGCATTATGGTTGGCCATTGCTGCCCACTTCACTGCTCTTCTGTTGCTCTAGGTTGCATCCTGTTAAGGTATTGAATTCCTCTACCTCTGTTGCAGAAGAAGACTTCTAGGAAACCTTTGGATCTGAAGCTGGGTGAGTGAAGGGAAGTGCCCATAACAGTGGGGTGGGCTGAAGAGATACACCACAGAGGCCTCCACTACAGTAGACTGTCTGTGGTGAAACGTGGGGTCCATAGAGGCATGTGTATGGGAGGGTGGGAGGGAATGGGATGAATTGATGGGAGAAAGGAGTGGGTGCTGGAAGAGACAGAGGGAGGCAGGGATGAATGTTCGGTATGCTTATAAAAGTAGAAAAAAATTTAAAAAGTGGACCAATATTTCTTACAAAGTTTGAAACAACATATAAAGTACTAATTTTCCTATGTGCTTAAAGTAAAAGTGGATGTAACCATAGATTGGAAATATGATTTCAACCTTGATTTTTTTAAACAGTATCTCATGTTTTCATAATTTAAGACATAAACATTCCACTAAAAATTAAAATATATAAATTATCTTAACAATTGAATCATTTGCCATCAATTAAAAATCCTTGTGATTCTTGCATCTATACCATTCATTTTTAAACATTAACACCAATCAACCATATTTTCTCCTTATTTCCTGCAGTTCCACACCTTCTCTTAGAGTCATACGGTTTGTCTCTCATTAAGGTATGAGTTCACACATATTGAGACATCTACAGAATTATGTTCAGATTGAATCCAAAGTTGCTAATAATTAAGAGAGATAACAATTTGAAAAATATAATGATAATGTACTTAAATAAGAGAAAAGGAAATTCAACTCAGCTGTGCTCATCCAATCATGTACTTTAGAAAAAAAAATCCTTTACATGAAGCAGAAAAATGAGGTGACAGAAATAATTGAGCTAATTAAGGCAAGGTCATAGTGTAAATCACTATATATATATATATATATTAGTATGACAGGAAAATGCTTTCTAAGCCATATCACTCTGCAGGACTTTGACTGCCCTGTAGACAGACATCATGATACACAATGTGCATCTCTACTTGGCATGAAAACAACAGTGTGGCATCTTTTCCTGGGACATAAATATTAAAATGGACAACTAGTTGGTTGAAGTTTTTACTCATTTAATTTGAGATAGAAATATCAAATTGCCTCATCCTCTAATTTTCATTCACCAAATCAGATCATTTTGTCCCTGAATTATATAATTCTTTGAAAATGAAACTCCATCTAAATTAATATTATCTTTGATTAAATATAATGGTCAGAATAATTTCTTAATATATTGAGTGGAATATAACACAAGAATGAAACTGTGTTTTTGTAAATGCCACATTCTAAATCACTGAATTAAAGCCTAAAATAAATTTAAATCCAAACATCACTCTTGTGCTCAGAAGTGGCAGCCTGAAAAATGGGGGTCAGTGCTGCATTGCTTTCCTGAATTGTGCACCCCCTATATAAGGTCGGTGCTCCAACGGGTGATACTCAGACAGACATGCACCGTACAGAAAATTCACATAAAACACATGCAAAAAAAGTATGAAAATAGGAAGCTGACTTAATTGGGAAGGTTTTCAACAGGAGAAGGAAGAACTTAGGATTGGGTTGTGTGGGTTAGAAATGACATAAATTTATTGTATAATGCATGAAACTGCTAAAATTTGAAAATATTTGAAATGTGGTGTCCAAGACAGGTGTATTTGGGGGACTGGCCCTTCTATCTCTCTAACAACTGAAGTATTAGAGATTATCTAAATAAACTTTTATTTAGAAGGGCTAGTAAAAATATTCACTTCAAAAATTTATGTTTACATTATAATTTTTTTCACTCTGATCCAAGTATGTCTGGGTTGGGTTGACTCATGATTTCAAAAATGTCATGTGGTTGTTCCTTTAATACTGGATTCACTTATTATTTCATTCTATACTGACAACAGACATAATCCAAAATCACATAGCAGTAATGTAATATTTGTGATTGGCAAGTGAAGTGTATTTGTTATTATTTGGACATTACAACAGAAGTTTATTTTACCTCCTTTTTTGCTTCTACTCAGTTGTCTTGAGCTCATTTTCATTAGGACTTTGCATATAGTTTTTACAGACTGAAGCGAGTCTGCTCAAATTCAGTACATGCTGAATCTCAGTTAACTCAGAGTGGGACTAAACTTGTCTTTGAGGGACTTTAAAGAGGTCATTAGGCTAAATGAAGTCATCATACTGGGTTCTACTGAAGAGCTGAGGTTCCCTTTTGTGGGTTCTTAGTAAAAGAATTTGGTAAAAAGAAGTTTAAAAAGGTAAGTAAAAGACTTTAAAAGTGAACTGAGAAGGAAGTTTAAGGGCTTCACTCTTACAGTTTGAGAGAACATGAACAGGGTGGGAAAACTTCGCAGATGCAGAAGCGGAAGAGGGCGATCACTGCGCACTTTGAGTTAGGGTCCAAGAAAGCAGAAAGGCTTGGCAATGTGCAAGTAGCGGCACAGAAGCAGTTGGTGCGGCTTCGGAGGACACATGGGAACGTCCAGAGGGCCAGAGTCCAGGATCTCAGGGGGAAAGAATAGAAGGGCAAGGAAAAGTGACAGTTTTTGAGTTAGAATTCAGAAAACAGGCAGGCTCAGGCAATTCTACAATTGGAAGCTCTGTAAGCAAGTTTTGGCAGGAAAAGTCTTGGAGGAAGGGTACATGGCTTGTCTCCTCAAGGGCTACCGTTCCTCCAGTCTCCTTCGCGTTCTTTCAGGTGACTTGGGAAGAGTCAGGTATACCGAGCAGACCTTCAAATACAAATCCTGATTACTTGACATACCAACACGTTCCCACAGACTAGCGAAGATCTCAGGAGAAAGAATTACACGCAGCGGACACGCTGGAGACTAAGACTAGATGAGTGGAGGGATGCCTCTATCAGTTGGGCTACCCCAGGAGTAGTCACCATGTTCTGCCATAGATACCTGAAGCCCCCAAAAGTAGGCAATACAGAGGGAGGCCTGGGGCCCATAGAAGCAGACAAACATGAGGGTGGAAGGGAGTTGGATGGATTGATGAAGGGAAGGGAAGGAAGGAAGCAAGGATAAATCTCAGTATGCTTGTAAAACGAGGAAAAATAAAAAAATAAAAATCCAAAGAATCCTCAGTATTATGGATAATATAATTAAATGCTAGTTTATTTTCATTGATTAAATTAGGCATCAACAAATAAATTCATTTGAAATTATTTCACATATGTCCAAACTTTAATGTGTGCTCTTGGCAGTGATTTTCTAGAGATTTAATTATTTTTCATTTATCTCTTTGTATTTTCAAACGCCTGTTATCCAATGATTCCATACATGCATATAACATATTCTGATTATTTATCTCTCACCTGTCCAAATCAAGGTCCCCCTCAATGTCTCATGATTCTTGATTTTGTTCTGTGACTTGTCTGGCTTAATCACAGTCATCTCTATTATCATCAGATTGATCTGCCCATTGTGGCTTGGCAAGATCTCCAGGAAAAAAAAAATTAGGTTTCTCTGGAAGAAGACAAGATTAGCTTTGTCTGTGAATAAAAACATCCATATTTAAAAGTCAGTCTGGTACATTCTGACAAGTTAGTTAAACTGCAGTGTATTCCTGTTCCTTGATAGGACCTGTGACTTCTGTCACTGTGGTTTCTTCACTGAGTTTACAATGCTAGACACAGAGTCCCCCCTGTGGAGCCGGCGTCCAAGTCAATCTGGAAACAGCTGGTAGCACACAGCAGTAATGCCTGCATTTAGCAAATGGGCACATCTTGTCCAGTGGACTGGTATCAAGATGTAGGGTTCACAGCTGGGCAAGAGCACGGATGCTTTTTCTCCACCAGCGGCCTGTGTAGAACCTTCTGGACCATGATTGTTACCAGCAGGGTGGAAGTTTTCTGCTCAGATCCAGCTTGATTCTCTAAATCTTGTGACCAATGTGTGAGGTGAGGAAAGTTTTTAGACAATTCTTCATCTAAATAGGGTACTGTCACTAGCAATTCATGGTAAATAATGAAGTTAGAGCCTTGTTCAGGTCTCCAGGGTTCTTAGCAGCTCTAACTTACGCTTCTATCATGGCTCTTGGAGTCCTGTTAAAAGCTACTGTAATAATTAATTTGTAACTTCTTTCTTATTAAATATATTATTTCTCTATAACTCAAATATGTATTCCACTTGAATCTGTTGAATTTCTTTTGTTGTTTGAGGATATAGAAAGAAAGAAAGAAAGAAAGAAAGAAAGAAAGAAAGAAAGAAAGAAAGAAAGAAAGAAAGAAAGAAAGAGAAAGAAAAAGAAAGAATACATAAGTAAAAAACTAGGTTCTCATAAGAATGCTCAACGATGAAATCATATGGACAAGTAGTAGTTTGGAGGGAAAACCCAATTAATAAGAGCACTTGCTGAATAAGAATGAGGAGAGATCCTGTCCCATTGTCCATGTGAACAGCTGGGCATGGAACCACAGTGCTGTGTAGAAAGAGACAGAAAGAGTACTGTGCTGGGACTTCATGTGGGCACTGCATGCATTTCAGTAGCAGACTTTTTCTCAACTGATTAAGGTTAGTGAGCATGGCCCGTGCATAGAGAAACGTACTTGCAAATTAATGTATTAATATGTGCATAAACTAGAAAGGGGAGAAAGAGAGAGAGAGAGAGAAAGAAATGTCTCTGTAGTAAGGATAGAGACTAACAAAGGAGATCATGGATAAAGTGGGGGTGAATTTCTTCAAGGCAGGTGATATACTATCCATCCACCAAAGCGATCAATATATGCCTATCAAGATTCTGAAAACATAATTGCATCAGTTCTTGTGGTATCTATAAGAAATTAGCAGAACTTCTAAGAAAACCCCATCTTACATCACACACTTCTGTCTGTGTGGTGCAGTGTGCTGTGGCTGTTTACTTCCCTGAGGAGATGCAGAGCCTGAGATCAGGAGTTATGTGCAGGCCCTTGGAAAGAACTTACTGCTGTGAACATTATGGTTGATGGCAGACTCGTTTCCTGTACTGCAGATGGAGACCTGTGTGGTCTTATAAGCAGTTGAGAGTCACTGTCAGATCATAGCAGTCACTCAAGTTACTTAACTAGACATAAAACTGACCATTTAGGATCGACTTTTACCCATTCTTATCCAAGTGTGTAAGAGAATTAATGTTGCTTGCAATGGCAGAAAATTTCTGGAAGCAGAATCCCCAGAGACTATTGTAAGCTACATGTGGACAGAGTGTATGCACAACGCTGGGCAGAGAGACAAACGTGTTCCTCTATAGCAGAATGCTTAAATACTAAAATTCATTGCTGAATAGGAAATATGAAGCACAGATGTTATCTAGGATATTAAACAGTATATAAAATCAAGACTAGCTAGATATATAAACTCATTCAGTTTGGGGACATGAGGTTATCTTATAAAGAAAATCAAAATCAATCTCATGTCTTATGCTGCATAAAGATAACACCTTATTGATCACCGTCCAGCATGATATACTTAGCATGATATCCAATGACCATTATAAATATGCACAAAGGTTGTTGTCTTGTTATTCTACAATCTAAATGATCTAGAGGAAAAAGTGGTTCACTCACACTTATAATTCACATTATAGTCTACTATGTCAGAAAAGTAGTAGTTGGACCTGGGGGAACTGACTGCACCATTTCCACGGGAAGGATTAAAAGAAGGAAATACTTCCCAACTTGCCAGTCTACCAAACTGCCATTCTTTTCCCTTGCACACATGCCCAGGAAATAGTCCCACTCACTGTGAGATGGATCTTCTCACAAGCTTCTTCAGTGACTCACCTAACTCAATAACTCACTGTAGGTGTAACTAAAAGCTCAGTTGTCAATTGTAAAGTTGATATGTGACATTAACTACCACAGATGTTGAAAAAGTCACTGAAAAGGAATGGCAAAGATCTTAAAATACAAAGTGTTTGGACCTCACTCATAAATAAATAAATAAAAATAATAAAATGTGAAAATGAGGTATACTTTGTCTTTGAAACATAATACAAAAATGGTATCCAATACCCATCAGGATAGAGCCAAGGGCATTGCAGGAGCAGCAAAACTGAAAAAAAATCAACAAACCATAATTCAGAATATCAGAGACTCTATATCAACCACCTGGAACTAGGCCAGCCTAATCTCTCCCCATCCTGAAGCTCAGGGGAAATTTGCGGAAGAGGGGGCGGTAAGATTGTAAGAGCACAAGGATGGGAAGAGTAATAATATGCAACATACTCCACACAAGTTAGGGCCGAAGCAATCATAATAGGACTTTGCATGACCTGTGCTATGTCCCACACATTATTGACCCCACAAAGTCTAGCATGGACTAAAGGCACTAGGATCCTTGGAGGCTAGGGACTGACAGTCACAGTAGTGTTCCTAAGCTTAAGGGGAACACAGGAAAGGGTTTTGGGAAATGCCTCTGGGTCCTTGCACTTCATTGGAGAGGAGGACACAGAGGAGAGTTTGGCGTGCACATTAAAGGATGCTCCGGGGATGGGGGGAGGCATTGGGGATGGGGAGAGAAGGGGGAGCGGAGGGGGAGCAGGGAGTCAGGGGGTGGAGAGAGGCAGGGAACTGGTGTACCAGTTAAGTTTGTATGAGCAGAAATTAAAAAAATAAATAAATAAAATAAAAAATAAAAAGTAATTCCAAAAAAAAGGTAGCATTGATATTTTAAAAGCAATCCTGTCATATTTTGCCTTTCCTAAAGTCATTCTGTTTTGTCACATATGGAGTATCTTTAGGAATCAGCAGCCTTATTTATAAAGGGTCAAAGAGAAAAATCCTCCAGGCTTCCAACCCCTTTTTTCCCCTCAGGAACACTGCTCTGTTGATAACCAGTGAAAAGTACCACGGACAACACATACAACAAAGATCAGAGTTCTTTCCTAAGAAGTGTATTCACAATAAACAGGCAAAGGGTAGAAGTGGACTTTTGGACTCTGTTTTATTTTCAAAATCAGCAACATTGACTATTTACAAGAAAATCATAGAAAAAGGAGAAAGAGAGAAATGTGTTTAAAACAAAATATACATAGAAAGACAAATGCCAAAATATAAATTTTAAAAGGAGGAGACAGGACACCAGGGTATAAGGCTGCAATTCAGTATTTTTGATGTAGCAAGGTTTTTAATATTTTTTGCTAAAAGTTTTGATTTCTTCCAATGAAAATGTTTTAATTACCTCATCTTCTGTTCATCTGTCAGAGATGGGTGGAAAATGGATTTGTTCTCAATCTCTGAGCTTCTTTAGATATGTTCCAGCTTTATTCTATTCTGCTGGTTCATTTGCCATAAATTTAAAGATGACATTTAATCTGAGGAAAAGTAAACCTTTATTAACCACTCACGATCATAGTAGTTAATTTCAGGTTACCGGCTTTCACTAGGAAGGGAGAACACCCCCTTGCAATAATGCAGAGCACTTAGAAAGAGACTTGTTTAGCTTTGTTAGCTTTTCATTCTATGAAATTATTGCATTTTGGAAGCTCACTTTTTGCATCATATAATAATTTGAGAAATATTCATAGAAAATAATGTTGGTGTATCTGCTTCATACAGTGGAAAACAAAGAAATAGTATCTATCATCTTAAGGCAGCCAGACAAATACAGTAGATAAAGGGGAAATTGCAGAGTCATATAAAGAACAGATGTATTTTAAACCAGTATCAATAACCTAGATGATTTTCATCTTTTGTGATTCAGTTGTGTTGTTGAGGGAAAACTGTCAATTCATGAAGCTTTTTTTCTACTTTTATCTAATGTATCTTATTATTAGTGGATATACCTTGTAGCTATTGTGAGCTCACATTTGAAAGGGGCTTGATTCCATGGAAAAAATGTCAACCATCCACAGCTATCTCATAGCCTTATGTAATAATAGGAACCAAGCTTATTCTTACAACTCGTGATGGGAGAAGACTTCCCAGAGGGTTGAAACTCCAGCGTATCCTCAAGCACATTTTAAGGCACTGAGATGCTTGTTTCTAATATTTTCCTGTTGTAGGATATTAAAAATTCTAATATTATAATGGTGGAATTTCTCTCTTTCTCTCTTCTCCTTCTTCTCTCCTCTCCTCCCTTTCCTTTCTTTTTCTTTCTTTCTCTTTTTTCTTTCTTTCCTTCTCTTTCTCTCTCTCTTTCTTTCTTTTTCTTTCTTTTTCTTTCTTTCTTTTTTCACCTGTGTATGGGCACATGTATAGGTATGGGTGTGAATGTGTGTGTAGAAGTAGGAACTTGAGTGTGCGTGTGTGTGTGTGTGTGTGCACGTGTGCATGCGTGCATGCCTATGTCGGTCCAAGAGTGACATCAGGAGACATTCTAAATTGTTCTACTCCTTATTCCTTTATTCTAGGGGTTCCTAGGCTCTGCCTTCCAGGGCCAGAAGTGAAGGCTGCTGCCATTTTTGCCTGGCATTTTTATGTAGAATCTTGGATTCAAACTCAGGTTCTTTTGAGTGAGGCAAATATTTTAACCCTTAAACCATTTCTCCAGTCCCTATAAATGGCGAAATTTTATCCTGTACAACTGTGACCCCCTAAACTGCAATACATGATAGAGACTCTCAAACTCATTTCATAAAATAAAGCTTAAATCAGAATTATGTTTCAGTGAGAACAGTCTTTGAAAGCACTCAGATAATATTCTCATTTCTTCTGTTTGTGTGGTGTGTGGTTTGAATTTTAATTTTGGAAACAAGATTTCTATTATACTTGCAGCTGGCCAGGGGCTTGCTATGTAGCCTAGGTTATCCCTGGACTTGCTGTTCTCCTATCCCAGCTTGGCAGGTGCTGAATTTACAAGCACATGCTAGTGTTACCTGATACACTCATTTCCATCTGCTGTTGATCAGGGACTCAGAATATATGCATGGAAAGTAAAGAACAAATACCACTTTAAGCACTCAGAAGGCATCAGGCAGTAGGATCTTTAGAGGCAAGGGATTATTAAGAGTCATAACAGAGCTCCCATACTAACAGAAGCCCAAGAGGGATGTCCGGACTATGCCACTGAGTCCTTACCCATCGTTAGGGTGGAGGACTCAGAGGAAGGTTTGGCATTAACACCAAAGGATGCTCCAGGTGATAGGAAGGAGGAAGGGGGAGGCACTGGGAGCAGGGGAGGGAGGGAAGGGGTGAAAGGAAGGGAAGAAGGAGGAAGACTGCAAGGGGGATGACTGGGGAGGAGAGGAGGGAGGGAGAAGATGGGGGTACCTATTGAGTTTGTGTGATTAGGAAAAAAATAAAATGTGAGAGAAAAAAATCATGCATTCCACAGGTGACAACTGAGGAGAAATTGGAGGATGGCAGAAATTAAGGCTTGCAAAGGAATTTCCTCAGTCCACAGCTCTGCATGCGGTGCAGAAGAAAAGCAAACACTTACAGAGGAGAACACCACCTATGAGTCTTCTTCAACCTATCCCACTTTTGAAAACATAAGATTTTCTATGTTCTGTGTTCCCCAGGCAGCTGCAGTAAACTCATATAGCTCAGGAGCCTGGACTTAATAGACAGAGGATTATCTAACTTAGAAACTGTGCTAGTTATATGTAGGCGTCCACTTGACAACTGGAGGCTGAACACTGCAGTGTCTGTGAAGAATTTACAGTCAAGACAGACAATAAGCAAACCTGCAGGAGAATGTCTAGTTGATGGGGAGAGACGCACCCCATGGGGGGTGGAACTTTTCCATGGGCAAGTGAATGGAATGGAAGGAACTAGATTAGTACTTGGGCATTCTTTATCGTCCTTTGGCAGACTTGCAGACTGACAAGTGGATTTGCCCCTCTCAGCAATTCCCGTGGATATCATGTGCCCAGTTTCCTGACATTCTAGTATTGACATGAGCTCTCCTACCCAGCCTGTACTATGAACTGTGGTGGATAATCATAAGCAAGAATAAAATCTTGTTCTCTTAGGTTGTGTGGTCTTAGAGATATGAGAAACACAAAGACAGACTGCAGTAGGACCAGAGAATTGCTCCCAGATTACACTAAGATCAATAGAAAGACATCCAGGAGTTGCTGCTTGGACTTCTAAAGTGTCCCACCTATGAGGTTGATAAACTAGCTTTTTTTATGTCTCCACAGCTGGATACGGTTTTCCCCCCTAGAGTAACAAGAATATTTTCAAGATCAAGAATATCAACTCATCTTTTGAGAGAGATAGATGACAAACAGAAATTTGAGAGAACTGACCATCTGAAAATAGAATGAATTAGGGCATAGACTGATTGTGTATGACCAGTTAATTTTTTGCCACACCCATAAGAATTGGAATTCAGAAGAATATTCAGATAATAATTGGTCATTAGAAATTGTGTTTCTTTGCATACATATGCTTGTATATGTGTTTCTGTGTGCCTGTTTATATCAGAGGGTATTGTGTGTGCTGGTGGAAGGTCATAGGTGACTTTGGGAATCACCCTTGATTGTTCTGTCTCCTTTGCTGTGCTCTGGAATTTACCAGACTTTGCCTTCCAGAGACAGAAGCGTAGGCTGCCACCATTTCCACCTGGTGTTTTTGAATAGTACTCTGGATCTGAATTCAGGTCCTTCTGCTTGAGAGTAAGAATCTTAATTCCTGAATCATCTTTCCAGCCCCGAAACTGCATTTTTTGGACATGTAAATATAACTTATACTTAAATTGCCACAGTATATGGCTCTTCCAAGCAATATCTATTCACAATTTTCTAGAAAAGTGACCCATTTTAAAAACTCCATTCTATTTGATGCTGTAAAAGAAATTATGAAGGTGGAATAGGTTCAAATCCTTTTAATTATTAATTAAAAGAAATTGTGTGGACAAGAGCTCTAATGTCTAGTGTAGTGGATTTCACAAGTTTGTGCTATGAAGCAGCTCAAGTAACACACACCACTAGCATTTCTACAAAGAAAAAGGTCTGGTCTTTGTGATATCTTTAATTAAGTCAGAAGGAAAAGGCTTGTTGTTGAGATGCAATGCTCTTGGCAATCTTTTTCTTGGGACTGTTTTTAACCAGCCTGTGGGAAAATGTGATGGGATAATTATTTTGTCAGAAAAGAGACATGCCAATCTCCAGAAAAATAAACGAACGAGAGGAAATATTTCTTCTTTAGACAATAAACATAGTATTTTTTTTTTTTTGCTGATTGAAGGGTAATTCTGTGCCTGTTGTTCATATAGGGAAATAAATGCCCTCTCACGGAGTTGTATATAAAGATTTCTACATATTAAATATTTAATGAATAATAAAACAAGATACATTTATGTATTGTAACAGTTACTCAACGATTGCTGAGAGAGAACACCAAAGTCAAAAAGCTTAAGGGAGGAAAAGAAATTTATTCAGCTAACAGTTCCAGAGGGGAGAAACAGTCTTTCATGGTGGAGGCGACGTGGCTGGTGGCTGAAGCTGGAGACAGGCTAAGTCACTGCAGACATCTAGTAGGATAGTGAGTAACTGCTGAAGACTGTAGGATTCCTGGATTCCTCTTCTTCCCAGTCTTCTGATGTGTGGTTCCTTTAATCTGGTCCACAACTGGGAGGTTCTGATGAGACCTAGGGCTAGTCTTTGAATTGTAAATGGATTGAACTAGATAGTCTCTTCAGATGGTCTCTCTTCAGGTGATATTAGTTAATTCCAGGTGTAGTTAGGTTGACACCCAGGATTAACTATTACATATGATGACATACAGTTTTACTGGATCAACAATGTATTTTTAATTTATGCATACATGCTGTCATGTGTTTATAAATTTTTCATTAAGTAGTTTAAGAGGTAAAGATCGTTAAGTTATCATTACTGGCTAATGAGGAGTCTAGGATCTTGATGTTGGATTTTCATCTTTCTTGGGACCTGCTTTCATCACTTGGCAAGCAATCTTCGCTTACTTAAGGAAAACTATACTGTAACAGTGGCTATAATATATAATCAGTTTAGCATAATCAGAAAATATATACACATGAAAGAAGCATGTGTCAGGAATTGATATGGAGATTTAACATTCAAAAGTAAAAGTTGATTGGCAAGATGCTCATTGGTGAAGACACTGAACTCATAAGTCTGATGACTTTGGCTTAGGTTCCAGAATCCACATAAGATTACACAGAGAACTGACTCCAAAAAGCTGCCCCTGACCTGTGCACGTGAACCTTTACCCCTCCATGTACACATAATCATATATAGCTGACTACTTTTTTCCATTATCCCCTTGTGCTGACATTCCTGAACTCCTATATAAACATGAACATTGAAGGTTCCAAACTTGAGTTAAAGTCTGATTGTAAAAAAAGAGAAAATGCAAAGGACTGAGCCGCTATGTCCATGTGATGATAGATTGTTGAGTAATTTCCTAGGAGTGACATTGTTTGCATATATCACATACAAATTGTTAGATTTTGCACAAACTGAAATTTTTCAAGTCAACTCTTCCGATTTACCTTCTACACAAAAACTTCTTGAGAAAAGATGGGATGCCACATATTTTTCTCACATACGGATTTTCCAGTTTTTATTTGATCCAAAGTGGTTAGAGGATAATGCTGTCATTACAGTTGCATTTTTGATGATGCATGAAACAGAACAATCTTATAGGAATCATAATTTATTTAACCTTTCAAAGTGTCTGTGCAAATCTATTTGTCCTAGTTTTTCTTGTCTGTGCTTTATATGTTTCTTTTGAATAAAATTCATTGTAGAGATGCAATATCTTATCGTTGGTGTACATATCTATATTAAAAATTCTATATCCTCCTCTGAAAATTACCCCTTTTGAGTGATATGATACTAATTCCTCACATGCATTTAAGCAGAAAAGAAATATTAATTTATTTCTTTCATTTCAATTCTACCAGTTACATAGACTAATAATGTTCTTGATCAACTAGAGTAATTCAAATTACCCTAGATTATCGTGTGTGTTGAAAAGCTGGAGAAATACTTTATGCATTGAACATCCATATTTTGGCATTTTCCATACAAAATACAAGTATGGAGTGCACTATGTTAAAGTCTGTTTCTTAGTGTGCCTCTCCTTTTGATTGTCTTAAGCATTATTTTTTTGTGCAAGATTTCCTTTGCGATGACATTTTTTTCTTTTTTTGAGATGAGGCCTGGCTGTGTAGTCCACTTAGCATCACATGTGGTTGCCTTCTGCCTCAGTCCTCCACCTGCTGGGATTACAATTGTGCAGTACCATCCCAGTGATACAGAATTTCTTGATCACTATATTAAAGCACACCCAACATATTTCAAGTGAATATATTCTAGAGCATAAAAATTTTATCTGTCTTCTCCCAGTGTCTCCCTCTTCCTCTCTCACATTCCCTGGAGCATCCTTTTGTATGAATGCCAAACTTCCCTCTGAGTCTTGCACTCTAGTGAGTTATAAGGATCCAGTGGCATTGCCCAGAGCCTTTTCTTGGGCTCCTCTTTAGTATGGGAACACTATTATGACTGTTAATCCCTTGCCTCTAAAGATCTTAGTGTCTGTGAACCTATGTTAGACTTTGGGGGGGGTTATTGACATATCAGTCATTGTGCAAGTCATGCAAAGTCCGATTATGGCTACTGAGAAGAGGAGGGAGGGTGGTGAAAGGAAGGGGAAAGGAGAAAGGATGCAAGGGGGACTGGGGGAGTGGAGAGAGGTAGGAGACCAGGGTACCTATTAAGCTTCTTTGATTGGGGAAAAATAAATAAATATATAAAAATTTTTATCTGTCTTTTCAGTAACAGCTCCACTTTTGTCCTTTAAACTAGGAAATAGTATCTAGAAAACACAAAACACCATTGTATTTGGTTCCCAATATTTATTGTGTTACCTAATAGCATACTTCCAAATGAATCCTTACTGTACCCATTAGCAGTCACTTCACATCAAAGGCTTAGAATACCACTTGTCTACTTTCAGTCTCTGTAGTTCTATGATTATCATTTCCTACAAATGGGACCAAGCAGAATATGATATTGCAAGACAGAATCTCTTCACTTAATAATAACCCAAATCCACTAAGGTCCAAAAACACTCCTTAACTCTATTGTGTAGATCAGTGTGAGTTCCCCTATTATTCAAAGCTGTGAAAGGCTCAAAGTAACAAGACTGTGGCCCTATCTTTTGTTTCTGGTATTTGCTTAGTACATCGCTCTTCTTTAAATACTACAGCATAATGACAGCACCAGTAAAAGTCAAAGTATCATTGTAAGATGTTAAGAAATACAGTGCAGCACACGGGGTTACAATGATGGCAGACAGGATTCTTTCATTTCCCATGTATTGGATGCTAAAGGTGATAATTATGGATATTGGCAACAAAGACCCACATACCAGCTACTTGGTCGCTGCTTCTCTAGGTCCAAATCCAGGTTAGTATATTCTGCCGGGAAACCTTGATAGAGTTATTTATTGAGCTCTGAGGAGGAAAGCTAAGTTGGATGCTGACCCCCAGGTGTTTGTGGTAACAGTATTATATAACATCTGCTAAAATAGCTGCAGACTTGGGGGTACAACTGCCTCCATAAAGTGTCTGTTTGGGGATTGTGAGCTGCATGACCAATGATGTGGGGATACCCAAGTCTATTTGACCCACTCTTGAGAGGCTGGACATGGAGCTACAAGATGGAATAATTTTTCTTACTGTGGCATTTCCTCATGTTGCTGACAGACTACAGAACCTAAAAGACTAAAGGGAACAAGGAGTTTTATTCTTGATTACAGTTGTGGTCACAGTTCATAGTAAAACTTGACAGGAGAGTTCATATCAGCACTAGTAACTGGGAGAACTAGCCAGACTATATTCAGAGAAATTGCTTAGAGCAGGTCAAACCTTCTCAGTCCTAAGACTACGAGTCTCCCAGAATATGCCAAATTATGTCAAATGGCGTTGAATCAGTTCTCTCTTTTATCCATCTGCCCAGGGAATAGTCCCACTCACCAAGGACTGGGTGTCCCCCCCATCAGACAATGTCCAAAGGCTTGCGTAGGGTGTGTCTTAACTGAAAGCTTTTCACAGATATGCTCAGAACTCAGCTTCCAACAGTCAAGTTTACATCTCTATATCTAACCAGTATATCCCTTGTCAACTTTACACAAAAACACATTACTTTTAAGCTGTAACATTCCAACCCTGGTCTCTATAGATGTTACATTCACCTTATGCTGAATATCAATCTTACTTTGGTCTTATCCTTAATTCCTAAGTCTTCATAGCCTGTGGATTATTATCAAACTGATGTGGAAAACCCTTTCCCTGGTGGTGGGACTATTCTCAGAGAAATTTGATAAGACAGATTTGGAGCTAGTTGGAATTTTGCAAACTGTTAAACTAGTAGCTATGCTTTGGTTTTCTCAGCTCTTCTTGCAGATGTAGTGTGACCAGTTGCCTTGGTTTCTGCTGCTCATCCTTCTGCCAGTGTGCATTGTAACCTGAAATCCTAAACTGGAACAACATTCCCTTACAGTCCTCAACTGAATGACTCATGTGTTCATCATAGTTTGGCACCATAAAATTGAATGAAACTGAAAAATGAGCCTTAGAGTGGCAGGATTCCAATATTTGTTTTTTTTTTTTAATCTAAAATGATGCTCAAACAATCATGAATTAAATGCTTGTTCCCCAGCCAGTGGTAATATTTTCAAATGCTGTGGAATCTGTAGTAGAGGAAGTCAAGGTGGGAGAAGCAGGTCACTACATGGAGGTTGAAGGTTGTAGTCGGTGGATCTTACTGCCTTGCTCCCTGCGTGAATATGCAATTCTGTGGATTTTGATGGTTTTTGCTTGTTTTGCCTTTTTACTTTTTGCTACCCCCAAGTACAACAGGGGTTAAGAAGCTTGATATGAAATATTAACAAAAAATAGTGGACTACCTATGTATGCCTCAGGACTAGTAGCTTCTATGACAAAATATTGGCCAAAAACAAATGATGTGTTGCACTACACCATGTTCTTTCTTGACTCTGAGTTCCAGGAACACAGATTGTCCTTGTCAAGTAGAACATTATGCTCAAAAAGTGTGATAAGGTTTAACCCTCGCTTTAGGTTACTGAATTTATAATTGAATGCAGTCATTTCGTTTATGAGCAAGTATGTGTCTTTTGGTACATTACCTACAGGACTCATCACATTATAAAGATTGTTGAATCATACAATTTTCCCATGCTATGAGGCAAATGCTAATATTCTGCTATACAAGATGTGAATGATGATGTATGACATTTCACTGACAACTCCAGATTATTTTTTATCATAGATTTATCTGTATTATTGCTCACAGGAGACTGTTGAAATGGCATTAGACACCATACCTGAAGTTTATTTACTCAGAATCTGTTTGTTCTCTTCCACCAAAGGGGACATTATAGTTATGGTACTGAAAAGAATGAAATAGTTAACACTGAGATAGTGACTGAAAAGATACCTTGAAGCACAAATGTAAATGTTTTCCACATAATAAAGTCTTTGGATGGATATATATTCATATCTTTAACTCTAGATGTGAGAGTTAATTGACAACAAGGGTATATACATGATTCTTAATATAAAAGCTGTATTTTGTAAGGGGTAGATACAATTTGACACAAAATTTTATTTATAATAAACAAAAATCAGTTATAATACTATTATCTACTAGTGTTTAATATAATTGAGAAGAAAAGATTTCTTATAATAAATAATTTCACTACTCTTCAAAAGTCCTTTGAAAAATTGGTGTAATAGCTCTAATCAGACCAACTTACTGAGATGCATCTTCTGAGCTGCTTTTGCCATTGTTGTGACAAAATACCTATGAGAGCAACTTAAGGGAGAAAAATTCTGTCTGACTTGGTAATAATGGAGGCATCAGTATATCATCATCTCAGGAAGGTTGTGGCAGAACAGAACTGACTATTCATATCATGATGGCTAGAAAACAGAGTAAGGAGATATAAGAAGTGTCCACTGTAACATGTACTCCTAAAAGTATGTTTCTAATGTCGTATTTTCTCAAGCAATTGTCATTTTCATTATACTACCCATCCATCAATATATTAATCTACTGCTTCGACCACAGTTCTGATGACCTCATTGTAATCATTCTCATAGATAGGCCCAGAAGTGCACTGTACAAATCTTGTATGTGCTTTCATCCAGTCAAGTTTACAATAAGGATCAACCATTCCTCCTGGAAATCACTAATATGTTTGATTTGACCTACATTTCCTATCACTTTTCAAAATGCCAAATATTCTCATCAATTCAAACCTGTCTACTGAATGACTTTACTATAGGAATTTGATCTGTGTTTTCAACTTAGGTAAACACATCATTTACATTATGGTGGTAGGTGGCAGTTGTTGTCAGACAAGGGCTCTAATTCACTCATCTGTAATTCAAGAATGGAAAGTTCAGCAAGAGCATCAGGCAAGTGGGATTTACAGTGTGAAGATAGATTAGTTGCATCTCATCCTGAAGTGGCATTGAACTTTATTTGCCCCACAAACATCTTGATGTGTTCACAAATATGAGCCACATATTTTCTACTTTGACAACAAGGGAGAGTGAAATACAGCCTTAACTGTAATGTGCATACAGCATCTGTTGCTTCTAGACAGAGAGAAGCCTTTTCTCCTGCAGAGACAATTTCACAGAATTTTGCAGCTGCACCAGATGCGTGGTAATTTAACCCCCTTGCCTGCTTTTCCTAATGGTTAATTGACTTTAAATTGAATGAGTTTGTCACTTATCTGTGTAAAGGAACTAAGTAGCTTTCACATGATCTTTGTCCATACTTGGATATATAAGTATATAGTTATATATAAATGAGTAAATTAGAAGGTGGAAATATAGACTTGGGATTTGTAGCTGAAAAGTCTTATGCATTTATAATTTTAGTATAAATACCTAACTAGTCATTACAGAGAGTTTTTTTTATATTCATCAGTACTGAGTGGAATTTAATCTCCCTGATTTTCCCAGGATAGGTACACAGAGCTCATTTTACTTGTTTTTAACTGGTTGACTAAAATTTGTATCATGGTAATTTCATTCAAATGATAAGCAACTGTATGTTTTTATACATGCACTGTACTGTTGATAGATTCGACTTTTCACTGAAAACAATTAATTTGCTATGTCATGTTTTATATTAAAAGTTGTGCCATATTGAGACTTTTGCCTCTCTGAACTGTATCTATATTTATCTTTTAGTTTAATATCTATTCTACTTAAGAAATAATGTGATCATTCTACCTTATAAGTTGGAATCCAAGTCACCAACTTACTGCCTGAAAATATGAGATTTGGGATCAGAAGTCAAGTCTTTCTGCTTGGGAGGTAGAAGTTTAACATTAACTGATCTTTTCAGTACCATTTCACAGTTTTGTTGGCCATAACATGAACTTTTCCATCATCACCCACACTTTTCCTAAGTGAAGTCTGGACTTTCCATGGTAGCCTCTAGGCTGATAAATACAAGCAGTGTTATGTACGGTTTTATTTATGAATGCTTCCCACTTTCTGGCTTCCGGTGAACATATAAAAATAAGCTTTTAAGAGTATAAGAATTTCTGTGTTATAGACATAAAATATAATTAGGAAAGATCATTTTAAGGAGAAAGCAACCCTCCGGTTCTTTTGTTTCTACTTGATACAGTCTCATTGATTGAAGAAAATGCATCAGACTTTTATGTGTCAGACTTTGAATCCCTAACTTTGTCATATTGTTTAATTAAAACAGTTATGGGAGGAAATGACCATGAAAAATACCAAACTGCTAGAAGGTGCCTTTGTTTCTTCTGATGCAACCTGTTGCTACTCCGGGCACATCACTAGCAACTAGTAGTTGCAATTCTTGTTTTCCTTAGAACAGTAATGTTTCATTAATTTGTGTGAATATATAGATCAGTGGGGCACTTTGTTTCATTTTTCAGTAATATCCCATGATGTGAATATACCAATAGGTTTATATATAAATTAGTTGGTAGGCTTTTGGAGTTTTTTGTTTTTCTTGATCATTTTCTATATAAAAGTCTTTATGAATATTAACAAAATCTTCATAGATAATTTTTAGGCTTAGCAGTAAACATTATGTCAGTTTCAATATATATCATACTATATTGCATGCTCACTTCACTAATTTTCTGTTGTTAAATGATTATATTGCATATAATTTGAAATATTTACCTAAAATATTTTTGCTATGGTTATTTCTTTTTCATATTAGAGATGTGATATAATTTTGTAATTTAACTCAGATCCTGAAAACAGCCCATCTCTTCCTAAATGTTGCTTCCCAGATGGAGTATTTGCTGGTTCCAGGTCCCAACTGAGTTCAGATATCATCTAAAGAACGTTACTCTACTGATACAGGTGAAAATACAGGTGTTGGAAAGATGAATTCGGATTGCGTCTGCGCTTTTCATCCCATGATGTGGTAGTGACCCTGCCTTACCTCAGGAGACTAAAAATACATTTTCTAAGATACAAAAGACAAAAATATTAATTGAAATAAAGACAATAATAATGTAATAAATTAGACATTGATAATATAGAAAGTAGATAAAATGCAGTAGCATTAAAATATGAATGACAAGTGAAATAAATGTAGAAATGGAAACTAGAGATTGGAGGTAAAAGTGTGAAGAATGTCAGTGAAAATCTGTGTATATAAAGCATTTAAAATGTACATTTTATGGTATGTCAAGTATAAGGTATAAGTAGAATTTTTAAATTAATCAAAACTAATTTTGATGAATGCATATAAAGAAGCTGTGTGCATGGTTGAAATGTGAATTGTTCCCCACAGGCAGATACGTTAGAATCCTTTACTGATGTTGGAGTTTAGGAAGGTGATTGTGCCTTTGGGAGGTGGAGCTGTCCTGGAGGAAGGGGTGTCACAAGGGAGAGCCCTGAGGTTGTTTAGACCCACCTGCTTCTGCTAGGATGCCCAGGCAGTCTGTAGCTCACACAGTCTCCATGATGTCTGTCATGATCTGAGCGTCCTTCAGCTCCTGCTGTCTGCCATGCCTTTCCTGCTGTGATGCACTGTGTCTACCCTCTGGAACCACAGACCAAATAAATCTTCCTTTTTTCCCCTTAAGTTGCTGGGCTCTGAGTGTTGTCTCACAGCAGTGGAGAAAAGTGACTGCAACACTGCATAACTCATGCGATTGAAATGCTGAGCTTGAAGCAAAGAGCAAATGTTAGAACCATTAACTATCAAAAGAACTTAAGCATTACAAATGGAAACCATTAAGGTTTGAACACTTAGAGAAGCGTGTTGTCATGGTTTGAATGTAAGTTGTCCTTCACAAACGCATGTGTTTGATTCCTTAGTTGATATTAATGCTTGGGTGAGTTGTGGCATCTTTAGAGATGTAACTGGCAGAAGGAAGGAATGCTACTGGCTTTGGGGTTTTGGTAATCAAGCACTATTTGTGGTTCACTCTTCACTTCCTCTGGCTCCATGATGAAGGTTGAGACCTGAGTCATCTGCAGCTTCTGTCCTCCACCATGACTTTTCTGCCATAATGAACTACAGCTCTTCTCTGGCATGATGAGAAAATATGTCTTCTTTTATCTCCTTAAATTATATCTGAGCACTATCTCATAGAGGCAGAAAGAAAAGTAAAGACAAAAAATGTCTTTATAAATTTTAGGAACTCTGTATGTTAGTGGTGATTATAGAGGTTTCAATTCTCTGAGATCATTGAATGGCATATCAGATCTAAATTGTAAGAAAAACAGAGCTGTGACTTGTATTGGTCCGATTTACTTCGTAAATCTGTAAGTAAAGTAAAACAAAAAGGCATTAGATTCAGTTCCCAAACTAAGTGCTTCATTATGCAACATTTTATAGAAATTAATGCTATAAGAGTTAGGCAAAATATCTACTATAAATGTATAACAAGAGAGCATTTTAAATCAGTGAATGAATGAATCCATAATTATGAAAAATCAAAGTCCCATATGAAGAATTAATTTGAACTTTCTTTTAGGAGTCTTTCAATTTAAATGTTAATTCTTCATTGCATGCCATGGCATAACATATGCTTTGAGTGTAAAAGACCTGGAAACTTCCACTACTAAGAAAGATCATTTCTTTCACATTAATACCTCAGTACTAATTAAAAACCTAAAGACATCTCATTTTTTCTTTAGAAAAGAAAAGATCTTGCCCTTCTGCCCAGGACCTGGACCAGGGCAGACTCCCTGCTCCTCAGGTAAGGTCTCTAGACCATGCACCAGGCTCCAGGTTACCTGCATGCCTCACCAGCAGCCAGGGCAGCAGCCAGTCTATTCGGGAGATGGGGAAGGCCCCTTATCCACAGCCCCACCTCCCAGGTGATCTGGTGGCCACACTAGACACTCTGCCCTTCTGCCCCAGACCCAGGCCAGGGTGGACTCCCTGCTCCTCATGGCAGACTCACTTTTCCTCAGAATTCAACAGAGTCCAGAGAAAACCCAAGCAAAGTTCTAAGGGACAAACACCATACATTTGAAGTCCTCTAAAATCATCCCATCACGTGGGAGAGAATCTTCACATCCAGCTCAAAGATATAAACCCTTTTACCATCTTGTTCCTCTGAATTATTAGACACTGTAATTTAAAATTTCCATATAACCAACCAAAAACCCATACAACTTCAGGGACTATAACATCACCCTCACATTCAGCAAGGAAGTAAACTAAAAAAGTGCACTACCATACTAATCTTCACTCCTTGTCTGCTAAACCTGACTTAACTGATGTACTAACAATCTAATAGCCTCATCTAGGAAATAACACAAATACCAGACAAGCATACTCATCTCCAAGGCAAACCCTAGTAATAACTGCTCAAGTATAGTAATACCATCTAATTCAGTTCAGTCAAAAACATGCGGAAACAAAAAGAAGGTCTTAAGAGATAAAACAAAAATGCCCAGGTCACAGTGCAAATCCATGAGAAACAAAAACCAAGACAACAAATCTCCTTCCGAAAGAATTAAAATCACAATGATAGATTCCAACCAGAACAAACTCACAGAAAATAGTCAAGAAAGCCAGACCCAAGATAATGACTTTCAAAGCACAATTATTACCATGATCAATACAATGAAAGAGAAAATCTACCAGGAATTAAATAACCGCATCAACCACTTTGAACAGGAACACAAAAGACACTTGGAGGAGATGAGAAAAACAATTGAAGAAACAAAAATAGGCATAGAGCAGTTAAAACAATCCCAAACAGAGTTTAAAATTGAATTAAAAGACAAGTTATCTTCAACCCAGAACTCAACAGAGAGTTATCAGCAGAAATAATGAAGCATAAAATAGAATATGAGATCTTGAAGACAATGTGGAAGAACTAACCAGTTCAATGGAAGAGGTTGTTAAAGACAAAAAGATACTTGAAAGGAATATTTATGAGTTATGTGAAACCTTAAAGAAGCCCAACATGCTCATTCATGGAATACCACAACAAGAATATGAAAATACCATACCTGAGGAAATCTTTCAAATTACCATAAATGAAAACTTTCCTCATCTAAAGAAAGAGAGGCCCATCCGAGTACAAGAGGCATTCTGCACCCCAAATAGATATGATCAAAATAAAAACTCGCCACAGCTAATAATAGTCAAAACACTCCACAAAAAGACAAAGAAAATGTGCTGAGAGCTTCAAGGGAAAAAAACAAGTCACTTTTAAAGCTAAACATATTAAAATACTAAATTATTTTTTAATCAAAACAGTAAAAAAAAAAACCAAGAAGAGCTTGGAGAGATGTACTTCAAGTATTGAACGAGCAAAAATGTCAACCCAGGCTGATACACTCAGCAAAACAATCAGTCATGGTCGTAGGTGAAAGAAAAATTTTTCACCATAAAGACAACTTGAAGACTTACATGACTATCAAACCAGGCCTACAAAAAATGCTAGATAAGATACTTAAGCTTGAAGAGAAGAATAAGCATACCCAGGAGGACAGAAGGGAAGTATAATACCACCAAAATCTACAAGCCAAACACTACACTTATGAAAGCCACTAAACACAAAATGTGTCAGGAATTAAAAGTAATTTCTCCATTATAACATTAAATGTCAATGCTATTAACACACTAATCAAAACACACAGATTATAAACATAGATTAGAAATCACAACTCATTCATCTGCTCTTTTCAGAAAAACACATCTTGCCACAAAAGAAAGGCACATTCTAAAAGTAAAAGGATACTCAAAAATTTGGAACCAGGGAACAAGCAGGGGTAGAAATTTTGTTATATGACAAAGCGGACTTCAAACCAAAAAAATAAATAAATAAATAAGATGGATACTACATTTTAGTCACAGGTACAATTCACCAGGATGACTTCACAATACTGAACATATAGGTCCCTAACATGGGATCCTCCACATTTATTAAGCAAATGCTACAATGTCTAAAGCAAGAAATCAATTCCAAAGCAATAATATTCAGGGATTCCAATACTGCCTTCTCAACCTGGGATAGATCAACAGGTCAAAAACTTAACAGAGACACTTTGGAACTTAAACAAACCCTTAAAGAAATGGACATTACAGATCTCTATCAAACTTTTCATCCACACACCAAAGAATACACATTTTTCTCAGCAGCCCATGGAACTTTCTCCAAAATAGACCACATATTGGACTACAAAACAAAACTCCACATATACAGGAAAGTTAAAATTTTAGTCTGTATCCTATCAGACCACCATGATCTAAAGCTTGACATCCTCAACACAACAAACAGCAGAAAATACACTAACTCTTGGAAACTAAACACTATGATGGTAAATGAGAACTGGGTTTAGGAATAAATCATAAAGGAAATTCAAGATTTCCTAGAAGCAAAGGGTAATGAAAATACAACATATAAAAATCTCTGGGAAACAATAAAAGCTGTCCTAAGAGGTAAATTTTATATCTCTTAATGCCTATATCAAAAAAATAGAAACATCACAAATAAATAACTTGACAATTCAGCCTAAAGCTTTAGACACACAAGAACAATCCAATACGAAAAAATGTAGAAGAGAGGAGAGTAGCAAAATCAGGGGAGAAATATAGAAACTGAGATAAGGGAAACTACACAAATAATCAATCAGCCAAAAAGCTGGTTCTTTGAAAAAATCAATAAGAGAGAAAAAACCCAAATTAACAAAATTAGAAATGAAAATGGAGTTTCACAATTGATACCCAAGAAATCCAGAGAATTATAAGGTCATATTTCAAAAACTTATACTCCATGAAATTTGATAGCACAAAAGAAATGGATGAATTCCTAAGTACAACTTACCTAAATTAAATTAGAAAATTTTTAATTATTTAAATAGGTGTATAACATACAAGGAAATCAATGAAGTAATTTCGAATCATCCCACAAAAAATGTCCTGGACAGATGGATTCGGCACAGAATTCTACTAGATATTTAAGGAACAACTAACACCAATATTCATTAAAATGTTCATCAAATTGCAAAGGAAGTAACACTTCCAAATTTTTTCTATGAAGCTAATAGCATACTAATCCCAAAACCTAATAAAGAGTACACTTAAAAAAGAAAACTACAGGCCAATCTCTTTGATGAGCACGGATGCAAAGATTCTCAACAAATTCTTAGCAAATCAGATTCAAAAACATATCAAAAAGACCATTCACTGTGATTAAGTAGGCTTTACTCCAGGCACATAAGGTTAGTTCAGCATACACAAATAAATGAATATAATCTATCATATAAACCAATCCAAAGTCCAAGACCACATGATACTCTTGATAGATGCAGAAAAAACTTTTGACAAGATCCAACAGCCTTTTATGATCAAAACCTTAGAGACAGTTGGAATGGAAAGGACCTTTATCAACATAATAAAAGCTGTATAAAACAATTCTACAGCAAGAATTATACTAAATGGGGAAAAACTTGAAGCATTTCTGCTTCGATCAGGAACTAGACAAGGCTTTCCACTCTCATCAATATTCAATATTGTACTTGAGGTCTTAGCTGGAGCTATAAGACAAGAGAGGGAGATAAAAAGGTTTGAAATCGGCAAGGAAGAAGTCAAGTTATCTCTATTTGCAGATGACATGATCATATAACTAAATGATCCCAAAAAGTCCACCAGGAAACTCCTGTAACTAATACATAAGTTCGGCAGAGTGGCAGGTTACAAAATAAATATGCAAAAATCAGTGGCCTTCCTATATTTCAAGGATGAAAAAAGTGAAAAAGTCCTAAGAAAAACAATCCCATTTACTCTAGCCCCTAAAAAAATGAAATACCTTGGTATAAATCTAACCAAGGAAGTGAGAGACCTTTATAATGAAAACTTTAAAACCCTAAAGAAAGAAATTACAGAAGACACCAGAAGGTGGAAAGACCTCCCATGTTCCTGGATCAGCATAATCAAGATCATAAAAATGACCATCCTACCAAAAGCAATATACAGATTCAATGCTACCATACCAAACCTTAATCTATACTACAAATCCATAGTAATAAAAACAGCCTGCTATTGGCTCCAAAATAGACATGTAGATCAATGGATAATGGTTGAAGACCCAGATATAAGCCCACACAATTACAGCCATTTCATCTTTGACAAAGAGGCCTAAAACATCCAGTGGAGAAAGAACTGCATCTTCAACAAATGGTGCTGGCAAAACTGCATGTCCACATACAGAAGATTAAAACTAGACCCATACTTGTCACCATGCACAAAAATTAATTCCAAATAGATCAAGGACCTCAATATAAGGCCAAAGACTATAAAAACCATAGTTGAAAGGGAAGAGAACTCCCTCAAGCTGATTGCTCTAGGCCAACAGTTCCTAAACAGAAATCCATTAGCATAATCATTAGAACCAAGACTCAACAAATGGGATCTTATGAAATTAAAGAGCTTCTGTTCAGATAAAGAGATTGTAAACTGAGCAAAAAGCCAACCCACAGGATGGGAGAAAATCTTCACTAACCACATATCTGATAGAGCTCTGTTATCCAGAATGCACAAAGAATTTAGAAAACTAAACAGCTATGAAACAAATGGCTCAATTAAAAAATGGGCAGGTACGAAATTGAAATGTCTCGCAAATATCTTTAAAAAATGCTCCATATCCTTAGCCATCAGGGAAATGCAAATCAAAACTTCCCTGAGATATCATCTCACCCCACCAGGATGGCAAAAATCCATAATACAAACAACAGTATATGCTGGAGAGGATGTGGAGAGAAGAGAACTCTCCTATATTGCTGGTGGAAATGCAGGCTCATACAACCACTCTGGCGATCAGTCTGACATTTTTTTAAAAAAATTAAAGATTGAAATGCTATATGACCCTGCTATACCACTTCTGGGAATAAACCCCCATGAAGCAAAAAATTCACTACAATGACACAAGCACAACCAATTTCATAGCAGCACTATTTACAATAGCAAAATCATGGAATCAACCCAAATGCCCAGCAGTTGACAAATGAATAAGGAAAATGTGGTACATTTATACAATGGAATACTACTCAGCCATCAAAAGAGATGAATTAATGGAATTTGCTGTGAAATGGACAGAACTAGAAAAAATTATATTGAGTGCAGTATCCCAGACACAGAAAATTATACAGCGTATGTACTCCCTAATAGGTGGATACTAGTACCAAACCCACTTAATGACATATTCAAAGATAAATCTCTGTAATACCTACAAAGATTATAAACAGAAAGGAAAAGGAAGCAGGGCCCCCCCAGAAATGAGAAAGGGGATCATGCTACAGTAGAGAAAATAGGTCACCATCAAGTATTACTAGTAAGTAGCGAGACATCTTGTGAACTTCACTCTCACTTTCCTTCCTGGTTACTTGTGGCTGAGGAGGTTTGATTTCACCAATCAGGGAGGGTATAGGGACTGGCAGATAGATGTCAATCATCCTGCAAATGGGACGCTAACCCCCCCACACTGCGGTCTCCTACTCCTATTCCATCTACCTGTGAATCTCCTCTTATAGTAAGATCTTCATTTAAACAGTCTTTTATGTTTGGTTAGGAGGCTCCAGTATGGAGCCAAAGGCAGTGCAGGAACAGCAAAACTAAAAACAACAACAAACCGTAATTCAGAACACCAAAGACCCTACATTAATCACCTGGAACCAGACCAGCCAAATTTCTCCCCACCCTAAAGCTCAGGGAAATTTGTGGAAGAGGGGGGCAGCAAGATTGTAAGAGCCTAAAGATGGGGAGGACCAATATGTAAGATACTCCACACAAGTTAACGCTGCAGTACCCATAATCGGACTTTGCATGACCTGCACAATGACTGACATGTCAACAACTCCCCAAAGTCTAGCATGGATCACGGACAGTAGGATCCTTAGAAACAAAGGATTAACAGTCATGATAGTGTTCCCATAATAAAGGGGAGCCCAAGAATGTGCTCTGGGCTATGCCAACTGAGTCCTTATACCTCACTTGGGTGGTAGACTCAGAGGGAGATTTGGCATTCACACAAAAGGATGCTCCAGGGGATGGGAGGGGGGGAAAGTGGGAGGAATTGGGAGAAGGGGAGGGAGGGGAAAAGTGGGGAGGGAAAAAGGGGACTGGGGAGGAGTGGAGGGAGGAAAAGGTCTGGGGTACCTATTGAGCTTGTATGATTGGGGGAAAATAAATAAACAAAAATTGTTAATAAAAAATTTTCAATTCATCCTGCTAATCCCAGTTAACATCATCTAACTCATCTCTACCTTGCCATGGCAAAATTCCTTTAAGAACATTAAAATTTTTAAATATTTAAAAAAAAAGAAAATATCTCAACAAACCAAACAAGACACAGCCTATTGCAATGGAAGAGCACTGAAATAGACAACTACAAACCAGAATGCAGAATAATAGAAACCCTTAAACACTCATCCAGAATCAGACCAACCAAACCTCTCCCTATCCTAAGGCTCAGGGAATCTTGCAGAAGAGGGGGCGGTAACAATTTCAGAGGGGGCAGTAAGATTTTAAGAGCCTAAAGGTGAGGAAGTCCACTGCTGGCCAGGACATTCCACTCAAGACATGTAGAGGGAACCTTAGAGGTTAGGGTTAGACAGGTTGTCATAGTTAGGTCCAGGTGTCAACCTAACTGTTGAGGGTTTGAGCTCTGGGCACATTTATAGAGATTTAGTGGTTAAGTTGAACCCAGAGCAAACCTGCAGGAGATTGTCTACCCTGATGGGGGAGGCCCAGCCCTTGGTGGGTGGGACAAGTCCCTGCAATAAATCACGCAGAGCTGGTTTAGAGAGTCGGCATCCTTCTCTACACTTGGCCAGACATGCTGGTCTGGCAAGTAAAGATCGTCCCTCTCTTAGCTGTCATGTGATGATGGTGTGGCCAGTTCCCTTGGCCCTGCTGTTGGTGTTTGCTCTCCTTAAAGCTGTAATATGAACTATAACTGGACTGTCGTAAAGAAATAAGCCCCTTGTTCCCTTAAGCTGTTTGATGGTCATTTATCAGCAACCATGCAGGCTAACGGCACCACAGGTGAAGGGTGGTACCCATATCAGTGGGTCTGACCAAGTAAGGGCCACTTAATCTGTCACAGAGGCCTGAGCCCCTACGAGAGCAGACAGTTAGGGAGCAGCATCGAGGCCCACACAAGCACAGGCAGGAGGGTGGGAGGCAGAGAAATGGAATGCTGAAGGGACAGGAAGATAGGAAAGGAATGGGTAGGGAAAGGATGGGAGAAGGAGGGGGAAAGAGGGACAATCACTCATGTCTGTAAAACTAGAAAAATAATAAATAATAATTTTAAATAAAATAAAATAATGGAAACAAACAGAAAGCTGAAAAGACTACACTTATTATTTTTATGTTTAACTACTGACCTTTTAGGCCTGTAGCTTCGCAGGAAAAATAAAACACATAGAATTTAAATACTGAGGCTTCTAAATAACACTTTGATCAAGTTATTAGAAATAATAGAAACAAATTTGAAAAATAAGCTGATGCCAATCAAAAGCCTCCCCACAACTTTTTGTGACATTTTTGACTAACAGTATTTTTAAGCCTTCTATATGCAGAGAGAAAAGAAGAAACATTTGAAGAACACAGTGTGTTCACAATGACCAGTGTGACACAATGACCTACAGGTGGTTTTGAGCACCAAGTTTCTCTGATGAATAACAAGTACAAAGGTCCAAGCGAATGTTTTAAACTATGTATAGAGATGTGAGAGTCATAACAGATGCACATCAGTCCTGCAAGTAACAGTTGCTAATAACAAGCACTGTTCTGTGTCTTCTGTGTAAAATATTATTTGATTGTCACTAAGCCCAAAGATGTAGACCGTTTGATTCCCAATGATCAAGATGAACAACTAATATGTAATGGTCAAGTGAATTCTCCAAATTCACAAATATCATGATAACCTATGGTGATATTTGAACCCAGGTAAGATGTAGATGATCACTGTATCAGTGACCCCTGCACCAGTGACCCCTATACCAGTGACCCCTGCACCAGTGATCCTTGCACCAGTGACTGCTGTACCAGTGACTCCTATACCAGTGACCCCTGTACTGGTGACCTCTATACCAGTGACTGCTGCACCAGTGACCCCTGTAGCAGTGACCCCTGCACCAGAAACCTCTGCACGAGTGACCGCTGTACCAGTGACCCCTGTATCAGTGACCCCTGCACCAGAGACCCCTGTACCAGTGACCCCTGCACCAGTGATCCTTGCACCAGTGATCCTTGCACCAGTGATCCTTGCACCAGTGACCCCTGCACCAGTGATCCTTGCACCAGTGACCCCTGCACCAGTGACCCCTGCACCAGTGATCCTTGCACCAGTGACCCCTGTACCAGTGACCCCTGCACCAGAGAACCCTGCACCAGTGACCCCTGCACCAGTGACCGCTGTACCAGTGACCCCCGTACCAGTGACCCCTGCACCAGTGATCCTTGCACCAGTGACCCCTGCACCAGTGATCCTTGCACCAGTGACCCCTGCACCAGTGACCACTGCACCAGTGACCCCTGCACCAGTGACCCCTGTACCAGTGACCCCTATACCAGTGACCCCTGTACCAGTGAACCCTGCACCAGTGACACCTATACCAGTGACCCCTGCACCAGTGATCCTTGCACCAGCGACTGCTGTACCAGTGACCCCTATACCAGTGACCCCTGTACCGGTGACCCCTATACCAGTGACCCCTGCACCAGTGATCCTTGCACCAGTGACTGCTGTACCAGTGACCCCTGTGTCAGTGACCCCTGCACCAGAGAACCCTGCACCAGTGACCCCTGCATCAGTGACCGATGTACCAGTGACCCCTGCATCAGTGACCGATGTACCAGTGACCCCTGCACCAGTGACCCTTGCACCAGAAACCCCTGTACCAGTGACCCCTGCACCAGTGATCCTTGCACCAGTGACCGCTGCACCAGTGATCCTTGCACCAGTGACCGCTGCACCAGTGACCGCTGCACCAGTGACCCCTGTACCAGTGACCCCTGCACCAGTGACCACTGTACCAGTGACCACTGCACCAGTGACCACTGCCATGATCTGATTTGAATTTAGTCACAATAAGCACAGGGCTGCAGGTATCAGCCATCTCGAGTACCTTGCGATGTTCTCTGACTGCTTTTATTGGAAAGCACCGACATCACACACACAGGATACCACATACAAATCAGGGCATATGATAATTCCCTATCAATACAGACATGATGCAGCTGGGTCTACTTCAAGGCTGAGAAACACCTGACTCCTTAGAATCCCCGAGAGAGGGGAGTGCTACCATTTCTTGCTCTCAGCATTCCAGGAGCCGTTTTGGAGTCAGACTTTCTTTTCCTTGAATCTCCACCTAGTCAAGGTCTAGGGAAGCCTGTTAACCAGTGGATAAGATGTCATTGCTTCTGGGGGTGCGGGCGAGGCAACATGTGCCCCTATATCTGAGATCAAGATGACAGTTTAATGTTAAATATATTGGGAAAGCAAGGAACTAAGAAGTGACTAGAAATGGAATAACCAGAGAGAGAGAGTAAGAGGAGTCAAAGGGCAGAGCATTCATGGGAAGTGAGATTCCCTGACCAAGAGGTCCATCCTTAAGACACAGGAAGGGCTGGTGTGTCATGTGATAATGGAGTGAAAGACATCAGATATGCACTGAAATACAGGAAATCCAGAAGTGGTCTCCACTAATAACAACTTCAAGATGGAAAAGAAAATGTTTGAAAAGCACAGGAAGATACACCACAAGAGTTCCGTGTACAGTAGCTTTTCTCCTGGCAACATTTAACGTGTATCTTAATCTTTCTGAGTTCAGGAGTATCACTTCTGTTGATCTTCTATTCATGTATTGTAAAGTACCGCACATAAGGTAGACTAACCAGTCAGCTCTTTCCTTCAGTTGTACAGTCTGCAAGTCTGACTATCAGTAGTCATTGTGGTCAAATTTAATTAAGAGAACTTCTGATTTTTCAGATTGTCTGGTTCTTGTAAGTTCACATAGTGTGCAAAAGTTCAGGCATTTCTGTTTCAGGGGGTCCCTTAATCCCTTCGTGAAGACTTTCACAATATGATCTAAACTCCTTCCAAAAAAATCCTGCTCCAAATACCATGACATTGAGAGTTAGGATTTCAGTGGATAAAAGTATGTCACAGGGGGGCAGACCTTTAAAGGACCATCCAGTCCTTTAAGACACTACTCAGAAATATCTTTCTTTCTCTTCTTAAGACTTCACTTTGTGATCGCTTTGGCAGCACATATACTAAAATTGGAAGATGTCACTCACCATTATTATCCAAGTACAGATAAAGTATACCTTAAAAATGTAAATGTATACCTTAAAAGAAGAGTGGACAAGTATTCATAAGATTCTTTTGTCTTCACACATTAAGAATACATACTTGCTTCAGCTTGTGTGCACATTATTGATAAAATCATGACCAAAGCATTAGGGAAACAAGGTGGACTCATTCCTTATTATGATTCTCAGTTACGGTACTTAGTCCAGCATGGCTAGGAGTGGTGTCATCATCAGAAGTAGAGGTCAGAAGCCATACCACATCTACAAGAATTGTTGAGAGAGGGACGAAGCTCACTGGCCAGACTGCAAGTATGCCAATGTATGGTAATGAATACAACTTACTAAACAACTTCCCCCATCTTATCTACCTGATAAATTAGGGAATCCCATCACATTGATCAGAGAAGTTCCTGAATTCAGGCTTGCTCACAGCTTATGTTAGTTGCCAATATTTCACAAGGATGCCCAAAACTCAGATTTCAATTGTGAAGTTAACACTTCCATCTAATTAGCACAATACTAGTTCAAGGTTTAAAAATAGTTTACATTTCCATGTACTAAAGAAGATATATTCCTGGGTCATATATGTTCTTCAATAAACCTCATGGTCTGCCCCCTGTGACATACTTTCTTCCAGTAAGTCTTCACCTACTAACGGTACCACAACCTTCCCAAGTTGTAACTTTCTGAAGGATGAAAATGCATGAGCCTGTTGGGAATAACTCACTCTTTGTGTCGTTGTGTGGTGCTGTGGGCCAAAGCCAGTGTCAGTGCCACAGGCAAACAATCTACCAATGAGCTCTGTTCCCCAACCATTTGTTTGTTTGGAATATAATTTTACTTGCAGATCTGGTTGACCTCAAGTGTGTGATCTTCCTACTTCAGCATCTTAAATCCTGGGATTGCAGACCTGATCATCATGTCCTGTTTTCTTAAGCAACATGTAGGCACACAGGTACTTCCTTATATTCTTGTGTCTTATTTTGTTTAACTACTGAATTGCAAATAAAATAATCACATCTCAAAAACAAAGCAACAAACACTTTTCTTTCCAGTTAGTTTCATTAAAAATTTTACATTATTATTTTTCTAAAGATTTGAAAATCTATAGAACATTATAGTTTTTCCTATATTCCTGATATGTGTTGTTTTTCTGGAAGGCAAAAAAAGAGGATAAAGTGACAATCTGTGCCTTTAAGATCAATATGGATACAAATATAATTGAATGTTGAAGGGATGTGAAACACACAAAAGTTTAGCATTTCATAATATTTCATGGTAGAATCTGTGCATTTCCAGAGTAATTACACAAAATATACTAAAAGGAATCTTATATCATTAAAATAATTAAGAATTTTTTTGTGTTTTACAGCTTCAGTATTTCAGAAAACAATGTTTGCAGAATGACATTTTTGCAATCTCAGTTCTGTACCTTTTAGGCAGACGAGTGGGTCAACTTCATACAGCATCTTTGATAAATCTCATAACTCTGAGTCCTGGAGGCAGATAGAATCCAAACCTGCTCACATTCTATAAATCAGCTCTGATGCTATTATGAATCAAAAACTCTCATAGAAATAACCATGGTCAGAGTGTTCTTTGTAAAAGAATTCTCAGCAGAAGTTTCTGACATTGAGCATGAAGAAAACTTAAATTAAATAATGCTATTCAAAATATAGGCAATTAAATAGAGCAAGCATCTTTTATGTAGATAAAAGACATCAAATTTTTTTCAATCCTTTTGCTTAGTTGAGAATTCAGAGAACAATGTAGACTTGAAGTAAATAAAGCTAAACAATGTGAATAAATATAAAAATCCGAGGACCAATGTAAATTGACTTACTCATAGAAAGCTTCTGATTAATTTTTCAAAAGCTATAATGTTCTATAGGTTTTCAAATCATTTCTTCTTTTTATCTGCATTTATACAAAACTTCCTGGGCTATTAAGTCTATAGTGAAGGTCTGAAGAAATAGCTCAGTGGTTAGAACCTTTCCCTCACAAGCAATATGATGTGATTAAGAGCCACAGATCCCCAAATATGGCAGCAAACAGTCATTCTGGGCATGGAAAGCAGAATCTGGGAACGTTCAGAGCAAAACAATAAAGGCAGAAAAGCAATCCAAGATTTTCCAGGCTTGACTTCTTTGAACTCTTCTTCCTGCTGACAGCTTTGTGACTCTTTGCTGGCCTCTTTCAGCTGCTTGGCTGTCCGACAGTCTCTTCTCAACCTCTTCACTGCTCTGCCATCTCCTCCACACTGCCTGAAACTGCCAAGATGCTCAGCTGCTTGCTTTCAGAGGTAGGTCATCCCTGGAGGACCCCTTCTCCCCAACCTTGTCAGTTCAGGAATTGTTCCAAAGTTAAAGGTGACTGCATATGGGGAAAAATGCCTAATAATATCTCTTCAGTAACACACTTGTATACATGCCCATGCAAACATATGCACCCATCCTAATGCTAAACACACACACACACACACACACACACACACACACACACACAGCCTATGCATACATACATAAAAAATCAATAGTAAAATATATTTCCTGGAGTTTAAGTAACAGTTTTATTAAGAGCCAATGGAGAGCTGCTCCCCAGCTCATTACGTCATGGGCAGCACTGAGCATCTTGCCCTGAGAAAGAGGACATGCTCATTGCACCCAAATGTGGACAAAAGTATTGAGATGTGCGAACAGGGCCAGAGGACATGGCTCAGGGGTTAAGTCTATTCCTCCCAAGCAGATGAACCTGAGTTGTGTTCCCAGATCCCACTTAAAGATGCCAGGCAGAAATGGCTGAGACCTGCGCTTCCTGCTCTCCAGGCAAAGCCTGGAAATCCCAAAGCAAAACAAAAAGGAGGTAAAAGCAATTCAGGATGACTACCGAAGTCAACTTTCTTGCTACAGAGATGCATAGTACTCTCTGTTACATTCACACTAAATAAAATTAATAAATAAATAATAAATAAATGAATAAATGAAGATGTGTGAGCACATCTCTGCAGCTTCTTCCAGCATTTTCTCAGCGTGGCTTACTTTCAACATAATTTATAGTATTTCTTGTGTTTCCTTCACTTTTAAGATCTTTATTTCTACACTCTTGTTATGAAACATCAGAGCCACATCATAAATCACAGCACACTGCACTGAGAGATCCTTCTGTAGATAAACTCAAGAGATATTGGCTCTTGTGACTTTCACAACTCAGTCACGAATAAAAGCAAATTCTCTAACTTTCCATTCCCCACACACTGAATGCATTCAAATTCCTGAACTGGGTTGAAGAAAGGAAAGACTGACAATAGTCACTTTGATCAAATTCAGGATCCAGATGTGTAATTACCCTGAGGAATTTTCACAGAGCTGAGGAACAATAAAATGTCATCTTCCTGGGTTGTGTTCTCTGGGTCCAGAAGGCAAATTTATTCATTGTGGAGCAATAGACTCAAGACATAATTAATTGTTCAACCTCAACTCTGGATGACTTTGATTGTTTAACTCTATGAGACAAACATTGGCTTGTTTCCTTAATTACAAGTGACTCTTCCTCAACTAGTTGTGAAGGTAATGAAAAGCTATATTAATATTGTCCGTGTGACAGCAGCTAGGTAAACGTCCCTGCTCATGTGTCAGCCTCGAGAGTAACTCAGGTTCTCGGCTCTGTAGCTCTAAATCCCTTATGCCTGGGGAAGAGAGTATAGAACAACGACACTGACAGATTTCAAGAAGCAAAAGCAATGAATGGAAGAGCAGATGATGTGGGAAGAAAAGATATTTCAGTAAATGGAAACAGTAAATGTATGCAATGCTTACGCAGCGGGTCTTGCTATTATTTTAAGTTTTATTATCTTACAATTACATTCATAATTTTAATGAATTTTTAGTAATATTCACTCCCAAAATTCCTCTGTCATCCTCTTTCTAAGGCTGAAATCCTTCTACTTCACAGCACTCCTGTACTTTCATGTACTGTATTTATTTGTTTACTGTGAATATGTTTGTGAGTGTGTGTGTGTGTGTGTGTGTGTGTGTGCCTCTGTGTGTGTGTGTGTGTGTGTGTGTGTCTGTGTGTGTATCTGTGTATATCAGAGGTCACTGTGTGCACCTGAGGAGGCTAAAGGTTGATTTGAGAATCATCCTGAATTACATCTATCTCCTTTTACTTCTCACTGGGATTTCCCAGGCTGTACCTTCCAGAAGTACATGCTACAGTTATTTATTTCCACCTGACATTTTTACTTGGGATCCAGGATCTGAACTCTGGTCCTTCTATTTGTGAGGTAAATTCTTAATCCCTGAGCCATCTTTCAGGCATATATATATATGGTGTGTGTGTGTGTGTGTGTGTGTGTGTGCGTGTGTGCGTGTGTGTATTGTGTATGTGTGAGTGTGGCTGTGTGAGACCTGTTGAGATTTTATGAGAAACTCGTGAAAGAGAGTTGTGGGTGAAGGTACTGGTAAACAAAATCTGATCATTAAGAACAATGCAAGAGCAATGTTACTCCATAGAGGAAATGGCCAGAAAGAAACACACTCATTAAAAGGAAAGGAAATAATCATTCACGAAAACAATTCAAACAATGTAGAAGGTTTAATTTTAAGTAAGCTGAATAAATTAAATCTATGTAAACAAAAATGAATCAGTCATAAACTTAGTTTTATATAATATATAGATACATAAATATACATACTAAATATAATAAATTATGAACTTACTTTATAAAAGCATTATAAATGGATATTTTGCTCTAGCTCACCATAGTATCAAAGAATAACTCACTCTTTTGGGTTCTGATTTAAAAATTGATCAAAATTCATATAAAAATCTTTGGTCTTCGCCATAGATGAAAATATCTATGCCAGTACATTATTATCTCCTTTCTCTTCCCCTCTAAGCACAGCAATTATTTCATGGAAGATTTACCAACTACTCTCGATTTCATGTAGTTTATGAGCATATCAGATAATCATCCATTTGTCATCACTTAATAACTATTTTCAGAGCAGTGTAGAAGCATGGCAACCTTCTGTCATAGGTCTTAGAGATGGAATCCATGGACAATTCTTGACCTCAAGAAATTCTAAAGAGAGTCATGAAAGCAACCCTGTGATTACCTGTGTGCACCTCACAAGCCTTTCTTGACTTTTGAATTACTTATGAACAGGACACAAACAAGCCAGCATCATAAATATTAAATAATTGAGAGACTGAAATGCACTCATCATTTTCATCATTCCCACATTGACTTCTAAAATGTGACACATCAGAACCCAAATAACAATAAGATCTGATATAAACATGCAAGTCTCATCTGAACAAGCAGATTAGGTAATTTAAAACTGAATACTGAGAACTTTTAAATGTAAATGAAATTTGAATTGCTAGTCATGAATTATGAGACAGAGATAGGCATAGGGTCTTAAGTACTCAATTAATAAGTAGTATATTTTGTGATCATTATGGACTCATGACTATAGAAACATACCATTTACATTATTCAAGACTATAAAAAGCAAACTGAAGCAACATATATTAAGATGTCTGGGTGCATATGCTGACAATCATTATCTGACATTTTGAAACCTTATTATTATTATTTTAAGTGTGCTGATGCACACATAGAGGTTAAAATTAACTGTGTAGAGCCTGTTCTCTCTTCTGCTTTTACGTGGGTTTGGAGAATCAAAGTGAGTTGTCAGGCTTATAATGCAAGTGGTTTCACCCACTCAGCCATCACACTGACTCTTGGGAAAGATTGTAACAAAGGCAATTACTAAAAGAAAAGAAATCAGATATGAAATGAATTGAGAATTAGCCAGTCTTAGTGAGAAAAGAGAAAAACATTGAAGCAAATCAAGATGTATAGCACTATTGTATATTTAAAGCAAATAGTACACACAGTTGACTAAACAGCACAATTCCACTTTGGAGAAAAGATGAGCCTTAGAGATCAAAAGGATGCATTCAGTAGGAAAGCCAGGAGACAAACAAGGAAACATTCCAAATTTTCTTGAAGTGTTTACAGTTACAGAATTAAGTTCAGAATATCTTTGATGATTAAATAAAAATGAACTTAGATAAATCAAAATCTTCTAAAGACACTAAGCAACAGAAAAAAACAAAATAATGTGATGTAATACCTATTGAGTGATAAAAGGCACAATGCTGCAGACCTCAGCTCAGAAGACAGTTAAAAAATCTTCATTGATGAAAAATAAATGAATTTCTACTAGGGTTTTTATGACACTGAGAAACCTCAATAATATACTAGTTTACCTATAGTAATTTTTACTTGATCATGAAGAATGATCTTTTAATGAATGTGATTCATTAGCATTTTCTTATTCATATGTTTTATATTGGTTTGTATATTTACAATAATTTCACTGTCAGAAATAACTTGCTTTTGTGAAATTATTATTTATACTATTATTGTAAAACTATGCTACTTATACTAATAAATGGATATTTTAGTTGTCTACTTTTAATTCGGAAAGTGATATATTTCACAAAGCAAATTATTTCCAAAGTTTTTGAAAAGACAAAACCGTATCGTCTGCTTTAATTCTGATTAAAGCTCTAGACAGAATATATAATGCATTAAAGCATTAAAGCATGTGTCATAGAAAAAATACACTAAACATGCATGTCCAACACTTTAATGGTCCTTAACACAACATTTGAAATGTGGTTCAGTAATAAAGTAGTTTTTTTAATAGAGTTTTTTTTTATGATGTTTTCCCACTCATACAAACTTAATAGGTACCCCAGTCCCCTTCTTTCCTCCACCCCTACCCGGACCCCCTTACTCCTTCCCCCCTTTTCCTCATTTTTCCACCCCTCTTCCTCCCTTTCTCCCAGTGTCCCCTTCTTCCCCCCCAATCCTTGGAGCATCCTTTACTGTGCATGTCAAACTTCCCTCTGCGTCCTCCACTCTAAGGAGATGTAAGGACTCAGTAGTGTTGCCTAGAGGCCTTTCTTGTGTTCCCCTTTAGTATGGGAACACTATTGTGTCTGTTAATCCCTTGCCTCTAAGGATCCTAGTGCCTGTAATCCATGCTAGACTCTGGGGGATCATTGATATGTCAGTCATTGCACAGGTCATGCAAAGTCCTATTATGGTTACTTCTGCCCTAACTTGTGTGGAGTATCTTGTGCATCATTGCTCCTCCCCATCTTTAGGCTCTTACAATCTTACTGCCCCCTCTTCCACAAATTTCCCTGAGCTTTTGGATGGGAAGAGATTAGGCTGGCTTGATTCTTGGTGATTAATGTAGGGTCTCTGATGTTCTTAATTATGGTTTGTTGTTGTTTTCAGTTTGCTGTTCCTACACTGCCCTTGGATCCATCCTGATTGGTATTGGATGTCACCTTCTAGCCAGAGATAAAAGGCTGTTAAAATGGAGTCTTATTATAAGAGTAGATTCAAAGGTAGGTGGAAGTACTAGTAGTTTTTATTGCCAATCTTATAGAATCAGTGCAACAGTATTTTACAGTTTCCTTAAAAATATTTGCATACTTGGCCAGTCTTTGCCAGATTCAAATACTGATTTTGTATACATATTTCCTTATTCTGTTCATTACAGTCACCTTGCAGGAAGGATGGCTGTTTGCCAATGAATTGAATTTAATTTTGGTTCGTGCATTCTCCCTAGTGACTAAATTAGATGTTTATGGAATATTATTTCTAGTTCCATATTTTTCTTTATTTTTTATGCCAGTCTTCTCTCATAAAATTTTCTCTAATTTTTAAGCTAGAATGAAATTGGTAATGTCTGTGACTTTCTTTGAAGTGAGGTGGATAGTGAAATAACAGTTTAGCAAATTTATCTGTGATATTCTGCATTCTAACACAGTCGTCCTTATCCTAGGGAAGTAACCATTGAGAGCAGCTTTTAGCTTTGTCACAAAGGAAATACTGGGGTCTAGAATAAGTTCAAAATCATTGACATGCTGGAAAGGAAAGGATGTAAGATTGAGAACCAGTTTTACAATAGGCAGACCTTTGGCAAAAGCCACAGTTTCCTACTGAGATTTTTTTATAAATCTTTGAGCATGCATACAGAATGGGTGAGGATATTAACTTTGACTGTCCTCAATTGATCAGAGGCTGATTTCAGTCAGCAGGTAAGCAAATAACTAGGAGAGAGCAGACAAGATACTAAGTAGTCGTTGGCTCCCATGCTGAGAGCATGCCAAGAAGAGAACAGAGTTCAATTAAGCCTATTGCCAGATGAACTAGTACCACACTGGAGGGCTGGGGGATGGGCTGATTGCTTATATAAAAAAACAAGCTGGTACTGACTGAAGATTAGATAATTGATATAATGGAAGTATTATAAAAGCACATGTAGCTTCCTATGCTAAAATTTGAGCTTCTACCTTTCTGTTTGAATGATCTACTAGAATAGAATCAATATTTAATATCAAACAGGATGCCTAAAGCAGAGATGAAGGCAAATGGGAAGAATATGGAAACAGGGAGTTCAGTTATCAGACAAATTTGATCTGGTTGTTTCTCCAAAGAATTTTATGTGTCTTCATTTCAGTGAATGAAATGTATCTACAATTTTAAATGAGAGTAAAATAGATTCAATTAAAATATTTTCTTTTTTTCCATTTTTTATTACCACTCATACAAACTTAACAGGTACACTGGTCCCCTCCCTCCCTCCAACCTCCCACCACCCTGTGCCCCCCTCCCCTCTCCCCTCCCTCCCCATTTCCCAGTGCCTCTTCCTCCCATCCCTGGAGCATCCTTTAATATTTTCAAATATTTCCATATCAAAAGGCTTCATTCAGGCAAAACTTCCTCAGACACCGAGTTTATTGTACATACATACAACAACTAACGATGCCATTGCAGGTTAAAAAGTATTTAGTACTTTTAAAACACCTATCCAGACTAGCTTCGTCTGGCACAACACAACCCTATTTAAGAAAGCAGGAAGGCTAATAATATTCCATTTTGTTAGGTCAATATAAAATACCAGATATTCTATTCCACTACACTATCCATGCAACCACAGAGATGAGACCTTGAAAAAATAAAGCTTCTTACTAGGTGACCTTGAATACTACTACTCAGAGTGTAAATTCTATTAGTTACTAGCTTCTTTTGCCATATTTCATATTCTTTTATTTTTATTTTTATTCAATTATGCGTGTGTGTGTGTGTGTGTGTGTGTGTGTGTGTGTGTAGAACCAGGGGCGAATTTGGGAACCATGGACCACCTCCACCTTGTCCTTGTTTACTCGGCCCGGGATTCACAGGCTCGGCCCTACCAGGACCAGAAACGCAGGCCGCCCCCGCTTCTGCTGGCGTCTATACATGGGGTCTAGGATCCAAGCTCAGGACCTTCCACCTGCAAGGCAGAGGCTTAACCCCTGAGCCACCTCTCCAGCCCCATATTTCACATTCTTAACTGATTTTGATATCTGCTCCTTATCTTCAGTCCCAGCATTTGGGCAAAAAACCATCTGTGTATTGATATCCTCCAGTTGAGTGTTGTTGCAGCTATTCTGCAAAAAATTGATGACAGAAGGTCTATGGGAACAAGAGATTTTAATATGGCTCGTGACTGCCCCATTACAGCTATTAATCCAACTTGGTAGGAAAGTCCACACCAATACCAAGGGCCAAGGAACCTGACCGCATCATAGTCACAGCACTGCTAAGAGAGGGACACGTTTCCCTTGCCAGATAGAATGTTTGTCCAAGTATGGAGAAGAATTGCAAATTACTTAGGTAGCTCCATCTATTTTTATCAGTTTTCTCAGGGAATGGTCCCACCCACTCTGGGCTGGACCATCCCCATCAATCAAAGAATCTCCTGCCGCCTTGCTCAGGGTTGAGCTCATCTACTACTTCTTTACAAATAAGCCCTATTGCAGTTCGCCTGCATGGTTGTTGATAAATGACCATCAAACGGCTTAAGGGAACAAGGGGTTTATTCTCTTATGATTACTGGTTACAGTTCTTAGTTCAGCTTGAAGGGAGAGCACGCACCAACACCAGGGCCGAGGGAACTGGCCACACCATCATCACTGAGAGATGAAAAATCCTTACTTGCCAGACTAGCATGTCTGGCCAAGTGTACAGAAGGATATCAACTTCCTCAACCAGTATTTCATTCACCCTGTTCAGGGCCTAGTCCCACCAACCATGAGCTGGGACTTCCCCCATCAGTTAGACAATCTCTTATAGTTTGCTCTGGGTTTAACTATTAATTCTCCACAAATGTGCCCAGAGCTCTAACCTTCAACTGTCAAGTTGACAACCCGTGCTTAACTATGACAAGCCCGGAGCTCAAACCTTCAATTGTCAAGCTATACCAATAGATATCTATCACAAGTGTTTGAATCTCAGGAAATTACTTGATAACAGCCATTTGTACCACACGCAGCACATAGGTATGTAATTATTCAGAATTCTTACTCCAGCAGTTTTACACTAATTTTTCTATGTAATCAAAGGCTAAGAAGTTACATTCTTAGACTCTCATAACAAGACTCTAATTTAACAATTTTTATCTCTGGCCAGGGGGTAACATCCAATACCCATCAAGATGAAACCAAGGGCATTGCAGGAACAGCAAAACTGAAAAAAAAAAAAACATCAACAATCCACAATTCAGAACATCAGAGACTCTATAACAACCACCTGGAATCAGGCCTGCCTAATCTCTCCCCATCCTGAAGCTCAGGGAAATTTGCGGAAGAGGGGGCGGTAAGATTGTAAGAGCACAAGGATGGGAGGAGTCATGATATGCAAGATACTCCACACAAGTTAGGGCCGAAGCAATTATAACAGGACTCTGCATGATCTGTGCAATGACCAACATATCGATGACCCCTCAAATTTTAAGCATGAACTAAAGGCACTAGGATCCTTAGAAGCAAGGGATTAACAGTCACAATAGTGTTCCTATACTTAAGGGGAACACAAGAAAGAGTTCTAGGAAATGCCACTGAGTCCTTACACCTCATCAGAGAGGAGGACCCAGAGGAAAGTTTGATATACACATTAAAAAATGCTTCAGAGATGGGGGGAGGGGGCACTGGGAGAAAGGGAGGGAGGGAGGAAAGAAAAGACAAAGCGTGGAGGGAACAGGGAGGTCCAGGGAGGGGTAGAGGAAGGGAGGGGACAAGGATTCCTATTATGTTTGTATGAGCAGAAAAAAAATTAAAAAAAGAAGTTACATTCTTTCTGAAAATGAGCAAAAGTATTAGAGAAGGTGATTCACTAGAAATAAAACCCTAATTGGCATGTACACATTGACTATATCTTGCCACTAAAAATAGTCATAATAAGTTGAGTCATCATCATTGTATAAATAACAAGATTTTTAGCAGAATTTATATGGAAACTTCTTTGTCCAGAAGCCAATGAAACATAACTGAAAGTATAAACTCTCTTTAGAAATTGTACCACATTAATAAAATTCATTTACTGATTTGTGTTGATTATATACAAGATGCGGTTTTTAATCATATTATATTAATGAAAATTTATGAATTTAGCAGTCTCCACATGTTCACATGTCTCTACTACATACCAGTAGCAGCATGATGATTTTTTTTCTGGAATTTGGAAGTTAATGGTATAAAATAGTGCACTTCTAACCACATCTGAAGAAATCAAAAGTCAATAGTATTTGTTTTATTTATTGGGTGATTCTTGACATTATTTCAAACAACATACAGTGAAAGTTATCATGTAAAAAATGACAGAAGAGCTTATCATCTTTTGCCTAACAGTGAGATATAAAATGAAGAAATGTTTGCTTCTTATAAGAAAACTACCTTTCATTGTTTTTATATCCTTTAATAATTTACTACCAGGAAACAAAGCTGACAAAACCCATTAAGTCAGACCTGCTGGCTTGACACTTCTCAACATTCAGTCATAAAAGGACAACAGATACAACTCATCAGAAAACACATACTGTATTTATTAGTGGTCATATTTTGTTCTCAGTGTTTTCTAGAACCATCCAAATGTTCACATACATATTAAGAGTTCAGAAGAAATTATCACTCAGTATCTATGACCTTATTCTTGAATATTTCAATTTGATGGATAAAAGTATAAAGGCAGAATAAAATGAATTTTTTACAAGAACTTCTTTAAGTTTCTCAGTAAAAATAAATAAAAACATCTTATTGGATAGTTTTAAAATTATTATGATCAAAATATGTTTCTTTACTATTATACTTTGCTATGGATTTTTGCTCCGTCTATAGAGTCAGAGTTAGTCGTAAAAGCAAAGAAAAAGCTTATAGCAACATTTTTATCATTATATTCTGAGAAGAGGTATGCTCACTCAAGGTTAAGAAACACATAAAAGTTTTCTAAGTCAATACTCTGATACAAAGATGGGAGGATGGCTATGAGCTCATATCCAGCATTCCAGGGACAGGAGAAGCATTTCTCCCTTTGAGCCATACGTCATAGGGCTGCTATTGGTCATTTCCCAGGACTTTGAGAACAGGGAAAGGATATTCCTTCCTCTGAACCCGTGTCAGCAGAGATTAGAGACTCTGCAAAAATCTTATTGTCCTTAAAGGACACAAGGAGGACACTACCCCCTATAAAACTGCAACTAGATGCATACGACATTAACCATTGCCAAGGACCAGGAATGTCATGCCTTGTGATCAGGTGATTGTGGGAAGGTGTCCGTGTCCCGCAGAACAGTGTAGGCTTTTATCATTAATCTTGGTTGACCTCCAGAAGCTGACAGTAAGACCACACTGCTAAAGAATATGTCAATCACAGGATAGGAATTAAAATAACCAAGTCAAAGGGAACCCTGAGTCCACACAAGCAGAAAGACATGAGGATGGGAAGGGTAGAGATGGACTGGAAAAGGGAGGAGGTTGGAAGAGGGTGGGGGAGAATGAGAGGAGATAGGGACAACTTATTCTATTTGTAAAATAAAAACTCTTAATAAAACAAAAATCAAATGGAAATTTTACATAAGTTTCCACCTTGTTAGACAATTTTTATAGTACCGAAAAAAGCACTAGTGGAAACTGCTGTGGGAGCAATCAATAGTCTCATAAAATTGTGAACACTGTAAGCTATAGTAACAACCACCATGGCACGGAGCAACCCTCAGTGCCTTAGCAACATGAAGGTCAAGGGGCAATCAATACATTTTCATCGGATTTAAGGCCCACTTTTCATCAGGCATTATATTTTTGGTATATATACCAAGATATATTTATATTTTGGCATTATATTAAATTATATAGTAAACTGCCTATCCAATATCTGGCATTATTCCCAGAGGTCAGAGAACACTCAACATTCAATCTAGGAGATTTTCCTTTGAAAATAAATGTGCTTATTACAGAAAATTAAAAACCAAGGACTGTTTGACCTTAAGTAGCAAATCTAGCCACCCCTATGCTAACCCCAAGGCTCAGGAGCATCACTGACAAGGTAAGATTGCAACAACTCGAAGGGAGAGAGGATGTGGCCAGACATGATCTTATAGACATGAGAGGGCTCTATATATTTCCACAGATTTGCGTTGGATTGTCCTACCAACATTTCACCATGGAAAGGGAAAAATCTCACGAAGCCCAACTCTTCTCTGAGAGATCGTTGAGGGTTAATACTGATGGGAGTTGGGGAAGATGCTTTTCTCAATGATATATCCACTGATACATGACTCTTGCTCCAGCAAATATTCAGGCATCTGCTATCAATAACAACCCAAGTGAAATTCAGTGGGCCACATGTACAAAACGATATGAATATAAGAGAGAGACAGGCAGGGAATAAGAAAGGTTTTAAAGGGAAATGGAGAGAAGATGGGATTGTAGATGAGTTTTGAAAATCCCAATTCACCGTATTCATGTATGAAACGTTCAAAGAAATAAAAATAAAATTATTTATGTACTCAACATATATTACATATACTTATTTATACATGCAATTACATATGCATTTATATTTACAGTTGTATACACAAGAAGTATATCTTTCTTGCATGTACAAAGATAAAGTTAATATGGTAATTCTTTGCAACTTTCTAAGCTTTGACAACAGGTTTTGAGTATCTACAGTGAATATAGAGCTAGGTTGTTACATTTTTATTTTAAAGCTACATGCTGGAATTTCTGCTAGTTATTTAACTTTTATTGTATGAATGGAAATATAGAATAAAAATAAAAATAGAATGATAACACTATGGATGTACTCAAGGTAACTTGAGTGGTGTGCACACTAGGTACTTTAAGCTAAAAATCTAAGCTGACTAGCTTTAGAAGACGGGGAAATTCTCTGTGGTAGAAAATGGGATTTGAGAAGAATTTAGGCAGTATAATTGAAAAGATTGAATAAATTAGAGACAATGTGCTTTCCTTATTCTGACAGAGACAACACAGATGGTAGTGAACATTTATTCACACAATAAAGCCCAAGGGAAGAATCAGCCTTAACATTCTGAACCAGAATGTGATGCTTCGGCAATGTTTGGGACCATCACTCTTGGTGTTGATGCATTTTTATACCATTGTATGTCAAGGGTGCAAGATCTGCTGCTGGCATCCATCAACACTGTGTAACAAGTAGGGGACTTGCCTTCATTATCCATGATAGCTCACAGAACCACTTCTTAACTTTATATGTCACAGAATTGATCTGATCCAGGAAATGCATGAGGAGAAAATTTAATATAGTACCTGAAGAATGAGAAGCCATCTTTTTTTTCTAAAACAGGCTGTTACTAAAAGCAACCTGTTGTAGTCTGCTGGCATGGTTGGTGATAAATGACTGTCAAACGGTTTAAGGGGACAAGGAGTTTACATTCTTACAATAGTCGGATTTCAGTCTGTAGTTCAGCTTGACAGGAAACCACGCTCCAACATCAAGCTGAGGGAACTGGCCACACTATCTCTATGTAATGGCTGAGAGAGGGACAATCCTTACTTGCCAGAACAGCATTTTTGGCCAAATATACACGAAGATGCCAACTTCCTCAACTGGTTCTCAGTATTTTATTTATCTGTTCAGCGCCTAGTCCCACCCACCAAAAGCTGGGCCTTCCCCAGCAGCTAGACAATCTCCTGTAGGTTTTCTCTGGGCTCAACTCAGCCATTAACTCTCTACAAATGTGCCCTCAACCCTCAACAGTCAAGTTGACACCTGTGCCCAACTACGACACAACCCATGGTTTCAGTGTGAATAAACATTTGTGGGTATGTAATGTCTCCAACACTCTTTGAAAGCAGCATGAGTAAAAACATCATTCTTTGACTAAATCTTTATTGGGCACAACAGAAAATTGTTTCCAAAATGATCTTTCTCCAATAAGCTAGGTGAAAGGTTTTTACTCAACAATGAAATAAGGAAAATGCATATGTTTTTGCAGAGAGACTGGATGAAAAAGACCTTATTAGGAAAAAAAAACACATAAATTCAGAATTCTTTAGTAATGATCAGGAAATACACAGCATTGTAAATTTAATTGAACCAATATTTTAAATATCTTGCATATTTTAAAAGGTTGGTATAATCTTTCACACAGCAAGAAAGATGCTCACTGAGACATATTGGAAAGAGTCCAGTCAGAAGAAATTTAGTGTGAACCCTGGTTCACAGGGGTACTATTTTTTTCCAGGCACAACAGCAGAACTACTTTCACTCAAATCTCATACATTTGGGGCTTTTTGTTCTTTCTATACATACAACTTTACAAAGCTATAAACAATTAATAAATGGAGTCAAACCTGCATTGCTGCCTATTTTGGCGAATTAAGAGGCTATGTCTTCCACCATAGTGAGAGTTCAGGATTCAGAGTCCCTTCTTGGACTCCAAGTAGACATGGGAACTCTATTATGACTGTTTAACCTCTTGACTCTAAAGATCCTTATACCTGTGATCAGTGCTAGACTTTGGGGGGTCGTTGACATGTCAGCCATTTTGCAGGTCAGGCTAAGTCCTATTCTGGCTGCTGCGGCCCTAATTTGTGTGGAGTGTCTTGCATATTGTTGGTCCTCCCCATCTTTATGCGCTTACAATCTTGTCCCCCCTCCCCCCGCCTTTTCTGCAAATTTCCCTGAGCTTTAGGACGCGAAGAGACTTGGCTGGTCTGGATCTAGGTGAATAAGATAGGGTCTTTGGTGTTCCGAATTATGGTTTGTTGTTGTTTTCAGTTTTGCCTTTTCCTGCACTGCCCTTAGCTGCATCCTGATTGGTATCAAAGGTTACCTCCTAGCCAAAGATAAAAGACTGTTTAAATGAAGATCTTAATATAAGAGGAAACTCAAAGGTAGATGGACTAGAAGTAGGACACAGAAGTATGGGGGGGTCAGTTTGCCACTTGTTGGATGGTTACCATCTTTCTGCCAGTCCCAAGTGACAAGCCTGTTCAGTCCCAAGTGACTGAGAAGGGAAGTGAGAGTGAACTGCACCAGATGTCTCAATACTTGTGTGCATACATGAACATGGTCTATTTTCTCCACTGAAGCGTGATCCTCTATCTTCTTTAATTTAAGATCTCCTTCCCTTTCCTTCCTGTTTATAATCCTTTGTGATTACAGTGGGTATTACAGAGATTTACCTTTGAATATGTCATTAAATCGGTTTCGAACTAGGATACACTTATTAGGAAGTACTTACGGCATCCAACTTTCTGTGTCTGGAATATTTCATTCAATTTATTTTTTCTAATGCCATCCAATTCCCAGCAAATGTCATTAATTCATCCTTTTTGATAGTTGTATGAATGTACCACATTTTAATTATCCAGTCATCAACTATTGGGCATTACGTTGATTCCATGATTTTGCAATCGTAAATAATGCTGCAATAAATATGGTTGTGTTCAAGTCACTGGAGTGAATTGCTGCACTATGGGGGATTATTCCCAGTAGTGGTATAGCAGGGTCATATGGCATTTCAATCCTTAACTTTTTAGAAATCGCCATACTAATGGCCAGAGTGGTTGTATAAGCCTGCATTCCCACCAGTAATGTAGGAGACTTCCCTTCTTTCCACATCCTCACCATCATTTGTTGTTGTTTGTATCGTGGATTTTTGTCATCATGATAGGGTGAGATAATATCTCAGGGTAGTTTTGATTTGCATTTCCCTGAAGGCTAGAGACTGTGGGACATTTTTTAAGATATTTACTAGATATTTCAATTTCATCCATGGAAAAGTTTCTTTTGAATTGTAAGGACCATTTTATAAATGGGCTATTTATCTACTTGGTGTTTTGTTTTTTAAGTTCTTTGTGCACTCTGGATAATAGAGCTCTATCAGATATGTGATTAGTGAAGATTTTTTCCCATTCTGTGGTTTGCCTTTTTACTTGGTTTACAATCTCTTTATCTGAACAGAAGCTCTTTAATTTCATAAGATCCCATTTGTTGAGTGTTAGTTCTAGTGCCTGTGCTATTAGATTTCTGTTTAGGAATAGTTGGCCTAGCCCAATCAGCTATAAGTAGGTCTTTCAACTAGGGTCTTTATAGTCTCTGGCCTAATAATAAGGTCCTTGACGTACTGGAATTAATTTTTGTGCTGGTGACAAGTACAGGTCCAATTTTAATCTTCTGCATGTGGACATCCAGTATTGCCAGCACCATTTGTTGAAGATTCTGTTCTTCCATCGAGTTTTTAGACCTCTTTGTCAAAGATCAAATGACTGTAGTCGTGTGGGTTTATATCTGGGTCTTCAACACTTATCCATTGATCTACATGTCTATTTTGGAGCCAGTACCAGGCTGTTTTTATTACTGTGGATTTGTAGTATAGATTAAGGTTTGGTATGGTGATACTTTCAGCAGTGTTTATGTTCCTCATGATTGTTTTTGCTATCCTGGATCTTTTGTACTTCCATATGAATTTTGAAATTATTTGGTCAATTTCTTTAAAGAATTGCTTTGGGATTTTGATTGCATAGTGATGAATCTGTATATTGCTTTTGGTAAGATGGTCAATTTTATGATGTTGATTCTGTCAATCAAGATGCATAGGAGTCTTTCCACCTTCTGGTGTCTTCTGTAATTTCTTCCTTTAGGGTTTTGAAGTTTTCACTGTAAAGGTCTTTCATTTCTTTGGTTAGATTCATACTAAGATATTTCATTTTTTTAGGGGCTATAGTAAATGGGATTGTTTCTCTTAGACTTTTTCAATATTTTCATCCTCGATATATAAGAAGTCCACTGAATTTTTCACATATATTTTGTAATCTGCCACTCTGCTGAATTAATGTGTTAGTTCCAGGAATTTCCTGAGGTTCTTATACAAGTATACACCTACAAGCCGAATATATTTGGGAGGATTACAATTTGCCTTTTCATAAATTCTGGACAATTTTTATCCATTTTTTAACATCTCCCTTTATTGTTCTTTGAAACATCTTCCCATGCATTTGAAAATCTTAAACTGTATTATATATATTTACAGTAAAAACGCTTTTGTTTGTGTTCATACTTTAATAACATATACTTGTTTCCTACAAATTCGAGTTTCAGACTGACTTATTTGGGAAGGTTTAGCTAGAACTCAATGTTACAAGCTTGCATATACAATAATGAATTTCCAAAAAGGAACATTCTAAGACCTAAATACCTAATGTATAACTAATCCCAAGGTCAGGATTCTGCTAAGGACATGCATATAATGACATATTATTCTCTTTGGAGGAAACACCATTAAAATAGAATCCTAAAAATTCTCGAAGGTAGATATGCATTATCATAGAATTACACATCCAGATATTGGCTGTTCAAGAGCCAGGTTATAATTTAACATAAGCAGATAGTGTTTAAAACAGATGCTAAAGGATCTGAGTAGTCTTAATAAGAAGAGACAAAATATATATAAAAGGGAACATATTAAACTCGTGTCACCAATCAGTTGAAAGTTTTATCCATAATATCAACATTTTGAAGTTTGTAACCTTTAAATATTCCCCATGGAAAGCTATAGCTGTAATATGGTGATGGGAGATGTTGATTCCAGAGGCTTTGCCTCAAAATATGAGACTCTTAATTCTGGTCCAAACATGAAATAAAGCCATATCATTTGCTAAATAATTAGCATGGTTAGTGAGATATTGTTCTTCTGGATGACTACACTTGAGGCAAACTTTCACTTCAATATTGTATTTTCTTTTTCTGCTTCCTTTCCAAGTAATCATAAGGGCAGATTCATCCCTGAGAGCTGAGCTGATTTCAAATAATTAATTCCCCTAGATGTTTCTTTGATGTACAGTGAGAACAAGGGGAGCTGCAGCATCTTCTTCAAGGCAAAAGAGCTGGATGAACAATTTGGCTTCAAGCAGTGAAATTCTGTGATTCGCAGGCATAAGATCAGGTGCTGCTTCCATAGCACTTACCAGCACTAATGAAATGGAGGCCAGGAGTTTGGATGATCTGTGACAGACCCGGATAACACCGTCCTCAGGTGCACGAAGTGATTACATCTGCACTTAGACATTACAAAAGGGCATGATATATTTCAATAACTTTTGCAACTCTGGACAGCTAAACTGTCTTAATGATCAACTTCAAAAATGAAATAACAAAAAGACAAATCATCAGATGAATAATTGTGCCTTGACTCCAACTGTCTGTCTGGCTAAGGATTCTCATGGTTCCTGTTCATTGCTTGGACAGTTTCTTGGTTTGCATTTTGGTACTTTTCATCCCTATGGCTGCACAAAGCATTTACAAAAGGATTCTGGGAGATCACTCTTTCCAAAACTCTGGCTTCAGTATTTATGTAAAATAGATAGGGCTCATCTTAGGTAACTATATTTTTCTATTTCAGGTAGTTTTATTATTTTTAGAAACAAAAGATTTCTGCACTAGAAATAATTTCTGGATTTTTTTGGCTTTTTTCGATCAACTTGCTTTTCTCCAGATACTCAAAATAGCACAAAATTATACATTTGAAAGATTAATTGCCAGAAGTCATAAGATAAATCCGTAAATATATGCATCATGATGTATTATGGCAGAAGCATGGAATGAAATGGTTTTGAATGAAACTGCTATGAATTTAAAGTAAAATTACACTAAGCCAAAAACATTGCAAGGTAATTGACCACGTAATAAGGGTGAATTAGGAGCGGAACTAACCTGGGCCCTACGGAGGAGTATAAAGTAAGCAAACAAGTAAATGGGGCATCAAGTAAGTTGCTAGATATTGTGTGCCAGAAACAGTAAAGATATTTGAGGGTATTCAAGAACCCAGTCCAGATATATAGGGTTTTTTTTTTATTTGCATCAAATGATTCTTTTCTTTGCCATCTTTTTAGATGCTTAGTTTATCTAGTAGGGAAAACCAAAGATTTACAATCTATATTATATGGGATACTAATATACTTTAACTTATCTAAATTGCACAGCTTTTTAAAATTTGAAGTTTTTTCTCTTAGTGAACTGCTTCTCATTTATTTCAGTGCAGTCCTTGCGGAAGAGGAAATAAATATAGCACTTCATCGCACAAAAGGATCTGAGCTCACAAATACACGTGCTGAACTCCCAGGCAGGATCACAAAAGAATCACCCCAAATTGAATAATATGAATCATCAACAATGGTTTGTTTACATTTATAACCAAAGTGTAGATATATAGAATGATTGATGATGAGGAATAATGGATGATATTAACCAAGTAGTGGACAAAACACAAAGAATGACTTTTAACATAAGTATATGTGAGAAACTTTAATCAGTTACGCTTACAGTTCAGTTGTCCTTCCCATAACTGCGTGCAGCAATGGTAGCCCACTGCAGTGCTGTCTGCGTGAAAGCATGCCTCACCCACAAGGTGATACAAGCAGAACACAGGACGCCACAGCTCGCTGCCACTGGAACCTCAACAAAACTGTAAAATCTTCTTTAACATTATAAGTTAAAAATCAATGCAATTATGGAGGCTGCCACTGATTCCTTTCTTATTGCTGTGATAAAAATGCTCTGGGAAAAAATAAACCAAAGGAAAAGGGACTGATTTGGCTCACAATTCCAAACTGAAGTCTATCGTGGTAAGGAAGTCACTGAGGCAGGAGCTTGAGAGAACTGGCCACGACCCAGAAGAGTGGAGAGCATTGAGTTAATGCCGGCACTCCTGCCACTGCCCAGCCTCCTGCCCACACAGTCCAGAGAGCATTAAGTAATGCGTACATGTTTGGTGCTGCAGAGTGTCCCTCCCACAGAGTCTAGGATCCCCTACCCAGGGAAATCACCACATCAAGGGGAGTCTTCCCACCAACTAACACAAAGAGACTCCTGACCATGTAAAATCAAAAACCAAGACCAATAATCACAGAGAGTTCCTTTCTTTTGCCATTTTGAAAGAACTCTAACTGATCACTTGTATTTAAAATGTTCTTTAAATATTAATTCATGTCTCCTCATGTGATATATATATTTCCTGAGGTTAAGGTGTTTTGCTTATTTTATAATGATCAATACTGTCTCAGAAGGGCATTGGAACCAACTGATCACTCAGCATGCTGCTCACTGAACCTTTACATTGGTAGTTGGAGGAAAGACATCATGGGAAAGGGACAACAATGCAGTCCTAAACCACAAAGCCTCTGAAATAGATCCTTCAAATCAAATGAGAGCATTGCATTACCCAATGTACTGCCCTCAAAACTGGAAATTCTTAATGGGCACAAGGTATATAGAGATACCCGCTATGAATAATAAAGGCATAAGATAATTTTTAACAGCTCTAACACTAAAATGTTCAAACAGGAAAACACAAGGCACTCATCATGGAACTTGTTTCTTCAGTTCACAGAGCAGCTGTTAAGGGAGAAGATGCATGGCAGCTTTAAGAAGAAAGTGACTCATGGTATGTTTTCTTCACATAGTATAACATTTCCCTTATAAATATATACACTGCCAATTGTAACTATATCAAACATAAAGAGAAAGCTAACGAGATAAATTACAAGCTGACACATAAGACATGTATGACTTTGGATAAATGTTAATGTAAGACTAGGACATAAATAGGTTTGAGTGTCCCTGCTGTTTGAACGCAGTGAAACATTCGTACTTGAATTGGGATCTCCTGCTCCTGCAGGCTTGGAAGTGGCTTATGTGTCCTTACACGATGCTAAGCCCCTAAGGAGGCATATTCTGAACAGGAGAATGCTAACTCTAACATTTGAGATAAATATGGCCTTCTGTGAAACATGAAACTGCTTTAAACTGTCATTCTCCATAATCTAAATTCTCCAGATTATGTTTATCCAGTGTTTTCCATTTAAATTTAAGATGAAACTTATTTGGGGAATTTATATGCAGAGAAAGAGAGAGAGAGAATATTAAATATTTTCCAAAGACTGGTCTAAGGAAAATATCACAGCAAATGGAAAGGCACTCTTTAGAAAGTATTCAAATGGAGCATTTTAAATTCTTTTTTTGAAGGTAATAAATAAATAGTTTAATTACTATCTGATTATGAGATGGCAGGGAACCCCGATGGCTGGCCTTCTACAGCCACCCCCGACTAAATACCCAGGAAGATAGAGGCACGTCACACACGGACAGTGGCTGTTGTTTGGGTCTGTGATGTAACCACAATAGCTCCTTGGCTAAGTCTCTGAACCACCATCTCCTGCCTGTCCCCAAAACTTCCAGGGCAGCGGGTCTGCCTTTCTCACTTTAGGTGGGCAATCCTGAGCAGAGACTGCTGCACGCACGAGTGATCTGTCACAGATGCTCAAGCAGGAGAGAATACTCTAGGTTTTCACTTCTCAGTATCCAGAACTCATGCCACTAACAGGAACATAGTCTGGTTCTCAAGTTATAGATACAGCATTCATGAGATTGAAGGCAGACAGAGGTGGCAAAGCACACTGATGTGGGCTCCCTTGTAACCTTGCATGAATCTATGAGCTCAATTTTGTCACAAATTTTGTCAAAGCTCTGAGAGCTGCCATCAGCCCTGGCATCATAGCACTCGATAGAGTCAGGGTAAGTTCCACCGTCAACTGGCTCAAGTCAGTTATGTGGTAAAGCAGATCCCTTAGAAGAGACGTGGAAAACACATTCCCATAGAAATTGATCTTGGTGAGCTGGAAGCAGGAGCTAAGAGCAGGTCACAGAGCTAAAGGTCATTCAGTCTACCGCCCTTCAATTCCAAGGTCTGCAGAGTAGTTTCTATCCTTTCTAGCAGACCTTAGAGGCATGCATTAGTTGAGTTAGAAATTGGAAGTTCAGGTGTTTCAGCTAATGAACACTTGGGCACCAGGATAGAAAATTCAAGTCTGATCATGAAAGCACTCAGTTAGTGATGGAGAGAGACTTCAGTGGGGTCCAGAAGTACCCAAATATCAAGATGGACATGTCTTATAGAATATATACAGTCCATTCAGATGGAGCTTGTAATTTACTCTTTCCTGTTGTTGTGAGAGACCACCCAAAGTCAAGCAACTTAAGAGAGAAAGGGAGATTTATTCAGCGTATGGTTCCAGGAGTAAGAAACAGCCTTTCATGGCAGAGGCATGGCTGGCTGACTGGCCAAAGTTGGAGGAGGCCTAGGTTACTGCAGACATCTTGAAGGTTGAGAACTGCAAGTCTGCTTTTGCAGACTTCTCTTGGAGGTAGGGTGGGACTAACTCACTTCAAGGCCACCCCATGACTGATTTCCTCCAGCAAGACTCCACCTCTTGAAGGTGCCATGACTTTGCCAAACATATGAGACTATGAGGGACACATTTCAACCCATGACAGAGAGCATTTTAAATTCTTAAACTCTTGTGATAGCTAGCTATGGGAATGAACTGACAATTAAAAGCCTGTGCTCTGGACACATTTGTAAAAATTTAGTAATTAAGCTCTGAGGAAGCCTGCAGGAGAATGTCTAATTAAGGGGAAGGATCCAAACCATGTCAGACAGGACTCTTCCCTGGGCAGGTATAAGATGACGGAAGTTGGATCGTAAAGTTTGGCATTCTTCAGCGTCAGACTAGGTAGTACTGTTGTGTTCCACTCAAGAGCTGAGCTGGAGAGACCAGTGAGTTCCATGAGTTTTAGCCCATTGCCATCTCAGAGAGTTGGCATTCTTCAGCATGCTTTGGCAATCTTACTGTCTGGCAAGTGACATTTGACCTTATCGCAATGACCTTGTGCATATGGTGTGGCTACTTCCTTCAGCCCATGGTGCTGGGGTGAGCTCACCTGTTAAGTTGGATGAGCAAATGCACCCAGGTAAAGGTTAGTCAAAATTAAAGCCCCTGTTCCCATCTAAGTCATTTGGTTATGAATTCATCAGCAATACAGAATAACTATAACAGTTATAAACTAGCCACATGTTAAGTAAATTTCAGAGAAACTCTCATATTCATGAAGCTTCATGCATGAGGAGACACTCTATGTGAATTAATTATACTGACCACACATCATGGACGGTTTTTGTTTTGATGATGTGATTGGATGTTTGTTTAGTGTCTAGTCTATTCACTGGGATGATGTGAACAAACACCTTTTCACTCCAGATAGAAAGACAATGACAGAGCAGCAAAAAACATTTTAACTTGGTGAAGTTTTACTCTTAGAAGTATGAGTGAGGATCTTGGATTACTCAAAGGCAACTTCATTATCAACACCAGCCATCCAGCAGTGGTAACATCTCACGAAGGCCATATTCCCGAAAGTCCTGGGAACCAAACAGATACCACTTTCCCTATCAGCTGTTAAGGCTTATAATATCTTGTGGAAGGGGTTTGTGAAATGTGTTTTAAGAATATCCTGAGTCTTGTAATTTTCATGTACTTCCTAGGTTTTGCGAACTTTTCTCCTCCCTATAGGAGGTAACGCTTTCATTCTCTCCTACGGTATTGGGTAGTCTTTCACCTTTGGGTACTGTATATGAGGGTGAATAAAAGAAACGGGAAAGTCAGGTGGGAGTCTCTGTTGGATTATGGCACTGAAGAGGAGACTGGAGAATTTTCTACCTATCTTAGTACAAATTTCCACTTAAGAAAAGGAAAATATGGGCTGGAGAGGTGGCTCAGGGGTTAAGCCTCCGCCTTGCAGGCGGAAGGTCCTGAGTTCGGATCCCAGATCCCACGTATAGACGCCAGGATGAAGCAGGGGCGGCCTGCGCTTCTGGTCCTGGTAGGGCGGAGCCTGTGAATCCCGGGGCAGAAGGAGGTGAAGGCGTCCATGGTGGTTCGGGAATTCGTCTGTGGTTCTACACAGACACACACACACACACACACACACCCAAGCGCGCGCCGCACATACATATGCACATGCACACAGTTGAATAAATAATAAAAAAAGTTTTTTTTAAAAAAAAGAAAGAAAAGGAAAATATAGAGGCTGAGATTGCAGCTCTTTTGTAGGGTTGTTCATTAGAAAATATAAGGCTCTGGGTTGAAACCATCAGTGTTGAGAAAGAAATAGAAGACTGCAACAAGTCCTCAGTAGAATTATCCATTAAATAGAGTGTGATCAGTACTCATACTGACAATTATGGTTGATTTTATCATTATACCTTTAGTAACAGCTATGTTATATACTAGGCTTGTATATGAGTATATTTACATAATGATTTTTCATTAGTTCTACTGTAACTATTTCATTACAGCATGTCAAAATAGAATTATATTATCAAGATTGAGAGATTAAAAATTTCAAGAAAATTTATTATATTTATTTTTTCCTGAGGAGATCTCATTTCTATATGTGAATAAAAACTGTAGTATGACATTTAAAAAGGCAAATGTTTTATTTGTATATAGTACTCGCAGTCTTGTTTCAAACTATATTCACACTTGATATGTCAAATTACTAAGAACTCTTCAGAAAAATAATAGGACATGTGAATTAAATAAGAGAGCATAAGCTTTTTTTCACCTAAAAATTGCCAAAAACATGAAGATCAGACACAGACAAGAATGACATTGAAACTTTCTGTCTATATAACAATGTCTAAGATCTTCCTTGTATCTTATCTCTTTCAGTTGAGACAGGTGTATGATATCATATGGTAGTGTTTGAGGACAGAAAATGAGTGTTAAAATTTCTAGTCAATTGTTTTGAAAATTTCTAGTCAATTGTATGTACCTAAATGCAGTCAAAATTTAGCCTGTGTGATGATTAATCTCAGTTCAAAACTTGATTGCATTAAGAGATAGTAAAGAAAACACCAAGTGTACCCTAAAGTGCCTTTTGAGAGATCATTAAGCATCTATGACTTGAACTTGGGGGGGATCCTGTACAATTTGGCGTTGTTCTGATAAAATGTAAAGTGAAAGAAAACAATTTTGACTTCATCCTGCAGCCTTGATCTCCCCTTCTGTTATGTTCGTTCTCAAACTGAGCTGTTCTGTTCTGCTGTGTCCTCTTCATTATGATAGACTGTAATCATGAACATCCTTTAAGTTGTATCCATCAGGTATTTTGTTCCATTGATATAATGTGTAGATAATGCAGAAGATCCTTTTTAGAAGTAAAAGATAAGAAGTATAGAATTGGGAGTGTGATTCACCAGCCAAATAATTCTACCAAGATTATTAATATGATCCCAGAAAACATTATAAAACAGTCTGTAACTTAATTGATATATTAACATAAAAGAAAAATATAGAAAGTCTTATAGGTATTATTAGTTTTTTCCTAATCTAACTTTAAATACTCCTAATTTTTATCAGAAATACATATTCTGATGAAATACCTACCTGCAGATAACTTAAAGGAAGACAAATCTATTTTTTTATTTCCACTCATACAAACTTAACAGGTACACTGGTCCCCTCCCTCTCTCCACTCCCTGCACCCCCTTGTGCCTCCCCTCCTCCTTCCCTCCCCATCTCCCAGTGCCTCCCCCTCCCATCCCAGGAGCATTCTTTAATATGCGTGCCAAATTCTCCTCTGGGTCCTCCTCTCCGATGAGGTGCAAGGACCCAGTGGCATTTCCCAGAACCCTTTCCTGTGTTCCCCTTAAGCATAAGAACACTACTGTGGCTGTCAATCCCTTGCCTCCAAGGATCCTAGTGCCTTTAGCCCATGCTAAACTTTGTGGGGTCGATAATGTGTTGGACATTGCACAGGGCATGCAAAGTCCAATTATGGTTGCTTCAGCCCTAACTTGTGTGGGGTATCTTGCATATCATTGCTCCTCCCATCCTTGTGCTCTTACAATCTTACCGCCCCCTCTTCCACAAATATCACTGAGCTTCAGGATGGGGAGAGATTAGGCTGGCCTAGTTCCAGGTGGTTGATATAGAGTCTCTGATGTTCTGGATTATGGTTTGTTGATTTTTTTTTCAGTAGACAAATCTAAATTTAATTAGGACTTGCAAACATTATATTGGTACAAAATTTAATTATGTATCAGTATATCTTAATGAAAAATTGGATCCATAATATGTATTTATGAAAAAGAAGATTGATTTGAAAATAGGCTTTAATAATCAATACATAAAATGTATGGAAAAGTAATACAGTTTCTTTTCATGGATAGAAATTCTACCATCTTCTTATTTATCAAAAATACAAACTAAATACAGAATACTTCCAGATTTATGATTACTATGCAATTTGAACATATCCTTATGTTTACCCTGTTTCTTGAACATATCCTATGTTTCTTGAACATATCCTTAAAACGAATAATTGGAATTTATCTGCTTTCTTCACAAAATAATGTACATTAGCCCACTATGAATCTAGCAGCATACTGCTTCTATGAATTAAATCATCAAATATGATGAGTGAAATAAGTCATCTAAGAAACAGGGAGGCATGTAGCTTTAGGAGATTGTAAGCCTTAAGAATATTATTGTGCAGTTATTTGTGACTTGTGTTAGAAGATGTCTCAGAGCGATTCGGCCATGAGGTAGAGCTTCATGAAGGGCTCCAGAGCTCTGAGGTCTGTGTCTGTCTTCATCCACACTGTGAGGATGCTCGGAGAGGTCTGCAGAGATGTGGAGGATGTCGAGCAAGGCACCTGAATGTAGGTGGGAGAATGCCCCGTGAGGCCCATTACCTTGTTTGCTACTTCATGAATTGCAAGTGATGCTGTTTGACTCACTTCTCAAGGACTGTAAGTCTGCATGAGTGTAAGAAATAAATTTCGACTGCTTTTCATCCTTTCATCGTGAGCTATTTGGTTGATACGTTTATTATTAAGACAACTACTTTACCATTTATTTTGGTAAGCCTAAAACTTTTATAGCAAAATGTTCTCTTTTAAAGTTTATTATGGCTTATCACAAATTGTCCTTTCATTGTACATAAATTGAAAAGCGCGAAAGATAACTTGATATTTATTGCAAAGTTAACAGGAAAAAGTGGGGAATTATGTGTGATTTCTGCCCCACATTTATGGCTCTCTTTTCCCTACAAGTATTTATTAATTCACAATGATTCTTGAGTTTGAAAAGTCAAAGTGAATCAACGATTCTCTCAAAGGGCTGGAAAGGAAAAACTGGAGCCTGGGTAACATCAGCAAAAAGTGTTTGCAGTCAGTGAAGTTTCAGTAGAGGGCACATGCTAGAAATAGTCTTGACTAACACGGCCTTCTCTCTGGATTCTTCCACAAATATTGCAAAAACACGCAAACTAGTCCCAGGACTCTTATACAGGTGGAACTAAATATAAATTACCCTAAGAGGAACATAGTATCTATTAAATATTCTAATTATTTTTAAAAATTCTATTTATTTATTTATTTTAGTTAAGAAAGGAGAATAAGGAATAGAAAATGGAACAGAAAAAGGTAGAGACAGATAAATCAAGTATGTATCACGGCGTGTGTGTATCTGTGTGTGTGTGCGTGCATGCATGTGTGTGTGTGTATATATGTGAAGGTAAGAGGTAGTTTTATTAGTTATCTCTCCTCCTTCAAGTATCCTCAGAGGGTCAAACTCAGTTTGCCTGGCTTGCACATAGATGCCATTATCCACTGGCCCATCTCTCATTACTGCAGTTAGCAATCTCTCAAAGGTAGCAACTAGTCCCTAATCACAGAACCGAAGCTAGTACCAAGAAGAGGGTAACATGAAGATGCAGCAGAGGAATCTGCGATCAGTATAAATATGAGTGTGCAGTTTTCATTGCAACAGTCTGTCCTTACCCATAATAAAGCTCCAGGTACCCTGTACATACTCCTTATATGCCATGAGCTCCTAATTCTTATGATAATATTTAATTTGTAAACTACCAAAATAATAATGTATAAATAACTATGAATAAAATAAAACAAATATAAATACATTCTCTGATAAAACTGATGTGAACATGTTATACCATTATTTACATATACACATATCATTCATTTTTATGCTGAATGCCATCTTTTCTTGTGCTGAGACAGCCACTAAGTGTCAGTGACTAGTGTATGCAGTGTGCAAATCTCAGACAAGACAGTGTAGGAAGGCCCAAACTACAGAGTATTTCTACACAGAGGTGCATTATGACTTAATATTTCTGAGTAGTGTATTTCTGGGAAGTTGACTTCATATTTTCATACCACAACTGAACCAGGGCAACTTAATACATGGTTAGTGAAATTCTAGGCAATGGGAGTACTACATTCTAAACTTCTTGCTTGACTAAATGTCTGTTACCCAAACATCTCAAGCAAGTACATGGTCACTCCAATGTGTGCTTAGCTAAGCAAATGTTGGGTCATTCTGCTTATTGCTTCCCCACAGCAGTCCAAAAGTGAAACTCTACTTTCCTATTACACCCATATGTAGAAACAGCAAAGGATATGGATGCCACGGTGTAGAAGAAACTTTCAGGCTCTGAGATACTTACATTATTTGACATCTAACTTTGGTTATTGACAATACATGTGGACAAGGCAATCATTTGACACATTTAAGCTTCATTTTCTCTGATAAAACTATAGCAAATGAAATGCTATAGGATAAGTTGTGTTCAGAATTAAATTTATAATCCACTGGAAATATGTGTAAATATACACAAATATACCTTTTCTGAAAGCAATGATTCAGTGTTCAGATGATGCATAAAGACTTATGAATACAGAAATCTGTATGTATAAATCAATTCACTCACGTTCAACAGGGATTTTCACACAAATCAACACAAATTGTAGAAATTAACTCATATACCAGAAAACAACTAAGGAGACATATAACTACAAAAAAATTCAGAAGTAAAGAAATTACTAATGTATATCACAAATCATGTAAATTTTAAGTTAAAATTGAATGTATGAAACACAATGATCACAGCCAGAGGTATTAAAATATGGAGAACTAGATCTCAGCAAAATAAGCAAATAAAAAGAAATGATAGAAATTTAAATTTTCTATGATTATCTGCAGAACTAATAAGATAAAAGTTAAATAGATTTATTCTATTCTCCAACAAGGAAATGGAATAACAAATATTTTCATTTTAATTAAAAGTGAAACAAAAGGAAGCAAAAAGAATGAGTAGGTAGCACAAGCAGTAACTGATAGAAAATTAATACAGCAACACATATAACAGATAAGTTAATTGTGCTTTATTTTAAAGTCAATTGTTGCACATATGTTAATAAATTTGAGTAAGCTTCATACTAAGTAATAACAGTAACAATAAAAGTAAAAATAAATAGGAATATAGCTGTAATTTCAGAAAGTGAACATGAAATTAATATATTGCTGAAAATAAAAACACTTTCAGAGTGGCTTAAAAATAAAAAAAAATCGATTTCATTTTAATACTCAGAGCAAGAATGAATACAAAATCTTTAAGGTAAAGGCCTGGGAATGAATGTGCACTGAGAACAATAAACAAATAATTAAATCACAGTTATATTGCTATGTGTCATTGCTAGATACAGGTGTCAACTTGACAGTTGGAGGTTCAAGCTTAGAGCACATTTGGAGAAAATTGGTGGTTGAGTTAAAACCTGAGAGATCCTGCAGGAGGTTGTCTAGTTGATTGGAAGGTCCAGCCCATGGTGGGTAAAGATAATCCCTTAGCTGTGAATAAGATAACAGGAGTTATTTGAGGAAGGCGACATGCTAGTCTTATAAGTGAGAATTGCTCCTCTCTGTTATGGTTTGAAATGTGAGTTGTGCCCCACTGGCTCACGTGTTTGACTCTTTAGTTGTTGGGAAGGTCATGGCACCTTTAGGAAGTGATACCTTGCTGGAGGAAGGCAGACATAAGGACTGGGCCATGAAGTTGATTAAATCCACCCTACTTCTGGGAAAGACCTGTTCTGACAGCTTGGAGTTTTACAGCTCTCAGCCCTCATGAAGGACACAACTTCGACTACTTATAGCTTCCGCCAGCCAGCCATGCCTTTTCCACTATAATGGACTATATCTCCTCTCTGGAACTCTAAGCTGAATAAATCTTTCTTTATCACCTTAGTTGCTTGACTTTGGGTGTTCTCTCACAGCAACAGATAAGACTAAATGATACACTCTCTAAGCAGTTCTGTAGATATACCTCAGAACCAGTATTAGTGTGAACTCTCCTTTCAAGCTGGAGTAAAAATATATCCAGGGGGCTGGAGAGGCTCAAGGGTTAAGCCTCTGCCTTGCAGGAGGAAGGTCCTGAGTTCGGATCCTAGACGCCACGTATAGTCGCCAGGCGGAAGCAGGGGCGGCCTGCGTTTCTGGTCCTGGTAGGGCGGAGCATGTGAATCCCAGGGCAGAGTAAACAAGGAGGAGGTGGAGGCGTCCATGGTGGTTCCTGAATTCAGTCTGTGGTTCTACACACACACACATACATGCACACACGCACACATACCATACATGCACAATTGAATAAATAATAATAAACACAATTTAAAAAAAGAATATATCCAGGACTATCATAACAGAAACTGAAAGTCCTTGTTTCCTTAAGCCATCTGGTCATGAGTCTTTCAGTAATCATGCAGAATAACTGTGACAGAATAAAAAGCTAGAATTTAGAGTGAAAGAATAATGATACTTAGTGATTATTGAAATCATTAGGAATTGGCATTGCAGACATTGTTATAAATGAAAAGAAAATAAATTAATTCAAAATTCCAAACGGAGATCATAAAAGTCCAACACACAGTAAAACAAGAAGGTATGAGAGAGGTACTATTAAAACTTAGAGAATTTACTTGAAAAATTACATATCAAAACTTCACAAGAGTATTGAAGCCAAAATTTAATATTCTTATGTATAAAATCTCAAGTTTTACTCAAAAATAATTGTAAATTGGAAATGATGAAAAGTATGTATATATTGCATTCTTCATGAAAACCAATAAAATGGAAAAATCATTTTTAAGGTGCTCTAGAGGAACAGAACTTATTTATTAAATCGTCTCACAAATAAAAGTAATGTCCTTCAAAGTAGCCACACATAGCTGCTTAGTTCTCGAGCTGAATGGCTCAAATACTGAAGAATCTTGGGAAAGTCTCGAGCCTCAATGCGATTGGCAGGTTGAAGAGGTTGTTGAGGCTGGAGAGACGGGCAATAGCCACGTGGAAGATGTTGGGCTCCAGTGTCCGTGACGAGCAGTGGCGATGCCCATTGACTGGCTCCAATGGTAGTGAGAACAGCTGCAAGGCAGAAAGGGCTGAGCTGTGATGTCAGCCAAGACAGAGGCGGCAGCAGCAGCAGCAGCAGCAGCAATGAAGAAGGCATAAGTGTGCAGGCAATGAATTCATATTGCAAATCATCACAGGATAAGGAATGAGCAAGTCCCTCCTCCTTGCACTTCCCTTTACTTGGTCAACCGCTGGAAAGCACCACCAACTATAGACTGGGTCTTCCATGTCAATCAAATATTCCTCACTCACTGAAAACTCATTGCTTCCCACATTGGCTTCTATCAAAGTACCAAAATGAAAAGAACATACAAACTCCTTAATCTTTTAGCTAGAAATGTGGTGACCAGAGACTTTGAGGGATTGGGAAGAGGGAAAAAAAAAAAAAAAAACACAAAAAAACACCTGCTGGCCAGTGAGTACAATGTTTAGGTAAAAGAAGGAATTAATTCCCATCTTCTAACAATAATAATTTGTGTATCACAAATGCCTAAACAAGAGAATTTTGTATGCTTTCAAAACACATGAATAAGGAAAAGTGAATTATTAATGATTGTTATTTCATCATTTCACAATGCATTCATGGATCATCATTTTACATTGTATCCCACGAACATGTGAAATAAAATAGATTAGTAAAATGATCAACAAATTCAAGGTGCTTATTGTCACTGATTAGTAGTAGTTGACACCTTTCAAGGATGATAAACTTCTTTTATTATTTCTCCAGAAAAGTAGGCAGAATGTCTTGCAGAATAGTTAAGTAAGGAAGAGAAAGCCCAGGTAGAGAAGTATAGATTCACCTAAGCAAAACCAAACCTGAACCCGGAAGACGTCTGGACATGAGCTGCACCTTGCAGCAGGTCTCTGTGAGTCAAGAGCTTGTTCCTCTCACTCTATTCTGACCAAGGTCTGTGGAAGACATAACACAGAGCTAGAGATGAATCCACCTGAAATTCCACAGTGGGAGGCAAATCTTCTTTGGTCAGGACATTTCCAGAATATAAATTGCTAAGAGTGAACTCCAGCTGCTGCTTGAAGAGGCACAGCTGGTAAAGATGAAATGGAATGATCTAGACTTTTGTTATTGAATCATATTCTAAACATTCACAAGCCCACAATGATGAGGCAGCTAGTCCCTTATGAATAAATTGCTTTTCCCCAACATTCTCTGTGTGTATATACCTGTGAGCATGTATGTTGTTTGTGTTCATATTTTCCTATTTCAATGTGACTCACTACCAATTCACTACCAATTTTATAGACATAGGGTTAGTGATAGGATTTTCACATTTTACAGTATGAAGCAATTACTTGATTTGAAATTTTTGCAGAACTTTCAGTCCTTAACTTGGCCTTATATTAGTTAAGATATTATTCACAACATTGATATAGCATAAGTAAATCACACAAAAATATTTACAAGGCAAGTGTTCTTTATACCCTCATATCTATACACACACACATGCACCCACACATATACACACACACACACATACACACACACACACATTATTACTGATAGTTTGTTATCTTATCCACTTTTGAGATTTCTACAAAGAATATTGATGTTTTTGTCATTTTTTTAATTTAAAGAATGCTATATCATTGTGTGATATCATTAACTTCTTTATTCCATTTATTATGGAAAAATCTAAAGTCAAATATTAATAGGATTTGACCAAAATGACTTACTCATGGACTATCATCCCTCAGTTATTTTTCTCTTCAATATTTCCAGACTTCTAATTTAAAATTTAAAATGTCATAGATCCTAATATTGCCCCCCAGCAATATAATAATTTCTGACTAATCTTACAGTGCCACTAGGGCACCCTGTCACATAAACATCAGAGATTGCTACTGGAGAAAGAAGCTTGACAACCTGTCAAAAATCTATTCCCTTGTCTCCTTTTCTCATTTCTAAAGAAATTAATTCCTTAGAATTGTGTCCATCAACACTAACTGAGATGTTGAAAAGCTTTCTCAACAGTTGCATGAAATAAAATTATTTTTTAGATATTTTTATTTTCACTAAGACTACATTAGCATGTACTATATATATATATACACAATTCAGTTTTTAATAATGTTTTTAAACAGAGAGCATTTTAGGACAATTGAAACCTTCAGCAACAAAATTGTCATAATTAGATACTTGTATCAAGCTCTGGACACTTTTGTAGAAAATTAATAGTTGAGCCCTGATTGAGCCCACAGGAGATTGTCTAGTTGATGGGAGAAGGTCTAGCCCATGGGTGGTCAACCTAGTCCTTGGGCAGGTGAATAAGATAGGATAAAGGATCTAATTAGAAAAGTTGATTTCTTTGATATACTTTGCCAAGCATGGTGTTCTGGCAAGTAGCGTGTATGTTTAGCAGTTCTGTGTATGTATACATATTGTATGGTCAATTCCCTAACCTCACGGTCTTGGTGTGAACTATGATGCCAAGCTGGACAAGGAAACCGTAACTGAACTATTGATCATAAGAGACAATAAAATCCTTGTTCTCTTAAGCCATTTGGTTGTGAGTTTATCAGCAACAATTCAGCCAAACTGTAAAAATAGCTTTCAAAGATCAACTAATCAACTAATCCCTTGGACTCTAAAATATTTTCAATTATATCATTGGTTCATATGTTCACATTCTTTTAGGATTTAATACATCTATACAATGAATTTGTATCATTTCAACCCTTATTAAACAATCAGTTTCTATCTTCCTCCTTTTATGTTTCTTCTGGGTTGCTGCTAATTCTATGTACTAAGCACTGGCAGGAGCAAATTTTGATGTATCAATGTAAATACCATAGGGAAAGTAGCTTTCCCCCCTCTTCCATTCATTCAGCACAATGAAATATTATTTAGCCCCCAGGAAAAATGAAACTCAAATTTTCTGATAAATGGATGGAACTGGAAAAGATTTTATTGAATGAGCTGTCCTAAGATAAATGCAAGATGTTCTTTCTTATACTTAGATACTAGCATAAAATACTGTTTTCCATATGTTTTCCCACATCCTTTGTAAATCATCAAACTTATGGGTTAGGTTCACATAGCCATTTTCTATATCACCTGAAACATTGATAATAATTGAGGTAATGAAATAACAAGTAAAACTTCAATGAACTGTTTTGTTTAATGTTCCTGTGACATATCCACTTAAATTACAAATCTCATATACTTTTTTCTGATATGAAAAAGAAGTACAGAGAACTTAAGAGAGTGGGATAATTTTTGCTATAGCTTGGATCTCATAATAGTCATTAAAGGCTCTGTCTCTGGCCTGTGATATCATATCCGTTGAAAGGAAGTTTGCTCACTGTATGTATGTCCTTGCAAAAGATGTTAAAATCCTGAGCCCTTCTCTGTTTTGGTTTCTCTGTTGCCATGAGGCGCTCAGCCCTTCCATGCCCTCTTGTCATGATGAAGTGAAACACTACAGGACCAACGCCACACGGCCAAACAGCATTGGGACGGAAACCACTGGTACTGTGAGCTAAACTAAATACTTTATCCTTATAACTTGTTTCTTTCAGATATTTTGCAAAAATAAATAATAACTATGGCATTGTGTTTCAAGTATTAAATTTTTATTCAAAAACTAGTTTGTTTTTTTTTCAGAATATATAGTGACAGTTTTCCCTTTACAGAGATTTAGGAAAACTATTTTGCTGGTTTGTTTTGTTGTGTCTTTTCAAGAACGTGAATTTTTTGCTTAAATTATTTAAAGTTGCAATCGAATTTTTGTTTGTTCCTCATACTACCCTACCATATCTTGACTCTGCCCACTAAGAATCTCTTTCCCAACAAGCTTCCATCCCACCCAAATGTCCCTTTGTGTGTATGTGTGTGTCCCACTGAGTCCAAGAAAGGTTCTTGTTCATATGTTTTCCTGGGCATCTACCATAGACAATAGTTCAGTGGCTGTATAAACAAAGTAGGAAGGACCCCTGTCCTCTAATTAGCTTAGACCATCCTCAGTTCTTCCAAATAGTGGGATTTCCTAGGGGAGTTCCTTTCTCGTGCATTAGGTCATGCTGTTGGACCCAATCTTGTACAGGTCTTATGCATGTAACTTGTGTTGCAATGGTGGCAGTAGTTTTATGTCTAGAAGACACTGTTTGGTAGTTTTCTTCTCCATTGTCTGGTTCTCACAATCTTTTTGTCGTCTTCTTTGTGTGTTCCATAAACTATGGTTGGGAGGAAGTGGAGCATTCAATATCTGGTCACTCACTCTCTCTGCCCTTCAGTTTGTTGTGATTCTCTGGATTAAACATGTTTCATTGAGAAAAATCCTCTTGGGAATAGGCTGACAGCATCACTAATTGGTGGACTCTAAGCGTTTGGCATGTGATTTATAGCCAAATCTATTTATCAAGAGATAAATCATAGGTTATCCTTTAGGTCCTGAGGTCTCCCCATCCAAGGGTTCTTTGCCCAACTTTCGGTGGCCAGACATAAATTTCCTCCTGTTGATCAAGCTTTCAATTCAGTAGGAGAGCACTTGCTTGTTCCCTTAACATTGATGCCCATGCTTCACTGATACATGCACCTTGTCAGGATGGATCTTGTTGAAACTCACAGGGTTCCTATCTAGGTAAACTGTCGGTGATGTTTCTTCAGCATCTTACATGCTAGCTCTGGTGTTACTAGCTAACCTGCAAGGAGTAAGTTTTTTTTCTACTTCCACTTCATTTATGTTATGGCCCATTGCATGCTATCTTCAGCAAGAAGGTTTTATGGTAAGATCATCAAGAGCAATTGAGAGGTATTTCAGTAGTCAAAATTGTTGGGGAGGGAATTCTAAACCACTGCTCCATCCGAAGTGTCTCATATTGGTCCTGGGGTATTACGTGACCATCTTGGAAGAGCATCTCGAGGAAGCATTTGCTGTCTCTGTTTTTCCTCCTTGTTTCTGATATGGATGACATTTCTGTTGACAGCTTACTTTTTCTCGAGCCTTTTTAGTAAAGGTATTCATACTGCAGTTTTCCATGTGCTTTATGATATGTCTATAGTGCTGATTCTCCTTCCTCCAAGTCTTCTATATACTATCCTCTTTTTCCCTCTATTAAATATTAATGCCAATTCTTTGCTCTCTCTCTTCCTTAATGGTCCCCTTCATTTTGGTCTTTAATATTTAGTCTTTTGTGACCACAGAAACTTGTTGGTTCAAAGCTAGGACACATCTATAAGTTAGAAAATGTGGTGTTTTTCTTCCTTTTTCAACACTCAAAATAATTTTTTTTCAGTTTCATCCATTTCCCTGCAAGTTTCATGATTTCATTCTTCTTAATAGCTAAATAGTATTATACTGGACATTTGAGGAAATTGTCAAGTTAATTGGATAATACCTTATTTTTCACCAAGCATAAGTTGTAGTGTTGATAAATTTGCCCTGTTTCATTTAGCAAGCATCCTCCCCAGCTTCCATCACACATTCTCCTATTTTTATTCAGCCCTTTGGTAAGAATTTCTGCCACAACTTTGATATTAGTAAACTGCTTGAATCCTCCACAATTTTGTCAAATGTTTTCTTCAAGTTGGCTCAAAGCTTTTAGGCCTCCACTTGACATCCAAACCATATTGTGATATCATGCATGACTAAAAGATAGCTAAAAAAAAATCACTTTTCTAGGAAGTAGATATTGGTCTCCCTTAATGTTATATTATATTTTTATAGTTTTATTTGGCATTTCACACATGCCTTTTATTGTATTATGCTAAATTATCACAGCAAGGTTGTGAAATCTAATATAGATGAAAATAAAACCTACATTAAAATTTATGACAGCAAAATACTGGGTTAAATAATTTGCTTATACTTTGGGTTGTATAGTACTTCCAAGATATCCATAGGAGTATGCACATGTTAGGTATCATATCTGCATTACATTCTACCTAAATATCATTGGCTTTACTAAGAGTGAAGGGCTGCTGAGTACTGTCTTCTGAGCATGACACAGGTGTTCAATTTATAATTTCGCAGCAACTGCAGCTGCCTCCGCCGGTCCTGTACAAGACTTGGCAAGCTGACAGTCAGTCATGGATCTGGAAAGAACTCTAAAAGTCCTTCCTTACTGCTGAACTGCTGGTTTCTGAGGGACTCTGGGAGGGGGCGGGAGTCATCCTTTGTATAGACGTATCCATTGGTGAGCCCACAAGACCCTAGCAGGTAATTCTAAAACCATGGTCAAGCGGAGACTCCTGGATAAAATAGCAGAACACCAAACAAACGAGGAAGACATGAAGGTAAGGAAAGAAACTTGTAGGAAAGAAGTAGGTTTGATGAAGTGAGAACAGAGAGGTGTATGAAATTAACCAAGAACAAATTTGGATCCAAGAAATCTTGTCTAATAAACTCCTCACCGGGGAAGACCTTTAAGGGGCAGCCTTTCCAAGGCGACTTTACCCTGAGTCTATGGTTCTATAGTTATGTGCTTTCCACATGCACAGTATTGAAATGCATGTACTAATGATAGGATTTTACAAGTAGTTTTGAAGATGAAACTGACCCTACAACTGGTGGTTATTTGGACAGAAATATTTGAAAACAAATTACAATTAATTTTCTGCCTTGATACTGTAATATAAGTAACTACATTAATAACCACTTCGTAGGCCATTTTTAACAAGAAACATGTTTGATATTTCATATGAAGTTGTTACATATAAACAATGTTTATATTTAATGCTATGTTTTACTATTCAATATTATGTATTTACTAGTATTGAGAATATTGATTTCTGGTTCATCCAAATCAACTATCAACAGACTTAACCATTATATATCAATCATTTTAGCATTTTGTATATTCAAATCAAATTAAGTATAAGGAGCCATTTATCAGTTTATGTCATGTCTGGATCACATATATTTAAATATTAACACATTTATTATTTATCTCTTACACAGAAGTAATGTTATGATGTTAAGTGTGCAGCACCTGTAGTTATAAAACATGAAGAGAGAAAATGGGTTTGGTTAGTAAGGGATGAAAAGACATAAATTCATTGCTGATATCTTATTTTAAAAGTCTAGTGATAAACACACATTTCTCATTTACATTGGAACTTTGTGTCTTAAAATCACTAGTTTGATGAAGACATGAGGTAGGAAGCTTTCAAATGTATTTTACAGTAGTTTTGGTTGTCAAAGTGTTATCATCTAGAGATTCATTCGAATATTATATGCTAGAGGAAAACAATTCAATCCACATATTGGTTCAAGAAAAATCCATTATTTTATAAACTCACTGCTTCAGTTAAAGAACTATAATGAAAAGGGGATAGATGTCAGTGTAGTGAATGAGAAACATTCTACCACCTCCAGATCATGCATGTAAGAAGTACTCACCGTGACAGAATCAACTTCTTTTTCATAGATATAGGACTGAAAAGTATTATAAATAAACTCACTGAATTGTAGTAGGATTATAGGCAAGAAAATAAATCCCCAACTTTTCAACTTAGGTTTAATGTGTTTATTTTATTCAGCTATGCAGGCCAAAGCCCAAATCATTGGCTGTGTATCTACTAAGAGTCTGTGATCATGGGATGTATTATGTGGATGATGTCAATTGCTTTATCTTCTCCAGAAAAATCACATCATATGATGAGGAATTAATCATGAGATCATTTCATTGCATTCTGTGACAAATGCATGCTCTGTAAGAAAAAAAGCATGTATATTGACTGCATTCCAACAATGGAATACAATAATGTAATTAACAAATATTAAACATCATACTATGCAGAAAGGATTGGAGATGGATTGCTAGACATAATATATGAAGCATTTGCTGTAATAGGGACTTTATAAAAGAAAGAGAAAAAAGAAAGAAAATATCTAACAATATTTAACACACAAATTATTGTTATAACAATTTTGAAGTAGAGGATAGAATCAATAACTAGTAGGAGATGAGTAATTTTTATAAAGTAGACTATATCATAGATTTTTTAGTATAAATATTAATTGCTATTGAATAGAATATATTCTATTCTCCTCTGAATAGAAACTGCCTATTCTAATTTTGAGCAATATTAGATTGTTAGTTATACCTTAATTAAGGTGCATCAAACATTATAAATATATTATATATTTACAAAGCTTATCCTTCCAACTCACAAAGTTTTATTAAAGCCTGAAATAGAAGAGTGACAAATGTTTTTTAGCTATTAATTCAGGAAAATGTGCACAAATTATGCCAAAAATAAGGTCAAATCCATTTAGAAGCATGAAACAAATATGGCTGAATAAATGAAGCAAGAAGAATGATAGCAACAGACTTAATTTGGTATGGAATCCAGAAATGATAATGGAAAATGTCTCATCACAGAGTTTAAGTTAGTTTATAGAGATTCATTACATAGGCAGATGATGGCAGTGAGGGTTACCGTACACTGGATGCAGCAGTAGCACACGGTTGTGGGGTAATCAAAACATTTCCCACTGGATCTGAGACCTACTCCATAGAAAAGAGCTCATGCTTGACTCTAGAGCCAATAGCCAAGGAGGTTATAAGATGTAATGGGGGAAGATACTGTTGTAGATATGCTAAATGGTTATGTTGGTAAACTGTCATCTGTATATGTATTTCATACCTGTAGAATAAAGAATTGTCTTTCTCCATTGAGTAGTGACTATTGTAGACATTCATAACTCATGAAAGTGCTGTGACTGGCTGTGGAATGGTCAGCTCTAAATGAGACACGTATGTCAAGTTCTCATCCCCAGAGCTTTGACAACAACGTGAAAGACAAGAAGGAAAAAAAGAATATAACAGTATTTTAAAGTACTGTCTTATGGACATTATACAGCTGTGGCATCCATGAAGTAGTGCAATTGCAATGACTTGTGTAAGACCAGCCAACAACACAGCCAGTCAAATAAGAGTTTGGATAAGGAAGGCCTGAACTCTGGATGAAGAGCTAGTGGCAGTAGATAGCTGTAAGTGGAGAAAAAGTCATTTTTTCAGGAAAAATTGATCATGGTTCAGCTGAAAGCTTTATATCCATGCACATGAAGGAAGTACTGATCAGATGTTGTGAGTAATAAAAGGAGAGAGAGAGAGAAAGAAAGAAAGAAAGAAAGAAAGAAAGAAAGAAAGAAAGAAAGAAAGAAAGAAAGAAAGAAAGAAAGACAAAGAAAGACAAAGAAAGACAAAGAAAGAGAAAGAAAGAGAAAGAAAGAGAAAGAAAAAGAAAGAAAAGAAAGAAAAAAGAAGAAAAGAAAAAAGGAAAAATGAAAAAAGAAAAAGAAAGAAAGGAGGGAAGGAGAGAGAGGGGGAGGAACATGAGAATATTAGAAGGATGTTGGGAGTATAATAGAAGCTGTAGAAGGAACAGGATGAATAATATGACCAAGATGAAGGGATACATGGCAAAAAATGTATAAAATATTTTTCAAAGTAACTCAAGTAAATATCTCAATAGAATATAAGACTCATGTTGACACATTGTTAAGAGTCTTCCATTTAACTCTCACATAAAATCGTAATGGAAAAATGACTCTCTTTTATCTCAGAGTAGCACAACTATGAAAGTGAAAGCAATAGAATTAAATGCAAATAAAATGTATTGGGAGGTGAAAATTTTCCTATCTAGCACCTAATGAATGAATATATTTTCATATTTTGCACCTAGTCTAGTACCAACAACTGTTTTATGTTTGCTGATAAGTGTATAGTTACTACTGCCATTAACTTCAAAATGGACATTCGAAAATTCTACCTTCCATGATTATGTGGACATGCCACACACTACAAAACAGACAACTAAGAAATATTTAAATGTGCCATAAATATTTATTTTCAAATTCACCCTCATTATGAAATATGTTAAAGATGCCAAAATTTATTATCTTTTTAAATAAAGTTGAACAACATGCCTATAAAAGATGATTCCTGTATCTGTTTACTCATAATGATTACCTTTTTACATGACTAACATATAGCAAAATATCATGAAGAGATACACAAAAGGATCGAGCACAATATATAAACATTTTCTCAAGTAATTTTGATGTAAAAATAGAGTCCTTACAGACTGGAATCCCTGTTGTCTTCGGATATTCGTGGACAGTTTTCACACTGCAGCAATCAAGATTTCCTGACCAGGTCTCCCTGCGGCACTCACTGTCATCCATCACTCAGTGGATAGTAAATTACACCACTTGTGCCATCAGCCGCAAATACTTCTTACCCAAACCATCGCTAACACATTACCATTTTGAGAGAAAATATTTGTCAGCAGGAATTCTATTATTTTTCCTTGGTACTTGAATACAAAGCTAAATTGTGCTGAATTATGATGCATATTAATAAATAGAATGCTCCAGGATTTGTAATTTTGATTTCAGTGATCAAACATTAAATTATATGATGGTAATACACACCACTTAAGTAAATCAATGAAGAATTTACTTTAAAAATTTCAATGTATAAAGCATCGCATTAGTGTGCCAGTAAGTCACTACCTGTTTACTCAATCAAATACTCTGAAGGATGTAGGTTCTCATTTTAAATTCTCCTGCTTTCTGTCTGGTAACAAGGGCTACCAAGACTAAGATTCATGTAGAATTCAACGTATATTAATTAATTTTCTTTATTAAAATGTGCTATTGTTGCTGTTATTGATTCTTTGAACTTAATGCATGGCTGTGGGGGATGTAATAAAAACATTAGGGATTTTCAAACAATGATCTACGCCTCACGCAGCTGAATTTGATATTAAATAGCAGGATTCCTCTGTTCATTTGCTGCTTGCTTAAAATAATACTTTTTCTCAATATGTGGCAAAGTATAATTTGAAAGTTTATTATATCCAGGGAAAGGGATTCGAATATGTTATCATATATTGGGAAATCCAATTGACTACATTTGAAATATTCTGTTAAAAAGATATTAAATCTTATAAATTTGAAATGATTGGTAAAGCCGTTTAAGTACATGATATATACACTGAGAAATATCACACTTTATTTCTTATACAAAGCAGGATAATTCCTAAAGTCGACAAAACACATTTTGTTAATGGGTTATGTAAATTCTGACCATGGAAATCCTTGTGATCTCTTTACTTATATTAGTCCTTCATCCTTCAATTAGTCAGACATTCTAGTAATTCTAGGTAAATGCAATAAAGCGATCTCAGGAGGTGGAACACAAATTGTTTTTATTTCCACTTTCAAATGAATGTGTTGGGGAGACGGAGGCTCAGGCATATGCGTATTTGTGTTCGCATGTGTGCAGAAGTTTGCGTGTGTGCACTTTCACATGTGTGCATGTGTACATGGATCCTGAGTTATATCACGCTTCATCTTCTTTCACTCTTTTAGCATACGACCTTTGAGACAGGTTGAACACAGAACTCTCTAATAAGACTGGCCAACCAGGTGCCTCTGGAGATTCCCATTTGCCATTAAAGGGGCTGGAATGACACATGGGCCACCATACTCTCCCGACCTCTTACATGCCATCTGATGATGTGGCATCCAGTCCTGTCTTTCTTTATCAGCAAACATTTATATACATGTTCCTTGCCTCCTTTGTTCCCCCCTCCCTTCCTTCCTGCTCCCATCCCATCCCAACACATGTTCCCTGCCATTCCTATGTGGCCCAGTCTACTCCCTTCCATTCTCCTTCCTTTGGTTCTGTGGGTCCTGAGGTTCCCTCTGTATTATCTGTTCTCATGGGGGTTCAGGCCTCTGTGGCAGACAGAAATGACCTTCCTTGGGCAGTCTACTGAGGTGGGTACTTCCTTACCTTTGTCTGACCCCTTCCTCCTAAGGATCCTACTGCCTGAAACTATTCTCCTGAGATCTGTGCCAGTCCAAGGGGGCATGGTGGCATGTCCACCACTGTGTAGGTCTGATGAGTTCAAGTCTCATTGCCATGAGGTCCTGGATGTGGCTGCCCTCTCTTGAATGGAGTGACCTGTCCAGCAATGGATCTCTCCATCTTTAGGCTCTTAGAGTAAACATTTTAAGTGTTGAGTCATCTCTCCAGACCACAGATTTACTTTAATGCAAAATGTTTGGAAGCATGTTAATCTACAACCTACCACAAAGCAAAATCTAAACTGATTTAATTATGACACCACAATTACTATGCTGTGCTTTGTTTTGTGCATACAAGGTTGTTTGGACAACGCAAAATTAAGGGAATATGCAAACCTGTGTGTTTCCTGGAGACTTCACACACTATTCATGCTTGTCACACAGAAGCACACCACCTATAGTGGGGAAAGCAGTGGAGAGGAATTCACGGGTCTCTGTTAAGCATTAAATGTTTCTCTTATTCATAGAATTTAATAAGCATTGAAGACAATAAAGACATAATTCTTAAAAAGTGAAGGCTCCAAAGATACAAAGTGAGGAGAGTCAGGAGATTGCACCTAGCTCATGTTCTCACGGCCTTCACAGTATACTGAGCTCCTTAGAGACAGCACTCGGCAAAATAAAAACCAACTAAACAAGGGCAAAAGAGATTCTAAGAAGCCAAGAGGTAAATTGTCATCATCCTCATTCTTTGTGCAAACTTGCCAAGAGGAACATAAGAGAAAGCCCCAGAGACTTAGACAACTTCTCAGAGTTTTCTAAGAAGTGCTCAGAGAGGTGGAAGATTATGTCTGCCAAAGACAAAGGAAAACTTGAAGATATGGCAAAAGTGGATGAGGCTTGTTATGAAGAGAAATGAAAACCTATATCCCTCCCAAAGGGGAAACTAAAAAGACGTTCAAGGATCCCATTTCTCCCAAGAGGGCTCCTTTGGCCTTTTTCTTGTTCTGCTCTGAGTGTTGTCCTCAAATCAAAGGAGAGCATCCTGGTTTATCCATTGGTGACGTTGCAAAGAAACTGGGAAAAATGTGGATCGACACCGCTGCTGACGACGAGCAGCCCAGTGAGAAGGCGCCAGGCTGAAGGAGAAGAACCGAGAGGATGTTGCTGCCTGCAGCGCTGAAGGAAAATCTGATGCAGCCCAAAGAGGGAGTCGCGAAGGCTGAGAAGAACAAGGAAAAGAAGGAAGAGGAGGAAGATGAAGAGGATGAGGAAGAAGAGGAAGATGAAAATGTTGAATATGAAGATGATGTACAGGATGATTCTAGAACAGTTTTTTTCTTCTTGTCTATAAAGCATTTAATCTCCCTGTACACTCGCTTCTTTTAAAAAAATGAAACGTAAGGTCATATAAGGTTTGTTTTCAAATTATACAGTATCTTTTTTTTTGTACAGTTAACACATTACTGAATGTGTCTTTAAATAGCCCTGTCCTGATGGTATTTTTCTTTTTTAATTATTATTATTATTATTTATTCAACTGTGTGCATGTGCATGTGTATGTGTGCGCGTGTGTGTGTCTCTGTGTGTGTGTGTCTGTGTGTGTGTGTGTGTGTCTGTGTATGTGTAGAACCACAGACGAATTCGCGAACCACCATGGACGCCTCCACCTCCTTCTGCCCCGGGATTCACAGGCTCCGCCCTACCAGGACCAGAAGTGCAGGCCGCCCCCGCTTCCGCCTGGCGTCTATACGTGGGATCTGGGATCCGAACTCAGGACCTTCCGCCTGCAAGGCAGAGGCTTAACCCCTGAGCCACCTCTCCAGCCCCTGATGGTATTTTTCAATGCCATTAATTTTGCCTGGTAAAATATGGGGTTTGTAAATTAGCATGGATATATGAAGCACATTCTAGGTGGACAGCACAAGTTAGTTATATCTGAGGACTGTAGTGTTCTCATCTTTTAGTTGTCTCTGATGCAGCTTATATGAAATAATTGTTGTGCTGTTAACTGACTAACCCTGAAATTGCAAAAAAAAAAAAAAAAGGTCTGGTGTTTTGTTGATATTCTGAATGTTTCTAATTAAATTCAATTTTTTACTAAAAAAGTTAAAGGCCTGTTGTATAGGAAAAAATTCCACTGATACTGTCACCAGTGACCCATGCTGGGAAAGATCATAGGTCCTATAAGGGAACTGAATACTCTTGTCCGGATAAATTGACCTAGCATCAAAGTGCTTTACTTTATGTTTCTACTCATAGAATGCTGCTCTCCGTCTTAATGAGCAAGGTTTCTCTTTCCAGTAAACAGAGGTACATGCAGCTTCATGATGAGTCCCACTCATCAAGGGACTAAGAATACGTGAAAAATGAGTGCTTAGCCCTAAACAAGAACCTATACCATCGCAGATTAGATTCAAGGAAAGGTGTTGAAAAAGGGGGTAGGAACAATATAAACTCTGGTAGATAACAAGGGCTTAAAAATGTCACCTTATGTATTAGGTATGACTACTGAAATCAGGAATTCAGAGCAAGTGGTAAGGCCTGTATTGTTTCTGTACATGAATGAGCCAGTCAAACATGAAGACAGTAAGTGACCGACAATGCTCGATCCCCCCACGGCACACTTAAGAGACCCCTACCACAAGGCTCAGGAGACACTACGAAAGATGGGGCAATAATAATGTAAAAGCCAGAAGACATAAAGGGGAGATATGAAACAATCTAATGGGTAAACCTCAGAGTCATGAATCCAAAATGAATAAAATATATAAGAATCCATCACAAGGAAAAATACACAACTATTCAAGATGTGATCATGAAAAGTCATTTACAGGAGGTTCTTATTCTTTCTTGGTCCCTTAAAATGGAATCAAAAGGCCTCCAGAAGAAAAGAAAATGCCCAGCTGTCTGACACATGTTGCAGGAGCTACCTCATTACAGATCCTACTTGATGAAGAAGCCCACCTTATCATTAGGACCACTTTTACTCAGCAGTTGGTCATAGAATACCACCTGAAACCATAAAACTAGCTTGACACAATAACTCAGCACTCAGCAGTGGTCAGCTCTAGCAAGCTCTGAAAGTGTCAGCGAATTTTCAGTGAAAATAACTTGCTTCTGTTTCCCTGTCTTGATAAAATCTCCATTCCTTCTTCTGGTTAAGGAAAAGTAAACAACATAATCAACTTGAAATTCTTATGGCCAAGTGTAATTTCCTGCATTGAAGATCCAGGTCTATTTTGCTATTCACTTTGGTGCAAAATGATTGGGACCTACATAAACAGTGCAGAGAAAGAAGGAAGTTGGAAGTGTTTACTAAATACCAAAGCACTACTGAAAACTGATTTCTCATCACTCATCCTGATAAAATTTTAAGATTATCTTGAAATAAGTCATAAACAGGTAAAATGCTTCAGTGGTTAAAGTTACCTGTACCACACCTGAAGACCTGAGTTCAATTCTTTAAATCCTCATGAAGAAAGAAGAGGACCAACTCTTGCGAGTTGTCCTCTGACCTCCACATGTGATAAACAAATAAACTCAATTCTACTTTAAAAATCATCCATGATACTAGATGGCATATACATAAAGACAGAGTTTCTGGCCTCTAAAAAGTCACAGCTGATCATGAGAGATCTACTTCGAATAGACAAATTGACGTCCATGGGGTAAACACAAGACAGAGCTTTAGTTTTGAAGACGCGGAAGAGAAAGAGAAATCTTTTTTATCTGAGAGAAAGTCATGGGAGATAAGTTTCTCATAAGTAATGTTGAGGTCTAGGAAGCAGAAGGCTTTTTAGAGAGGGCAAGATAAAGCAGTCTCTCAAAGAGGTCATTGGAAATGACCTGATAGTGTTCATAATGTATCTTCAGTATAAGATGAGATCCCAGACTTGGAAAGTGGGTATTCACGGACAATTGTCCGTGGTCTAAAGTTTTGGAAATGTTAAATAATATAGTTGTGCGATTGAAGTATTCAATGAACCAACAACAATCCATCCAAATTTAGGATGTGGACACTTCCTTCTGAAAAATGTGGGGAGACTGATTTTAAAGAAAATAATAGAGACAGAAACACTTCAGGTATGATTTGTAGCTTTACACAGGAAGACTGAATAGATGCACAGAGAATAAGAGTCCACAGCATAGCAAAAGTAGGAATTACTGGAGAATGATGAAGAAAATGAAAAGAAAATAGTACCTTGGAAAGAAGAATGAAATGGTGTATCTGTGTGATTAGAAATAGACGAGTTTATCCCAAGCTGCCAGCCTTCCATCCGGCCTTGCTTGTATTGTTCTGTCAGAGCTCAGTAGAATGATGCCTTTTGTGTCTCTCACATGTATTCTTATAATCTACTGCTTTTCCAGGTAATATATTGCCTGAGTTCCTTTGGGATTTTCTAGGAAAAAAAACAACAGAAATTCTAAAGTTTAGTTTTTTAAAAAGTTATAGAACATAGGGAATCCTGATTCTGAAGAAGATGCAGATGAATTTAAGTAAATCTGTTCATAATCAATGTTTGTACTTAAGGAAACTTCAAGCAAGAATCTTTTTAGAAAGGGACATAAGGGATATATAAGTGTATGTTATTGAGGGAGGTCCTTAGTACTTTATCATACTGAATTACTTTCTTATATAAATCTGTGTATGTTGTATGTACTTTTCTTAGGGAGAAGCCTCACACCTGTGTATCCATTCCAGATGAATTCAGTGACAGTACAAAGTAATTATTACACCAAGATCCAGGTTAACAAACTGTGATAGTCAAGCCTGGGTGTCAACTTGACACACCTGGTATTAACTAAGATGGGTTGAGACCACATCTGCAAGGATCAACTGAGATCACCTGATAAGATTATACCCACCACGTAGATCCTATCAGAATCTCCAAAGATCTCATAGGATCCTCCCAGTACTACATCATATAAAAAGAAGCCAAGAAAGAGAGAGGAGCACATTGCATCTGTGCTAGGAATTGTTCTTCCTCCCAACTGCCCTGTTTCTTCTACCCTCTAACCTTCCAATCCTCCAAGTTGTCTTCAGCTAGACTAAAGACTATAGGAATTCTCCAGCCTTCAGCCATCACCCACTTGACTACCGAATTGAGCAGCTATCAGCAGCCATCATTGGACTACCTCCGCCATACTGTAAGCAAACTCAATACATTCCCTATAATATATGTATTATATATTATATTATATTAATTATATTATATTATGTTATGTTATGTTATATTATATTATATTATATATATATTGTATATATTCATTGTGTCGATTCTGCATTTCTAGAGAACCTGACTAATACACAAACCAACGAGTATATTTGAGTTACTTACAAGAGTATGAGCAAGAGTTAGTTACAAGAACAGAGATCACACAAAGGCAGCTACACCAACTGAAATCCTATGTCAACATGGGTGATGCTCACAAAAGCTATAACCCTGAAGCTCTCTGCCACATGATTTGCTCTTGGGAGCATCTCCCCCAGGCTGCTGGACCACTCACGCTCCACATTTCTTCACTCTTCTGTGTCTCTTCCATACTGCCTGGCTGGTGGGAGAGTCTTCAGCTATTATCTACAGCTTTTCTTCATCTTAGGCAGAGGCTCCCATGAATCTTGTTAGTTTCATCAACCTCCTGACCCTGAATAACTGCTTTCTCAAACTTCCTGCATGATAGGTTATTTCAAATTGCTACAGAGTATCATCCTTAGGGTATACTGAATACACTGTCTAAGATGGCCTCAAGCAAAACTCAGAAAAAACACACTATACAGCAGTATAATGTTAAATCTTAAATCATAATCATGCAAATTAATCTTCACAGGTTTTCATCATGAAAACTGTTGCACTGGCTAAACAAAACCATCCTTAGCATATCCCTCCATGTCTTCCTGACATAGCACCTATGTCCCTTAAATTCCTTTGCAAATATCTGGGTGTCAAAAGAAAAATGAAAAGTTTCCTTAGCTTATTCTTATTGACTGATGCTCTACAAAATACTGAATAAATTGTAAGACAACAATGGAAGCTCACATAAAATTCGCATTTCTATTTCTGTGAATTAATCAATATGTTCTATTGATGAAAATAGACCCATTAAAGATTAGTTTTCTCTGAATTAGTCCTTAAAATATTCATTTCAAAAATCTAGACCAACTTCATACTTTCTCATTATCATTTTAGTTGTTTCATCTAATACTTTTTCTCTTAGATAATAGAACATTAAACATATTAATTACATATTTTTAAATAGTGCTCTAATTTTAATTTGCTTTTCACAGATCTAATTGTTTTTCTGTGTTAACACTGGAATTTAAATAACATCAGGTACAACACATGAGAGGCTTCTTTCATGCCATTAAGTTATTAAACTTTACTAACAAAAGATCTGCGATAACACACAGACAAATTGTTTTTACAAAATGAGACAGTATATACAAAATTCTCTATTTTTCAACAAGATTTCAAATTTATATAAAATAAATAAGTAATTTCCATTTGACTTCCTTTCCATTTTTATTCATCATTGTCTATTTGTAAGGAAGAAAAAGAATAAAGTCTAATATAGTGACAATAATTCAGAATAAAAAGAAAATGAAAGTGGAAAAAATTAATAAAATAGCAAATATTTCTAAAGAAATTTTCTTTTTGTTTCACTAGTATAATACTTGAAATGATTACAGTTGAGATAATAGTATACTTGTGCCTTCCTGAATATTCTCACATTATAAGGGAACTCCACTCACCAATTTGCCTTTTCTCTATATACAAATAATAAATCGTGTTAACTTGAACATATTTAAATTCAAATACCTAGAATGGAGAACATTTGAATTTCAAATGACATTTGGAAATCTCACTAAAATTATTGTTTTCATTTTATTTGTTTGATATTGGATCAGAATCAAATGTGCTGCCTGCGCTACCTGGAAGAAACAGAACTGGTAGTTCCATGTCTTTGATGAAAGGCTTTGCTTTGTGATATTAGAGGAAATACTCAGTTTTCTTTCTTTTTCCTTTGTTCATAGATGAACATACTTATTTGTGTAGGTCTAGTAACTGAGACTTATAGATTCTGGAAGAATTGGTTTCTGGGCAAAGTCTTTATTTTGATTTGAAGATAGTGTCTACATATTGGAAATATGTGAGGTAGAGAAGGCAAAGTCAGCCTCTGGAACCTTTGCTGGAAAATGCTGCTCCTGTTCCTAAGAGTTCTGCATTAGGAACTCATCACCTCCCTAAGTCTTACCTCCCATAACTTTTAAACTATGATTAGAGTTTTATACTATGGTTATCTAGAGGAGCAGAATTGAGAGAGTGAATACATATATTGCTAGATGGGTTATAATACAGTCTTAAGTAATCTAACAAAGGCTGCCTGTAGCTTCTCAGTTCAAAATCTGAGTATTTAAGCAGTTCCAGTGTATTGCTAAAGGCCAGAGGATCCTCCAAGTGTCCCTGATCTTCAGCTCACATTAGAAGTCAGCAAGCCTGGGTTCTAAAGGCAACAGCAGGAAATATGAGCTTGCCAGTACAGGGGACAGACAGAGATTTTTCTTTCTTGTACTTTTTCTTTGCCATTTCAGGAGCTTTTTATTTTTTTATTTTTAATATTTAACTAATTTCGAATATTTTAAATTCCTAGTTATACATGCTCCTTGTCTCCCTCATTTTCCCATTCTTTCCTTCCTCCCTCCCTTCCCTCCCACTCTCATCCCTTCCCCACTCCTTCTCCTCCCTTTGTGGATCCAGTCTACTTCCTCCTATTCTCCTTCCTTTGGCTCTGTGGGGGCTGGGGTTCCCTCTGTATCATCTGCTCTCATGGGGGTTCACATCTCTGTAGCAGACCAAGAGGCCCTTCCTTAGGCTGACCAATGATACAGGTAATACTCTACCTCTGTCTGACCCTTCACCCCTAAGGATCCTAATGCCTAAAACTATTTCTCTTGAGATCCATGCCAATCCATGGGGGCATGTTGACATGTCCACTACTGTGCAGGTCTGATGAGATCAAGTGCCATTGTGAGTAGATATATTTGAACTGCTATGGAATGCCCATAAATTGCCATGGAATAAATTAGTTTGCATCCTGGTTCTTTTAAGTGTTTTATACAGTCTAATGGGAATGACCAGGCTGGTATAGAATCTTGAATTCATAATAAAATATGACAACTACCAAAGACAACAGGAAACCGTCAAAGAAATGGCGTGTTCCAACATGAAACTAAATTGTCAACAGTATATTTAAGCTTAGAAGCAAGTCACAAGCCTTGTCATTGCCCCAGAATCATGGTGACATCTTTGCTCAGTGTAAAGCACATAGGCACTGTGAACCTAACACAATGTGACCCCCATGAATCTAGTTAGGCTGGCAGATACTCTCTCCCCTTAACCTCTTTCATATTCTTAGCATAAATGGGTAAAAGAACACTTTCAACTAGCAGCAGAAGGTTTAAGGAAGCCAATAAGGTGTTTTTAAGACTAGCACAAATTATTCTTTTCTTCCTAGAGTGATCTATTTCCTTCCCTTTCATAAATTCTTGTTCTGCTTAACAGTAGCAAGAATATGTTCTATTCTGACAAGTAAGTCTACAGTCCAATCAGAAAGCTGTTGGATGTTTCCCCTTGATAGTCATGCCACTGTTACACTGACGGTCATCTGTTGCTATGGTGATAATTTTTCTTGCAACTTGCATATCTCACAGGTTCATGAGGCCTTTGATTAACACCCAAAAACTTCTATTGTATTCTTTGGTACTGTGTAACCTATAGGTTACACAGAAAATACACCAAACTTCTCTGTAAATATCTGTTATTATACCCATAGATTGGAAGAGCACTCATCAGTCAAACTCGAAGTCTTCTTCCATGACGAGGTAGAGGATCTCAACACCATGACTGGATGTAGCCTAGGACAGTGGAATAACAGTGAAGTGAAAACAACAGCCATCCAGAACAGAGAGTGCCAGCAACTCTGCAATGCTTACCCAGAATCGGGCCAACCTAATCTCTTCCCTTCCTAAGGCTCAGGGAACCTTGCTGAAGAGAGAGAATTAAGATTGTAAAAGTCTGAAGATAGGAAGGCCCTCTGTTGAACAAAACATTACACTTGAGGCAGGACTGCTACATCCAGGAACTAACTACAATGAGACTTGTCCTTATGAAACCTGCAAAATGGCTGACATATCAATACACCCCCATAGACCAGTGAGGATCTCAGGAGAGATAATTCCATGCAGTGGAAACCCTGGGGGCTAGAGATGGGTGAGTGAAGGGGAGTGCCCCTATCAGTGGCATAGCCCAAGGAGGGTCCACTTTGTACGCCACAGAGGACTGAACCCCCACTAGAGAATAAAATCCAGAAGGAACCTATAGAAGCAGACAGACAGAAGGTGGGAGGGAGTAGGATGGGTTGATGAAGAAAGAGGAGGGAGGAAGGGGAGAAACAAGGGGAAGGAAGGAGAAAGAGAGAGGCAGGGATAAGTGCCCAATATGCTTGTAAAACTAGGAAAAATAAAAGAATTCTAAAAAGTAAAAATTAAAGTAATATTAATGGTGGAATTTAAAGTCATGGTAAAGATCTCACATCAAAATGGAAAGCCTAAATTGAGAGTATCATTGAGTATCATGAACGGTATCTTGAATTGATTTTCTACATGTGTAGGAGAAAATACTAATTTTTGGAACAGTGAATATATGGCTAGGAGCCTTTTCTGATACTCAGAGTTTGTGGCTTCAAATTCCTAGCTTCTGTTGCTTTCCTTGGAAAATGTGAATTGGAAATATTGCAGTGCACATTTATAATCTTACAAAATAAATTTCTTTGAAAATAAATGACATAAATGCAACTTTCCAAAGACTGCCTTGCATATGGTTGCTGTGCCAAATAGATTTACACAGAGCAGCTGGTTCCTGGGTATAGTCCCCCATGGTCCTGTGACTAGATCTGCTCCCAATGGTTAAGAAAATTCTCTCTTATTGTTTCTGACAAGCGTAGCAATCTGGGCGCAGGTGCATAAGATGACACTAAAAAAAAAGAAGTGTCTGAATTTTGACAGTCATTTTGATTATTTATTTCATAGGTATCATAGTAAACAAAATAATATTCTAATTGTTTAAAAGATAAGAAAGGAAAACACAATGCATTGTACAATCAGTTGGAACTTTGCTTTTAAAAATAAGTATTCATGGCTAGATTGTGACCCAGATTATTTTAACACATAAACTCCAAAAGATTGATAAAAATATACATGGATATATTTACTTAATCAACTTGTCCCTGTGTGCATCTCACATGTGACACTTTAAATCCAGTGATTCGAGGTATTATGAAATATATTATTTTTGTAGTTTTAAGAATTCTAACATATCCCTTTATGAGTGCTTCTGAAATATAATAGAGATTACAAAAAATGGATCAACCAAAACAAGGGTTACCCCTTGCCACATTAGCCTTACACAATATGATTTCTTAATATACAGTCTTACATTCTACTTAGATGTTCTACTGCCCAAGTTGAATTATTTTCAATCACTTTTCCAGAATGACCCTTCAGAGTTCTACTCAGTTCTCTTGGACAATACCCTTGTCATCTCAACCCCCAGAAAAAAGGAGCGAATTTGCAAGTTTCCTTAGCTGGAAAATATGCACAAAAAATCCCTATCCCCTCATAATTTTCCCATGAGTGTTCAAAATCTAACCATTTTAAGAACACACAGGAAGAATGAAACATGAACAAAGGACCATTGTGAGCTCAGTAATAATCTGTTGCACCATAGACAATAGCTGTAATGTCTAAGATCACTTAACATAGAAAATGGATGACGCTGAAAAAAATCAAAACCACAAACTCTCAGAAGTACAAAAAAAAAAAAAAAAGCTTCCAGCTCCAGCTTCAGTTCTAAAGCCTGATTCCTCTCAAAGCACACATTTGTTCTGCCATTTCCTCCAGCTGTGAGGAACTTTGAAGTGGAGCATGGGAAGAAAGTCAGTTTTGCTCTGGATTCTCCATTTCTAGCTTCAGGTTGACTTCCGCTCCTGCTGAGATCGTCTTGGACCTGAGGCTTCTTGGTAACTCAGAAAAGACTGAAATTTCTTCTCTCTTGAGCCTCTTCTGCAGCCACCTGCCAGAATATCTGTGTGTATTCTGGAAATTAGGGAAACCTTCTAAATTCATAGTTCATTGATTATTTTCCTAATGACTAGATAGAGTCAGGGTTAATCTTGTCCCAGTGTATGTTCTATAAATCTCTTAGGAAAACTTAAGGTAATGATCTACAGGGTGTAGGGGACATCCCGTTACACGTTACCCCTGGGGAGCTCACTAGGATTCAAGAGATAGTTTGAAGCACAGAATCACACAAAAGGCCATGGTTACATCCTGCATGACAATAAATCAAAACAAGAATTTGTATATGGGAAGAAGATTCCTAGGGAACGGAACTGGGAGGGAGCAACGTGGGAACAGCAAGTGATGGCAATCAGAATATATAACGTGCATGGTTATTACATTGTCAAAAAACAAAATGATTCTATAATAAAGGGGGAAAAAACTAAAAGAAAAAGTGCCACCTACCACAAAAGATTCACTGGTAGTATTTATAATTTTCTGAAGTTGCATTGTTTCTTAGCAGGTAGTTCTTTTAGAAAGATTTACCAAAGAACTTTTCTAAATCAGTCTTTAATGGTGTTTACCTAATAATTGATTATATCTAATAACTTGTAGAATTTAGGTACACTTAACTTTTGTTAATAATAATTTTCTAATCCTGAGAAAGTAGTCATAGTTTTATATAAATCATTTACATAAAATATTTTACTTTCAGGAATCAAATGTGTAATACTGTTCCTTATATCACTCTTCCTAAAATAATAACCAAAAACAAAGAGAAAAATAAAACCAAGGAAAACAAACAGAAAAAAGTAGCTGATATTGATCTATCTAATCTATCTATCTATCTATCTATCTATCTATCTATCGAAACTTTTAATTATACTGATAAATTATATCACTCAACATGATTTAGAATTTGATACATTTTCCTTTTGACCCTGGAAACTTTCTTTTCCCAGTAATATTTTCCCCAAATTTTCCTTTTCTATATTCTGAACAATTTCAAATTCTAGATTTTTGTCCTTAAGAAAAGGATGCAGTTTTGGAATACAGAGATTGCTCAGAAGTTAAGACTCTGCTTCCCAAACAGAAGGTACTTAGGTCAGATTTCTGGTCCCACATAAAAAGCAAGCAAACAAACAAACAAAAAATCCCAAGAAGAACCCAGGCTGGCCTACACATCTGGCCCTACTACATGGAGCATGGGAAATCCCAGAGAGAAGCATAAAGGGGGTAGAAGCAAACCAGGATGATTCCTGCAGTCATCCTTGGTTTTCCCCGGGACACAGTGACCTGTGACACACACATACGACACACACATACACACACTCACATACATGAACATGCACATGCACACAACGCACACATCACACGGTAAAGAAAGAAAGATTTTTTTAAAAGGATGAAATTTTGCATACATATGAAAAATATCTAAATATGCTGGGACATTTTGGCAATGATAGTCAATGTGGACCATAGGGAGAAGGACTACAAAATAGTCATCTTCTCAGCAAGAAACAGGCACAATCGTCATGAACTCACAGTAGCTGCGGTTGTGGATGGGGACGAGGCTCATGGGACATTGTGACTTGATTTAGAACTATGGATGATTTGAAGAGTCTTCACACTAGTTAAGCAATCATAATAGGACTTTGCATGCCCTGCGCCATGTCCGTCATACTATTGACCTCACAAAGTCTAACATCGGCTAAAGGCACCAATATCCTTGGAGGCAAGGGATTGACGGCTACAGTAGTGTTCCTATGCTTAAAAGGAACACGAGAAAGGGTTCAGGGAAATGGTCCTTGTACGTCATCGGAAAGGAGGACCAAGAGGAGAGTTAAGCATACACAATAAAGGGCTCTCTGGGAATTGGGGGGGGAGGCACTGGGAGATGGGGAGGGAGGTAGAGGGAGCAGGGGATTCGGGGGGAGGAGGGGGGGAGGGAACTGGTCTACCTATTAAGTTTGCATGAGCAGAAATAATAATAAAAAATGTTAAAAAAAAAAAGAGGAAGAGGCACAATACCCAGATTTCTACCCATTAATGAGCCCCCAAGCTCCAAGAGGTAGTTCTGAGGTTATTGCCACATGGACAGCCCTGCTGAAAGCTAGAGGGACAGAAGGCTCAGAAAGCCAAGGGTGGAGGAAAGAGAGCGGTGGCGATGGTGGGTTGGTGGTGAGAGGTGTCTGGAAAAGAATGTATTTTATACATAAGTGAAATTTTCAAAGAACGGCTATATAAAAATAAATGAAAAGGAAAAAGAAATTTAAACGTGTAGTATTTCAGAAGACACAGTATAGTTTTCCTGAAAAAAAAAAAATGTTTGGCCAGTTTGTCATTGATGCGGGGAGATTGTGAAAACCAAAATGCAAAATGGATTGTTACTTTTATTTGTGGACTTACTATAAGACTTCAACTCAGTCATCTGTTTTACCTTTAATGCGCTCAGTGGGTAAAATGTAGCAAAAGTGATCTATGCAATAATTGGTTAACATTGTGATGAGCAATGCTTTCATGTTTAATTTGAAAACTCTTAATTGTTGTCTCAGCAAGCAATGGCATCTTAAACCTATTGATGATGCTCCTAAATCTTAAAATATTTGTATACCATCTGTCTGTATGTCTGTCTTTCTATCTAACTGCCTGTTATCAGCCTGTTATCAATCTCCTATCACTTATTTCTCTAACATATATCATCTTTATCATCTATTTATTATGTTTATCATCTATCTGTCAAATATTTTCAATTTATTTTACTTATGAAAGAGATAGAGAGAGAGAGATGCATGCCATGGAGCACAGATGCAGGCCAGGGGACTTTCTTCCTTCCACCATGTGGGCTTCCAGGAATCAAATTCAGGTCAGTAGGTTTGTGAGCAGGCACCTTATCTGCTGAGCTATCTCAAGGGACCCTCTCTCTCAGCTATTATCTTTTTAATTGGTATTTGGAAATTAAACCTGATAAAAATGTTTTCAACTTTATATTTTATTGCACATTATTTATTAACATTTATATGTCAACAAAGAACTGCATAACGTGTTGCATATGGTGCACATCTTTCATGAAAACCTTATTGTAAGGAAGGTATCAGTAACAGGGGTCTTCTTTGCATTTTTGCAAATCTCTTTATGTCTGGAGAATACAGGGCAGTTATGATCCTTTAACTGTTCTGCTTCAGTCATTGCCAGATGCTCAGGTTATTTTTTGTTTTATGAATTTCAAGAAGTTCAGTCTAACACAAACATTGACTTGAAGATGGAAGAAGTATTAGAATTCATATTCAGATAACCATGACTTTTTATGATGCTCCACTGCAGTTTGGTGGTGGTGGTTTCATGAACTTTACATCTCACAGCAATGTGAAGCCACCTCATTGCACCTTTCAGACCTGATGACTTAATATCAGTCGCATTATGTTCATGCTGGATGAATCTTTATTGTGATTATCATTCCTTTGGCATTTAGAAATATCAGTTCAGCAAGTATGCAAATTTCCCAAATGTTGATGAATCTCCTTGAAGTGTTGGAAACTGCAGAGAACTCATGTGGCAATAATGCTTGTAAAATTCTAACCTATATGGCAATTACATTTTCCAAATTTCTTATCTGCATTGGAATGCATAAATGTTTTCATTTGGAGTTTATCATGTAGAGCTGGGGCTACTTTGGCCTAGAGACTTTTACATGTCTGTCAGATACCTAATTAATTTACAAATAACCAGAATATCTGTTCATTTGCATTTCCTTGTAGAACAGGAACTCTTCGGAAACCAGAGTTGATTAGTACACACTCAAGGGTGGTGTCCCAAAACCTGTCACACTTCAGAAGGCAACAAATATGCTGTCTGTGAGTCTCCAACTATATGCAAAAATGAGAGTTAAAAGCCTGTTTCCTCCTTCAATGAGTTTTTTTTTCTTTTTCTACACGTGGTTATTGCTATATATTCTATAGTGTCTATGTTCATTCTGTGTGTGTGTGTGTGTGTGTGTGTGTGTGTGTGTGTGTGTGTGTGTCTACATGTGGATGAGCACATGTGTAGGGTTGCATGCTGTGGAAGTACCAGATTGATACTTGGAATCACCCTCAATTGCTCTTCTCTTTTATTCATTTTGTGGGTCTCTAATAAGCCCAGATCTCATTGTTAAGGCCATCCTGACAGACAGAATGTTCTGGGCAATCCCAGGCTCTGTCTTCCAAGATTGACATTACAAGTCAATCTTTCTCCCCAGCCCAGGACATCTTAATAGTTTCATCTACCATTGATTGTGAGAATGGAAGGTTTAATCATATATTAGTACTATGAAGATAGATTTTGCTGGCAGCATTAGCAGGAAGTTGGTGTGGAACTCCATGGATTTATTGCCCATCTTAATGAGAGCACAGGTGTTTGTAAAGCGTCCTAGAGGAGACCTGCTGCTGCAGGTGAGCTTGTGTTTGAGTATTTATTGGGAGGTTTAAGGAAGTAAGTCAGTTCTAAGCTACTCTCAGGAAACAGTGGTGACTCGTTGTTTGGAAATTACAATGAATCTCACATCCCTGGGAATCACATTACAGTTTATCAATGAAAATTTGTTATTCGGCAAACATTAAGTCTCCATAAGCATCAGAAAATGGGTATTGAAACTTTGTTAGATGATTACAAAGAGGAAATGGTCTTGTCTTCATTCCATGTGGTCCCTGCTGCTTCTGAGACTTTCTGTCATCTGTGGGTAGGTTATAGGTGTCACACTTTGCTTTTGACCCTCTCAGAGATTATACTCCTTGGTCCTGGCTTCCCACACCATACTTTTTTCCTGTCTCTCTAATATTTGCTTCTCCAACATCATGGCTACACTCACTGTGCATTTCTCTTTCAGCTTGATCATTGGCCAAGTCACTGCACTGTAGGGATGGCATCATTAACCACATCCGTTATATGTTCATCATCTTGGTCTGCCATTTGCATATTTCATTTTAGACTTTTATTGGCCTAGCACATGACAGATTAGTTCAGTCCCCATCCATGCTAAAAGGGGGAAAAATGAACTCTCATGAATCTTTTTAAAGCACTTAATATACACTATTCTTAAATAAAAAGTATCCTTTGGTCATGACAGAGCTGTTATAACTACAACTCAATGTTATAACTAGTACTCAATGTAATGGTATCTACCTCCACTAGACATGCATAATAGATGGCTGACCAACATTTCACCAACATTGTTTTAATAAAAGAGCTACAGCTAGTTTGTCCTGATTGATAATGCAATTGCTCCACTCTTCTTTAGTGCATGCATGCTCTTAAGTGTTTTTCCAAAAACAAATACTACCATTGTAGATAGAGGTAAAATTAGTCATTCTTACAGGCATTGTCAAAACTGTTCATATGGAGACCTAGCATTCAGACAGTGGATAGAAGACCTAGCATTCAGACAATGGACAGAAGAGTGATTTAGAAGGTTCAGGAGCACAGTGGCTTAGTGTAGCTTTTCCAACTAAATCGATTAAATATGAAGGCAATGCAAAGGTACCTAGATTCCATACATAGCATCTCCATTGACTTTTGCTTATCTTAGTGTATAGCTTTAGAAAAACTGTGAACACTATTAAATGTCATCCACATATATATGAACCTTAGACTTTGAAAGGTCAAATGTGCCTCAAAAGAATCTGTGCTCCCACTGTGATCTACCACCCTTCTTAGTTGAAATCTCCCAAAACCCCATGAATATGCGGGAAATAAGACAAAAAGAAGACATCAGCATAGCACTACTTCTGAAGTGGTGTTCTAACAGCATGTGCTAGAAAATCCTGCTTGACTCTTACAAATACCACAAGCCCGTGTCTTCAGGGACGGCTCATTTCTTCTGGTCAAATGTCATTTGCATTTCTGAATGCTAATGATCATGTTTAAGTTTGTTTTCCTTGTTCTTAAATATTTTACTTATGCATTTATGAGAAGGAGGAGAAAGAGAATGAGGGAGAGGGAAATAGTGAAACAGAAATCGGAATAGATGATAGATGAGAAAGACAGAGACAGAGAAAGAGAGAGAGAGAGAGAACATGAAAGCCATTGCATCAGAAGATGACTTCAGAATGGCAATTCTCTTCCAGGAGTTGACATCAAGTCACCAAGTTTGTGAGTGGGTGTTTTACTAAATGAGCCATCTCTAAGCTAATTTTTTAACAAAACACTGGAAGTACCAGGATCTGGCAGCAAGCTTATTTCCTGTCCCTACAAGGAGTAGATGTATCACAGATTATTATCCACATGTTTCTTTATACAGTTTCAATGTTGCTTTCCAGTTTGAGCTTGATATATCTTATGCTAAATGGTAAGGTTCTATTCAAGTTGTGAGATTTACTTCTTTTGTACACATCTCGTGGTTGAAATTCAAGGACCAATTCAGCAGGTCATCAAAAACAGACAACAGAAAATTGTCAGTTCAATGTTTCTCACCCTTAAACACACAGTTCTTGGAGTTGAGAATCAATTGTAAGGAGACAATATTATCAAGGCAAGTAGCTTTGCAGAAAAGTGACCGGAGAAAGCTGAAGGGTATGCACTTCAGCCAGTAAGAAGGTGAAATGAAACACATTGGCCTTGTCAGATGGATACTCCTATTTTCCCAAGTGTATATTTGCTTCAGGCAAATGGTATTTGATAATGTTTAGTTTTCAAGTGGCTGACAATGTTTTCCTGAAAGCAGTCTTATTGTATACACTTTTAAAGTACTTGAGACAGACAATGTCATTGAACTACAATATATATTTTAAAAGTAAAATGTTCAGTGATCACTAGTCAGCTTGAGGCAGGATTAGAGCAGTCATGTTGGGATGGATCTCTCAAGATCTTTGGAAGTCTTTGGAATTCCTGAAGGTCATCCCCCACTGCTGGAATCACCCAGAAGGAACACCCCTGATGAGGAACTGACTCCAATCTTCCCAGAGATAAGATTGACCAATTTCCCCATGAAGTGATTATGGAAATGAGCTCTCCACATCAAACAACTTGACCTCTAGCCCACATGGGCCCAAGAGCAACTGGGTTGGGCTCTAATGGGAATTAACCAATGGGAAAAAACCAGTTTCCTGGACTTGCCTAGGTGTATAAATACACCTGGCCCTGGCAGCCATCTTTGGCCATCTATCCCCTCTTGGGATTCTAGTGCCATGAGTCATTTCCAACTGCCTGCTTCTCATGAATTCTCTGGCACTCTAGCCCCTCATGACATTCCAGTACCATTAATCCGTTTCTTGTTCCTTGCTCCTCATGGACTCCATAAATAGGCACCATGAGTTCCCCAAGGCATCCTAGCCCCTCACGCCACTTCTGGAGTCCATGAGTTCCAACCTTTTTCTCCTTTAATAAACTCTACCATAATCCTCTACATGTGTTCTGGTTTCAATCTTCGACTCTGGAACACAAGAACCCTACAACATTGGGATGGTCGAGATTGTTTCCCTGCAACCAGCTTAAAAACCAACAGCTTAAAATGGAGTTTTCAGAAAGTCATTTTCCATTCTTCATGTCCCATTCTCTCTACACTAGAAGACATCTATGATCCTAATGTTCCTCAGATCATGTGATATATGACACCCTTACCTTATGATTAACCTGACCTGTTTCCATAGAGTCCAATGCTACCAAGCCCTTACATGTAAATATCATGCTGTCTCTTATTATCTGTGAAAATAAGCATGACTCTCCCTCCTCTAGAGGACCCCTTCTCTGTCTCTGTTGGCCATCCCATCTATTCTTGAAGACTCAGCACATTCCTGCACAAACAATTTCTCCATGAAGTCAAGATGATGACTAGATAAACATTATGTCTATCACTAGAGGAGATAAATCTGAAAATAATCCATAAATTTTGAACTTCTCAAAATTCTCATCAAGTGTCATTACTTCTCTGAATTCCAGCTCTTATGAAGGGCAACATACAGGAGCATAAAAATTAACTGAAGAAACTAACATTTTTATATGCCATTTTATATTATTAAATCTGTCACGTCACAGTTACATATGTGGAACAGCAATATTCTCATCACTTACTTTCTCCATAATCTCATATTATTTGCCTTTTCAAATCAGCATAGTTCTCTAAAACACTGTTTTTCTTGTCTACATTTGGATATCTTGCATAAAACAGAAAAAAAAATAGCTGGGAATGATAAAATCATGGATCCAACTGAAATAATTTAGTATTTAAACCTAGAGGTTAAGTAAAATAATGCAAGTGCTTCACTAGTTATGGCTTGGAGAAAAAGGTTTCAAAAGTTGCCATTTAAATCTTAATCTGGGGGCTTAATCTGGGCTCAGGGGTTAAGCCTCTGCCTTGCAGGCAGAAGGTCTTGAGTTTGGATCCTAGACCCCACGTATAGACGCCAGGCGGAAGCAGGGGCAGCCTGCATTTCTGGTCCTGGTAGGGCGGAGCCTGTGAATCCCCGGGAAGAGTAAAGGAGGAGGAAGTGGAGGCAGCCCATGGTGGTTTCTGAATTCGTCCGTGGTGCTACATGCACACACACACACATACATACACACAATATATACACACATGCACACACATGCATACATGCACGATTGAATAAATAAATAAAAAAATTAAAAAATCTTAATCTCATAACTCCTCATGAAACAATGTGCTTTACATTGGCTTATCAGTCTCAAAGACTGCAGAAGTAGTCTTGCTAGAAATCCCATTTACTTTATTGCACTTATAATGAATACTTTGTAGTCTGTGTTCTTTATGTAATGCAATGATAGCATTGTGGGAACAAGTATCCCAATGTTGGGAGGGTTCTTGTGTTCAGTGTCTCAGATTGAAACAAGAGTGCATGTAGAGGATTAAGGCAGAGTTTATTAGAGAAGAGAAAGGCTGGAACTCATGGACTCCAGACGTGGAGTGCCACGAGGGGCTAGGGCACCAAAAATGGCTGCCAGGGTCCAGCATATTTATATACCAAGTCAAGCCAAGGGGAACTGACTTTTTCTCATTGGTTACCTCCCATTGGGGCTTAACCCAGTTGCTGCTGGACCCATCTAAGGCTAGAGATCTAAATGATTCTTTCATAGGGAAGTTGACCATCTTATTTCTGGGAGGACTGGAGTAAGTTCTTCTGCAGGGGTGTTCCTTCAGGGTGAACCCACCAGGGGGGATGACCTTCAGGAATTCCAAAGACTTTCAAAGACCTTAGAGACCCATGCCAGCATAGCCACTCTAATTCTGCCTTAATGCCATGTAACATACGACGTAACATGACAATCAAATCAGGAGAAAATAATTAGAACTGTACCATTTGAAGAAGAGTCTGCATAATTCCTGCCTTTAACCCTTAAAATCATCAAGATCATTAGCAGAGGAAATATCCAAAGGATCCTGAGAATTTATGTGTACTACATGTGAGGCAATGTACTGAGTTCTAAGTAAGATCATCAAACTCTGAAATAGGATTATGTAAAAATGTCCTCTGTCTCTTACCAGTTGCAATATTAAAGCCAAGATAGATTAAAAACTTTGGTGCATGGTTATATTCTGCAAAACAGCAAAAGACAAAGTGGGGGGATATATCATATATTAGTGTGAATAAGAGTTTTCTTGAACAAGATATTAGAAATACAGAAAACAAAAACAAATTAACAAATGTATTACAGAGGTTCTCCTTCATAATACAAATAATCAAGAAAGAAAAGAGAGAATATGGAAAATGAGAAAAAAACTATTTCTAGACTACATGTCTGATAATATTTTAATTATCCACAATATTTAAGAAGTACATATAACTCAAAAAAAAAGAAAACATGCTTAAAGGATAGACAATAGACAGATAACATTTCCCAAAAGAAACCACACAAATGGCCAGAAGGTCTCTGAGGAAATATCCATTCTCATTAATCATGGGAGATATGTAAATCAAGCTCCTATTATCTCTTTTCCCAGGAATGACTACTATCAGAAGGACTGAGATAAAAGCTCTCACAGGCTTGTGGAGAAAATGGAACACCTTTGACTACTGATAGGCAAATATGTATAGTCTCTGTAGAAAGAGCATGTAGATTGCCCTAAAACTAAAACCAGAAAACTACAAGATCCAGTAGTACAACCACCTGAGATATATAGGGAAAAGTGAGCTAAATTTGTGGAAGAAACATTTACATTCTTGTGTTCAGTGACACAGTCTTCATAATCACCAAATGGAAAATAACCTGTGTTACTCCATTGGTGAAGGGGTAAAGAGAACATGGTGTCCCCTTCAGTCATAACTGACAGCCCGTTATTTCCTGAATTTAGATGCAGCTGGAGATCATTATGTAAATGACATAATCCAGGTGCACAAAGAGTATTAGTCCCTTCTATGTGGAACCTAGAGAAATTGATCTCATAGAAGTTGAGTGTTCAATGGTGATTACCAGAAGCTGGCAATGGTAAAAGAATAGATGCAGAAAGTTTGATTAATTAGTATCAATTATGGTCAATAATAGGTGAGAGAAGTAAGTTCTGTTTTGCTATTACAGATCAGGGTGAGCACATGTGATAATAATATTTGAGAGAACTTGAACAGAGAGCATTTTGCCATGAAAAAAAGGTTGGCGATTTGATCTAAGCTTAACAATGTGAATGTACATATATGCTTTAACATATAAAAATGTACAGTTGTATTTACATGCCTTAAAAAATAAAATATAAAGCTATTGAGCTAACTATTCTGACTTTTACAGTGCTGGGCAATCAAAACTAAGTGTATAAGAGTGCTACTACTGATCAATATCTCAGTCATTGAGACATACAGACCCAGGCTGGCCTCAAATGTTTCCTGCCTTAGCCCCATGAAAACTGAAATTATTATAGGCCTGACATATCATGCTCTAAGTATGTATATTTAGTTAATAATACTGTAGTGGTTATTCTTCTGTTGCTGTGTAAGAACACCCAAAGAAAAGCAACTTAAGGGAGAAAAGGGAGATTTATTCAGCTTATGGTTCCAGAGGGAAGGTACGGTCTTTCCTGGTGGATGTGGCATGGCTGGCTGGCAGAAGCTGGAGGAGGACTAGGTTGCTGCAAACAACTTGGAGGCTGAAAGCTACCAGACTCCTGCTGAAAAAGTAGACTTCTCCAGGAGTAGAGGGGCTGTAAATGAACTCATACACTCCAGATGTGGAGTGTCATTATCCTAAGTTCAGACTTAATAGAATAAAATATTTTAATGCTGTTATAAAGTTATCCACATAGTTCTAGTTTTAGATGCACCAAAGATGCTATAAGAGGAAATCATAGATTCCAGAAAATGGCAGAATCCAAATAGCATGTAACAAAAGCCTGCAGTTTAAAGACCCTAAGAAAGACAGTTGGTGTTATAGAGCTAAGATCAGATATGTTTAATAAAGTTCTGCCCTCGTCCTAAAAGCTTGCCTAAAGTTAAACTCAGTGCTTGACAGAGGGAAAACACAATGACAAACTTAAGGAGTTAAATCAGGAAAAACAGCAAAACTCCAGGTGTTAGGCAGACTAGTTCTGACAAAAAATCAATGCTGGCTTTTCATTTAGATCCGAGAAGTGGTCCTATACTAAAGAAGAGATAATGCTTAGAGACCTATAGAACTTTCCATGTGAAGAAATAATGTTCCCTACATGTGTCATCTTGAAAGACTTGTATCACTTTGCTTTTCAGAACCCAAAAAGGAGGACTAATTTAGATTGTTCTGTACAAAGAATCAGACAGTTCGCATTGTTTTGGATAGGTTTTAAAATGTGATCTTGGAGATTTATAATAGCCAGAGAAGAAAGGTCTCTAATATGTAAATTACTTACAGCTCTTGGCTTTTACACCTTATAAACATGTTCTTTACTAACTCTTGCTTGTACCCACAGTAAGACTGCTAAGCTTATTTGGTTTATCCTATGTGCCTTCCCAGTTACGATGGTTTAGTCCTTATGTAGATCTTGGAGACTTAATTTATCTGTTTTGTCTCTTTTAGACGGATCTTAAAGTAATAAAGCCATCTATGAAAGACTTCTAGACCATCCCAGCATTTCATAGATGAGGACATCACACTGCTCTTGCTTCCTTTACCCCAACTCAGTAGGAAGCAATCAGAGTGGTCATCGCCCTTTATCCCCAGAGCAGTCTGAGTCTTTAAATAGGTTTATGGGGGAATAAGGCAGGATTAGAGCAGCCATGCTGGGATGGGTCTCTCAAGGTCTTTGGAATTCCAGAAGGCCATTCCCCACTGCTGGAATCACCCTGAAGGAACAGACTCCTCCCAGAGATAAGATGGCCAACTTCCCTATGAAAAAATTATGGAAATGAGCTTTCCAGCTGACCTGGGCCCAGGAGCAACTGGGTTGGGCCCCAATGGGTATTAACCCAGGCCTTGACTAGGTGTATAAATATACCTGGCTGGCAGCCATCTTTGGTGTCCTAGCCCCTTATGGCACTTTAGTGTCATGGGTCCTTTTCCTCCTGCCTGCTTCTCATGGAGGCGCCCTAGCCACTCATGGCACTCCAGTGCCATGCATTCTATTCCAGCTGCCTGCTTCTCATGGAGGTGCCCTCGCCCCTCATGGCGCTCCATGTCTGGAGTCCATGAGTTCCACCTTTCTCTTCTCTAATAAATTCTACCTTAATCCTCTACACGTGTTCTTGTTTCAATCTTCAACTCCGGAACACAAGAACCCTACAACATTGGGATGGTCAAGACCGTTTCCCTGCAACAACATGAGGTGCCCAAAATGTTGTTGAACATGTTGTTGAATCATTTTGGATTGTTCTACCTCCTGGAGTTTCCCAGGCTTCTTCTTTCCATGCTCTATATTTTTAGGTGGAATCTGGATATCCAAACTCATATTTTACTTGTGAAGCAAAGGTTTTAATATGTGTACCATCTCTCCAGCCACTGAAGGATTATGTTAATATAGTAGGAATTTATATCAGAATAATAGCTTATGGTAACTTTACTTTTGCTTACATGAAACATTGTGAATTTGGAAGTTGATAAACAGTGATCAATTCACAATTAAAATAAAACTCAGCAGTGCTCTAAAATGAACTACTGGCAATTCAGTAACAGAAGCTTGAAACTCACATATAGTTAGCAAAGAAAAATCACATAGTGACTAGTGTTTTCCTCTATATTAGAAGACAAACTTTTCCACAGGTGGAAAAAAAAATCAGTTCTTGCTACAAGAGGTGGGAGAGATTATAAAAAGCTTTACAAGTAAGAATTATGCTGACTATGCCATGTTTAGAGTGCAGTAGAGTCATACAAATATACAGTATTTAAAAAGTCAGAATGATTTGAAAATATATTTCACAAAATATGAGTTATTATTGAATATAAAAAATGTTGACACTATGCAGAATGTTGAGGTTACCTTAAAATACATGATGCAAAAAATAATCATTTGGATAATAACAAAAGTATCAAAATGTTGAATGGCCTTATTCTTTGATCATCATTTATTCTTTGAGTCTTATGAGTAGAAAAGGTAATGGTTGGCTTTTCATATATGAGGTCAAACTATGGAAAGAATGCCACATTGCACTTCAAAGAATGTGAGAAATGTAACTTTGTTTCTCTGCCAAAGTCTCTAATAGAATGCAGTCATCTATTTGTAAAATGGAGAAACAGTCTGTTCTTGATGATTTCTGATTTGGTCCATGAGACAACTCCCTGATAGCAAAGCGAATAGCTCTGTGAGGACTTCTGATTAGACATATCAGAGGATACTTTCTTAGCCAAGCTGAGAACTAGGGTTCAAATGAGTGTCTCTGCAGGAAGAAGGGCAACACAAAGCCAACAGTCATTAAAAGAGTATTCAGTAGAATTTGGGCGATGACTCAGGAAGTGTTTAGTTTTATAACCTGTTGCAGCACTGGATACATGACCCCAAAAGATTTCATTTCCTTTATTTTCACAATTCCTGGTCCCAGCTCATTGTGGCAGGAAAGACACAGCAGCATCATGAGCCAAGGGAAATGGACACATCACTTCCACAGCAGAAGCAGAGGGCAAGGTCTAATATTGCAGGTTTCCTCACCAGGCAGCTTGCCAAGTTCCTCTCTAGGTCTTTACTCACAGTCCCATCAGTTCAATCAAGACCATTCCCCACAGGTTTGCCCAGAAGCCTTTTTTGTCTTGATCAAATCCCAGAGATCTGCCTCCCAAGTGTCAATAGGACAGTTTAGACTAACCATAATAGCAAGTAAAAATGCCTAAGTTCAAACCTAAAAACCTGGGTTCTATCCCTGGATTCCACATGGCAGAAGGAAGGAAAGGATTTCTGAAAGATGTCCTTTGACATACACACGCATGCTGTGCAACCTTGTGCTCTCTCTCTCTCTCTCTCTCTCTCTCTCTCTCTCTCTGTCTTGCTAACAATTAATAGAATGTTTAAATTAATAAGTATTTAAACATATTGAACTACCTAGCTTACAAGAGAAATTGCTCATTTAAAATGTGAGATGTCCCAATGTGCTTTCCCACATAAACTCACTCTGTGAGCAGCTGTACAAGAACATCCCTCCAAAAAAAGCTACGATTTATACCAATTATTATAAATTATTTTCTGTCATTAGCGGATTTTCAAATAATATTTGCTGATTTTTCAACAGAGAATTATAAACATTTGAAAACAGAGCAGCATACTCAGTGTATAAAACATTTAGAAATGCCTTGTTTTTTCTATCTGAAAACACATGTTCAATTACTTCCAAATACATAAGTAATAAAAGTGAAATTACACAAGTCAAATGGAAGAATGTGCTCAAACTACTTAAAAATCAGGAAATGTGTTAACATAGCAAGAGTCTTATAAAACTCATTAACCTAAATTTATTTAAAGAGATTTCTTTAATCTCAAATACTATTACTACTATGAACAAAGATGGAGAAAGGTAGGATATGTCAGTCAGCTTCTTACAAAGTAAAAATTACTTGGCAAATAAATTCACTCACCCTGAAGACAATGTTTGAAAACCATTTTGCAGTCTTTCCTAGCTACCCTTCATCCAAGAGAGAATGCAGATCACAGGTGAGCAAAGTACTTCCACAGATTCACATGTGTGGGTTCAAAGTATGGCTAAGAAAAGGACCTGCCCCACAGAAATGTTCAGAGTAAAGGAGAGAGAAATGACAAAGTAGATGTCACTCTATGGGAGCATTCCACACAAATTATTTAATTCAGAAGTGTTTGGTCATAACGTATCATGCTGTATTTATCAAGACTAAAGATTAATTTCTTGTTCAATAAAATTCAGTCTTCTTTAATTATTCAAAGCTATGAATTTATATCTTAATACGGCTAGTTTATACTATCATTATCAAAGGAAACTTTGTCAATGACACTTAAGCATCTAATTTCTATAATAATTGCTCATTAAATCCATGAGTTATTGATATTTGAAGAATTTATCTAGGTTTTATAGCACAATTATCTGGTTCTATCATTTTTGCTTTTTAAACTCAATGCCTTGAAGAAACGGAGCATCTCATAATTTTAAAACCTTTAGTACCTGCTCTGAGCCTTAGAATGTGGATAATTTTGTATTTGTGTAGCAGATTCAACTTTGTATTGATTGTTCACATCTTCCCTGACCTTGTTGATGTGTTCTGTTTTGTTTGTTTTTTAACAATTAATGAAGTCAAACAAACTTCTTTGTAATGGCAGATTTCTACTTATTTTTTTTCTGAAAATGAAATTGTTAGCATGTGCTAAAAGTGTTTCAATGTATGTTTGATGAACCCAAACATCTGTCACCACCAAATTATTTTGTTCCTAATGATACTTTCCACAAGATAATCACATATTTTTACATTAATAAAGATCTGCTGCAATTTTCAGTAGATGTTTCAGGTTTTCTTAGATTTAAATATGTATTTGGAGCCTCATTTCATATCTATTTTTTTCCATTTCAGAAATTCTGTGTTAGGTCACTGTCTTAGGAAAATATCCTCAGTAAAACTTAATACATGCATCAAGAGAGTTCACAATATCATGGTCTCAAATTTTCTTGAACCAAGACATCTCCAAATTGCCTTCATTTATGCTGATTTTGGTTGATGTAAGTGTGAGTCATGTTCTGGGCTTTCTTTCCCTAGCTCTTCAAGCTCTGTATTTAATGGCTGTTAACATTTATGCTTTCATTTATTTATTGTGTATACACCTCTGTGCTCCATTATATGTTCTGGACTTCATATATTTTACTTTTTTCCTTTTTTTTCTGGCTTGTTCTATTTTATTCTGGTTTTCTTTTTTTCTGTGCCCATATTGCCTTATATTAACTGTTGTAACCTGTCTCTGGATTTTGTGACAAAATTGGTTCACATCTATTATGTACAATTCTTACTTTTATGGTTCAATTATTATTTTTCTTTTTTATTATGAGGTTTGTGGTTTCATGTATGTGTGTGTGTGTGTGTGTGTATGAATTTAAACTATGCTATCCCCATATTATCTGGTTCCATTCCCCTTCTTTATATTTTTATCTTTTTTTTAAGTTTGAAAGATCTTTAATTGATTCCAATGGAGTCAAAAGACATACACTGAGGTAAACATGTCCAAAACTGAAAGACCATGGCAGTTAAAACTCACTATCATTAACTGTAGAAAGTTTAAAATAAAATGCCCAGATTTATTAATAGACAGAGCCTCGTGTATAAGCGTTGAACTCACTGTATAATCAAGGATAACTCTGAATTCTGATCCTCCTGATTCGACCTTCTGAGTGCTGGAATGCTGTCCTGAGAAGTTTCTACTCTATTTTTAAATCAAACTCATCCAATTAGAACCTCATTCAAATGCATTTTTTTCTTTAATTTCTAAATGCCTCTGCTGATGTAGTTCATGTTACAAATGTGCTTTAAACTTGCATTTCTTTAAATATTTATGGGTTTATACAATTTTTATGTTATATGTTTCTTTAAATGTTTTAATATGACTATGTAATATTTTATTCTGCTTATTCTGATATCTGACTTTTTATGAATAAAAGATTCTGGTCTAATGTTTTGTCAAACCTAAATAATTTTGTGTACTTTCTCATGTTTTCTGATTTGTGATTTTATCTGATATTCATAGAACTACTCTTTGGAAGTTCTTCATGATCTGGTTTGAAATTGAGTTTTTCAGAGAATGTTTATTTTTGCTTCTATCAGACATTTGGAGGTATTACTTGGCCCACTTTAAATTAAATTTTGGCTTTCAGGTGTTTTATATCCACTATGATTTATAAATTTATGTTGCAGCCTGCAATACCATTTGTTTTATGTGCTATTACAGGTTTGTTTTTGTTTAGCCAGAGGCAATATTTCTTGCAAATCATCAGAAGAGGGCATGAGGTCTTGCATCTCTGTTTTCCCTTTTTGTGTGATCATGTTCCTTGAGAAATTCTCTACACTAAAAGCAAGAATCTTATTTTCTTTCTTGATTTTCCTTCCCAACCTCATGAAATAATCTTCAATATATGGGTAGAAATGAGAATTGTTGTCTACTACCACACAAGTAAGCAACATATAGTAATGCTTTTTTTCCACAAAATGAAAGGAAAATTGACTTTTCTTTTCAAGTCACAGTTTATGGGAATGTGGTACACAACTTTGAAATGATGGTGGTACCACGGACATACAAAAGCAGAAGCAAATATTGACAGGTAAGAACCTTGAAGCTTTGCTAATTTCTGCCTGTAGGCACCGTTCATTGGAACCAGTTGTACTTGAAGGTTTATTTTCCATATTCCAACTATGAAGTAGTGATGCTTCAAGGTTTAAAACTTTGTGAGAAGTAATTAGAAAAGAAATAATAGACACTAGACACACATAGGATATCAGTGACTTTTTTTATTCTTTAATAGTTGTGTATATAATTAATTTATGTGACATTGAACTTAGTATTTTAAATTACTATTCATTGTTAGTTGTAACTACTTCTAACTTAAAAACTAAAACTAAAATCATTAAAATTAAGAGGCATATTCTGGTGGGAGATAAATAGTAAAATAAATCATAACTCAATTTTATCATGTTATCATAGAAGCAGACTGACAATTCAGATGATAAATTCCTTTCTCAAACAGAGGAATCTATGTACAAGTACAGATTGCTAAGAATAATAAATATATATAACACTTTATCTTATCAGAAACTACTTGTCATAGTTCAATAACATTCAGTTTGATGATTGTTATCAGAGAAACTTTTAATCTTGAGTTGTTTTTTATCTCAGAAAACCTTAGTAGGAACATTCCTGATTGTGATATAATTTCCAAGACTCTGGTTCTGACTTCATAACTATATCGCTTTTGAGTTCCTATGATCAAATGCTTGACATACACAACTAAGAGAGGAACAAGTCACTTTGACCAACCTTTTCAGAAGATCTCAGAAATCCTTGTGAGGAGTATGTGGAGCACAACTTGCCGCCCTACTAGCCGACCAGCAGGCAAAGAAAAAGGAACTGTAAGAATAGCCTGTGCTGAAATAGTTTCCAGAGCATACCTCCCTGCGCCCTACCTCCTCCCCATCTGCACATCTCCTCCTACATCTCTCCCAGTAATGCCCCCTACTGTGATCCAAGAACAGATTAGCTCATTCTTTACCTCACAGCCCTAGGGGTCTAATTATCTCTGGAAATGCCATTACACAGACTACCACAGCTGTGCTTCCTAAGAGCTTCTTTAAGTATTTGCACATGCAAAATGAATAGTCAAGTTTTTGCACATGCAAAATGAATAGTCAAGAAACTGTCACTTTCTTGACTTCTGTCACCCATAGTTATCTGTTCATTCTTCCTCTTGCTGAGGTAGTATCTGCCTGTTTGCTGATCCTATGATACTATGATGATTACTAAAACATGAAAAATACAGATATCCTGGATTTTCTTCCTCACATATGCATTTCAATCTCATATAAACATATATTCAGTCCTAGTGCGTTGGTCTGAATAGGAAAAATTATTCCATCTAAATCTAAAACTCGCCTGTATATAAATATAGACAGGCAATTCAGTAATAATGAGTGAGCACATGGACTGTGAGAGTTCATGGATGGTATGTAGCTACTAGAGGAATATGACTTCCCCAACTTAGCCTGACATGCTTTCATTGCTGGATTTTACCATGGTCAGTGTATTTCCCTCTTAACTTAGATTCTACCAACGTATCAGAAGTCATAGAAGAAGAACATTAGGAAAAAGCATCTGCAATCCAGTTTTATTCTGCCACCGACAGCAGGATGAGGTGGCACAATCAGCTTCGGCTTTTGAATTTCAATTTCTTCTCTAACATGAGAAGTAATTTTTTTTTACCTTTACAAGATATTAAGACATGAAAATACACCAATGTATTTTCATGTTGGATTTTCCAGTAAATAACCAACATGTAGTAAGCTCTGACTGTTTGTCTTACCTAAGAGCACTTATCACATGATTGAAAAATTCCAGAAATGTACGTGCCTCCAGCAGTGGAACAACTATGGAAGGTTGGAGAGAAGAGTACGATTTCTTTCACCTGCACACTGAAGCCCCTGGTGCTGGAAGTATCCCTCCTGTCACTACACTGCCGCCATCCTTCACTGACATTGGGACCTCAGCTCTCCAAGAATCCCACAAGGCAATGACTGACATGTCAATGAACCCCCAAAGTCTAACATGGATCACAGGGGAGAAGGCTTCAGGCAATAGAATCCTTAGAGTCAAGGAGTTAAACAGTCATAATCGAGTTCCCATTCTTACTGGGAGTCCAAGAATGGGTCCCAGGGTATGCCACTGTCCTGAACCCTCACTGAGGTGGAGAACTCAGAGGGAGATTTGGCATTCACATAAATGGATGATCCACCCAGGGGATAGAAGGGAAGACAGGAGAGGCACCTAGAGAAGAGGAGGAAGGGAGGGGGGTGAAAGGAAGGGGGAAAGAGGACAGAGTGCAATGGGGGATGACTAGGGAAGGGAGGGGGAGGGAGAGGACTGGAGTACCTATTGAGCTTGTATGATTAGGAAAAAATAAAATGTGGGAGAAAAATAAAAAAAATAGTAATAATAAAAAGAATCCTGCAGATGTTATGTACCAGCTAGGGACTACCAAGGCATCTAGACTCAAGCATGAGCAGAGTTCTTAGCAGACAGCCAGCAGGACTCCTCAGCTGTAATCAGGCAGGCCTAACAAACCCTCCTTGTGCTGAATATTCATTCCATTGGTTCTGCTTCTCTAGAGAACCTGAGATGATGCATTACTGGTTGAATAAAGCATTCTATGTTCTGATTTAAAGATACTTTTAGCTATTACCATGGATCAGAATAAGCACCTATAGTTAAGTCTCACCTACTAATTACATGAGACCATCTTTATTACCACCATCTGTAAGGTTTTGAAAGTACAATAAGCTTAGAATTAATTTACATCTGCAGTTTTTCCATACATAGGAAAATAATTCTGATGCATTGTATATTTTGTGGGCTAACTGTCCACCTTGGCAAATACATACAATTTTATTTTCCTAAATGGATTGAATTTAGTATGTTACATAATTGCTTTCGATCCCCACATAACTAGTTAAAATGACACTTGGGTATTAAAAAATAGGCAAACTCAAGTGAACTCACATTCTGGAAGAACAAAGTAAAGAAACAAATTTTCTGCTAATTTTAGAGGCTCAGATACTTCTATGGCTGCAACTGCTTGTCATTTTAAACCACAGATTTAACTTATGGGATCTTTTTTGTCAAATGGGGGAAACATTATTTTTGTCTAACATATGCAAATTCCAAACCCATGTATGGCTTGCAGGTTGTACCATAATAAATGCTTCATGCCATGTTAGCTTCAAGGGCATTAAACAGTAAGAACTTAAACAGGTAAGATCCATTCAGAGTAACTAGAGTTTTGGTTGCATATCTCAATAGAAAAAAAATCAAACAAAGTAGAAGGAAAAAAAGAAGAATCAGAGGGTATATGTAGCAGTCTAGTAGCAGTCCACATGAAGCTACTACTAGCATTAGGCAGAAGATGGAGATGCCAAACCTTGAAACTAAGGAAAATGACTGTTGACAAGAAGGGCAGCTAAGACTCTCATGCTTCTAAAACAGAGAAAGAGACAGATACTTGTTCATCCCTTCCTTCCAGGCAGCCTGCCTTTTCTACTTGACAGAAAGTAGTGGGTTAAAGGAAAACTGCTCTGTGAGTTAACAGACAAAGACCAGCCCATGAGAAAATAAACTAAAATATAATAATGACTTTCTGGGGCTTTGCGATGGGAGCGCCAGCACTGTGTGTTCAGATATTCCCAGAGGCATGTTCTTTTTAATATCTCCAAATTAATGTCACATAATTACCAGGCTCATGGTTGCTTCATTTTCACTAAGTGCTGTTGCCATAAATAATTAATTTAATTAGAAAAAATTATTACATTTATTAAAATCAATTCTGTATTTAATTTGAAGATAAAATTAAATGTCACTTGAAATCCAGGTAAAACTAACTGTCAAGCCAAAGAAAAACAACATCTCTTCTGGTGTCGAGGATATATGGTTAGTTTGAGGATATATGGGGGGCTCTCATGTTAAAATGCCCTACTGTTTTGCTGATAATTGTATTCTGTCCCTTCAAATATGTAAACAACAACAATCAACCTTTTGTTAATGTACTCTCCACTTGTATTCCTTGAATTGGCTGCAAAAATAAATTCCCAAACCAATTCCCATGTAACACTATTAATAGGAAGTGAAGTCTACCACAGCTTAATATGCTTTGAAAGTTCATGTCCTCAGTGTTGCATTCTCGTCTCTACACTTTCACATATCTTCACACAACTGAAATTTCTGGAATTCCTCAGACTCTCCCTAAGCTGTCACAACTAAGGTTTAATAAATAAGTGAGTTTCTTTTGCGATCTTTGATGAAGAAAGTTTGAGAATTCATGTCACCTCTGAAAAAAGAATCAACATTTAAATACTGGGGAGCAAAACAGTAACATCATTATCTTAGAATACATGTACTTTTGTCAGGGAAGCATTAAAAGAGTATCAATATTTCTTTAAAAGTAGATGGAAATATATATTCAGTAATCAAAGTAAACCAGGAAACTAATGTTGGAATGTTGGACTTCTTCAGTCCAACACTTTTGGCAAGATATCTGCTCTAAGACATAACAGTTAATTTGACTAGAACATATCAAATGCACCTTTGATACTATATAATAATTTTCCTTTTGAATTTTGAATTTAAACTAATAATCAGATATATCAAGTAGCTTGTCCAAGGTCACAGAGACAATGAGAGTAGTTAGATATTGATAAGCAGAACTATGTTTCTCTGAATATGGTGGAGAGATGCTGTGATAGACATGAGATTCAGTGCATGTTGAAATATCACTGGAGTGTAAAATGCTACATGTAAATGAATACTTTCTTGAAGGCTACCTACAAAAGGGACAATAGAAAGATTCTCATTTCTAATTACACACACACACACACACACACACTGTTTTATTATGATAACAAAATTTATCAACTTTTTTAAACAATATTATGATAGGGAGAAAAAAGTTGTATAGATGGGATACATCCTAGAAACTATAAGGTAACAACATAAATACTTAAATAAAGCAAAGTCAATGAACATATGGACCCATACATATACCGAACATAGAGATATACAAAAATCCCTTAATAAAATACCAGCAAAGTGAACTTGGCAAAATGCTTGGCAGTGCAGGTAGCATTTATCACACATTTTCCAAGTATTGCTCAGTATTTTAATTCAAATACATCAATAGGCTAAATACAAAACCTACAGAAATGTATCACTAGATGTACACAAAATAAGACAAAATACAATAGTCTTTTCCAATAAACTCTCAGTAAGTGGGAGGAGAGTGAAAGCTTCTCAAGGTAAAAAAGAATATAGATTCCAAATTCCCACAGGTAAGATCATACTCAATGGTGAGATGTCCTAAAGCTTTCTCAGGAAGATCAGAAAGAAGGCAGGAATTTTCCTCCTATCATACATACAAAACCTCCATATATGAGCTCCTCCCACCAGCCAGCCAGAGCCAGCGCTGTGCCGGACCGGGGAGGACCCCCCTAGGCCATGCGCCAGCTCCCCAGGTTAATAGCAACCAGCCACCTCCACCTCTTCCATTTCCCCACCTTCCAGAGATGCGGCACAGTCCAGCTGAGACTCATGGTGACCTAGGTAAGCTACCCGACCTAGGTAAGACCCTCCCTGCTCACCCCCAAACCCCAGGCAGCCCATTGGTCCCAGCTCCTCCCACCAGGCAGCTGGAGCAGGAGATGCTCCAGACCAAATAATTCAGTTCAGTGAAAAACGCACAGTAATTGAAAGAAGGTCTTAAGAGTTAAAACGACAATGCCCAAGTCAAACTGTAAATCCATGAGAAACAAAACCCAAGAAAACAAATCTCCCACTGAAGGAATTAATCCCATAATGATAGACTCCAACCAGAACAAACCCACAGAAAAGAGTCAAGAAAGCCTGACCCAGGATAACGACTTTCAAAACATGATCATTACCATGATCAATACTATGAAACAGGAAATCCGGGAGGAATTAAATAACTGTATCAATCACTTTGAAGAGGAACACAACAGACACTTGGAGGAGTTGAGAAAAACAGTGCCAAGAAACAAAAACAGGCATAGAACAGTTAAAACAGATTCAAGCAGAGTTTAAAACTGAACTAAAAGACAAGCTATCTTCAATCCAGAACTCAACAGAGAGTCTTATCAGCAGAAATAATGAAGCAGAAAATAGAATTTCAGACCTTGAAGACAAAGTGGGAGTATTAACCAGCTCAATAGAAGAGATTGTTAAAGCCAAAAAGATACTTGAGAGGAATATTCAAGAGTTATGGGACACCCTGAAGAAGCCTAACATGTGCATTCATGATACCACAGCAAGAATTCCAAAATACCACACCTGAGAAAAATTTCAAACTATCATCAAAGAAAACTTTCCTTATCTAAAAAAAGAGAGGCCCATACATATAAAAGAGCATTCCGTACCCCAAACATATATGACCAAAATAGAAACTCGCCAAGGCAAATAATAGTTAAAACACTCCACATTCAAGATAAAGAAATGGTGCTGAGAGCTTTAAGGGAAAAAAAAAACAAGTCACTTTTAAAGGTAAACCTATTAAAATAACAAATGACTTCACAATGGAAACAGTAAAAGCAAGTAGAGCTTAGAGATACGTACTTCAAGTACTGAATGAGCAAATACCTCAACCCAGGATGATACACCCTGCAAAACTATCTGTCATGATCGAGGGAGAAAGAAAAATTTATCACCACAAAGACCACTTAAAGGGATATATGTCCACCAAACAAGGCCTTCAAAAAATGCTAGAAATGATACTCAAGCTTGAAGAAAAAAACAAGCATATCCAGAACAGAAGGGACGTATAATACCACCAAAACCTAAAAGCAAAACAAGACACTTACAAAAGCCACTGAACATAATAAAAATAGTTCATCCATTATAACATTAAATATTAATGGAATTAATTCACCGATCAAGAGACACAGATTACAAACTTGGGTTAAAAATCACAACCCATCAATCTTCTACCTGCAGGAAACCCATCTCACCACAAAAGATAGGCACATCCTAAAAATAAAAGGCTGGTCAAAAATTCTGCAAGATAATGGAACCATAAAACAGGCAGGGGTAGCCATAATGCTATCGGACAAAGTGGACTTCAAACCAAAAAAAAAAATCATAAGAGACTACATTTTAGTCACAGGTACAAATCACCAGGAAGTCTTCACAATACTGAACATATGTGCACCGAATACAGGCCCCCCCCCCCACATTCATTAATCAAACCCTAAAACATCTAAAGTGAGAAATCAATCCCAAAATGATAATTCTTGGGGATTTCAACACCGCCCTATCAACATGGGATAGATCAACAGGTAAAAAACTTAACAGAGACACATTGGAGACATCAAACCCTTACTGAAATGGACCTAACAGATCTCTATCGAACTTTTCATCCACCCACAAAAGAATACACATTTTTCTCAGCATCACACAGAACATTCTCCAAAATAGATCACATATTGGGACACAAAATGAATCTCCACATATACAGGAAAGTTGAAATTCTAGCCTGTACCTTATCAGACCACCACGGCCTAAACCTTGACATCCTAAAGCTTGACATCCACAACACAACAAACAACAGAAAATACACTAACTCCTGGAAACTTAACACTATGATGCTATGGTGCTGAATGAGAACTGGATTCAGGAAGAAATTAAAAAGGAAATTCAAGATTTCCTGAAAGAGAACAATAATGAAAATACAACTTACCAAAATCTCTGGGACACAATGAAAGCTGTCCTAAGAGGTAAGTTCATAGCTCTTAATGCCTACATAAAAAAAATGGAAACATCAGAAATAAATAACTTAACAATGCAGCTTAAAGCTTTAGAGACACTAGAGCAATCCAATCCCAAAAGCAATAGCAGAAGGGGAGAAATATCAAAATCGAGATGAGGAAAACGATACAGAAAATCAACCAGTCAAAAAGCTGGTTCTTTGAAAAAATCAATAAGATTGATACACCCCTAGGTAAATTAAACAAACGCAAGAGAAACAAAACCTAAATTAACTAGATTAGAAATAAAAATGGAGTTATCACTACAGATACCAAAGAAATCCAGAGATTTATAACGTCATATTTCAAAAACTTATACTCTGTGAAATTGTACAACACAAAAGAGATGGATGAATTCCTAAGTAAACACAACTTACTGTAAATGGAATCAGGAAGTTGTGAATTATTTAAATAGTACTATAACATATGAGGAAATCGAGCAATTAATTTCGAATCTTCCCAGCAAAAAATGTCCTGGACCCGATGGATTCAGCAAAGAGTTCTACCAGACATTTAAGGAGCTAATAACACTAATACTCCTTAAACTGTTCCATCAAATAGCAAAGGAAGGAACACTACCAAATTCCTTCTATGAAGCTAATATTGTCTTAATCCCAAAACCTAATAAACATACACTTAAAAAAGAAAACCATAGGCCAATCTCTCTGATGAACACAGATGCAAAGATTCTCAACAAAGCCTTACCAAACTGGATTCAATAACATATCAAAAATATCATCCACGGCAATCAAGTAGGCTTTATCCCAGACACACAAGGTTGGTTCAACATACACAAATCAATAAATGTAATTCACCATATAAACCAGTCCAAAGTCCAAGACGACATGATACTCTCGATAGATGCAGAAAAAGCTTTTGACAAGATCCAAAACCCCTTTATGATCAAAACTCTAGAGCAGATTGGAATAGAAAGAACCTTTATCAATATAATAAAAGCTGAATACAACAATCCAACAGCAAGTATTATACTTAATGGGGAAAAACATGAAACATTCTCACTTCAATCAGGAACTAGACAAGGCTGTCCACTCTCACCACTTCTATTCAATATTGTACTTGAAGTCTTAGCTGAAGCCATAAGGCAAGAAAGGGACATAAAAGGGATTCAAATCAGCAAGGAAGAAGTCAAGTTATCTCTATTTGCAGATTACATGATCTTACACCTGAGCGATCCTAAAAACTCCACCAGGAAGCTCCTGGAACTAATACAGAAATTCAACAGGGTGGCAGGATACAATATAAATGTACAAAAATCAGTGGCCTTCCTATATGCCTAGAATGAAAGAAGTGAAAAAGCCATGAGAGAAACAATCCCATTTACTACAGCCCCTAAAAAAATGAAATACCTTGTAAAAACCTAACCAAGGAAGTAAGAGCCCTTTATAATGAAAACTTTAAAACCCTAAAGAAAGAAATTACAGAAGACACCAGAAGGTGGAAAGACCTCCCATGCTCCTGAATAGGCAGAATCAACATCATAAAAATGACCAAAGGCAATATACAGATTCAATACTATAAGAATTAGAATCCCAAAGCAATTCTTTAAAGAAGTTGACCAAACAATCTCAAAATTCATATGGAGGCACAAAAGATCCTGAGTAACAAAAACACTGCTGGAGGTATCACCATACCAAACCTTAATCTATACTACAAATCCATAGTTATAGAAACAGCTTAGTATTGGCTTTAAAATAGACACATAGATCAATGGATAAAGGCTGAAGATGCAAAGATAAGTCCACACAACTACAGCCATTTGATCTTTGACAAAAGGGCCCAAAAAATCCAATGGAAAAAGAACAGCATCTTCAACAAATGGTGCTGGCAAAACTAGATCTCCACATGCAGAAGATTAAAACTGGACCCGTACTTGTCACCATGTACAAGACTTAATTCCAAATGGATCAAGGACGTTGATATCAGGCCAGAGACTATAAAAACCATAGTTGAAAGGGTAGGGAACTCGCTAGAGCTGATCGGGCTAGGCCAACAGTTCCTAAACAGAAATCCAAGAGCACAGTCACTACAACCAACATTCAACAGATGGGATCTTGTGAAATTAAACAGCTTCTGTTCACATAAAGAGGTTGTAACTCGAGCACAAAGGCAACCCACAGAATGGGAGAAAATATTCACTAATCACATCTGATAGAGCTCTATTATCCAAAGTGCACAAAGAACTTAGAAAACTACACAACAAGGAAACAAATGGCCCAATTAAAAAATGGGCCTTGGAACTTAAAAGAAACTTTTCCAGGGAGGAAATTAAAATGTCTAACAAATATCTTAAAAAATGCTCCACATCCTTAGCCATCAGGGAAATGCAAATCAAAACTTCCCTGAGATATCATCTCACCCCGGTCAGGATGGCAAAAATCCACAATAAAAAAATACCAAATGCAGGAGAGGATGTGGCAAGAAGGGAACTCTTCTACATTGCTGGTGGGAATGCAGGCTCATACAACCACTCTAGAGAACTGTCTGGCGATTCTTAAAGAAATTGAAGATTGAAATGCCATATGACCCTGCTATACTACTTTTGGGAATAATCCCCCAGACAGCAAAAATTCACCTCAAAAGCACAAGCACGATCATGTTCGTAGCAGCATTGTTTACAATAACAAAGTCATGGAATCAGCCCAAATGTCCAACAGTTGACAAGTGGATAAGGAAAATGTGGTACATTTATGCCATGGAATACTACTCAGCCATCAAAAATGATGAATTAATGCAATTTTCCAGGAAATGGATGGAATTAGAAACAATTATACTGAGTGAAGTATCCCAGATATGGAAAATTAAGTGTCATATGTACTCCCTAATAGGTGGATCCTGGTACCAAACCCATTTAGAGACACTCAAAGACAAATCTCTGTAATACCTACAGTAAGTGTAAAGATTATCAACAGGAGTGATGAGGAAGGAGGGTCCCACCAGAAACAAGAAGAGAGGAGACCATGTTACAGCAGAGAAAATAGGCCACCATCAAGTACTGCAAGTAAGTAATGAGACATCTGGTTAAGTTCACAGACTTTCCTTCCTGACCATTTGCAACTGATGGGGTATGATCTCACCAGAAGGGGAGGGCATACAGTCTGGCAGATAGAAAGTAACCATTTTGCAAATAGGCTTGACACCTCTCTCACTGCAGTCTCCTACTTTTATTCCATCTACTTTTGAATATACTCTCATAATAAGACTCTAATTTAACCGATTTTTATCTCTGGCCAGAGGGTGACATCTAATACCCATCAGGATGGAGCCAAGGGCATTGAAGGAGCAGCAAAACTAAAAACAAAAAAAAATCAACACACTATAATTCAGAACATCAGAGACTCTATATCAACCACCAGGAACTAAGGCAGCCTAATCTCTCCCCATCCAGAAGCTCAGGGAAATTTGCGGAAGAGGGGCAGAAAGATTGTAAGAGCACAATGATGGGAGGAGTAATGATATGCAAGATACTCCACACAAGTTAGGGCCAAAGCAATCATAATAAAACTTTGCATGACCTGCGCTATGTCCAACACATTATTGACCCCACAAAGTCTAGCATGGACTAAAGGCACTAGAATCCTTGGAGTCTAGGGACTGACAGTCACAGTAGTGTTCCTAGGCTTAAGGGCAACACAAGAAAGGGTTCTGGGAAATGCTACTGTGTCCTTGCACTTCATCGGAAAGGAGGACCCAGAGGAGAGTTTGGCATGCACATTAAAGGATGCTCTGGGGATTAAGGGAGGGGAGCCACTGGGGGGAGAAGCACTGGGGGATGAGGAGGGAAAGGCGAGAGGATGGGGAAACAGCAGGTTCGAGGGGGAGGTGGAGGGAGGGAGGGGACCGGTGTACCTGTTAAGTTTGTATGAGTGGAAATAATAATAAAAAAATAAAGATGTATAAAACAATGAAAAGTAAAACTTCCATATTGTGAAGGAAATGGTAACTAATGCATAAAGTGAGAAAGACAAATAATAAGCACACAGTCTATAAAAGAATTAAATTGGTACTGTTCACAGATAAAATGGTTTATCATCTGTAACAATTTCCCAGTGTTGTTGCTCATAAATTTCCATCAAAATGCTTTTTTTAATTATTTACTTATTTATTTTCCAATCATACAAACTTAATAGATACCCCGTCCTCTCTCTCCCTCCACCCCTTCCTGGACTCCCTTGCTTCTTCCCCCCTTTTCCCTTTTCTTTCATCCCCCTCTCTCCCTTCCTCCCAGTGCTCCTCTCCCCCCCCCCATCCCTGGAGCATGCTTTAGTGTGAATGTCAAACTTTCCTCTGTGTCCTCCACTCTAATGAGGTGGAAGGACTCAGTAGCATTGCCTAGAGCCCTTTTTTGTGCTCCCCTTTAGTATGGGAACACTATTGTGACTGTTAATCCCTTGTCTCTAAGTATTCTAGTGCCTGTGATCCAAGCTAGACTTTGGGGGGTCATTGATATGTCAGTCATTGCACAGGTCATACAAAGTCTTATTATGGTTACTGCAGCTCTAATTTGTGTGGGGTATCTTACATATCGTTGCTCCTCCCCATCTTTAGGCTCTTAAAATCTTATCATCCCCTTTTCCACAAATTTCCCTGAGCTTTAGGATGGGAAAAGATTTGGCTGGTCTGGTTCCAGGTGATTAATGTAGGATCTCTGATGTTCTGAATTTTGGCGGGTTGGTGTTTTCAGTTTTGCTTTTCCTGCACCGCCCTTGGCTCCATCCTGATTGGTATTGGCAGCCACCTCCTAACCAGAGATAAAAGGCTGTTAAAATGGAGTCTTACTATAAGAGTAGACCAAAGGTAGATGGAATAAGAGTAGAAGACCAAGGTGGTGGGAGGTCAGTCTCTCATTTGCAGGATGGTTACATCTATCTGTCAGAATCTATGCCCTCCCTGACTGGCGAGATCGAACCCCTTAGTTGCAAGTGACTGAGAAGGAAAGTGAGTGGGCTTAACCAGATGTCTCACTACTTACTTGCATTACTTGATGATGACTTATTTTCTCCACTGTAGCAGGATCCCCTCTCTCCTTATTTCTAGGGGGGGCCTCCTTCTCCTTTCCTCCTGTTTAAAATCTTTGCAATTACTGTAGGAATTACAGAGATTTATCTTTGAATATGTCACTGAGTGGGTTTAGTACTAGGATGCATCTAATTTCCACCAAAATGCTTAAAGGACAAAGGGCTTCATTTTCTCTTTTAATTTCCAAGTTAAGAGTTTAGTCCAGCTTGGCAGGAGAACAAACATTAATACCATGGGCTGAGGGAACTGGCCACACGAAATCCACATTATGCCTAAAAGAGGAATAATCCTTACTTTCCAGGCCAGTATGCTTGACCAAAAATACAGAAAGATGCCTACTTTCTCAAAAAGTTCTCTCCATTTTATTTACCTGCTCAGGAACTAGACAGTCTCCTTCAGGTTCACTCTGGGCTTAACTCTACTACTAATTCTCTGCAAATATGTCCAGAGTTCCCTCAATCATCAACCTGATACCTGTATATAACCTTAACATCAGCACATTAGAATTCATTTGAATGAAAGCTGTCAACCAGAACCAGTGCAGAACAAGAGCCATTTGAAGTAAATAGTACCTCAAGATGACACACTCATTAACATCTTTCAAAATAAATGTAAGATCTATATTAGGAAAATTACAAAATTAGCATAAGAAGAACCAAATAAAAGCTTCCTGAACCAATACCCATGTTCTTGGATAGGGATATTCAATTTTGTCAAAATGTGATTTCCCCAATTTTATCTGTAGTCATATTGTAATCTTAATCAAAATTATGGGAAGTATTTTTAGGTGTGTGTGTGTGTATGTGTGCGTGCGTGAGTGTGTGCGTGTGTGCATGCATGCGTAGGTACATAAGTAGAGGACACTTGAATGAATGTGTCTGTATATCTCCAAGGTTGACTTCACGAATCATCCTGGATTGCCTTTACTTCATTATCGCTTTGTCCCAGATTTTCCCAGGCTCCACCTTCCTATAATACAATTGAGGCACTATTTCAATCAGATGAACTGAAGCAGGAAGGTTCCATTCACTGCAGGGTCCTAGAATGTATCAAATGCAGAAAGTAGACTAAGCACTAACATACATTTCTGCATTCATGTGGGCAATATCATAAGGCAACACGAGGGAGTCAAGCATCTCTTAAAATATGTAGTTGGGCACTGAGAGATGGCTCAGCAGTTCATATGCTTGCTATGAATATAAATGGACTGAAGTTTGAATCACGTGGCTGCTCCGGAAGGTAGAGGACTGGAAATTCACAAAACAAGATGGTGACCCAGAAGAGCCCTGTCAGCATGTACCCTGTATGCTTCGAGGTTTAGTCCTAGGTATCAACCTTAGACCTCATACTCATGTACATAGACACACACACACACACATACTCATGTGCATGCACATTGTGAACATGCATACATCTATAGCTACACCTTTTTCACATACACAAAAAATTGCAGATACTTTTCTATTGAGCCACACTCCATAAAATGGAAAAATCAAATAATGTTAGGTGACATATACATAGAATACACTCAAATTTATTGGGAAAGACATCGAAGTAATACCTAGAAAATTATCATGGACCTAAGTTAATATAAAAAGCAAAACTTATACAAAGTAATATAGCAGGAATCCTGGGACAACTTGGATATAATGATGACTTTTAAGATATTTAGCATGAAACATCATCTATGAGCAGCTTTGAAAAGATGTCAGGAGAATGAAAAGATAAGCAACAAACTATGATAAAATTTATATGACTTTATCACATAAGGACTGTTATACCAGACACAGAAAAGGACTGTTAGAATTCCATAAGGGTTGGGGTGACAGTTCAATAAAGTGCAAGCATGAGTCTACACATATATCTCACAAATATTTACACACAAGCATTTGTAACAGCTCTTCACAGTTTTTGAATTTAGAATCCACCCACCTTTGTATCTTTACATCAATGTGTAAATAAAGTTTGATTAGTCGTAGTACTGGGGAATTATTCAGGACTGAAAATTTTCTTTATCAAGTTATGAAGATATACAGAAAATGCCTTATATGATTATTTTTGATGAAAGAAGGAAATCAGAAATGATGCAAACTGTATTTTCAAAAAGTGTCACATTATGAAGAAAACAATGAGTTCACATGAGATGGTGAATCAATGCGTGAATGAATAGTCAGTATTTCAAGGTGGTGAGAATACTGGTGAAAATATTAAACTGGTTGTTAGACACCATTCAATGTTTGTCCAGATCCATAAAATGTATAATACCAAGAGTGAAGAACAGCATGAGCTGTAGGTTCTGGTACATATGTTTGTCAGTGTCATAGTTAAGCACAGGTGTCAACTTGACTGTTGAGGGTTTGAGCTCTGGGCACAGTTGTAGAGAGTTGATGGCTGAGTTAAGCCCAGAGCAAACCTGCAGGAGATTGTCTAGCTGATGGGGAAGGTCCAGCCCATGGTGGGTGGGATTAGGCCCTGGATAAGTCACAGAAAGCTGGTTGAGAGAGTCGGGATCCTTCTGTTCACTTGGCCAGACATGCTGGTCTGGCAAGTAAGGATCGTCCATCTCTCAGCCATGATGTGGCGATTGTGTGGCCAGTTCCTTTGGCCCTGGTGTTGCTCTCCCGTCAAGCTGGACTGAGAACTGTAACCAGACTGTCAGTAAGGAAATAAACCCCTTGTTCCCTTAAACTGTCATTTATCGGAAACCATGCAGGTGAACTGCAACAGTCAGATAGGACTTTTCAGGGGCAGCAAATGCACTACTCTATTGAGGTGCTATTAATGTAAAGCTGGGTCATCAATTGAAGTCAATTAAATGAGATCAGTACACAATCTCCTCATGAGACTGAAATTCTACGCCATGAAATCTCTTAAGTATTGATATCATACTGTGTATCCAGGTGTCTCTAGGCATTCCTGTGAGGTGTTATTTCAATCAGATGAAGTGGGAAGATTCATTGACTGTTGAGTCTGTAATGTACAAAGTGTAGAAAGCAGACCAAACACTATCATGCATTTCTTTTCTTAACTGTGACTGCACTGTGATCAGTTCTCCAAAGTCCCCACTGCTGTGTGTTCCTTGCTATCACAGATATAATGTAGAACTAGGACACAAATAAACCCTTTTTCCCTTTTTAAGCAAAATATTTTACCACAGTAACAGAAGTAAAGCTAAGACAAGTGTCAAATGTCCCCCATATGCTCATGTGTCTGAACACTTTATTCCTAGGCAGTGACATTGTTTTGGGTTTTGGAGATGTGGAACCTTTGATAGGTGGAGCCCAGCCAGAGCAAGTAGCTTACAAGGGGATGGGGGTGGGAGTTTAAGGTTCATAATCCTCTTCATCAGGACTCTGTTTTGCCTGCCTCTCCCGAGATGAAGGGAAGAAACTGGCACATGCTGCCAGAATCACCTGCCCTTATGCTTCTTCCCCACCCCCAGGACGGACTTTATCTTTTCAAATAATGGAACAAAACAATTAAGTTGATTCTTTATGGCATGTGGTGCCAGCATTGAGAAAAACAGTGCATACATCACACTTTAATTCGTCCTTACATTCTAATTCCCCATTTTCAATATAATATCTATGACCTCCCACTTTATGCTTTTCTTGTTCCTCTGCAAACAGAATTATTAGTTAATTTTGCCTTGTAATCTGTAGATATTGAGGTCGCATAAGTGAGCAGCCATTTAGTTGACCCTTATATGTAAATATAAAAAATGCACTCTGAAAGGCTAATAATTTGTTTATTTGCTTCTTATTGTAAAGAAGTAATGGAGAAAACACACCTCAACAAAACTAATACTGGCAGCATCCATCCAACATTATGTAATCCCTAGACACATCAAAAAAGATCCCAGAAAATATGAGGGGCTTCCTTAGGTATGGAATAGGCATATAGACGAGGAAAGTGATGTCTGTCATAATAAATGAGATTCAACGAATTAGAACAACATGCATCGGGAAGGAAAAAAACTGTTTTATGAAGTATTTCTGCTAAAAAGATTCAAAAGACTGACTGTGACTTCTAGTAGTATTTCATAAATATCAATGGTAGCATTAAAACATAAACATACCTTTTCCTACTTAATGTTGAATAACAGTAACTAAACCAAGTGGACTTAGACTTACATGCACACTCAAATTAATGTCTGCAAAAGGTGATTTTTGTCAACTCAGACACAAACCTCACTTGGTATCATCTCACCACTGCTTTCGTTAATGTTGTTCCATTATCTTTTACTCTGCCAGATATTTCATCGCCTTAACTTCGCTAACAGAGGTCTGCGGGTATCATAGTCTTCTGAGATACTCCTTGAGTTTGTTTACAGAATTAAAATAAATAAATAAAACTGAAAAAAATCCAAAATTTGACCAATCGTGTGTTGACATTACTTGTTTCTTCACTAGAAAAACTTGAAGACAGATTTTAATTAGGAAGCATGTGTTAACATTTATTACAGCTTGCTGCTGACAGATTGGCTGGTTTTGCAGTCTTTTGGGTATGACCGAGGAGAATTTATTGATTTGTTCTGATGGAAGGGGAGGATAATACTCTCAAAAAGGAAGAAATTTAACCTGGCCTTGGAGTTGGAGCAAGACATTGACAAATGAAAGTGAGGGGAACCTCCTAGATATGCTGATATTAAAAACTGACAGTGCAACTCTTCTGGCATCTCAGTTTTTATTAACTTGCTTTCCCTCCCCCAGCCCCACAGAGACATTCAGCAATTAATCTTCTGGCACTACAATGAGATAGGCAGCTGCGATTAGAATGGTGAATAGATCAGTGAGAGACGATAAAAGATAGAGAAAAAAAAGGCAGCAGTGGAAAGTCTGTGCTCATAAAAGTAATCACTCAGGAGAGATCCCATATCCTACATTCACTGTACATCTCCAGCTGGGCACTGAAAAAATCCCTGGAATTATCCTGTTCACCTGCTTTGGTGTCAGAGAAACAAGATTTCAGGATTTTCATTCCTTCCCAACTCTACTCAAACTTACATATAAACTTTACCCAGGAAAATACATTATTACCTCAGTGATCAAGTGGGCAAAACACACTTTACTAAAATGTATAATTGAGCAAGCACTTACTGAAGACATCGACTTGTCCTGACTGATTTTACAATCACCACCGTCATCAATTTCCTGCTTTTTCTGTGCATGCCATGCATCTCAGCTATGAATTTGCATTTGTAATAAGGTTTCAGTTCTGATTCTGTCACACATTTAGTTGACGTTATATATCCAAAGCATCCTCACACTATTTAAAGCTATTTTCAGCAAAAGTTTTTCTCTGGCTTTAATATTTTGGACATTGAAACTGATAACTGTATTCTGCCTGATATAACTATATTGATGAAATGTAAGTATGTGAAATTTATTGATACCACAACAATAAAATCAAGAACTAATTAAACCACAAAATAACTGAAAACAAAGCAATTATATATTTATTTCTGTTCTCATTTTACTAAATGACTAATGCACACAATTTGAATTAAAATACTGAAAAAAATTTTCTTACAATCTCACTGCCCCCTCTTCTGCAAAGTTCCCAAAACCTTAGAATGGGGAGAGATAAGTTGGCCTGATTCTGGGTGGACCTTGCTGAGTCTCTGGTGCTCTGCATTATGTCTGGCCATTGCTGTCCACTTCTCTGCTCTTCTACTACCCTAGGCTGCATCCTGTCAGAAGGTTGAGATCCTCCACCTTTGTTGTAGAAGAAGGCTTCTAGACTGAGTGCTAAGTGTTCTTCCAACCTAGGGATTATAATAACTGCTATTTACAGAGCAGTTTGCTTTTACCTAAAGATGAGAAGGTTCACCGCTGGACAAACATTTCACTCAAGGAAGGAGGACTGTATCTAGGAACTCACTACAGGGAGACTTGTTCTTACCAGACCTGCATAATGATTGACATACCAACATGCCCCAGAGACTACTTAGGAACTCAACAAAGTTAAAAACATACAGTGGAAACCTTGGAGACTAAGCTGCATGAGTGAAGGGAAATGTCCTTATCAGAGGGGTGGCCCAAAGAGAGGCAACTTGATATGTCAGAGAGGCAGAAGTGTGGAAGGGAGTGGGAGGGATTGAGGAAGGGAAAGGGGGATGGGAAGGAGGAGGCATGGAAGGAAGCAGGAATGACTCAATATGCTTGTATAAGTAGAAAAAAATTTTAAAATGAACAAATTTATCATTTTTTGAAATCGAGAAAGTAGAGACTGGTACAGTGATGTCTTTAGATTAATATGTACCTCACACTCTGGTTACATGTTCTACAGAAACTGATTCATTCATAATAACAGGGTAAAGGCCCTTGAATGCCACAGGAGAGTAAAAGTTTCGTTCATTGCTTTAGTTCCTAACGTAACATCTAGAAAGCGCAGGTAAAGGAACTGTGCCTCATTAATTAAACAGAAAAACTCCAACTAATAAATAAGATCCGTGCATTTGTAAAAAGAAGCATGAAAAATAGAATTCCAGTTTGAAGACTGGGGTAATGGCTCAGGGGTTAAAACCTTTGCTTTCCAAGTAAAAGGACCTCAGTTCAAATTCCCAGATCCCACATAAAAATGAAGAGTATATGGCAACAGACTTTAATTTCTGTTATGGAAGGTTCAGCCTAGGAAAACCCAGAACGAAGTGATAAGGTGGCAGAGCAAACCAAGATAATTCCTGATGTCATCCTAGGATCTCCACAGAAACATGTATCCAATTGTCATCTTGTAAACATACACACAGAGAGACATACATATGCAAAAATTAAAATAGTACAAAAATTGAAATAAAAAACTAAGTTAAATTCATGCTTGAAAAGGGCAGAAAATTATGACTTAAAACAAACAAAGTTCAAATACATGTTTTTAAACTATAACACAGTCCCCTAGACATGAGACATGATATAAAATTATTTGTGCTTAGGTATATAGCGTTGATCATTGTGTTTGTGAACAGATGGATACGCAAGTGATAAAAAGTACATATCTGGGAAAGAGACATGGATAGATGTGGTTTAGATTTAAAAGAAAGTGAATTGTAAAAACAGAACATCAGCCACAGAAACCTGCATCGGGTGTGCACCACAGACAATCATGGATGGAGAAGATGCTCCAGGTCCTGTCCCTCCCCACTATCTATGTGTCACTGACAGATTAAGGAAGAGGAGGCACCGTTGCCTCCAGTGGTTTCTGTCCACACTGGTGGCCCTGCCAGGCGACAGGGAAACATCCAATGCAATTGTCGCACAAATGGCCCTGGGGAAACTAACTGGGTCACAAACAAAACAGAAAGTTGTGAATCAGGGAAAGCAACTTGATGGGAATGAAGGGAAGTGAGTTATGATGGGGAGGAAAATAAATAGAATGTGATATATATATAAACAATATATACAATCTAATATATATGTAGTATATATATGAGAAATTGCTAAAGAAAAACTAATGACAAAGAAGGATAATATTTTCCATAATTTCCATATGTCGATTGGATACTTGGAAGACTTAAACTCAACTTCAGACATGGCACGTAGAAATATTAATAGGGAATGGATTAATTTTAATAAAAAACAAACAACATTTTTTGCAGGGTCTACAAATAATTTTATTGAACAAACCACACAACGGTCTTCCTATGCTGGCGCCCACCCTCCGCAAGCCATTTCCCACTCTAGAAGCACAGAGCTTCCACAAGAAGGATTTTTTTTTAATTTAAAAAGCCATCTTTATATAGAAATGAGACTCTGCCCCAACATCATCGTGGTCTAGACTATTTACGAACCTTCACATTTTAAATATTCCTCTTATAGTTTTCCCCTTCTTTCTGTCCCTAGCAAGGGGTTCCAGTACTTTCTCCTGACTATCTTGAAGGGGTGAAGATACTGTAGGGAAAGGGGTGGTGGGCTCTTCATAGCTACTGGCATCGGTCCTAGGTCCTACTGTGTTACTTCTTATCACTGGGTGGTGGACATCCCCTCCCCCACATCTGGGAAGGTGAGAACTGGTGCAAACACAAGGGGGATTAGACAGAATATGTGATTTGGGGCAAGGCATCTGCAGCCTGTCCTGGCCCTGGCCTGCAAACTCTCAACCGGAGAGAAGACAGCTAGCTGCAGTGGGGAGGAATCAGCCTCCCGCACTAGCCCTCCATTCTTAATTAACAGCCAGCAAACTGTCCATCCTTGAGTGGGACAAGTGGCGGGTAGACAGGAAGAATCAGCTTGGCACTGCCCCCAGCCTGTCCAATACAGGAGGAATCGAGGTAGCGAACTGCTGAAATGCTCCGACTAGAGGGTAAGGGAAGTGAGGGAAAGGACGATCCCACTTAGGTACAGCCCCCCCAAGCCCAGGCACAGTGCTGCAGCTTCTAGTCCCTAGGCGAGCACCGAGGTGAAGAGGCCAGGCAAGGAAGTAGGAACCAGACATTCCTGAGCCGCACGCGGCCTGCGGTGCTTCTCCTTCTCGCATGGGGGGTGCATGGGAGGGTGCATAGGGGGGTACATGGGAGGTGCATGGGGGGTGCATGGGGGGGTGCATGGGGGTGCATGGGGGTGCATGGGGGTGCATGGGAGTGCATGGGGGTGCATGGGAGTGCATGGGGGTACACGGGGGTGCATGGGGGTGCATGGGGGGTGCATGGGGGTGCGTGGGGGATGCATGGGGGGTTCCTGGGGAAGGCGGGCTGCTAACTGTGCGATTAGCCCTCACCAGCCACCAACAACAACCGGTACCAGTTAACAGCAAGGAGCCGCCCCTCTTACAGCAGGAGGTTCTGGGCCAACAGTTCAGTTCATTCAGGGTTGTGGTCCCACCTGGACTCAACGGAAGGCGTGCCTTGAACCTGGAAGTTTCTTGCTGGGGCAGTGGGTGGTTGTGTCTGCCACCCCCTAGGCTCACGCCTCGTAGAGGATCACGGGGAAACCCACGTGGATTCGGGGGTCCAGCCTTGCGATGCCCTGGGGCATCAGATTCTTATGGACCCACCTGGGCTTGGCCCGCTTCTGCCCGTTCTTGGTGACGATTGTGTCCTCGTAGAACTCGCGAGCCAGATCCTCATCTTCATCACAGAACGTGGAGCCGGGCACGTGAGCACGAAGGGGGACACCGCTCGCGCTGGAGCCCGCACCGGAGACCCGGGTCGCCGCCCCCTGCGGCCCGAGCATTATAGCCGCACGTGCCGCCGCCGCCGTCTAAAACATCAAGATTTTTTAGAAGAAAAGATAATATTTTACTTTTTTCATATAGATGTTAGTTCTATAACAAAGCTTATGCTTTAATCAAACATAAAAGACAAATATTAATATGAGCTACCCAATTTTTAACTGTTTTATAGTTTATAAAAACTCCACAAAAAGGATAGAAAAATGGCTTAGGGCTTAAGCCTCTACCTCCCCGCAAGCACAAAGTCCTGAATACGGTTCTCAGATCCTGCGTAAAAATGCCAGGCAGAATGGCAGCAGACTATACTTTTGGTCTTGGAAGCCAGAGCCTGGGAAACTCCAAGCAAAACAAACAGACAGTAGAAGAAATCCAGGGTCATTTCCAAAGTCACCCTTGGGCTTCCACAGACATACACAGTGCCCTCTGATACACATAGATACACACAGATACACATGCAAAAATAATAAAGTGAAACAAAATAAAATGAAAAGTATTATTGTCAAAGACTGCTAGGCAAGTCATGGAATGAGAAAGGTTATTTATAATATATATGAGTAAGAACAGCTAACTTCTGAAACTTAATTTAAATTGTATAAACCAGCAAGTGATTGAAGACAACACCATATGGCAGTGGCTGTTGCAGTCCATCTGCCTGGTTGCTGATAAATGATCATCAAACAGATTAAGGAAACAAGGGATTTATTTTCTTACTGATACTCTGGTTACAGGTCATAGCCCAGCTTGACAGGAGAGCACACACAAACACCAGAACCTAGGAACTTGCCACACCATCTCCACATAACGGCTGAGAGAGGGATGATCCTTACTTGCCAGACCAGCATGTCTAGCAGAGTATACACAAGGATGCCAACATCCTCAATCGGCTCTCTGTATTTTATTCACCTGTTCAGGGCCTAGTCCACCACCATGGGCCGGATCTGCCCCATCAACTAGACAATCTCCTTCATTTTCACGCTGGGCTTAACTCAACCACTAATTCTCTACAAATGTGCCCAACTGTCAAGTTGACACCTGTGCCTAACTATGACACTGGCCAAGACTGACAAACAAGCCATCTTAAAACACAGGAATTTCAAAATGACCACATTTATCCAACAGCAATTCATCACAGTAATAAGAAGAGAGAAGCTACCTGTGTGAATGATTAACATAGACATAAGGACAAACGGAGTCCTGCAGAAAAGGCAACATAAGGATTCATTATTCTGTGGACTGGAAAGCAAATGATTTCACCATTTTGATAAAAACACCATAAAAGGTAAAATCTGTATATGCTTATCCTATGTCCCAGATCCTCTATTCATAATTTCAATATAAATACATCCATCAATTCAGCATCATTTTATGTTGCAATGTTACATAGTGAAGCGTAACAGGGAAAATTGAAAACAGTTGCTATATCTTTTGACAATTTTGTCTAATTGTATAAACAGTTTTCTTATATAATAGACAAATGCTTAAGGAATAACCATACAATAAAACAGATCTATAATCCAAACCCAAGGAGCAATACAGTAGCAACATGCATAAAACACGCAATGATATGTAAACAATCTATAAATCTCTACAAAATTTTGAACACAGAGATAAATAAATGTTATGCTAAACTTATTTATGATAATTTGGGAAGGTAGCATATTTTTAAAAGGAAGAAAATCAGAACTGGAAGACTAGAAGTCAGGATAGAAAGTTGTCTATGTATAAAGAAATACAACGAAACTTCTTAAATATTGCACCATTTCTTACTCTGCCTAACATATAAATAATGTTTTCACTATGGAAAATATATAGAAATACGTTCTTAGTTTAATTCCTTTACCTAATCTGTATGTAAAGTTAATGTCAAGAATTGGCACAAATAAGCATATAAGGGATTGTAAAGTTTTGCTGAAAGGGATGTAAACTTTCATGATGACCTGAGGAAATAATTTGTCATTACATTGCCACACTGAAAACATAAATCTATATTCAATAACTCTCACTCAATGACTGGGAAGAAGGAACATGTGCTCAAGCGAGAATTTGCTAATAAAAAAAAGCACAACAACGATTACTTTTAAATAATTCCAAGGTGAACCAGTGAGAAGCAGAGATGGGATTTATTAAACACATTTCTAACACATATCTTAAGGAAAGATAGTATAAAAAGACAAGCTCACCATAATGTTTTATTCATATCATCAACAAGCAACAACCAAGAAAGAATTTCAGGACAGTGAGTGAGATGCTACATGACCCCATAATGAATAAATCATATCCAAACGCAATAAATTGAATGAGTCATAAAGTCTAATGTTGAATAAACATGAAATATCATATGATTTTACTCATATAATTCCTGATATGTAAAATGAATGTTACTGTAAAATATGCATACAAACAAAAAATGTTTTTTCTAAAAATCAAGTTATCAGAGCACTTAAAAACAGAGTTCACTTTGGAATTGCAACGATCATTTTGTTACCACTTAGTAGGATAAAATAATTGACATAGAGAGCTTCACTCTCAGAAGAAATGCTTCAGCTCAGAGAGAAAGAGTAGGGGTATGAGAAGTGGAGGAGGATCTTCATTAGATTCTGATATCCTCACAGTTATTTGGTGTTTACAGCCTATATAATCACTAACTTCATAGAAAATTCACAGAAATTGTTCTTCATATCTGTATATCTCAATGATACAAGCTTAGCTGTTAGAGAACATCGCATTACAAAAGAGCAGATTTTCGTAATGAAAAAGCTCTTAGTCATCCATGTGACAGAGATGTGATTGATGGAAGGGTTGAGCGTTTCTCATACTGGAAGGATCTGTCACAGACTCAGCCTCAAAGCTACATCCTCACAGTCAAAGGCACAAAATACCCGTGTAATGTAACCTGCGCCCCTCACACATTAGGGACAGCCTTTCCAGGCAAATTCCTACTCCAAGGGCTCAGTGAAGGACTTGGCCAAACCATAACAAAGGAAATAGATTACTCAAACCCTTGGAATAAAAAAAATAAATTGAGGCAGTAGGAGAGTAAGTTCAAAGTTTGTTGAGTCTATATTTGCAAAACAGCCAGAAAATTCTTCAGACTGGTACTTTCCAGTTAAAGGCATCTCAGACAAAACTCAGTGGGTCTCACATATAAAAAGACACCAAAATAGGAGGGAGACTGATTTGGAAGAAGAAAATGTGAAGAGGGAGGGGAAATGTCATAAATTCATTGCATTATTCTGTGAAACTGTCAAATAATAAAAATAAATTACTTGAAAAGAAACTATTGGTAATATTTGGAAGTATTACACTTGTGGAATGATGAGAAATGTTCTAAGCAGAGAGACACACAAAGGTGTCCTTATACTATGGTTGGGGATCGCATGAGCTGAAGTCTTGGATATTCTGGCTATTTGATTTATGGAACTATTGTGCACAGGCATAATTGTTTACTGGAACAATTGAGAGAACTCCAAATATATAAGGAGACTTTGGTGAAACAAATAAAAAAAAACCTTTCCCATTATTAGTTTAAGAATATCTGAAAGAACATTTATCAATGTGTATCTCTGCAAGTTTTCCTTTGAATAAAAGTTCTGATCCAGTCTGAGTAGGCTTTTTAGGAAATTAAGTAGGAGATTTTTGTACTAAACTACAAGAAGTTATGAATTTTTCAATTGTTAATATGCTTGAAATCTATGACTACAGAAGAATATATCAATTATTTTCAGCTATGAGCTATTCAAAGCAATTTTACCTTTAAAATCAAATAAAGCACCAATTCTAGATCACAATAATTCTCAGTGTGACAAGAATATTCACACACTCAATTTTGCAAAGATTTTGATAAAAATTAAACACTGGTTTCAAGGATTAGAAACAACATGTTTTATATATTTGCTTTGACCGTCAAAGTCATAAATTGTACGAATGGAATGTTATGAAAGTTAAATATTTATTTTAGTAAAGATATTCTTCTGCAAAGGAATGTAGCCCGTAAAGTGTGTATGCATATGCAAAACATACTCACACATACAAGCACGTGTCTAATGCTTTCATGTACTCCCTGAGCATTCCCATTTTCTATAACCTCTTGTAAAATGAATTCATAGATGTTAGACCTTCTGCTTTAATAACCATTCATAGGATCTCATGGCAAATTATTATCTTCTATCATATTCAGTTTTAACATTTGCATTTAAATACAATATTTTGCATTTCATATGCTCTCTTTTCTTTGTTTCCTTTCAGTAATGAAAAACTACCGCCCCACTGATGTCTTGGAAAATAACAGCATAAAAACTAAACCAAAGATCTATTTTCCTATGCACAAAATGTTAATAAGATTTAAACAAAGCTAATGACTGTTTTTACATGAAAGAATAGAAATGCATATTGAATAGTCCTTTTTAGTTTTTATGAAGCAATATTTCTAAAAAAAATGAATGCTTCATTGTCAATTAAAAAAAGAGTGTACAATTTTCAATTCGGACAAATGTTTGGTCTAAGCCCAATTATTGTGTGTTAGTTCAATGTTCTTTCAATAATAAAATATGTTAAGTCTTTTCAATTACAGAATATCATGATAGCTATTATCATTTGATATATTTATGTATTACTTCATAAGAATAAATTAAAAACAGTTAATATTGTCTTGTAAAGCTAAAAATAATACAATGTTTTGTTGAAATTAATGGAATAAACCTGTAATCCCAATTACTTATATGGCTGAAACAGTTGGATCATAAATTCAATGATACCCATGCTGACATGATAAGAACATGTCATGATCAAGAAAGCACATAAAATACTATGTATTAACATTATACCTAACATTCTTGACATTTAAATTAAATGCATTTCAACATTTCTTCAGTTGATTTCAGAGACAAAGGACAATTCTTAAGCAACAAGGAAGCTAGCTATCACTTCTACATATAATCCCATTACATTCACCAGTAGCTACAAGACCTATTCATCACTTTTCTCCTTCAATAACAACGTACACTTGCACAAGAGAGAGAGAGCAAATAAGAAGGAAGTAGAGAGGGAAACACAAAGGAAAGTAAAAGGAATGAAGAGAGGGAGGGAGGAAGGAAAAGAAGAGAAGGAGGGAAGGAGAGGGGGAGAGAAAAGAAGAGAAGGAGGGAAGGAGAGGGGGAGGCAGGGAGGGAGGTACAAGGAGAACAAGGACTGTGCACCCATCAGGAATCATTGTCTGGTCTCTTCTTCCACTTGATATCTGGAGAAACCTGAGTCATTGGAAGAAATCACTTACAGGGAAAGTTTAATTCTTTCTCAGTGACCTAATTGTTCGTGACCCTTTCCAATGCTTTGTGAACAATAAAATTCCTCCTCTTTTCTTAGCATATTTTTTCTTTCATAGCTATTTTTCTGATATTTGATGTAGGAAAAATAATTAGCTCTATCGATGAAGATTCATCTTTGGTTTTTAAACACATAAACATGCATGTGGCTCACGTGCATCGAAATGTGGGAGAGGAAAGGGAATGGTCTGAAGGAAGAATGGGTGGAGGGTCAAGATGTGAGGGGAAGGGTGGGGAGTGGCTGACAAAAACGTATAAACTCATTATTAATATAAATTAAGTTAATTAAAATAATAAACACGTTTGAAGGTAGTATTTTGTCACATTTTTGCAAGTTGAAAGCCTTGGAGTTTCTATGTGGAAAGAACTTGCTGCTGTTATTAAAGGTGAAAAATTTAGATTTCCAAGAATCTGTCATCCAACCTTAATAGCACACTAAGCTACAATACATAATTATTGGATGAATGTTTGCTCAGCAGCCTGTGATGACCCTGGGTGAAGATAGGTAATGAGTTCGCCACCTTAACCTGTATTTAACATTGTTTTCAGAAAGTTAGACTGTGATTTCTGTCTAGATTATACTCACAGAGTCCCCACATTTTTGAGCCATCATCTCTTCAACTCGCACAATGACCTTCTTGGTGGGATGCTAACAGTAAATGCAAGGACATACTGTGATGATGGTCTCTAAGGATCCCCACTCTCATCATTTCACTGAAAGATTGAGGAGGGAGAATGCTAGCATAGGTTTATTTGACTATTTGTCTTCGTTTACAATTGCAATTATTTGAGTCATTATCACAGCTATTCTCTTGTGAGAAAATAATCTGCTCCAAGTACCTTACGGGAGAAAGGGTTTATTATTTGTCTTACAGTTCCAGAGGGCAAATGCATTCATTTTAGTGAAGGGAAGTATGGTATCAGGCATAGAGGCCAAAGTCCAATACCCAATCACATTACAGGAGCCATCAGTCAGTAATATTTCACATTGAAACCCATCCTATGTGTATCATTTTATTGCAATAGTTGTTTTATGCAGGTCTATCAGGTTTAAGGAATTGCACAGCTGTTCCTCACTTTATTTGGTCTTTATTGTAAATTTGACTTAGTTTAGGCAATGTTCTGTAATCTAAGATAAACTCAATCTGTGTATAGTATAATTAGAAGCCTTTGTCTACATGTTTGTGTTTGTAGGAACTTTGGTGTTGTTTGAGAAAACTTTCCAAGACATGCATACATTCTTGTAATGTAAGTAATATAAATCTAATGACTATAATACTGATTAGACCTTGCTAAAGAAGACACTTCAGGCAGCAGTAGGGTAGAATAAAATAAAGCACATCTGGCTTACTCACCTGAAACATTTGCAGTACATGGACATCTGTTGTGATCTGGACTCATAATAATTCCTCCTGCCCAACCTAGGGTCAGGAAGTTCCTTCTGGCTTGTGAGAAGATACGACCTTCCCACACAAGGGCATGGCTTCCAGAGCTACGTTCAGAGCTCTCTTTATTCACATAGCTACAAGTCTACTGTAAAATAATGGAACGGTCCTGATCTTAGCACCAACCTACTGATGAAGACACAATGAGTCCACAGTAAAAGTCATGAGTGCCATGTGCAACAAGCTGTGAACTTTTGCTCTATCTGGGAGTTCAATTCGTTTCCTGTGGTTGATAAGAAGTATGGAAACACTGAGATATGACTTCTATAAGTGTGAAGAAAAATATGAGGAATGTGTATGCAACTTTTCTCTTTCTGCTTCAAATATCTATGTATTTTTAGATCACTCAAGGAATCAAGTCATGTTTATAATTAATTCAGCAGATTCACCTCTCTCTTTACTATGGTGAGTCAAAAAAATTCACATCTTAAAATTAAACAATTGAATTTTTTTTAAATTTTTTATTTATTATTATTTATTCGACTGTGCACATGTGCTTGTGTATGTGCGCGCGCGTGTGTATCTGTGTGTGCGTGTGTGTCTGTGTGTCTGTGTGTGTGTAGAACCACAGATGAATCGGGAACCACCATGGACGCCTCCACCTCCTTCTGCCCCAGGATTCACAGGCTCCGCCCTACCAGGACCAGAAGCGCAGGCCGCCCCCGCTTCCGCCTGGCGTCTATACATGGGATCTGGGAACCGAACTCAGGACCTTCCGCCTGTAAGGCGGAGGCTTAACCCCTGAGCCACCTCTCCAGCCCAACAATTGAATTTTTGTAACCATGTGTTCAGTCTACAATTTAAAAAACGTGTCTTTAATTATTGAAATACACTATGGACTGCCTTTTCAGTAAGTATGTGTGAACTAAATTGTGCACGATAGCTAAATCATCTAGAAGATTAGCTTATTGAGATCAAGGAAATGAGCCCATGAAGTTTCATTTCTTACTTTCAGCATAACTCACACAGACCTCAACATTGTACAAAAATATCATGATATTGCTTATATAGAATACACCATATATGAAAAGGATATTTCAAAAAAGAATACTTAATTTCTTTATTAAGTATTTTATTAATGGTGATATTAATGGAATCATAAGCTATACAATAAAATTTTTACTTAGATTCATTATGTATAAACATGATGGAAATTAAATTATGCAAGTGATAGCTGAAGTTATCTATTCTATTTCTGTTTCCATATGCTGATAACATACAAATTGAGTTTCATCTAGGTTATAATTTTCTATACAAAACTATACTCAAGGATAAAAGAAAATCTATGTATAAAGTCAAAGGGCAGTATGCCACAAGAGGCCTGAACACCCAACAGGAGTAGACAAACCAAATGGAATTCTGGGGCCCATAGAAGCAGATAGACAGGAGGTTGGGAAGGATGGATTGATGAAGGGAAAGGAGGGGAATGGGAGAAAGGAAAGCAGGGATAAGTACTCAATATGCTTGGAAAACTAGAAAAATAAAAATTTTAATAAAAAGGGGCAGATTGAAATTGAGATATTTCAGTTTTTCATTATCAAAATACTGAAATAAATATTGTACACAAATTCTTCAGAATATGTGAATTTATATTAAAGAATTTGATAATTATGAAATAACATTTGAACAAAAACAGCAGCAAAATTTATGGAGAATATACCCATTTCATTACATGGTAAAGCTCAATTTAGCAATTTTTGCATTCATTCTGTTCTCATAAGAAATCTATATTTTTCCATTTAAAGCAATTTTATGTGCACCAAAATACAAGATTATGCTTTGTTTTATATACTTTCATCATCTGCATAATTATGAAATTTCTAAAAGCAAGAGCAAAGTATGATAGTGTACTATCAAGGCCTAGAAAAGGAAGCATTAATTAATAATTGCTAGTTGTGGGTTTTTAAATTATAACCTCAAGTAAGATCATTTAAATGGTCCATGGGAAAAATATACAGAGTAAAATTTATTTGTTCAATGATACATCCAGTTCCATCTTTTTAAATTATGCACATATATATGAATTATTAATTATCATAACTTATTTCCATATTGCATCATCATGTCAAACAGAAGCTCTGTACTCACTAGAAAATGACTCCAATCTGCTTTCCGAGCCTTGCCAACTTGTCATCTGTATTCTTTTTTTTTTTTTTAAATTTAATTATACATTTTAAAATTTTTTACCAGTTCCCTCCCTCTCCCTCCTCCCCCTCCCCTTCCCCCAGTGCCTCCCCCCCAATTCCCAGAGAGTCCTTTATTGTGTACGCCTAACTCTCCTCTGGGTCCTCCTCTCCGATGACATATAAGGACCCAGTGGCATTTCCATAAGCCCTTTCTCTTGTTCCCCTTAAGCATAAGATCACTACTATGGCTGTCAATCCCTTGCCTCCAGGGGTCTCGGTGCCCTTAACAGATGTTAGACTTTATGAGGGCAACAGTGCGCTGGACATTGCGCAGGGCATGCAAAGTCCCATTATGATTGCTTTGGCCCCAACTATTGTTGAGAATCTTGCAAATCGTTGCTCCTCCCATCCTTTTGCTCTTACAATCTTACCGCCCCCTCTTCCGCAAATGTCCCTGAGCTCCAGGATGGGGAGAGATTAGGCTGTCCTAGTTCTATGTGATTGATATAGAGTCTCTGAAGTTCTGGATTGTGGTTTGTTGATTTTCTTTTGCAGTTTTGCTGCTCTTGCAATTCCCTTCACTCCATCCTGCTGGGCACTGTATGTCACCCCCTGGCCAGAGACAAAAAGCTGTTAAACTGGAGTCTTGTTGTAATAGCACATTCAAGGGTAGATGTAATAAGAGTAGGAAACCTCACTGAGGGAGGGGTCCATCACCCATTTGCAAAATGATTACTTTTTATCTGCTAGACTATATGCCCTCCCCTTCTGGTGAGATCAGGAAAGAACGTCTGTGAACTTAACCAGGTTTCTCATTACTTACTTGCAGACCTTGATGGAGGCCTATTTTCTCTGCTGTAACATGGTCTCCTCTCTCCTTGTTTCTGGTGTGGCCCTCCTAACCCATCTCTCTTGTTCATAATCCTTGCAATTACTGTGTTACATAGGTTTACTTTTGAGTGTCTCAATGTGGGCTGGGTGACTTTGGTATTAGGAGCCACCTATTAGGGAGTACATACGGCGCTTAATTTTCTGGGTTTGGGATACTTCACTTAATATAATTCTTTCTAATGACATCCATTTCCCAGCAAATTCCAGTAATTCATCATTTCTGATGGCTGAGTAGTACTCCATTGTATAGATGTACCACTGTTTCCTTATCCACTCGTCAACTGTTGGACATTTAGGTTGATTCCATGACTTTGCTATTGTAAACAGTGCTGCTATGAACATGGTCGAGTTTGTGCTATCGAGGCGAACCTCTGCTGCATGGGGGGTTATTCCCAAAAGTGGGATAGCAGGGTCATACTGGCATTTCAATCTTTAATTTCTTTAAGAATCTCCAGACGGCTCGCCAGAGTGGCTGTATGAGCCTGCATTCCCACCAACAATGTAGGATAGTTCCCTCTCTCCACATCCTCTCCAGCATTTGTCGTTGTTTGTATTGTGGATTTTTGCCATCCTGACAGGGGTGAGATGATATCTCAGGGAAGTTTTGATTTGCATTTCCCTGATGGCGAAGGAAGTGGAGCATTTTTTAAGATAATTGTTAGACATTTTAATTTCATCCCTGGTAAAGTTTCTTTGAATTTCCAGGGCCCATTTTTTAATTGGGCCAGTGTTTTCCTTGGAGTTTAATTTTCTAAGTTCTTTGTGCACTCTGGACAGTAGAGCTCTGTCAGATATGTGGTTAGTGAAGATTTTCTCCCATTCTGTGGGTTACCTTTGAGCTCGTGTGACAATCTCTTTATCTGAACAGAAGCTCTTTAATTTCACAAGATCCCAACTGTTGAGAGTTGGTAGCAGTGACTGTGCCATTGGATGTCTGTTTAGGAAGTGTTGGCCTAGCCCAATCAGCTCGAGGGAGTTCCCTATCCTTTCAACTATGGTTTTTAAAGTCTCTGGCCTGATATCAAGGTCCTTGATCCATTTGGAATTAAGTCTTGTACATGGTGACAAGTATGGGTCCAGCTTTAATCTTCTGCATGTGGAGATCCAGTTTTGCCAGCACCATTTGTTGAAGATGCTGTTCTTTTTCCATTGGATTCTTTGGGCCCCTTTGTCAAAGACCAAATGGCTGTAACTTTGTGGGCTTATATCTGGGTCTTCAATCCTTATCCATTGATCTGTGTGTCTATTTTGGAGCCAGTACCAGGCTGTCTTTATAACTATGGATTTGTAGTATAGACTTAGGTTTGGTATGGTAATACCTCCAGCTGTATTTTTGTTACTCAGGATTGTTTTTGCTATCCTGGGTCTTTTGTGCCTCCATATGAATTTTGAGATTGTTTGGTCAACTTCTTTGAAGAATTGCTTTGGGATTTTGATTGGTATAGCATTGAATCTGTATATTGCCTTTGGTAGGATGGTCATTTTTACAATGTTGATTCTGCCAATCCAGGAACAAGGGAGGTCTTTCCACCTTCTGGTGTCTTCTGCAATTTCTTTCTTTAGGGTTTTAAAGTTTTCATTGTAAAGGTCTTTTACCTCCTTAGTTAGGTTTATACCAAGGTATTTCATTTTTTTAGGGGTTATAGTAAATGGCATGGTTTCTCTCAAGGCTTTTTCATTTCTTTCATTCTGGGCATATAGGAAGGCCTCTGATTTTTGCACATTTATTTTGTATCCTGCCACCCTGCTGAACTTCTCAATTAGTTCCAGGAGCTTCCTGGTGGAGTTTTTGGGATCCCTCAGGTATAAGATCATGTCATCTGCAAATAGGGATAGCTTGATTTCTTCCTTGCCGATTTGAATCCCTCTTATGTCCCTTTCTTGTCTTATGGCTTCAGCTAAGACTTCAAGTACAATATTGAATAGAAGTGGTGAGAGTGGACAGCCTTGTCTAGTTCCTGATCGAAGTGGGAATGCTTCCAATTGTTCCCCATTGAGCATAATCCTTGCTGTGGGCTTGTTGTATACAGCTTTTATTATATTGATAAAGGTTCCTTCCATTCCTACTGTCTCTAGCGTTTTGATCATAAAAGGCTGTTGGATCTTGTCAAAAGCTTTTTCTGCATCTATCGAGAGTATCATGTGGTCTTGGACTTTGGACTGGTTTACATGATGAATTACATTTATTGATTTGCGTATGTTGAACCAACCTTGTGTGCCGGGAATGAAGCCTACTTAGTCCCCATGAATGATCTTTTTAATATGTTTTTGAATCCGATTTGCTAAGACTTTGTTGAGAATCTTTGCGTCTGTGTTCATCAGGGAGATCGGCCTATAGTTTTCTTTTTTAAGTGAATCTTTATTAGGTTTTGGGATTAAAACAATATTAGCTTCATAGAAGGAATTTGGTAGTGTTCCTTCCTTTGCTATTTGATGGAACAGTTTAAGGAGTATTGGTGTTATTAACTCCTTAAATGTCTGGTAGAACTCTGTGCTGAATCCATCTGGTCCAGGACATTTTTTGGTGGGAAGATTCGAGATTACTTCCTCAATTTCCTTATATGTTATAGGACTATTTAAATAATTCACAACTTCCTGATTCAATTTAGGTAAGTTGTGTTTACTTAGAAATTCATCCATCTCTTTTGTGTTGTCAAACTTCACAGAGTATAAGTTTTTGAAATATGATGTTATAATTCTCTGGATTTCTTGGGTATCAGTAGTGATAACTCCATGTTCATTTCTAATTTTGTTAATTTGGGTTTTCTCTCTCTTGCTTTTTGTTAGTTATCTGTATTCTATCTCTATACTTTGCCCATTCTGTGTATCTCTTAGGAGAAACAAGTGATTTCACTGTCACTTTCTTCAGTGACCTGGATCCTCATTCTATTGTAGCTGGTGTGAACTCTCGTGATATTGTGCCATATGACAAGACCCATCCCATGTCGTGACCCAGAGATTCAGACTCAGGAACCTTTTTTTTTCTGCGTTTACTTTTTAAGAATGTTTTTATATCCAAACTAAATGAGTATCTGTCAATATACCATCTCCTTCCCCTACAACTCCTTCCTCTCCCATCCACCCCTTGCTTCATACACCTGTCCCTGTCCCTCCCACCCTCATGTCTCTCTATATATGTGGACTGCAGGGTTTCCTTGAGATGCCTGTATTACCATTTTTGTTTATTCTTAAAATACCAAGTTATGTTTTCATCCCAAATCTTACAGGAAATGGAATCTCTTATAGACTAACATTTAATGGAAGAAAAACTTTCATAAATTTCTCCTTCCAAAGGGTTTAAAATGTGTCGAAGAAAAGTTTTAAAGTGTCTTCCAGATATGTTTTCACTAATTTAAGAAAGAAACTTCACCACTTTGATCAAATACTGAAGGCATGATTATTTCTAGACTATCATTGTAGGATACTTTTTACTCTGGACTCGCTGCTCTTCTGCACAATAAAATCACCTCCTTCTCCATTTATTTCTTCTCTTCATAGAATTTTTTATAATTGTGACAAGTACACATAACTATTTTAACCACTGTAAAATGTACAGCACAGTGGCGCCAGTGTATATCAATACATACCATGTAATGTCGATAGATGAACAGCCAAACAGGTTGGAGAAACTAAGATTTTGTGCTGACTTATGATTCTTGATTATACTTCTCAGCATGACAGAGCTTGGAGCTCATTTAAGCATGAGGAAAATAGAGGCCTGGTCACATTTTCACAGGAACAGCTGAGAGAGGGGCAAACTTTCTCAACTGATAAGTCACTGAAGTATGCCCAAGTACCAAATCAGATCTCTTCATATCCACCTGCACACGAAGTTTTCTACGGGTTGAGTCTTCCCACATCAATTGCATAATTTCCAGTGTTTGATAATGTTTGCCTTAGATACATCTTCATAGATGTTTCAGAAAGCACAGACCTCAGTTGTCAAGGTAGATGGAAATCTACCTGTCACAAATGCAATTCAATTTGACAGTTGTTTCATTATTCCAAGAAGAACCTTGAGCCCTTTAAGATAGCAACCCCTAGGGAGCAATCCTATCTTTTTCTGCAGAATCACCTGCTCCCAAGACTTCTGTTCAAGGAATCACATTAAAGTCTCTAATCACTGACTCTTCTACTTGAAAGAATCATCTCGGGATACATCCACATTGCAACATGTGCCAGAACTTAAGATGAAATAATACTCCACTGTATGGTTGTATCATACAGGGGAATGTGTATCAGCAAAGAAAGCACGATGCAGTCAGCTACATCATAGCCACACCCATCTATACATTGTATAGGTAGAAGCATTGCTCTTGTTGGAAGAGTCTGTTAGCATGAATCAAAGTGATATTCCTAATGCCTTCCAAGGTTCATTTCAGTGGATTGTGCAACTAAATATTCACCTGCTCAATGGAATCTAAACTCAATTCTATCTCAAATTTTATGTAGCGACCAATCAAAACATAAGCTGAACGGGTGTGTTTACAGGAGGCACACTTGAGTTGATGTATCTGTGGAGGCCCAAGGGTGACATTGGAAATCATTCTGGATTATTCTGTCTCCTTGTTATTTTATTCGGAGGTTTTCCATGGTTTGCTTTCCAGGATCAGGATTACGGGACACTGTCATATCCCATTTGCATTTTTAAATAAGCAGGATCTGGGGATTCGAACTTTGGCTCTCTTGCTTGAAAGGCAAAGATCTTAACACTTAAGCCCTAGCCTCTGGCCATGTTGTTCTCTTAAACATCAGAACTCAAGCAGCAGAAGATCCTCCCTTGAATAAGTGAACTATCTCATATTCCTTGCTTGTCTCCTTGACAATATTTATCATTTTATAGTATTTTTCTCATACATCCTTCTCATCATCCCAAATACTATAGTGCATGGTTTCTGTTCACTCAATAAGAGTGGAGAATTCAGGTGCTAAATTTGTGTAGTTACTTAATGAAAGTTGTGGTGTGAAAAGCAAAAAATGTTTTGAAACACAAATTTGAGGGGTGAATATGTACAACTGAACAGTGAATGCATATTACACCGTGTTATAGTTGCCATTAGGCAATATATTATTACGAAAATTATCCAAGTCTCAAGACTCTACAAAGGTTAATTACGTCATCTGCTACTAAGGAGAAAGCCCTGTGTTGTGATCTTAAAACTTTAAATATTACCCATGCAGCTATCTGTAGGTAGCATTTTTGTTTATGGGTGTATTGTGTGTGTGTGTTTGTGTGTGTGTGTGTGTGTGTGTGTGTATGTGTGTGTGTGTGTGTGTGCTTGCTCTGGCTTTTCATAGACTTAACCTTTCAGAATTACATAAGGGCAGAATTGCAGGCTGCCACCATTTCTACCCAGTATTTCTTTTTTTTTTTTAATTTTTTTCCACTCATACAAGCTTGATAGGTACCCCATTCCCCTCCCTCCCTCCACCCCTCCCTGGATCCCCTTGCTCCCTGTCCCCTTTTCCCCTTCCTTTCTCTCCCTTCCTTACTCCCATTGCCCCCCCATCCCTAGAGCATCTTTTTCTGTGCATATCAAACTTCTCTCTGGGTCCTACTCTCTGACGATGTATAAGGACTCAGTAGCATTGCCTAAAATACTTTTTTGTGATCCCCTTTAGTATGGGAACACTATTGCAGCTGTTAATCCCTTGCCTTAAGGATCCTAGTGCCTGTGATCCACGCTAGATTTTGGGGGGTCAAATGATATGTTGGTCATTGCACAGGTCATGCAAAGTCTTATTATGATTACTTCAGCCTTAACTTGTGTGGAGTATCTTGCATGTCGTAACTCTTCCCCATCTTTAGGTTCTTACAATCTTACCGCCCCCTCTTCCGCAAATTTCCCTGAGCTTTAGGATGGGGAGAGATTGGGCTGGCCTGGTTCCAGGTGGTTGATATAGAGTCTCTGATGTTCTGAATTGTGGTTTGTTGATTACTTTTTTTCAGTTTTGCTGCTCCTGCACCATCCTTAGCTCCATCCTGATGACTATCAAGTATTTCTATGTCAGACCTGGGGATCCCAACTCAGACCCTTTTTCTTGCTAGGCAAAGGCTAACAAAATGATGATTTTGTGCAGGAGAGATGGCTCAAGGGTTAAGACTCTGTCTCACAAGTAGAAGGTCTTAAGTTCGAATCCCAGGTCTCCTGCAATAAACACCATGCAGAAATAGCTTCAGCCCACACTTTGGGCTCTGGTGGTGGAGCCTGGGAAATCTCAGATGAAAGAAAGAAAGAGGTACCAGCACTTGTCACCATGCACAAAAATGAATTCTAAATGGATTGTGGACTTTAATGTTAGGCCAGAGACAATAAAAACCCTAGGTGAAAGGGTAGGGAACTCCCTTGAGCCAATTGGGCTAGGCCAACAGTTCCTAAACAGAAATCTAATAGCAGAAACACTAGAACCAACACTCGACAAATGGGATCTTATGAAATTAAAGAGCTTCTGTCCAGCTAAAGAGATTGTAAACTGAGCAAAAAGGAAACCCACAAAATGGGAGAAAAATCTTCATTAACCACATATCTGATAGAGCTCTGTTATCCAGAGTGCACAAAGAACTTAACTGAACACCAAGGAGAAAAATGGCTCAATTAAAAATGGGCCTCAGAACTCAAAAGAAACTTTTCCAGAGAAGAAATTGAAATGTATAACAAATATCTTTAAAAATGCTCCATGTCAGTAGCCATCAAGGAAATCACCACACCCCAGTGAGGATGGCAAACATCCACACTACAAACACCATATGCTGGAGAGGATGTGGAGACAAGGGAACTCTCGTGCATTGCTGGTGGTCATGCAGGCTTATACAATTACTTTAGAAATCAGTATGGTGAGTTCTAAAAAAGTTAAAGATTGAAATGCCACACGACCCTGCTGTGCCATTACTGGGAATAATCCCCCATTATGCAGAAATTCACCACAGTTACAGGAGCACAACCATGTTCACTGTGTCATTATTTATAATAGCAAAGTCATGGAATCAACCCAAATGGCCAGCAGTTGACAAATGGATAATGAAAATGTGGTGCATATATACAATGGAATACTACTCAGCCATCAAAAAGATGAATTAATGAAATTTGCTGGGAAATGAATGGAATTAGAAAAAAAATATATTGAGTGAAGCATTCCCGAATCAGAAAGTTAGACACCATATGTGCTCCCTAATGAGTGGATCCTAATTCCAAACCCACTTAATGGCGTATTCAAAGATAGATCTCTGCAATACCTACTGCAATCATAAAGGATTTTAAACAGGAGGGAAGGGTAAGGAGGGCCTCAAAAACAAACAAAAAAAGGAGACAGGGGATCAAGCCTCAGTAGAGAAAATAGGCCACAGTCAAGTATTGCATGTGAGTAGCGAGACATCTGGTGCAGCTCACTGTCACTCCCTTTCCTGGTCACTTGCAACTGAACAGTTGTGTTCTCACCAATCAGGGAGGATATAGAGACTGGTAGATAGACGGGTAACCATCCAGCAAATGGGTCACTGACCCCCCCTCACTGCTGGGTCTGTTCTATTCTTCCATCTATCTTTGAGTCTCCTCTTATATTAAGATCTTCATTTAAAGAGTCTTTTATTTTTGGTTAGGAGGTGACCTTCAATACCAATCAGGATGCAGCCAAAGGCGGTGCAGGAAAAGCAAAACTGAAAACAATAACAAGCCATAATTCAGAACACCAAAGACCCTACATTAATCACCTGGAACCAGACCAGCCAAATCTCTCTCCATCTTAAAGCTCAGGGAACCATGCGGAAGAGGAGGGTGGCAAGATCGTAAGAGTCTGAAGATGGGGAGGAACAACAATGTGCAAGATACTCCACACAAGTTAAAGCTGCAGCAGCCAGAACTGGACTTTGCCTGACCTGCACAACGGCTGACATGTGGATGACCTCCCAGAGTCTAGCATGGGTCACAGGGGAGAAGGCTCTAGGCAGTAGGATCCTTAGAGGCATGGGATTAACAGTCATAATGGAGTTCCCATACTAAAGGGAGCCCAAGAAGGGGCTCCAGGCTATGCCACTGAGTCCTCTATGATGGAGGACTCAGAGGGAAGTTTGGAGTTTACACAAAAAGATGTTTCATGGGAATGGGAGGGAGGAACGGGAAGTACTGAGAGAGGGGGAGGGAGGGAGGGTGTTGAAAGGAAGGGGGAAGAGGGGACAGTGCAACGGGGCACAATTGGGGAGAGGAGGAGGGAGGGAGAGGACAGGGTATGTATTGAGCTTGTATGATTAGGAAAAAAATAAAATGAAAATCATCCTGCAATCCAGGATGATTCCCAAAGTCACACTTCATCCTCCACAGGGACACAACAGTGCCCTCTGATTCACACACATACATACATACACACACATACATACACACACATGTACACACACACAAACACACAATAACCAATGTATGATCCTTGTGTACATTTAGAAAAGGAAAGGAAAGGGAAAGGAAAAAGATAAGGGAAGGGAAGGAAAGGGGAGGGGAAGGGAGGGGAGGAAAAAGAAAGGAAGATTTCTTCATTTTGCAGCATGATGAAGAGGAAATTTCAACCTCATCATCTTGTCATCTATAGCTAGGGTCTCCATTTGTTTGTCCATAGATTGCTAGGTCATTTTCTTTTTTTCAAATTTCAAATAAATTATTGCTCATAAATATATTGGGAAAGTTAAAATAAATTTTCATTTGTGAATTTTAGTAGGTATTTTAAAATAGTCTTGTTTGCTTATATGGCTTCCATTATAAATTCCTGGCTCATGCTAGGTTATTTTCTGAGTAATTAAAGACTTCTTTCTCTCAAGGTAAACTATTTCTAAGATAACTATAAAAGTGCTCAGATACTTTAAGACTACATGATGGCTATGTACAATATGATATTTATACACATGTAATTTGTGCAAATATATGTCAAATAAACATATATACATGTGTGTATACATATGTCTGTAGGTGGGAAAAACCAAATTTCCCCAAGGGAAATTTTACTAATACTGGTTCCATAGTATTAAATGTCAGGCCTGATTTTAAAAGTGGCAATTTTACATAACTCTGACACATGTCATCTTGGATTGCATTTGCATTCACGTATAAACAGATAGCCTATTTGACATGAAGTAAATAATTGATATTATTCTCACAATGTCAATGGAAATTTACTGTTTTGTTCCATGATGACTGTCCTAAGAAGTTCTCTGTTGCCTGCTATTATCTTCTCAAATTTAGACATCTATATCAAATGCAAACTTTCCAGTGATTTAGAATTTTACTTTAACCAATAAAGATTAATATTTTCTTGCAGTGCTAAAAAAATCCTTAGAGATAAATTTTCCAGAAGAAAATATGAAGAGATTATTATACTCAGTAGTAGTTTCACAAGTTATGTTTTTCTCAAGATGATTATGCAAAGTACATAAAATTATGTCAGTTGCCGACAAAGCTATTAGTTTTATTCAAATTCAAAAGAATTTTCATTGATTATTAACACATAAATAATTAAATTATGGTTGTAGCACCTTAAAATTGTTTTTTTTCATTTTGCCCACTTTTATTTCATTTTAATGTTTTAAAATTACATGAATCATTTTTAAAAGGTTAATTGATATAAATAATAATCTTCCTGTTCATTAATACTCATAATTTCGATTTAAAGGGTTGAGAACAGGTTAAAGGGTTGAGAGGTAAGATAATGGCAACTCTGTTCTTTCATTTAGAGTGCTTTTATGTAATCTGATGCAGCATGTCAAAACAGTTTTCCATACCTACCTCCATTGGCAACTCTTACTCCAAGGAGGACCTGAAAAGTGTGTGTTCCTAATACATTATAGGTGATACTCAAGTTTTTGATTCAAACATAGAGAACATGGAAGCAAATGGTTAATTTATTTTCGCCTTTAATTTAAAGAAAAACACTTGAAATTTATAGACTTACCTAGCATGCCAGCATTAGATGCTGAAAACATCTGTCATTCCCGAAAAGTTTCCCTGAACAATTATTTATAAAGGACCTGAATGTGTCCTTAACCATTACCATAGTTCTTTAGCCTAATTCTTAGTAATAACTGCATATTAATAAGCAAAAGAAAAATTGTAACTAGAGTAGGACATAGCTGCACTCCAGGAAATGGAAGATCAAAATCCTCCCTCCCATTCTGTGTCTTCACATTAAGACTTTGTTGTTGAAGAGGAAGGGATGGTATGTGGATGGGAAGGAGGACACATTGCAACGGATAATGCAGAAATGCAGAGGAGCAAAAGAAACATATTGTAAGCAAGTCTATACGGAAAATTATAGCCTGAAAGAAACTAGCAGATGCTTGAAAACAATCTATTGCAACAGAATCAGTAAAAAATTGGATGAATCTAAAAAAACTAATAATGTACAAGGTGATTGATAAGGTATTGCAAAACCTCACCAAGGTTAGACTTTGATGGCTTTAAGGGTGAGTTCTAATAAACATTGGAAGAGATATTTTAGCCCCTCTCTGACACATTTCGCACTTTTAAGTTCATTATATTTCCTGTTTTCTATTTGGGAAATAGGTTTCTTATAATGTTTTCTCTCACCATGTTTGCTGGGCATCCTTCACAAAGCTCTCACACCTGCTATACCACACTGGCACCCGAAGTTTTCCCCTTTCATGTCACATGTGCCCCACTTCCTCTGATAGCTTTCCTTTCCCATGACCCCATTTACAGTATTGGGACCTCTAACCCAAACATCTCCACAGCCACATAGACTCACATATATAAAACTTAAAGTCTAAGAACCACACCTGAGAAAGATGCCTGTCCAGTGTCCTTCTGAGTTTGTGTGTTAAAACAATATAATGATTTCCAGATCCATTCACTCCTCTGTATACACTATAGTTCATGATTTCTTTTCCTTTGCAACTGAATGAAGTTCAATTAGACATATGTATTATAAGTTCATTTTCAGTTCATCAGTTGGTTGTATTTTGAATGATTCCTTTTTTGAGCTATTGTGAATAGTGCAGGAATGGACATGGATATACAACTACAACCTGCATAGAAAATAAGACTAATAACTGTCTTATTTTTCATGTAACTAAAAAGCTTCTGGACACCAAATGAAGCTGTCAACAGAGTGAAATGACAGCTTTTATTATGAGAGAAAAATATTTTGCAAGATACACTTGACAGAAATTAATATTTACAAAAATAAACAAAAAACTTGCCTATCAGTAATTGGGCTATTGAAGTGAATACAATGCTCTCATAAGAAGAAACACAAATAGCCAGTAAACATTTTTTGAAAAGTGTTCAAAACCCTTACCTATCAGGAAAAAAAAATTAAGACTCAATTTTCCCTTAGTCAGAATGTCCATTATCATATGCTGGTGAAAATGCAGAGAAAAAGGATTTTTTTATTCACTCATGGTAGATATGTAAACTGGTACAGTTACTGTTGAAACCATTGTCAAAGTTTATTTAAGAATACAAAAGTAAAATTACATTTCCATATGAACCAATAATATCATTCATACACACCAAAGTACTCTAACTCCTAGTTTATTTTGTAAGACCAGCATTACACTGATAATAGAACCAGAAACCAATATGACAAAATAAAAAATTACAATAAAAAATCAATATTCCTAATCAATGTAGAAACAAAAAAATCCTCCAGAAAGTTCTAGCCAATCTAATTCAATAGTTCCTTATAAAATTTGTGCACAAGGACTAATGGGGTTTATCTGGAATCCAAATATGATTCAAGACATATAGATAAATGAATGTGATATACCATAATCCCATCCCCTCTACTGAAATTTTCCTTCTTCTAATTTCTGTTATGCACAATTATTATTCCAAACTGTTTGATAGAAAATTCCAGAAACACAGCTAATAACTTTCAGTAAAATATATTGTTAAAATTGTTGAGCCAGTTAATATTGCCAGTATCTTACATCAATCCCCTGAGCACACGGGGTGGAAGGAGAGAACAGATTTCAAATAGTTCTCTCTCTCTCTCTCTCTCTCTCTCTCTCTCTCTCTCTCTCTCTCTCTCTCTCATATAAAGAAAGAAAATATTTTAGTCTAGGTATGTACATATTGAAACAAAACATTTATAATATTACATCATATATCAAAGATAAAGAGACAATGAGATAGTGTATCTATCTCTTGTTTTATGCATGTGAGAACTATCTGTAGTTAAGAGATGATTAATTTATCACATTAATGACACAAAAGATTAAGAAAGATAAATATCATATGACCAATTTGGGCAAAAATACTCTAAGTAAGTTATGTATAGAGGGATATTCCTTACTACAACAGAAATCATATAATAAGGCCAGAAAAATCATCATGCTTAAAAATGGCAAGATGAACATTTATAAGATAAAGATAGCAAATGGCCATGAACTGTCTCAGCAGATGTATGTACCTGCTTGCAAACTAGACTCTTTACATCAATCCCCTGAGCACACAGGGTGGAAGGAGAGAACAGATTTCAAATAGTTCTCTCTCTCTCTCTCTCTCTCTCTCTCTCTCTCTCTCTCTCTCTCTCTCTCTCTCCCTCCCTCTCTCTCTCTCATATAAAGAAATAAAATATTTTAGAAAACTGACAAGGACATCCAGTTTTTCTATTTCTATTCAATATAAAACTGGGAATATTACCTAAAATAATCAGACAAGAAAAAAAAGACACACAAATTGAAAAGAATGAAGTGTATTTTTTCTATTTGCAGATATAAAGCCCCAGAAAATGAAGCAAACAAAAATGTTACAATTTACAAACAAATCCAATAAATTTTCAAAATATGGAAATCAGTTACATTTCTACAGACCAACAACAAGCTCTGTAAAAAAGAAATTTACAAAACAACCTCGTTCTCCACTTCCATATCTCAAGAACAAATTTAAACAAGGAAGTGAAAGATCTGCACTCTGAAAATCATGAGTCGTGTATAGTAAAACTGAAGACTCTAAATACTGGAAATCATGCTCTTCTCACTGACTAGAATATCTAATATTTTATAATGCCCTTGATACTCAGAGCAACACCTTTGAAGATCATTCTGGGTTTTCATTTGTTTATACAGAGATTCTTATTGTTGCAATTGTCTAAAGTCCTCTTGCTGTGCCCTGAAACCCATCTGCAAGCTAACCTCTGTTAAATTGGAATGACTTTTGTGGACATAAATCAAGAAATCTTTACCAGACATGCTATCATTCTGTAAGGGAAAAAACAGCTATTCTAATAGTCACTATTTTTTTAAAGACAGAAACCCGAAGCATTGCTAAGACTTCTCTATATTATAGGCCACAAAGTGGGCTGCAAAATCAGACCTGTAGGTGCACCTTGGGATTTCATAATTTAAGTGACAGAGTTTCACATTAAAAATACTCAAGGCAGTATTTCTTGATAAATTGCTTCTTCATGAATGTAAATACTACTTTCAGAAGTAGAAGATGGTTTTACAGTATGATTTAGCATAGAGTGAGCCGATAGGATGATTTAAGGAAGAATTTCCATTGTATCTGCTCAGACATGATTTATGGGCATCCTTATACTCATCGTGCATGCATTTGGCAAATTTTTGTATTTGGAGAAAAGTAGTCCAGGAAACACAATATTGCATACAATAGGATTGCTTTTTTTCTTTTAAAGATATTTTATAAGAAAAAATGACAATGTATTACTACTCAGTGTTAAATGCTCTTTTGGACAAATTCACTCATTCAAAAATTGTATCCATTTTGCTTTTCATGGGAAACTACTCAGAACAGATAGCATTCCAAAACGATTTTTGCTTGAACAAAATCCTATGAGTGGTTTGACAAAGCACTTTTAAACAGTCTAATGACATTAAATAGTCACCAATCCAGATGATCAGCCCTAAAACATGTGTGTACTCCCAGCACACTTTCTAACACTAAAATATATCATGGACCTAAGAAGGCATCTGTTCACATTGATCAAATCTTACTACAATGAAAGTCATGCTTCAGAAAATTCAGAATGCATTCATTCATTTTGATGATTCACGACTGGATTTAGTGTGATTATAAACAACCTACTCAACAACTGTCAGAAATTATTCTGTACCCAATAGTAAAGACATATCACAATTTTTTCACTTTTCTCTATGGATGGGTTTCTCTTTGATAAAGTCATACTTGGATAAAAAAGTTCTGATTCCTTTGCCATCTTCCTTTTTTTTTTTTTCTTCCTCCCAATCCACCTGTCAGTCAGTTCTCCTTTTCCACAAAGCTTTCTCCCACATTCATGTCTTTTGGTTTATTTTGTGTCCCTCCAGATTTATCCAGGACATGTTGTGTGAGCCTGAGATTAAGAATGTTTCTTACTGTCCCAGTTGACAAATTTGCACATATCTTTCATGCTCGCCTGAATGGATTACTGCAGGATTGACATAATCTTTTGTATATGCAGCCCTTGCTTCCCCCATCTGTGGAGATAGGAAAGAACATTGAAAGGGGGTTGTATATACTTGTACACACTTCACTTTCTTTCCAAAACAATGTCCATTGCTTAAGAGTTTTCTGTAATATGGAATCTGAATTAATATATTCTCTATTACCTAAACACCTATTTACTTAAACTCTGAACGGTTTATTTACTTATACATGATATTCTGGTATCATTTGTTAGTACATGCAACAATTATGCAGAGCATGGAGATGCTGATACATTTGATCTTTGGATATGAAGACTTCAGATGTATTAATATTACCAATGTTCTGTTGACAAAGATTGTTAGAACTGACTCTCTGGAGCTCATGGCCGTGGAAGCAACATTTCAAGAATTCTAATTTGGGGCCAGGAGGGGCGCTCAGTAGGCGAAATGATTGTGTAGGGATCTGAGAACCAGAGAACCTAGAGAAAAACTGGACAGATGTGGCAGTCGATTGTAATGCTAAATTTGCAGGAAACAAAGATAGATATTTCAAACAAGAAGTCTTCATTTCTGGGTCCCAGTTGTCCCTTAACTTGCACCAATGACAAAATATTGGCCCAGGCAGTCTGCAAACACTACTGGTCTCACAAGTCGTTATGAATAAATGTGAAATCTTAAGACCACGTTAAGAAATGAAGTACAGTATGTGCTGCCTAATGTCTGCATCCTAAATCCAGTTTTTTTCCAGTGGAAATAGAATGTGTCTTCTTGATAAGTGTATATCAGCACTCATTTCTGACAGTGTCTATGTCACACTTGTCTGATAAATCACCTTCAACCAATCTCCTCACGGTCCTTTGTGAGGCACAGAACCACAGGTGCTTGAAATCGTTCATGTATTGTTTGCCCTTCATTTCTCAATGTGGTCTTCAGAGTTCACATTTATTCATGATTAATGTATTTTCAGTTATGCTAGCAGGAAAAACCATTCTAATGATTCACTAAGGAGGGTTATAAATTATAGAAACAAAAATAATTTTCATCATGAACCTTGTATACAAATCCAAATATTAATCACAGACAAAGCTTCAGATGTCCTGTGATATATTTCTTCGCTGATCCAAGCCACAGATATCTATATTTTCTCCAAGTGTCATTTCATTTGTAGCATGGCATAAACTTAATTATAAATGTCTAAGCTCTACAGCTCTTCTTTGTAGAAATTATTTTCCCAACAGTACTTAATCTCATCGCCAGCAGAGCTCTGTATTATTCTGTCTTCATATCCCACAAAGTACCCTTTAATTCCACTCAGTAGGCTTAAAAGTGGCTATGCAGTAGATTTACTAATATTATAAATAGTTAATCATTTTAGACTTTTCAATACAAGTCTTTTTTTACTTGAGCCCTTATTTTGTGCATATCAGTAAACAGAAATCTCAGAGTGAATGCTTCCTATGCATATTTCTACTCAGACCCATCCTCATGCCTAGTAGGTTCAAATGAAAATTCAGAGAAGTTGACGATAACTCTGCTCACCTTTCTGAGGACAGGACAAAAAAAGTGCTTTTGGCTATTAACCATCTTATAACATCTTTCCAAGTAACAACAAAATGATCATTGACTAAAGAAACAATTCATAGCACAGAAAGTGCCCCTGCATGTCCAGCCCACATTCTTCCTTCCTAAGATGTCTCCCTCCCACATTGAAAGGTCTGCAAAGGTATGTCATCAAACCCGATTGGACCTATGGTATGCACTTGAACTGAGATATCATTCAGTTTTTCCATATTCTTGCTTGTGTATCTGCTGGGAACAGTGGCAAACATGACAATAATTGGAGATGTCAGCTGAAGTTCCACTGTCACCAAAAGTAAGAAGAAGTTGGGAAGAAAATACATGGAGGCAAAAATGCAACAAAAACAAGAGAGAGGCAGAGAAATTTTATGAGTGGAGAAGTCTGGCCCGAGCTCCTGGCTGGCTTATAGTCTCAATGCCTGATACTTTTGCAGAATTACTCTGGAGCAAACTCTGCAGGTTTCCTGTAACTATAGTACTTTAAATATCTTACCAGCTCAAGATGCACAAAAAGAAGAGAGAATGGACAGGGAATAGAGACTCAGAGCTAACCATGAGAGTGTATGAGCCCCTGTCAACTATATCATTTGAAGTGCCTGAGTAAGTAATGCTCTGCCTTTCTCAGGGATAGATTAAGGATGCTGAACCAGACTATGTTCCAAAAGTCTTTCATTCCAGATTTTGATGATCATGTTTTGATCCCAGATACTCAATGAAGATCATTTGCTTAGTCAGATATTTCCAAGCAAAGACTCAGATGCTTTGAAACATAAGCACATATTAAGTCTTTAATACAAATATTTAAGTTTTCATTTAAAAGGTTTAGGTTTCACTAGTATAATTTCAAAATTTTCTTTGTAGTCCTTCATAGTCATATAATGCCATATAATATTTTGCTCTAAAACTTTCCAAATAACCTTCATGAAATTAAAACTACATTTAAATAGGTGATTCTAATCCATGAGCATGGAATTCTTTTCTGTATCTACAGAAAGGGCTTCATTCAAAATTTAGTTAGACAATTTATGGTCTTTGTTCTAAAAATGCAAAGGTAGCTTTCCTAATGCTTACCTAATTTCCTAGGCATATATACATGTTAATGATACAAGGCCTGGACAGCAACCTATATGGATCCATGAGACAAAAATAAAAGATGGCATATTGTAAGAAAATGCTAATATTTACTATATTCAACTCTAATTCTATTAATGAATCTTTCAAATTTATTTCTACATTTTACATCACAGTTGTTGGGCACATTTTGAAGTCATATTCATTTTTTCTGTCCTATTAAGCAGATGTAAAACATATCTCCTAGCCCAAATTAAAAAGTTTATTCAATTATATTTATATATGAAAAATATCTTCCTGAAACAGTCCTTTAAACATTGCTTTGCAACTTAATCCCAATCACAGAAGCTCATTTAGTGCAAACAAATAACTTTGATGTGATCATATCACAAATTTCCATGGAAAAATGTGTCTTTAAACTGATATAATTATTAGTTGGACCCTGAATGCACACCTAGAACCACATTATACCTAGTAACCTAATACTTACATTGCTAATACCTATTTCTGGTGCAGCAAAACATAAATTCATAACATCTTACCTGAGCTTACACACACTACTTTGAGTCTATAAACATATATACAAGAAGCTAAAAATCCCATGCATTGATATCACCTTGGCTATACCTTGTGGAAAATCAACCAGAGCTGTTATCCTGACACATTTAAGAACAATAATGGTCAGCAGGGAGTATGGGAAGATCTGGCTCACAATAAAGGATGCAAAGGAAAGCCAAGAGAGAAGGACAAATGAAGTCTCAGGAACTCAACTAATGTGTGAAAAAATATCATTTTTCCATTTAGCTAAGTTAGGCTTTCATGAAGTAGAGGCAGAAATAAAACCTAAGATCTTATAATAGAAGCACATTAGAGAAGAAAATAGCTACAGATACTCTCATTCTAAATTTAAGAGAGATGTTCCTTAAAAATCAGAGTCCTCAGTTTGGCATTCCATAAATTCATATTGAAGACTCTATGATGTCTGGATCTCTTCCACACCCCTAAATAAATCCTGGCTTGGATCATTACTTCCTCCCCCCATGACTTCAAAGAGCTTCAATGATGGTTGCAGTTTTCCATGTTGTGCCTTATTCTGCAACTTTTCACTTGCCTCTTGGTCACCCGTTCTCGGTGCGTTGCTGACACCTGGCAATGGCCACTCCAAGCCAGGTAACTACCATCTCCTCCAGATCTTCCAAGTGCCCGTATGTATTGTGCATGCCACATAATTTCTTCCACTAGAGTTCTGTCCCAGGGCATCAGAGTGAAACCAGAATGTTTATCCCAGAGTCATAAAGCCCTAGTCAATAACACTCAATCTTCTAGTCTTTGGCTGGTCATCAAATAATCTGTATTGGAAGTAACATTACAGGGTTATCATTGACAACAGTTAACTCAGCACTCATAAATACAATTGCCAGAAAGCAGATATATTGATCCTCTGGAGTTTAGCAATGAAGATCATAGTAAGGACAGAGTCAAGGAAAGCAAGATTAGTAGGCATAGAACTAGAGTTGTGATGAGATTTCAGTGGAGATTTCAGCTGGATAATATGGTGAGTTATGTAGTTGAGTAACGTTGGTTTGTTTCAAATGGCTTGAAAGAGCCATTTGAATTACATCAGCTCTTTAGGTACAGGTGGGTCCCAGAAAGTGGACACAGGAAAACAGATTCCTTAAACTAACAGAACTTACGGGAAGGACCAAAATGCCTGCAGTGGGCAGACAAGACAGACAAGGACTGCAGAGTGAATATAATTCCTACAGAAAAATATGAACAGCATAGCCCAACAAGATATAGTCCTTAGTTAATTTGAAGATTGATTTTTTTAAATTTTTTTGTGTGTATGTATATATGTTTGTGTCTGTGTATCAAAGGGCACTATGTGTCTCTGTGGAGGACCAAAGATAACTTCATGAATCATCTTGGATTGCTTCTACTTCCTTCTTCTTTCACGCTGGGATTTCTCAGGCTCCGCCCACCTAGGCCTGAAGTGCAGGCCGCTACTGGTTGAGCCTGGCATTGTTACATGCCACCTGGGATCCGAACTCAGGACCTTCTGCTTGTGAGACAAAGTCTTAACCTCTGAACCATCTCTCCAGCTCAAAGATCGATTTCTAAATTTGATACTGATTGTGTCATGGTTACTTTCATTCAGTCTATGAGAACACACTAACATTGAGGTCATTTCATGATTTTCCCATGTGAATCTGACACACTGAAGTAGTTTGTTTTTCATCACAATGTACTAATATGCATTATGATGGGTTTCATTGTGGCACTTTCCTACACACATAGAGTATATTCTGATTATATTCACTCCCATTGCTCTCTCTTCATCTACTTCTATCCCTGCCATTCCTTTTCCTTCTCTTAACCAAGTCTTCTTGCATATAACACAGATACTCAGGGGCACTTGCTGCCACACATTACAGGATGTTAATGGATCCAATCTTGTTATGAGTTCCTGACTGTGATCCCCTATTATAGTTGGAAGGCATCATTCCAGCCCTCCTCTTGCCCCAACTTTTACATGCTCTCCAGACTAGCTCTGTAATCCTGTCTATGCCTTGGAGAATGTGATACAGATGCTCCATTTAGCACAGAGTAGTTGACAGTCACGTACTCTCAGCACTCCAAGCAGTTATGAATCTCTGCAGTAACTGCTATCTACTGCCAAAAGAAACTTTGCTGACAAAAGCTGAGACATACACATAACTACAAAGAAAGATTACATCATGTCCATTTAGTAAATTAGGAATAATAACTTCCTCCATAGGTCTTATGATATTTGGATCCCTTGGGCTTGAAAAGGTGATTAGTTACTTCCATAATTGTCATGTCAAAATTGGACAAGTGGATATGTCTTGTGGGGATGGGTGACAGTATAGAATGCAGAGTCCACAGCTGGGTAAGACTGATGGTGACTTTTCTCCCCCAACATTTTCACAATACCAGCACTGTGAAATTTTACTAGCAGAAAGGAAGCTTCTGTTTCAGTTGGAACATAATTTCTCTGTCCTGCAATCACAATATCAGCAAGAGAACCTTACCAAGTGGCAATAGCTTATATTTTTGGTGTGAAGGAAGGCTTGAGGGGCTTCCTAACAAACAAGTCATAGGAAACTGAGATTTATTACTTAATAACCTAAATAAATTATAGTTAATCATCAAATTGTTACTTAATAAGCAAATTCTGTGAACCGTTTATCCATCTATGAAATGTTCTTCTCTTCAAAATATTTTCTCTTCTATTTAGCTTTCAAAGTAACAAGTTTTCCTATGTCTTTATCATATAATTCTGATATTTACTAACCCTGAATATACATGCCTACTCCCATGTAGTCTGCTAACAAAATTAGAACAATGGGATTTAAAGAAAATGTCAAATATGGCAGCTATACTGAAGTATATGTTGATCACAGCTTCAATTAGATTTGCGCTCAGTTTAAGAGTCTTCAAGTTCAGTTTTAAAACAGGGAATCATTAGTCTTTGCCTGTCAATTGATGAGATCCAGAGTTACTTATGAGAAGAACTTCTGACACTAATTAATTAAGATGAGAAACCCACCCTTAACATGCAGAAACATGAAAGACATTGTTTCCTTCCATTTAGAAGGAAGCATTTTCCAGCTGAGTTTTCAGAGCAAGTTTACTTCAATTTCTGATATTGATTAAAGCCTTGATAAATGTCTTATCTATACGCCTGTGAGATCATCTCTATTGACTATTGCATCCTCTCTTCATGTTGAGCCTCTATCCGGAATCTGTCTTCTACCTGAGGGCATCTGTACATGAATATTCTCTAGGCAATGATTCTCTACTGAATAAAAAGGGAAAAACGAGTTAATCTATCGCCCTCTGCTTTTGAATGTTGATAGAACATAAACAGTCTCTGAAGTGCCTGCCTCTATCGCTGACTTGTGATGGACTATAAGATGGACCTGTGAGAAAAAAAAAGCCATTTCTCCCACGAGAGACATTTGTCAGAGTATGTTATCCAGCAATGGAAAAGAAACTAACACAAGAATGATGGTCAGCAAGTAAAAAATCTTTTGGTCAAAAGACTAATGAAAATAATACATAAATGAGTAAATGCAGTTCTAGCTGATAAATCAATTAGCATGATAAAGAAGAAATGAAGTCATCATAGAGTAGTAACTTGACTCTACTCTTTAATAGGTCTCATGAAATAAAGGAAAACTTTCTGCATTAAAGTAGATTTTGTTGATAGTAATCAAAGATTAGATACTGTCTCTATAATTTAGGTTAGACATAAATATGCACATGGATTCTAAATTTGTAATCAGTTATGATAGCCATAAAAAAGCCAAATCATATTAAATAAATATCAACAGGTATGGTTGGAGTTAGGATAGGAAAAGGGTAGAAAAATGTTGGAGATGGGGAATGTTTGATTGCAGATTGAATTCTCCTTTGACTTCTTTCCCAGTTGCTACCATCAGGTAGAAAACAGATTCCAGATAGAGGCTCACCATGAAAAGGATGCAATAGTCAATAGAGATGGTCTCACAGGCATATGAACAAGTAATTATGAAGGCTTTAATTAATATCAGAAATTGAAGTAAATGTGCTTTGAAAACTCAGCAGGAGTAACAGGAAAATACTTCCCTCTAAACAGAAGGAAATAGTATCTTTCATGCTTCTGCATGTTTTGTTTAATATATCTCTAAAATCTTCAAGTGATTTAAGATGCCATTATATTTAATATGATTTGGCTTTTTTATGGCTATCATAACTGATTACAAATTTAGAATCCATGTGCAATAGGGGAATGAATAATCAAAGTCTAATTCCAGGAAGTATTGATTTGTCTAGCAAAAAGAAAATAAAACTCAACAAAAATTGAATTAAAAATGAATCTCACACCCCAAATAACAAGACTGAACTTAGAACTATAAAGAAAAACTGTTGTTAGCTAGGTAACATGTGCCCATTTTTGCAATACTGGCATGAATGTTGCAAGGTTAAGCAAGTTCTTCCTGATTGTATAGAGGACCCACTTCACAGCAAGAAATTCATATATTGTACCATCTAATAAATCTTAGATGCAGAGGGCATACGCTCTAGGGAATAACCACACAACTGTTTCGTTTATGGACATAGTATTAAACTGTTTTCTAAATATGTTTCTTTGAGTGTATAAATTACTAGAGCTTTGAGCCTTTGTTCAGGATGCTTCTTTTGCAAAGAATAGCAGATAATTCAGACTCACAAATGACCAAGTTGCAGAAAAGAAATGGCTGTGACCCTAAATTGAACAGATAAATCATAGTCACCCCTTCAAGGCTCAAGAGACATCAAAGAAGAGGTAATGGAAAGAATATCAGAGCCAAAGTTTGGGAAGGAGAACTGAGCAGAAGTGTCTTCTGGACATGACAACGAAGTTGCTCCCATCAGCTTCTTACAACTGTATTGACCTGCACAAGGTTAAGTCTGTCAACAATTCATCAAAGAAAGAGAAAAATTCATGAAGCCCCACTTTCCTTGAGAAACCACTGACAATTAATGCTGGACAGGGAAAAGGGAGACACTATTTTCAGTGGTGTAGCCACTGATCTATTGCCCCTGTTTGCTCTAGCATCTGCCCAGACCAAAGATAATAATGTAGTAACCTTTACTAAAATCAATCAGAGAGAGAGAGAGAGAGAGAGAGAGAGAGAGAGAGAGAAAGAAAGTCATAAAGAGGAAAAGGTAGAAAGAGGGAAAGAAAGAGACAGAGGAATGTAGGAAAGAGACTTTTGGGAAAAGGTTTTCAAGTGACAGGAAGGTGGCTGAGAGAGGATAATATGTGACGAAAATATGGAAATGACTAAAATTTATTAAATAAATGTATGAAGCTGCCAAAAAGTGAAAGATATTTAAAGAACTGTTGTCGGAAGATTCTCAGACAAGTCAAAGAAGTATCATGTCCAGAAACAGATAATGAAAAAAGTTATTGCACATTACATTAGCTGACTGGCTATTGGTTACATTGAAAATACACAGGAATTTTGCAGTGCAGCATAGTCACCTGTACTTTGATACAGAATAAACCTCTTGTTTCTCTAAGCTGTTAGGATTGGGTGTATCCAACAACATCTCTCACAGGATGGTGTATAAAATATCCAAAACTAAAATAAATCCTTCTGTGAAAAGTATGCATTTCACAGTGGCATACTTAAAGTATTATATACAACTCTTCCATTGGCAAGTATCAGGTTGTGTTCTCATTTTCTGTTAATCCTAGCAGAATATTTCAGAAATCGGTGCTATTTCATAGAACTTTATTCTAATGATTTTTTAACATGAATCTTACCTACTCTTTATATTCAAAATCTACTTAAAATTAGATATTTTGGAGTCCATGAAGTGGAAGGTCTATGAATAAGGTTTGTGAATATCCATAATGGGCTAACTACTTAAAATCAAATTAGAAATTATGCATACCTATACATGTATATATAATCTCTTTTCTCAATAACAATGTTTGTAATATAACACGAAGAACTATTTTCAAAGCAACAAGTAAAACCATAGTTGAGTCTGATCCTAGTTCTTTTATCAGAAAAGTTTACCCATATCTAAATATTATCAGTTTCAATTTTCTTTCCTAATTAATTGAAACATCAAACATTTCAATTTACTCCCAAACTTTAGGATAAATATCTGAGTAGACATACTATTTGTAAAATATGACTGGGTCTTGGGGCAGGAGAGGTGGCTCAGGGGTTAAGCCTCTGCCTTGCAGGTGGAAGGTCCTGAGTTCGGATCCTAGACCCCATGTATAGACGCCAGGAGGAAGCGGGGGCGGCCTGCGCTTCTGATCCTGGTAGGGCGGAGCCTGTGAATCCCCGGGCGGAGTAAACAAGGAGGAGGTGGAAGCGTCCATGGTGGTTCCCGAATTCGCCCGTGGTTCTACACACACACACACGCACACACACGCACAATTGAATAAAAATTAAAAAAAACTTAAAAAAATTTAAAAAAAATATGACTGGGTCTTAATTGTGCCCCTCAGTGGGAGCACTTTGGTTTACTGAGAAAACACTTGCAAGAGTTTTTCTCCAGGGTTAACTACTGAGGAACCAAAGCAACTTATGTTTGACATTTCTGCACTGAAGGATAATTATCTTTGATTTATGCTACAGATCTTGATTATAACTTTCATAATGTGGCTGTTCATAGAAATCTGCAAATCAGTAAGAAATCTTCATAAAATTTGCACCTTTACTGGCTTTGTTATCATTCATTCTGAAACTGGCATGAGTTCTGCTTTGAATACTGCTGATACTTGATAACAATCATGAGTTAAGATTCAGTGATGATAGGAGAGTGAAGAACAACCCTCTGTAAATAGACCTCACTCATTTTTAATGCAGCTGTCCCTACATTTACCATCAGTATTACAATGCCTTAATGATCTTAAGCCTTGCTTTCCTAACTAAGAGAAAGTTGGCAGTGTTCTGTGAGAAACTGTGGTGGGAGACTGATTCAATCCTTCCTTGCCACGCAAGGTTACCAGCAACAGTGAGCTACCGACTCCTTGAAACCAAGAGTGCTCCGCAAGTCTGCACTCAAGAAGCACTTGATCCAGGTGAACCCCAGCTTCGGTGCCTCAAGTATGTGCTGCTCCTCATTAGAATTCTTTGAATCTTTAGATCTATTCCATGTCTTCGCATTTACAAAAATTAAATTGTTATTTCTTGGAATAACTATCCATATGTACTAACTTTTTATCCACAAAATACAAAGAAGTTATTAAATACCTTTGACAAAGCAGCTCCATTCTAAAACATTCTTAGAACCTGACCATCCATTGTCTTGAGTTTGTGGAAATTAAAAATTAGTATTCACTGAGAAATAGCTTCATTGCCCATTTACTAGCTCTATATGAAACAAAATGATGAAGTAAACTACACAATGAATTATGGCTTGATGTTATCCAAAATTTATTTGTGACTTCAACAAATAGGTAACAAATGATTCAACATTCAGAATATTACAAAAGACCACATTTTCATTATTGTAATTAGTCCAGAAAATGCTATAACACTCCGATTAGGAGCATAGTTGCTCCTCACATTAAAGAATGAATTATTAGACAGATATTGGAAGTTTAGAGTTTGTTGGACCTCTTATTGCAAAAGTATTAGCAAATGTTTCTTTTCATTATTTGTCTCTAAACATTGAAGGTGAAAATGCAAACACTCTTGCACTCCGGTTTCCATGGGTATTGACTGCAGGATCCCCATTGTTATCAAAATCTACAAATGCTGAACTCACAATGGCATGTTTAGACAACTTTTTTTAAAACATCTTCCCTTATTTTAAAATACCTTTAGATATAGTACAATACAACCGCTAGACAAATAGCTTTATACTGTACTTTACAGGGAATAATTTCAAAGTAATGAGTTGTGTACAGATCCAATCATAATATATTTAACTATGAAATATTCAAACTAGACATAATAAAAACAAGTTTTGACAGCAAATATTGAGTAGAGAGGGAGGTGAAGTACAAGCAGCCTGGTAGCTCATGGTTACAAATGGAGTCATTCTAAATTCATCACACATCTTAGCATATATCAAAAACTTCGATAGACCCTCTCCCGCATCCACTCGGCCGGGAATGCTCGAGCTCGCTGCTCGCAGTCCAAGGATGGCACCCTGCTTCCAGGTACTTCCCACCAGCCCCCAATTTACCTGCTCCTCACAGCCCCTCCCACCATCCAGCCTGAGCAGTCCCCAAACTGCCCAGGGCTTGGGTGGACCACTAGGCCATGCCCCAGGACCCAGGAGAAGCGCTCTGCCATCTTCAGCCCTTCCGGACTTCCCAGGACGCTGCCCGCTTGCCATCCAGGGATGGAATCCTGCTTCCCAGAATTCAACAGAGTCCAAAGAAAACCCAAGCAAAACTCCAGGGGACAAAGGCCATACATCTGAAGTCCTCTAAAATCGTCCTATCACATGGGAGAGGTTCTTCACATTCATCCCAAAGATAAGTAAACCCACTTTTTACTGTCCTGCTCCTCTCAATTATTAATCACTGTAGATTAACTTTTCCATACACCCACCCACAAAACATATACTACTTCAGGGACAATACCACTAACCCTCATATATCGCCAAGGTACTAAATCATAAAAGTGCACTACCATGGGGCTGGAGAGGTGGCTCAGAGGTTAAGCCTCCGCCTTGCAGGCGGAAGGTCCTGAGTTCGGATCCCAGATCCCACGTATAGACGCCAAGCAGAAGCGGGGGCGGCCTGCGCTTCTGGTCCTGGTAGGGCGGAGCCTGTGAATCCCGGGGCAGAAGGAGGTGGAGGCGTCCATGGTGGTTCGCGAATCCGTCCGTGGTTCTACACATACACAGACACACACACACACACACACACACACACACAGACACATGTGCGCACGCACGTACACACGCATATGCACACAGTTGAATAAATAATAATAATAGTAAAAAAATTAAAAAAATATTTTAAAAAAAAGTGCACTACCATGTTAATATTCATCCCCGTCTACTAAACCTGATTTAATTGATGTACTAATAGTCTAATAGCCTCATCTAGGAAATAACAGTAACAACAGAAAAACGCACTCAACTCCAAGGCAATCAAGAGTAGTAACTGCCAGAGAGAAGTAATACCAACTAAATCAGTTCAGTCAAAAACACATAGAAACTGAAAAGACTTAAGAGACAAAACAACATGCCCAAGTCAAAGTGTAGATCCATGAAAAACAAAATCCAAAAAAAAAAAAAAACTCACACTGAAAGAATTAACCCCATAGTGACAGATTAAAACGAGAACAAATTCACAGAAAATAGCCAAGAAAGCCAGGCCCAAGATAACAACTTTCAAAGCATGATCATTACCATGATCAGTACTATGAAAGATGAAATGTGGGAGGAGTTAAATATCCACATCAACCACTTTGAACAGGAACACAACAGACATTTGGAGGAGTTGAGAAAAACAGTTCAAGAAACAAAAATAGGCATAGCACATTTAAAAAAGTCTCAGGCAGAGTTTAAAATTGAACTAAAAGACAAGTTATCCTTAACCCAGACCTCAGCAGAAAGTCTTATCAGCAGAACAAATAAAGCAGAAAATAGAATTCCAGATCTTGAAGACAAAGTAGAAGTATTAACCAGCTCAAGGAAGAGGTTTTTAAAGCCAAAAAGACATTCGAGAGGAATATTCAAGAGTTATGGGACACCATGAAGAAGCTTAACATGCACATTCATGGAATACAAGAGTGAGAATTCCAAAATACCACACCTGAGGAAATTTTTCAAGCTATCATAAATGAAAACTTCCCTCATCTAAAGAATGAGAGGCCCATCCAAATACAAGAGGCATTCCACACCCCAAACAGATGTGACAAAAATAAAAAATCCCCATGGCAAAAAATAGTCAATGCACTCCACATTCAAGATGAAGAAAAGGTGCTGAGAGCTTCAAGGGAAAAAAACAAGTCACTTTTAAAGGTAAACCTATTAAAATAATAAATGACTGCTCAATGGAAACAGTAAAATCAGGAAGAACTAGGAGAGAAGTACTTCACGTATTGAATGAGCAAAAATGTCAACCCAAGCTGATATACCCGCAAAACTATCATAATTGAGGGAAAAGAAAAATTTTCCAGCACAAAGACAACTTTAAGGGATACATGTCCACCAAACCAGGCCTTCAAAAAATGCTAGAAATGATACTCAAGCTTGAAGAAAAAAAACAAGCATATCCAGGAGGACAGAAGGGAAGTATAATACCACCAAAACCTAAAAGCCAAATAATACACTTACAAATGCCACTAAACATAAAAAAGTCCAGAATTAAAAATAATTTCTCCATCATAACATTAAATGTCAATGGAATTAACTCACTAATCAAGAGACACAGATTACAAACTTGGATTAAAAATCATAACCCATCAATTGGTTGCCTTCAGGAAACTCATCTCACCACAAAAGATAGACACATCCTAAAAATAAAAGGCTGGTTGAAAATTGTGTAAGCTTATGGAACCAGGAAACAGGTAGGGGTAGCCATTATGCTATTGGACAAAGTGGACTTCAAGCCAAAAAAAAAATTATAAGAGATACTGATGGATACTACATTTTAATCACAGGTACAATTCACCAGGAAGACTTCACAATACTGAATATATATGGCCCAATATGGGCCCCTCCACATTCATTAAGCAAACCCTACAGTGTCTAAAGTGAGAAATCAACCTCCTAACGATAATTCTTGGGGATTTCAACACCACCCTTTCAACATGGGATAGATCAACAGATAAAAAACTTAACAGAGACACATTGGAACTCAATCAAACTCTTACCGAAATGAACCTTACTGATCTCTATCAAACTTTTCATCCACGCACCAAAGCATAGACATTTTCCTCAGCAGCACACGGAACTTTCTCCAAAATAGATCACATATTGGTCCACAAAAGGAATCTGCACATGCACAGGAAAGTTGGAATTCTAACCTGTAGCCTATCAGACCATCATGGTCTAAAGCTTGACATCCACAACACAACAAACAACAGAAAACACACTAATCCCTGGAAACTGCATACTATGATGCTGAATGAGAATTGGACAGGAAGAAATTACAATTGAAATTCAAGATTTCCTGAAAGTGAATGATAATGAAAATACAACTTATCAAAATCTTTAGGACACAATGAACGCTGTCCTAAGAGGGAAGTTCATAGCACTTAATGCCTACATTAAAAAAAATAGAAAAACAACTTAATGATGCAGCTTAAAGCTTGAGAGACACAAGAGCAGGCCAATCCCAAGAGCAGTAGAAGAGAGATTAGTAAAGTCAGGGGAGAAATATCCAAAATTGAGATTAGGAAAACAATACAGAGAATTAACCAGTCTGGTTCTTGAAAAAAATCAATAAGATTGATACACCCCTAGCTAAATTAACCAAAAGCAAGAGCAAGAAAACCCAAAATACAAAATTAGTAATGAAAATGGAGTTATCACTACCAATAACCAAGATATTCAGAGAATTATAACATCATATTTCAAAAACTTATACTCTGTGAAATTTGACAACACAAAAGAAATGGATGAATTCCTAATTAAGCACAAATTACCTAAATTGAATTGGGAAGTTTTGAATTATTTAAATAGTCCTATAACACATGAGGAAATCGATGAAGTAATCTTGAATCTTCCCACCAAAAAATGTCCTGGACCAGAAGGATTCAGCACAGAGTTCTACCAGACATTTGAGGAACAAATAATACCAGTACCCCTTAAATTGTTCCATCAAATAGCAAAGGAAGGTACACTACCACATTCTTTCTACGAAGCTGATATATCTTAAACCCACAAACTAATAAAGATACACTTAAAAAAGAAAACTATAGGCCAATCTCTTTGATGAACACAGATGCAAAGATTCTCAACAAAGTCTTAGAAAATCAGATTCAAAAACATATCAAAAAGACTATTCACAGGGATCAAGTAGGCTTTATCCCAAGCACACAAGGTTTGTTTAACATACGCAAATCAATAAGTGTCATTCACCATATAAACCATCCAAAGTCCAAGACTACATAATACTCTCGATAGATGCAGAAAAAGCTTTTGACAAGATCTAACAAAACCCTAGAGACAGGTGGAATGGAGGGAGCCTTTATCAATATAATAAAAGCTGTCTACAACAAGCCAACAGCAAGGATTATACTCAATGGGGAAAATCTTGAAGCATTCCTGCTGGCATCAGGTATTAGACAAGGCTGTCCACTCTCACCACTTCTATTCAATGTTGTACTTGAAGTCTTAGCTGAGGCTATAAGACAAGAAAGGGAGATAAAATGGATTCAAATCAGCAAGGAAGAAGTCAAGTTATCTCTGCAAATGACATGATGTTATACCTGATTGATCCCAAAAACTCCCCCAGGAAACTCCCGGAACTAAAACAGAAGTTCAGCAGGGTAGCAGATACAAAATAAATGTACAAACCTCAGTGGCCTTCCTATATTCCCAGAATGAAAAAAGTAAAAAAGCCCTGAGAGAAACAATCCCATTTATTATAGCCCATAGAAAAATGAAATACCTTGGTATAAACCTAACTAAGGAAGTAAGAGACTTTTACAATGAAAACTTTAAAACCCTAAAGAAAGAAATGCAGAAGAAGGTGGAAAGACCTCCCATGTTCCTGGATTGGCAGAATCAATCTCGTAAAAATGACTATCCTACCAAAGGCAATATACAGATTCAATGCTATACCAATTAAAATCCCAAAGCAATTCTTTAAAGAAGTTGACCAAACAATCTCAAAATTCATATGGAGGCACAAAAGATCCAGGATAGCAAAAACAATCCTGAGTAACAAAAACACTACTGGAGTTATCACCATACCAAACCTTAGTCTATACTACAAATCCATAGTAATAAAAACAGCCTGTTACTGGCTCCAAAATAGACACACAGATCAATGGATAAGGGCTGAAGACCCAGATATAAGCCCACACAATTACAGCCATTTCCTCTTTGACAAAGAGGCCCAAAAAATCCAATGGAAGAAGAACAGCATCTTCAACAAATGGTGCTGGCAAAACTGGTTGTCCACATGCAGAAGATTAAAAACTGGACCCATACTTGTCACCATGTAGAAAACTTAATTCCAAACGGATCAAGTACCTCAATATAAGGCCAGAGACTATAAAAACCATAGTTGAAAGAATAGGGAACGCCCTTGAGCTGATTGGACTAGGCCAACAATTCCTAAACAGAAATCGAATAACACAACCACTACAACCAACACTCAACAGATGGGATCTTATGAAATTAAAGAGCTTCTGTTCAGATGAAGAGACTGTAACTTGAGCACAAAGGCAACCCACAGAATGGGAAAAAACTTCACTAACCCATATCTGATAGACCTCTATTATCCAGAGTGCACAAAGAACTTAGAAAACTAAACACCAAGGAAATGAATGGGCTGATTAAAAAATGGGTCTTGGAACTCAGAAGAAACTTTACCAAGGACAAAATTGAAATGTCTAACAAATATCGAAATGCAAATCAAAACTTCCCTGAGATATCATCTCACCCCGGACAGGATGGCAAAAATCCACAATACAAACCATATCAAATGCTGGAGAGGATGTGGCAAGACGGAAACTCTCCTACATTGCTGGTGGGAATGCAGGCTTATACAACCACTCTGGTGAGCCGTCTGGTGATTCTTAAAGAAGTTAAAGATTGAAATGCCATATGACCCTGCTATTGCACTTTTGGGAATAATCCTCCATACAGTGAAAATTCACCTTGATACCACAGGCATGACCATGTTCATAGCAGCACTGTTTACAATAGCAAAGTCATGGAATCAACCCAAATGCCCAGCAGTTGAGGAGTGGATAAGGAAAATGTGGCACATTTATACAATGGAATGCTACTCAGCCATCAAAAATGATGAATTAATGAGATTTGCTGGGAAATGAATGGAATTAGAAAAAAATTGTATTGAGTGAATTATCCCAGACACAGAAAATTAAGTGCCATATGTGCTCCCTAATAGGTGGATCCTAGTACCAAACCCACTTAGTGACATACTCAAAGATAAATTTCTGTAATACCTACAGTAATTGCAAAGATAATAAACAGGAGGGAAGGGGAAGGAAGGCACTGCCAAAAACAAGGAGAGAGGGTATCATGTTATAGCAGAGGAAACAGGCCACTATCAAGTACTGCAAGTAAGTAACGAGACATCTGGTTAAGCTCACAGACTTTCCTTCCTAGTTACTTGCAACTGATGTGGTTTGATCTCAACAGAAAGGGAGGGCATAGAGTCTGGTAGATAGAAGGTAACCATGCTGTAAATGGGAGACTGACACCTCACACACACACCAGGGTCTCCTACTCTTATTCCATCTACCTTTGAATCTATTCGTATAATAAGACTCTATTTTAACAGCCTTTTATCTCTGGCTCGGAGGTGGCATCCAATACCCATCAGGATGGAGCCAAGGGCAGTGCAGGAACAGCAAAACTAAGAAGAAAAAAAAAAAGAATAACAGACCATAATTCAGAACATCAGATTAATCACCAGTCACCAGGCCAGCCTAAATCTCTCCCCATCCCAAAGCTCAGGGAAATTTGCAGGAGAGGGGCAGTAAAATTGTAAGAGCCTAAAGATGGGGATGAATATGGGGAGTATGCAAGATACTCCACACACGTTAGGGCCGAAGTAATCATAATAGGACTTTGATGACCTGTGCAATGACCAACATGTCATTGACACCCCAAAGTCTAGCATGGATCTCAGACTCTAAGATCCTTAGAGGCAAGGGGTTAATAGCCACAGTAATATTTCTATACTAAAGGGGAACACAAAAAAAGAGTTCTAGGCAATGCTACTGAGTCCTTACACCTCATCAGAGAGGAAGACCCAGAGGGACGTTTGACATGCACACTAAAGGATGCTGCAGGAATGGGGGGCAGGGGACACTCAGAGAAAAGGAGGGAGAGGAGGAAAGGAAGGGGGAAAAGGGAGAGGGAGCAAGGGGATCCAGGGAGGCTTGGAAGGAGGGAGGGGAATGGGGTCCATATCAAATTTGTATGAGTGGAAAAAATAGATTAAAAAAAGAACTATTAATGCCAATTGCTGTTTTTCTTATCATTGTTTGCTAATAGTAGGGTTCATATTTTTTACTCAAAATTTAACTCATTAATGCTTCTGAGAAAAGATGGAGCAAAAAGAGTCTGACTGTGTTTCCCCCTGAACCCTCTGCCGTCCTTGAGTCATGAGGGATTCTGCTAATGGCATCACTGGGTCACTGAGGTGAGAGCAATAGTTTCCTTCCTGAAGATTCTGCATGTGAGAAGCATGTGTTATGTCTCCTTTGCATATTCCTACATTGTAGACTTGCTTTTCTCCATTGCAAACACTAGTTTAGTGAAACTTTGCTTTATGATGATACTTTTTTTTTATTTTTTAATGTTGTGTAGACTAATACATGACATAGACAGACAAATAATGTAACAGAAAAAATAATGAACAATAAATCACTGTAATCAAGGAAGTAATTTTGAATTCCAAGTATGTTGATTTCAACCACTTGCATGAAAATTTAATATTTGTGAAATCTCAAATTATTTGATTCCTTTGTGTTTCATTTTCTTACATTTTAAAATCTATTTGATAAACATGTTAAATGATGTTCATGTTATTTATAACTATGAGCAACCTTAAGAACTGTAAAAAATGAATGCATTCAACTTTGGAACATCCATTTGGCATGAAAAGAAAGGAAGCATTGACATATATAAGAATAGAATTGCATATTCGCAAGTAAAAGATATGCTGAAATCTGAATTTTTGGAATCAAATACTGGGATGCAAGAGATGAGTGCCTTGGAGATTTTATAATCTAACACCGTGAAACAGTCTTCATATTTGTTCCTTTCTGTAACTTCCTACTTCCCCTGATCACATTATTCGTTTTCCAATTGCTGAAGAATCACTTTTCCTCTTTCCAAATCACCAAAGAGGACCTTCTTGGGCTTGTCAACTGATAATTTTTTCAAGTACAACATGTTATTCCTGAAAAAATTCAATATTCTCTTTTCCCTTCATGTCATGTCTTTCATTTAGAATGCAGTCAACCCCCCCTTTTGTTACTTAAGCCCTCTATTAAGAGAATTAGGACACCCTAAAAAGAACATGCCCCTACTCTTCTGAGTAATCATCTTGAATACTCAATTCATCATTAATAACAGGCCAATGGCGGGACCCAGGATACTCAGAGTCCCAGAAGCATGCTGGGTCTCCCAGGGCTCTTGCAATATTTCAAAAGATAAAGCCTTTGCCCGTGGAAACTGATCCTGTGCAGAGTCTCTTCTATATTCAGATTACGAAACTCTTTTCTCACCAGCAAGAATTGACTAGAGATGCTAATAGAAGCCCAGATCACCATGCTAGCCCTCTCCTGCCAAATCTGTAAGAAACGCCTTACTGTGAGAAGCAACTGTGCATCCCATGCAGTAGTTCAAGCTGCATGCTCTTGCCTCATATTAAAAGACCTGTGCATTACCTACATGAATGAATCATTCCTAACACTATTCACGCTATTGATGTTAGTGGTGATAATCAAAGCAATATATTGAGATTAATATATTATTGTGCATGAATCTACAAAACTTACAACTTGATGTCTGGTTTCATGGAAATAATGGGCAAATAAAATTCTTCCCTTTAAGACTAGATCATTTAAGACTATTGCAAAGTCTGTCAATGTTTTTTTATCTTTCTAAAGAGCCAACTGTGTTTAATTGATCCTTCATATTGCTCATTTTAATTTCATTTCAATAATTTCTGCTCTCATCTTTAGTATCTTTTCCAGTTTATTAAGAGGTTGACTTGTTCTTCTTTTCCCAAGATCTTGATGTACATCATTATATTTGTTATTTCTCTGAAGTCTTTCAATATAGGTATTAACAGGTTATGAATCTCTCTCTTAGAAACACTTTCATGAACTCATAATTGAAATTTATGAGTAAAGGTATAGATTTGCTTTATTGCTACACAATGCTATATTCCTTTGTGTTCTCTTGAACAAAATTTATAGAAGTAATACATGCTGAAAGTGATTTATTATATAGGGTGATATGTTGTAGTCTAGGTAGTCCATAAATGGCTGTCTTCCCATGAAGACAGGTTGAGAATCAATATCTTTTCAGTGCATAAGACTGACCACTTGAGCCATCTCAGTGTAACAGTGAAGGGATGAGAGGTTCTTAGAAAGGCACTGGCTTTCTGTATTCATTGAGAGTCTGTAGAAGCTGAGTTCTAATGTCAACAAAGACTGACAACACACAACAGCAGCAGGAATAAGATAGGTGAACTTACCAATAAGATGCAAAAGGGTAGATTAATGCAACACCATGGTAAACAGTAGGAAGAGTAAAAACATTTTCTCTTGGGCTTTCTTTTATCTAGCCACCCACATATTGGATGGTACTTCACCCCTCTAATAACCAGCTCAAGAGAATCCCATGCAACTATGCAACTGGGCCCAGCAACTTCTCATTTAGTTGTTTCCCTATCCAGTCAAGTATCAACCAAGATGAATAGCACACATTCCAAAGAGTTAACACACTATGCTAGTATAGTCTCCTCGGTACAATGGTGGATTTTATGATGAATAGAAAAATACTTGGCATGTTTGATTTTTGAAAAAAAATTGAGCTAATTTAATTGGTGAGATAGAGTTCAAATACAAAGTTATAGAAAGTAATGCAAAAAGTGTATTTCAAAAACAAGGTCAATAATGATTGCTGCATAAATATTACTAAATTCCAAAATAGAGGAATTCATACTGACAGTAAGTACACTACAGAAAGAAATAGCCCTAGAGTTTTAATGCTAGCTCAAACAGAAACTAGTGTGGTGAATGAAGAGACAAAAAAGGAGGAAGGGAATTAGGAGAGGAGAGGAGAGAAGAGGAGAGGAGAGGAGAGGAGAGGAGAGGAGAGGAGAGGAGAGGAGAGGAGAGGAGAGGAGAGGAGAGGAGAGGAGAGGAGAGGAGAGGAGAGGAGAGGAGAGGAGAGGAGAGGAGAGGAGAAAGGAAAGAAGGGAAGACTAGAGGGAGGAAAAGCATACTTGTATTATCTAGGTTCATTAGTATTTTAAAACGTATTAAAAGAAGGCTTAAAGTGCAAACTGAGGCTGGCATGATGAGTCGGTTGGTAAAAAGCTTGCCTTGCAAGCCTGAGCCACAGTCATTAGCTTCTATTCCTCCAAACTCACATTAATAAGCAAAGAAGACATATGTGGCAGAACATGCTTGTAAACTCATACCTGTGGAGGAGAGAAGTAGATCCCTGTGGCTTGCCATCCATACAAGCTAGGCTTCAAAGAAATCCCACCTTTTATAGAGAAATACATATATTTGAGACCTTACCTTATATAGAAAGAGAATGACAGACAGTGTCTGAAGGACATTATCTGAAGATTGATCTCTGGCCTCTATGTGGATAATATATACATGTGTACATGAACCTATAGAGATATATGCACCTGAATTCACACATATGTAGACACACACACACACGTATATACTCACACTTGCAATCAAATTAATTTTAAAAATTAAAGTGTCCAGAATACAGTTTCATAAGGACCTAGGAATAAATACCTGAGGAAATTAAGCTGCTACAGTCCATATGGCCACATCAAAGCCATATGAAGGATTTGGACAGGATTTGGGCCATGTCACTGAAGGATTGGAAAAGAATGTAGGAGCTGGAAGAGAGAGGAAGGCTGGAAATGTCATCTGGGAATGACTCCATCTTTCCAATCATGACTTACAGCAGCTGTGGCCGCTTGCACTGAGCCTGCAGGAGACTGTCGCCAGTCATCCATGGCCCAAGGAGGGGTTCGCAGGTCCCTCCACATTCCTGCGGGGCTGTTGGCTCCTGATGCATCCTGAGTAGAGACATCCCTTCAATTTGTACCTACTTGTGAGCTTGCCACTGCCACTACCATCAGTATAGAGCTGCAAACCCCCCAGTGGCATGAGCAAGTCACAAAATGAAATGAAACAAAATAGATTTGGGAGAAAAAATTAACTTGCATGAAATTATCACAGAACAAATCTAATAAAAATAAAAGAGGACAATGTGGATTTAGGAAAGAAGCTCTCTGGCCACACCCGCTGGGCTGCCTCTTAATGACAGCTTCCTCATCATGATTACTCTTAGCACAGTCTACATAGATCTTCAGCACACACGGTGCTTTCTCCTCAACAGCACACAACACACAGCAATGCCCCGCCGCTCACACTATCCCCAAGACATGTGATATTATATATAATGCTTTCTGCTGACAACCATGTGACTTTCATCCTTCCTATCAGTGTGTAAAAAGCCAACCTGCTTGGTGGCAGATGTGCCCCTTGAAGTCTCTGGCACATTCTTCACCTCTACAAGGCCCAGATGCTTTCTCTTAGCACATCGGGTGACATGCTGCTTCTTTTAATGCACTGAAACAGAAAATGTATCATCTTTTTTTCTTACAGAAAGCTGAATGCAAGGCTGGAATACACAAATATGTGTACACTCTGCAACTAAGAGGTGAAATGAACATTAAAAAAACTGAGCCAGAACTAAAATCTGCAAAATGTTAGGGAGAGGGACGTCCAACTCTGTTGGTTATTTAATGAGAAACACACCAATAGTCATCTATCAGGACAACTTTCTCTGTTTTTTCTTGAGTGTTCCTGAAAGTAGACTACTAATAGTCATGGAAAAATATTGTATACTAAAGAACCTTTATGGTCATGGTTATGACACTAGCATGTATAAATGTGATATATAATATGTATTAAAATAATGCATATATAATTTTATAATAAAGTTGGTCAAAATTTTGTATATTCTCTGTGGAAGAAAGATTCAAGAAAGATTCATTTATACATGAAAGAGTAAGGGGTTTTCAAATTGGTGGAATAATTGTGCATATTGCTACTGCAATTTCTGATATTTTGTGATTATGTTGAAACAAGTATAAGGTTAACAAATTTATCATATCATAATTTTATTTGATTCTGAATTTATTTGTGTCAGTGCTTAAACTGATGTGCTACATGAATTTCCACAATAGTTATTCTTTGGATGAATTTAAAATAACATTCAAAAAGAAATACACAATTCATCATGTCTGACTGAGTTTTCTTACATTTCTATATTTCTGTGAATTCTTCAGTAAATTCTGTTGACCTATAAGCCAACCTTTACAAAGGCATCAGCAACCTCAGATCGTTTTAGTATACCACCAATGACACATTTACCTTGAAGTAATTAAAATTTCTTCTCTGGTTTTTCATGTATGATATAGTTTCACCAAAAAAAGTCATTACAAGAAAAGGAAGCCAATTATTAAGTATCACAGAAGTGGACACTATCTGGAACAAATACTCAAAAGTAACACAATCTTCCCTTTCCCCACTCACCAGGGATTTACACAGTTCACCCAGGACTCACAGCGACCTAGCCAGTTGGAGCAGGAGCTGCTCCAAGTCAAATAATTCAGTTCAGTGAAAAACACATAGAAACTGAAAGAAAGTCTTAAGAGTTAAAAGGACAATGCCCAAGTCAAACTGCAAATCCATGAGAAACAAAACCGAAGAAAACAAATCTCCTACTGAAAGAATTAATCCCATAATGATAGACTCTAACCAGAACAAACCCACAGAAAATAGCCAAGAAAGCCTGACCCAGGATAACAACTTTCAAAACATGATCATTACCATGATCAATACTATGAAACAGGAAATCCGGGAGGAATTAAATGACCACATCAATCACTTTGAAGAGAAACACAACAGACACTTAGAGGAGTTGAGAAAAATAGTTCAAGAAACAAAAACAGGCATAGAACAGTTAAAACAGACTCAAGCAGAGTTTAATACTGAACTAAAAGACAAGCTATCTTAAACCAAGAACTCAACAGAGAATCTTATCAGCAGAACTAATGAAGCAGAAAATAGAATTTCAGAACTTGAAGACAAAGTGGAGTATTAACCAGCTCAATGGAAGAGGTTGTTAAAGCCAAAAAGATACTCAAGAGAAATATTCAAGAGTTATGGGACACACTGAAAAAGCCTAACATAGGTATTCATGGAATACCAGAGCAAGAATCCCAAAATATGACACCTGAGGAAATTTTTCAAACTATCATTTTTCCTCATCTAAAAAAAGAGAGGACCATTCATATACAAGAGGCATTCCACACTCCAAACAGATATGACCAAAATAGAAACTCACCACGGCAAATAATAGTTAAAACACTCCATATTCAAGATAAAGAAATGGTGCTGAGAGCTTCAAGGGAAAAAAAACAAGTCACTTTTAAAGGTAAACCTATTAAAATAACAAGTGACTTCTCAATGAAAACAGTAAAAACAAGAAGAGCTGGAGAGAGGTACTAAAAGTATTGAATGAGCAAAAATGTCAACCCAGGCTGATATACCCTGTAAAACTATCCGTTATGATCAAGAGAGAAAGAAAAATTTTCCAGCACAAAGACAACTTGAAGGGATACATGTCAAAAAATGCTAGAAATGATAATCAAGCTTGAAGAAAAAAACAAGCATATCCAGGAGGACAGAAGGGAAGTATAATACCACCAAAAACTAAAAGCGAAACAACACACTTACAAAAGCCACTAAACATAATAAATGTCCAGAATTAAAAATAGTTTCTCCATTATAACATTAAATGTTAGTGGAATTAACTTATTGATCAAGAGACACAGATTATAAACTTGGATTTAAAATAACAACCCATCAATCTGCTGCCTGCAGGAAACCCATCTCACCACAAAAGATAGGGACACCTTAAAGATAAAAGGCTGGTCAACAATTCTGCAAGCTAATGGAACCAGAAAACTGGCAGGGGTAGCCATTATGCTATTGGACAAAGTGGACTTCAGACCAAAAAAAATCATAAGAGACACAGATGGATACTACATTTTAGTCACAGGTACAATTCACCAGGAAGACTTCACAATACTGAACATATACGCACCCAATACAGCCCCCCCCCCACATTCATTAAGCAAACTGTACAACGTCTAAAGCGAGAAATCAACCCCTAAATGATAATTCCTGGGGATTTCAACACTGCTCTCTCAACATAGAATAGATCAACAGGTAAAAAACTTAACAGATAAACATTGGAACTTAATCAAACACTTACTGAAATGGACCTAAAAGATCTCTATCGAACTTTTCATCCACATACCAAAGAATACACATTTTTCTCAGCAGCACATGGAACTTTGTCCAAAATAGACCACATATTGGGACACAAAATGAATCTCCACATATATAGGAAAGTTGAAATTCTAGCCTGTACCTTATCAGACCACCACTGCCTGAAGCTTGGCATCCACAACACAACAAGCAACAGAAAACACAATAATTCTTGGAAACTTAACACTATGATGCTGAAGGAGAATTGGGTTCAGGAAGAAATTACAAAGGAAATTCAAGATTTCCTGAAAGTGAACGATATTGAAATTACAACTTGCCAAAATCTCTGGGACACAATGAAAGCTGTCCTAACAGGTAAGTTCATAGCTCTTAATGCCTACATCAAAAATGGAAACATCAGACATAAATAATTTAACATCTAAATAAATAATTTAGAGACATCCAATCGCAAAAGCAGTAGAACAGAGGAGATTAACAAAATAAGGGTAGAAATATTTGATATCGGGTCAGGAAAACGATACAGAAAATCAACCAGTCAGAAAACTGGTTTTTTGAAAAAAATCAATGATTGATACACCCCTAGCTAAATTAACCTAAAGCAAGAGAGACAAAATCCAAATTAACAAAATTAGAAATGAAAATGGAGTTATCACTACAGATACCCAAGAAATCCAGAGAATTATAACATCACATTTCAAAAACTTATACTCTGTGAAATTTGACAACACAAAAGAGATGGATGAATTTCTAAGTAAACACAACTTACCTAATTTAAATCAGTTAGTTGTGAATTATTTAAATAGTCCTATAACATATGAGAAAATCGATGAAGTAATCTCGAATCTTCCCACCAAGAAATGTCCTGGACCAGATGGATTCAGCAAAAAGTTTTACCATACATTTAAGGAAATAATAACACCAATACTCCTTAAACTGTTCCATCAAATAGCAAAGGAGGAAACACTACCAAATTCCTTCTATGAAGCTAATATCGTCTAAATCCCAAAGCCTAAAAAAAGATCATTAACGGGGATCAAGTAGGCTTTATCCCAGGCATACAAGACTGGTTCAACATATGCAAATCAATAAATGTAATTCACCATATAAACCAGTCCAAAGTTCAAGACCACATGATACTCTTGATAGGTGCAGAAAAAGCTTTTGACAAATCCAACAGCCCTTTATGATCAAAACCATAGAGAAGGTTGGAATGGAAGGAACCTTTATCTATATAATAAAAGCTTCATACAAGAAGCCAACTACAAGGATTATACTTAATGGGGAAAAACGAAGCATTCCCATTTCGATCAGGAACTAGACAAAGCTGTCCACTCTCACTACTTGTATTCAATATTGCACTTGAAGTCTCAAATGAAGCCATAAGACAAGAAAGGGACACAAGAGGGATTCAAACCAGCAAAGAAAAAGGTAACTTATCTATATTTGCAGATGACATGATCTTATACCTGAGTGATCCCAAAAACTCCACCAGAAAGCTCCTGGAACTAATACAGAAGTTCAGCAGGGTGGCAGGATACAAAATAAATGTACAAAAATCAGTGGCCTTCCTATATGCCCAGAATGAAAAAAGTGAAAAAGCCCTGAGAAAAACAATCCCATTTACTATAGCTCATAAAAAATGAAATACCTTAGTATAAACCTAACCAAGGAAGTAAGAGACCATTACAATGAAAACTTTAAAACCCTAAGGAAAGAAATTGCAGAAAACACCAGAAGGTGGAAAGACCTCCCATGTTCCTGGATTGGCAGAATCAATATCGTAAAAATGATTATCCTACCAAAGACAATATACAGATTCAATGTTATACCAATTAATATTCCAAAGAAATTCTTTAAAGAAGTTGACCCAACAATCTCAAAATTCATATGGAGGCACAAAAGAACCAGGATAGCAAAAACAATCCTGAGTAACAAAAACACTGCTGGAGGTATCACCATACCAAACCTTAGTCTATACTACAAATCCGTAGTTGTAAAAACAGCCTGGTACTGGCTCCAAAATAGACACACAGGATAAGGCCTGAAGACCCAGATATAAGCCCACACAATTACAGCCATTTGGTCTTTGACAAAGGGGCCCAAAGAATCCAATGGAAAAAGAACAGCATCTTCAACAAATGGTGCTGGCAGAACTGGATCTCCACATGCAGAAGATTAAAACTGGTCCCATACTTATCACCATGTACAAAAATTAATTCCAAATGGATCAAGAATCTTGATATAAGGCCAGAAACTATAAAAACCATAGTTGAAAGGGTAGGGAACTCCCTTGACCTGATTCAGCAAGGCTAACAATTCCTAAATGGACGTCCAACAGCACGGTCACTACAACCAACACTCAACAGATAGGATCTTGGGAAATTAAAGAGTTTCTGTTCAAATAAAGAGATTGTAACTAGAGCACAAAGGCAACTCACAGAGTGGGAGAAAATCTTCACTAACCCATATATGATAGAGCTCTATTATCCAAAGTGAACAAAGAACTTAGAAAACTAAACACCAAGGAAACAAATGGCCCAATTAACAAATGGGCCTTGGAACTTAAAAGAAACTACCAGGGACGAAACTGAAATGTCTAACAAATATCTTTAAAAAATGCTGTGCATCCTTAGCCATCAGGGAAATGCAAATCAAAACTTCCCTGAGATATCATCTCACCCTGGTCAAGGTGGCAAAAATCCACAATACAAACAACACCATGCAGGCTCATATAACCACTCTGGCAAGCCGTCTGGCAATTCTTAAAGAAGTTAAAGATTGAAATGCCATATGACCCTGCTATTCTACTTTTGGGAATATCCCCCATACAGCAAAAATTCACCTCGATAGCACGAGCACAACCATTTTTATAGTAGCACTGTTTACAATAGCAAAGTCAGGAAATCAGCCCAAATGTCCAACGGTTGATAAGTGGATAAGGAAAATGTAGTACATTTATACAATAGAATACTACTCAGCTATCAAAAATGATGAATTAATGCAATTTGATGGGAAATGGATGGTATTAGAAACAATTATATTGAGTGAAGTATCCCAGACACGGAAAATTAAGTGCTGTATGTACTCCCTAATAGGTGCTCCTAATACGAAACCCACATAGAGACACTCAAAGCCAAATCTCTGTAATACCTACAGTAATTGCAAAGATTATAACCAGGAGGGATGGGGAAGGAGGGCCCCACCAGCAACAAGGAGAGAGGGGACCATGTTACAGCAGAGATAATAGGCCACCATCAAGGACGCAAGCAAATAATTAGACATCTGGTTAAGTTCACAGACTTTCCTTTCTGATCATTTGCAACTGATGGGGTATGATCTCACCAGAAGGGGAGGGCATATAGGCTGCCAGATAGAAAGTAACCATTTTGCACATGGGTGATTGACCCCTCTCTCACTGCGGTCTCCTACTTTTATTCCATCTACCTTTGAATATACTTTTATAACGTGACTCTAATTTAACAAGTTTTTATCTCTGGGTGACATTCAATACTCATCAGGATGGAGCCAAGGGCATTGCAGGAGCAGCGAAACTAAAATAAATAAATAAATAAATAAATAAATAAATAAATAAATAAATAAATAAATAAATAAATAAATAAATCGACAAACCATAACTGAGAACATCAGAGACTGTATATCAACCACCTGGAACTAAGCCAGCCTAATTTCTCCCCATCCTGATCTGATGCTCAGGGAAATTTGTGGAAGAGGGGGTGGTAAGATTGTAAGAGCACACAGATAGGAGGAGTAATGATATGCAAGATACTCCACACAAGTTAGGACCGAAGCAATCATAATAGGACTTTGCATGACCTGCGCAATGTCCAACACATTATTGACCCCACAAAGTCTAGCATGGACTAAAGGCACTAGGATCCTTGGAAGCTAGGGACTGACAGTCACAGTAGTGTTCCTAAGCTTAAAGGGAACACAGGAAAAGGTTCTGGGAAATGCCCCTGGTTCCTTACACCTCATCAGAGAGGAGGACCCAGAGGAGAGTTTGGCATGCACATTAAAGGATGCTCTGGGGTTTGGGGGTTGGAGTCACTTGGGGGGAACACTGGGGAATGCGGTGGGAGGAGAGTGGTAGGGGGGAGCAGGGGGATCATGGGGAGGTGTATCAAGGGAGGGGACCGGTTACCTGCTAAGTTTGTATGAGTGGAAATAATAATAATAAAATAATGTTAAAACATTAAAAAATAGCACAATCTTTTAACTTAGTGTTAAGTTATAGTAAATATATAAGGCAGCAAAGAATTCTGGTTCCCTCCAAAACGGTTTATGTTTTGTCCTTTGTTTAAACATTGTCCATTATCATCTCAGATTGCATCCATTTCCAAGAAGTGTTTTCATGGCAATGGGGCAATATTCAACACAAATGAGTTTGTGCAGTTAATGAGACAGCAAAAGGTTTAATTCTTCCATCAAAACCTTATCTTTAATGTCTTAGAAATCAACTGTTATTACTGAATACAGTAGCCAGGACTTTAAATGAGAAACATGCTAGTATATCACCTATCAATATATATGTACTTCCTGAATCAAATATTATGCCTAAGAATCTTTGGGTACTTAATGATTCAAATAAAATATTATTTGTTTAAATTTTAAAACTCATTACTGTGTTGAAAATAAAACACCCAAACTGTGGGGGTCCCTTGCAGGTCTCTGTCCTGCAGGCTGATCCTGCGGGTCCTCTACAAGGGGGGACCGGAGAAAGGTGAGTGCGCTGTCCACCTGCTCCCAGCCCTCCTTCCCGAGGACAATCAGAGGCGACAGGGAGTCTAGTCAAGCAGGAACTCCTTTATTACCAGTCCATAGCCCTCTTATAAAGGCAGAAACTGCAAGGGGAATTCTAGGGTGGGGAAACAGGCAACCAATCATCTTGAAGGTCAAGCCAGCTACGCCCCCTATTGTCTTCCTCCTGAGCTACGCCCCCTATTGTCTTCCTCCATCAAAACATCTTTGTCTAAGCTTGCTAGACCACCCAGGTCACCTAGACTGAGGCCCCCACACCAAATAACCTAGGGGAAGGAGAGGTTTGATTTCAGTTCCCAATTTCAGGTTACAGCTCATCATGGAAGGAGAGTGGAGGGAACTGATCACATCCTATCCACAAAGAGCTGAGGCGGAGCATCCACTCTGCATACTTGCTGCTTTCTAACTTGCCAGCGCGACAGCCTCACAGCTTCCCACATGCTCGGTTAGTGTTCTCCATCTTTATGTATCTACCTAGTCTCCCCCTTTTCCTATAGCCTAGAATGTCCCACATCAATTGTGTCATCAAGAGATGTGTCATCAAGGCTTACCTGGAGGCCTGTCTCAGCTGGATAATTGCCTGTGGATGTGTCCACAGATCCACCTTCCAGATACTAGGTTGACCTTTAAGACTAACCGCTATGCTAATTAAGTTACATGTTAGCATGGATACTTTATAAAACACAGACAAATTTTCACTTTTTATCAGGAATTCTTCATTTATGTCGTCCCCCCACATCTTACCTCCTTCCCCCCTTCCTGTCCCACCTTTCTCTTCCTTCATCATTCCATCTCCCTCCCTCCTACCCTCATGCTTCTCTTTTGGTTGTCTGCTTTAGTAGCAGCCTCTGAGGCAATGTAAGTGACCCTTCCTTAAGTGGAACCACAGATAGGGATGCTCCTTTTCACCTGTCTAGCCCTTCTTCTAATGTTCACATTACATGCAGTTATTTCTCCTAAGTCTCTTGCTGGTCTATGGGGGAATGTTGATATGTCAGCCATTGTGCAGGTCTGGTAAGGGTAGGTCTCTTTGCAGTGAAACCCTGGATGAAGCAACCCTGAAGGGTCTGGTGTGATCTAGCTGGTAGTAGATCTCCTTACTTTAGACTCTTACAACTTTACAGTCCCCTCTCCACAAAATTCCCTGAGCCTTAGGATGGGACATGATTGGTTGACCTTATTGGATTGTGAGCTTTAGGGTCTCTGATATTCTGCACTCTGATTGGTTATTATTATCTATTTTTCTGGTCTTCCATTAGAATAGACTGCATCTTGTTTGGGTGTTGAGATCTCTTCTTATCAAAAGACATAATAAGAAGTATTTGGATGGTAATTAACTTTCAGATGCTTATGGTTAGTATTGAGATATCTGATCCTGTTTTGTGCCAATTTTTTCCTCTACCACTGTTGTTTAGACTGATTTACATGACTGGGTATGTGTTACTAGCTAGTTAAAAAAAAGGTATGATAAAAGCATCATGAATTTTGCATTTTTGTGCTTTGTGTAATGCTGGAAATCTCTGTTCTGTCATTGCAATTGACAATATGTATATAAATAAAATACACACATATGTGCACACACACACACACACATATGCACACGCACACACACACACACACACACACACACACACACACACACATATGCAGGCACTCAGGGACATGCCATTGAAGGCAAGGCATAAGGAATTCAGTGGGCCAAATATGTCAAAAACATGTGAAAATAGGAAGGATACTGGCAGTGAAGAGAAAAGAGTAGCAGGGATTGGGTAAGAAGGGAGGAAAATTGCATATATTTATTGTTTTCATGTGGGAAACTAAAAGAATAAAAGAAACTGAAAGGAATGTTATATATTGTATGTCTTAATATTGTTAACACAAAATATTTTGCAACCTCCAACTACATTGTCAATATCACTTACAATCCAATAATTATTATTTTGGTAGTACTAGTGTGAAATATCACCTATTCCAAAGTCATAATTTTCCCCTGGATATTTTGGGTTTTATCCTTTGCTTAAACATTATTGTTTCATTTCCTTTTCATTTGGTTTATTTTGGGAAAATTCATGAAAGAAAATCAGGTCTAAATTTTGTACTTTTTTTTAAAGAAAGATGATTTTTCCATGAGAACAGCAACAAGATATCTTCTGCTCAGACCTCAAATTATATTAAGCACCTTGTGTGCAGACAACTTCATACTCAAATGAACAGCAAAGTGCTTCGTGCTTTCTACCTAAACATTGGCCAGAATATTAAAAGGATTTTTTTATACACAAGATGTGATAAAATTCAAAATTCTCACTGGTGAGCTGCTTCAACACAACCATAGGGAACATTTATCAGTACTTAATTTTTATTTGTTTTTATGGTATTGCATCAAGGCTTCTATTATAAGAGAGAAAGAGAGGAAGAGAGAGAGAAATATAGAATGTATATCTTCTCTTTCATAAAATATTATTCCTTATTGTGATACATAGTCACATACATCTTCACAAAAATGGTACTATACCATATCTCTGGAATATCATAAGATGTTCTTATTTTGTGATGATAATTACAGAATAATTCTTGAAGTCAGGATTATTTGGAGTAAGTTATTGCAGTAGTTATTCTTTCTGCTTCTATGAGACAACACTCAGTCTCAATCAACTTAAGAGGAGAAAGGAAAATTTATTTGGCTTAAGGTTCCAGAGGGGAGATACAGTATATCGTGTGGAAAATGCATAGCAGCCTCAGAAGATAGGAGATTTACATCATGTTCTTCATGGAGGCTGAGGGAGCTAGTTGCAAATTGCAAGAGCAGAAGCAGGGCAGGTCTAACCAAGTACAAGGGCCACCACTTGTGATGCTTCTTGATCCAACGATCTTAATGCTACCATCTTCACAAACAACAGCTAAAGATTCAAACACATGAGCCTGTGTGGTACAATTCACTTTCAGACCATAATATTTCCCTTCTAGCTGTCACAGTCTCATGGCCATCTCATTATGTAAACCATATTTGGTCCAACCTTAAAAGTCCCAAAGACTATATCAGTAGTACCAAACAGTTCTAAGGTCTAAAGTCTAAAGACTCCTTTAAAAATTTATATTTATAAACTTATATACTTCCAATATGCAATGGCACAAAGTAAACATTCACATTCCAAAAAGGAGTAATGGGAGCATATCCGTGAAAGATCTGTCCATAACAAGACTGAAAACCAGCAAACATCCTGAATCTTCAGCTCCAGTATGTTAAACTCCTGGTAAATCATCTAAGTTCCAAAGGACTTTGGTTTTGCCCCTCCAGCACAGTTGTCCACAGAGCAAATCGCTTTCTTGGGTTGGCTCCTTCCACAGTATAAAGTTATCTTTGCCTAATGTCTCAGGTTGGCCATCACATCTCTAACATCATTGCTTCTCAATGATAAACCAAGCTTTAACTTCACAGCACAAAATGCCCTTCCTCCGCCTAGCTGCAAAATTTTCAGTCCTGTCATATACTTCTTGGCTTCAGTTACTCTCTGAAACCTTGGAGAAGGAATCCATGACTACCTCACTCTTGCATCTTTGCACATGAATGACTTTGCTAGGTGTTGCTATAATCTCTAGGTGGAGATTTTTTAACCAACTTTTGGTATTTTTTTTTTAGTGTTTGTACTCATATAATTCATTTTGTTTTGCTTCTTCTATAGCTAGAATTTTGAATGTTTCACTTTTTTTAATTTCAGCTATTCTTTTAAGGTAAATATAAAGGAAACAATTGCTTTTGCATACTAACATGATTCCCAGTAGTTTGTATACAATTGTACATAAGCAACCATGTTATCTGACAGTAGATACAAATTATCATTGCTTCTCTTTCATCCATAATTTTTGAATTTTCATCCATAATTAATGAACTTGGTGGGAGTTGAACTACTTTGTTATCTGAAGTCATGAATGTGGGGCACCCTCACCCAGACTCTCATTTCATGGAGGAAACATTAAGTACCTGTGTCAGGTGTGCTGACAATCAAAGGTCTTTATATATAGCCTATAGGACAGCAAAGACTTTTCCTTCCAGCTGTACTCTTTAAGAATTTTAACATTAAGCAGGTGTTGAATTCTCTGCAGTGCCTTGCTTGGACATGCATTGATATATTGAGATATTTGCTCTAGACCTGTTAATATGAAAAATATACTTCTTGATTTATACTTCAAAATGCCCTGCCATTCCCGGTATGAATCCTGCCATGTCCACAGACGGGCAAGCACAGTAAAGAGCTGAGCAACCTGAGACTCCACTTGGCTTAGGTTATACACACAATCCTCTTCTAATAATCCACTTGGCAGCCAGATATTCTTACCTGTGCTTACTGTGAGCACAACCCAGTTCTGAAAAATGCACTTAGCAAACTGGAAGCAACCCAAGGCCACAATCTACACTGAGCTGCTTGCACATTCCACTCCAAAGAATGGAATAAGTAATATATTTTAGAGCATGTCCATATATGAATTACAGGAGGCTCATCCAGCTTGAACTAGTTTTAGTTGCATGTACAATAAGGAGCACTGTGTCCTCTAAATGAACATACCAACTTAGGCCAATGCATTACGGGAAGTGCATATATAAAATCAGCTCTGGTATGGGGAGGCATACACAGTGTTGTAGTTCATCTGCATGGTTGCTGATAAATGACCATCAGATGGCTTAAGGGAACAAGGGGTTTATTTTCTCTTATGAATCCTTGTTACAGTTCTCAGTCCAGCTTGACAGGAGAGCTCACACCAACACCAAGGCCGAGGAACTACGTAATGGCTGAGAGAGGGACAATCCTTACTTGCCAGACCAGCATGTCTGGCCAAGTGTACAAAAGGATGCAAACTCTATCAACCATATTGGATTTTATTCCAGGGCCTGGTCCCACCCACCATGGGCTGGGCCTTTCCCATCAACTAGACAATCTCATGTAGGTTTGCTCTGGGCCTGACTCAATCACCAATTCTCTACAAATATGCCTAGAGCTCAAACTCACAGGCCTGTGCCTAACTATGACACATAGTAAAAACACAATATAATTTAACCTGTTCATCAAGATAGAGATCCTTGTCAACTATCTCCAGTTGCAACTTAGCTTCTTTTCTTGAAAAACACAGATGGAAACCCTAAATAACAATAAGAGGAACATAAATGTTTTACTCATGTGGCCCACTGTCATATTGACATTATATTTCTTTCTAGTTGTTGCTAAATTTTCAGTAAATGATTCATAATCTATATGTTCTAATTTTTAAAATTTTTAAACTTTTAATTTTTGTTTTATCTTATCTATGTTCCTGTGGAGGATGAAGGGTGACTTTGGGAATCATCCTGGATTGCTTCTAGCTCCTTTTTGCTTTACTCTGGGGATCTCCCAGACTTGTCCCACCAAGGCCAGAAGTATAGGCTGCTATCATTTCTGACTGGTGTTTTATGTGGTTCCTGGGATCTGAATTCAGGACACCTTCTGCTTGTGAGACAGTCTTAACCCCTGAGCCATCTCTCCAGTCCTGTACGTGTTTATTTCTCTGCTTTGTGCAAGATGCCAAGAACCTAGGAATACCCAAAGTAGAAATTTAATCTGACCACTAGTAACATTTGTGATTACATTAATCACTTTTAAATGTTGTCAAATTTACTAATTTTGTGTAAATATTTTACTTGTATATTTAATAATAGGTAATAATAATATTTTTTAACATTTTTATTATTATTTCCGCTCATACAAACTTAACAGGTACACCAGTTCCCTCCCTCCCTCCTCCTTCCCCCGACCCCCCTGCTCCCCCTCCCCTCACCCTTCCTTCCCCATCCCCCAGTGCCCCCCCCAAACCCCGGAGAATCCTTTAATGTGCATGCCAGTCTCTCTGCTGGGCCTTCCTCTCTGATGACATACAAGAACCCAGTGGCACTTCCCTGAAACCTTTCCTGTGTACCCCTTAAGCATAGGAACACTACTATGGCTGTCAATTCCTTGCCTCCAAGGATCTTGGTGCCTTTAGCAAATGCTAGACTTCGTGGAGTCAATAGTGTGTGGGGCATTGAGCAGGCCATGCAAAGTCCAAATATGATTGCTTCAGCCCTAACTTGTGTGGAGTATCTTGCATATCATTACTCTTCCCATCCTTGTGCTCTTACAATCTTACCCCCCCCTCTTCCGCAAATTTCCCTGAGCTTCAGGATGGGGAGAGATTAGGCTGGCCTAGTTCTAGGTGGTTGATATAGAGTCTCTGAAGTTCTGGATTGTGGTTCGTTGATTTTTTTTTTTCAGTTTTGCTGCTCCTGTAATGCCCTTCACTCCATCACGATGGGTATTGGATGTCACCCCCTGGCCAGAGATAAAAAGCTGTTAAACTAGAGTCTTGTTATAAGAGTATATTCAAAGGTAGATGTAATAAAAGTAGGAAACCACAGTGAGGGAGGGGTCAATCACCCATTTGCAAAATGGTTACTTTTTCTCTGCCAGACTATATGCCCTTCCCTTCTGGTGAGATCATACCCCCTCAGTTGTAAATGATCAGCAACGAAAGTCTGTGAACTTAATCAGATATCTCATTACTTACTTGCAGTCCTTTATAGAGGCCTATTTTCTCTGCTGTAACATGGTCCCTTCTCTCCTTGTTTCTGATGTGGCCCTCCTACCCCATCTCTCCTGTTCATAATCCTATCAATTACTGTAGGTATTATAGAGATTTATCTTTGAGTGTCTCTAGGTGGGCTGGGTGGGTTTGGTACTAGGAGCCACTTATTAGGGAATACATATGGTGCTTAATTTTCTGGGTCTGAGATACTTCACTTAATATAATTGTTTCTAATTTCCCGGCAAATTCCAGTAATTCGTCATTTTTGATGGCTGAGTAGTACTCCATTGTATAGATATACCACTGATTCCTTATCCACTCGTCAACTGTTGGACATTTGGGTTGATTCCATGACTTTGCTATTGTAAACAGTGCTGCTATGGACATGGTCGTGCTTGTGCTATCGAGGTGAACCCCTGCTGTATGGGGGGTTATTCCCAAAAGTGGAATAGCAGGGTCATATGGCATTTTAATCTTTAATTTCTTTAAGAATCTCCAGACGGCTTGCCAGAATGGCTGTATGAGCCTCCGTTCCCACCAGCAATGTAGGAGAGTTCCCCTCTCTCCACATCCTCTCCAGCAATTGGTGTTGTTTGTACTGTGGATTTTTGCCATCCTGACCGGGGTGAGATGATATCTCAGGGACGTTTTGACTTGCACTCCTCTGATGGCTTAGGAAGTGGAACATTTTTTAAGATATTTGTTGGACATTTTAATTTCATACCTGGTAAAGTTTCTTTTAAGCTCCAGGGCCCATTTTTTAATTGGGCCATTAGTGGTGGGGCCCGTATTGGGTGCATATATGTTCAGTATTGTGAAGTCTTCCTGGTGAATTGTACCTGTGATTAAAATGTAGTATCCATCTGTGTCTCTTATAATTTTCTTTGGTTTGAAGTCCACTTTGTCTGATATCATAAAGGCTACCCCTACCAGTTTTCTGCCTCCATTAGCTTGTAAAATTGTTTATCAACCTTTTATTTTTAGGGCTTTCCTATCTTTTGTGGTGAGATGGGTTTCCTGCAGGCAGCAGATTGATGGGTTGTGATTTTTAATCCAAATTTGTAATCTGTGCCTTTTGATCGGTGAGTTAATTCCATTAACATTTAGTGTTATAATGGAGAAACTATTGTTAATTCCAGACGTTTATTATGTTTAGTAGTTTTTGTAAGTATATTGCTTCACTTTTAATGGTGTTATACTTCCCTTCTGTTCTCCCGGATATGCCTGTTTTTTTCTTCAAGCTTGAGTATCATTTCTAGCATTTTTTGAAGGCCTGGTTTGGTGGACATGTATCTCTTCAAGTTGTCTTTATGCTGGAAGATTTTTCTTTCTCCCTTGATCATGACAGATAGTTTTGCGGGGTAAATCAGCCTGGGTTGACATTTTTGCTCATTCAATACTTAAAGTATGTCTCTTCAAGCTCTTCTTGCTTTTACTGTTTCAACTGAGAAGTTATTTGTTATTTTAATAGGTTTACCTTTAAAAGTGATTTGTTTTTTCTCCCTTGAAGCTCTTAGCACCAGTTCTTTATCTTGAATGTGGAGTGTTTTAACTATTATTTGCCGTGGCGAGCTTCTATTTTGGTCATATCTGTTTGGGGTGCGGAATGCCTCTTGTATATGGATGGGCCTCTCTTTTTTTAGATGAGGAAAGTTTTCTTGATGATCATTTGAAAAATTTCCTCAGGTGTGGTATTTTGAGATTCTTGCTCTGGTATTCCATGAATACGCATGTTAGGCTTCTTCAGGGTGTCCCATATCTCTTGAATATTTCTCTCAAGTATCTTTTTGGCTTTAACAACCTCTTCCATTGAGCTGGTTAATACTCCCACTTTATCTTCAAGGTCTGAAATTCTGTTTTCTGCTTCCTTAATTCTGCTGATAAGACTCTCTGTGGAGTTCTGGGTTGAAGATAACTTGTCTTGTAGCTCAGTTTTAAACTCTGCTTGAGTCTGTTTTAACTGCTCTATGCCTGTTTTTGTTTCTTGCGCTATTTTTCTCAACTTCTCCAAGTGTCTGTTGTGTTCCTCTTCAAAGTTATTGATTCGGTTATTTAATTGCTCCCAGATTTCCTCTTTCATAGTATTGAATATGGTAATGATCATGTTTTGAAAGTCTTTTCCTGGGTCAGGCTTTTATGGCCATTTTCCGTGGGTTTGTTCTGGTTGGAGTCTAACATTATGGGATTAATTCCTTCAGCGGGAGATTTGTTTACTTGAGTGTTGTTTCTCATGGATTTGCACTTTGACTTGGGCATTGTCATTTTAAGTCTTAAGATCTTCTTTCAATTTTTGTGCATTTTTCACTAAACTGAATTATTTGGCCTTGGGTTCTAGGGGTGGGCGGGGACGGAGCTTACCTAGGTCGGGGTGATTCCCAGCTAGACCGCACGCATCCAGGGCAGTGGAGTGGGGAAAGGGAGGAAATAATATTTTTAATATTAGTCAAGCTTCGATATTAGGAAACTATTCATTTTATATTTTCTAAAAAAGTTGTATAGGATTAATGCTATTCTTGTAAAACTGTTCAGCAAAACTATTCACTAATGGATTAGTATTGCTTTGCTGGAAATTTTTTAACTTTTTAAAGATAAAAACTTTGCATATTACTCCTTTAAAAAGTTTAATGTCAGTTCAAACACTGATTAACTTTTCTTTTTTGCCTTCCCTCCCTCCTTCTTCCTCTTCTTCCCCCCTCCCTCCCTTCTTTCCTCCCTCCTTCCCTCTCTCCCTTTCTTCCTTCCTTCCTTCCTTCCTTCCTTCCTTCCTTCCTTCCTTCCTTCCTTCCTTCTTTCTTTCCTGGAATATAGTATCTTCATATGTTGTTGAGGATGGTCTTTGACTTATACGCTGAAGTGTTTTTCCTGTCTCAGCCTTCATACAGTTGGGATAATCTGTATGCTGTTATGCCATAGAATTACTGTACTGCATGAATGGAAGTAAGGAGCAAACTACAGCTCATAGAAGTCCTCCTCAGCTCTTGTGGGGTCTGTGGACTTCACAGTGAAGACTTCTTGGTATTTCTTGTATGGGAAAATATAATTCTTTCTTTTTATTTTCTCTGTGGTTTCCTGTTTTAATTTCATTGACCTCTACTTTAATCTTATTTACTTTTTTTGCTTCCTTCAGAGAGAATTATTTTAAAATTGTTCATGTGCAAAACACACCTAACAACAATCCCATCCCAAAGAAACGTGACTGTCATTTTAACTTCTGTGCATCACCTATGGACTTGCTCTTTCCTTCCAACTCTGACACAATGGTCTAATCATGTCTTAAAACTACTATTCCATGCTGCGAAAGAAGTTTCTCGGTTTTCTAACCAGGAAGATGAGTTGATACTTTACAGAATATAACAACATGAATATGAACATAACATGCTCATATTTGAATTATATACTTCCATAAAGTAATCTAGCAAGAGATCATACCACTCTTCAGAAAGAGACACATGCAGCAAGCACAGCCAGAGACTGTGAATCCTGCTTGATGGCTCTGTACAGTAATTTTGAGTTGTAATCTTTTTTTAAATTTTTTTATTATTATTTATTCAATTGTGCATGTGTGTATGTATGTGCATGTGTGCATGTGTGTGCGTGTGTGTGTGTGTAGAACCACTGGCGAATTTGGGAACCACCATGGACACCTCCACCTCCTCCTTGTTTACTCTTCCCAGGGCTTTGCAGGCTCGGCCCTACCAGGACCAGAAACGCAGGCCACCCCTGCTTCTGCCCGGCATTTATATGTGGGATCTGGGATCCGAACTCAGGAACTTCTGCCTGCAAGGCAGAGGCTTAACCCCTGAACCACCTCTCCAGCTCCACTGAATTGTAATCTTATTTGATTTTTTCCATGCTTCACTCAGCCTTCACAGTGAAAAATTGAATAATGTGATAATTAAAATTCAAACACAATTTGCAATAAAATGATTAAAGTGAGTATTCCCAGGTTCTGAATGTAAAAAAACAGAAGTACTATATACATTGCACAGTACCAAGATGTGCAACATGGGCGTGTGTGGAGAGAAGCTGTTTTCAGCAGCCTCAGGTTATCTTTAAGATAGTAAAGGGGAGAGTGAAGAAGACCCACACTGATGCAGTGAAATTAAAATTATATTGTCAAAGAATTCTTTTGTAACCTTTGTGATTAAAACTTAACTTTGAAAGAATATTAGAAATATAAATCTATAAAGTGTTAGCCAAAAATAACTGCTTGAAAGGAGCCTTGTATTTGACCTATGTTGTATTTTTCCAAGTTTCATCTCTTATTATTCTCTTTCTGAGTTATTACTTTCTTTTCCAAACTATGCTTAATGCATGCTTATGTCATAATACATGGCAGGTGTTAACTGGATGCATTATTCTTTTATTGTTATGCAAGCTTTTCCTTCTGCAACACATTATGCTTTAGTGACCTACCTTTTCTTTTTATCTTTTATCTGTTTCCTTTGTTGTACTTGAATACCCAAAGCAATGTCCAAGCTATTTAAGTGGAAAGTTTAAACATTATTTTTCAGGCAACTCTCAGAAGTAATGTCTTCCTGTCTGTGCAAATATTTCAGTATTTTCTCAAAGAATATTAAAATATGCGATGAGCTTTATTTTCTTTCTGCTTCCTTCAGATGGAAATACCTGTCATAAATCTGCCTCTCCAGATCCTAACAAGAATCTTTATTGTTTATTGTAACATTATTTATGAAAACAAATTATTAGACAGAAGCTGGTACACATAAAAGGACCATGATCAAATGAGGAATATCAGCATAAATATGTCCTCCTCTGACAAAGAATAAGAGAGATATAAGCATGAGATATACCTACATACGAAAAAGATCAAAGGCCATTAGTAACCAACAACATGGTCTATGGATATGAGTTTAGAATCTACCACAGGTTATTTTTGTTATGCCACTGAGTAAAAGATGGGATACATGCTTACCTTAAATATATATATATATAGTGAATAAGTTTAGTGCTTATTTGTCCTTATATAAGAAATCAAAGTGCACAGCACATAAAGCATATATTTAATAAATGTTGTTTGACTGGATGAATCTCTAAGGACAGTAACCATCAATTACAGAGACAACTAAAAGTGAATAATTGAGGATGGTATATGAGAAACAAGATTTTGTATTGTTTTAAACACAGTTTCTCAATTACTCATATTTCATGAGTAGCATGTTATGATTTTGTGTATATGTCTGTGTATAAAACTAATATAACAATGGAAAAGATTTCTGAAAATACTAGAAAGTCAATAAAAACTTGTTAGATAAATGAATGAAGACTTAAGGTATAGCATATCTGTATGGGTCCTTGCAATCTGAGACTAGGAAATGTAAAGTCATGTTAAAATAGTTGCTCTCTAGAGGTATTTGAATATGTTGACACATTCCTGTTTAGAATTGTATTATTAACTTTGCTTTTAAAAACATCATTTAATTAATTATGACTCATACATAAGCATGGAAAAATGGCTCAATTCTGGTATTTGAGGTGATTATTGATATACTATATAGTAACTTGCCTTGATTGGTGATATGAATATGAACCCTCTTTCCTTCAAAGCCACTAACTTGAAACATTTCTAGGTTTTAGGTACAAGCCTAATACATGGATCTTCCAGGACCTTATCATATGTTTGGTATTTTTGAGGATTTGGAATCAGTTGGCACAAAGTCTTTCAAGGAAAATGGGTATCATTTCATAAAATAAAACACTAAATTACAGATAGGCTCTTTAACTATTACATAGTATATCGTGATATTTTTTTCTCACCAAAGTTCTAATCTTGGCTTTAAGGATGATACTTTCAGATGCCAAAGTTATCAGTCTTAGCTTCCTGGCCTGATACATAAATTAATGGGACAAGTCTTTGGTTTCCTACTAAGACAGAAGAAATTCTGAAGTTTGCATTGCATTTGAAAAATTAAATATTTTCCTCCAAATCATAACTGAGAGAATATGCACTATCAAATGTAGCAAATTATTTTAGGCATCAAATGATCAGTTTTGACTCTACTTCATTCTTTTAAAAATTCATCCATGTAACAAAGATACATGAAATCTCCATCATATTCACCTGCTCTTATATGAATAAATGCACACTTCTCACAGATAGCTATGGTGTTTCCAGAGAATGATAGATATAATACATTATTCTTAAATATCGTGGTTAATGAAGGCTGCTGATGAATGGAAGTTAAATCTGGTGTCAAAAAATCAAGAGAAATACATTAATATAGAATAAGAGAAAGAGCGAGAAAGAGAGAGAGAGAGAGAGAGAGAAAGAGAGCGAGCACTCCAGGCAGTCTTTGTTGCAGTAATGATTCTTTCTGTTGCTGTGAGACAATGTTCATATATAACTTAAGGGAAAAAGGGAGATTTATTTGGCTTACACTTCCAGAGAGGATATAGCCTATTACGGCAGAAAAGGCCTGTCATGTGGCAAAATTTGGAGGAGGCTGGCTCAAGTCACCACTAACATCATGGAGGAACACTAAGCAAAAGAAAACGCCAAGAGGAAGCAGCATTAGGCTACCAAACCTCAGGGCCCTCCTTTTATGTCATGTGTTCCTCCCACAATGCTCCACCTCCTAAAGGCAATGCAAGTTCCCCAGAGATAAACATCAGCTAAGGACTTAAGCACATGGGTCTGTGGAGTAGTGGGAGGGGAGGGGAGGGGAGAAGAGGACAAACTTTCATTCAAACCATGAGAACTTCCAAAGTAAAACAAGTTTGGCCTACTTAATTAACTAAAAGAACAAGCGTGAACAGGGCCTAATATTGCTATAAATTTGATTGGGTTTAGAATCATCTAGGAGGTCAAGTCTGTCATCTGAGGATGTTTTACAAAAGTCTTACAGAGGAGCAAAATCCCAAGCAGAGTATAATAGTATAATAATTCCACCACAGTAGCCCATGGGCTGAGGTGCTAGACAGAATGAAAAAGGGAAGTGGAGAATGTGATCCAAACATGAGCAGTCATCTCCTTCTGCTTCCAGACTATCGGTGCTATGTGACGAACTGCCTGAAATCCTGATGCCCCGGCTTCCTCCACATGGTCAAATACAGTGTCAAACTGTGAACCACAATAAACCCTTCTCTGCTTAACTATTTTTTTTTTGGTCAGGGATTTTATCAGAGAAGTAGCTAAATATCATATAGGGACACATTAGCTATAAAGCAGTAGCCTCAAATAAGGAATGCCTTAACTTGAAGGTCGATTTCTATCACAAGTCTAGCCATGCATTTCAATCAAGTGTCTGAGAGGCAGAGCCCACCTCTACTACAAATCAAATGATTGGAATTTTTTGACACTACCCTAGTGAAAATTGCAAATAGGAACAAGACAGCTTCTTTATTTACAAGGACTTTTTGACTGAACTGAAAATCCCGAAGAATTATGGTTCTAGAGCTTAAGAAATTGTAATGTACCACCCAAAGCTCTACAGGCCAGAGACTTCTGAGCCATCTCTCCAGCCTGTAAGGTTGCAGTGTTTGAAGCCTTCAGCTTCACTCTTGTGGCTTTGCACAGCCTCACGATGTCCCTTACTGAGCTTTTCTTTTTGTGGACTTAGCTCGTCACTATAAAAGGTTCTTTCGGGAGCATCTCTCTTCCAGCCATCATTCCTTCTTAAAAGTAACACATCTAGCATGTAGTCTGTGACGCTGCCCTTGGGATTGGGCCTATGAAAGGTAGAAAAAAAAAAGAACATACAGAGACAAAAATACAGAGAACAGTTGGCTGGCACAAGAGCCATAAAAGCCACTGTCCTGTCTCACCCGGCTTCATTCATAATCGCGGGGCTGAGAGACTATATGTCAATCCAGGCGTGAGACTTCTAAGTGGTTGGAAGGAGAAGTGGAAGCACATAAAGCTTCTTGACTTCTGCTGCACGTTTGCACGACCAGCCAAGCAACCAGAAGGTCAATCATTCAATCATTCATAGTATACACAGGAGGCATTTCAGGCCCACCAGAAACCCCTAAGGGCTCAGACAGTGGCCTTATTCCGCTAGAGGCTCCAGAATGCACAGGTTAGATGCTCATGGGTTCCTGTAGCTCTGTGTTTTCCACAAAAAAGCCCACAGTCTGCCTTCCATATTTTCTCAGATCTCCTTTTTTGGCAGGCACCATCCTGAACATCACTTTCCACTCGTCCAGCTCTGACAGTTCGTCTTTTCTCTCATTCCATAGTTCTTTTTTTTTTTAATTTTTATTATTATTTATTCAACTGTGCGCATGTGCGTGTGTATGTGTGCGCGTGTGTGTGTCTGTGTGTGTGTAGAACCACGGACGAATTCGCGAACCACCATGGACGCCTCCACCTCCTTCTGCCCCGGGATTCACAGGCTCCACCCTACCAGGGCCAGAAGCGCAGGCCGCCCCCGCTTCCGCCTGACATCTATACGTGGGATCTGGGATCCGAACTCAGGACCTTCCGCCTGCAAGGCGGAGGCTTAACCCCTGAGCCACCTCTCCAGCCCCTCATTCCATAGTTCTGCATTGCTTTTCACTTCTAGATTCCACCTGCCGTTGCTCTGTGGATCTGTGCAGTTGCTGCCGACTTATGTCTACTGATCTCCTTCCTGGCTCCTCTACAAATACTGGGACCATTGTTCCACTTGTATTTCTGGCAACTCTGTCTTTGATGAACACCCAAGGAAGGCTAAGCACAACCCAAAAGAAAGTGTTTTATCAGGGCTTTGCATGAGGTCACAGAGATTACACAACAGCTGTCTTCTGCTTAGCCCCAAAGCATGAAAGAAGAGTGGCTATAGAGCCAAGAGAGGGTATGGATGGATGTGGCTTGCGTATTTCATGATTTTCACTATCACCCATCATAGCAAAACTTCCAGTTTTATGGAGACCAATAACCGCCATGGGCAGGTACAGCCCTTACATTTATCAGTGGCAGATAGTGCCCTGACATACTAGGATAGTGTTCTTCCTCCTTGTACCTGACTGAAGTTAGCCATGGTCCTGAGCAGTCAAAAATAGATTTCTCTGGAGTTGCAGCAGGTGAGGTCATTAGTATTCTTGGAGGCTTCTTTTTCCTAGATGGGTGGTTTCCAGCACTAGTTAGGTTGAGACTTGAATGAGATCTTCTCAAAGAGGAGCTACATCTTCAACAGACAGCAACAATGTCCCTTGAAGATGGAGTACCTGTCCTTCCAGAGAGTTCTATGTACAAGATTGCCAGACATAAGGGAAGTATCTGCTGAATGGCCCAATACTGACACTTTCATTTATTTATAAACTCTTATATAGCAAAGGCTGCTTGCAGATGAAGATTTAACAATAGCTTAACGAACGTTCTAGAAGTTCAGTGGCTGTCAGGCCTGCTTAACGATGCTTAACCTTTGCCCTAGTATCCTAGAAAAACTTGAGTTCTTGTGATTTGTCTCATCTTCACCATAAATAATTACACTTAGGTTTATCTGGTATCTACAGGCAAATGAAGGAAAGAAAAAAGAGCACTGAAGAGTCTCAACTGTTTCAAATAGGCTGGATTGATGGCTTAGGGTTTAAGACGCTGCTTCACAAGCATGTATACGCCAAGAAAGGCATGAAATGATTCACAAAAGGTGATGGGAGAATGAAATAGAAACCTCATGGTTTTCTAGCTTTCAGAACAATTTTGACATGTGACTTGTCACACTGCCTCCCCTTGAACTCAATGAAAACCACACATATTTTTAAAAATGCAATTGTTTATGTGGGAATAAAGACACTGCAATTGTTCATTCATTTATAGTGATTCAGTGTCAAAAATTATCATGTGACTTTTACTATAGAGACATAAATAAACATATATGTGATCCGACTGTGGCACCAATAACAGACCAACGAAACATACCCAAGCCCACCTTAGAAAACCAGTGAGCTTATTTGGGTTACTCTGAAGCTATGGGTGAAGGGTAATTTGCAAGTATATGGGTGCTGCAAAGCCTGCCCTAGCTTGGGGGGAAGAGCTCAGGAAAATTGCAAGCCTGTTTCTCTCTGAACAATTTGTGGACAGCTCAGCACGTGGGAGAATCTCCTTTCCTAGCAATTGATTGCTGCTTTTGCAACACTGAGGAGGATCTTGGTAAGACTCTGTAAGCTTTAGAACTGCCTGAGTCTTCCAAATTTTGTTCCCTTATTCATCCTTACCCCTTTTGTTTACTTCCTGACTTTCATGAACTTTCTCCTCCCCACAAGGGGGGGATGCTTCATTTTAGAGGAAATAGCTGTACAACACCAAGTAATCCTGTAGTATCTGAAGAAATAAACAAAGGAAAGAAGACTTTTGTAAAAATTCAAAGCAGAAGCATGTGGGCGTATACTACAATGACCAAACAGAAAGGCAGGTGAGAGCAGTGTAAAGATGTGGCTAAAGATGTGGTTATGGTCAAAGAAACAAGGCTCAGAAGCTTGGCCTGAAAATACAGGACTTGCCCACCAGAGCCAGAGGATATACAAGAGAGGAGAAGAGAGGTGTGTGAGTGGGTCCTACAGGTTACACCGGTGCGCTTTGACCTGGGGAGAGATGTTCGTTAGTACTATTATAGTTTCTCTGAAGTGTAGCAGCCTCTCATGGATTGAATGTAAGTTGTTCCCAAAGGTTCATGTGTTTGGATCTTTAGTTGATGTTTGGGAAGGTTGTAACACTTCAGGAGGTGGAGCCTTGATGGAAAAGGCTTGTCACAGGGGTTGGTTAGTCTCACCTACTTCTTCTTACAGTCTTTTGCCAGCTCCCTTTAGGCCTCCATGACGTGGTGGTGATCTGAGTTTATCCAGCTCCATCTGCCATGCCTTTTCCACCATAGTGAACAGCATCTTTCCTCAGGAACCATGAGCCACTTCTCTGTCTTCTCATTGGTTGCTTGAGTTTGCCGGTTTTCTTTTTTTTTTAATATGAATAGTAAGATATGATACTTTTATTCTAATCCTAAACATCAGAATATCTGGTAATTTCTAATATTTCTAGAATAAAATTGATATTGTAATCTAAACTAAATCTCTACATCGATTACCTGAAGGTTTCAGAGGAAGAATTTTTAATGTTTTATTCTTTTTCTTTTTTTTATTTCTTCCACTCATACAAAGTGGATAAGTATTCCATTGCCTTCCTTCCCTCCACCTCTCCCTGCACCCCCTTGTTCCCTCCCTCCTTTTCCCCTTCCTTTCCCCTCCTCCTTTTCTTCCAGCCCCCCCCCATTCCTGAAACACCCTTTAGTGTGCACGTCAAGCTTCCCTCTGATCCTCCTCTCTGATGAGGTGTAAGGACTCAGTAGCATTAGCAGCATGAAGAATGATTGTCACGAAGGCTCCATATAAAGGCTCCATTTTTTATAATCACCTTGCCCTCTCTCACAGCATGACAGAGAGACAGAAAAGAAAGAAAGAAAGAAAGAAAGAAAGAAAGAAAGAAAGAAAGAAAGAAAGAAAGAAAGAAAGAAAGAAAGAAAGAAAGAAAGAGAAAGAGAGAGGGAGAAAGAAAGAGAAAGAGAAAGAAAGAAAGAGAGAAAGAAAGAGAAAGAAAAAAGAAAGAAAGAAAAAGAGAAAGAAAAAGAGAAAGAAATAAAGAAAAAAGAGAAAGAAAGAAAAAGAGAGAAAGGAATGACTGATTTAAAGATAACAAGAAATTTTCTGTTTTATTTTAGCAGTGATCTGTCAGTTGGGAAGTATATATGAACACAATACTCATGATTTAACATGAACTTGTAACCTACTATCAAAAGCATAGTTCCATCTTATTTAGGATTAGAGATTATAGATATATGCTTGTACATATGTTAGTTCATGTTAATTTTCTCAGAAATCTTTAAGTGCAAGTGTGTGTACAAGGCAGGCAAATCATGAATTCAGTGTGTGTCATGGAGGGGGAGACAGGAAGGAAGAAATTGAATAATGGATAAAAAAGTGTGAGCGTAATAAGAATCACAGCATTGAAGCCAAATAATGGAAGGCATGAAGGTGGGAAATCAACAGATTGGAGACCTAATTGAAACAGGACCCTTTTGTGTGAAAGAGTCTGAACAAGGGCGAAGCAATCACATGTTTTGCGAGAAGAACAGAATTCATGCAGTTACTCTGATTAAACCTGACCTTGAATTGGCCTTGGTGTTTTCTAGTCTGGATAGAGAATTTGACATCCAACTTTTAAGCAATGCTTTACTTAGACTTCCTAGTGTTCAGAATGTCACAGTCACACGGCAAAAAATTCACTTCAACTATATCTGAAAGAAATGATTTAATAAAAAAAAAAACACTAGGAACTCACAGAATTGTTCACATTTGGAGCCAAATCTAGGCTGCACTTTCAAAACGAACTCTGAAATCACAGCACGGTGCCGTAGCTGCACAAGGGCATACTGTTGTCACGCAAATCCGACCTGTCACCAACCACTTACCACTTTGGATCTGAAAAGAGTTTAAGCATGAATCCAACTGCTTCTTAAGATAGCTCACTGTATAATTCATGTGACTAGTGGAAATTACTACACATATTTTCTCTATACATAACCAGGAAGTTGACAAGTATTGCACATTATTTTAGGCAAATTGATGAATTAATGAAATGTTGTAAATATATCTTAGTTTTGTTTCAGTTTGATACTGACAAAAGCAATTTGAGGGTGAAAAGACTTGATTCTGGCCAATAGTTGTAGAGGAATCAAATCCATCATGGAAGGAAGACGTAGCAGTAGACAGTGAAGGCATAGTAGCTGGCCCACATTAAATCCCACCTCAGAAGCAGAGAGAACAAGAAGTAGAATGGGACTATGACTTTTCAAGTCCCACCCTCAGTGATTCACTTCCTCCAAAAAGGCTCTACTGCCTACGGGTTCCACAATCGTCCTGAATTGTGCCACTAGATATGTACCCAGTGTTCAAATACCTAAATCAGAGCAGAAAGGCCTTTGGTTGTACATCCAACAGCTTAGGAGAGGGAGTGTTGATTATCCTTCCAATCCTGAGGCTTCTTAGACATTTTCTCTGAATACCTTGAACTGAAGAAGTCTGATTTTGTAATATCTCATGGCTATTTCAACAGTACTACATGTGAAGGCCCTTTGGTAATGAGAAATTTGTCATGATTAAGCTGTAAAAAGAGCCAAAGAGACACACAAGCATGCACGTGACTCATTACTCTGTTGTCTCCATACAGACAGGTATGTGGTATTTGTATAAGAAAAACATTTTCTGACATGTTTAATGCTCTAAATAGGAAATCAAATTTCCATACTGTAAGACATTTTGCATGAAAACATGAAGAAATGCCCTGATGTCTTTTTCTATGTCAGTCATTTGGCTGCTGAAAACATGGCATAAAATGATAAAGTTTACTGAAAAAATAAGTTTATATGCTGCAGTAAGATCACTACCAAAAAGAGTTTCAAACTATTACATTTTATGAATATTTCTTTTTTCCTTACCAAACACCTCAAGCAAGTGCATATTTTTAGACAAAATTGCACCACAATTCTGGATCATATCACCGCCGAGAAACTGCTCAGATTCACCCAACACGAAGTTGGAGAAACAGTTCCGAGGAAACATTTCTTTAGACAAGACAGAGAAACCCTGTAATTTTCAGCAGGGTGATTACATAAAGGATTACCTGTAATTTTATTTAATTGTACCTTTTTATTTCATTTTCTCAACCTAGCTCCATTTTCTCTCCTTGTCTCAAAAGGAAAATGTTGAGCTATCTTCAAAGAAAAAAATGTTCAGAGATATTTACATGGTTAACTGTTCTTGATTTGTATCTAAAACTGCAGCATTTTAAACAGAGAAGTTAAAATTTATCCTGTATTTTTTTTGCATTGAAACTGGCATATAGAGATGCTGTTTTCAAATGTAGAACCTAAAATATTAGTCATGCATCATATTTATGAATAAAAATAATGAGTAATGTCTACATAAAATCAGGAATCATGAAAAATAATGGGTGTTAATGCAAATATATATTATAGACTATCCTTATAAGGTATATTCATATTAAAATTTTATCTTTCCCTAGTTGTATAGCACAATGAGTAATAATCTCTGCTCCCCTTCTTCCCCTTCCCCTTTGTTCCCTACCCTAATGATAATGGAATTGATGTATTACAATTCCATGCTGTCACAAATTACAGAATTGTCAATATCCTTTTAATATAAGTAATATTTCATGTGCATATGTTTGCATATTCTTTGCACATTCCATTGGTATGTTGAGGGACATTAATATTAATTTTTCTCCTTATATTAATTACTGTAAATGATGCTGTAATAAACATGAAAGAACATTATTCCTTCAAGGTACAGATTTTAATTTTTTGGCTAGACATGGCTTGCTAGGTTATGTGATAGGTCTGTTTCATTTTTTTCTCATAAAACTCTGTTTTAATGGGCCTCAAGATTTTGTGATGGATTTTTGGTCAAGTTGTTTCCATTTAAAAAGCACTGATTTAAAAATTAATGGTTTAAAACTGCCACACACAAAAAAAAAAATCCACAAAAACTTTCTCCTTTCTTTCTGAAGGTTTGGCCATGCGTTGTTATCTTTAACCAGTCTTTTACTATTAAACTTAAATGACTAATTGAGATGAACAGTTCTGAGACCATCCTTCCACCACTGATTTAGACTGGGAAAGCACGTGTTAGGGTCAATATTAATTTGGCCTTCTGAGCTTTTTGGGCAGACTTGGTGACCTTGCCAACTGCAGCAGCCTACTTGTCCAGAGCCTTGATGATACCCACAGCAACAGTCTGCCTCATGTCACAAAGAGCAAATTGACCAAGAGTAGACTAGTGAGAGAATCTCTCCCAGTACAGGGTCTTGCCTGAAACCATATCAATAACAGCAGCATCTCCGGACTTCAGGAATTCAGGGCCATGGTCCAGCTTCTACCCAGAAGGGCAGTCAATCTTTTCTTTCAGCTAGCTATGTAGGCAGTGTGACAATCCAGTACACAGCAATAACCAGCGCTATTATTGCCTGGATAGTTCAGGACAATCACCTGAGAAGCGAACCCAGCTGCTTCCATTGGTGGGTCATTTTTTCTGTCACCAGCCATGTTGCCATAGTGAACATCTTTGATAGACATGTTCTTCACTTCGAAGCTCACATTGACCCCAGAAGAGCTTCACTCAAAGCTTCATGGTACATTTCAACAGACTTTACTTCAGTTGTGACATTGACTGGTGCGCAGTCTCCACTCAGTACCAATACCACTCCAGATATCCTGGAGTGGCAGGTACAAAGGCTTGTCAGTGGGTGAGTTGCTGGGAGGATGCTATCCAAAGCCCCGAGCAGCGTACTTCCACATGTATCTCCATCTTTCCTGGTGACTTTACATCCCTTGAACCAAGGAATCCACAAAACCAAATTGTCAATGTTATCTATCAACTCCCCGCTTGTAGCTTTCATTCAAGCCATCTTGAAAGCCACTCACGTTAGCACTTGGCTCCGATGCGTCGTCACAACCATTCCAACCAGAAATTGGCACGAATGCTACTATGTCAGGATTGTGGCCCATTTTTCTTAATGTAGGTGCTGACTTCCTTAACAGTTTCCTCACATCTCTTCTGGCTGTAAGGTGGTTCAGTAGAATCAATCTTGTTGATACCAACGGTCAGCTGCTCCACACTCAAGGTGGAAGCCAGAGGACAAGTTCCCAGGTCTGCCCAACTTCATAGATACCAGCCTGGAGAATTCACCAACTCCAGCAGCAACAATCAGGACAGCGTAATCATAATGAGATGTGCTTATAATCATGTTTTTGATAAAGTCTCTGTGTCTTGGAATACCGATGATGGTCACACAGTACTTCCTGGTCTCAGATTTCCACAGGAGAAATCAATGCTGATACCACTTTCAGGCTAGCTTTCATTTGTCCAAGACCCAGACATACTTGAAGGAGCCCTTTCCTTTCTCAGACTCTCAGTTTCTTAATGATTCCCTTATCCATCCCACCACATTTATAGATCAGATGGCCGGTAGTAGTGGACTTGCCAGAGTCTATGTGTCCAATGACAATAGGATGAGAGGCTTTTCCTTTCCCATTTTGGTGTCCATTTAATGATGTTTTTCAAGACACTTGTGTTGTGACTGCAAAAAAAAGGAATGTTTCATTTTTTGAAGACCTCCCATAATGTTTCCCCATCTTCACATTACCACTAACAATACATAGATGTCCCAAGTTTTCTTATTCTTACCCATATCTGTTACCTTTTCATTCAGATAAAATGAAATATGCTAATCTGACAAGCCTACATGATTCCACTTGTGTCAAGGTATCAAAATTAGTGACTATCGTGGAATCCAAGGATGGAGTGGTGATTTGCAGGGTCTGAGGGGAGAATGGAAGCTTGTATTCAGCAGTTATGAAGGGTCAAGTGTGTGAGAGCAGTGAGTCTGGTGATTTGCTGTATAGTGTGATCCATGTAGATAACATGACAGTACAGACTGCTGATGTTACAATGGTAAGATCTCATGATGAAGAATATACCAGCATAAACAAAGAAAAGCACAATGCTCCCTTGAGTATATTACCATTGCTATTTTGATTATAACAAATGCATGACATATATATATATATATACACACACACATATATACACACACACACATATATATGGGGATATACTCATAATCAGATATCTCATGTGAAATAAGATATATATATGCGCTATATGTTCTATATATATAGTTTATTTTGAATACTCTGTACAAATGTCATATGAATATATTATGTTATATAAGCAATTATATATCCATCATCCTTTATTATTTTCATTGTCATTGTTGAACAGGGATAACTTGGTGATGAAGAATGTTGAGGTTACATCTTGGTTTTATTAGGGCTACTTGCGAGACTCTACTCATAACTTGTTAAAATGCTAAGAATAGGTGGCTGTTGAGCTCTAAACAAGGCATCTAAGTCAGCACATTCCACATCTGAGGAACATCGCAGAAGAAGGGGGAGAAGGACTGCAAGGGCCACGGATGGGAGAGGTGGCTTGGAAGGGCTGTCCTTTGAACACGCCTCGCTGCTGCACACAAGCACTCGCAGTGGCAGTGGATACCTGCGCAAGACCGATCCCAGACTGTACCCACCACATTCCATTGTGCATGGGGAAGTGCTTGCAGGCTCTGCCTCCCCCTGAGGAGCTGTGGCTGTTAATAGCAGAGTGCGAGTCATTTTCTTCAATGATTTCTCCAGAAAGTCAGGGGAATTTCTTGGGAAGAAGAAGGGACCCAGTGGGAAAAAAGAGGAGAACAAAGTTTATTGGGGTTCAATATGACCAGCATTTATTTTATATATATATATATATATATATGTGTGTGTGTGTGTGTGTGTGTGTGTGTGTGTGTGTCAAGTTGTTAATGAATAAATTTCAAGTATTAGAAAACACAAAAAAGTGATGCTGATGCTAGAGTACAATTTCCTAGTTCACAAATAACTTTGCAGTGACATGACATTGCCTATGTCTTTAATCTCTCCACTCCTCCTCATTGTAAAGAGAGAGCAGTTAGGACTAAGAAAATAAGTCAAAGAAATCATCTCTCAGGACGAATGTATTGCAATGAAATCCATTATTCTACACAATTAAGATGCAATATTCCAAAGTATAGCACCCTCGTGGAATTGATGTCAAGACAAGGAAGTACAGTAAAGCAGCACAAACCATTTACTGCCACATATTGAGTCCCATAGAGAGGAGAGTTTTCTTATTTTCATATTTTTGCCACATTTTATTTTTTCCTAATCATACAAGCTGAATAGGCACCCCAGTCTTCTCCCTCCCCCATTCCCTTCCCAGTCATCCCCCATTTCACTCTCTCTTCTTCTCCCCTTCCTTTGTCCACCTCCCTCCGTTCTCCTCTCCTGGTGTCTCCTCATCCTCCCTCCCATCCCCTGGAGCATCCATTTATGTGGGCGCTTATCCTCCTTCTGAGTTCACCCTAGTGAGGGTTCAGGACTCAATGGCATACACCAGAACACCTTCTTGGGCTCCCCATTAGCATGGGAACTCTATTATGATTGTTTAACTCCTTGCCTCTAAGGATCCTACTGCCTGAAGCCTTTTCCCCTGTGATCAGTGCTAGACTTTGGGAGGTCATTGACATGTCAGCCATTGGATATTTATGGTATCCATATTATAGAAGCATTTTTGATTGTCTAGTTGAAGCTAATCAATGAATCATTACAGATACATCCACTTATAATATCTTCTAGTCCACAGATTAGAAACTGTATCTTGAATAAATATTCAGCTAAAATCCTCAATGTTTGATTCATGTGACTCAAAAATTCCAAAGCTTCACTGAAACTTCTTTAATCCTTCAGAGCAGGGTCTGCATAAGTCTTGTGCCAAAGGCCAGATGTGAAGAGTTTATATTCAAAGGCCATGAACTTCCCTTCAACTCTCCCTTCAAAGTCCAAAAGAAGCCAGAGGCAGTACTTAAGAACCGAACAAGTCTGCTATTCCATGAAATTTATTTTAAAATACTAGACCACAAAACAGACTTGGCCTATAAGTATAGTTTTCCAACCTCTTATCTAAAAACTTGATAAAAATGAAAATAAAATGTTTCAATATGTCAGCCATATTTGATCTTAAGAATTTAAACTCAATTAAGCTACTGGAGTCATGATTTTGCTCTCTGTGAATAAATAAGCCATTTGAATAAACTAAAGTTTAAACAGCAGTCTTGACGTGCATCATTTCTTGTCAAAAACAAAGATCAGAGGGTTTGAGAGACTGAAGAAATATGTCTGTTTCCATTAAATGTAGGTATCAACTGGAGAATTGAAGGCTGAACTGTTGGTACATCTATGAAGCATTATAGTTAAGGCAAGCTTTTAACAAGTCTGCAGGAAGTTGGCTAACTGCTAAGGGATGATCCAGCTAGTGGTAGATGTAACCATTCCCTGGCAGGTGGATAAGATGGAAGGAGTTGATTCAGAAGTTCAGGCATACTTTGACATACTTTGGCAGAATTGTCATCTGGCAATTAAGGTTTGCCCCTCTCTGTAGTTCCTATGGATGTGGTATGACCAGTTCCCGTGGCTCGTGCGTGATATTGGTGTGAGTAGTCCTGTCAAGCTGCACTGTCAACTGTGATCAAAGTTGTAGTGAAGAACTTGCTTGGTTGTATATTCAAATCAGCCACATGAGGGTCAACTGCAACAACTGGTGACCTAGTTCATAAAGTAAAAAGGAAAGTTTGTTCATGACCTAAAACATGCATATCACACTGTGAATACACATAATCAAAAATACAATTTATGCATTATTAAAATCCAGTAATTTTACTACTGAGAGGATGTTATAAAAAATTCCTGTCTAGCACACATACCATGTTTCTATGATGTAAACAAGTTGAAGGTGACCAACGAGTGGTGACTATGAAGCTCTGCTCACAATCAAAGTGAGTGATCACTGTGTTAATTATGTGCCATTCACTGTGACCATTACCATGCATTCTAGCAAATAGAGAACGGAAGGGAGATGGGTTCCATCTCTCATCTAGGTGACTGTCATGTTTGAAGGTACATCACCCCCCATGTGCTTATGTGTCTTTAGCTGATGATCATGTTTGGGAAGATTGGGGAAATTATGGGATGTGGAGTTACAGCTGATGTAAGGCACCTCACAGGAGGCGGACCTTCAGGTTTGATGGTCAGGTACAGTTTCCTTTCAGTTTACTCTGTCTTCCTGAGGCCTGCAGTGATCTGAATCAGTTTCCTGCCTCTACTTCCAGTCATGCTGTGAAATTCCCACCATAATGGACCGTATCAGTTCTGGAATCATGAGCCAAATAGAGGCCCATTTCTCCCTTTCTTCATGAGTCTGAGTATTGTCTCCCAGCAAAAGAAATGTAATTGCAACACTAACAAAGAACCATCCAAATTTCTAGAATTTTCAGTAATATGAATAAAACACTGAGATTTTTTAACTGAATATGCATGGAATATTTAAAATCAACCCAAAATATATTTCGTCTCCATATCAATTTGTCCAGCTAGACTAGCCTGATGGTATACTTTAGTTTTAATTAGAGGCTTGGGTTCACAGTGGTAAAGTAGAAGACTGATCAGCCCTCTCTACATGCATGCACTAACATGTACAGGGACCTATATATACACACAGTCACTCACATGCAAGCACATATACATACGCATGTACCCTGTACAGAAATATATAAAATCTATAAAATTATAAATAATAGCATTCTTATCATGCTATTGCTCAGGTTTCCAAAATTAGTCATCTTATTTTGCTATTTGGTGAGCCCACTCAATGAGTTCATCTTTTCGGATTTTCTGCATAATGAAGTGGCCAGTATTTGTGTTTCTGGCTTAGTTCATTCACCGTAATATTTTTGAGGTGTATTCATGCTGTTTCACAGATCTCTAAACCTTACAATAAAGAAATCAAGGTTCCAATTGGCGTATGTACTACATTTTCTTTACCAATCCACCTACTGATGAAAATAAACATAAAATTGAGTGAAGTGTGCTTTTGTCCATTGATATTCTAGTCGTCACACAGGATAATATTTAAGACTTACTCTCTTAGGAAATTTAAAATATAATATGCAATATTAAATAATAGCATTCTTATCATGCTATTGCTCAGGTTTCCAAAATTAGTCATCTTATTTTGCTATTTGGTGAGCCCACTCAATGAGTTCATCTTTTCAGATTTTCTGCATAATGAAGTGGCCAGTATTTGTGTTTCTGGCTTAGTTCATTCACCATAATATTTTTGAGGTGTATTCATGCTGTTTCGCATAGCAGAATTTTCTTCTCAAGTTAAAAATTTGAATATTAGTTTATGTGTTTATGCTCTCTTTTTTCTCTATATCTTTCTTTCTATTTATACATGTATTCACACTGTCATTGTCCCTTCATCCATTGATGGACACTTGTATTGTTTTTATATTGTAGTTGCCATAGATTTTATTTCAAAGTAGATTGGAGGCATGTACTTCAGAAGCATCTCTTGGAGATAAGTGATACAATTTCCTGTGGATGTGTATGCATCCAGAAATTGGTTTGCTTAACCAAATGGTTGTTTTACTTTTTTAATATTTCAGAAACCTACATAATTTTCCATAATGACTCAATTAATTTATATTTCAATATATTTCAACTTCTGCTTATGACAGATTAGGTAAGGCACAGACACATTCGCTTTGCACCACAGTAAATGAAGAAACACAGCTCCTTGACAGTCACAAGTCTCCACATGATACGCTTCTTTTCACTCTCTTAAAACCTGCTCAAACTCTCAGATGTCTGATTATGCTGTGCTTATTTAACACCTATTGCATGTTGGACTCTGTGGCAAAGCACAGAAATTAATAAACTTAGCCAAAACCTAGGTCAGGAAGCTCAACAAACATTAACTCTAATTTAATCTGATCATGCATTAAAGCAGTCACTGATGTGACTGATACGGACAAAAAAACCCTAACATCATAAAATCTAGTCCTCCCTCTTCTCCTCCCCGTTCCTCTCTCTCTCTCCTTGGCTGCAGTAAACATAATACAGCTGAAGAGTCTCAGGTCACTTATAAATTTTAGGTAAATAAATTATGCCTTTGGCATTTTCTTTATCACATAATAGACCACTTCACACTTTCATCTAAGTAATGAAAGTGAAGAAAGAAAGTCTTTACTTGACAATTTGGATTCCAGAAGAATGTGTTTGATGAATGGTCTTAGGACAAAAACATCTCGTCATCCTTCAATCGATGGGACCTGGCACACCTACGGCTTGAGTGAAAGGCTTTCATTGTTTGTGCTTTAAACTTCCCAGCTTTATACTGCAACCGAAAGCCACCTGGTGTGCCTTGATACACACACTACACAGCACTGGCGTTTTTTTTAACCCATGCAAAGCTACCCTGCAGAGTGATAGCAATGTACCTGCTGACCACTCAGTATTCCAAGGCTCTTCTGACTTACCAAAGAGTGGCAGACAAAGAGATGTTTAAAATCAATTTAACTTTTCAAAATTCCCTCCGTAGCTCTCATGCAGAGGTCACCCCAGAAATGTGTATGCAATGCGAGACTTGGCGGGTTCCCGGAGTATACTTGTCATCATGTCATTTTCATTGTCCATTTCACTGACATGCATTTCCAGTAAGCATTGATATGTATTTCTTAGCGGGAGAAAGACTTCATTCTATTCTCATAAGCATCAAAACTTAGCAACTCTGTGATTTGCCAATACGATGTGCTGGTCTACTTTCCCTTGTTGTTTATTTAGCTATTTGTTTTCACAACTGGGTTTGTAGATTTCAAGGGGAGGTGACCTGAATATTGGTTCATAAATTCTTTATATATTGGACATACATACAAGTGTTGTAGTCCTGAGGATGGTGAAAGTAGGATCATGGTAGAAGCAAACACTCCAGGAAACAGAGATTGCAGTGACTACACACATATGACCAACAAATGGAAAAGCTGTGATATTCCTAGAACTTCAATTCCAGAATTTCTTCATTATAATACCTTTATGACTTGATTAAATATAAGGCATTGTGCAATAAGAACTATTATTAACTTAACTAGTATGATATATATATATATATATATATATATATTGATTCAAACCAGAACTCTTCATGCTACTTATTTAACTTTCCAAAGTGCTAAAGAATATGTAAAAAGGATAATAAATTTTACTTGATTTTGTTTGACTCTGTAAGTGAAGAATGCCCTAATAGAACAAAATTTTCAAAGTTTTTCTGATCTTCACAATTCCAACGTGGGCCTGGCATCATTGCCAAGATGCGGGAGGCCCTGCTTACCTCGTGTCTTCTACCTAGTGCCAAGCCTGCCATAAACATTGCGTAAGTGCCTATCTGACTGCCAGGTCCATGAAGCTTCCTAAGGCAGTGAATGAGCAGCCATCTGAGTCAGCAATCTACCCAAACTCTGTTTGACTTTAACAGGAAAGATTAAAACTTCCTAAGTGACACGTACACGGGAAACTGATCTCATTCCTTGTTGTAGCTGAGACAGATGCATGACGAGCCTGCCATTAAAGATTTCAATAAAGAAACTAAAGCCTCAAAGGCTGAAGATCAAAAGAATAAAACCAAAGACCTTTTCCATGTTTTTGTTGAGAGAGAAACATCCAGTCTGAAAAATATAAAGGTATGTTAGCTTCTGAAGAACAAATGTGAGTGAGAGATTGTGTCACATTGCAATTCTTACAGAGATAAGAGCTAAACATGGCCAGGTGACTTCTTCTAAGGAATATCTTGCAGACAACCAGTTGAAGATGTTTGGCTGACTGTAGCTACTGCTCTGCATTGCAGAGATTCAGCCACTGTGCTCTGAGCTCTGTGTTCTGTGAAGACATGGGTCACAGAGGTACCAGCAGAAGGCAGTAAGAGGGCATGAGTTCTCTGTGGTCCCTGGGAAAGTCATGCCCTTGTCATAATAACACTACTATAAAGCAAGTGCATTAAAAGATGAAAAACACCTGTTTCTGTTTGTGTCGGGCTAGAGAGATGGCTCAGGGGTTAAGACTCTGCCCTGCAAGCAGAAGGTCCTGAGTTCGAATCCCAGGTCCCACGTAAAAACATCAGGCAAAAATGGCAGTGGCCTGTACTTCTAGCTCTGATGGGTGTGGCCTGGGAAATCCCAGAGTGAAGCAAGAAGGTGGTAGAAGCAAACTAAGATGATTCCCAAAGTCATACTTGGACCTTCACAGGGACATACGCTGCCCTCTGAGACACACACACACACACACACACACACACACACACACACACACACACATACACACTAGATAGATAAATAGATAGATAGATAGACAGATAGACAGATAGACAGATAGATAAATAGATAGATGAAAATAGCTTAAAAAAAGAATTCCAAAAGTTCTGAGCATACCTCATCCAATCCCATACAGCGTAAACAGTGCCTGAGCCTGAAACTCATAGATTTGCAGAGCTCTTGACAAAATGATCTGACCCACATAAGGCCTGGTGATACAAAACACATCTGAGAAACCAATAAATTATTGTCTAATACTTTGTTTCTTTCTTCAGGATGCTATGGAGATGCATGTTTAGCAAAATAAATAATAAATGCCTCATAATTAGCAAATATGTCTCAATATATTTGAAAGTATGATAATAGTTCAAGTGACACTGTTTTTACTAAGTGAGAAATAAGGCAGATGTGATAAGAAGAAAAAAAAATGAAGGGACACTTTCATTAAGGAAAACAGCTACTTTAGGTTAAGTCTAATCTACCAAGAAACTAAAAAGAGATCCATTGAATTTCCTTTCTCAAAAGCCTAACGTCAAGTCTGAACAAGACAAGAACACTTTAGTTGCCCTGTTACTTCTCAGTATGAAACCAAGGTCAATATTTTAACATCCTTAATTTGTTACTGGAATTGAGAATTCCTTGGTAAATTTAAATAAAGTCATGCCTCGGATAGAATTAAGATTTGAACAAGTCTTTTAAGCATTTTCTCCTCACTTTCTGTATAGGATATGTAGTCAAACATTTAGAGAAGTTGTGCTTGATGTTGATCTGCAAGACTCATGTCAGAATGAAGTAATGAAAATACATAGTGGTATCACAAAGCAGAAAAATCAGAAATGAAAGTGAAAGAGAGAGGGTGTGTAACTTATAGCTTAGAACATTGAAATCTTTAAGAATTTCAGCTGCTCGGCATTTGTTTTTCTTTTTCTTTTTTCATGAGAAGTAAGCAAAAATAATGATATTTATATAGTATGTGTGTGAGGGGGTGGATAGTTGACACAGCCTCTCGTTCTTTAACACAGACTTTTCTGGAACTTATATGTAGTCCAGTCAGCCACAGACTCACAACTGTCTTGCTATTCAGTCTCTGATTGCTGGAATCCCAGGCAGGGTCCACCATGTGTGGCATAAGAAATGCTATTCTGTTTCAATTCAGCTCCCTGCTTTGAGTTGCAGCACAATCCTGTTCTATCATAAGATGCTGAATGTCCCCATACAGACTTCAGAGGGAGAAAGAGAGAAAGGTATGATTAGGGCTTCTCACACAGACATTCCACTTGCTGTACAGGACAGTATACTCGATGATTGCAGTGTCCATGAAAGTTACATGAGTTCATGAAATCTGGGAGAAGCAGCCATGTCATGAAACTGCTTTGAGAAATGAGTCATTATCTAAGTTCAGGGTCATAGAAAAGCACGGATTGACTAAACCCAGTGTAACATAAGCAAAATAAAGTCACATGGGCAAGGATAAGTACAGGGAAGTGTGTCTGGTGGAGTGAGAGGGAAGTAGAGGGAAAAATCCATCAGAATGAATTGCATTCTATTTGAATTCTATTAGAATTGTTGAAATAGCAAAGTTCATCAATAAAGTGGGTAAAAAGAAATTTAATTATTTATGTGAGTTTTATTAATCCTTTCCAGGAAGAAATTTAAAATTTTGTTTGCTGTAACATTTACTTCTGGTATATGAATAACCACTAAAAATAAATTCAGCAGAGTGGCAGGTTACAAAATAAATGTGCAAAAATAGGTGGCCTTCCCATACACCAAGGATGAAAAAAGTGAAAAAGTCCTAAGAGAAACAATCCCATTTACTGTAGCCCCTAAAAAAATGAAATACCTTGTATAATTATAACCAAAGAAGTAAAAGAAATTCATAATGAAAATTTTAAAAACCGCTAAAGAAAGAAATTACAGAAGATACCAGGGGTCCCTTCCCACCTGGGATGCTCAAGGTCCAGGGAAGACACACTGCTCCTCAGGTAAACCCCCTAGCCTACCCTCAGGCCCCAGGTCACCCACTCATCCCAGCTCTTCCCATCAGCCAGCCAGAACAGCACCCAGTCTGATCTGGGCTAAGGAAGGACCCTAGACCACACCCCAAGTCCCAGCTGAACTGCTTGACAACTAGCAGCTCTGCCTTTTCTGCCCGGGATGCTCGAGCTCCAGGGAGGACACACTGCTCCTCAGAATTGAACAGAGTCCAAAGAAAACCCAAGAAAAGCTCTAGGGGACAAATGCCAGACATCTGAAGCCATCTAAAATCATCCTATCAGATGAGAGAGATTCTTCACATCCAGCTCAAAGATCAGTAAACCCCCCTTTTTACCATCAGGTTCTTTTCAAATTTAGTCACTGTAGTTTAACTTTTCCATATAGCCACCCCCAAAACATATACCACTTTAGGGACTATACCATTCACCCTCACATATCACCAAGGTACTGCATTGTAAAAGTGTACTGCCATACTAATTTTCACTCCCTGTCCATTAAATCTGACTTAATTGATGTAGTAACAGTCTAATAGCCTTATCTAGGAAATAACAATAACAACAGACAAGCATACATAATTCCAAAGCAAACACTAGTAAGAACTGCTAAAGAGTAATAATACCAAATAATTCAATTCAGTCAAACACAGCAAAAATTGAAAGAAGGTCTTCAGAGGCAAAACAAGGCCCAAGTCACAGTGCAAATCCATGAGAAAGTTTTCCATTACAAAGACAATTCAAGAACACAAATCTCACACAAAAAGAATTAACCGCATAATGATAGATTCCAACCAGAACAAACTTCCAGAAAATAGCCAAGAAAGCCAGACCCAAGATAATGCCTTTCAAAACATGATCATTACCATGATCAATACTATGAAATAAGAAATCCAGGAGGAGTTAAATAACCAAATCAACCACTTTGAACAGGGACACGACAGATATTTGGAGGAGATGAGAAAAACAGTTCAAGAAACAAAAATAAGCATAGAGCAGTTAAAACAGTCTCAAACAGAGTTTAAAATTGAACTGAAAGACAATTTATCCTCAACCCAGAACTCAACAGAGAGTCTTATCAGCAGAACTAATGAAACAGAAAATAGAATTTCAGATCTTGAAGACAAAGTGTTAGAACTAACCAGCTCAATTGAAGAGGTTGTTAAAGCCAAAGAGATACCTGAGAGAAATATTCAAGAATTATGGGACACCCCAAAGAAGCCTAACATGCACATTCATGGAATACCAGAACAAGAATCCCAAAGTACCACACCTGAGGAAATTTTTGAAGTTATCAAAAAGGAAAACTTCCCTCATCTAAAGAAAGAGAGGCCTATCCAAATACAAGCGGCATTCTGTACCCCAAATAGATATGACTACAATAGAAATTCGCCATGGCAAATAATAGTAAAAACACTCTGCATTCAAGACAAAGAAAAGGTGCTGACAGCTTCAAGGGAAAACAAAAACGTCACTTTTAAAGGTAAACCTATTTAAAAAAGAAAAGGCTTCTCAACGGAAACAGTAAAAGCAAGAAGAGCTTGTGAGACATTCTTCAAGTATTGAATGAGCAAAAATGTCAACCCAGGCTGATATATCCAGCAAAACTATCTGTCATGATCAAGGGTAAAAGAAAAGTTTTCCAGCACAAAGACAACTTGAAGGCTTATATGTCCACCAAACCAGGCCTTCAGAAAATGCTAGAAATGATACTCAAGCTTGAAGAAAAGAACAAGCATAACCAGGAGGACAGAAGGGAAGTATAATACCACTAAAACCTAAAAGCTAAATAATACACTTACGAAAGCCACTAAACATAAAAAGTGTCTGTAATTAAAAGTAATTTCTCCATTATAATGCTAAATGTCAATGGAATTAACTCACCAATCAAAACACACAGAACAAACTTGGATTAGAAATCAAAATCTATCAATCTGCTGCCTTCAGGAAACTCGTCTCACCACAAAAGACAGTCGTATCCTAAAAATAAAAGGCTGGTCCAAAATTCTACAAGCTAATGGAACCAGGAAACAGGCAGGTGTAGCTATTATGCTATCGGACAAAGTGGAATTCAGCAAAAAAAATCATAAGAGATACAGATGGATACTTCATTTTAGTCACAGGAACAATTCACCAGGAAGACTTCACCATACTGAACATTTATGCACCTCATACGGGCTCCTCCACATTCATTAAGCAAATGCTGTAACATCTAAAGCAAGAACTCAACCCCCAAACGATAATTCTTGGGAATTTCAATGCCACTGAACATGGGATAGATCAGTAGGTCAAAAACTTAACAAAGGCACTTTGGAACTTAATCAAACAATTATTGAAATGAACCTTATAGATCTCTATCAAACTTTTCATCTACGCACCAAAGAATACACATTTTTCTCAGCAACACACAGAACTTTCTCCAAAATAGACCACATATTGGGCACAAAACAAATCTGCACATATACAAGAAAGTTAAAATTCTACCCTGTACCCTCTCAGACCACCATGGTCTAAAGCTTGACATCCACAACACAGCAAGCCACAGAAAATACACTAATTCCTGGAAACTAAACAGTATGATGCTGAACGAGAATTGGGTTCAGAAAGAAATCATAAAGGAAATTCAAGACGTCCTAGAAGTAAATGATAATGAAAATATAACTTACCAAAATCTTTCTTACATAATGAAACCTGTCCTAAGAGGTAAGTTCACAACACTTAATGCCTACATAAAAAATAGAGGGGGCTGGAGTGGTGGCTCAGGGGTTAAGCCTCTGCCTTGCAGGCAGAAGGTCCTGAGTTCGGATCCTAGACCCCACATATAGATGCCAGGCAGAAGCGGGGGCGGCCTGCATTTCTGGTCCTGGTAAGGTAGAGCTTGCGAATCCCCAGGCAGAGTAAAAAAGGAGAAGGTGGAGGCGTCCATGGTGGTTCCCAAATTCGTCCGTGGTTCTATACACACACACACACACACACACACACACACACACACACGTGTGCGCACGCGAACATACGCATGCACGCACAATCGAATAAATAATAAAAAAATTAAAAAAAATAGAAACATCACAAATAAATAACAACAATGCAGCTTAAAGCTTTAGAGACACAAGAACAATCTGATCCCAAAAGCAGTAGAAGAGAAGAGATTAGCTAAATAAGGGGAGAAATATCCCAAATTGAGATTAGGAAAACGATACAGAGAATCAACCAATCAAAAAGCTGGTTCTTTGAAAAAATCAATAAGATTGATACACCCATAGCTAAATTAACCAAAAATAAGAGAGAGAAAAACCAAATTAAGAAAATGGAGTTATCACTACTGATACCCAAGAAATTCAGAGAATTATAACATCATATTTCAAAAACTTATACTCTGTGAAATTTGACAACACAAAAGAAATGGATGAATTCCTAAGTAAGCACAACTTACCTAAATTGAATAAGGAAGTTTTGAATTATTTAAATAGTCCTCTAACATATGAGGAAATTGATGAAGTAATCTTGAATCATCCCACCAAAAAATATCCTGGACCAGATGGATTCAGCACAGAGTTCTACCAGACATTTAAGGAACAAATAACAACAATGATTATTAAACTGCTCCATTAAATAGCAAAGGAAGGTACACTAACACATTCTTTCTATGAAGCTAATATCGTCTTAATCCCAAAATCTAATAAAGTTACACTTAAAAAAGAAAACTATAGGCCAATCTCTTTGATGAACACAGATGCAAAGATTCTCAACAAAGTCTTACCAAACTGGATTCAAAAACATATCAAAAAGATCATCCACAGGGATCAAGTAGGCTTTATCCCAGACACACAAGGTTGGTTCAACATATACAAATTAATAAATGTAATTCACCATATAAACCAGTCCAAAGTCCAAAACCACATGATACTCTTGATAGATGCAGAAAAAGCTTTTGACAAGATCCAACATCCTTTTATGATCAAAACCCTAGAGACAGTTGGAAAGGAAGGAACCTTTATCAACATAATAAAAGCTGTATACAACAAGCCAACAGCAAGGATTATACTCAATGGGGAAAAACTTGAAGCATTCCCACTTCGATCAGGAACTAGACAAGGCTGTCCACTCTCACCACTTCTATTCAATATTGCACTTGAAGTCTTAACTAGAGATATAAGACAAGAAAGGTACATAAAAGGGATTCAAATTGGTAAGGAAGAAATCAAGTTATCTCTATTTGCAGATGACATGATCTTATACCTGAGTGATCCCAAAAACTCCACCAGAAAGCTCCTGGAACTAATACAGAAGTTCAGCAGGGTGGCAGGATACAAAATAAATGTACAAAAATCAGTGGCCTTCCTACATGTCCAGGATGAAAGAAATGAAAAAGCCCTGAGAGAAACAATCCCATTTACTATAGCCCCTTAAAAATAAATAAACCTAACCAAGGAAGTAAAGTGACCTTTACAATGAAAACTTTAAAACCATAAAGAAAGAAATTGCAGAAGACACCAGAAGGTGGAAAGACCTCCGTTGTTCCTGGATTGGAAGAATCAACATCGTAAAAATGACCATCCTACCAAAGGCAATATATAGATTCAATGCTATACCAATCAAAATCCCAAAGCAATTCTTCAAAGAAGTTGACCAAACAATCTCAAAATTCATATGGAGGCACAAAAGACTCAGGATAGCAAAAACAATCCTGAGTAACAAAAACACAGCTGGAGGTATTACCATACCAAACCTAAGTCTATACTACAAATCCATAGTTATAAAGACAGCCTGGTACTGGCTCCAAAATAGACACACAGATCAATGGATAAGGATTGAAGACCCAGATATAAGCCCACAAAGTTACATCCATTTGGTCTTTGACAAAGGGGCCCAAAGAATCCAATGGAAAAAGAACAGCATCTTCAACAAATGGTGCTGGCAAAACTGGATCTCCACATGCAGAAGATTAAAGCTGGACCCATACTTGTCACCATGTATAAGACTTAATTCCAAATGGATCAAGGACCTTGATATCAGGCCAGAGACTATAAAAACCATAGTTGAAAGGATAGGGAACTCCCTCGAGCTGATTGGGCTAGGCCAACACTTCCTAAACAGACATCCAATGGCACAGTCACTGCTACCAACTCTCAACAGTTGGGATCTTATGAAATTAAAGAGCTTCTGTTCAGATAAAGAGATTATAACACGAGCTCAAAGGCAACCCACAGAATGGGAGAAAATCTTCACTAACCACACATCTGATAGATCTCCGCTGTCCAGATTGTACAAAGAACTTAGAAAACTAAACACCAAGGAAACCAATGGCCCAATTAAAAAATGGGCCCTGGAACTTAAAAGAAATTTTACCAGGGATGAAATTAAAATGTCTAACAAATATCTAAAAAAATGCTCCACTTCCTTAGCCATCAGGGAAATGCAAATCAAAACTTCCCTGAGATATCATCTCACCCCAGTCAGGATGGCAAAAGTCCACAATACAAACAACAACAAATGTTGGAGAGGATGTGGAGAGAGGGGAACTCTCCTACATTGCTGGTGGGAATGCAGGCCACTCTGGCGAGCCGTCTGGAGATTCTTAAAGAAATTAAATATTGAAATGCCATATGACCCTGCTATTCCACTTTTGGGAATAACCCCCCATACAGCAGAGGTTCACCTCGATAGCACAAGCACGACCAGGTTCATAGTAGCACTGTTTACAATAGCAAAGTCATGGAATCAGCCCAAATGTCCAACAGTTGACGAGTAGATAAGGAAACTGTGGTACATCTGTACAATGGAGTACTACTCAGCCATCAAAAATGACAAATTACTGGAATTTGCAGGAAATGGATGTCATTAGAAACAATTATATTAAGCGAAGTATCCCAGACCCAGAAAATTAAGCGCCGTATGTGCTCCCTAATAGGTGGCTCCTAGTACTAAACCCACCCAGCCCACCTAGAGACAGTAATTGCAAGGATTATGAACAGGAGGGATGGGGTAGGAGGGCCACACCAGAAACAAGGAGAGAAGGGACCATGTTACAGCAGGGAAAATAGGCCTCCACCAAAGACCCAAATAAGTAATGAGACATCTGATTAAGTTCACAGACTTTTGTTCCTGATCATTTACTACTGAGGGGGTGTGATCTCACCAGAAGAGGAGGGCATATAGTCTGGCAGAGAAAAAGTAACCATTTTGCAAATGGGTGATAGACCCCTCCCTCACTGTGGTTTCCCACTTTTATTACATCTACCTTTGAATGTGCTTTTATCACAAGACTCTAACAGCTTTTTGTCTCTGGCCAGGGGGTAACATACAATGCCCACCAGGATGGAGTGAAGGGCATTGCAGGAGCAACAAAACTGCAAAAGAAAATCAACAAACCACAATCCAGAACTTCAAAGACTCTATATCAACCACCTAGAACTAGGCCATCTTAGTCTCTCCCCATCTTGAAGCTCAGGGAAATTTGCATAAGAAGGGGGTGGTAAGAGTGTAGAGCAAAAGGATGGGAGGAGCAATGATATATAAGATACTCTATACTAGTTAGGGCTGAAGCAATCATAATTGGACTTTGCATGCCCTGCGCATTGTCCAACACACTGTTGACCTTACAAAGTCTAGCATCTGCTAAAGGCACCAAGAGCCTTGGAGGTAAAGGATTGGCAGCCACAGCAGTGTTCCTATACCTAAGGGGAACACGGGAAAGGGTTCAGGGAAAGGCCACTGGGTCCTTGTATGTCATCGGAGAGGAGGGCTCAGAGGAAACTCAGACATGCACAAGAAAGGACTCTCTGGGAATTGGGGCCGGAGGCACTGGGGGATGGGGAGGGAGAGGGGTGGGGATGGGGAGCAGGTGGTACGGGGGGAGAAGGAGGAAGGGAGGGAACTGGTGTACCTAATAAGTTTGTATGAGCTGAAATAAAAAAAAATTAAAAGAAAAGCATATGTTTTAGACAAAAGTGGGAAGCTTGACCTTTATTAAAGCAGCATCTCCAAATCTAAAAAAAAAAAAAAGAAAAATGAAAACAGGTTTTCCTGGAATTTTAAGTTATGTCAAAAGTGCACTGCATATGACTTTGCTTTCCATCGCTGTGTCACTATAGCTGAGATCCTCATCTTCTGAGGATGGATTTGATTTGTTTTTTTTGTCTCACGGTTTCAGAGGCTTTAGTCCGAGGCTAGCTGGCTTGGGACACTTGGGGTTTGTGGTGAGACAGAACATCACGGTGTGGATGGATTAGAGGACTAAAGTTGTTAGCTACAAGGTGGACTGAAGCAAAAGAGGGAGTTTCCAAGGCCCTGGCTGGCCTCCTCCCTTCAGGACATATTTCCAGCAAATTCTGTAGCCAAGGAGCATCTAGCCTTCCCACACTTAGCCTTTTACAGAATAGTGTAAAAGAGTAGAAATTTTTGAATTTCAGTCACACCATTATATAATTTTCTATTATACATAGTGCAGCTATAAACAGGCATCTTGCACTGTTATTTTATCCTACTAATCTACTATCTTCATGAATTCTGTGCAAATTCTGTGATCTAGGTAGGAAGAAGTCATGGTGTTTACGTTACTTCCTTCCTATCAAAACTTCAGTAAATACACAATATCACATTGAGTCTTTAAATAAAATCAGTGATTAAATTTGCTAAAGTTACCAGAGGGACTTTGCTTTCCAAATGCACTAGTGGAATTTTGTTCACTTCCTAGCAGTAGGTTGAAAAAATAGTTGGGCTGACGAGTAATTGAACAGTCCCCCATTATCCAGCAGTTTCAGAAAAACATCTCCTTCCCTTATTGATGAGAGTAAAAATAATTTCAAATGCTTAATTCTTTTAAACTACTTCAAAAACAAATTGAAGATGAAATGGATTTGTGTTGTCTTTGTAAGTATGTTTATTTTCTTTCTTTGATTTTAGAACTCAGCAGACTGAAATTTTGGTTTATTTCTCTGTTTTCTTTCAGGACATTATTTTTCACATATGTCAAACAGGACAAAAATAAACAATCTGTCACTTTTAAGAGAAAAAAGGTTAATAAAAAGAATCCTCTTATTTCTGGCCATTTTAACCATCTCGACAAACATGTACTACAGCTAGGTATGCATACACACACATACTCACACACAAACAGCTCCTGAAGACATGTTTATTTTCTAGAAGATTTATAGAAAATATGTTACTAATTTGAATCATATATTAAAAATAAGAACCCTTCCTATATCAAAGTGAGAAAAGTTGCTGCATAGCTCAAGTACAGTGCATGCTTTGTGTCTTCTTGTTTCCGGGCATCTGAAAGAGACTCATATAAAATGCTTCAAAATGCAATTGCATGCAATTTATCAAAAGTTACTAAAAGATATTCCTGTTGCATTGGTACCATAGCACACAGTGTGAAGACAGGAGCTTCTTGACCACTAGAGTCAACATATTTGGAACATACTGATATAAAATAATAGCTCATTTTTTCATTGGAAATTAAATTCAGGTAGGGGTTTTGCATTTTATAGTGTTGCCCTGGTGATAACACACTTCCTTGACATGAAAAGATGGTCAAGGCAATAACTTAATCTATCTCCCATTTTCTCCATTTGAAACAAATTAGTCATTCTTGCTGAGTAGTGTGCAAGCCATAATAAAGTCAAATCCATATTTTTGTGCTGCTCCTAATAATTCGCTACTATATGAAAGAAATAAATTACAGTTGCTGGTCTCTCTTTTGTTGTTGAGGCATTTCAGTGAACTCCCTAGTCCTCATCAACTTGAGAGACATCCAGCATATTGATTTTGGAACTTAGGGGGTCCTTGAATTTTTTTTTTGTAGGCAATGGTCAAACTGGCCACTTGGATTACAAATTAAGGATTTCATGGCTAATGTGTTTCACATCAGTACTTATTATACAAACAACAATTATGTTATCACCAGACTCTAGGACAGCATGAAAGGAGTGTGACTGTTGGAATGGACAGGATGGCCCTGTGCCAAGTCATTAAAGGCAATGGTGTGAATAACATAACCGTGTAGCTTCTGAAAGAACCAAATGTGTATTACCCACCTTTCAGTGCACGAAAGCAGCATCATAAACATAGATCTCTAACTGCAGCTCATTTAAATGACGAAAGAGTGGATATTAATCTATGAAATAGATTTTACCCAGGAGGGAAAAATGGTTCTTTCTATTTATGAAAGTTAAAACATTCATTGCACAGAGAGGCACTTGTCACTAGTGAATCCATGGCATGCAGAGTAGTTTACTAATGTGTCCTGCTAAGATAAATGGATCCTATGCATAAAGATGTTATCATAATTTACTAGAAATAAAGGAAGCTAAAAAAGCAATGTGTAAGCAGATAATTTTTTATAAAGCAAGGAACATACATATTTTAAGTTACCAGACCTCGGAATTTGATATGTTTATTTCAAAAACTTTCGATAAAACATGGCAATAATTAGAAACAGGGATGCAGTACTTGAAAATCTAATTGAGTGTTTTCATGAAGTGTTCATTAAAATTGAATTGCCCATAAATATATATTTCAGATCTACACATTTTTAGATTGCAAACATTATTGCAACATGTGAATATTTTTCTGTTCTTTGCTTTCATTAGATAAAAAATTTCCAGGTTACATGTGTGCCTTCAAAAGTGGCCAGTAAACATGTGCAACTTCAGAACTGGCCAGGCCAGCACATCAGATGCGTTTCCATAGCACTTACCCATCAGGTCCCTTTGTTTTCAAACTATATCTTCTGAACTAAAAGTTAAGTAGTTTTTTTTTTTTTGACAGACAGTATAGATATTTCCAGTTTCAATTCCTTTCTTCCCATAAATTGAACCAGATATTTTTTGCAGCAACAAGCTATTAAACTAAAGCAATCAAATTTACAGATGCGACATCTAAGGCTATCTAGAGGGGCTGTCCACAGTTCCTTTTTGATGGGACCATGCTGGCCCTTTTTATAAGAAAGGTGATATAGAAGGACGAGTCATGAACTGTGGCTAATCTGATTCCATGCTACATTATCTTCTTCCCATGCATGGTAGGAGCATCTAACACGGCATGTGATGTGGTCATGACAAATGTCTCAGAGCACATTCAAAACTATAGAATAGAAAACCAGAGCACAGGCTGGACAAACCTGTGTTAAACTATAGTAAGCTCATTATATTCATACTTGTTTGGGTATCAGCTATGATTTTTATTGCACTCCCTACAAAATTCAAATGTAAACAAAGTTGTGACACTACCTGCTCTTTAATTATTTCAACATCACAGGAACTGACAGTGAATAAATCTGAAGTGCCTTTGTATGGCACATATCAGTTTCTTGCTGGGTTAGCCATCTGTGTGCTTAGTACTCTTATTTCCTACCATGGTTCAAATGAACTTCACTGTTAAATCTCCACAACTGCCAAAGTGTTCTCTCTCCTTTAGCTCTAGATATTTTATAACACATCTCACTTCTCCATAGAAGTGTCACTCACCAGACAATAAAATATGCACATTTTGTTCATGTTCCGAAATGTCTCTTTGATCCACCACCTCTGAGCAGAATACCATCTCTCATTCCACCCTTCCCTCTTCTTTCCATCTCTCTTCCTTTTTCTCTTCCTGTGTACACATGTGTTTGTGTCTATCTTCAGATAATTCCAAGTGAAGATGCTATACTTGTTTTTCAAAACTACAGTCCTTTTCTTATGAACCTTCTATCAGACATCTATTGCCCTGAGTACAGCTTTATAGAGAGACCTGCAATGTGCACTCTTGGAGCATCCTTTCTCTCAAGCATCACCAAACTCTCTTCACTTCTCCAAACTTGTCTTTCATTAGCTTTTAGGTCAACCTCTGTTGTTTGAAGTTTGGTTGATCAACTCTTCCCTCTGCTGCCTTTCTTAATCGTGAGTCTCACTAAATTCGTTCATTTATTTCAAGTCACAGTTCAGTGGAAAAGGCTGAAATAGCTGACAAAATGACCTAGAGAATTAGCAGTTGTCTCAAGTTTCAACGCTTTTTGGAATCTGTCTCACCCACTGTACAAAGTAACCTGTGTGGATGCCCTCAACAACAGCTCAAGGCACTGCATGAGCTACGAAACTGGGCAAAACATACATGCTCCTTTATTGGAAACATGAGTGACTATTGGGGGGCAATTTCTTAGAATTCCTCCTTTATATCCTTAATGAAATTCATTGGAATAGTTTCTCTATTTAATTAAAGAAACAAGGCATTTGGTTTTTATACCTCCATCATTTAGCCTAGCCTGAAACACAACAGCATGAATTATTAGCTTAATAAATTATCAGGAGGAAGAATGAATGCCTACATGAGAGCAAAAGGATGTGCTGTAGCAATCAGGCGCTGCAATGAGCCTTGGACAGTTGTACCATCCTGGTACCTAATCCAGGGTTTCTTGCAAGCAGGTGTTCCTTCCAATTTCTAGCATCCTGTTTGTGGACGCTTCTGTTAAGACCTTTCCACTATGTAAGTATGAGCTCAGAATGTCCCTCCTAATGATGAGAGAATAAAGATCAATTAAATATGGTGAATAAGCTGCTAACAACCCTAGTTGGGAAAACATCCCCACCTGCAAGTATATCTTCACATTGGTCCTCTCTACTGGAAACTGAAGAACAGGGGGCCATGGTTCCTTTAGGCAAATTTAGAGCAACCATGCTGGGACAGTTTCTGAAGGTCTTGAAAAGTCATCCCCCACTGCCGGGATTATCCTAAAGGAACACACCTTTCGCCAGCTTCCCCCAACCCTCTGGTCAAGAAAACATATGAAGAATAGTTCTGCATTGTATCTAAACCCTACCATGAGGTGGGCACAAGATCAGCTGGGTTGGGCTCCAATATGGACAGTCCAGTGAGATGTAGAAGACCAAAAGTTCCTATGAGGTTTACAAAAACTGGAGCTAACCAGTGAGGAAAAACCATTTTTCTCGGGCTCGCCTAAGTGTATAAATATACCTAACCCTGGCAGCCATCTTTGGCACCTGCCCCTCCTAGCGCTCCACGTCTGGAGTCTGTGAGTTCTTTTCCAGCTCCTTGTCCCTCATGTACTCCATGCCTGGAGTCCGTGGTTTCTCCAGGGCTCTCTTGCCTCCAACAGTTTCATGTCTGTGAGTTCTGTTCTTTCTTTCCTCTGATAGACTCTGCTTTAATATTCTATGCAAGCTCTGGTTTCAATCTTTGACTTCTGAGCACAAGATCCTGGACACAAAGTCCCTTGAAGATGGGCTTGCTACAAGGGAGCAGACCAGGAGAGTGTGGGAGCATCTCTCTAAGTGTGGAAGGGGTGCCCCCCTTCCCCAGGCACCCACGAAGCACTTCCACTGTGAATAGTGCCAGTCACTTTGGGCATGGGATGATGCGAGGATGATGAACCATCTTCCCAGTAGCACCAGGCTGGAAAGACGCCATCCTTTTAAAGCCAGCGGCTGCCACCAGAGCCTGGGAGCACACTGAGACTGAGAAGACCCCTTGCTGCCTTCCTCTCCTATTGGTCCCAAGGTGCAGGAGAAAACAGGGGCTGCCATACATTTGTTTTGAATCAGATCCTGTTGTTTTTGTTTTGTTTTTTTCCTCCTTCTGTTCTAGCAATTTTAGACACTTCTTACAGATTCTTAGAATTATCTGTTCTGCCATGGTGACTCAGGGAGCTCAGATAATATTATATTTTCTTAACATGAGGCAACTGATAGGTTGATTTGTACCAGTTTTGTTTTGCTTTTTGGCATTGTTTCTGTTCTATTTTTTGTCCCTCCTCATTCTTTGAAATGTGAATTCTTATCAGAATTTAAAAAGCATTATGGACTTTCAGTTCTTTTGTAAATGATAATGTTTTTCTAAATGTTAATTTGCTTTTATTGTTTTCAAAAGTTTTATTTCCAAAATTGATCAATTATATAGTCTTGTTTAACGTCGTGTCATGAATGAATAATTAATTTAAAAACTGTTGCATATGAATTATAAGTCCTTGTCTATAGAAGATACCCACAAAATGGTATTCATTTTAATTACTTTAGAAGTGCTTTGGCTTCTGGTCAATGCGTTTCAAGGTGTTGTGCCTTGTTTGGGTACCTAGATTTCATGGAATCCTATATGTCTATCTCACACCTATGTTTTTGTGCTGTGCTTTGTGCTTCAAAATTTTGGCCACTTTAATTTTTTTCCTTTTTATTGTATGCTTGTATTCCTTTTTGAGCTGTTGTCTTTTTTTTTTTGCATGCTCATTATGTGCACACTTAAAAATGAATGATTTTTGTGACATTGAAAGGCCTAAGTATATGCTGACTTAATACTCTGTCTTGCTTGGTCTTGATTGTCGTGGAACGACAGAAAAAGGTGACATGGTACTCTTACCAAGGCTCTGACGACCCTTCCAGACTTCTGTCCTACTGTCAATATTCTTGCTTCTGTAATTCCTTTACAGATTTTTCCTTATGTTCCCAGAGTAACAAAGTTACCATGGATATTAATTAATTAAACTTGCTCATTCCTCCAACTTCCTTTATGGAATCTTGTCCCAGCAGATCTAGAAACTGAGAAAATACAAATTTTTCAGAATTTCTGAGAAATTCATTGGAATTTCCTCATTCTCCTTATGATAAGATATATGGGCTCCATTTCTGGACCAACAATTTCTTTACTCCCAAACTAGCCTAATGGAGATGTAATGATTTCTGAGTATTTTTATTGCCATGTGATAAGTTTATTCTCCTAATTTTCGATGCTATTTTATGTAATGTGCCTATCCAGTTATAAGGAAAACTTAAACGATGTTCCTGTAACCACGTGCTGTGATATTTGATAGTGTCTTGATACCTCCTTAGATATGCACCCTCTATGGAAGACAGAGCAAAGTTTAAAACATTGCTAATTTGTGTTACAACTCATCTTTACATTTAGCTCTAAAAGATATTTAAAGTATTAAAATTGAATGTAAAATTTTTATAAATACAAAAATGATAGATAAGTTTATATTAAATTTTTCTTTTCCAAATGGTGATTTAAAAGACTAAGCACAAACAGCTTGGTCTGCTTAACCTTATCTATAGTCATGTTAGTCTTTATATCCTAAGTCAAAAGTTTTTTACTGTATTTATATTATAAGGATCATGTGTTTTAAAGGTACAAATTTTAAGGACTGCTTAATGCTGGAGTAAATAAATAAATTGATGTTCTAAGTTTAACAAATGATAAGCCTGGACAAGAGCTACAAATCTTTGATTTCAAGATACACATTTAAACTTTGTGTGAGTAGTCTGAGACAGGAGTCTCAATGCTCAAATCTGTAGCCCCATGGTGAGGAAGATCTGTTCATAGCACAGGGTTTGAATGGGTTTTATCTGTGAAGACATCTGTGAATGATCTCTCATGGAAAAGCTTTGTTTGTCTGTGTCAGATGGTAGATAGGGATTTTGGGCTTCATGTCTTGTTAGTGAAAGGAGGGAACTTACTAGTCACATTCACTCTAATGAGAAGCATTTCATGTCTGAGATGATGGCCATTCATCTGTGTAGATAGAACAGGGAACTTGTACATTAGGAAGCTTCAGTCATGGGTGGATCAGGCACCCTATACCCCTTTAGCATCCTTCGGGCACCAGTTAGGCAGGGCACTGGTTTGGTACTGACTGGGCTCCCATTCCAGCCAACCACTATTTCCCAAATCCAGGTCCCCTAGACTCTAGCTAAAGAGAGGTTTCTCCATCCTAAATCCAGGAACTAACCTAGTGCTGTTTCAGAAGGGAACTTCCAATTGGTCCTCTCAAATGCATCCTTAAGAACTGGAGAATGTTTAAACCTATGAATTTGAAAAGAGCCAATTTATGATATTCTGTTCTCAGACATGGCCTCAGTACATCTTAGAACTAGATTATTCTCCTTAGTAGCAAGTAAATAACAGGAATTCCCTACATTCAAATTTTGTTTTATCTAAATAAGAGACTATAGAGCTCTCTGCCAAAAGTACCAGCTAGATGTTCGAGAGAAAATTTTGTTTCCAAATAGAGATGCCCTCAAAACTAAGAGGAAACAAAAATTGAATCTCCAGAACTTTCCACTTAAGCCAAACCCTCTTCCGTAAGTCTAAGCAAGATCCATGCAATCTGGCCCCAACACTAGTTTGTCTTTTTCAAGAGATTCAAGAGATACCGTTAGGTTAATTCAGGTTCATGTTTCCTTTTCCTTGCAAGATCTGGCTCAAATTGAGAAGGATTTAAAGAGTTTCTCTGAGGATTCAGATAAATTCATAGATGTTTTTTAAACTGTAAAGGAAGAAATATAAAGAACCAGAAAGAAAAGAAATGAAAGCTTCATATTATCTTCAGGGGATGGAATAACAATACTAACAAGTGCACCCAAGCAAACAACCCAGAATCCATTCTGAAAGGTAAAGAAAAATAAATGCTTTAAATACAACCACAAGGGCACCTCCATAAACAACTGTCCCAAGTACAAAAGCCTCCACATGGCCCTTGTCCTGACTGTGAATCTCCACTGGAGGAAGGATTGCTTCCTGAATCCCAAGACCCAGGGTTGATCAAGCCCCTCTGCTGGAGACAAATGACTAGGACTGAGGCTCTAGGATTCTCTCTGATGGGAAAAAGGAGTTTGCTGCTGATACTTGGAAAAGGAGAGCCCAAATGCCACATGGCTATAAACACCTCATAAACACCTTAGGTTAACATGCAGATGGAAGCCATTTTTTTAATAGAATGAATTTTCAGTGCTCAATTTCCTTCCTAGGCCTTTGTCAACTTCAGATTTACCTAAAACTGTAAGGATCCAGGGAATGACAGATTTAGCAAACTAACCATTAAAGTTCCTTGTATACTTACTGGTATGGTCTTTATACCATTCCTTTGTTTACATGCCCCAATGCCCTATAAATGTTCTAAGTTTAGACTTAATGGAATATTTTAGCAATGTTGTAAAGTTGTCCATGTTATGGTTACTCAGACTATTCAGGAGGAAATTTTAATACAAGCTCCATCTCAGGTATGGGCCTTGTTCCAAAACATAGATTGAGCCATAAAGATAATGCTCAGAGACCCACAAAACTTTCAATGGTCAGGAAAGTGTACCTTATAATCAGAGACTAAAACTGGATTGATTCGGACACTCAATAACTTGACATTTAAAAGATGTGTTCTTTTACATTACTTTGGTCCCAGAAAGTCAATATCACTTTACTTTTAAGAACCCAAAAGGGAAAGGAGAACTAACTTGGATTGTTCTACCCAAGGATTCAGATAGTCCACATATTTTTGCATAGACCTTAGAATGTCTTACAGATATACAGATGCCAGAGGAGAAAGGTCTCCTCCAGTATGTAGGTTATCTGCTGTTCTTCACTTCCACACCAGATAAAGGTAGTGACTATTCCTGGCAAGACAACAGGTTTTCTTTACGAACTTCTGCCTGCACCCACAGTCACACTGCTAAGCTCTTTTTGCTTATCCCATCTCCCTTCCCAGGTACAATGGTTTAATCCTTACGCTTGGATCTTATAGGCTTAATTTACCTGTTTTATGTCTTCTAGATTAATATCCATAAAGTTTCAAATGTGGGGCCCTCCAGACCATCCCAGCATCTCACAGATGAGGACGTTGACTGCTTACACTTGCTTTTCAGGAAAGTAGCCAGAGCAGTCAACTGTCCCTCATCCTTTGAGCAGTCAAGTCCTCCTGAAAATTAACTTGGGGGGGAATTAGGCAGGTTTAGAGCAGACGTGCTGGGACAATCTCTGAAATTCTGGGAGGGTCATCCCACCACTGCTGTGATTACCAGGAAGGTATGCACCCTTTGCCAACTTCCCTCAACCCTCTGTTCATAAAAGGATATGGAGATGATTTCTCCATTGCAGCTAAGCCCTACCATGAGGTGGGCACAAGATCAACTGAATTGGGCTCCAATATGAGCAGAGTAATGAGATGTTGAGGACCAAAAGCTCCAGTCAGGTTGACAGAGACTGAAGCTAACCGATAATGAAAAGCCGTTTTTCTCGGGATTGCCTAAACGCATACATGTACCTAACCATGGCAACCCTCTTTGGCACCTGCCCCTCATGGCATTCCACGTCTGGAGTCTGTGAGTTCTTTTCCAGCTCCTTTTTCCTCATGGATTCTGTGCATGGAGCCCATGAATTCTAAGTGGTCCATGAGTTCTGTTCTTTTTCTCCTCTAATAAACTCTGCCTTAATCCTCTAGACATGTTCTGGTTTTAATCTTTGACTCCTAACGCAAGAACCTGGACACATACAGACCTCAGCATTCTGGATGTGGAAATACATTGGGTCATCTGGTTTATTAAATCTAACTCTGGAAATGATGCTGTAATGTGAGTTGGTTTTGATTGGTTTAGTTTCAATCAATCTTGTATGATTAAAAATTCAAAAAGAAAGACAAAGTTCTAAAACATTGTCTGTCACTTTTATAAAGCCATGGAAACACATCAGTAGAATTTCCCCTATGATTTGGGAAAAATAGTTGCATATGTTCTCCTAGTAGATTTACCTGGAAAATTATTTTATTGGATTTGAGTGGAAATCCCTAAAATAATTCAGCTAGTAAGACAGTGAGAAGAACTAGTTTTAGTATGAGTTTATTAGAGCTACAGGGTTAATTCTGCTGTTAGTGTGAAATCTGGGCCGACTCGTCTTCTGTTCTCCCATGAAGAAATTTGCTTGTCTCACCAGTGATGACAGGGTTATACCTGACGTGAATGTTGGCACTCTGCATTGGATTTGCCCGGTTAATCCCATATTTGGCTTGCTAGGCCCACTTATGTTCTTTAGATGGTCAGAATTTTCATCTCACTAAATCTGCCTCCTCAATGATGTTTTTCTTGTTCTGGTTTCAATTAATGTGATTTCTTTTTCCAACAAGTTAAATTAAGTACCTGTTGAGAACAGAAAATAGATTTTTTAAAAACTAATTTATTTGTCGCAGTTGGGGAATGAGGTTGTGAAGATTTCTAGACACCTAATAATCTTTCACTATCATAAAAAACTTTTGAAGGAAATGTTCTAAACATATGTGCGATATAGTTCCTTACTTTTTGAACAAACTTACAAATGTGCATCTATTGTGATCAAGTCACATGTTTATTATCAGTTTCCACTGGTACATCCCAGGCCAACACATGTGTTTTTGAATCTAACTGTTGGCGGTTTTCTACTTGGTGCTGTCACCTTTTGTGAAATAAAACCCATACGCGAGTTTTAAAATTTATATTTTTAACAATTAGAAAAATATAAACTTTGTATTGTAAAATGTGTATTCATTTTGAATTAAAAGGTTGGGAGTAAAAACCATTTTTACAAAGTAAACTTCACTTAAAATGACTTCTGATTGTCCCTGCTATATCAGTTTTCCCAGTGCTGGCCTAGTTTTTTTTTAACTTGGCAGTTAAACTTGCCAAAAGGTGTATACAGTCTCTCTGTGCTGAAGCCAATGTGTAGGTGAGGTAAAAAAAAAAGGGGGAGGGAGGGTTTTACAGGAATGGGCGTTGGTACTGGATGATGAAAAGACAAAATTCATTGTTAATACAATTAGAAACAAAAATGTGAAATTCAAAAATTATAGTATATCATTAATGTTAAAAATGCATTATTATTTTATCACCTTATAAAAAAGGAATAGTTTCAATTGAGCTCATCAGTGAGAATGTTTCATTGAATGTTCAGTAAATGACCTACAGAGGTATATCCCCACACATTCTTCTCTGACACATTCAGAAATGAGGGTGTACCGATGGAACAAATAGATTAGGATACCCTCGGTTACCTTGCATGGTTGACTGTCTTGTGAGTCTGTCTCTGAGCTTTCTGGCCTCTGCCCTGGGATATCCTTTCTTTCAATCTGATGATGTGATTTCAATGGTTGTCCTGCCTGTCAATTTCATCTCTTTCTCAGTTTTTTCTCACGAATTGGTTGAAATTTAGCAATAGACCTGAAAAACACTTCATTGTGCTCATATTTATTTTATGATTTAATTGGGAAGAAGCAGCATCTCTACATTGACAAGATTTACTCTGTGATTTTGCTTTTTTGTGATATGCAATTCCTGTCTTTAGAGTCATCACACAAACACACTAGAAAACGTAAACAATCACAAAATCCAGAAGCTTTTACCCAAGCACCTGAATTAAAGGTTGTGACACATCAATGCTGTGTGGACCTTAGTGGTTATTATTTTTATTATATTATCAGTGTTCAACAAATAAACACACATCTGGGACTCTTGAGATTTTTAAATTTTTTTATTTATTATTTATTCAATTGTGGGTGTGTGTATGTGTGTGTGTGTGTGTGCGCGTGCGCGTGCGTGTGTGTGTAGAACCACGGGCGAATTCGGGAACCACCACCAAGGACCACCTCCACCTCCTCCTTGTTTACTCTGCCCCAGGATTCACAGGCTCTGCCCTACCAGGACCAGAAGCGCAGGCCGCCTCCACTTCCCTCTGGCCTCTATAAGTGGGGTCTAGGATCCGAATTCAGGACCTTCTGCCTCCAAGGCAGAGACTTAACCCCTGAGCCACCTCTCCTGCCCCAACTCTGAGATTTTTTAAAGCTTCTGTGTGCTAATTAGTTTCTGTATTCTAAGTTTTGTTTCCATGAATGGAAATACTTGGAGTACTTTTTCACTAGCCTGAAAAAAAATCTCTACCCAAGATGGTGAATAAAACAGAAGCCTTTGGGGTTCTCAGGACCCCCAATTCCTTCTTGCTTTATTCTTAACTGGCAAATGATGTTTGATGTGCTCTCCATACTAACAGTTCTGTCTTTAATGTAACGCAAATCCGTGTTAATTCTAAAAGTCCTTACGAGTAATGTGGCTTCAGTCCCTTTCCATTTCATTCAACGCATTTCATTCTTAGTTTCCTCATCCCTCCATTAATGTCACATTGAGTCTTTAAATATGATGTTATCACTGATTTTTTTATTAGGTTAGAGGTTCCGAATACATTACAAAAAATTGTGGTAGATATTCACTTGTCTGCTCAACAAAAATAAATCCAACACCTTAAAAAAAAAAAAAGAAAACATTTCAGAAAGTGCTTGTAGTCCAAAACCTGTCCGTGCTGATGTGGTTGGTCAGTCTGGGGTGTCTGACCACTACCATCAACAGCACTGGGGGCTCTAAGCCAAGGCAAGGTAGAAGGGACACGGTTTTATCTACAACAGGCTTAATATTGGCAAAGAACTTCACTAATGTTCCCCTCTTTCAACAGGTCTCAGAAAAGCTCAAAGGTATGAGCATCAACTAAAGATGGAAAACAATTTCAGTGTTGGAAAGGCAAGCACAACCTTCGCTTTAATAGGCACTACCGTAAATATTGTAATAGATTGATTATGGCGCTCAGATTGAAAAGCAGCTGATTGAAGCAGTCACAAAAAAAAAAAAATGCTGTAGCCTCAGGCTTGAAAGTGAATATCCAAAACTGAAGAACCAGCATCAGATGCTCTATCTGTACAACAGAGGGTTTGCAGGAAGAGAACAGCGTGCTCCTGCCCACTCAAAGGAAGAGATGGCTCAGTATTCAGAAGGGATTTCTCTGTATTTGCTCCCAGGGAACAGTAATGATAATATCTAAGTGGGTCTTTTGTGACAAGTGTGTCTCTGGTTGAAATATTGGGAAATGTAGGGCCTGTCTCTGGAGGAAAGAAATGAACTTAAGAAATCACTAATACTCCTTCTGGGCTATAATAAAAAAAATTCCCCAGGGCTTTCCAAATATAGCTGCGCAGGCATGAATTGAGAGTTTCAAGGACATCTTGCATTTCTATCAGGTTCATCAGCTTCGATGTAAGTACATGAAGGCATTGAAGAGCCTGTAACCTGCCATGAAGAAGCCGGCCAGGTGCCAGACCCTAGTGAAAATTCTAAGAACTGGCAAAAGCACTGCTGTTCAAAATGACGCTGACCCAGAGGTGACCAAGTAAACATTTTCTGCCCTAAGTCTGAAGTCACGGTGGATGGCCACATTAACTACAGGCCTTCAAAATGCTGAGGGCAGCTGAGGGAAAATATCAGCAATGAAAGGCAGCATTAAAATGGAGACAAGGAACAATGAAACGAATGAAAGGTACTTGATCACAGGTAAGATGGTTTCTAAATTGGAGCTCTGGGTCATATGGTGGGGGGAGTGCAGGGAGAGAGAAGGCATGGTATTGTCAGACAGAAGATAAGGGGGATAGTCGAGAGAAGAGTTGTCAAGGCACAAGATTTAGCCTGGGTGCCAATGCGACTGCCACTCCATGCGTGTTCAAATGTGGTCAGGACATCTGACCATTTAGAATTATTAGCAGGCAAGGCAGACACGCCAGACCTCTTGATGGATTGTTGGCAGGGAGAGAGAAACACGAGGGATTCAGAGATGGCTGAGAGCAATCCAGAGATGCTCACGCAGGCCATTCCAGGTCAGGGGAGCCATATATTAGAAAAAGAATAAGAAGAAAGAAAGAGGATGATGAAGGGAGATAGAACACAAACCGAGGCTTCAGTCACAAAGCCCGAAACTTATTCAGGAAGCTCCTCCAAAACTCCATTAAGGGAACAGCAATTTCCCCACAAGATGGAAACTACTGACTTGGAGTTGGGGGTGCAAGCTTTTGACAGTTGGCAGTTCAAAGGGAAGGAATTTCGGTTTGACCAGTCGGTTTCCTTCCATTCTAGCATAAGTAAGAGTCTGTTTAATTGTCTGTTTTCCTTATCAGATCTCATTAACGTTCTTGGTGGAGGCTCCCTGGTGGAGATCCGCTTACCATCTCAGATGGATCAGGTCTCTGGTTTTGACCTCTGCTTCCAGATCTATAATAAATCGTAGCAGAAATGCCATTTGAGCTGCTATAACTTACACAGAATGGAAAGAAATGAAGGCTGATGAATCATGATATAATTTTTTTCATTTTTGATAATGTGCTTGGATTATAGAAGCATGGCTTATTAAACATAATCACTTGGCTATAGTTCTGAGATATGAAAAACAGTAAGTATAAAGCAGCAACTTAGAAAAAGTTACAGAAAAATAGACAGCCGATTGTTAGTTACTTGGAGACAAATTTACTTTACGGAGGTTTTCTTGAGGCCATCTCTTTTCAGTCAAAAAAAGACCCATTTGCCCAACATGCTTCCAAACATGGAGAATGTAGAGAGAAAGAACTCTTAATATTTTATTCAGAGTGAACTAATTAGTGTAACCATCGCAGAAAGCATTATGGTGGTTCCTTAAAAAAGCAAAACTGGGGGCTGGAGAGGTGGCTCAGGGGTTAAGCCTCTGCCTTGTAGGCAGAAGGTCCTGAGTTCAGATCCTAGACCCCACGTATAGACGCCGGGCGGAAGCGGGGGCCGCCTGCGTTCTTGGTCCTGGTAGGGTGGAGCTGTGAATCCAGGGCAGAGTAAACAAGGTAGGAGGTGTAACGCAGTCAATGCGGTTCCCAGATTCGCCCGTGGGTTCGACACACACACCCCACACACAAAGGTGTCACATGCAATTGAAATAAATAAATAGTAAAAAATTTAAAAAATTAAACTGAATCTAGCATATGATTTAGTCATCTGAATGATATCCCAACCTGTCTCAAATATAAAGACATGCATATTTATTTTGATATTATTTACCTTAGGTAAGACACAGAATCAGGGGGCTGGAGAGGTGGCTCAGGGGTTAAGCCTCTGCCTTGCAGGCAGAAGGTCCTGAGTTCGGATCCTAGATCTCACGTATAGACGCTGGGCGGAAGCGGGGGCGGCCTGCGTTTCTGGTCTTGGTAGGGCCGAGCCTGTGAATCCCGGGGCAGAGTAAACAGGGAGGAGGTAGAGGTGGTCCATGGTGGTTCCCGAATTTGTCCGTGGTTCTACACACACACATACACACATACATACATGCGCACACATGCATACACGCACAATTGAATAAATAAAAAAAAATTTTTTAAATGTCACAGAATCAATGGTAGATACTCATCAGTGAGTGAATGAACATATATATGTGTATATATATAGTGTGTGTATCTATATATTTATATATATAGACATGATGGTATAAATTTATCAATAAGAAATATTTATGGCATATGGTATAGTTTGAAGTAAAACAGCTTGTAATTGACAAAGCTCCTACCATATTGTTTTCCTGAAAAGATAAGAAGGCATTGTGATAAGTAAAAGAAGCCCAACACAGAAAGACAAATAATAACCATTGTCTTCCATATGTGGAATTAAAAACATAAACTCAAGGTACATGCAGGAGAGCTGTCATTAGAGATATGGGATTGGGATGAATAAAGGAGATTGGATTTTAGTAACACATGGTGCAAGAATGTAATAGAACATACTTCCATATGCCATTAATCTGAAAAATTAATGGATAGTAAATCAAAATAGTCATATTATCTAAATAGATCAAGTTGGATAAGTGAAAAAAATAAATTTTTGTTTTTTCTCTCCTTAGCCTTTGAAGGAGTCTCCCAAGAAATAGACTACTTTAGCAACAATGCTTCATTGCTCTTAATTTGCTTAAACCAGTTACTAAGAAATTCCTAAGAAGCTATTGAACACTATGAATAAAAAAATAAGTTTCCTGTGCTGGGAAATTTTATGAAGTCAGTAAGAGTTTTTCAGACATTTCCTTAAGAATTAAACCATGATTTCGATACTTTAAATAAACTGAGGATTCTCTCAACTTCATTTGCTGAAAGGAGGCAATGGATTTTGAATGTGAGAAAAATAAAAACTCTAAACTCTAACATCTTTTAACAGAAAATTTACCCAAAATTTTAAAACATGTTAATCTTTTACACGTTGTCTGTTAAAACTTGGTAGCCAGCTCATTTATAAAGTTCTATTCTAAAATTAACTTCTAAACCTATGATGTAATTTCAGTCCCTAAAGTTTCATGTGCTGGAAACTTTTCCTCAAGCTTAACTGTACTAACCGGTAGCAAATCCTTTGGAAATCAAGGTTCTAGAGGAAAATCTGTAGCTTGCTAGGGGCAGGAAAACTAACTCTGTTCTTTCCAGAGGCTAGTTATTTCTTCCAGGTGTAGGTTACTTAAAAACAGTCAGTAGGGTTTTTGCTTTTATCTGGCTTCAGTTTTTAGCACATAGCCTCTTCTGTACTTGTTCCCAACAGCATTCTTCCATTTGCTCTCTAATATTAGCTGTTAATCCTTAACATAGCAGAGGAAAAAAAATCGATGGGACTACTAATTCTTGAACATTCACCATGCAAAATTGTTAAAAAAATCATTTCTTTGTAAAACACCTAACTTTATGTATTTTCTTACAGCAACAGAAAATGAGTAATTTAACATTACAAAGAATAACATTATTTTGAGGGTTAAGACAAGATTTATTATGTGAGCAAAAGAAATGAACTTACTGACACAGAGTCCATGAGGAGCAAAGAAGCCCAACAATAACATTTAAAATCATGAATGTAAGTACGAGAAAAAAAAAAAGTCCAATCCACAGTATTCCCCCATTTTATTTCGTTGTCAGTTTTTTCATTATACTAGAAATTTAGAATAGCTGTTTTCCAGAATATCTTTCAATTTAGTTTATTTTCCTAATGCTGTATGCTAGCTAAAATCATATAAAGTTGATATATCCCTCTTCTTACATTAGTTTTCCAAATGTGGAAATGTCAAAGATAGTTTATCCATGTGTGTAAAACAATGTCGGTTGTTAGAAAAAAGCAATAATAGTGCAACAGTAATTGTTATGAGCTCACAGCTATCCTTAGCAGAGGACAATGATGTTCTTCTTGACACGCTGGAGCATAGCTATAGCTCTGTATACAAAATATACCTCTGTATACATAGCTCTGTGTATATATAGCAAATATACAAAAAAATAGTGGTTTTTATTTTCTTTACAATTTACCTTAAGGAAGTATGTATCCCACATGAACATACATAATTTATTACAATGTCAGTTTTAGAAAGGCTTAAATTGCAGAGATTTATAAACTTTCCTGGAAACAAAAGAGAAAGCAATGCACACGATCCTTATGCATGCAGAAATCTTTGGCGTCGTATTTTGGCGTTGGTCTATTAGCTAAATACAGAGTAACGCATGGAAGCACATGAAGTTAAAAGCCAAACTATGCATGTAATATTGGTCATTATTTTCTGCACGTAAGTGTACTTGACAAACACAATTTGAGGCAAAATTGAAATACGAAAATGAAATTTATATTCATAAAATGCACACATAAAATTTAGTGTTTTAAAATTCCCGTCTATGCTCCTAAAGAGTCTGTTATTTCTCAGCCTTGAAGCAAGTTCAACTACTTCTTGCTTGTATTGACAGGGAATCCTTCTGTGCCCTGCTTTTCATTCGATCCTACATCTTATGTGTACGAAATCTGCACTTCATAATAAAAGCAGTGATGGCTGTATTGGTTATTCTTGTTTGTTGCTGAGAGAGAACACCCAAAGACAAACAACTTAAGGGAGAAAGGGAGGTTTATTCAGCTTATAGTTCCAGAGAGGTGGTACAGTCTTTCATGCTGGAGGTGGCATGGCTGGTTGCTGAAGTTGGAGTCAGGCTGTCACTCCCACGCGTGAGACTGAGAGCTGCAAGACTGCTTGCTGCAAAAGCAGACTTCTCAAGAAAGTATGGTGGGAATAATCCACCTCAAGGCCCACTCCCTGTGTTCCTCCAGCAAGGCTTCACCTCTCAAAGGTGCCGTGACCTTCCCAAACACATGAGTCTGCGGGGTACATATTTCAAACCATAACAATTGGCTTGAAAGCACTTCAGACTTGCAATCTCTGAAGTCTTCTGGTTTTACTAGTCAAACTCATTATCAGATTTTCAGCAAAAGCCATCGTCACAGAGGAAAGCTTCATGTAAGGAAAAAAAGATACTCATTAAAAATTAGTATGACAGCTCCCTCTCAAAAGAATATCCATTCTCATGAGGGGATACAGTGCATAAATATAGTTTTTACTACCACAAAAAATAAAATGGTTTACAGATCTATGAAAGTGTGCAACTTGTAATATGGTTCTCATCTTAGTGAAGACATGAGCAGATGAAGAATATAAGCATCCCACTTTTATACAAAAATGAAGAATTCATCTATAGTCTATGTCTCAAAGACATGGTTAATAGATGAGAATGTGGCAGTAGTATTCTACATGTGGTACATTACTAGGAAAACTCCTGTAATTATTTGTAATATTTTACATGTACCTAATAAAGACTCCAAATTTCATGACTTTTCATTCTCTGAAATTTTTGTTACTGAACTACCATCTCCAATCAAGTAATTTTGCAGCCTTTCTATCAATAAGCTTATTCTCCTCTGTTAGTATTTATGTATAAGTGCATGTATCCATGCATTTGTGAGATTATATAATTACAATGATGATTATAAAATAATTTTAGCAATGTCATTATTTATATGTTTTGTATATGCTATAAATGAATTTTGAACACTACAGAGTAAATTAATAGGCTGAAGCAGAAGAAAGGAAATGAAATCATGACATATACTTTTCTGACTAGTGGACGTCACATGGTGACATCATAATATAAACAATATAAAAACCTTGCTGCTGCTCAGAATTTTCTACCATATGATTAAATTTCAACAAAATAAATAAAAGTCAAGATAACAGCATTTTACTTTTAATCATGAAATATATTAGCTATAAATATATCTTTAAATTGATTCCACACCAATAGAAAAAAAATCATTTTATCCTATAGATGTTTCAGATTTGACTTTATTCAACGTTATTTCAAAGCAGCATTATGAAAGTTCAACTTAAAAATAAAAACCTTGATATGTTATTCTTTAATATCTTCCCTTGCACTTTCTTAAGGACTGCATGCTAGCTCTCTGTGACAACTACAGATTCAGATGGCTACAGTTTGCTTCTTCATTTCCTCCTTTCCTTTCTAAATCTACTAAAACATTGTTCTTTTCACCACCATAGTCATCCTCCACTGTGAGCAAACTATGACATGTGCTTTATGTCATAAGCCATGTTACAAGGTAAGCTTCTTCATGTGAACTACAGAATCAAAGGCAATACTACGTGCATGCAGTGAAGCAAGGCTATTCTCATGTTCAGGTCCTGGGAGCATTCCTTGAATGCAAATGCTTTCTGTTGCTTAAATACTCAGCTAAGTAGGTAAAAATTACTATTTTTTTTCTTTAAAGTCAATAAAAGTAACACATGTTCTCTACTTCTATAACTAACAGAGTTCTTTGCCCTTCATACCCCATGTCTTATTTTTCATATATACAAGTTAATACTATTAATAGCTCATTTACTTCATTAAAAACTATTATCCATATAGCTCATTTACTTCATTAGAAACTACTATCTTATAACGGAATAACTACTTATTTCTATTACAAGTATAATTCAAATGGTTTATGTTTTCTGAATAGAAAAGGCTAAATAAAAACAAACAAAACCCAGACAGGAGCATGAATCTATAATGCTTACAAAGAAGTTTCCCAAGAGATACCCCACTCAATAGCCATAATATGGCATGGTTGGAGTTCTTTTTCTTTCTTTTTTTTTTTTGTTAATATATTTTTCCACTCATACAAACTTGATAGGTACCCCATTCCCCTCCGTCCCTCCACCCCTCCCTGGATCCCCTTGCTCCCTCCCCCTTATTCCCCTTCCTTTTCCCCCCTCCCTCTCTTTCTCCCAGTGCCCCCTCCCCCCATTCCTGGAGCATCCTTTAGTGTGCATGTCAAACTTCCCTCTGGGTCCTCCTCTCTGATGAGGTGTAAAGACTCAGTAGCATTGCCTAGAGTGGAGCTCCTTTTCAAAGGACCAACATACAGAAAATTCTGTTAGTAGTTCAGTTGAAATTCATAATAAAGAAAAATAGATTCAAGCAAAAAAAGAATAAAGAATTTTATTACTCTAAAAATTTATTTAACAAACAAACATCATAGCTCTTTGGTCAAAACTTTACAAATGTACATCTTTTTCTGGTCTTGCCACCTTTGGCACCACTTCTTTGGGAAGTTTAAATGGTTTATTTTTAGGACATTCCATCAAACACCATGTAGTAAGATATTATGTATTTAGAGCATTCTTTTTCTGGAAATCAGTTTGTGACAAGCTGAAGAAATAGCATGATTCAAGTGATCTTTTCTCGCTCTTGTTTTTAATGGTAAAACACAGGACAATGGGCAAACATATTTCCCTCTCAGAATAATGACACTGGGCAGTCACATGGCCAGTATTGGTGTTGATACAGGTAGTAGATGGCAGTTTGATACATGGGGTCCTTTTGAAGGCTGGTAATAGATATTATCCATCTAAAATGCTGGAATGCGACAGAGGTTTTTTGACTTGAACAATCATGTGAAACTTTTGAAAGTCAGGGAGACAAAGAAGGAAAACATAACCTTGAGTTTGGAATGCTTTCATTATTCTTTTCACCTTAAAGCAAACCAACAGGAAATTTGTCATAAAAAATAACTCGGGAATTCTGAAGAGAAACTTAAATGGAGATTCTGACAGGGAAAACAAAATGAACATAGAATTATAGAGGAGCTTCAGACAGTATTAATTCACTGTGGAAAAACTGAGTCCAATTGCTTTGCATTGACCACAAGAATATCTGAGTTCCTGCTGCCTACCCCAGTCTTTGGAAAGTCACAGTGACATCTAATACTTATCACCTAGCTGTGTGATTAAAACCCAACCCCTTCCCAACTGCTGTACAAAATCTAAGATCAAAGGGCCAGGTCAAGATAACTGAATTGTCCCAGCTGCATTTTTTGGTGACAATTACATTGCATAATTGCATTCAATAATTAAGCATTAAACATGTAATTTGAAAAGAAGCTACAGCTACCTCCCGGAGGCCTATTATGCTAGAATAAAAAATCTTCTATGGAGATTTTCTTGGAACAATCACAGAGATGGCAACATGATGTGGAACATGTTGGACAGACAGGTGCATGATAAAGGCCACTGCTGCTCTCTGTTAAGTAGAGTATACTTCCTCCCTGTTCTACCATTTATAAACTACCTTGTCGATAACTAGTGCTAATAACAACTCTTCTTACAGTTGGATATGTGTATCTCCTTCATTGTCTGATGTATTAGTTCAACCATTAATGGGTACTCTGTCTCTATGTGCATGTTTGGTAAAATGGTAAGAAGAGTGCGGTCCTATTAAAAAAAGATATAAAGCAAGCCTTGGGAGAGAGACAGAGATCACAAAATTCCAATATTTTATGTTTTGGAACAAGCTTGTGTACTATGAGGTATGTAAGCATCAGGGAACGTGAGTTATATATGTCGAAGATTGTCTGGAGAGTGTGGGAACAGAAAGTCATTCAGAATTCTTTGAGTGATATGAGAGTGAATGTTTTCTCATACTCTTGAAACAATAGATGCAAAGCTCCAATCTAAGAAAGGACTGAATACTCCAGAGTTATGATGATTTATCTGCATCCAAACTTTCTCTCCTCACGCCTATTCAGGTATGCAGCTTTACACAGCTTCTTATGTGGTTGTCTAGGTAACCTTTTTGCCTGAACTTCTGCCTAGACCTCTGCCATGCAATTCAATGAGTATTTACTTTTATTTGTATTTTGAGAGTGACTGCCACTGTGTATCCTCCCGAATGCACTATATAGCAGAGGTCACTGGCCATCAATCTGTTGGCATCCCTGTAAATCCCAGGTGCTGAGATCACAGATGGGCTCCACCACACCTGCCTTACCCTTTTCCTTTTCATTCATCTATGCAAAGCAAATTAATGTGCTACACATATCTTATGCTATCTATCACAAAAAGAAAAAATGCTCTTAAATCCCCCCCCCTTCCAGGCTGTAGAGTTTGATGCCTTATCTTGAAGCTAGTAGACATCCAGAGAAGGATATTAAGTGACTAAATTTGGTGTCTGATGACGGCATCAATTAAAGAAGGCTATTCTTGAACAAGTGTAACAAGCAGGATGCTTGGTGACAACTGTGACAGAGCAGCAGAGATTATCTGAAGCAGAAAAAGGGAGCAAAAGAAAGAAAGAAAGGAGGAAAGAAAGGAAGGAAGAACAAAGGAAGGAACAAAGGAACAAAGGAATGAAGGAAGGAGCAAAGAGAAAGAGAAAGAAAGAAAGAAAGAAGGAAAGAAAGAAAGAAAGAAAGAAAGAAAGAAAGAAAGAAAGAAAGAAAGAAAGAAAGAAGAAAGAAAGAAAGAAAGAAAGAAAGAAAGAAAGAAAGAAAGAAAGAAAGAAAGAAAAGAAAGAAGAAAAGAAAGAAAAAGAAAGAAAGAAAGAAAAGAAAGAGAATGAAAGAAAGAAAGAAAGAAGGAAAGAAAGAAGAGAAGAAAGAAAGAAAGAAAGAAAGAAAGAAAGAAAGAAAGAAAGAAGGAATTCATTAAGCAAACCCTACAGCATCTAATGCGAGAAATCAACCTCCAAACAATAATTCATGGGGATTTCAACACTGCCCTCTCAACATGGGATAGATCAACAGATAAAAAACTTAACAGAGACACTTTGGAGCTTAATCAAACCCTTATTTAAATGGACCTTACAGATCTCTATCGAACTTCTCATCCATGCACCAAAGAATACACATTTTTCTCAGCAGCACATGGAACTGTCTCCAAAATAGATCACATATTGGGCCACAAAATGAATCTCCACATATACAGGAAACTTGAAATTCTAGCCTGTACTCTATCAGACCATCATGGTCTAAAGCTTGATATCCACAACACAATAAACAACAGAAAATACACTAACACCTGGAAACTTAACACTATGATGCTGAATGAGAACTGGATTCAGGAAAAAATTAAAAAGGAAATTCAAGATCTCCTGAAAGCAAATGATAATGAAAATACAATTTATCAAAATCTTTGGGACACAATGAAAGCTGTCCTAAGAGGTAAGTTCATAGCTCTTAATGCCTACATTAAAAAAATGGAAATATCAGAAATAAATAACAATGCAGCTTAAAGCTTTAGAGACACTAGAGCAATCTGATCCCAAAAGCATTAGAAAGGAGATTAGCAAAATAAGGGGAGAAATATCCCAAATTGAGATTAGCAAAATGATACAGAGAATCAACCAGTTAAAACGCTGGTTCTTTCAAAAAATCAGTAAGATTGATACACCCCTAGCTAAATTAACCAAAAGCAAGAGAGAAAAAACACAAATTAACAAAATTAGAAATAAAAATGGAGTTATCACTACAGATACCCAAGAAATTCAGAGTATTATAACATCATATTTCGAAAACTTATACTCTGTGAAATTTGACAACACAAAAGAAATGGATGAATTCCTAAGTAAGCACAATTTACTGAAATTGAATCAGGAAGTTGTGAATTATTTAAATAGTCCTGTAACATATGAGGAAATTGATGAAGTAATCTCGAAACTTCCCACCAAGAAATGTCCTGGACCAGATGGATTCAGCAAAGAGTTCTACCAGATATTTAAGGAGCTAATAACACCAACACTCCTTTAACTGTTCCATCAAATAGCAAAGGGAGGAACACTACCAGATTCTTTTTCCGAAGCTAATATCATCTTAATCCCAAAACTTAATCAAGATACACTTTAAAAAGAAAACTATAGGCCAGTCTCATTGAGGAATACAGATGAAAAGATTCTCAACAAAGTCTTAGCAAATTGGATTCACAATCATTAAAAAGATCATTCATGGGGATCAAGTAGGCTTTATCCCAGGCATACAAGGTTGGTTGAACATATGCAAATCAATAAATGTAACTCACCACATAAACCAGTCCAATGTGCAAGACCACATGATACTCTCGATAGATGCAGAAAAAGCTTTTGACAAGATCCAACAGCCATTTATGATCAAAACTTTAGAGACAGTTGGAATGGAAGGAACCTTTGTCAATATAATAAAAGCTGTATACAACAAGCCCACAGCAAGAATTATGCTCAATGGGGAAAAACTGGAAGCATTTCCGCTTCGATCAGGAACTAGACAAGGCTGTCCACTTGAACCACTTCTCCTCAATATTGTACTTGAAGTCTTAGCTGAAGCCATAAGACAAGAAAGGGAGATAAAAGGGATTCAAATCGGCAAGGAAGAAGTCAAGTTATCTCTATTTGCAGATGACATGATCTTATATCTGAGTGATCCCAAAAACTCCACCAGGAAACTTCTGGAACTAATACAGAAGTTCAGCAGGGTAGCAGGATACAAAATAAACATACAAAAATCAGAAGCCTTCCTATATGCCCAGAATGAAAGAAGTGAAAAAGCCCCTGAGAGAAACAATCCCATTTACTATAGTCCCTGAAAAAATGAAATACCTTGGTATAAACCTAACCAAGGAAATAAAGTGACCTTTACAATGAAAACTTTAAAACCCTAAAGAAAGAAATTGCAGAAGACACTAGAAGGTGGAAAGACCTCCCATGTTCTTGGATTGGCAGAATCAACATCATAAAAATGACCATCCTACCAAAGGCAATATACAGATTCAATGCTATACCAATTAAAATCCCAAAGCAATTCTTTAAAGAAGTTGACCAAACAATCTCAAAATTCATATGGAGGCACAAAAGACCCAGGATAGCAAAAACAATCCTGAGGACCAAAAACACTGCTGGAGGTATCACCATACCAAACCTTAGTCTATACTACAAATCCATAGTTATAAAAACAGCCTGGTACTGGCTCCAAAATAGACACACAGATCAATGGATAAGGATTGAAGACCCAGATATAAGCCCACAAAATTACAGCCATTTCATCTTTGACAAAAGGGCCCAGAATATCCAATGGAAAAAGAACAGCATCTTCAACAAATGGTGCTGGCAGAACTGGATCTCCACATGCAGAAGATTAAAGCTGGTCCCATACTTGTCACCATGTACAAGACTTAATTCCAAATGTATCAAGGACCTTAATATAAGGCCAGAGACTATAAAAACCCTAGTTGAAAGGATGGGGAACTCCCTGAAGCTGATTGGACTATGCCAACAGTTCCTGATCAGAAATCCAATAGCGCAGTCACTACAACCAACACTCAACAGATGGGATCTTATGAAATTTAAGAGCTTCTGTTCAGATAAAGAGATTGTAACTACAGCACAAAGGCAACCCACAGAATGGGAGAAAATCTTCACTAACCTTATGTTGCAGTCTGCCTGCATAGTTGCTGATAAATGACCAGAACACAGCTTAAGGGAACAAGGAGTTTACTTTCTTACGATAGTCCGGTTACAGTTCATAGTCCAGCTTGATGGGAGAACACACACCAACACCAGGGCCGAGGGAACTAGCCACCATAATGGCTGAGAGATGGACAATCCTTACTTGCCAGACCAGCATGTCTGGCCAAGTATACAGAAGGATGCCAACTCTCTCAACCAGCTCTCTGTGATTTATCCAGGGCCTAATCCCACCCACCATGGGCTGCATCTTCCCCATCAGCTAGATAATCTCCTTCAGGTTTGCTCTGGGCTTAACTCAACTATCAACTCTGTACAACTGTGCCCAGAGCTCAAACCCTCAAGAGTCAAGTTGACATCTGTGCTTAACTATGACACTCCACCCCTTGTCAACTTGACACAAAAACAATAGCACTTTTTAAACTGTAACCTTTCCTTGTCCCCACAGATGTTAAAATATAAATACATTCCATGGACAAATTTAAAATGTTCTCTCATTAAAACTTCAGTTCCAATATTTTAAAAGTTCAAAGTTTCTTAACATTAAATTAAATACTTTAAAACAGATAAAACATTAAAACAGAAGGATCTTAATAAGAAAACATTAAAAAGAACAAAGTCCAGCAAATCACCGCATCCTGTACTTCAATGTCCATCTTCTGCTGCTCATTATGTAATCAAGGCGGCTCAATGATTCGAGGCATTCTCAGTCCCTGTTTGCAGCTCAAAGTTGTAAGAGCAGAGTTCCTCTGAACCAGGCTGAATCTCCACTCGCAGTTGTCCTCAGCAGCAGTCCCACAGTTCTGGCATCTCAAATACAACTCTGGGTTCTCCTCTGCAGCTTTAAGCTTCACCATCCCTTGCAGGAACTCTACGCCTGCCACTTGGTGCCAAGCTTTTGCTGCTCTCCATGAACCCTTCAGTAGTTCGCCCAAACCAGTATCACCTGAGGGACGATGCCAGATTCTGAAGCGAGGTTGAAACGCAGCTTAGTCCACTGGAGCCACAGCTGCACCAACTTCAACGCGCTGACGCTGGAAAAGCCTCTCTTCTAGGCAACCAAACTTGCAAAGGGCAAGAAACAAGGTTGCCAACACAGCTCTCCTCTGTCAAGCAAACCAGTCCATCGTCCTTATATTCAGTTTTACCAAAGTCCTTGTTTCCCTTATCACAAATTGGGCCCAAACAATGTCTCTCAGCAATTGGCCCACTAAACGCTGAAGAACGGTATTTGTAAATCCACAAAGTGAAAATTCTCAAGCATTTTCAACTTTGTCCAGCAAAACCGTTCCAAAGACACAAAATCCACAGTCAGATTTATCAGCAACACCCCACTTCCTGGGTACCAAATTCTGTTGCAGTCTGCCTGCATAGTTGCTGATAAATGACCAGAACACAGCTTAAGGGAACAAGGAGTTTACTTTCTTACGATAGTCAGGTTACAGTTCATAGTCCAGCTTGACGGGAGAATACACACCAACACCAGGGCCGAGGGAACTAGCCACCATAATGGCTAAGAGATGGACAATCCTTACCTGCCAGACCAGCATGTCTGGTCAAGTATACAGAAGGATGTCAACTCTCTCAACAAGCTCTCTGTGATTTATCCAGGGCCTAATCCCTGGGCTGCGTCTTCCCCATCAGCTAGATAATCTCCTTCAGGCTTGCTCTGGGCTTAACTCAACCATCAACTCTCTACAACTGTGCCCAGAGCTCAAACCCTCAAGAGTCAAGTTGACATCTGTGCTTAACTATGACACCTTATATCTAACAGAGCCCTATTATGAAGAGTGCACAAAATCTTAGAAAACTAAACACCAAGGAAATAAATGGCCCAATTAACAAATGGGCCTTGGAACTTAAAAGAAACTTTACCAAGGACAAAATTGAAATGTATAACAAATATCTTAAAAAATGCTACACATCCTGAGCCATCAGGGAAATGCAAATCAAAACCTCCCTGAGATATCATCTCACCCCAGTCAGGATGGCAAAAATCAACAATACAAACAACACCAAATGCTGGAGAGGATGTGGAGAGAGGGGAACTCTACTACATTGCTGGTGGGAATGCAGGCTCACACAACCACTCTGGCGAGCCGTCTGACGATTCTTAAAGAAGTTAAAGATTGAAACTTCATATGACCCTGCTATTCCACTTTTGGGAATAACTCCACATACAGCAAAAATTCACCTCGATAGCACAAACACGACCATGTTCATAGCAGCACTGTTTACAGTAGCAAAGTCATGGAATCAACCCAAATGTCCAACAGTTGATGAGTGGATAAGGAAAATGTGGTACATTTATACAATGGAATACTACTCAGCCATCAAAAATGAATTAATGAAATTTGCTGGGAAATGGATTGAATTAGAAACAATTATATTTAGTGAAGTATCCCAGACACAGAAAATGAAACGCCATATGTACTCCCTAATAAGTGGATCCTCGTACCAAACCCACTTAGAGACACACTCAAAGATAAATCTCTGTAATACTCACAGTAATGGAGAAGATTATAAACAGGAAAGAAGGGGAAGGAGGGCCCCGCCAGAAACAAGGAGAGAGGGATTGTGCTACAGCAGATATAATAGGCCACCATCAAGAACTACAAGGGGTGACATCCAATACCCATCAAGATGGAGCCAAGGTCATTTCAGGAACAGCAAAACTGAAAAAAAATCAACAAACCATAATCCAAAATATCAGAGACTATATCAACCACCTGGAATGAGGCCTGCCTAATCTCTCCCTATCCTGAAGCTCTGGGAAATTTGCATAAGAGGGGCAGTAAGATTGTAAGAGCATAAGGATGGGAGGAGTCATGATATGCAAGATACTCCACACAAGTTAGGGCCTAAGCAATCATAATAGGACTTTGCATAATCTGCACAATGCCCAACATATCATGTACCCCTCAAAATCTAGCATGGACTAAAGGCACTAGGATCCTTAGAAGCAAAGGATTAACAGTCACAATAGTGTTCCTATACTTAAGGGGAACACAAGAAAGACTTCTAGGAAATGCCACTGAGTCCTTACACCTCATCAGAGAGGAGGAACCCAGAGGAAAGTTTGATATGCACATTAAAGGATGCTTCAGAGATGGGGGAGGGGGCACTGGGAGAAAGGGGGAGAAAGGAAGGGGAAAAGGGGGGATGGAGCATGCAGGGACAGGGAGGGGTGGAGGGAGGGAGGGGACAGGGGTACTTATTATGTTTGTATGAGTGGAAAAATTAAGAAAGAAAGAAAGTAAAAGAAAGGAAGAAAGAAAAAAAGAAAGAAAGAAAGAAAAAGAAAGAAAGAAAGAAAGAAAGAAAGAAAGAAAGAAAGAAAGAAAGAAAGAAAGAAAGAAAGAAAGAAAGAAAGAAAGAAAGAAAGAAAGAAAGGAAAAAAGAAAGAAAGAAAGAAAGAGAAAGAAAGAAAGAAGGAGAGACAGAGACAGACACAGAAAATACAATACTGGCGTCATGATCACTGCAATGCAATGGTCTCAGGCAACATGGAATGAGAGGCTCAGATTTTGCATCATAAACCCAGCATGCTCATAACCACCTCTAAGAATCATAATTCAAATGAAATGTTTACCTTGACAAATACAGACCTAAACTATGTTTGGGTTTCTGGAATATGGCTCAACACTTAAGGCACTTCCCATAGCTTAGATATTGAAATCTTAAATAAAATGCTGGGTAGTTGACAGACTACCCAAAAGGTAGAAACTATATACCCCAGAGCTAGTTAACTCTTTCGACCACCCCTATCAGCAAGCTCTTAGTTTGACTTAGTTCTCCACAGGAATAAGGTAAAGAGTGATCAAAGATGATTCCCAATATCAATCTTGTGCCTCTACACACATGCACAAGCATGTACAGCCATGTATGTGAACATGTATGTATACACATAAAACAAATAAGATAAGGAAAATATTTTCTGGCCTGGCAAGGTCAGTGAGTGTGTGCGCTTGCCAAACCTGAGGACTTGATTGTATTCTTAGAGCCAAAATGCTAGGAAACGACTCACTGGGTCCTTAAGTTGTTGACCTGTACACAAGTGTTACGACTACCACATGCTCCTCCCACACAGAATGAGCACATAAATATATTTCTAAAATATTTTTCCCAGGCATCCTTTTACAACCCTTCACAACCAACAGCTTGGCTCAGCTAACTGGATGTTAAAAATTACAATGCAAAGCAGCAAACAAAAGGTAAGTTTCAGACTTTGATTGGGATCAAGCAAAATGCCTTATTTAGGTAAACAGAAATATGGGCGGAATATAATCATGAAAACTCTTTAAAGATGTTAAAGATTTCTGAGGAACTTTCAAATGCTACCATTAGACATGTGTATCTGATGTTTGTGGAAATAAAGTAAAGAAAAACAATCTCAAGTCCTTGACCCTTGATATTTTGAAATAAGAACTTTGACAAAGGGGCCCAAAAAGCTCAATGGGAAAAGAGCAGCATCTTCAACAACTGGACCTGTACTTGTCACCATGCACAAAAACTAATTCCAAATGGATCAAGGACTTTAATATTAGGCTAGAGACTATAAAAACCCCAGTTGAAAGGGTAGGGAATGTCCTCCAGCTGATTGGACTAGCCCAACATTCTAAATAGAAATTCAATAGCACAGGCACTAGAACCAATGAAATAGGATCTTATGAAATTAAAGAGCATATGTTCATATAAAGATTTGTAAACTGAGTGAAAAGGCAACCCACATAATAGGAGAAAATCATCACTAACCACATATCTGATAGAGCTCTATTATCCAGAATGAAAAAAGAACTTAAAAAACTAAACACCAAAGAGATAAATAGCAATTAAAAAAATGGGTCTCGGACCTCAAAAGAAACTTTTCCAGGGACGAACTTGAAATGTCTAACAAATAGGGGAAGGGAGAGCAGGGGGTTCGGGGGGGGGGGAGTGAGGGAGGGAGGGGACCGGTGTACCTGCTAAGTTTGTATGAGCAGAAATAAAAAAAAATGCTTCACATCCTTAGCCAGCAGGGAAATGCAAATCAAAACTACCCTGAGATATCATCTCACCCTGGTCAGGATGGCAAAAATCTTCAATACAAACAACACCAAATGCTAGAGAGGATGTGGAGAGAAGGGAACTCTCATACATTGCTGATGGGAATGCAGGCTTATATAACCACTCTGGCAATCAGTTTGGTGATTTCTAAAAAAAGTTAAAGATAGAAATGTCACATGACCCTGCTATACCACCACTGGGAATAATCCCCTATAATCCAGAAATTCACTATGGTGACATGAACACAACCATGTTCATTGCAGCACTATTACAGTAGCAAAGTTATAGAATCAACCCAAATGCCCAACAGTTGATGAATGGATAATGAAAATGTTGTACATTTATATAATAGAATATTACTCAGCCATCAAAAAAGATGAATTAATGAAATTTTCCTGGAAATGGATGGAATTAGAAAAAAACTTTATCTAGTGAAGTATCCCAGACACAGAAAGTTAGACACCATATGTACTCCTTAATAGGTGGCTCCTAGTTCCAAACCTACCTAATGACATATTCAAAGGTAAATCCCTATAATACCTACTATAATCAAAAAAGATTATAACCAGAAGGGAAGGAGAAGGAAGACCTCAAAAAAAAAAAAAAAAAAAAAAAAAAGGAAATAGGGGATCACGCTTCAGTAGAGAAAATAGGCTACGATCAGTATTGCATGTAAGTAGCAAGATATCTGGTGAAACTCACTCTCACTTCCCTTCCTGGTCACTGCAACTGAACAGGTTTGTTCTCACCAATCAGAGAGGGTATGGGGATTGGCATATAGATAGTAACCATCCAGCAAATGGGACATTGATCCCCTCCCTCACTGCTGTGTCCTACTCCTATTCTTCTATCTACCTTTGAGTTTCCTCTTATATTAAGATCTTCATTTAAACAGTCTTTTATCTTTGGTTAGGAGGTGACCTGTGATACCAATCAGGATGCAGTCAAGGGTGGTGCAGGGAAAGCAAAATTGCAAACAACAAACCATAATTCAGAATACCAAAGACCCTGCATTAGTCACCTGGAACCAGACCAGCCATCTCTTCCGATCCTAAAGCTCAGAGAACCTTGTGGAAGAGGGGACAGCAAGATTATAAGACCCTAAAGATGGGGAGGACCAACCACATGCAAGATACGCCATACAAGTTAGGGCTGC